>CM066197.1:19655958-20932778 GCA_033675215.1 Rhodiola kirilowii | reverse complement strand
ATAAACCTTAGAATGAGACTAACGAGACTAACTTGGGACGAACAAAAACAAACTTTAGTCTCATTCTAAGGTTTGTATAAGTTCTTCCCAAGTTAGTCTAAGTTAGTCCCAAGTTAGTCCCTTTCTAAGGACGAACTTAGATAAACCTTAGAATGAGATTAACGAGACTAACATGGGACGAACAAAGACTAACTTTAGTCTCATTCTAAGGTTTGTATAAGTTCGTCCCAAGTTAGCCAATTTCTAAGGACAAACTTAGATAAACCTTAGAATGAGACTAACGAAACTAACTTGGGACGAACAAAGACAAACTTTAGTCTCATTCTAAGGTTTGTATAAGTTCGTCCCATCTTAGTCTAAGTTCGTCCCACGTTTGTCTCTTTCTAAGGATGAACTTAGACAAACCTTTGAATGAGACTAACGAGACTAACTTGGGACGAACAAAGACAAACTTTAGTCTCATTCTAAGGTTTGTATAAGTTCGTCCCACGTTTGTCTCTTTCTAAGGACGAACTTAGATAAACCTTAGAATGAGACTAACGAGACTAACTTGGGATGAACTTAGGTAAACTTTAGTCTCATTCTAAAGTTTGTATAAGTTCATCCCAAGTTAGTCTAAGTTCGTCCCAAGTTAGTCTCTTTCTAAGGACGAAGTTAGATAAACCTTAGAATGAGACTAACGAGACTAACTTGGGACGAACAAAGACAAACTTTTGTATCATTCTAAAGTTTGTATAAGTTCTTCCCAAGTTAGTCTAAGTTCATCCCAAGTTAGTCTCTTTTTGTTACTCTTATTCTAAGGTTTGTCTAAGTTCGTCCTTAGAAAGAGACTAACTTGGGATGCACTTAGACTAACTTGGGACGAACTTATACAAATTTTAGAATGAGACTAAAGTTTACCTAAGTTCATCCCAAGTTAGTCTCGTTAGTCTCATTCTAAGGTTTATCTAAGTTCGTCCTTAGAAAGAGACTAACTTGGGACGAACTTAGCCTAACTTGGGACGAACTTAGACAAACCTTAGAATGAGACTAAAGTTTGTCTTTGTTCGTCCCAAGTTAGTCTCGTTAGTATTATTCTATGATTTATCTAAGTTCGTCCTGAGAAAGAGACTAACTTGGGACGAACTTAGACTAACTTGGGACGAACTAATACAAACCTTAGAATGAGACTACAGTTGGTCTTTGTTCGTCCCATGTTAGTCTCGTTAGTCTCATTCTAAGGTTTGTCTAAGTTCGTCCTTAGAAAGAGACTAACTGGAGACGAACTTAGACAAACCTTAGAATGAGACTAACGAGACTAACTTGGCACGAACAAAGACAAACTTTAGTCTCATTCTAAAGTTTGTATAAGTTCATCCCAAGTTAGTCTAAGTTCGTCCCAAGTTAGTCTCTTTCTAAGGATGAACTTAGATAAACCTTAGAATGAGACTAACCAGACTAACTTGGGACGAACAAAGACAAACTTTAGTCTCATTCTAAAGTTTGTATAAGTTCTTCCCAAGTTAGTCTCTTTCTAAGGACAAACTTAGATAAACCTAAGAATAAGACTAACGAGACTAACTTGGGATGAACTTAGGTAAACTTTAGTCTCATTCTAAGGTTTGTATAAGTTCGTCCCAAGTTAGTCTCATTCTAAGGTTTGTATAAGTTCGTCCCAAGTTAAGCTAAGTTCGTCCCAAGTTAGTCTCTTTCTAACGACGAACTTAGATAAACCATAGAATGAGACTAACGAGACTAACTTGGGACGAACAAAGACAAACTTTAGTCTAATTCTAAAGTTTGTATAAGTTCGTCCCAAGTTAGTCTAAGTTCGTCCGAAGTTAGTCTTTTTCTAAGGATGAACTTAGATAAACCTTAGAATGAGACTAACGAGACTAACTTGGGATGAACTTAGGTAAACTTTAGTCTCCTTCTAAAGTTTGTATAGGTTCATCCCAAGTTAGTCTAAGTTCTTCTCAAGTTAGTCTCTTTCTAATGACGAACTTAGATAAACCTTAGAATGAGACTAACGAGACTAACTTGGGACGAACAAAGACAAACTTTAGTCTCATTCTAAAGTTTGTATAAGTTCTTCCCAAGTTAGTCTCTTTCTAAGGACGAACTTAGATAAACCTAAGAATAAGACTAACGAGACTAACTTGGGACGAACTTATATAAAACTTTAGTCTCATTCTAAAGTTTGTATAAGTTCATCCCAAGTAAGTCTAAGTTCGTCCCAAGTTAGTCTCTTTCTAAGGACGAACTTAGATAAACCTTAGAATGAGACTAACGAGACTAACTTGGGACGAACAAAGAGAAACTTTAGTCTCATTCTAAAGTTTGTATAAGTTCTTCCCAAGTTAGTCTCTTTCTAAGGACGAACTTAGATAAACCTAAGAATAAGACTAACGAGACTAACTTGGGATGAACTTAGGTAAACTTTAGTCTCATTCTAAGGTTTGTATAAGTTCGTCCCAAGTTAGTCTCTTTCTAAGGATGAACTTAGACAAACCTTAGAATGAGACTAACGAGACTAACTTGGAACGAACTTATAAAAAATTTAGAATGAGACTAAAGTTTACCTACGTTCATCCCAAGTTAGTCTCGTTAGTCTCATTCTAAGGTTTATCTAAGTTCGTCCTTAGAAAGAGACTAACTTGGGATGAACTACGACTAACTTGGGATGAACTTATACAAACTTTAGAATGAGACCAAAGTTTATCTAAGTTCATACCAAGTTAGTCTCGTTATTCTCATTCTAAGGTTTATCTAAGTTTGTCCTTAGAAAGAGACTAACTTGGGACGAACTTATACAAACCTTAGATTGAGAATAAAGTTTTTCTTTAAGTTCGTCCTTAGAAAGAGACTAACTTGGGACGAATTTGTATAAGTTCGTCCCAAGTTAGTCTAAGTTCGTCCCAAGTTAGTCTCTTTCTAAGGACTAACGAGACTAACTTTGGGACGAACAATGATGAACATTAGTCTCATTCTAAGGTTAGTCTAAGTTCGTCCCAAGTTAGTCTCTTTCTAAGGACGAACTTAGATAAACCTTAGAATGAGACTAACGAGACTAACTTGGGACGAACAAAAACAAACTTTAGTCTCATTCTAAGGTTTGTATAAGTTCTTCCCAAGTTAGTCTAAGTTAGTCCCAAGTTAGTCCCTTTCTAAGGACGAACTTAGATAAACCTTAGAATGAGATTAACGAGACTAACATGGGACGAACAAAGACTAACTTTAGTCTCATTCTAAGGTTTGTATAAGTTCGTCCCAAGTTAGCCAATTTCTAAGGACAAACTTAGATAAACCTTAGAATGAGACTAACGAAACTAACTTGGGACGAACAAAGACAAACTTTAGTCTCATTCTAAGGTTTGTATAAGTTCGTCCCATCTTAGTCTAAGTTCGTCCCACGTTTGTCTCTTTCTAAGGATGAACTTAGACAAACCTTTGAATGAGACTAACGAGACTAACTTGGGACGAACAAAGACAAACTTTAGTCTCATTCTAAGGTTTGTATAAGTTCGTCCCACGTTTGTCTCTTTCTAAGGACGAACTTAGATAAACCTTAGAATGAGACTAACGAGACTAACTTGGGATGAACTTAGGTAAACTTTAGTCTCATTCTAAAGTTTGTATAAGTTCATCCCAAGTTAGTCTAAGTTCGTCCCAAGTTAGTCTCTTTCTAAGGACGAAGTTAGATAAACCTTAGAATGAGACTAACGAGACTAACTTGGGACGAACAAAGACAAACTTTTGTATCATTCTAAAGTTTGTATAAGTTCTTCCCAAGTTAGTCTAAGTTCATCCCAAGTTAGTCTCTTTTTGTTACTCTTATTCTAAGGTTTGTCTAAGTTCGTCCTTAGAAAGAGACTAACTTGGGATGCACTTAGACTAACTTGGGACGAACTTATACAAATTTTAGAATGAGACTAAAGTTTACCTAAGTTCATCCCAAGTTAGTCTCGTTAGTCTCATTCTAAGGTTTATCTAAGTTCGTCCTTAGAAAGAGACTAACTTGGGACGAACTTAGCCTAACTTGGGACGAACTTAGACAAACCTTAGAATGAGACTAAAGTTTGTCTTTGTTCGTCCCAAGTTAGTCTCGTTAGTATTATTCTATGATTTATCTAAGTTCGTCCTGAGAAAGAGACTAACTTGGGACGAACTTAGACTAACTTGGGACGAACTAATACAAACCTTAGAATGAGACTACAGTTGGTCTTTGTTCGTCCCATGTTAGTCTCGTTAGTCTCATTCTAAGGTTTGTCTAAGTTCGTCCTTAGAAAGAGACTAACTGGAGACGAACTTAGACAAACCTTAGAATGAGACTAACGAGACTAACTTGGCACGAACAAAGACAAACTTTAGTCTCATTCTAAAGTTTGTATAAGTTCATCCCAAGTTAGTCTAAGTTCGTCCCAAGTTAGTCTCTTTCTAAGGATGAACTTAGATAAACCTTAGAATGAGACTAACCAGACTAACTTGGGACGAACAAAGACAAACTTTAGTCTCATTCTAAAGTTTGTATAAGTTCTTCCCAAGTTAGTCTCTTTCTAAGGACAAACTTAGATAAACCTAAGAATAAGACTAACGAGACTAACTTGGGATGAACTTAGGTAAACTTTAGTCTCATTCTAAGGTTTGTATAAGTTCGTCCCAAGTTAGTCTCATTCTAAGGTTTGTATAAGTTCGTCCCAAGTTAAGCTAAGTTCGTCCCAAGTTAGTCTCTTTCTAACGACGAACTTAGATAAACCATAGAATGAGACTAACGAGACTAACTTGGGACGAACAAAGACAAACTTTAGTCTAATTCTAAAGTTTGTATAAGTTCGTCCCAAGTTAGTCTAAGTTCGTCCGAAGTTAGTCTTTTTCTAAGGATGAACTTAGATAAACCTTAGAATGAGACTAACGAGACTAACTTGGGATGAACTTAGGTAAACTTTAGTCTCCTTCTAAAGTTTGTATAGGTTCATCCCAAGTTAGTCTAAGTTCTTCTCAAGTTAGTCTCTTTCTAATGACGAACTTAGATAAACCTTAGAATGAGACTAACGAGACTAACTTGGGACGAACAAAGACAAACTTTAGTCTCATTTTAAAGTTTGTATAAGTTCTTCCCAAGTTAGTCTCTTTCTAAGGACGAACTTAGATAAACCTAAGAATAAGACTAACGAGACTAACTTGGGACGAACTTATATAAAACTTTAGTCTCATTCTAAAGTTTGTATAAGTTCATCCCAAGTAAGTCTAAGTTCGTCCCAAGTTAGTCTCTTTCTAAGGACGAACTTAGATAAACCTTAGAATGAGACTAACGAGACTAACTTGGGACGAACAAAGAGAAACTTTAGTCTCATTCTAAAGTTTGTATAAGTTCTTCCCAAGTTAGTCTCTTTCTAAGGACGAACTTAGATAAACCTAAGAATAAGACTAACGAGACTAACTTGGGATGAACTTAGGTAAACTTTAGTCTCATTCTAAGGTTTGTATAAGTTCGTCCCAAGTTAGTCTCTTTCTAAGGATGAACTTAGACAAACCTTAGAATGAGACTAACGAGACTAACTTGGAACGAACTTATATAAAACTTAGAATGAGACTAAAGTTTACCTACGTTCATCCCAAGTTAGTCTCGTTAGTCTCATTCTAAGGTTTATCTAAGTTCGTCCTTAGAAAGAGACTAACTTGGGATGAACTACGACTAACTTGGGATGAACTTATACAAACTTTAGAATGAGACCAAAGTTTATCTAAGTTCATCCCAAGTTAGTCTCGTTATTCTCATTCTGAGGTTTATCTAAGTTTGTCCTTAGAAAGAGACTAACTTGGGACGAACTTATACAAACCTTAGATTGAGAATAAAGTTTTTCTTTAAGTTCGTCCTTAGAAAGAGACTAACTTGGGACGAATTTGTATAAGTTCGTCCCAAGTTAGTCTAAGTTCGTCCCAAGTTAGTCTCTTTCTAAGGACTAACGAGACTAACTTTGGGACGAACAATGATGAACATTAGTCTCATTCTAAGGTTAGTCTAAGTTCGTCCCAAGTTAGTCTCTTTCTAAGGACGAACTTAGATAAACCTTAGAATGAGACTAACGAGACTAACTTGGGACGAACAAAAACAAACTTTAGTCTCATTCTAAGGTTTGTATAAGTTCTTCCCAAGTTAGTCTAAGTTAGTCCCAAGTTAGTCCCTTTCTAAGGACGAACTTAGATAAACCTTAGAATGAGATTAACGAGACTAACATGGGACGAACAAAGACTAACTTTAGTCTCATTCTAAGGTTTGTATAAGTTCGTCCCAAGTTAGCCAATTTCTAAGGACAAACTTAGATAAACCTTAGAATGAGACTAACGAAACTAACTTGGGACGAACAAAGACAAACTTTAGTCTCATTCTAAGGTTTGTATAAGTTCGTCCCATCTTAGTCTAAGTTCGTCCCACGTTTGTCTCTTTCTAAGGATGAACTTAGACAAACCTTAGAATGAGACTAACGAGACTAACTTGGGACGAACAAAGACAAACTTTAGTCTCATTCTAAGGTTTGTATAAGTTCGTCCCACGTTTGTCTCTTTCTAAGGACGAACTTAGATAAACCTTAGAATGAGACTAACGAGACTAACTTGGGATGAACTTAGGTAAACTTTAGTCTCATTCTAAAGTTTGTATAAGTTCATCCCAAGTTAGTCTAAGTTCGTCCCAAGTTAGTCTCTTTCTAAGGACGAACTTAGATAAACCTTAGAATGAGACTAACGAGACTAACTTGGGACGAACAAAGACAAACTTTTGTATCATTCTAAAGTTTGTATAAGTTCTTCCCAAGTTAGTCTAAGTTCATCCCAAGTTGGTCTCTTTTTGTTACTCTTATTCTAAGGTTTGTCTAAGTTCGTCCTTAGAAAGAGACTAACTTGGGATGCACTTAGACTAACTTGGGACGAACTTATACAAATTTTAGAATGAGACTAAAGTTTACCTAAGTTCATCCCAAGTTAGTCTCGTTAGTCTCATTCTAAGGTTTATCTAAGTTCGTCCTTAGAAAGAGACTAACTTGGGACGAACTTAGCCTAACTTGGGACGAACTTAGACAAACCTTAGAATGAGACTAAAGTTTGTCTTTGTTCGTCCCAAGTTAGTCTCGTTAGTCTCATTCTATGGTTTATCTAAGTTCGTCCTTAGAAAGAGACTAACTTGGGACGAACTTAGATAAACCTTAGAATGAGACTAACGAGACTAACTTGGGATGAAATTAGGTAAACTTTAGTCTCATTCTAAGGTTTATCTAAGTTCATCCCAAGTTTGTCTAAGTTCGTCCCAAGTTAGTCTCTTTCTAAGGACAAACTTAGATAAACCTTAGAATGAGACTAACGAGACAATCTTGGGACGAACAAAGACAAACTTTAGTCTCATTCTAAGGTTTGTATAAATTCGTCCCAGGTTAGTCTAAGTTTGTCCCAAGTTAGTCTCTTTCTAAGGACTAACGAGACTAACTTTGGGACGAACAAAGATGAACATTAGTCTCATTCTAAGGTTAGTCTAAGTTCGTCCCAAGTTAGTCTCTTTCTAAAGACGAACTTAGATAAACCTTAGAATGAGACTAACGAGACTAACTCGGGACGAACAAAGACAAACTTTAGTCTCATTCTAAGGTTTGTATAAGTTCTTCCCAAGGCTTGTATAAGTTCGTCCCAAGTTAGTCTCTTTCTAAGGATGAACTTAGACAAACCTTAGAATGAGACTAACGAGACTAACTTGGGACGAACAAAGACAAACTTTAGTCTCATTCTAAGATTTGTCTAAGTTCGTTCCAAGTTTGTCAAAGTTTGTCCCAAGTTAGTCTGTTTCTAAGGACGAACTTAGATAAACCTTAGAATGAGACTAACGAGACTAACTTGGGATGAACGAAAACAAACTTTAGTCTCATTCTAATGTTTGAATAAGTTTCTCCCAAGTTATTCAAAGTTCATCCCAAGTTAGTCTCTTTCTAAGGACGAACTTAGATAAACCTTAGAATGAGACTAACGAGACTAACTTGGGATGAACTTAGGTAAACTTTAGTGTCATTCTAAAGTTTGTATAAGTTCATCCCAAGTTAGTCTAAGTTCGTCCCAAGTTAGTCTCTTTCTAAGGACGAACTTAGATAAACCTTAGAATGAGACTAACGAGACTAACTTGGGATGAACTTAGGTAAACTTTAGTGTCATTCTAAAGTTTGTATAAGTTCATCCCAAGTTAGTCTAAGTTCGTCCCAAGTTAGTCTCTTTCTAAGGACGAACTTAGATAAACCTTAGAATGAGACTAACGAGACTAACTTGGGATGAACTTAGGTAAACTTTAGTCTCATTCTAAAGTTTGTATAAGTTCATCCCAAGTTAGTCTAAGTTCGTCCCAAGTTAGTCTCTTTCTAAGGACGAACTTAGATAAACCTTAGAATGAGACTAACGAGACTAACTTGGGATAAGCTTAGGTAAACTTTAGTCTCATTCTAAGGTTTGTATAAGTTCGTCCCAAGTTAGTCTAAGTTCGTCCCAAGTTAGTCTCTTTCTAAGGATGAACTTAGACAAACCTTAGAATGAGACTAACGAGACTAACTTGGGACGAACAAAGACAAACTTTAGTCTCATTCTAAGGTTTGTATAAGTTCATCCCAAGTTAGTCTCTTTCTAAGGACGAACTTAGATAAATCTTAGAATGAGACTAACGAGACTAAATTGGGACGAACAAAGATAAACTTTAGTCTCATTCTAAGGTTTATATAAGTTCGTCCCAAGTTAGGCTAAGTTCGTCCCAAGTTAGTCTCTTTCTAAGGATGAACTTAGACAAACCTTAGAATGAGACTAACGAGACTAACTTGGGACGAACTTAGGTAAACTTTAGTCTCATTCTAAAGTTTGTAAAAGTTCATCCCAAGTTAGTCTAAGTTCGTCCCAAGTTAGTCTCTTTCTAAGGACGAACTTAGATAAACCTTAGAATGAGACTAACGAGACTAACTTGGGACGAACTTAGATAAACTTTAGTCTCATTCCAAAGCTTGTATAAGTTCATCCCATCTTAGTCTAAGTTCGTCCCAAGTTAGTCTCTTTCTAAGGACGAACTTAGATAAACCTTAGAATGAGACTAACGAGACTAACTTGGGACGAACAAAGACAAACTTTTGTCTCATTCTAAGGCTTGTATAAGTTCGTCCCAAGTTAGTCTCTTTCTAAGGACGAACTTAGATAAATCTTAGAATGAGACTAACGAGACTAACTTCGTACAAACTTAGATAAACTTTAGTCTCATTCTAAAGTTTGTATAAGTTCGTCCCAAGTTAGTCTAAGTTCGTCCCAAGTTAGTCTCTTTCTAAGGACAAACTTAGATAAATCTTAGAATGAGACTAACGAGACTAACTTGGGATGAAATTAGGTAAACTTTAGTCTCATTCTAAGGTTTGAATAAGTTCGTCCCAAGTTAGTCTAAGTTCATCCCAAGTTAGTCTCTTTCTAAGGACGAACTTAGATAAACCTTAGAATGAGACTAACGAGACTAACTTGGGATGAACTTAGGTAAACTTTAGTCTCATTCTAAAGTTTGTATAAGTTCGTCCCAAGTTACTCTAAGTTCGTCCCAAGTTAGTCTGTTTCTAAGGAAGAACTTAGATAAACCTTAGAATGAGACTAACGAGACTAACTTGGGACGAACAAAGACAAACTTTAGTCTCATTCTAAGGTTTGAATAAGTTCGTCCCATGTTAGTCTAAGTTCGTCCCAAATTAGTCTCTTTCTAAGGATGAACTTAGATAAACTTTAGAATGAGATTAACGAGACCAACTTGGGACGAACAAAGACAAACTTTAGTCTCATTCTAAGGTTTGTATAAGTTCGTCCCAAGTTAGTATAAGTTCGTCCCAAGTTAGTGTCTTTCTAAGGACGAACTTAGATAAACCTTAGAATGAGACTAACGAGACTAACTTGGGACGAACAAAGACAAACTTTAGTCTCATTCTAAGGTTTGTATAAGTTCGTCCCAAGTTAGGCAAAGTTCGTCCCAAGTTAGTCTCTTTCTAAGGACGAACTTAGACAAACCTTAGAATGAGACTAACGAGACTAACTTGGGATGAACTTAGGTAAACTTTAGTCTCGTTCTAAGGTTTGAATAAGTTCATCCCAAGTTAGTCTAAGTTCATCCCAAGTTAGTCTCTTTCTAAGGACGAACTTAGATAAACCTTAGAATGAGACTAACGAGACTAACTTTGGATGAACTTAGGTAAACTTTAGTCTCATTCTAAGGTTTGTATAAGTTCGTCTCCAGTTAGTCTCTTTCTAAGGACGAACTTAGATAAACCTTAGAATGAGACTAACGAAACTAACTTGAGACGAACAAACACAAACTTTAATCTCATTCTACGGTTTGTATAAGTTCGTCCCTAGTTAGTCTAAGTTCGTCCCAAGTTAGTATCTTTCTAAGGATGAACTTAGACAAACCTTAGAATGAGACTAACGAGACTAACTTGGGACGAACAAAGACAAACTTTAGTCTCATTCTACGGTTTGTATAAGTTCGTCCCACGTTTGTGTCTTTCTAAGGACGAACTTAGATAAACCTTAGAATGAGACTAACGAGACTAACTTGGGATGAACTTAGGTAAACTTTAGTCTCATTCTAAAGTTTGTATAAGTTTATCCCAAGTTAGTCTAAGTTCGTCCCAAGTTACTCGCTTTCCAAGACAAACTTAGATAAACCTTAGAATGAGACTAACGAGACTAACTTGGGACGAACAAAGACAAACTTTAGTCTCATTCTAATGTTTGTCTAAGTTCGTCCCAAGTTAGTCTATTTCTAAGGACGAACTTATACAAACCTTAGAATGAGACTAACGAGACTAACTTGGGACGAACAAAGACAAACTTTAGTCTCATTCTAAGGTTTGAATAAGTTCGTCCCAAGTTAGTCTAAGTTCATCCCAAGTTAGTCTCTTTCTAAGGACGAACTTAGATAGACCTTAGAATGAGACTAATGAGACTAACTTGGGAAGAATAAAGACAAACATTAGTCTCATTCTAAGGTTTGTATAAGTTCGTCCCAAGTTAGTCTCTTTCTAAGGATGAACTTAGACAAACCTTAGAATGAGACTAACGAGACTAACTTGGGACGAACAAAGACAAACTTTAGTCTCATTCTAAGGTTTGTCTAAGTTCGTCCCAAGTTAGTCTAAGTTCATCCCACGCTTGTCTCTTTCTAAGGACGAACTTAGACAAACCTTAGAATGAGACTAACGGGCCTAACTTGGGATGAACAAAGACAAACTTTAGTCTCATTCTAAGGTTTGTCTAAGTTCGTTTCAAGTTTGTCAAAGTTCGTCCCAAGTTAGTCTGTTTCTAAGGACGAACTTAGACAAAGCTTAGAATGAGACTAACGAGCCTAACTTGGGATGAACTTAGGTAAACTTAAGTCTCATTCTAAGGTTTGTCTAAGTTCATTCCAAGTTAGTCTATTTCTAAGGACGAACTTGGACAAACCTTAGAGTGAGATTAACGAGACTAACTTGGGAAGAATAAAGACAAACATTAGTCTCATTCTAAGGTTAGTCTAAGTTGTCCCAAGTTAGCCAATTTCTAAGGACGAACTTAGACAAACCTTAGAATGAGACTAACGAGACTAACTTGGGATGAACAGAGATGAACATTAGTCTCATTCTAAGGTTAGTCTAAGTTCGTCCCAAGTTAGTCTGTTTCTAATGACGAAGTTAGATAAACCTTAGAATTAGATTAAAGAGACTAAATTGGGACGAACAAAGACAAAATTTAGTCTCATTCTAAGGTTTGTATAAGTTCGTCCCAAGTTAGTCTAAGTTCGTCCCAAGTTAGTCTCTTTCTAAGGACGAACTTAGATAAACCTTAGAATGAGACTAACGAGACTAACTTGGGATGAACTTAGGTAAACTTTAGTCTCATTCTAAGGTTTGTATAAGTTCGTCCCAAGTTAGTCTCTTTCTAAGGACGAACTTAGACAAACCTTAGAATGAGACTAACGAGACTAAATTGGGATGAACAGAGATAAACTTTAGTCTCATTCTAAGGTTTGAATAAGTTCGTCCCAAGTTAGTCGAAGTTCATCCCAAGTTAGTCTCTTTCTAAGGACGAACTTAGATAAACCTTAGAATGAGACTAACGAGACTAACTTGGGATGAACTTAGGTAAACTTTAGTCTCATTCTAAGGTTTGTATAAGTTCGTCCCAAGTTAGTCTCTTTCTAAGGATGAACTTAGATAAACCATAGAATGAGACTAACGAGACTAACTTGGGACGAACAAAGACAAACTCTAGTCTCATTCTAAGGTTTGTATAAGTTCTTCCCAAGTTAGTCAAAGTTCGTCCCAAATTAGTCTCTTTCTAAGGACGAACATAAACCTTAGAATGAGATTAACGAGACTAACTTGGGACGAACAAAGACAAACTTTAGTCTCATTCTAAGGTATGTATAAGTTCGTCTCCAGTTAGTCTCTTTCTAAGGACGAACTTAGACAAACCTTAGAATGAGACTAACTAGACTAACATGGGACGAACAAAGACAAACTTTAGTCTCATTCTAAGGTTTGTATAAGTTCGTCCCAAGTTAGTCTAAGTTCGTCCCAAGTTAGTCTAAGTTCATCCCAAGTTTGTCTATTTCTAAGGACGAACTTAGACAAACCTTAGAATGAGACTAACGAGACTAACTTGGGACGAACAAAGACAAACTTTTGTCTCATTCTAAGGTTTGTCTAAGTTCGTGCCAAGTTTGTCAAAGTTCATCCCAAGTTAGTCTATTTCTAAGGACGAACTCAGATAAACCTTAGAATAAGAGTAACGAGACTAACTTGAGACGAACAAAGACAAACTTTAGTCTTATTCTAAGGTTTGTCAAAGTTCGTCCCAAGTTAGTCTATTTCTAAGGACGAACTTATACAAACCTTAGAATGAGACTAACGAGACTAACTTGGGACAAACAAAGACAAACTTTAGTCTCATTCTAAGGTTTGTATAAGTTCGTCCCAAGTTAGTCTAAGTTCGTCCGAAGTTAGTCTCTTTCTAAGGACGAACTTAGATAAACCTTAGAATGAGACTAACGAGACTAACTTGGGACGAACAAAGACAAACTTTAGTCTCATTCTAAGGTTTGTATAAGTTCTTCCCAAGTTAGTCTAAGTTCGTCCCAAGTTAGTCTCTTTCTAAGGACGAACTTAGATAAACCTTAGAATGAGATTAACGAGACTAACTTGGGACGAACAAAGACAAACTTTAGTCTCATTCTAAGGTTTGTATAAGTTCATCCCAAGTTAGTCTCTTTCTAAGGACGAACTTAGATAAATCTTAGAATGAGACTAACGAGACTAAATTGGGACGAACAAAGATAAACTTTAGTCTCATTCTAAGGTTTATATAAGTTCGTCCCAAGTTAGGCTAAGTTCGTCCCAAGTTAGTCTCTTTCTAAGGATGAACTTAGACAAACCTTAGAATGAGACTAACGAGACTAACTTGGGACGAACAAAGACAAACTTTAGTCTCATTCTAAGGTTTGTATAAGTTCGTCCCACGTTTGTGTCTTTCTAAGGACGAACTTAGATAAACCTTAGAATGAGACTAACGAGACTAACTTGGGATGAACTTAGGTAAACTTTAGTCTCATTCTAAAGTTTGTATAAGTTCATGCCAAGTTAGTCTAAGTTCGTCCCAAGTTACTCGCTTTCCAAGACGAACTTAGACAAACCTTTGAATGAGACTAACGAGACTAACTTGGGACGAACAAAGACAAACTTTAGTCTCATTCTAAGGTTTGTCTAAGTTCGTCCCAAGTTAGTCTCTTTCTAAGGACGAACTTATACAAACCTTAGAATGAGACTAACGAGACTAACTTGGGACAAACAAAGACAAACTTTAGTCTCATTCTAAGGTTTGAATAAGTTCGTCCCAAGTTAGTCTAAGTTCATCCCAAGTTAGTCTCTTTCTAAGGACAAACTTAGATAAACCTTAGAATGAGACTAACGAGACTAACTTGGGAAGAATAAAGACAAACATTAGTCTCATTCTAAGGTTTGTATAAGTTCGTCCCAAGTTAGTCTCTTTCTAAGGATGAACTTAGACAAACCTTAGAATGAGACTAACGAGACTAACTTGGGACGAACAAAGACAAACTTTAGTCTCATTCTAAGGTTTGTCTAAGTTCGTCCCAAGTTAGTCTAAGTTCGTCCCACGTTTGTCTCTTTCTAAGGACGAACTTAGATAAACCATAGAATGAGACTAACGAGACTAACTTGGGACGAACAAAGACAAACTTTAGTCTCATTCTAAGGTTTATATAAGTTCGTTCCAAGTTAGTCTAAGTTCGTCCCAAGTTAATCTCTTTCTAAGGACGAACTTAGATAAACCTTAGAATGAGACTAACGAGACTAACTTGGGATGAACTTAGGTAAACTTTAGTCTCATTCTAAGGTTTATCTAAGTTCATCCCAAGTTTGTCTAAGTTCGTCCCAAGTTAGTCTCTTTCTAAGGACAAACTTAGTTAAACCTTAGAATGAGACTAACGAGACTATCTTGGGACGAACAAAGACAAACTTTAGTCTCATTCTAAGGTTTGTACAAATTCGTCCCAGGTTAGTCTAAGTTTGTCCCAAGTTAGTCTCTTTCTAAGGACTAACGAGACTAACTTTGGGACGAACAAAGATGAACATTAGTCTCATTCTAAGGTTAGTCTAAGTTCGTCCCAAGTTAGTCTCTTTCTAAAGACGAACTTAGATAAACCTTAGAATGAGACTAACGAGACTAACTCGGGACGAACAAAGACAAACTTTAGTCTCATTCTAAGGTTTGTATAAGTTCTTCCCAAGTTAGTCTAAGTTCGTCCCAAGTTAGTCTCTTTCTAAGGATGAACTTAGACAAACCTTAGAATGAGACTAACGAGACTAACTTGGGACGAACAAAGACAAACTTTAGTCTCATTCTAAGATTTGTCTAAGTTGGTTCCAAGTTTGTCAAAGTTCGTCCCAAGTTAGTCTGTTTCTAAGGACGAACTTAGATAAACCTTAGAATGAGACTAACGAGACTAACTTGGGATGAACGAAAACAAACTTTAGTCTCATTCTAAGGTTTGAATAAGTTTCTCCCAAGTTATTCAAAGTTCATCCCAAGTTAGTCTCTTTCTAAGGACGAACTTAGATAAACCTTAGAATGAGACTAACGAGACTAACTTGGGATGAACTTAGGTAAACTTTAGTGTCATTCTAAAGTTTGTATAAGTTCATCCCAAGTTAGTCTAAGTTCGTCCCAAGTTAGTCTCTTTCTAAGGACGAACTTAGATAAACCTTAGAATGAGACGAACGAGACTAACTTGGGATGAACTTAGGTAAACTTTAGTCTCATTCTAAAGTTTGTATAAGTTCATCCCAAGTTAGTCTAAGTTCGTCCCAAGTTAGTCTCTTTCTAAGGACGAACTTAGATAAACCTTAGAATGAGACTAACGAGACTAACTTGGGATAAGCTTAGGTAAACTTTAGTTTCATTCTAAGGTTTGTATAAGTTCGTCCCAAGTTAGTCGAAGTTCGTCCCAAGTTAGTATCTTTCTAAGGATGAACTTAGACAAACCTTAGAATGAGACTAACGAGACTAACTTGGGACGAACAAAGACAAACTTTAGTCTCATTCTAAGGTTTGTATAAGTTCATCCCAAGTTAGTCTCTTTCTAAGGACGAACTTAGATAAATCTTAGAATGAGACTAACGAGACTAAATTGGGACGAACAAAGATAAACTTTAGTCTCATTCTAAGGTTTATATAAGTTCGTCCCAAGTTAGGCTAAGTTCGTCCCAAGTTAGTCTCTTTCTAAGGATGAACTTAGACAAACCTTAGAATGAGACTAACGAGACTAACTTGGGACGAACTTAGGTAAACTTTAGTCTCATTCTAAAGTTTGTAAAAGTTCATCCCAAGTTAGTCTAAGTTCGTCCCAAGTTAGTCTCTTTCTAAGGACGAACTTAGATAAACCTTAGAATGAGACTAACGAGACTAACTTGGGATGAACTTAGATAAACTTTAGTCTCATTCTAAAGCTTGTATAAGTTCATCCCATCTTAGTCTAAGTTCGTCCCAAGTTAGTCTCTTTCTAAGGACGAACTTAGATAAACCTTAGAATGAGACTAACGAGACTAACTTGGGACGAACAAAGACAAACTTTTGTCTCATTCTAAGGCTTGTATAAGTTCGTCCCAAGTTAGTCTCTTTCTAAGGACGAACTTAGATAAATCTTAGAATGAGACTAACGAGACTAACTTCGTACAAACTTAGATAAACTTTAGTCTCATTCTAAAGTTTGTATAAGTTCGTCCCAAGTTAGTCTAAGTTCGTCCCAAGTTAGTCTCTTTCTAAGGACAAACTTAGATAAATCTTAGAATGAGACTAACGAGACTAACTTGGGATGAAATTAGGTAAACTTTAGTCTCATTCTAAGGTTTGAATAAGTTCGTCCCAAGTTAGTCAAAGTTCATCCCAAGTTAGTCTCTTTCTAAGGACGAACTTAGATAAACCTTAAAATGAGACTAACGAGACTAACTTGGGATGAACTTAGGTAAACTTTAGTCTCATTCTAAAGTTTGTATAAGTTCGTCCCAAGTTACTCTAAGTTCGTCCCAAGTTAGTCTGTTTCTAAGGAAGAACTTAGATAAACCTTAGAATGAGACTAACGAGACTAACTTGGGACGAACAAAGACAGACTTTAGTCTCATTCTAAGGTTTGAATAAGTTCGTCCCATGTTAGTCTAAGTTCGTCCCAAATTAGTCTCTTTCTAAGGATGAACTTAGATAAACTTTAGAATGAGATTAACGAGACCAACTTGGGACGAACAAAGACAAACTTTAGTCTCATTCTAAGGTTTGTATAAGTTCGTCCCAAGTTAGTCTAAGTTCGTCCCAAGTTAGTCTCTTTCTAAGGACGAACTTAGACAAACCTTAGAATGAGACTAACGAGACTAACTTGGGATGAACTTAGGTAAACTTTAGTCTCGTTCTAAGGTTTGAATAAGTTCATCCCAAGTTAGTCTAAGTTCATCCCAAGTTAGTCTCTTTCTAAGGACGAACTTAGATAAACCTTAGAATGAGACTAACGAGACTAACTTGGGATGAACTTAGGTAAACTTTAGTCTCATTCTAAGGTTTGTATAAGTTCGTCTCCAGTTAGTCTCTTTCTAAGGACGAACTTAGATAAACCTTAGAATGAGACTAACGAAACTAACTTGAGACGAACAAACACAAACTTTAGTCTCATTCTACGGTTTGTATAAGTTCGTCCCTAGTTAGTCTAAGTTCGTCCCAAGTTAGTCTCTTTCTAAGGATGAACTTAGACAAACCTTAGAATGAGACTAACGAGACTAACTTGGGACGAACAAAGACAAACTTTAGTCTCATTCTAAGGTTTGTATAAGTTCGTCCCACGTTTGTGTCTTTCTAAGGACGAACTTAGATAAACCTTAGAATGAGACTAACGAGACTAACTTGGGATGAACTTAGGTAAACTTTAGTCTCATTCTAAAGTTTGTATAAGTTCATCCCAAGTTAGTCTAAGTTCGTCCCAAGTTACTCGCTTTCCAAGACAAACTTAGATAAACCTTAGAATGAGACTAACGAGACTAACTTGGGACGAACAAAGACAAACTTTAGTCTCATTCTAATGTTTGTCTAAGTTCGTCCCAAGTTAGTCTCTTTCTAAGGACGAACTTATACAAACCTTAGAATGAGACTAACGAGACTAACTTGGGACGAACAAAGACAAACTTTAGTCTCATTCTAAGTTTTGAATAAGTTCGTCCCAAGTTAGTCTAAGTTCATCCCAAGTTAGTCTCTTTCTAAGGACGAACTTAGATAAACCTTAGAATGAGACTAACGAGACTAACTTTGGAAGAATAAAGACAAACATTAGTCTCATTCTAAGGTTTGTATAAGTTCGTCCCAAGTTAGTCTCTTTCTAAGGATGAACTTAGACAAACCTTAGAATGAGACTAACGAGACTAACTTGGGACGAACAAAGACAAACTTTAGTCTCATTCTAAGGTTTGTCTAAGTTCGTCCCATGTTAGTCTAAGTTCGTCCCACGCTTGTCTCTTTCTAAGGACGAACTTAGACAAAGCTTAGAATGAGACTAACGAGCCTAACTTGGGATGAACTTAGGTAAACTTTAGTCTCATTCTAAGGTTTGTCTAAGTTCATTCCAAGTTAGTCTAAGTTCATCCCAAGTTAGTCTATTTCTAAGGACGAACTTGGACAAACCTTAGAATGAGACTAACGAGACTAACTTGGGAAGAATAAAGACAAACATTAGTCTCATTCTAAGGTTAGTCTAAGTTGTCCCAAGTTAGCCAATTTCTAAGGACGAACTTAGACAAACCTTAGAATGAGACTAACGAGACTAACTTGGGATGAACAGAGATGAACATTAGTCTCATTCTAAGGTTAGTCTAAGTTCGTCCCAAGTTATTCTGTTTCTAATGACGAAGTTAGATAAACCTTAGAATTAGATTAAGGAGACTAACTTGGGACGAACAAAGACAAACTTTAGTCTCATTCTAAGGTTTGTATAAGTTCGTCCCAAGTTAGTCTAAGTTCGTCCTAAGTTAGTCTCTTTCTAAGGACGAACTTAGATAAACCTTAGAATGAGATTAACGAGACTAACTTGGGACGAACAAAGACAAACTTTAGTCTCATTCTAAGGTATGTATAAGTTCGTCTCCAGTTAGTCTCTTTCTAAGGACGAACTTAGACAAACCTTAGAATGAGACTAACTAGACTAACATGGGACGAACAAAGACAAACTTTAGTCTCATTCTAAGGTTTGTATAAGTTCGTCCCAAGTTAGTCTAAGTTCGTCCCAAGTTAGTCTAAGTTCATCCCAAGTTTGTCTATTTCTAAGGACGAACTTAGACAAACCTTAGAATGAGACTAACGAGACTAACTTGGGACGAACAAAGACAAACTTTTGTCTCATTCTAAGGTTTGTCTAAGTTCGTGCCAAGTTTGTCAAAGTTCATCCCAAGTTAGTCTATTTCTAAGGACGAACTCAGATAAACCTTAGAATAAGAGTAACGAGACTAACTTGAGACGAACAAAGACAAACTTTAGTCTTATTCTAAGGTTTGTCAAAGTTCGTCCCAAGTTAGTCTATTTCTAAGGACGAACTTATACAAACCTTAGAATGAGACTAACGAGACTAACTTGGGACAAACAAAGACAAACTTTAGTCTCATTCTAAGGTTTATATAAGTTCGTCCCAAGTTAGTCTAAGTTCGTCCGAAGTTAGTCTCTTTCTAAGGACGAACGTAGATAAACCTTAGAATGAGACTAACGAGACTAACTTGGGACGAACAAAGACAAACTTTAGTCTCATTCTAAGGTTTGTATAAGTTCTTCCCAAGTTAGTCTAAGTTCGTCCCAAGTTAGTCTCTTTCTAAGGACGAACTTAGATAAACCTTAGAATGAGATTAACGAGACTAACTTGGGACGAACAAAGACAAACTTTAGTCTCATTCTAAGGTTTGTATAAGTTCATCCCAAGTTAGTCTCTTTCCAAGGACGAACTTAGATAAATCTTAGAATGAGACTAACGAGACTAAATTGGGACGAACAAAGATAAACTTTAGTCTCATTCTAAGGTTTATATAAGTTCGTCCCAAGTTAGGCTAAGTTCGTCCCAAGTTAGTCTCTTTCTAAGGATGAACTTAGACAAACCTTAGAATGAGACTAACGAGACTAACTTGGGACGAACAAAGACAAACTTTAGTCTCATTCTAAGGTTTGTATAAGTTCGTCCCACGTTTGTGTCTTTCTAAGGACGAACTTAGATAAACCTTAGAATGAGACTAACGAGACTAACTTGGGATGAACTTAGGTAAACTTTAGTCTCATTCTAAAGTTTGTATAAGTTCATGCCAAGTTAGTCTAAGTTCGTCCCAAGTTACTCGCTTTCCAAGACGAACTTAGATAAACCTTAGAATGAGACTAACGAGACTAACTTGGGACGAACAAAGACAAACTTTAGTCTCATTCTAAGGTTTGTCTAAGTTCGTCCCAAGTTAGTCTCTTTCTAAGGACGAACTTATACAAACCTTAGAATGAGACTAACGAGACTAACTTGGGACGAACAAAGACAAACTTTAGTCTCATTCTAAGGTTTGAATAAGTTCGTCCCAAGTTAGTCTAAGTTCATCCCAAGTTAGTCTCTTTCTAAGGACAAACTTAGATAAACCTTAGAATGAGACTAACGAGACTAACTTGGGAAGAATAAAGACAAACTTTAGTCTCATTCTAAGGTTTGAATAAGTTCGTCCCAAGTTAGTCTAAGTTCATCCCAAGTTAGTCTCTTTCTAAGGACGAACTTAGATAAACCTTAGAATGAGACTAACGAGACTAACTTGGGAAGAATAAAGACAAACATTAGTCTCATTCTAAGGTTTGTATAAGTTCGTCCCAAGTTAGTCTCTTTCTAAGGATGAACTTAGACAAACCTTAGAATGAGACTAACGAGACTAACTTGGGACGAACAAAGACAAACTTTAGTCTCATTCTAAGGTTTGTCTAAGTTCGTCCCAAGTTAGTCTAAGTTCGTCCCACGCTTGTCTCTTTCTAAGGACGAACTTAGACAAACCTTAGAATGAGACTAACGGGCCTAACTTGGGATGAACAAAGACAAACTTTAGTCTCATTCTAAGGTTTGTCTAAGTTCGTTTCAAGTTTGTCAAAGTTCGTCCCAAGTTAGTCTGTTTCTAAGGACGAACTTAGACAAAGATTAGAATGAGACTAACGAGCCTAACTTGGGATGAACTTAGGTAAACTTTAGTCTCATTCTAAGGTTTGTCTAAGTTCATTCCAAGTTAGTCTAAGTTCATCCCAAGTTAGTCTATTTCTAAGGACGAACTTGGACAAACCTTAGAATGAGACTAACGAGACTAACTTGGGAAGAATAAAGACAAACATTAGTCTCATTCTAAGGTTAGTCTAAGTTGTCCCAAGTTAGCCAATTTCTAAGGACGAACTTAGACAAACCTTAGAATGAGACTAACGAGACTAACTTGGGATGAACAGAGATGAACATTAGTCTCATTCTAAGGTTAGTCTAAGTTCGTCCCAAGTTAGTCTGTTTCTAATGACGAAGTTAGATAAACCTTAGAATTAGATTAAGGAGACTAACTTGGGACGAACAAAGACAAACTTTAGTCTCATTCTAAGGTTTGTATAAGTTCGTCCCAAGTTAGTCTAAGTTCGTCCCAAGTTAGTCTCTTTCTAAGGACGAACTTAGATAAACCTTAGAATGAGACTAACGAGACTAACTTGGGATGAACTTAGGTAAACTTTAGTCTCATTCTAAGGTTTGTATAAGTTCGTCCCAAGTTAGTCTCTTTCTAAGGACGAACTTAGACAAACCTTAGAATGAGACTAACGAGACTAAATTGGGATGAACAGAGATAAACTTTAGTCTCATTCTAAGGTTTGAATAAGTTCGTCCCAAGTTAGTCGAAGTTCATCCCAAGTTAGTCTCTTTCTAAGGACGAACTTAGATAAACCTTAGAATGAGACTAACGAGACTAACTTGGGATGAACTTAGGTAAACTTTAGTCTCATTCTAAGGTTTGTATAAGTTCGTCCCAAGTTAGTCTCTTTCTAAGGATGAACTTAGATAAACCATAGAATGAGACTAACGAGACTAACTTGGGACGAACAAAGACAAACTCTAGTCTCATTCTAACGTTTGTATAAGTTCTTCCCAAGTTAGTCAAAGTTCGTCCCAAATTAGTCTCTTTCTAAGGACGAACATAAACCTTAGAATGAGATTAACGAGACTAACTTGGGACGAACAAAGACAAACTTTAGTCTCATTCTAAGGTATGTATAAGTTCGTCTCCAGTTAGTCTCTTTCTAAGGACGAACTTAGACAAACCTTAGAATGAGACTAACTAGACTAACATGGGATGAACAAAGACAAACTTTAGTCTCATTCTAAGGTTTGTATAAGTTCGTCCCAAGTTAGTCTAAGTTCGTCCCAAGTTAGTCTCTTTCTAAGGATGAACTTAGACAAACCTTAGAATGAGACTAACGAGACTAACTTGGGATGAACAGAGATGAACATTAGTCTCATTCTAAGGTTAGTCTAAGTTCGTCCCAAGTTAGTCTGTTTCTAAGGACGAACTTAGATAAACCTTAGAATTAGATTAAGGAGACTAACTTGGGACGAACAAAGACAAACTTTAGTCTCATTCTAAGGTTTGAATAAGTTCATCCCAAGTTAGTCTAAGTTCGTCCCAAATTAGTCTCTTTCTAAGGACGAACTTAGATAAACCTTAGAATGAGATTAACGAGACTAACTTGGGACGAACAAAGACAAACTTTAGTCTCATTCTACGGTTTGTATAAGTTCGTCCCAAGTTAGTCTAAGTTCGTCCCAAGTTAGTCTCTTTCTAAGGATGAACTTAGACAAACCTTAGAATGAGACTAACGAGACTAACTTGGGACGAACAAAGACAAGCTTTAGTCTTATTCTTGGGTTTGTATAAGTTCGTCCCACGTTTGTCTCTTTCTAAGGACGAACTTAGATAAACCTTAGAATGAGACTAACGAGACTAACTTGGGATGAACAAAGACAAACTTTAGTCTCATTCTACGGTTTGTATAAGTTCGTCCCAAGTTAGTCTAAGTTCGTCCCAAGTTAGTCTCTTTCTAAGGATGAACTTAGACAAACCTTAGAATGAGACTAACGAGACAAACTTGGGATGAACAAAGACAAACTTTAGTCTCATTCTAAGGTTTGTATAAGTTCGTCCCAAGTTAGTCTCTTTCTAAGGATGAACTTATACTAACCTTAGAAAGAGACTAACGAGACTAACTTGGGACGAACAAAGACAAACTTTAGTCTCATTCTAAGGTTTGTCTAAGTTCGTCCCAAGTTAGTCTAATTTCGTCCCACGTTTGTCTCTTTCTAAGGACGAACTTAGACAAACCTTAGAATGAGACTAACGAGCCTAACTTGGGATGAACAAAGACAAACTTTAGTCTCATTCTAAGGTTTGTCTAAGTTCGTTCCAAGTTTGTCAAAGTTCATCCCAAGTTAGTCTGTTTCTAAGGACGAACTTAAACAAACCTTAGAATGAGACTAACGAGCTTAACTTGGGATGAACTTTGGTAAACTTTAGTCTCATTCTAAGGTTTGTCTAAGTTCATCCCAAGTTAGTCTATTTCTAAGGACGAACTTGGACAAACCTTAGAATGAGACTAACGAGACTAACTTGGGAAGAATAAAGACAAACATTAGTCTCATTCTAAGTTTAGTCTAAGTTGTCCCAAGTTAGCCAATTTCTAAGGACGAACTTAGACAAACCTTAGAATGAGACTAACGAGACTAACTTGGGATGAACAGAGATGAACATTAGTCTCATTCTAAGGTTAGTCTAAGTTCGTCCCAAGTTAGTCTCTTTCTAAGGATGAACTTAGATAAACCATAGAATGAGACTAACGAGACTAACTTGGGACTAACAAAGACAAACTTTAGTCTCATTCTAAGGTTTGTATAAGTTCTTCCCAAGTTAGTCAAAGTTCGTCCCAAATTAGTCTCTTTCTAAGGACGAACATAAACCTTAGAATGAGATTAACGAGACTAACTTGGGACGAACAAAGACAAACTTTAGTCTCATTCTAAGGTATGTATAAGTTCGTCTCCAGTTAGTCTCTTTCTAAGGAAGAACTTAGACAAACCTTAGAATGTGACTAACTAGACTAACATGGGACGAACAAAGACAAACTTTAGTCTCATTCTAAGGTTTGTATAAGTTCGTCCCAAGTTAGTCTAAGTCCGTCCCAAGTTAGTCTAAGTTCATCCCAAGTTTGTCTATTTCTAAGGACGAACTTAGACAAACCTTAGAATGAGACTAACGAGACTAACTTGGGACGAACAAAGACAAACTTTTGTCTCATTCTAAGGTTTGTCTAAGTTCGTGCCAAGTTTGTCAAAGTTCATCCCAAGTTAGTCTATTTCTAAGGACGAACTCAGATAAACCTTAGAATGAGAGTAACGAGACTAACTTGAGACGAACAAAGACAAACTTTAGTCTTATTCTAAGGTTTGTCAAAGTTCGTCCCAAGTTAGTCTATTTCAAAGGACGAACTTATACAAACCTTAGAATGAGACTAACGAGACTAACTTGGGACAAACAAAGACAAACTTTAGTCTCATTCTAAGGTTTGTATAAGTTCATCCCAAGTTAGTCTAAGTTCGTCCGAAGTTAGTCTCTTTCTAAGGACGAACTTAGATAAACCTTAGAATGAGACTAACGAGACTAACTTGGGACGAACAAAGACAAACTTTAGTCTCATTCTAAGGTTTGTATAAGTTCTTCCCAAGTTAGTCTAAGTTCGTCCCAAGTTAGTCTCTTTCTAAGGACGAACTTAGATAAACCTTAGAATGAGATTAACGAGACTAACTTGGGACGAACAAAGACAAACTTTAGTCTCATTCTAAGGTTTTTATAAGTTCGTCTCTATTTAGTCTATTTCTAAGGACGAACTTAGATAAACCTTAGAATGAGACTAACGAGACTAACTTGGGACGAACAAAGACAAACTTTAGTCTCATTCTAAGGTTTGAATAAGTTCGTGCCAAATTAGTCTAAGTTCATCCCAAGTTAGTCTCTTTCTATGGACGAACTTAGATAAACCCTAGAATGAGACTAACGAGACTAACTTGGGATGAACTTAGACAAACTTTAGTCTCATTCTAAGGTTTGTATAAGTTCGTCCCAAGTTAGTCTAAGTTCGTCCCAAGTTAGTCTCTTTCTAAGGACGAACTTAGATAAACCATAGAATGAGACTAACGAGACTAACTTGGGATGAACAAAGACAAACTTTAGGCTAATTCTAAGGTTTGTATAAGTTCTTCCCAAGTTAGTCAAAGTTCGTCCCAAATTAGTCTCTTTCTAAGGACGAAGTTTGATAAACCTTAGAATGAGATTAACGAGACTAACTTGGGACGAACAAAGACAAACTTTAGTCTCATTCTAAGGTTTGTATAAGTTCGTCTCCAGTTAGTCTCTTTCTAAGGACGAACTTAGACAAACCTTAGAATGAGACTAACGAGACTAACATGAGACGAACAAAGACAAACTTTAGTCTCATTCTAAGGTTTGTTTAAGTTCGTCCCAAGTTAGTCTAAGTTCGTCCCAAGTTAGTCTAAGTTCGTCCCAAGTTAGTCTCTTTCTAAGGACGAACTTAGACAAACCTTAGAATGAGACTAACGAGACTAACTTGGGACGAACAAAGACAAACTTTTGTCTCATTCTAAGGTTTGTCTAAGTTCGTGCCAAGTTTGTCAAAGTTCATCCCAAGTTAGTCTATTTCTAAGGACGAACTCAGATAAACCTTAGAATGAGAGTAACGAGACTAACTTGAGACGAACAAAGACAAACTTTAGTCTTATTCTAAGGTTTGTCAAAGTTCGTCCCGAGTTAGTCTATTTCTAAGGACGAACTTATACAAACCTTAGAATGAGACTAACGAGACTAACTTGGGACGAACAAAGACAAACTTTAGTCTCATTCTAAGGTTTGTATAAGTTCGTCCCAAGTTAGTCTAAGTTCATCCCAAGTTAGTCTCTTTCTAAAGCCGAACTTATACAAACCTTAGAATGAGACTAACGAGACTAACTTGGGACGAACAAAGACAAACTTTAGTCTCATTCTAAGGTTTGTATAAGTTCGTCCCAAGTTAGTCTAAGTTCGTCCCAAGTTAGTCTCTTTCTAAGGACGAACTTAGATAAACCTTAGAATGAGATTAACGAGACTAACTTGGGACGAACAAAGACAAACTTTAGTCTCATTCTAAGGTTTGTTTAAGTTCGTCTCCAGTTACTCTCTTTATAAGGACGAACTTAGACAAACCTTAGAATGAGACTATTGAGACTAACTTGGGAAGAACAAAGCCAAACTTTGGTCTCATTCTAAGGGTTCTCAAAGTTCGTCCCAAGTTAGACTAAGTTCGTCCCAAGTTAGTCTCTTTCTAAGAATGAACTTAGACAAACCTTAGAATGACACTAACGAGACTAACTTGGGACGAACAAAGACAAACTTTAGTCTCATTCTAAGGTTTGTATAAGTTCTTCCCAAGTTAGTCTAAGTTCGTCCCAAATTAGTCTCTTTCTAAGGACGAACTTAGATAAACCTTAGAATGAGATTAACGAGACTAACTTGGGACGAACAAAGACAAACTTTAGTCTCATTCTAAGGTTTGTATAAGTTCGTCCCAAGTTAGTCTCTTTCTAAGGATGAACTTAGACAAACCTTAGAATGAGACTAGCGAGACTAACTTGGGACGAACAAAGACAAACTTTTTCTCATTCTAAGGTTAGTCTAAGTTCGTCCCAAGTTAGTCTCTTTCTAAGGACGAACTTAGATAAACCTTAGAATGAGACTAACAAGACTAACTTGGAGCGAACAAAGACAAACTTCAGTCTCATTCTACGGTTTGTATAAGTTCGTCCCAAGTTAGTCTAAGTTCGTCGCAAGTTAGTCTCTTTCTAAGGACGAACTTAGATAAACCATAGAATGAGACTAACGAGACTAATTTGGAGCGAACAAAGACAAACTTTAGTCTCATTCTACGGTTTATATAAGTTCGTACCAAGTTAGTCTAAGTTCGTCCCAAGTTAGTCTCTTTCTAAGGATGAACTTAGATAAACCTTAGAATGAGACTAACGAGACTAACTTGGGACGAACAAAGATAAACTTTAGTCTCATTCTAAGGTTTGTATAAGTTCGTCCCAAGTTAGTCTCTTTCTAAGGACGAACTTAGATAAACCTTAGAATGAGACTAACGAGACTAACTTGGGATGAACAAAGATAAACTTTAGTCTCATTCTAAAGTTTGTATAAGTTCGTCCCAAGTTAGTCTATTTCTAAGGACGAACTCAGATAAACCTTAGAATGAGAGTAACGAGACTAACTTGAGACGAACAAAGCCAAACTTTAGTCTCATTCTAAGGTTTGTTTAAGTTCGTCTCCTGTTAGTCTCTTTCTAAGGACGAACTTAGACAAAACTTATAATGAGACTAACGAGACTAACTTGGGACGAACAAAGACAAACTTATGTCTCATTCTAAGGTTTGTCTAAGTTCGTGCCAAGTTTGTCAAAGTTCATCCCAAGTTTGTCTATTTCTTAGGACGAACTCAGATAAACCTTAGAATGAGAGTAACGAGACTAACTTGAGACGAACAAAGACAAACTTTAGTCTTATTCTAAGGTTTGTCAAAGTTCGTCCCAAGTTAATTTATTTCTAAGGACGAACTTATACTAACCTTAGAATGAGACTAACGAGACTAACTTGGGACGAACAAAGACAAACTTTAGTCTCATTGTAAGGTTTGTATAAGTTCATCCCAAGTTAGTCTAAGTTCGTCCCATGTTAGTCTCTTTCTGAGGACGAACTTAGATAAACCTTAGAATGAGACTAACGAGACTAACTTGGGACGAACAAAGACAAACTTTAGTCTCATTCTAAGGTTTGTATAAGTTCTTCCCAAGTTAATCTAAGTTCGTCCTAAGTTAGTCTCTTTCTAAGGACGAACTCAGATAAACCTTAGAATGAGATTAACGAGACTAACTTGGAGCGAACAAAGACAAACTTTAGTCTCATTCTAAGGTTTGAATAAGTTCGTCCCAAGTTAGTCTCTTTCTAAGGACGAACTTATACAAACCTTAGAATGAGACTAACGAGACTAACTTGGGACGAACAAAGACAAACTTTTTCTCATTCTAAGGTTAGTCAAAGTTCGTCCCAAGTTAGTCTCTTTCTAAGGACGAACTTAGATAAACCTTAGAATGAGACTAACGAGACTAACTTGGAGCGAACAAAGACAAACTTTAGTCTCATTCTACGGTTTGTATAAGTTCGTCCCAAGTTAGTCTAAGTTCGTCCCAAGTTAGTCTCTTTATAAGGACGAACTTAGATAAACCTTAGAATGAGACTAACGAGACTAACTTGGAGCGAACAAAGACAAACTTTAGTCTCATTCTACGGTTTGTATAAGTTCGTCCCAAGTTAGTCTAAGTTCGTCCCAAGTTAGTCTCTTTCTAAGGACGAACTTAGATAAACCTTAGAATGAGACTAACGAGACTAACTTGGGACGAACAAAGATAAACTTTAGTCTCATTCTAAGGTTTGTATAAGTTCGTCCCAAGTTAGCATAAGTTTGTCCCAAGTTAGTCTCTTTCTAAGGACGAACTTAGATAAACCTTAGAATGAGACTAACGAGACTAACTTGGGATGAACAAAGATAAACTTTAGTCTCATTCTAAGGTTTGTATAAGTTCGTCCCAAGTTAGTCTTAGTTCATCCCAAGTTAGTCTCTTTCTAAGGACGAACTTAGATAAACCTTAGAATGAGACTAACGAGACTAACTTGGGATGAACTTAGGTAAACTTTAGTCTCATTCTAAAGTTCGTATAAGTTCGTCCCAAGTTAGTCTAAGTTCGTCCCAAGTTAGTCTCTTTCTAAGAATGAACTTAGATAAACCATAAAAATGAGACTAACGAGAGTAACTTGGGACGAACAAATACAAACTTTAGTCTCATTCTACGGTTTGTATAAGTTCGTCCCAAGTTAGTCTAAGTTCGTCCCAAGTTAGTCTCTTTCTAAGGACGAACTTAGATAAACCTTAGAATGAGACTAACGAGACTAAATTGGGACGAACAAAGACAAACTTTAGTCTTATTCTAAGGTTTGTATAAGTTCTTCCCAAGTTAGTCTAAGTTCGTCCCAAGTTAGTCTCTTTCTAAGGACGAACTTAGATAAACCTTAGATTGAGACAAACGAGAGTAACTTGGGACGAACAAAGACAAACTTTAGTCTCATTCTAAGGTTTGTATAAGTTCATCCCAAGTTAGTCAAAGTTCGTCCCAAATTAGTCTCTTTCTAAGGACGAACTTAGATAAACCTTAGAATGAGATTAACGAGACTAACTTGGGACGAACAAAGACAAACTTTAGTCTCATTCTAAGGTATGAATAAGTTCGTCTCCAGTTAGTCTCTTTCTAAGGACGAACATAGACAAACCTTAGAATGAGACTAACGAGACTAACATGGGACGAACAAAGACAAACTTTAGTCTCATTCTAAGAATTGTATAAGTTCGTCCCAAGTTAGTCTAAGTTCGTCCCAAGTTAGTCTAAGTTCATCCCATGTTTGTCTATTTCTAAGGACGAACTTAGACAAACCTTAGAATGAGACTAACGAGACTAACTTGGGACGAACAAAGACAAACTTTTGTCTCATTCTAAGGTTTGTCTAAGTTCGAGCCAAGTTTGTCAAAGTTCATCCCAAGTTAGTCTATTTCTAACGACGAACTCAGATAAACCTTAGAATGAGAGTAACGAGACTAACTTGAAACGAACAAAGACAAACTTTAGTCTTATTCTAAGGTTTGTCAAAGTTCGTCCCAAGTTAGTCTATTTCTAAGGACGAACTTATACAAACCTTAGAATGAGACTAACGAGACTAACTTGGGACGAACAAAGACAAACTTTAGTCTCATTCTAAGGTTTGTATGAGTTCTTCCCAAGTTAGTCTAAGTTCGTCCTAAGTTAGTCTCTTTCTAAGGACGAACTTAGATAAACCTTAGAATGAGACTAACGAGACTAACTTGGGACGAACAAAGACAAACTTTAGTCTCATTCTAAGGTTTGTATGAGTTCTTCCCAAGTTAGTCTAAGTTCGTCCTAAGTTATTCTCTTTCTAAGGACGAACTTAGATAAACCTTAGAATGAGGTTAACGAGACTAACTTGGGACGAACAAAGACAAACTTTAGTCTCATTCTATGGTTTGTATAAGTTCGTCTCCAGTTAGTCTATTTCTAAGGACGAACTTATACAAACCTTAGAATGAGACTAACGAGACTAACTTGGGACGAACAAAGACAAACTTTAGTCTCATTCTAAGGTTTGTATAAGTTCGTCCCAAGTTAGTCTAAGTTCGTCCCAAGTTAGTCTCTTTCTAAGGACGAACTTAGATAAACCTTAGAATGAGACTAACGAGACTAACTTGGGACGAACAAAGACAAACTTTAGTCTCATTCTAAGGTTTGAATAAGTTCGTCCCAAATTAGTCTAAGTTCATCCCAAGTTAGTCTCTTTCTAAGGACGAACTTAGATAAACCCTAGAATGAGACTAACGAGACTAACTTGGGATGAACTTAGGTAAACTTTAGTCTCATTCTAAAGTTTGTATAAGTTCGTCCCAAGTTAGTCTAAGTTCGTCCCAAGTTAGTCTAAGTTCGTCCCAAGTTAGTCTCTTTCTAAGGACGAACTTAGATAAACCATAGAATGAGACTAACGAGACTAACGAGACTAACTTGGGATGAACAAATACAAACTTTAGTCTCATTCTAAGGTTTTATAAGTTCTTCCCGAGTTAGTCTAAGTTCGTCCCAAGTTAGTCTCTTTCTAAGGACGAACTTAGATAAACCTTAGAATGAGACTAACGAGACTAACTTGGGACGAACAAAGACAAACTTTAGTCTCATTCTAAGGGTTGTATAAGTTCGTCCCAAGTTAGTCTAAGTTCGTCCCAAGTTAGGCTCTTTCTAAGGATGAACTTAGATAAACCTTAGAATGATACTAACGAGACTAACTTGGGACGAACAAAGACAAACTTTAGTCTCATTCTAAGGTTTGTATAAGTTCTTCCGAAGTTAGTCAAAGTTCGTCCTAAGTTAGTCTCTTTCTAAGGACGAACTTAGATAAACCTTAGAATGAGATTAACGAGACTAACTTGGGACGAACAAAGACAAACTTTAGTCTCATTCTAAGGTTTGTATAAGTTCGTCTCCAGTTAGTCTCTTTCTAAGGACGAACTTAGACAAACCTTAGAATGAGACTAACGAGACTAACATGGGACGAACAAAGACAAACTTTAGTCTCATTCTAAGGTTTGTCTAAGTTCGTGCCAAGTTTGTCAAAGTTCATCCCAAGTTAGTCTATTTCTAAGGACGAACTCAGATAAACCTTAGAATGAGAGTAACGAGACTCACTTGAGACGAACAAAGACAAACTTTAGTCTTATTCTAAGGTTTGTCAAAGTTCGTCCCAAGTTAGTCTATTTCTAAGGACGAACTTATACAAACCTTAGAATGAGACTAACGAGACTAACTTGGGACGAACAAAGACAAACTTTAGTCTCATTCTAAGGTTTGTATAAGTTCGTCCCAAGTTAGTCTAAGTTCGTCCCAAGTTAGTCTCTTTCTAAGGACGAACTTATACAAACCTTAGAATGAGACTAACGAGACTAACTTGGGACGAACAAAGAAAAACTTTAGTCTCATTCTAAGGTTTGTATAAGTTCGTCCCAAGTTAGTCTAAGTTCGTCCCAAGTTAGTCTTTTTCTAAGGACGAACTTAGATAAACCTTAGAATGAGTTTAACGAGACTAACTTGGGACGAACAAAGACAAACTTTAGTCTCATTCTAAGGTTTGTTTAAGTTCGTCTCCAGTTAGTCTCTTTCTAAGGACGAACTTAGACAAACCTTAGAAATAGACTAACGAGACTAACTTGGGACGAACAAAGACAAACTTTGGTCTCATTCTAAGGTTTCTCTATGTTCGTCCCAAGTTAGACTAAGTTCGTCCCAAGTTAGTCTCTTTCTAAGAATGAACTTAGACAAACCTTAGAATGATACTAACGAGACTAACTTGGGACGAACAAAGACAAACTTTAGTCTTATTCTAAGGTTTCTATAAGTTCTTCCCAAGTTAGTCTAAGTTCGTCCCAAATTAGTCTCTTTCTAAGGACGAACTTAGATAAACCTTAGAATGAGATTAACGAGACTAACTTGGGACGAACAAAGACAAACTTTAGTCTCATTCTAAGGTTTGTATAAGTTTGTCCCAAGTTAGTCTCTTTCTAAGGATGAACTTAGACAAACCTTAGAATGAGACTAACGAGACTAACTTGCGACGAACAAAGACAAACTTTTTCTCATTCTAAGGTTAGTCTAAGTTCGTCACAAGTTAGTCTCTTTCTAAGGACGAACATAGATAAACCTTAGAATGAGACTAACGCGACTAACTTGGAGCGAACAAATACAAACTTTAGTCTCATTCTACGGTTTGTATAAGTTCGTCCCAAGTTAGTCTAAGTTCGTCCCAAGTTAGTCTCTTTCTAAGGACGAACTTAGATAAACCTTAGAATGAGACTAACGAGACTAACTTGGGACGAACAAAGACAAACTTTAGTCTTATTCTAAGGTTTGTATAAGTTCTTCCCAAGTTAGTCTAAGTTCGTCCCAAGTTAGTCTCTTTCTAAGGACGAACTTAGATAAACCTTAGATTGAGACAAACGAGACTAACTTGGGATGAACAAAGATAAACTTTAGTCTCATTCTAAGGTTTGTATAAGTTCGTCCCAAGTTAGTCTAAGTTCATCCCAAGTTAGTCTCTTTCTAAGGACGAACTTAGATAAACCTTAAAAAAAGACTAACGAGTCTCACTTGGGATGAACTTAGGTAAACTTTAGTCTCATTCTAAAGTTTGTATAAGTTCGTCCCAAGTTAGTCTAAGTTCGTCCCAAGTTGGTCTCTTTCTAGGGATGAACTTAGATAAACCATAGAATGAGACTAACGAGACTAACTTGGGACGAACAAAGACAAACTTTAGTCTCATTTTAAGGTTTGTATAAGTTCTTCCCAAGTTAGTCAAAGTTCGTCCCAAATTAGTCTCTTTCTAAGGACGAACTTAGATAAACCTTAGAATGAGATTAACAAGACTAACTTGGGACGAACAAAGACAAACTTTAGTCATTCTAAGGTATGTATAAGTTCGTCTCCAGTTTGTCTCTTCCTAAGGACGAACTTAGACAAACCTTAGAATGAGACTAACGAGACTAACATGGGACGAAAAAAGATAACTTTAGTCTCATTCTAAGGTTTGTATAAGTTCGTCCCAAGTTAGTCTAAGTTCGTCCCAAGTTAGTCTAAGTTCATCCCAAGTTTGTCTATTTCTAAGGACGAACTTAGACAAACCTTAGAATGAGACTAACGAGACTAACTTGAGACGAACAAAGACAAAATTTTGTCTCATTCTAAGGTTTGTCTAAGTTCGTGCCAAGTTTGTCAAAGTTCATCCCAAGTTAGTCTATTTCTAAGGACGAACTCAGATAAACCTTAGAATGAGAGTAACGAGACTAACTTGAGACGAACAAAGACAAACTTTAGTCTTATTTTAAGTTCGTCCCAAGTTAGTTTATTTCTAAGGACGAACTTATACAAACCTTAGAATGAGACTAACGAGACTAACTTGGGACGAACAAAGACAAACTTTAGTCTCATTCTAAGGTTTGTATAAGTTCGTCCCAAGTTAGTCTAAGTTCGTCCCAAGTTAGTCTCTTTCTAAGAACGAACTTAGATAAACCTTAGAATGAGACTAACGAGACTAACTTGGGACGAACAAAGACAAACTTTAGTCTAATTCTAAGGTTTGTATAAGTACTTCCCAAGTTAGTCTAAGTTCGTCCTAAGTTAGTCTCTTTCTAAGGACGAACTTAGATAAACCTTAGAATGAGATTAACGAGACTAACTTGGGACGAACAAAGAAAAACTTTAGTCTCATTCTATGGTTTGTATAAGTTCGTCTCCAGTTAGTCTATTTCTAAGGACGAACTTATACAAACCTTAGAATGAGACTAACGAGACTAACTTGGGACGAACAAAACGAAACTTTAGTCTCATTCTAAGGTTTGTATAAGTTCGTCCCAAGTTAGTCTAAGTTCGTCCCAAGTTAGTCTCTTTCTAAGGATGAACTTAGATAAACCTTAGAATGAGACTAACGAGACTAACTTGGGACGAACAAAGACAAACTTTAGTCTCATTCTAAGGTTTGAATAAGTTCGTCCCAAATTAGTCTAAGTTCATCCCAAGTTAGTCTCTTTCTAAGGACGAACTTAGATAAACCCTAGAATGAGACTAATGAGACTAACTTGGGATGAACTTAGGTAAACTTTAGTCTCATTCTAAAGTTTGTATAAGTTCGTCCCAAGTTAGTCTAAGTTCGTCCCAAGTTAGTCTCTTTCTGAGGACGAACTTAGATAAACCATAGAATGAGACTAACGAGACTAACTTGGGACGAACAAAGACAAACTTTAGTCTCATTCTAAGGTTTGTATAAGTTCTTCCCAAGTTAGTCAAAGTTCGTCCCAAATTAGTCTGTTTCTAAGGACGAACTTTGATAAACCTTAGAATGAGATTAACGAGACTAACTTGGGACGAACAAAGACAAACTTTAGTCTCATTCTAAGGTTTGTATAAGTTCGTCTCCAGTTAGTCTCTTTCTAAGGACGAACTTAGACAAACCTTAGAATGAGACTAACGAGTCTAACATGGGACGAACAAAGACAAACTTTAGTCTAATTCTAAGGTTTGTCTAAGTTCGTGCCAAGTTTGTCAAAGTTCATCCCAAGTTAGTCTATTTCTAAGGACGAACTCAGATAAACCTTAGAATGAGAGTAACGAGACTAACTTGAGACGAACAAAGACAAACTTTAGTCTTATTCTAAGGTTTGTCAAAGTTTGTCCCAAGTAAGTCTATTTCTAAGGACGAACTTATACAAACCTTAGAATGAGACTAACGAGACTAACTTGGGACGAACAAAGACAAACTTTAGTCTCATTCTAAGGTTTGTATAAGTTCGTCCCAAGTTAGTCAAAGTTCGTCCCAAGTTAGTCTCTTTCTAAGGACGAACTTATACAAACCTTAGAATGAGACTAACGAGACTAACTTGGGACGAACAAAGACAAACTTTAGTCTCATTCTAAGGTTTGTATAAGTTCGTCCCAAGTTAGTCTAAGTTCGTCCCAAGTTAGTCTCTTTCTAAGGACGAACTTAGATAAACCTTAGAATGAGATTAACGAGACTAACTTGTGACGAACAAAGACAAACTTTAGTCTCATTCTAAGGTTTGTTTAAGTTCGTCTCCAGTTAGTCTCTTTCTAAGGACGAACTTAGACAAAACTTAGAATGAGACTAACGAGACTAACTTGGGACGAACAAAGACAAACTTTGGTCTCATTCTAAGGTTTCTCTAAGTTCGTCCCAAGTTAGACATAGTTCGTCCCAAGTTAGTCTCTTTCTAAGAATGAACTTAGACAAACCTTAGAATGAGACTAACGAGACTAACTTGGGACGAACAAAGACAAACTTTAGTCTCATTCTAAGGTCTGTATAAGTTCTTCCCAAGTTAGTCTAAGTTCGTCCCAAATTAGTCTCTTTCTAAGGACGAACTTAGATAAACCTTAGAATGAGATTAACGAGACTAACTTGGGACGAACAAAGACAAACTTTAGTCTCATTCTATGGTTTGTATAAGTTCGTCCCAAGTTAGTCGCTTTCTAAGGATGAACGTAGACAAACCTTAGAATGAGACTAACGAGACTAACTTGGGACGAACAAAGACAAACTTTTTCTCATTCTAAGGTTAGTCTAAGTTCGTCCCAAGTTAGTCTCTTTCTAAGGACCAAATTAGATAAACCTTAGAATGAGACTAACGAGACTAACTTGGAGCGAACAAAGACAAACTTTAGTCTCATTCTACGGGTTGTATAAGTTCGTCCCAAGTTAGTCTAAGTTCGTCCCAAGTTAGTCTCTTTCTAAGGACGAACTTAGATAAACCTTAGAATGAGACTAACGAGACTAACTTGGGACGAACAAAGATAAACTTTAGTCTCATTTTAAGGTTTGTATAAGTTCGTCCCAAGTTAGTCTAAGTTCGTCTCAAGTTAGTCTCTTTCTAAGGACGAACTTAGATAAACCTTAGAATGAGACTAACGAGACTAACTTGGGATGAACTTAGGTAAACTTTAGTCTCATTCTAAAGTTTGTATAAGTTCATCCCAAGTTAGTCTAAGTTCGTCCCAAGTTAGTCTCTTTCTAAGGACAAACTTAGATAAACCTTAGAATGAGACTAACGAGACTAACTTGGGACGAACAAAGACAAACTTTAGTCTCATTCTAAGGTTTGAATAAGTTCGTCCCAAGTTAGGCTAAGTTCGTCCCAAGTTAGTCTCTTTCTAAGGACGAACTTAGATAAACCTTAGAATGAGACTAACGAGACTAACTTGGGACGAACAAAGACAAACTTTAGTCTCATTCTAAGGTTTGTCTAAGTTCGTCCCATCTTAGTAATGAAACTAACGAGACTAACTTGGGATGAACTTAGGTAAACATTAGTCTCATTCTAAAGTTTGTCTAAGTTCATCCCAAGTTAGTCTAAGTTCGTCCCAAGTTAGTCTCTTTCTAAGGACGAACTTAGATAAACCTTAGAATGAGACTAACGAGACTTAATTGGGACGAACAAAGACAAACTTTACTCTCATTCTACGGTTTGTATAAGTTCGTCCCAAGTTAGTCTCTTTCTAAGGACGAACTTAGATAAACCTTAGAATGAGACTAACGAGACTAACTCGGGATGAACTTAGGTAAACTTTAGTCTCATTCTAAAGTTTGTATAAGTTCATCCCAAGTTAGTCTAAGTTCGTCCCAAGTTAGTCTCTTTCTAAGGACGAACTTAGATAAACCTTAGAATGAGACTAACGAGACTAACTTGGGATGAACTTAGGTAAACTTTAGTCTCATTCTAAAGTTTGTGTAAGTTCGTCCCATCTTAGTCTAAGTTCATCCCAAGTTAGTCTATTTCTTAGGACGAACTTATACAGACCTTAGAATGAGACTAACGAGACTAACTTGGGACGAACAAAGACAAACTTTAGTCTCATTCTAAGGCTTGTCTAAGTTTGTCCCAAGTTAGTATCTTTCTAAGGACGAACTTAGATAAACCTTAGAATGATACTAACGAGACTAACTTTGGGACGAACAAAGATGAACATTAGTCTCATTCTAAGGTTAGTCTAAGTTCATCCCAAGTTAGTCTGTTTCTAATGAATAAATTATACAAACCTTAGAATGAGACTAACGAGACTAACTTGGGACGAACAAAGACAAACTTTAGTCTCATTCTAAGGTTTGTCTAAGTTCGTCCCATCTTAGTCTAAGTTCGTCCCACGTTTGTCTCTTTCTAAGGATGAACTTAGACAAACCTTAGAATGAGACTAACGAGACTAACTTGGGATGAACAAAGACAAACTTTAGTCTCATTCTAAGGTTTGTCTAAGTTCGTCCCATCTTAGTAATGAAACTAACGAGACTAACTTGGGATGAACTTAGGTAAACTTTAGTCTCATTCTAAAGTTTGTATAAGTTCGTCCCATGTTAGTCTAAGTTCGTCCCAAGTTAGTCGCTTTCTAAGGACAGAACTTAGACAAACCTTAGAATGAGACTAACGAGCCTAACTTGGGATGAACAAAGACAAATTTTAGTCTCATTCTAAGGTTTTTATAAGTTCATCCCAAGTTAGTCTTAGTTCATCCCAAGTTAGTCTCTTGCTAAGGACGAACTTAGATAAACCTTAGAATGAGACTAACGAGACTAACTTCGGACGAACTTAGATAAACTTTAGTCTCATTCTAAAGTTTGTATAAGTTCATCCCAAGTTAGTTTAAGTTCGTCCCAAGTTAGTCTCTTTCTAAGGACGAACTTAGATAAACCTTAGAATGAGACTAACGAGACTAACTTGGGAACTAACGTGACTAACTTGGGACGAACAAAGACAAACTTTAGTCTCATTCTAAGGTTTGTATAAGTTCATCTCCAGTTAGTCTCTTTCTAAGGACGAACTTAGACAAACCTTAGAATGAGACTAACGAGACTAAGTTAGGACGAACAAAGACAAACTTTAGTCTCATTCTAAGGTTTGTATAAGTTCGTCCCAAGTTTGTCTAAGTTCGTCCCAAGTTAGTCTCTTTCTAAGAACGAACTTAGATAAACCTTAGAATGAGACTAACGAGACTAACTTGGGACGAACAAAGACAAAATTTAGTCTAATTCTAAGGTTTGTATAAGTACTTCCCAAGTTAGTCTAAGTTCGTCCCAAGTTAGTCTGATTCTAAGGTTGAACTTAGATAAACCTTAGAATGAGACTAACGAGACTAACTTGGGACGAACAAAGACAAACTTTAGTCACATTCTAAGGTTTGAATAAGTTCGTCCCAAGTCAGTCTAAGTTCATCCCAAGTTAGTCTCTTTCTAAGGACAAACTTAGATAAAGCTTAGAATGAGACTAACGAGACTAACTTGGGATGAAGTTAGGTAAACTTTAGTCTCATTCTAAAGTTTGTATAAGTTCATCCCATGTTAGTCTAAGTTCGTCCCAAGTTAGTCTCTTTCTAAGGACGAACTTAGATAAACCTTAGAATGAGACTAACGAGACTAACTTGGGATGAACTTAGGTAAACTTTAGTCTCATTCTAAAGTTTGTATAAGTTCGTCCCAAGTTAGTCTAAGTTCGTCCCAAGTTAGTGTCTTTCTAAGTACGAACTTAGATAAACCTTAGAATGAGGCTAACGAGACTAACTTGGGACGAACAAAGACAAACTTTAGTCTCATTCTGAGGTTTGTATAAGTTCTTCCCAAGTTAGTCTAAGTTCGTCCCAAATTAGTCACTTTCTATGGACGAACTTAGATAAACCTTAGAATGAGACTAACGAGACTAACTAGGGACGAACAAAGAAAAACTTTAGTCGCATTCTAAGGTTTGTATAAGTTCGTCCCAAGTTAGTCTAAGTTCGTCCCAAGTTAGTCTTTTTCTAAGGACGAACTTAGATAAGCCTTAGAATGAGACTAACGAGACTAACTTGGGATGAACTTAGGTAAACTTTAGTCTCATTCTAAAGTTTGTATAATTTCCTCCCAAGTTAGTCTAAGTTCATCCCAAGTTAGTCTCTTTCTAAGGACGAACTTTGATAAACCTTAGAATGAGACTAACGAGACTAACTTGGGATGAACAAAGACAAACTTTAGTCTCATTCTAAGGTTTGAATAAGTTCGTCCCAAGTTAGTCTAAGTTCATCCCAAGTTAGTCTCTTTCTACGGACGAACTTAGATAAACCTTAGAATGAGACTAACGAGACTAACTTGGGATGAACTCAGGTAAACTTTAGTCTCATTCTAAAGTTTGTATAAGTTCATCCCATGTTAGTCTCTTTCTAAGGAGGAACTTTGATAAACCTTAGAATGAGACTAACGAGACTAACTTGGGATGAACTTAGGTAAACTTTAGTCTCAATCTAAAGTTTGTATAAGTTCGTCCCAAGTTAGTCTAAGTTCATCCCAAGTTAGTCTATTTCTAAGGACGAACTTGGACAAACCTTAGAATGAGACTAATGAGACTAACTTGTGAAGAATAAAGACAAACATTAGTCTCATTCTAAGGTTAGTCTAAGTTGTCCCAAGTTAGCCAATTTCTAAGGACGAACTTAGACAAACCTTAGAATGAGACTAACGAGACTAACTTGGGATGAACAAAGATGAACATTAGTCTCATTCTAAGGTTAGTCTAAGTTCGTCCCAAGTTAGTCTGTTTCTAAGGACGAACTTAGACAAACCTTAGAATGAGACTAATGAGCCTAACTTGGGATGAACAAAGACAAATTTTAGTCTCATTCTAAGGTTTGTCTAAATTCATTCCATCTTAGTCTTAGTTCGTTCCATCTTAGCCTAAGTTCGTCCCAAGTTTGTCTCTTTCTAAGGACAAACCTAGACAACCCTTAGAATGAGACTAACGAGACTAACTTGGGACGAACAAAGACAAACTTTAGTCTCATTCTAAGATTTGTCTAAGTTCATCCCAAGTTTGTCAATTTCTAAGGACGAACTTTGATAAACCTTAGAATGAGATTAAGGAGACTAACTTGGGACGAACAAAGACAAACTTTAGTCTCATTCTAAGGTTTGTCTAAGTTCGTGCCATCTTAGTCTATGTTCATCCCACGTTTGTCTCTTTCTAAGGACGAACTTAGACAATCCTTAGAATGAGACTAACGAGCCTAGCTTGGGATGAACAAAGACAAACTTTAGTCTCATTCTAAGGTTTGTCTAAGTTCGTTCCAAGTTTGTCAAAGTTCGTCCCAAGTTAGTCTGTTTCTATGGACGAACTTAGACAAACCTTAGAATGAGACTAACGAGCCTAACTTGGGATGAACAAAGACAAACTTTCTAAGGTTTGTATAAGTTCGTCCGAAGTTAGTCTCTTTCTAAGGACGAACTTAGATAAACCTTAGAATGAGACTAACGAGACTAACTTCGGACGAACTTACATAAACTTTAGTCTCATTCTAAAGTTTAAATAAGTTCGTCCCAAGTTAGTCTAAGTTTGTCCCAAGTTAGTCTCTTTCTAAGGACGTACTTAGATAAACCTTAGAATGAGACTAACGAGACTAACATGGGAACTTACGAGACTAACTTGGGACGAACAAAGACAAACTTTAGTCTCATTCTAAGGTTTGTATAAGTTCGTCCCAAGTTAGTCTCTTTCTAAGGTCGAACTTAGATAAACCTTAGAATGAGACTAACGAGACTAACTTGGGACGAACAAGGACAAACTTTAGTCTCATTCTAAGGTTTGAATAAGTTTGTCCCAAGTTAGTCTAAGTTCTTCCCAAGTTAGTCTCTTTCTAAGGACGAACTTAGATAAACCTTAGAATGGGACTAACGAGACTAACTTGGGATGAACTTAGGTAAACTTTAGTCTCATTCTAAAGTTTGTATAAGTCAATCCCAAGTTAGTCTAACTTTGTCCCAAGTTAGTCTCTTTCTAAGGACCAACTTAGATCAACCTTAGAATGAGACTAACGAGACTAACTTGGGATGAACTTAGGTACACTTTAGTCTCATTCTAAAGTTTGTATAAGTTCGTCCCAAGTTAGTCTTTTTCTAAGGACGAACTTATACAAACCTTAGAATGAGACTAACGAGACTAACTTGGGACGAAGAAAGACAAACTTTAGTCTCATTCTAAGGTTTGAATAAGTTCGTCCCAAGTTAGTCTAAGTTCATTGACGGAGCCCACCGCACTGTTGTTAAGGTGCGGTGTTTTCTGTGCAAAAGCAAATTTATATTCCGCTACTCGCGACTTCACTACTGGGTATCAAGTGGTAAGTAGGGGTCGAACCCAAGGGAATTAGGGGGATAGGCTATTCTTTGAGGGAATTGTACAGCGAGGGAGCGTATTTTAGGTTGATTGAGGTTTTAGTGCGGGAAAGTAAGTGATTGGTTGGTTGGTTTTGGTTTTTAGTGCGGAAAAGTAAATGACAGAAAATGTAAATACTGAAAATAAAATAGAAGACTTACAGCGGTTGTTGCGTGATTGGCAAGTCCTCCGGAAGGTGAGCAGTTGATAAGCAGTTTATACTAAAATTGAAAGTAAGTGCAAGGGGTTTTTTAAATCTAAGGAAAGCATTCGGTTTCAGGGGCCTTGTATCATAGCCTGTTTATCATTGACCTTTAGTGATCCTTCTAAGTATTCAAAAGTGTATCAAGGCCATTTCAAGCGCTCGATTTGCACACATCGTCTAGCCCATTTCAAGGTCGTAGAGCACCCCCTAATATATGGCACATAGAACAAGTTTTGAATAAAAAGAAGAGGCACTAAGAGTATAGCCTAAAACATTTTATAATACAAGTACACCCCTTCAACCGAATGAAGAGTTTAGCTACGAATATCCATAGAGGTGTATACCATAGCTAAGTATTTACGGTTTTTGAAAGACAGTAAGTAAGGGAAAGGGGTGAGTACTTCAAGAACCGACAAGAGTACTCAAGAATAGAGAAAAGTAAAGCTTGAGTACTACAAGAACCGATAAGAGTACTCAAGAACTAACTATAACACTCAAGAACCAACAGGAGTATTATAGATATAGAACAAAACTTACAAAAGTGCCAAATTTCTAGAGAGAGAAGTGTTTTGTGAATTTGAGATATGTTACAAGTGAAGGGGAGAGGCTCTATTTATAGCCATGTGAGGAGGAGATGTGTGGAGGAGAAGGAGGACACATGGCACAAAGCCATGGTCTCCTCAAAGCCGCCGGTGGCCGGTCATGGAGGAGAAGCCGCCGGTCATGGAGGGGAGGGGAGGGGAAATCCACCCCATGAGTCATCCTTCTTCCCCAAGTAGCCGGTCATCTATAGGGGAGAAGAGGAGTTTTGTGATTTTTGTGATGTTTTCACAAAACTATCGGTGTATTTCAGCTCCGGACTGACTTTGGTTGCTCCTCGGTTGGATTTGTTTTGAGTAATTCAATGTCAGGATCTTAAGATTTTTTCAGTCAGCGTCTGATCGTGACCTTGGAATGACTCGTAATATATTTTCAGCGTAAAAACTCCTCCTTAGCGTGTATTCTCTCTGGTCTCCAAAATACCTTGTAGATAACTATCGGAACTAACAAGCAAAAGTTAAATAGACAAACAGTCTAATTTGGTGGGTTTAACTGTGTTTATGATTCGTATAATTATGGTCCATCAGATCACCCCACACTTTTAGTTGTTCGTCCCGAACAATGCTATTAAAGGGCGGCACACTAAGTAAGCTTTTAAAATATGAAAGTTAGACTGTGGGACTCGATTTATCCTAATTCATGCATTACTACTTATTACCAAATTAAACCGTGTAAATAAATAGAAGAAACTTGATACTTGTACCTCCGTGCTGAGATGCAAATTATTTTGGATGTTTCGGGAGATAGCCCTTTTCAGGCTCCTGGACTGCATCCTCGGGACCGTCTCGCACTATATGGTTTCCTTGTAGCTTTCTCTAGCACGTGATTCGGTTCGGGTTTCACTGAGTTGAGCCATTTTGATTTCTTTTTGGCGAGGGACAGCTTTTTTTGTAGTGAATCGGCCTCTGGCCTTTGATTTGACTCTTTGAGTACTTCACTTTATGTTCGGTTAAAACCTTCACAATTTTGGGCCTTTGGCCTCTTGATTTGCTTCTTCGAGCTTTTGCCTTTTTGTGGCTTGCTAGTCCATTTTCTCAAGCCTTTTTGGGAGGTCCAATCATCGCCCGCGTGCATATGGAAATACCTCCCCGCTCCTCTCATCCTTGCCGTTTGGCGCGGGTCAAGATGAGGGTCGCTCATCTATTTTCTCGGCTACTTTGACTAGAGATAGGACGGTCTGATTCCCGTCCTCGCCTTTTTTTCTTTTTGCATAAACACTGCATGACGGAGATGACTTCAATCTTCACTGAAACCCGAAGTGCAGCCTCCACTGACTTCGAAAACCATTTAGCAAAATTCAGTCCTTCGATTGCTTGCCAAGCCTCTCTAGGGCATTTCTATCAAATCCACATCCCTTGTTTATCTTAGCACAAAAGGACAAATGAGAAGTTACATTCTATGTTTTTAAACAGTTGAATTTTCACAAGGTTAATGCATGAATTATGATCTATCTTTTTCACATTCTTAAGTTCATATTTTCAAAAAGATAATATTAAAGGAAAAGGAAAAGAAAAACATGTTATGCACACAGGCGGTTCTCACCCCACACTTTGAACGAAGGCGTGCCTTTCAGCAAGACTTAGTTCTAAAGCCATGCAAGCAGACAATTATGAGAAGGAAATGACATTAAGGAAAAGGGAAGAACAGAACTCCCTTTAAAGTGTCGAGCGAACGACATGGCATGAGGCTGGATAATCGAGGGAGATCGGCTGGGGCCTTGAACTCTTGGCGTAGGCCTGGCTGGCTGACGGAGCCCACTGCACTGTCGTTAAGGTGCAATGTTCTCTGTACAAAATAAATTTATAATATCCGCTACTTGTGACTACACTACTGGGTAGTAAGTGGTAAGTAGGGGTCGAACCCAAGGGAATTAGGGGAATAGGCTATTCTTTTAGGGTGATTGAACTGGGGGGAGCGTGTTTTATGGTTGATTGAGGTTTTAGCGCTCTGATTAACTACGTGATTTTTTGGGGGTTTTTGGTTTTGATAGCGGAAAAGTAAATACAGAAATTAAATGCTGTAAATACAAAGAAGACTTACAGTGGGTGATGCGTGATTGTAATTCCTCCGGTAGATCAGCAGTTGGTGATTGCGGTTTAACAGTTAAGAGAAGCATTCGGTTTCAGGTACTCTTGTATTATAACATGTATATAATAAACTGTTAGTAACTTTTCTAAGTATTCAAAGATGAATCGAGGCCCTTTCGTAGCGCAAGACTTGCAACATCGTTTAAAGCAACCCTTGTTCTATTTCGGACTAATTCCTCCTTTTGAAGTATCTTAGCCTTTTGTGCATCCACCTGATCTCACAGTTACGATTGACCAAGTGGTGTTTTAGATGAGTCGAACTTCTCAGATAAGCTTTGCCCTTTCGTAGCATCCACTTACCCGAGTATGTTCACGAACCCCCACGGAAGAGTTTTGCCCTTTCGTAGCATCCACTCAACCTTGGAAATTCTGACTATAAATGGCACATAGAACAAGTTTTGAATACAAAGAAATGAAACTAAAAGATATTACAACATTATATAATACACGAAAATACCTTCCACCGAATAAAGAGTTTAGCTACGAATATCCATAGAGATGGATACCATAGCTAAATACTCGGGGGTTTTGGAAACAGTAAGAGGGAAAGGGGTGGAATACTCAAGAACCAACAGGAGTATTCCTAATTCCTACTGAATACTCAAGAACCAACAGGAGTATTCTCTACAGTATTATAATACTCGAGAACCGACAAGAGTATTATAATTTCCAGTATAATACTCAAGAACAAACAGGAGTATTATTTCAAAATCGAACCAAACTTACAAGTAACAAACTTAGAGAGAGAAGTGATTTACAATTTTTGGGATGCATTTGTGAGGAGGAGGAGCACCTCCTTTTATAGGAAAAATGGGTGGAGATGGGTGGTGGAGATTGGTTTGATCCAAGGGAGGAGGAGGAGGCAAGGAGGAGCCTAGGAGGAGCCACAACTTGGCGGAGGAGGAGTGGAGGAGCTCAGCCGCCGGTAGCCGGTCACCATGGAGGAGGAGTGGTGGAGGAAGCCACCTCCAAGGCAAGTCAACCGGTTGCCCAAGGAGGATGAGGGTGGCGCCGCCGGTTGTGGGTGGAGAATGGGGTGGTTTTGCCTCCTTTGGTCACCTCTTCATCAAGTCACCAAGTCATCTTGCCCATATGTGAGTTTTGTACAGTTTTGTGCAGTCTTTTCACAAAACTGTCAGTGTGTTCCTTTCCCGGGCTGTCTTGATTCCTCTCCTGATTCTTCTGATTAATTTGTTATGGTCAATTTCACGTCAGGATCCTTGATGTTTCTTCAGTCGGCATATGATCTTGACCTTGGATTGACTCTTGTTATCTTTTCAGCATTAAATCCTCTCCTTAGCGTGTTTTCACTTCAGTCTCTAAAATGCCCTGTGGAAATATATCGGGACTAACAGACAAAAGTTAACTAGACAAACAGTCTAATTTGGTGGGTTTAACTGTGTTTCTGATTCGTACAATTATGGTCCATCAGAATACCCCCCACTTTTAGTTGTTCGTCCCGAACAATGCTATTAAAGGGCGTAAGTTCTAGGTTCGGTTTTGGCATATGAAAATTAGACTGTGGTACTCGATCTATCCTAATTCATGCATTGCTTACTTATTACCAAATTAAACTGTGTAAATAAATAGAAGAAACTTAATACTTGTACCTCCGTGCTGAGATGCAAATTATATTGGATGTCTCGGGAGATAGCCTTTTTCAGGTTCCTGGGTTGCAGCCTCGGGATCGTTTCGTACTATATGGTCTTCTGGTAGCTTTTTCATGCACGTGATTCGGTTCGGGTTTCAGTGAGTTGAACCTTCTTGATTTTTTTTCTTTTCTTTGGCGAGGGACTGCTTTTTTGTTGTAGTGAATCGGCCTTTGGCCTTTGATTTGACTTTGTTGAGTGCTTCACTTTTGCTCGGTTAAAACCTTCACAATTTTGGGCCTTTGGCCTCTTTTGATTTTCTTCTTTGAGTTTTTCGCTTCTTTGTGACTTGCTAGTCCATTTTATCAGCCTTCTTGGGAGGTCCAATCATCGCCCGCAAGCCTATGGAAATACCTCCCCTCTCCTCTCGTCTTCGTCGTTTTGCGCGGGTCAAGATGAGGGTCGCTCATTTATTTTCTCGGCTATTTTGACTAGAGAGAGGACGGTCTGATTCCCGTCCTCGCCTTTGCATAGATGCTTCTTGGCGGAGTTTGACTCAATTATTCACTGAACCCCGAAGTGCAGCCTCCACTGACTTCGAAAACCATATAGTTTGATCTGATCCTTTGATTGCTTCCCAAGTCCTTCTAGGGCAGTTTATGTCAACTCCACATCCCTAGTTATCTCAGCACAAAGGACAAATGGAAAGTTACATTCTAAGTTTTTAAACAGTTTGAATTTTCACAAGGTAAATGCATGAATTCTGATTTATCTTTTTCACATTCTTAAATTCTTATGTTCAAAAAGATACTATTACTAAAAAAGAAAAAACAGCAAGCATGTTATTTATGTACACAGGCGGTTTTCACCCCCCACTTTTGAACGAAGGCGTGCCTTAGTTCAAAAGTCATGCAAGCTTAAAACTAAGTACTGAAAGTAAGTGCAGAAAGTAAGATAGTGTCGGGTTACCTCCCGACCAGTGCACTTGTTTAACGTCGTTGGCTCGACAGTACCTCAATCATGGATCATAAGGTCGGATCCCAAGGGTGAGTGAGGTCAAACTTCTTCTCGGCAGCCCTTTTGCTCCGAGAGGGTGAGGTTTCCTTGACCATAGCTGCTGGTCCAATGCGTCGTGCTTGCTTGTTACTTCTTCCGGGTTTCCATTCTTTCGGCCCATGCCTTTGCCGCTTCTTCATGTTTGAATAGTTGGCACTTTCGCGAGTTTGGAAGTTAGGTTTTGTGCCTTCAAACATCGGCGACCACAGGCATGTTCCCATGTGAGGCCTCTTCTTGGTGGTAGCTACGAATGGTTGTCTTGGAATGATTGAGTTCCCGGGTGGTTTTTCTTGGCTTGTGACGAGAGAGATTTCCTTTGTCGGCTTTTTTGGCTCATGCTCTGCCTCCAACTCCCCTTGTACCGCATCATCATTGATTATATGATCTTCGGTGGTTATGATCGGCATGAAACGCGAAGGGTTAAGTTGAGGCACTTCGACCATGAGGGCAAGGTCTGTTTCAGGTGCTCCGACAGTGAGGACTAGGTCTTTCTCGGACAGTTCGGCAATGGGGTCCGGGACTTCCTCGGGTGCTTCGAGCGCAAGTACCGGGCCTGGCTTGATTTTTTCGGTGAGTTCGGCAGTGAGGTCCGGGCATGTCTCGGCTGGTTTGGTAGTGAAGTCCGGGACTTCATTTGGCTTGTTAAGTAGAGCCGGGACTTCCTCGGGTAGTTTAGTGATGAGGTTCGGTTTGGTGATGCGGTCCCAGATCAGTTGTGCAGCCGCCCAGAATTCCTCATCTTCGACCTCGTCTTGGTGTATTGGGGCACTCATTTGCTGGATGCTAGCTTCCAATTCTTCCTCCTTGATGCTTTCTGTATCTGATTCGTCCATCACTTCGGATGGCTCGGGGGTGATATCCCATATGGGCTCTTCCTCGTCCCATACAATATCGGTTTCCGACTCGTCCATCATGGCCTCTGTCAGCTTTGTGGGCTCCAGTGTTGGTTCCTTTAGAGCCGCCTCCATATCCATTACTGCCCTTGTACTGATGTCTTCTCTCGGTTTTGTTGCGGGCAAGCTTATAATGGGTGTGGTGTCGGGCTCGTTCTGAACTGAGTCCACTTCCATCGTTGGTGCCTTATTGTCAGTTTGGTGCCACTGACCCTGTTTTGTGTTCTTTGCCAAATCATTTATGAGGCGCCAGGCTTCAGCCACGGTTAACTTCATGAGTGAACATCCTGCTACATCATTAAGTCTTTTCCGCTCAAGTGGCATCATTCCAACGAGAAATATTTGGAGGAGATTGAGTCTGGTGTATCCATGGTGCGGGCAGTTCTCCAAAAGGGTGTCAAAGTATCCCAAGTACTCGTCCAAAGTATCGTCCTGGGATTGCTTAATGGTGATGATCTCTTCGCGGATTATCGAGTAAAACTCTTCATCGTTCCAAGGCTCGTATTCGTAGTAGGAAGGCATGGCGGATTATGTATAACAGAAAAAAGAACAACTATCCATTCGCTAATTCCCCGGCAACGGCACCAATTTTGACGGAGCCCACTGCACTGTCGTTAAGGTGCAGTGTTCTCTGTACAAAATAAATTTATAATATCCGCTACTTGTGACTACACTACTGGGTAGTAAGTGGTAAGTAGGGGTCGAACCCAAGGGAATTAGGGGAATAGGCTATTCTTTTAGGGTGATTAAACTGGGGGGAGCGTGTTTTATGGTTGATTGAGGTTTTAGCGCTCTGATTAACTACGTGATTTTTTGGGGGTTTTTGGTTTTGATAGCGGAAAAGTAAATACAGAAATTAAATGCTGTAAATACAAAGAAGACTTACAGTGGGTGATGCGTGATTGTAATTCCTCCGGTAGATCAGCAGTTGGTGATTGCGGTTTAACAGTTAAGAGAAGCATTCGGTTTCAGGTACTCTTGTATTATAACATGTATATAATAAACTGTTAGTAACTTTTCTAAGTATTCAAAGATGAATCGAGGCCCTTTCGTAGCGCAAGACTTGCAACATCGTTTAAAGCAACCCTTGTTCTATTTCAGACTAATTCCTCCTTTCGAAGTATCTTAGCCTTTTGTGCATCCACCTGATCTCACAGTTACGATTGACCAAGTGGTGTTTTAGATGAGTCGAACTTCTCAGATAAGCTTTGCCCTTTCGTAGCATCCACTTACCCGAGTATGTTCACGAACCCCCACGGAAGAGTTTTGCCCTTTCGTAGCATCCACTCAACCTCGGAAATTCTGACTATAAATGGCACATAGAACAAGTTTTGAATACAAAGAAATGAAACTAAAAGATATTACAACATTATATAATACAAGAAAATACCTTCCACCGAATAAAGAGTTTAGCTACGAATATCCATAGAGATGGATACCATAGCTAAATACTCGGGGGTTTTTGGAAACAGTAAGAGGGAAAGGGGTGGAATACTCAAGAACCAACAGGAGTATTCCTAATTCCTACTGAATACTCAAGAACCAACAGGAGTATTCTCTACAGTATTATAATACTCGAGAACCGACAAGAGTATTATAGTTTCCAGTATAATACTCAAGAACAAACAGGAGTATTATTTCAAAATCGAACCAAACTTACAAGTAACAAACTTAGAGAGAGAAGTGATTTACAATTTTTGGGATGCATTTGTGAGGAGGAGGAGCACCTCCTTTTATAGGAAAAATGGGTGGAGATGGGTGGTGGAGATTGGTTTGATCCAAGGGAGGAGGAGGAGGCAAGGAGGAGCGAAGGAGGAGCCACCACTTGGCGGAGGAGGAGTGGAGGAGCTCAGCCGCCGGTAGCCGGTCACCATGGAGGAGGAGTGGTGGAGGAAGCCACCTCCAAGGCAAGTCAACCGGTTGCCCAAGGAGGAGGAGGGTGGCGCCGCCGGTTGTGGGTGGAGAATGGGGTGGTTTTGCCTCCTTTGGTCACCTCTTCATCAAGTCACCAAGTCATCTTGCCCATATGTGAGTTTTGTACAGTTTTGTGCAGTCTTTTCACAAAACTGTCAGTGTGTTCCTTTCCCGGGCTGTCTTGATTCCTCTCCTGATTCTTCTGATTAATTTGTTATGGTCAATTTCACGTCAGGATCCTTGATGTTTCTTCAGTCGGCATATGATCTTGACCTTGGATTGACTCTTGTTATCTTTTCAGCATAAAATCCTCTCCTTAGCGTGTTTTCACTTCAGTCTCTAAAATGCCCTGTGGAAATATATCGGGACTAACAGACAAAAGTTAACTAGACAAACAGTCTAATTTGGTGGGTTTAACTGTGTTTCTGATTCGTACAATTATGGTCCATCACTGGCTTAATGTTGCACCCAAGTCCGATTCGTGAATAGTCATTTCTTCTATGCACCAAGTGGGTGAGAGTGACTTATTGGTAAAAACTAAATGACAGAAAAATAAAAGACTGAAAGTAAGATAGGTGTCGGGTTACCTCCCGACCAGTGCCTTTGTTTAACGTCGTTGGCTCGACAGTACCTCATTCCTGGATCACTGGTTTGGATCCCATGGGCGGCTCAGGTCGTATTTCGCCACTATTCCTGTGTTGATTCTGGCCTTGACTCTTCCTGATTTCTTGCTTGGGTTAGAACCCCCCATGGTTTTGGTGTTTTTTCTTTCCATTGCTTTTGAGAAGGCGGGGGACCTTTGACCATAGCTGCTGGTCTTGTTACTCTTTCGGTCTCCTTTGGCAGGTCCGAAATCTGTGTACCGTGATCTGAGATAGGTATAATGTCTACGGTTTCTTTGTATCCGTGCGGCTATTATCAATGGAGAAATTTGCAATTTTGCCGCTGAACTTAAGCGATAATGAGCCCCTTGCCCACATCGATCCTTGCTTTAGTAGCGTAGAGGAATGGTCATCCCAATATTATTGTTGGAGGGTCGTCTTCGCTGGTCTCTCCCGTTTGTATTACATAAAAGTCTGCAGCAACGACGAGCTTTCCCACATGGAGTATTACATCTTCCAGCACTCCACCTGGACGGATGCATGATTTATCTTCTAGCTCGATATTTGACCTGGGCGGTTTCAATGGACCAAGTCCTAATAAGTAATATAAGGAGGAAGGCATGGCGTTGACAGCAGCCCCAAGATCGACTAAGCACTTATGAATCTGGGTTTCACCAATACCGTAGGTGACTGTGAAGGCCCCTGGGTCTTTATCTCTTTCCGGTCGTGACTAATGATCTGAAGTGAGGACTCTTTCTATTGTCGGGCCATTCTGCCCATTCCTTGGCTTAGGATTTGTATAATCGGGCCCCTTAATATTTTGCTTCTGAGCATAAATATTAGTTGGAGAGTCCCACTTTAAATCGTTATTGTCATCCCATCCAGGTGCTGGTATGTCAGAGTGTATGATCGGTGGTGGTGTTATGAAAACGGTGAATGCGTACCATCCATTGTCAGCATGCGTGACCCATGTTTTGCCATCATTAGGTCGGTCTTCCTCTTGATTCCAATCAGGACAACGCCTCCGGGTGAAGTGCTTGTTTGTAAGTTTGTAAGTTGGGGATCGTGCTACTTCTCCCAGTGTCCCCTTTACGTTTGACCTCTTTATCATGCTAAGATTCTCCTTTGGGTTTTGGATGGTTTGTGAAGGAAGTCTTCCAGGCTCATTAGTGAGTGTTGACATTGCCGTGGCGAGCTGGGATATTTGTTTGGTCAATTCTGAAATTGCCCTGTCAGTTTTCGCCTGGTATTGGTGTAGTGAAGCACCCAATTGATTTATGCTTCTTGCGAGCTCCTTCATTGTGTCATCGAGTGACTTGGTTGGTTCTTGCTGATTATTCGGGCCGGCTTGGTACTGATTTGGTCCTCTTTGCTGATATTGGCCTGTTGATGGAGCGTTCTAGTTATACTGTCGGTGGGGGGGGTTTGTAGAATGACTGAGCTAGTTGAGGGACAGCTGGTTGTGCTTCCTTATGAGGATAGTTGTTGTTACGCCAGTTCGGGTTGGTTGTTTGACCATACTGTCGGTTTTGTCCGGCTTTGTCGTTGCTGTTGTTGTTGTATCCTTGGTATCCTCCCACTGCATTCACTTGTACCGGTTCCTCTTCTATTAATGTCGGGCATGCGTCGGTTTTGTGGTCCGTAGAACCACAAAATTCGCAAGGCTTAACTGGAACAGGTTGTCTTCGTAGGAACTGAATCATAATCTCCTTTAATTGTTTCATCTCTTTTGGCATGGAGTTCATCGGTGTTTCAGCTTTTGCCACATTCCTTGTTCGGGAAAATTCTTCCTGACGAGTCGTCTCTTCTCTAAATCATGCATTTTCAGCAACGTTGGTGATAAGATCCCTTATGCCACTTAATGATAGATTCATCATGGATCCTCCAGCTGAGGCATCCAGGAGCATTTTGTCTAAGGGTCTTAATCCATCAATGAGATACTCGACGGTGAGTTTCTCAGGCAGTCCAAGGGTACAGCAGCTTCTCTCAAGGCGGTTGAACTTTTCCAGGTAATCGTACATGGTTTCATTGGGTCCTTGCTTGATGTCTTGTAGTTGCCTCCGTACTTGCATCGCCCATCCTGCCGGGTAATATTTGTCCAGGAATTTCTTTTGCATCTGAGCCCATGTTCTGATGCTATCAGAAGGCAATGAAAGGAACCAATCGTTTGCCGCGTCAATGACGGAAAAATAGAACGCCTTCAACTTGAAGTCGTCTACATTTACGCCATTCGGTTTTAAGTTCTGGCAGATACCATGTAAGCGCTGGAGATGAGTCATTGCTGACTCTCCACGTGTTCCTGAGAATTTCGGTAAGTTGTGGGCCACTGAAGTGTTGATGATGATATTTTCCAGTTCAGGGCCTTCGTGAATGCACCATGGCTGGTTTCTGAAATATGGTGCTGAGAGTTCTCCCATAGTAGGTTCGCGGAAATTGTTGTTATCCCCGTAGTAGTTATCGAAAGCGGGTACTTGTCTCGGCACTTGTCGAGGTTGAGGGGGTGGTGGATATCTAGGGGGTTGTACTGGACCAGCTGCATTTCGGTCCTCGGGTGGTTCTTGGTTTCTTCTGATTGCCTCCCTATCACGAGCTCTTCTGTTTCTGATGAGTTGTTATGGATCGTCCACAGATGGAAGTGGCACCTCATTATTTCGATCGTATAGGTTTATCTCTTCGTCATCCTGGTAGTCATGGTAGCTTCCTTCGCGAGACATGGTTGTTTCGAAGCGAGTATCGATTCAAAGAACTTATCCGATTAATTAACTAATTCCCCGGCATCGGCGCCAGTTTTGACGGAGCCCACCGCACTATCGTTAAGGTGCGATGTTCTCTGTGCAAAAGCAAATTTATATTCCGCTTCTCGCGACTTCACTACTGGGTAGCAAGTGGTAAGTAGGGGTCGAACCCAAGGGAATTAGGGGGATAAGCTATTCTTTGAGGGAATTGTACAGCGAGGGAGCGTGTTTTAGGTTGATTGAGGTTTTAGTGCGGGAAAGTAAGTGATTGGTTGGTTGGTTTTGGTTTTTAGTGCGGAAAAGTAAATGACAGAAAATGTAACTACTGAAAATAAAAGAGAAGACTTACAGCGGTTGTTGCGTGATTGGCAAATCCTCCGGAAGGTGAGCAGTTGATAAGCAGTTTATACTAAAATTGAAAGTAAGTGCAAGGGGTTTTTTAAATCTAAGGAAAGCATTCGGTTTCTGGGGCCTTGTATCATGGCCTGTTTATCATTGACCTTTAGTGATCCTTCTAAGTATTCAAAAGTGTATCAAGGCCATTTCAAGCGCTCGATTTGCACACACCGTCTAGCCCATTTCAAGGTCATAGAGCACTTGTTCTATTTAGACAAACGTGGGACGAACTTAGACTAAGATGGGACGAACTTAGACAAACCTTAGAATGAGATTAAAGTTTGTCTTTGTTCGTCCCAAGTAAGTCTCTTTCTAAGGATGAACTTATACAAACCTTAGAATGAGACTAACGAGACTAACTTGGGACGAACAAAGACAAACTTTAGTCTCATTCTAAGGTTTGTATAAGTTCGTCCCAAATTAGTCTCTTTCTAAGGACAAACTTAGATAAACCTTAGAATGAGACTAACGAGACTAAATTGGGACGAACAAAGATAAACTTTAGTCTCATTCTAAGGTTAGTATAAGTTTGTCCCAAGTTAGTCTAAGTTCGTCCCAAGTTAGTCACTTTCTAAGGACGAACTTAGATAAACCATAGAATGAGACTAACGAGACTAACTTGGGACGAACAAAGACAAACTTTAGTCTCATTCTAAAGTTTGTATAAGTTCATCCCAAGTTAGTCTAAGTTCATCCCAAGTTAGTCACTTTCTAAGGACGAACTTAGATAAACCTTAGAATGAGACTAACGAGACTAACTTTGGACGAACAAAGACAAACTTTAGTCTCATTCTAAGGTTTGTATAAGTTCGTCCTTAGATAAACCTTAGAATGTGACTAACGAGACTAACTTGGGATGAACAAAGACAAACTTTAGTCTCATTCTACGTTTTGTATAAGTTTGTCCCAAGTTAGTCTAAGTTCATCCCAAGTTAATGTGACTAACGACACTAACTTGGGACGAACAAAGACAAACTTTAGTCTCATTCTACGTTTTGTATAAGTTCGTCCCAAGTTAGTCTAAGTTCATCCCAAGTTAGTCTCTTTCTAAGGACGAACTTAGATAAACCTTAGAATGAGACTAACGAGACTAACTTGGGATGAACTTACGTAAACTTTAGTCTCATTCTAAAGTTTGTATAAGTTCGTCCCAAGTTAGTCTAAGTTCGTCCCAAGTTAGTCTCTTTCTAAGGACGAACTTAGATAAACCTTAGAATGAGACTAACGAGACTAACTTGGGACCAACAAAGACAAACTTTAGTCTCATTCTAAGGTTTGAATAAGTTCGTCCCAAGTTAGTCTAAGTTCATCCCAAGTTAGTGTCTTTCTAAGGACGAACTTAGATAAACCTTAGAATGAGACTAACGAGACTAACTTGGGATGAACTTAGGTAAACTTTAGTCTCATTCTAAAGTTTGAATAAGTTCGTCCCAAGTTAGTCTAAGTTCGTCCCAAGTTAGTCTCTTTCTAAGGACGAACTTAGATAAACCTTAGAATGAGATTAACGAGACTAACTTGGGACGAATAAAGACAAACTTTAGTCTCATTCTAAGGTTTGTATAAGTTCGTCCCAAGTTAGTCTCTTTCTAAGAATGAACTTAGACAAACCTTAGAATGAGACTAACGAGACTAACTTGGGACGAACAAAGACAAACTTTAGTCTCATTCTAAGGTTTGTATAAGTTCGTCCCAAGTTAGTCTCTTTCTAAGGACGAACTTAGATAAACCTTAGAATGAGACTAACGAGACTAACTTGGGATGAACTTAGTTAAACTTTAGTCTCATTCTAAAGTTTGTATAAGTTCATCCCAAGTTAGTCTAAGTTCGTCCCAAGTTAGTCTCTTTCTAAGGACAAACTTAGATAAACCTTAGAATGAGACTAACGAGACTAACTTGGGATGAACTTAGGTAAACTTTAGTCTCATTCTAAAGTTTGTATAAGTTCGTCCCAAGTTAGTCTAAGTTCGTCCCAAGTTAGTCTCTTTCTAAGGACGAACTTAGATAAACCTTAGAATGAGACTAACGAGACTAACTTGGGACGAACAAAGACAAACTTTAGTCTCATTCTAAGGTTTGAATAAGTTCATCCCAAGTTAGTCTCTTTCTAAGGACGAACTTAGATAAACCTTAGAATGAGACTAACGAGACTAACTTGGGATGAACTTAGGTAAAATTTAGTCTCATTCTAAAGTTTGTATAAGTTCATCCCAAGTTAGTCTAAGTTCGTCCCAAGTTAGTCTCTTTCTAAGGACGAACTTAGATAAACATTAGAAGGAGACTAACGAGACTAACTTGGGATGAACTTTGGTAAACTTTAGTCTCATTCTAAAGTTTGTATAAGTTCGTCCCAAGTTAGTGTAAGTTCGTCCCAAGTTAGTCTCTTTCTAAGGATGAACTTAGACAAACCTTAGAATGAGACTAACGAGACTAACTTGCGACGAACAAAGACAAACTTTAGTCTCATTCTAAGGTTTGTATATGTTCATCCAAAGTTAGTCTCTTTCTAAGGACGAACTTAGATAAACCTTAGAATGAGACTAACGAGACTAAATTGGGACGAACAATAATAAACTTTAGTCTCATTCTAAGGTTTGTATAAGTTCGGTTAATTAAAACCCACATATCTAAGTTCGTCCTTAGAAAGAGACTAACTTGGAATGAACTTAGACTAACTTGGGACGAACTTATTCAAACCTTAGAATGAGACTATAGTTTGTCTTTGTTCGTCCCAAGTTAGTCTTGTTAGTCTCATTCCAAGGTTTATCTAAGTTCGTCCTTAGAAAGAGACTAACTGGAGACGAACTTATACAAACCTTAGAATGAGACTAAAGTTTACCTAAGTTCATCCCAAGTTAGTCTCGTTAGTCTCATTCTATGGTTTATCTAAGTTCATCCTTAGAAAGAGACTAACTTGGGACGAACTTAGACTAACTTGGGACGAACTTATACAAACCTTACAATGAGGCTAAAGTTTATCTTTGTTCGTCCCAAGTTAGTCTCTTTCTAAGGATGAACTTAGATAAACCTTAGAATGAGACTAACGAGACTAACTTGGGACGAACTTATACAAACCTTAGAATGAGACTAAAGTTTGTCTTTGTTCGTCCCAAGTTAGTCTCGTTAGTCTCATTCTATGGTTTATCTAAGTTCGTCCTTAGAAAGAGACTAACTTGGGACGAACTTAGACTAACTTGGGACGAACTTATACTAACCTTAGAATGAGACTAAAGTTTATCTTTGTTCGTCCCAATTTAGTCTCGTTAGTCTCATTCTAAGGTTTATCTAAGTTTGTCCTTAGAAAGAGACTAATTTGGGACGAACTTATACAAACCTTAGAATGAGACTAAAGTTTGTCTTTGTTCGTCCCAAGTTAGTCTCGTTAGTCTCATTCTAAGGTTTGTCTAAGTTCATCCTTAGAAAGAGACTTACTTGGGACGAACAAAGACAAACTTTAATCTCATTCTAAGGTTTGTCTAAGTTCGTCCCATCTTAGTCTAAGTTCATCCCACGTTTGTCTAAATAGAACAAGTGCTCTACGACCTTGAAATGGGCTAGACGGTGTGTGCAAATCGAGCGCTTGAAATGGCCTTGATACACTTTTGAATACTTAGAAGGATCACTAAAGGTCAATGATAAACAGGCTATGATACAAGGCCCCAGAAACCGAATGCTTTCCTTAGATTTAAAAAACACCTTGCACTTACTTTCAATTTTAGTATAAACTGCTTATCAACTGCTCACCTTCCGGAGGATTTGCCAATCACGCAACAACCGCTGTAAGTCTTCTCTTTTATTTTCAGTATTTATATTTTCTGTCATTTACTTTTCCGCACTAAAAACCAAAACCAACCAACCAATCACTTACTTTCCCGCACTAAAACCTCAATCAACCTAAAACACGCTCCCTCGCTGTACAATTCCCTCAAAGAATAGCTTATCCCCCTAATTCCCTTGGGTTCGACCCCTACTTACCACTTGCTACCCAGTAGTTCGTCCTTAGAAAGAGACAAACGTGGGACGTTAGTCTCATTCTATGGTTTATCTAAGTTCGTCCTTAGAAAGAGACTAACTTGGGACGAACTTAGACTAACTTGGGACGAACTTATACAAACCTTAGAATGAGACTAAAGTTTGTCTTTGTTCGTCCGAAGTTAGTCTCGTTAGTCTCATTCTAAGGTTTATCTAAGTTCGTCCTTAGAAAGAGACTAACTTGGGACGAACTTAGACTAACTTGGGATGAACTTATACAAACTTTAGAATGAGACTAAAGTTTACCTAAGTTCACCCCAAGTTAGTCTTGTTAGTCTCATTCTAAGGTTTATCTAAGTTCGTCCTTAGAAAGAGACTAACTTGGGATGAACTTAGACTAACTTAGGACGAACTTATTCAAACCTTAGAATGAGACTAAAGTTTGTCTTTGTTCATCCCAAGTTAGTCTCGTTAGTCTCATTCTAAGGTTTATCTAAGTTTGTCCTTAGAAAGAGACTAACTTGGGACGAACTTAGACTTACTGGGGAAGAACTTATACAAACCTTAGAATGATGTCTTTGTTCGTCCCAAGTTAGTCTCGTTAGTCCCATTCTAAGGTTTGTCTAAGTTCATCCTTAGAAGGAGACTAACTTGGGACAAACTTTGACTAACTTGGGAAGAACTTATACAAACCGTAGAATGAGACTAAAGTTTGTCTTTGTTCGTCCCAAGGTAGTCTCGTTGGTCTCATTCTAAGGTTTGTCTAAGTTCATCCTTAGAAAGAGACTAACTTGGGACGAACTTAGACTAACTTGGGACGAACTTATAAAAACCTTAGAATGAGACTAAAGTTTGTCTTTGTTCGTCCCAAGTTAGTCTCGTTAGTCTCATTCTAAGGTTTGTATAAGTTCGTCCTTAGAAATAGACTAACTTGGGCCGAACTTATATAAACCTTAGAATGAGACTAAAGTTTGTCTTTGTTCGTCCCAAGTTAGTCTCGTTAGTCTCATTCTATGGTTTGTATAAGTTCGCCCTTAGAAACAGACTAACTTGGGACGAACTTAGAGAAACCTTAGAATGAGACTAAAGTTTGTCTTTGTTCGTCCCAAGTTAGCCTCGTTAGTCTCATTCTAAGGTTTATCTAAGTTCGTCCTTAGAGAGAGACTAACTTGGGACGAACTTAGGCTAACTGGAGACGAACTTATACAAACCTTAGAATGAGACTAAAGTTTGTCTTTGTTCGTCCCAATTTAGTCTCGTTAGTCTCATTCTAAGGTTTATCTAAGTTCGTCCTTAGAAAGAGACTAACTTGGGACGAACTTAAACTAACTTGGGATGAACTTATACAAACCGTAGAATGAGACTAAAGTTTGTCTTTGTTCGTCCCAAGTTAGTCTCGTTAGTCACATTCTAAGGTTTATCTAAGTTCGACCTTAGAAAGAGACTAACTTGGGACAAACTTAGACTAACTTGGGACGAACTTATATAAACCTTAGAATGAGACTAACGTTTGTCTTTGTTCGTCGCATGTTAGTCTCGTTAGTCTCATTCTAAGGTTTATGATAAGTTTGTCTAAGCTTATCATGATTCCAATTCCTTATATTCAAAAAGCTCGCTGGAAGAAATGGTCTCCTCACCCTTCTGATCTGACTCTTAATGCGGCATGGGATAAGGAGGGCTATCGTGGCGCTCTTATCCTTCGTAATAGCTCTGGATCGGTTCTCCAGTGCATTCTCAATACATCTCTTCGGCCGGTTGATGCTTTAAGTCACACTATCAGCATGCTCAGATCTCAAGGTCTCACCATTGCTGCTTGCCAGTCCTGCCACCCGTGCATGGCCGAGCTTCAACGAAAACGTGGGCATCTCGGTGTCTTGCATGGTATCAAGCTCTCCAGAATCTGCAAAGCTGCTAATAATCCAGCCTTCCTACTCACTTCTCCGGATATGTCTACCAGCTCCGATGCATTCAAGCGTGCCCTTAGAGCCGACCGCCTCGGTCACCCAAGCCCGTGTCATGCGTGTCTTTCCCATGGTTAAGCTTGCTTTGATCCTATGTCTTAGTAATCCTTTTTATAGTCTGTTCAGTGTTTTTAAGGAGGTAGGTTTTATAACTATCTCCTGGCACTTGAGGACCTCTCTTTGTAGCCCCGGTTCAGGCTTTTTGAACCTCTTCCAATCAATAAAGGTGCTGGCTCCGCCCAGCTTTAACTATAAAAAAAACTTAGCCTAACTTGGGACGAACTTATACAAACCTTGGAATGAGACTAAAGTTTGTCTTTGTTTGTCCCAAGTTAGTCTCGTTAGTCTCATTCTAAGGTTTATCTAAGTTCGTCTTAGAAAGCGACTAACTTGGGACGAACTTAGACTAACATGGGATGAACTTATACAAACTTTAGAATGAGACTAAAGTTTACCTAAGTTCATCCCAATTTAGTCTCGTTAGTCTCATTCTAAGGTTTATCTAAGTTTGTCCTTAGAAAGAGACTAACTTGGGACGAACTTAGACTTACTTGGGAAGAACTTATACAAACCTTAGAATGATGTCTTTGTTCGTCCCAAGTTAGTCTCGTTAGTCTCATTCTAAGGTTTGTCTAAGTTCATCCTTAGAAGGAGGCTAACTTGGGACGAACTTTGACTAACTTGGGATAAACTTATACAAACCGTAGAATGAGACTAAAGTTTGTCTTTGTTCGTCCCAAGTTACTCTCGTTAGTCTCATTCTAAGGTTTGTCTAAGTTCATCCTTAGAAAGAGACTAACTTGGGACGAACTTAGACTAACTTGGTACGAACTTATACAAACCTTAGAATGAGACTAAAGTTTGTCTTTGTTCGTCCCAAGTTAGTCTCGTTAGTCTCATTCTAAGGTTTGTATAAGTTCGTCCTTAGAAATAGACGAACTTGGGACGAACTTATATAAACCTTAGAATGAGACTAAAGTTTGTCTTTGTTCGTCCCAAGTTAGTCTCGTTAGTCTCATTCTAAGGTTTGTATAAGTTCGCCCTTAGAAACAGATTAACTTGGGACGAACTTAGAGAAACCTTAGAATGAGACTAAAGTTTGTCTTTGTTCATCCCAAGTTAGTCTCGTTAGTCTCATTCTAAGGTTTATCTAAGTTTGTCCTTAGAAAGAGACTAACTTGGGACGAACTTAGGCTAACTGGAGACGAACTTATACAAACCTTAGAATGAGACTAAAGTTTGTCTTTGTTCGTCCCAATTTAGTCTCGTTAGTCTCATTCTAAGGTTTATCTAAGTTCGTCCTTAGAAAGAGACTAACTTGGGACGAACTTAGACTAACTTGGGATGAACTTATACAAACCGTAGAATGAGACTAAAGTTTGTCTTTGTTCGTCCCAAGTTAGTCTCGTTAGTCACATTCTAAGGTTTATCTAAGTTCGACCTTAGAAAGAGACTAACTTGGGACAAACTTAGACTAACTTGGGACGAACTTATATAAACCTTAGAATGAGACTAACGTTTGTCTTTGTTCGTCGCATGTTAGTCTCGTTAGTCTCATTCTAAGGTTTATGATAAGTTTTTCAAAGCTTATCATGATTCCAATTCCTTATATTCAAAAAGCTCGCTGGAAGAAATGGTCTCCTCACCCTTCTGATCTGACTCTTAATGCGGCATGGGATAAGGAGGGCTATCGTGGCGCTCTTACCCTTCGTAATAGCTCTGGATCGGTTCTCCAGTGCATTCTCAATACATCTCTTCGGCCGGTTGATGCTTTAAGTCACACTATCAGCATGCTCAGATCTCAAGGTCTCACCATTGCTGCTTGCCAGTCCTGCCAGCCGTGCATGGCCGAGCTTTAACGAAAACGTGGGCATCTCGGTGTCTTGCATGGTATCAAGCTCTCCAGAATCTGCAGAGCTGCTAATAATCCAGCCTTCCTCCTCACTTCTCCGGATATGTCTACCAGCTCCGATGCATTCAAGCGTGCCCTTAGAGCCGACCGCCTCGGTCTCACAAGCCCGTGTCATGCGTGTCCTTCCCATGGTTAAGCTTGCTTTGATCCTATGTCTTAGTAATCCTTTTTATAGTCTGTTCAGTGTTTTTAAGGAGGTAGGTTTTATAACTATCTCCTGGCACTTGAGGACCTCTCTTTGTAGCCCCGGTTCAGGCTTTTTGAACCTCTTCCAATCAATAAAGGTGCTGGCTCCGCCCAGCTTTAACTAAAAAAAAACTTAGCCTAACTTGGGACGAACTTATACAAACCTTAGAATGAGACTAAAGTTTGTCTTTGTTTGTCCCAAGTTAGTCTCGTTAGTCTCATTCTAAGGTTTATCTAAGTTCGTCTTAGAAAGCGACTAACTTGGGACGAACTTAGACTAACTTGGGATGAACTTATACAAACTTTAGAATGAGACTAATGTTTACCTAAGTTCATCCCAAGTTAGTCTCGTTAGTCTCATTCTAAGGTTTATCTAAGTTCGTCCTTAGAAAGAGACAAACGTGGGACGAACATATACAAACCTTTTAGAATGAGACTAAAGTTTGTCTTTGTTCGGCCCAAGTTAGTCTCGTTAGTCTCATTATAAGGTTTGTCTAAGTTCATCCTTAGAAAGAGACTAACTTGGGACAAATTTAGACTAACTTGGGACGAACTTATACAAACCGAAGAATGAGACTAAAGTTTGTCTTTGTTCATCCCAAGTTAGTCTCGTTAGTCTCATTCTAAGGTTTATCTAAGTTCGTCCTTAGAAAGAGACTAACTGGAGACAAACTTATACAAACCTTAGAATGAGACTAAAGTTTACCTAAGTTCATCCGCATTAGTCTCATTAGTCTCATTCTAAGGTTTATCTAAGTTCGTCCTGAGAAATAGACTAACTTGGGATGAACTTAGACTAACTTGGGACAAACTTATTCAAACCTTAGAATGAGACTAAAGTTTGTCTTTGTTCGTCCCAATTTAGTCTCGTTAGTCTCATTCTAAGGTTTATCTAAGTTCGTCCTTAGAAAGAGACTAACTTGGGACGAACTTAGCCTAAATTGGGATGAACTTATACAAACTTTAGAATGAGACTAAGGTTTACATAAGTTCGTCCCAAGTTAGTCTCTTAGTCTCATTCTAAGGTTTATCTAAGTTCGTCCTTAGAAAGAGACTAACTTGGGACGAACTTAGCCTAACTTGAGATGAACTTATACAAACAATAGAATGAGACTAAAGTTTGTCTTTCTTCATCCCAAGTTAGTCTCGTTAGTCTCATTCTAAGGTTTATCTAAGTTCGTCCTTAGAAAGAGACTAACTTGGGACGAACTTAGGCTAACTGGAGACGAACTTATACAAACCTTAGATTGAGACTAAAGTTTGTCTTTGTTCGTCCCAATTTTGTCTCGTTAGTCTCATTCTAAGGTTTATCTAAGTTCGTCCTTAGAAAGAGACTAACTTGGGATGAACTTAGACTAACTTGGGATGAACTTATACAAACCGTAGAATGAGACTAAAGTTTGTCTTTGTTCGTCCCAAGTTAGTCTCGTTAGTCACATTCTAAGGTTTATCTAAGTTCGACATTAGAAAGAGACTAACTTGGGACAAACTTAGACTAACTTGGGACGAACTTATATAAACCTTAGAATGAGACTAAAGTTTGTCTTTGTTCGTCGCACGTTAGTCTCGTTAGTCTCATTCTAAGGTTTATGATAAGTTTGTCTAAGCTTATCATGATTCCAATTACTTATATTCAAAAAGCTCGCTGGAAGAAATGGTCTCCTCACCCTTCTGATCTGACTCTTAATGCGGCATGGGATAAGGAGGGCTATCGTGGCGCTCTTATCCTTCGTAATAGCTCTGGATCGGTTCTCCAGTGCATTCTCAATACCTCTCTTCGGCCGGTTGATGCTTTAAGTCACACTATCAGCATGCTCAGATCTCAAGGTCTCACCATTGCTGCTTGCCAGTCCTGCCACCCGTGCCTGACCGAGCTTTAACGAAAACGTGGGCATCTCGGTGTCTTGCATGGTATCAAGCTCTCCAGAATCTGAAGAGCTGCTAATAATCCAGCCTTCCTCCTCACTTCTCCGGATATGTCTACCAGCTCCGATGCATTCAAGCGTGCCCTTAGAGCCGACCACCTCGGTCTCCCAAGCCCGTGTCATGCGTGTCCTTCCCTTGGTTAAGCTTGCTTTGATCCTATGTCTTAGTAATCCTTTTTATAGTCTGTTCAGTGTTTTTAAGGAGGTAGGTTTTATAACTATCTCCTGGCACTTGAGGACCTCTCTTTGTAGCCCCGGTTCAGGCTTTTTGAACCTCTTCCAATCAATAAAGGTGTTGGCTCCGCCCAGCTTTAACTAAAAAAAAAACTTAGCCTAACTTGGGACGAACTTATAAAAACCATAGAATGAGACTAAAGTTTGTCTTTGTTTGTCCCAAGTTAGTCTCGTTAGTCTCATTCTAAGGTTTATCTAAGTTCGTCTTAGAAAGCGACTAACTTGGGACGAACTTAGACTAACTAGGGATGAACTTATACAAACTTTAGAATGAGACTAATGTTTACCTAAGTTCATCCCAAGTTAGTCTCGTTAGTCTCATTCTAAGGTTTATCTAAGTTCGTCCATAGAAAGAGACAAACGTGGGACGAACTTATACAAACCTTTTAGAATGAGACTAAAGTTTGTCTTTGTTCGTCCCAAGTTGGTCTCGTTAGTCTCATTATAAGGTTTGTCTAAGTTCATCCTTAGAAAGAGACTAACTGGAGACGAAATTAGACTAACCTTAGAATGAGACTAAAGTTTACCTAAGTTCATCCGCATTAGTCTCGTTAGTCTCATTCTAAGGTTTATCTAAGTTCGTCCTTAGAAATAGACTAACTTGGGATGAACTTAGACTAACTTGGGACAAACTTATTCAAACCTTAGAATGAGACTAAAGTTTGTCTTTGTTCGTCCCAATTTAGTCTCGTTAGTCTCATTCTAAGGTTTATCTAAGTTCGTCCTTAGAAAGAGACTAACTTGGGACGAACTTAGCCTAACTTGGGATGAACTTATACAAACTTTAGAATGAGACTAAGGTTTACCTAAGTTCGTCCCAAGTTAGTCTCGTTAGTCTCATTCTAAGGTTTATCTAAGTTCGTCCTTTGAAAGAGACTAACTTGGGACGAACTTAGCCTAACTTGGGATGAACTTATACAAACAATAGAATGAGACTAATGTTTGTCTTTGTTCATCCCAAGTTAGTCTCGATAATCTCATTCTAAGGTTTATCTAAGTTTGTCCTTAGAAAGAGACTAACTTGGGACGAACTTAGCCTAACTTGGGACGAACTTATACAAACCTTAGAATGAGACTAAAGTTTGTCTTTGTTCGTCCCAAGTTAGTCTCGTTAGTCTCATTCTAAGGTTTGTCTAAGTTCGTCCTTAGAAAGAGACTAACTTGGGACGAACTTAGCCTAACTTGGGATGAACTTATTCAAACTTAGTCTCTTTCTATGGACGAACTTAGATAAACCTTTGAATGAGACTAAAGTTTGTCTTTGTTCGTCCCATGTTTGTCTCGTTAGTCTCATTCTAAGGTTTATATAAGTTCGTCCTTAGAAAGAGACTAACTTGGGATGAACTTAGACTAACTTGGGACGAACTTAGCCTAACTTGGGACGAACTTATTCAAACTTAGTCTCTTTCTATGGATGAACTTAGATAAACCTTAGAATGAGACTAAAGTTTGTCTTTGTTCGTCCCAAGTTAGTCTCGTTAGTCTCATTCTAAGGTTTATCTAAGTTCGTCCTTAGAAAGAGACTAACTGGAGACGAACTTATACAAACCTTAGAATGAGACTAATGTTTACCTAAGTTCATCCCAAGTTAGTCTCGTTAGTCTCATTCTAAGGTTTATCTAAGTTCGTCCTTAGAAAGAGACTAACTTGGGACGAACTTAAACGAACTTGGGACGAACTTATACGAACCTTAGAATGAGACTAAAGTTTGTCTTTGTTCGTCCCAATTTAGTCTCGTTAGTCTCATTCTAAGGTTTATCTAACTTCGTCCTTAGAAAGAGACTAACTTGGGACGAACTTAGCCTAACTTGGGACGAACTTATATAAACCTTAGAATGAGACTAAAGTTTGTCTTTGTTCGTCCCAAGTTAGTCTCGTTAGTCTCATTCTAAGGTTTATCTAAGTTCATTCTTAGAAAGAGACTAATTTGGGACGAACTTAGCCTAACTTGGGACGAACTTATACAAACCTTAGAATGAGACTAAAGTTTGTCTTTGTACGTCCCAAGTTAGTCTCGTTAGTCTCATTCTAAGGTTTATCTAACTTCATTCTTAGAAAGAGACTAATTTGGGACGAACTTAGCCTAACTTGGGACGAACTTATACAAACCTTAGAATGAGACTAAAGTTTGTCTTTGTTCGTCCCAAGTTAGTCTCGTTAGTCTCATTCTAAGGTTTATCTAAGTTCGTCTTAGAAAGCGACTAACTTGGGACGAACTTAGACTAACTTGGAATGAACTTATACAAACTTTAGAATGAGACTAAAGTTTACCTAAGTTCATCCCAAGTTAGTCTCGTTAGTCTCATTCTAAGGTTTATCTAAGTTCGTCCTTAGAAAGAGACAAACGTGGGATGAACTTATACAAACCTTATAATGAGACTAAAGTTTGTCTTTGTTCGTCCCAAGTTAGTCTCGTTAGTCTCATTCTAAGGTTTGTCTAAGTTCATCCTTAGAAAGAGACTAACTTGGGACGAACTTAGACGAACTTATACAAACCGTAGAATGAGACTAAAGTTTGTCTTTGTTCGTCCCAAGTTAGTCTCGTTAGTCTCATTCTATGGTTTATCTAAGTTCGTCTTTAGAAAGAGACTAACTGGAGACAAACTTACACAAACCTTAGAATGAGACTAAAGTTTACCTAAGTTCATCCCAAGTTAGTCTCGTTAGTCTCATTCTAAGGTTTATCTAAGTTTGTCCTTAGAAAGAGACTAACTTGGGATGAACTTAGACTAACTTAGGACGAACTTATTCAAACCTTAGAATGAGACTAAAGTTTGTCTTTGTTCGTCCCAATTTAGTCTCGTTAGTCTCATTCTAAGGTTTATCTAAGTTCGTCCTTAGAAAGAGACTAACTTGGGACGAACTTAGCCTAACTTGGGATGAACTTATATAAACTTTAGAATGAGACTAAAGTTTACCTAAGTTCGTCCCAAGTAAGTCTCGTTAGTCTCATTCTAAGGTTTATCTAAGTTCGTCCTTAGAAAGAGACTAACTTGGGACGAACTTAGCCTAACTTGGGATGAACTTATACAAACAATAGAATGAGACTAAAGTTTGTCTTTGTTCGTCCCAAGTTAGTCTCGTTAATCTCATTCTAAGGTTTATCTAAGTTTGTCCTTAGAAGGAGACTAACTTGGGACGAACGTAGACTAACTTGGGACGAACTTATACAAACCTTAGAATGAGACTAAAGTTTGTCTTTGTTCTTCCGAAGTTAGTCTCGTTAGTCTCATTCTAAAGTTTGTCTAAGTTTGTCCTTAGAAAGAGACTAACTTGGGACGAACTTAGCCTAACTTGGGACGAACTTATTCAAACTTAGTCTCTTTCTAAGGACGAACTTAGATAAACCTTAGAATGAGACTAAAGTTTGTCTTTGTTCATCCCAAGTTAGTCTCGTTAGTCTCATTCTAAGGTTTATCTAAGTTCGTCCTTAGAAAGAGACTAACTTGGGATGTACTTAGACTAACTTGGGACGAACTTATACAAACCTTAGAATGAGACTAAAGTTTATCTTTGTTTGTCCCAAGTTAGTCTCGTTAGTCTCATTCTAAGGGTTATCTAAGTTCGTCCTTAGAAAGTGACTAACTTGGGACGAACTTAGCCTAACTTGGGAGGAACTTATATAAACCTTAGAATGAGACTAAAGTTTGTCTATGTTCGTCCCAAGTTAGTCTCGTTAGTCTCATTCTAAGGTTTATCTAAGTTCATTCTTAGAAAGAGACTAATTTGGGACGAACTTAGCCTAACTTGGGACGAACTTATACAAACCTTAGAATGAGACTAAAGTTTGTCTTTGTTCGTCCCAAGTTAGTCTCGTTAGTCTCAATCTAAGGTTTATCTAAGTTCGTCTTAGAAAGCGACTAACTTGGGATGATCTTAGACTAACATGGGATGAACTTATACAAACTTTAGAATGAGACTAAAGTTTATCTAAGTTCATCCCAAGTTAGTCTCGTTAGTCTCATTCTAAGGTTTCTCTAAGTTTGTCCTTAGAAAGAGACAAACGTGGGATGAACTTATACAAACCTTAGAATGAGACTAAGGTTTGTCTTTGTTCGTCCCAAGTTAGTCTCGTTAGTCTCATTCTAAGGTTTGTCTAAGTTCATCCTTAGAAAGAGACTAACTTGGGACGAACTTATACAAACCGTAGAATGAGATAAAAGTTTGTCTTTGTTTGTCCCAAGTTAGTCTCGTTAGTCTCATTCTAAGGTTTATCTAAGTTTGTCCTTAGAAAGAGACTAACTAGGGACGAACTTAGACTAACTTGAGACGAACTTATACAATCCTTAGAATGAGACTAAAGTTTGTCTTTGTTCATCCCAAGTTAGTCTCGTTAGTCTCATTCTAAGGTTTATCTGAGTTCGTCCTTAGAAAGAGACTAACTTGGGATGAACTTACACTAACTTGGGATGAACTTATTCAAACCTTAGAATGAGACTATAGTTTGTCTTTGTTCGTCCCAAGTTAGTCTCGTTAGTCTCATTCTAAGGTTTATCTAAGTTTGTCCTTAGAAAGAGACTAACTGGAGACGAACTTATACAAACCTTAGAATGTGACTAAAGTTTACCTAAGTTCATCCCAAGTTAGTCTCGTTAGTCTCATTCTAAGGTTTACCTAAGTTCATCCTTAGAAAGAGACTAACTTGGGACGAACTTATACAAACCTTACAACGAGATTAAAGTTTATCTTTGTTCGTCCCAAGTTAGTCTCTTTCTAAGAACGAACTTAGATAAACCTTAGAATGAGACTAACGAGACTAACTTGGGACAAACTTATAAAAACCTTAGAATGAGACTAAAGTTTGTCTTTGTTCGTCCCAAGTTAGTCTCGTTAGTCTCATTCTATGGTTTATCTAAGTTCGTCCTTAGAAAGAGACAAACGTGGGACGTTAGTCTCATTCTATAGTTTATCTAAGTTCGTCCTCAGAAAGAGACTAACTTGCGACGAACTTAGATTAACTTGGGACGAACTTATACAAACCTTAGAATGAGACTAAAGTTTGTCTTTGTTCGTCCCAAGTTAGTCTCGTTAGTCTCATTCTAAGGTTTATCTAAGTTCGTCCTTAGAAAGAGACTAACTTGGGACGGACTTAGACTAACTTGGGATGAACTTATACAAACTTTAGAATGAGACTAAAGTTTACCTAAGTTCATCCCAAGTTAGTCTCGTTAGCCTCATTCTAAGGTTTATCTAAGTTCGTCCTTAGAAAGAGACTAACTTAGGATGAACTTAGACTAACTTGGGACGAACTTATTCAAACCTTAGAATGAGACTAAAGTTTGTCTTTGTTCGTCCCAAGTTAGTCTCGTTAGTCTCATTCTAAGGTTTATCTAAGTTTGTCCTTAGAAAGAGACTAACTTGGGACGAACTTAGACTAACTTGGGAAGAACTTATACAAAACTTAGACTAACTTGGGAAGAACTTATACAAACCTTAGACTAACTTGGGACAACGCAGAGGAGGTCGCTGCGATTCCGCGCACCTATGCCATGGCTGCGGCCAAACCAAGCCTGACTCCGCGGTTTCGTCCTGTAGATCTACCAGCCAGACAATACTCCACAGTCGAAGGGAAGCCATCGGTCCACTTCACCACAGCGGAATTCGAAGCCGGGGTAGCGCTATTCCGACATTTGCTGATTGCTAAATTCACGATGGGTAGGCCCTCCATCGAGGAGATTCGTCGCGTGTTCAAGGAACACTGGACGATGAGGGGACGAGCAACAGTCACCGACATTTGGGACTCGAGGCACCTGATGATAATTTTAGACTCGGAGGAGGATGCTAAGGTGGCCCTGACATCCCCGCTGCGTAAAGTTGGACACGCGAGTTTTCGGTTGTTCAGATACACACCCGACTATAGTCCTCGCCGGGAATCCACGACTACGACCAAATGGGTGAGACTGCCGGGCCTTCACCCTGGGTTTGTGACAAGGAATTATGTGGCAGGGATTGTCAACTCTTTTGGAGATTTTTTGGTCTTAGATGAGAGGTCCAAGGCTTGCTCCACCCTCAAATACGTTCGTGCCTGTGTGGAGATAGATGTGACCAAATACATCCCAGAAGAAGTAAGAATCACCCTTTCCGATGGCAGGGTGTTTTGGCAGAAGATAGAAGTTGAAGGTAACCTTTCCTTTTATTCTCATTGCAAAATTCATGGTCACACCTTGACTGAATGCAGGAAGAAAAAACCTGCGAAAAATGGAGACCGTGCTATTCCTGCTGGGGAAAAAAATAGAGCCCGTAATGACAACAGGCATAATGGAAATACCAATTTGGGTGGGCAGGGGATAAAAGGGAAAAAAAACTACCTCGCAGAACAACAAAGAGGAATGGATTGAGGTGGGAAAGAAGAAGGGAGCCAGAGGGGTTATACCTCAGAAAGGAGAGGACAAAAAACAAAAGGGTGTCTATGTCTCTGAGGAGGGTGATCAGGGGATAACCTCCACGATAGTTACCCAAAAGGCAGACAAAATAATCCTGGCTGATAGCAACCAGCAATCTGAAATGGGGGAGTTTCAACCTGACAAAAGCCTCATAGACCCTAAAACTGCGGTAGTCGTATATAACGCGCAACAAGCTCCTTTGATCAGCGAAGGAGAGAAACAGAAATGGGGGGATAGTACTATTCCAAACCATGGCGCGGGGGAAATAACCATCCTGAAAAGGACTGATAGTAATAAAACTGGAGGATCTACGGTGTACTGCAACGAATTAGATATCCTAGTTGCCCCAAGTGCTGTGGAACACTTTAAAAAAGTTAGGAGAGGAGTCAAAAATGATCCAGTTACTAAGGCGCTAGACAGAGTAGTTGCTGAAAATGCAGCAAATAAGGCCAGTTCCTCGAAAAGTATGGCCAGTTCCCCTAAAGGTAGCAAGTACTACCTCAGATCCCAAGATTAATGATGATCGGAAAATTTCTATGTTGGAATGCTAGAGGCATCATGAATATCGATACCATCGACTATCTTAAATCTATTATGGCTCAACACCAAATTGATCTTTGTGTTATCCTTGAACCTATGACCAACAGTGAACATCTGGCTAACCTAGCTCTCAAGCTCAAGTTTGGTCATTCTCTTCACTGCTCCCCCTCTAATACTCATATATGGCTGTTGTGGAATGATAATGTCCGTGTGACTGAAGTCACACACTCCAGCCAACACATAACGGTTTCTGTCTATATAGTGCCAACGGACAATGACATTCTCTGCAGCTTTGTGTATGGGGCCCTTGACAGCAATACCCGAAGGGAGTTATGGGAAGATCTTAATATGGTTGCGGCCAGCTATGACAAACCGTGGCTGATTTGTGGTGACTTCAATGCCCTGTTGTCTTGGAAAGAAAAGAAAGGGGGAAACAATAAAAAAGGCAGGAGCATTAGAGAATTTAATGAATTTCTTGTGAGCGCTGGTGTCAACGACGCTGGTTTTAAAGGAAATAGTTACACATGGTCCAACAATCAGGAGGGAGAAGGCGAAATCTGGGAAAGACTTGACAGATGTCTAGTAAATGGGCTGGCAATGTCGGAATACCCTAACTTGGAGGTCCAACACTTGGCTAGAATTTACTCAGACCACTGCCCTATTCTTCTTAACCTTAATGGAGCTGGTAGCAGAAGGAAAAGTACTTTCAGGTTTCTGGGAGCATGGATTGATAATGCCAATTTTCAAGAGATTGTTAAAAACACGTGGGCAGAAAAAGCTCACAAAAACCCGCTATTGAACTTTGCTCTTAAGCTAAAAAAACTGAGAGGGGTGTTAAGGAAGTGGAATTGGAAAAAATTCGGTGATATAAATCGTAAGGTGAAGCATCTCACGCAACGTGTTGTGGAGATGGAAAATGAGAGTCAGTTGGGAATTAATAACAGTACCAAAGACGCCGTTACCAAGATTAAGGAGGAGCTCTCTCTCTTCCTTCGATAACAGTATGCTATTCTGGAGGAGAAATCCAAGCACAAATGGATTATGGAAGGTGACCGGAATTCTGCCTTTTTCCATGCCTCGATCAAGGCTAGGCGTATCAACAATAATATGAAACTTCGTATGGATGATGGGACTTTCTCCGAGGATGCAAAAACAATTGTAAATCATGCGGTAACGTATTTTCAAAACCTATTTGGGAGTTTCTCTGCAAATGCTGATGCTATGGGTGAGAACCTGATCCAACCCAGTATTTCCATGGATCAAAATTCCTTTCTGACTAGATTACCGGAGATGGAGGAGATCAAGGCTGCCATTATGAACATGAACCCTACCAGCTCTCCCGGCCCGGATGGATTTACAGGTAAATTTTTGTGCTCCTGTTGGGATACTATTAAGCTGGACCTAGTAGAGGCTGTGCAAGGCTTCTTTAAGGGCCTTCAACTCCCGAATCTGATATCCAGCGCGCATATTATTCTCATTCCCAAGACTAAAAATGTTGTGAGTTTTGATAAAGTGAGACCTATTAGCTTATGCAACTTCGTGCACAAAATTCTGTCTCGGATTCTGAATGATCGGCTGAAGATTATACTACCTAGTCTGATTAGCATGGAGCAGTCCGGTTTTGTGGAGGGCAGATATATCCATGAAAGCATTGGTTTGGCTCATGACCTAGTTAATGATATCAACAACAAAAGCTATGGAGGCAATGTGGTTATTAAGCTAGATATGTCAAAGGCCTACGACAGAGTGTCCTGGAGATTCTTACTGAAAATTCTAAGAGCTTTTGGTTTCTCGGAACAGTGGTGCGATTTAATTTACTGAAATATTTCCAATTGCTGGTATTCTATAGCATGGGGTGGGGAATTCTTTGGACATTTCAAATCTAATAGAGGAGTGCGTCAAGGAGATCCCCTATCGCCTAGTCTGTTCATATTGGCCATGGAATACTTCAGTCGATCTCTTAATCAGTCTGTCAGAAGCAAGAAGCTGAAGGCGTACAAGGCCAAAGGCAGCAAATATGATATCCATCATCTTTTATATGCAGATGATATGCTGAGTTTTTCTAATGGGCACAAGCAATCCATCAGTCGCTTGATATCCCTCATTAATTCCTTCTGTGCTGCCTCCGGTCAAATGCTCAATCCTGAGAAGAGCAAGGTCTTTGAACAGGCTGTCGTCGTACCTGTGCAAAAACAATTTATAATCTCCTCACTTCAGACTGTGGATTAGAACAGGGGTAAGCAAGGGTCGAACCCAAGGGAGCTAGATGGTTACTACTTCGTTCTGTAATGGAGAAAAACAAGAAACTAGAGTGAAAGTATTGGTTAGTGAACACTAAGAAGGCACGAAAATTGATGGGGTTTTATCAATCAGAGAAGATATTCAGGTTAGGGTATTATTCAATTGTGACTTGGTTTTATCATTGATTTCTAATTATCGTGTTTCTAATTCCTAAGTGTGGTTACTTCCATTCCAAGTTATAACCTAAAGTAGTGTCTTTCCGGACGCCTACACCACAATTAAACCTAATAATTCAATATTCCATTCCAAGATATATCGAATTAGTGCACTACTTGTTAATAGCTCTCTAGTATCAACAAATAGCAAATAGGGGAGTTGAATTGATCAGTTAAGCTTTGCCATTCCAAGCCTCCACTTAACTTCACAATTCAATCCAAATAATGAGCACAAACGATTTAATCGAATAACGAAACAAGCATTAAGATTCAAATCTCAAAAACATAAGTCACAATTATTTAACCCTAACCCGAATATGGGTTTTAGCTACACATCGTCATAAAGAAATAATGCAGTAAATAAGAAACGAGAAAACTTCACTAATGACCGAAAATTACAAAGCACAAGTCACGGCTGCTATGGGCTGAGCTACGGTGGAAGGCACGGCGGCTAATGGAGGAGAAGGGCGGACGGTGGTGATGGGATTAGGGCACACGGCTGTGTGTGATGAGGAGAGTGTGAGGGATGAGATTATTTGGTGTAGTATGGACCTCCTTATATAGGGTTTTGAGAAACCCTAAAATTTCCAAAATAAGCCCCAAAGATAATCATGGAAATATTTCCATAATAATCTTTGCTTGATGATAAAGCCACCTTTGATCTTCTAGATGATTCCAAACCCCTAGGTGTAAGTTTGCCCTAATTTCACATTGCTTTTGGGCAGGACGAATGGACTTGGACGCTAGGGCTTGGACTCAGCATGAAATTTGGATTTTTCCCCGAAGTTACTGTTCACGGCCCGAAATCACTGTTCACCCCGGATTACTATTCACGCCGGAATTACTATTCATGCGGAGTACTGTTCACGCCGGAGTTACTGTTCACGAGCCGAAAAACACTGTTCACGGCCCTCTTTTGGCTCCGTTCTTCCACTGCGATGTTTTTGGCTTCAAAAGCCGTCTTTTAAGCACGATTCCTCCTAGAGCTTCCAAATCACCTGAAATACGAAACAACACTAAAAAGTAACTGTTCGCATAATAAAGTGAATGAAATGGTGGGAATTAATGACTCTACGAGTCGTATAAATACGGCTCATCAAACCACCCCACACTTAAACTTGTTCGTCCCGAACAAGAACTAGGTCATAAGAGGAACGACTAATGTAAACATCACAATGCTTCGGTCATCCTAGACGAGCTACATGGACATGAATTAAGCTACTATAGATCTCGCCAGTTATGCATGCTTGCTACTAATATCATCGTGCGAAAAACATGGGGTTAATGATACGTGTTACCTTTGAGTCGAGATGCAAACCAATTCGGATGTATCGGGAGATAGCCCTTTTTAGACCCATGAACCCTCATTCTCGGACTCGAACTCGCTGCTATATGGTTATGCTTTGCCGCTTTTTCTTGCACGTGATTGATTCGAGCTTCAAAGTGTTGAGTGCTTTTCGGCCAGCTATAGTGTCATCTGATTTGGGATTTCAATGATGCTTTCACATGAGAAACGTGTGGATTATCACAATGGTGGTGGATTTGTTGCCTTGAAGTGCGGATTGTGACTTGCTCGAACCGTGGTTCCTTCTCCTTTTGACGCGAGTCAAGCCGAGGGTCGCTCGTCTATTTTCCCGGTTACTTGGATTAGAAACCTTCCTGCTCTCACTCATCCTCGACCTTTTGACACGGGTCAAGTCAAGGGTCGCTTGCCTATTTTCCCGGCTACTTGGACTAGAGCTTGGACGGTGTGAAGTATTCCCGTCCCGACCAACCGCAAAGGGTACCGCAGTGGCGGAGCAGACTCGTACTATGTTGCCTCGAAGTGCTAGCCTCCACGAGCTCCACATAACCATACACCTTGAGTTCGGTCTTTGAATGATCTGTCAAGTCTCTCTAGGGCATTTCTATCAACTCCACATCCCTGTTTATCTCAACTAACAAAGGCACGCAAAGATTTTAAGATCACATGTTAGTCGCACAAATCAATTTTCACCAAAGACATGCATGTAATCGGCTCTATCTATTTCACCTAATCATTATCCAATACTGCAAGTCTAGGAAATAGTGAAGTATCATGTACAAAATTTTAAAAAATTGACCCGAAACGTGCTGACTCTGTGCAGGGTGCAGGAAATAAACGTGCTGACTCGATACTGACTCTCCCACCCCACACTTTTGAAATAAGCCGTGTCCTCACGGTACGACTTAAATCAAGACACACAATGCATGCAATAAAACAAAGGGAAATAAGAATAGAGTAAGGACAGGCACTTCCCTTGTGCGTGCGTGACAATGAGAGATGGCTGATAATTCTCCTGTGAGTCCTCGAAGAGCACCATTGGAGCTTGCATCGCAGCGTGAGTTTGTTGCACACCGAAAGGTCTGCGTCAATGACATTAAGACGAATAAAAGATTCCCAGGAGGTTGGAGGAGTCACAGCGGTCTCGCTTAAAACCCAACCTCCTTAGACTCGTAAGTCTTTGTGACAGAATCTTTAAACGCTCATGTTTCTCGACACAACTTATTCGAGGTGTGAACTACTCATGCTAGATACAGTCTGTCGCTAACATCTCTGATACGTTCGCCTCTGTCCCTGCATGAAGATCATTTTCTTTCCCAAGTACAATGTGACAATAATGACTCATAAATAAACATAGTAAATAAATAAACTGAAATGTAAAAAAAACGTGCAAACCGTGCAGGGCTGCCTCCCTGCGAGCGCCTTTGTTTAACGTCGTTGGCTCGACAGTACCTCCTGTAGGGATCACAAGTTAGGATCCCATGGGCGTGTGAGGTCATATTTGTTCTCGGCCTTTCTTTCTGTTCGTCCATACTGCTCCTCTAGCTGTCCATTCGGCTCTACCTTCCAAAGATCAGGCGGATTCGCCTTTACATCCTTCTGAGCTGGCGAGGCCACCTTTATCATAGTCATTGGTCCATCGAGTCGTGCTCTAGTGCTTCTCCATCCTGGTCTCCACTCAAACGTGCCAAGCCTCGGTCGTTTCTTTATGTATGAGTGATTAGCATGGACGTTCAGTTCTTTATCTTCAAGAGACATCAAGTGTGCGCCCATATCAATCTTCTTCTTCTTGGCACAGATGAGTGGTTGTCTAGGAATAAGTGCTCGAGGAACAATGTTTCTACCATGCTTTCCAGGCGGCTCTTCTCGAACTGTGATGAGTGAGTACTCCATCGTTGCCTTCTCTGGCTCATGCTTTGCTTCTACTCTGCCTTCAAGCTTATCCTTGTCGATCATGTGGTCCTTAGGAGCAATCACCTGTATAGGAACTGGCAGAGGAGTGTCAGGCACTAGACTTTCTTTGACTGCTTCGACAGTGAGGACTTGCTCTGCCTCTGGTGCTGCGATAGTAAGGACTGGTTCTGTCTCGGGCATATCCGTAATGAGGTCAGTGCATATCTTGGAGAGCTCGGTAATGGGGACTGACTCGAGTGGCTCGGTCGGCTCTTCTAGAGGTGCTAGTGGCCTGTCTTCTTCCAAATATTTGGGGTAGTCCGAATTGAGCTCTTCTTCCTTCAACCATTGGTCCTCATCTTCTGCTGGTTCTATGGGCTCCGAGATAGGCTCTATTAGATCCTCTGCCATGTCCTCCCCTGTTTTTGTACCGACATCTTCCTCCTGATTTCTGCTCAACTTGGATATTGTTTCTGCTAACTCGACTGAGCCTTTATCGATGTTGGCTATATACTGGTTCAGGTATGCACTTGTCTGCTGGGTGCTAGCTGCCAGCTCTCTTACCATGTCCTCTAGTGATTTGGTTTGCTCTTGTATTGGTTTAGATCTCTTGGCCAAATCGTCTATCAAGTCCCAAATAGCACTTATGGTCATGTCATAGACCGAGCATCCTGCCTCCTCAGTGAGCCAACTCCACTCATGTGGTAACATCCCGGCGAGAAACACTTGAAGAAGATATAAGTCTGTGAATCCATGGTGCGGGCAGCTTATCACAAGGGAATCAAAGTACCGTAAGTACTCATCCAAAGTTTCATCCCGGGATTGCTCAAGGTGCATGATCTTTTCTCGGACTTCTCGTAGGGAGGGTGGTGGATAGTACTCCCCATAATTCCACGGCTCACTTCCATAGTAGGAAGACATGTTGAATCTGCAAGTGAATCAGAAAAACGTGCAAACTAGCATAGCACCGAGTAGCAAACACATACTAGCAATAAAGGGTCCCCAGGAAATTGGAGGGGTCACAGCGGTCCCACTTAAAACCCAAAATCCTTAGACTCGTAAGTCTTGGTGACAGGACCCTCTGAGAGCTAGAAAACGAAATCGAAAGAAATTGAAAACAAAAATCGAACAGTTGGGGTTTTTAAATTATAGAAGTCACCGAATAGCAAATTTCGAAATAAGCAAGAAAGAAAAATAAATGAAAAAGAAAATAAGAACAAATTTCACCGTGCTTAGCTCCCCGGCAACGGCGCCATTTTGAACAGGCTGTCGTCGTACCTGTGCAAAAACAATTTATAATCTCCTCACTTCAGACTGTGGATTAGAACAGGGGTAAGCAAGGGTCGAACCCAAGGGAGCTAGATGGTTACTACTTCGTTCTGTAATGGAGAAAAACAAGAAACTAGAGTGAAAGTATTGGTTAGTGAACACTAAGAAGGCACGAAAATTGATGGGGTTTTATCAATCAGAGAAGATATTCAGGTTAGGGTATTATTCAATTGTGACTTGGTTTTATCATTGATTTCTAATTATCGTGTTTCTAATTCCTAAGTGTGGTTACTTCCATTCCAAGTTATAACCTAAAGTAGTGTCTTTCCGGACGCCTACACCACAATTAAACCTAATAATTCAATATTCCATTCCAAGATATATCGAATTAGTGCACTACTTGTTAATAGCTCTCTAGTATCAACAAATAGCAAATAGGGGAGTTGAATTGATCAGTTAAGCTTTGCCATTCCAAGCCTCCACTTAACTTCACAATTCAATCCAAATAATGAGCACAAACGATTTAATCGAATAACGAAACAAGCATTAAGATTCAAATCTCAAAAACATAAGTCACAATTATTTAACCCTAACCCGAATATGGGTTTTAGCTACACATCGTCATAAAGAAATAATGCAGTAAATAAGAAACGAGAAAACTTCACTAATGACCGAAAATTACAAAGCACAAGTCACGGCTGCTATGGGCTGAGCTACGGTGGAAGGCACGGCGGCTAATGGAGGAGAAGGGCGGACGGTGGTGATGGGATTAGGGCACACGGCTGTGTGTGATGAGGAGAGTGTGAGGGATGAGATTATTTGGTGTAGTATGGACCTCCTTATATAGGGTTTTGAGAAACCCTAAAATTTCCAAAATAAGCCCCAAAGATAATCATGGAAATATTTCCATAATAATCTTTGCTTGATGATAAAGCCACCTTTGATCTTCTAGATGATTCCAAACCCCTAGGTGTAAGTTTGCCCTAATTTCACATTGCTTTTGGGCAGGACGAATGGACTTGGACGCTAGGGCTTGGACTCAGCATGAAATTTGGATTTTTCCCCGAAGTTACTGTTCACGGCCCGAAATCACTGTTCACCCCGGATTACTATTCACGCCGGAATTACTATTCATGCGGAGTACTGTTCACGCCGGAGTTACTGTTCACGAGCCGAAAAACACTGTTCACGGCCCTCTTTTGGCTCCGTTCTTCCACTGCGATGTTTTTGGCTTCAAAATCCGTCTTTTAAGCACGATTCCTCCTAGAGCTTCCAAATCACCTGAAATACGAAACAACACTAAAAAGTAACTGTTCGCATAATAAAGTGAATGAAATGGTGGGAATTAATGACTCTACGAGTCGTATAAATACGGCTCATCAGTCTTCTTTTCTGATAAAATCAATGAGAAGAGGAGAAAGTCAGTCTTAGAGATTACCAATTTTACCTAAGGTATTTTCCCAGTTAAATACCTCGGGGCCCCTCTTTTCCCTGGGAAAGCAAAAGCTAGCTATTTCAAGCATCTGGAGGACACGGTGAAAGGGAAAGTGGCTAGTTGGGCAAAAAACTTCCTGACAATGAGTGGCAGGGCAACACTTATCTCTGCTGTTCTGTGTTCAGTAAGTATTCATACGCTCTCCATTTTACCTGTTCCCAAGGTGGTGTTGAATGGTATTGAGCGGCTGATGAGGAACTTCATTTGGGACAGAGGCTCTACATCTAGGCATCACTGGATTAACTGGGATTCAATCTGTAAACCAAAAGACGAGGGAGGGCTCGGCATTAGAAAGCTCACTGAGGTAAAAGACTGCTTGCTGCATAAGCTTGCTTGGAGGTTTTTGCTAAATAACTCTATTTGGGCCAAATATGCTAGAAGCAAATACCTTTATAGCTCCTACAGCTCAGCAATTTGGTCTGCTATCAAGCCCTTTATTCTGAAACTTCGTAGGGACAGTTTTTGGGAGATAGGCAGAGGGGACACTCTGATATCCCATTTCAGTGAATGGTTTGGTGTGAGACTGCCCAAAGCCGCCAGGGACTGGACCATTAAAGATGTGATAAGTGATAATGTCATCAAAAGTAAATTCCTGCTAATGCCTACTGGCGATCTACACAGTGTCGTGCACAATGCTACCCTATCTGACAGCCCTGACAAGCTCGTTTGGAGGGGTGCTGCCTCTGGCATGTTTAGTACCAAGGCTTGCTATGAGAAAATTAGAGACACTGCCCCGAAAAGAAAGATCTACAAGCATCTGTGGCACATGTGGCTTCCTCCTAAAATAAGTGTGTTTGTGTGGAGGCTTTGGCATAGCGCAGTTCCTACTGATGATAACATTTCAAGATGTGGTATCTCTTTAGCCTCCAGATGTTGGTGCTGCGCCAAGAGGAAAAGGGAGGAGATGGAACATTTATTTCTTCGAAGTGACCTGGCTAAGTCCGTATGGAAGTTTGTGGCTCTTATCTTCGATAAACCAATTCCCCGCAATATGAAGCAACTCCAGAAGGACTGGTTTGAGAAGCTGAAAAGGAAGAACTATCTGGACTGTCTTTCTCTGTGTATTGCTGCTTGTGGATTATGGGAGATCTGGCTGAACAGAAATAATCATATTCATGGCAGGCCCTGTGCAGATATCAAGGTCCGGTTGCGAGGGTGGGCCAAATCTCTTGGTCCCAAGATTACTGCAGAATATGCCCCATCTTTTCAAAACCAGTTAATCCTGGACACTCTCCATTTACCTATGCCTAGAAGCAATCTCAAAGGCATATGGCGGAAATGGTGTCCCAGTTCCTATGGGAACACTCTATCAATTACTGTTAATAACTTCCGATGTGGGGGCATCCTTAGAGACGCCTCGGGTACTTTCAAGTTTGGTTTTAAGGTGTCTCTCGAGTGGGACAACTTCTATGAAGGCCTAATCTCTGCTCTGCTCTTGTTAAGAGGGGAGAGTTGGCAGCTGAACTGTGTACAAAGCTCCAATGATTATATGAAATACCTGAGTGCTGACTCCTATGTCAGAGATTGGGGTCTATATGGGAGATGGAGAGAGGCCCGGAGTTTACTTAACAATACCAAGATCATACATGTTCCTGCAACGCTGAATGACGCAGCCATCGCGATGTGTTTCCAGAACTCAGATAATTGCATTTTCTATACGGTTAGACACCTGTCCAAAGCGGTTCGCTTAGCCCTCGTAAGTGACTACATCAATCTTCCTACCTGGTGCAGGCTTAAGCAAAAGGAGCCAGATTCTGAAGAGGAGACTGAAGACAGTCCGAGAGACCTAAGGCCGGATCTGGCAACGCGCCTTAATGGCTTACTTGACTAACATGTTCGGCTATTTTTGTATGCTGGACGCCTTTTTTCTCAGGCAACTCAGTCCTCTAGGATCCCGCCTGCGCGCGTGGGGAGAGACACATGTTTTTTATTCTTTGTTTTTTGGGTTGGTCTCGCCAAGGAAGCTCTCTGTTTGATGCTGAGGCGTTTTTCCCCCTTATTTCCTTTTTTTTTGTATCTCGCTCGGCACTTCTTAGGGCATTGGCGCTCTTGTGTTTGGTGCTTGAGGGTTGCGCTTTGTACTTGCCACGGTTCAGGCTTTTTGAACCTAGTAATAAATTTGCTGGCACCGATCCAGCTTAAAAAAAAAAGAATGATGTCTTTGTTCGTCCCAAGTTAGTCTCGTTAGTCTCATTCTAAGGTTTGTCTAAGTTCGTCCTTAGAAGGAGACTAACTTGGGACGAACTAAGACTAACTTGGGACGAACTTATACGAACCGTAGAATGAGACTAAAGTTTGTCTTTGTTCGTCCCAAGTTAGTCTCGTTAGTCTCATTCTAAGGTTTGTCTAAGTTCATCCTTAGAAAGAGACTAACTTGGGATGAACTTAGACTAACTTGGAACGAACTTATACAAACCTTTGAATGAGACTAAAGTTTGTCTTTGTTCGTCCCAAGTTAGTCTCGTTAGTCTCATTCTAAGGTTTGTATAAGTTCGTCCTTAAAAACAGACTAACTTGGGACGAACTTAGAGAAACCTTAGAATGAGACTAAAGTTTGTCTTTGTTCGTCACAAGTTAGTCTCGTTAGTCTCATTCTAAGGTTTATCTAAGTTCGTCCTTAGAAAGAGACTAACTTGGGACGAACTTAGACTAACTTGGGACAAACTTATACAAACCTTAGAATGAGACTAAAGTTTGTCTTTGTTCGTCCCAAGTTAGTCTTGTTAGTCTCATTCTAAGGTTTATCTAAGTTCGTCCTTAGAATAAGATTAACTTAGGACGAACTTAGACAAACATGGGATGAACTTAGACAAACCTTAGAATGAGACTAAAGTTTACATAAGTTCATCCCAAGTTAGTCTCGTTAGTCTCATTCTAAGGTTTATCTAAGTTCGTCCTTAGAAAGAGACTAACTTGGGACGAACTTAGACTAACTTGGGACGAACTTATACAAACCTTAGAATGAGACTAAAGTTTTTCTTTGTTCGTCCCACTCAGACTAACTTGGGACGAACTTATACAAACTTTAGAATGAGACTAAAGTTTATCTAAGTTCGTCCGAAGTTAGTCTCGTTAGTCTCATTCTAAGGTTTATCTAAGTTCGTCCTTAGAAAGAGACTAACTTGGGACGAACTTAGACTAACTTGGGATGAACTTATGCAAACTATAGAATGAGACTAAAGTTTATCTAAGTTCATCCGAAGTTAGTCTCGTTTGTCTCATTCTAAGGTTTATCTAAGTTCGTCATTAGAAAGAGACTAACTTGGGACGAACTTAGACTAACTAGGAACGAACTTATACAAACCTTAGAATGAGACTAAAGATTGTCTTTGTTCGTCCCAAGGTAGTCTCGTTAGTCTCATTCTAAGGTTTGTCTAAGTTCGTCCTTAGAAAGAGACAAACGTGGGACGAACTTAGACTATGATGTGACGAACTTAGACAAACCTTAGAATGAGACTAAAGTTTTTCTTTGTTCGTCCTAAGTTAGTCTCGTTAGTCTCATTCTAAGGTTTATCTAAGTTCGTCCTTAGAAAGAGACTAACTTGGGACGAACTTAGACTAACTTGAGATGAACTTATACAAACCTTAGAATGAGACTAAAGTTTGTCTTTGTTCGTCCCAAGTTAGTCTCGTTAGTCTCATTCTAAGGTTTATCTAAGTTCGTCCTTAGAAAGAGACTAAATTGGGATGAACTTAGACTAACTTGGGACGAACTTATTCAAACCATAGAATGAGACTATAGTTTGTCTTTGTTCGTCCCAAGTTAGTCTCGTTAGTCTCATTCTAAGGTTTGTATAAGTTTGTCCTTAGAAACAGACTAACTTGGGACGAACTTAGAGAAACCTTAGAATGAGACTAAAGTTTGTCTTTGTTCGTCCCAAGTTAGTCTCGTTAGTCTCGTTAGTCTCATTCTAAGGTTTATCTAAGTTCGTCATTAGAAAGAGACTAACTTGGGACGAACTTAGACTAACTTGGGACAAACTTATACAAACCTTAGAATGAGACTAAAGTTTGTCTTTGTTCGTCCCAAGTTAGTCTTGTTAGTCTCATTCTAAGGTTTATCTAAGTTCGTCCTTAGAATAAGACTAACTTGGGATGAACTTAGACAAACTTGGGATGAACTTAGACAAGCCTTAGAATGAGACTAAAGTTTACATAAGTTCATCCCAAGTTAGTCTCGTTAGTCTAATTCTAAGGTTTATCTAAGTTCGTCCGTAGAAAGAGACTAACTTGGGACGAACTTAGACTAACTTGGGACGAACTTATACAAACCTTAGAATGAGACTAAAGTTTTTCTTTGTTCGTCCCACTTAGACTAACTTGGGACGAACTTATACAAACTTTAGAATGAGACTAAAGTTTATCTAAGTTCGTCCGAAGTTAGTCTCGTTAGTCTCATTCTAAGGTTTATCTAAGTTCGTCCTTAGAAAGAGACTAACTTGGGACGAACTTAGACTAACTTGTAACGAACTTATACAAACCTTAGAATGAGACTAATGTTTGTCCTTGTTCGTCCCAAGGTAGTCTCGTTAGTCTCATTCTAAGGTTCATCTGAGTTCGTCCTTAGAAAGAGACTAACTTGGGACGAACTTAGAATAACTTGGGATGAACTTATACAAACTTTAGAATGAGACTAAAGTTTATCTAAGTTCGTCCGAAGTTAGTCTCGTTAGTCTCATTCTAAGGTTTATCTAAGTTCGTCCTTAGAAAGAGACTAACTTGGGACAAACTTAGACTAACTAGGAACGAACTTATAAAAACCTTAGAATGAGACTAAAGTTTGTCTTTGTTCGTCCCAAGGTAGTCTCGTTAGTCTCATTCTAAGGTTTGTCTAAGTTCGTCCTTAGAAAGAGACAAACGTGGGACGAACTTAGACTAAGATGTGACGAACTTAGACAAACCTTAGAATGAGACTAAAGTTTGTCTTTGTTCGTCCCAAGTTAGTCTCGTTAGTCTCATTCTAAGGTTTATCTAAGTTCGTCCGTAGAAAGAGACTAACTTGGGACGAACTTAGACTAACTTGGGACGAACTTATACAAACCTTAGAATGAGACTAAAGTTTTTCTTTGTTCGTCCCACTTAGACTAACTTGGGACGAACTTATACAAACTTTAGAATGAGACTAAAGTTTATCTAAGTTCGTCCGAAGTTAGTCTCGTTAGTCTCATTCTAAGGTTTATCTAAGTTCGTCCTTAGAAAGAGACTAACTTGGGACGAACTTAGACTAACTTGTAACGAACTTATACAAACCTTAGAATGAGACTAATGTTTGTCCTTGTTCGTCCCAAGGTAGTCTCGTTAGTCTCATTCTAAGGTTCATCTGAGTTCGTCCTTAGAAAGAGACTAACTTGGGACGAACTTAGAATAACTTGGGATGAACTTATACAAACTTTAGAATGAGACTAAAGTTTATCTAAGTTCGTCCGAAGTTAGTCTCGTTAGTCTCATTCTAAGGTTTATCTAAGTTCGTCCTTAGAAAGAGACTAACTTGGGACGAACTTAGACTAACTAGGAACGAACTTATAAAAACCTTAGAATGAGACTAAAGTTTGTCTTTGTTCGTCCCAAGGTAGTCTCGTTAGTCTCATTCTAAGGTTTGTCTAAGTTCGTCCTTAGAAAGAGACAAACGTGGGACGAACTTAGACTAAGATGTGACGAACTTAGACAAACCTTAGAATGAGACTAAAGTTTGTCTTTGTTCGTCCCAAGTTAGTCTCGTTAGTCTCATTCTAAGGTTTATCTAAGTTATTCCTTAGAAAGAGACTAACTTGGGATGAACTTAGACTAACTTGGTACGAACTTATTCAAACCGTAGAATGAGACTATAGTTTGTCTTTGTTCGTCCCAAGTTAGTCTCGTTAGTCTCATTCTAAGGTTTATCTAAGTTCGTCCTTAGAAAGAGACTAACTGGAGACGAACATATACAAACCTTTGAATGAGACTAAAGTTTACCTAAGTTCATCCCAAGTTAGTCTCGTTAGTCTCATTCTAAGGTTTACCTAAGTTCATCCTTAGAAAGAGACTAACTTGGGACGAACTTAGACTAACTTGGGACGAACTTATACAAACCTTACAATGAGACTTAAGTTTATCTTTGTTCGTCCCAAGTTAGTCTCTTTCTAAGGACGAACTTAGATAAACTTAGAATGAGACTAACGAGACTAACTTGGGACGAAATTATACAAACCTTAGAATGAGACTAAAGTTTGTCTTTGTTCGTCCCAAGGTAGTCTCGTTAGTCTCATTCTAAGGTTTGTCTAAGTTCGTCCTTAGAAAGAGACAAACGTGGGACGAACTTCGACTAAGATGGGACGAACTTAGACAAACATTAGAATGAGACTAAAGTTTGTCTTTGTTCGTCCCAAGTTAGTCTCGTTAGTTTCATTCTAAGGTTTGTCTAAGTTCATCCTTAGAAAGAGACTAACTTGGGACGAACTTAGACTAACTTGGGACGAACTTATACAAACCTTAGAATGAGACTAAAGTTTACCTAAGTTCATCCCAATTTAGTCTCGTTAGTCTCATTCTAAGGTTTATCTAAGTTCGTCCTTAGAAAGAGACTAACTTGGGACGAACTTAGACTAACTTTGGATGAACCTATACAAACTTTAGAATGAGACTAAAGTTTGTCTTTGTTCGTCCCAAGTTAGTCTCGTTAGTCTCATTCTAAGGTTTGTCTAAGTTCATCCTTAGAAAAAGACTAACTTGGGATGAACTTAGACTAACTTGGGATGAACTTATACAAACCTTAGAATGAGACTAAAGTTTGTCTTTGTTCGTCCCAAGTTAGTCTCGTTAGTCTCATTCTAAGGTTTATCTAAGTTCGTCCTTAGCAAGAGACTAACTTGGGATGAACTTAGACTAACTTGGGACGAAGTTATACAAACTTTAGAATGAGACTAAAGTTTATCTAAGTTCGTCCCAAGTTAGTCTCGTTAGTCTCATTCTAAGGTTTATCTAAGTTTGTCCTTAGAAAGAGACTAACTTGGGATGAACTTAGACTAACTTGGGACGAACTTATACAAACCTTAGAATGATACTAAAGTTTGTCTTTGTTCGTCCCAAGTTAGTCTCGTTAGTCTCATTCTAAGGTTTATCTAAGTTCGTCCTTAGAAAGAGACTAACTTGGGACGAACTTAGACTAACTTGGAACGAACTTATACAAACCTTAGAATGAGACTAAAGTTTGTCCTTGTTCGTCCCAAGGTAGTCTCGTTAGTCTCATTCTAAGGTTTATCTAAGTTCGTCCTTAGAAAGAGACTAACTTGGGACGAACTTAGACTAACTTGGGATGAACTTATACAAACTTTAGAATGAGACTAAAGTTTATCTAAGTTCGTCCGAAGTTAGTCTCGTTAGTCTCATTCTAAGGTTTATCTAAGTTCGTCCTTAGAAAGAGACTAACTTGGGACGAACTTAGACTAACTAGGAACGAACTTATACAAACCTTAGAATGAGACTAAAGTTTGTCTTTGTTCGTCCCAAGGTAGTCTCGTTAGTCTCATTCTAAGGTTTGTCTAAGTTCGTCCTTAGAAAGAGACAAACGTGGGACGAACTTAGACTAAGATGTGACGAACTTAGACAAACCTTAGAATGAGACTAAAGTTTGTCTTTGTTCGTCCCAAGTTAGTCTCGTTATTCTCATTCTAAGGTTTATCTAAGTTCGTCCTTAGAAAGAGACTAACTTGGGACGAACTTAGACTAACTTGAGACGAACTTATACAAGCCTTAGAATGAGACTAAAGTTTGTCTTTGTTCGCCCCAAGTTAGTCTCGTTAGTCTCATTCTAAGGTTTATCTAAGTTCGTCCTTAGAAAGAGACTAACTTGGGATGAACTTAGACTAACTTGGGACGAACTTATTCAAACCGTAGAATGAGACTATAGTTTGTCTTTGTTCGTCCCATGTTAGTCTCGTTAGTCTCATTCTAAGGTTTATCTAAGTTCGTCCTTAGAAAGAGACTAACTGGAGACGAACTTATACAAACCTTTGAATGAGACTAAAGTTTACCTAAGTTCATCCCAAGTTAATCTCGTTAGTCTCATTCTAAGGTTTACCTAAGTTCATCCTTAGAAAGAGACTAACTTGGGACCAACTTAGACTAACTTGGGACGAACTTATACAAACCTTACAATGAGACTTAAGTTTATCTTTGTTCGTCCCAAGTTAGTCTCTTTCTAAGGACGAACTTAGATAAACCTTAGAATGAGACTAACGAGACTAACTTGGGACGAACTTATACAAACCTTAGAATGAGACTAAAGTTTGTCTTTGTTCGTCCCAAGGTAGTCTCGGTAGTCTCATTCTAAGGTTTGTCTAAGTTCGTCCTTAGAAAGAGACAAACGTGGGATGAACTTCGACTAAGATGGGATGAACTTAGACAAACCTTAGAATGAGACTAAAGTTTGTCTTTGTTCGTCCCAAGTTAGTCTCGTTAGTCTCATTCTAAGGTTTGTCTAAGTTCATCCTTAGAAAGAGACTAACTTGGGAGGAACTTAGACTAACTTGGGACGAACTTATACAAACCTTAGAATGAGACTAAAGTTTACCTAAGTTCATCCCAATTTAGTCTCGTTAGTCTCATTCTAAGGTTTATCTAAGTTCGTCCTTAGAAAGAGAATAACTTGGGACGAACTTAGACTAACTTGGGATGAACCTATACAAACTTTAGAATGAGACTAAAGTTTGTCTTTGTTCGTCCCAAGTTAGTCTCGTTAGTCTCATTCTAAGGTTTGTCTAGGTTCATCCTTAGAAAGAGACTAACTTGGGACGAACTTAGACTAACTTGGGATGAACTTATACAAACCTTAGAATGAGACTAAAGTTTGTCCTTGTTCGTCCCAAGGTAGTCTCGTTAGTCTCATTCTAAGGTTTATCTAAGTTCGTCCTAAGAAAGAGACTAACTTGGGACGAACTTAGACTAACTTGGGATGAACTTATACAAACTTTAGAATGAGACTAAAGTTTATCTAAGTTCGTCCGAAGTTAGTCTCGTTAGTCTCATTCTAAGGTTTATCTAAGTTCGTCCTTAGAAAGAGACTAACTTGGGACGAACTTAGACTAACTAGGAACGAACTTATACAAACCTTAGAATGAGACTAAAGTTTGTCTTTGTTCGTCCCAAGGTAGTTTCGTTAGTCTCATTCTAAGGTTTGTCTAAGTTCGTCCTTAGAAAGAGACAAACGTGGGACGAACTTAGACTAAGATGTGACGAACTTAGACAAACCTTAGAATGAGACTAAAGTTTGTCTTTGTTCGTCCCAAGTTAGTCTCGTTATTCTCATTCTAAGGTTTATCTAAGTTCGTCCTTAGAAAGAGACTAACTTGGGACGAACTTAGACTAACTTGAGACGAACTTATACAAACCTTAGAATGAGACTAAAGTTTGTCTTTGTTCGCCCCAAGTTAGTCTCGTTAGTCTCATTCTAAGGTTTATCTAAGTTCGTCCTTAGAAAGAGACTAACTGGAGACGAACTTATACAAACCAATGAGACTAAAGTTTACCTAAGTTCATCCCAAGTTAGTCTCGTTAGTCTCATTCTAAGGTTTACCTAAGTTCATCCTTAGAAAGAGACTAACTTGGGACGAACTTAGACTAACTTGGGACGAACTTATACAAACCTTACAATGAGACTTAAGTTTATCTTTGTTCGTCCCAAGTTAGTCTCTTTCTAAGGACAAACTTAGATAAACCTTAGAATGAGACTAACGAGACTAACTTGGGACGAACTTATACAAACCTTAGAATGAGACTAAAGTTTGTCTTTGTTCGTCCCAAGGTAGTCTCGTTAGTCTCATTCTAAGGTTTGTCTAAGTTCGTCCTTAGAAAGAGACAAACATGGGACAAACTTCGACTAAGATGGGACGAACTTAGACAAACCTTAGAATGAGACTAAAGTTTGTCTTTGTTCGTCCCAAGTTAGTCTCGTTAGTCTCATTCTAAGGTTTGTCTAAGTTCATCCTTAGAAAGAGACTAACTTGGGACGAACTTAGACTAACTTGGGACGAACTTATACAAACCTTAGAATGAGACTAAAGTTTACCTAAGTTCATCCCAAGTTAGTCTCTTTAGTCTCATTCTAAGGTTTATCTAAGTTCGTCCTTAGAAAGAGACTAACTTGGGACAAACTTATACAAACATTAGAATGAGACTAAAGTTTATCTAAGTTCGTCCGAAGTTAGTCTCGTTAGTCTCATTCTAAGGTTTGTCTAAGTTTATCCTTAGAAAGAGACTAACTTGGGACGAACTTAGACTAAGATAAGATGAACTTAGACAAACCTTAGAAAGAGACTAAAGTTTGTCTTTGTTTGTCCCAAGTTAGTCTCGTTATTCTCATTCTAAGGTTTGTATAATTTCGTCCTTAGAAACAGACTAACTTGGGACGAACATAGACTAATGTTCATCTTTGTTCGTCCCAAAGTTAGTCTCGTTAGTCTCATTCTAAGGTTTATCTAAGTTCATCCTTAGAAAGAGACTAACTTGGGACGAACTTAGACAAACCTTAGAATGAGACTAAAGTTTGTCTTTGTTCGTCCCAAGTTAGTCTCGTTAGTCTCATTCTAAGGTTTATCTAAGTTCGTCCTTAGAAAGAGAATAACTTGGGATGAACTTATACAAACCTTAGAATGAGACTAAAGTTTGTCTTTGTTCGTCCCAATTAGTCTCGTTAATCTCATTCTAAGGTTTATCAAAGTTCGTCCTTAGAAAGAGACTAATTTGGGACGAACTTAGACTAACTTGGGAAGAACTTATACAAACCTTAGAATGAGACTAAAGTTTGTCTTTGTTCGTCCCAAGTTAGTCTCGTTAGTCTCATTCTAAGGTTTATCTAAGTTCATCCTTAGAAAGAGACTAACTTGGGATGAACTTAGACTAACTTGGGACGAACTTATTCAAACCGTAGAATGAGACTATAGTTTGTCTTTGTTCGTCCCATGTTAGTCTCGTTAGTCTCATTCTAAGGTTTATATAAGTTCGTCCTTAGAAAGAGACTAACTGGAGACGAACTTATACAAACCTTTGAATGAGACTAAAGTTTACCTAAGTTCATCCCAAGTTAGTCTCGTTAGTCTCAATCTAAGGTTTACCTAAGTTCATCCTTAGAAAGAGACTAACTTGGGACGAACTTAGACTAACTTGGGACGAACTTATACAAACCTTACAATGAGACTTAAGTTTATCTTTGTTCGTCCCAAGTTAGTCTCTTTCTAAGGACGAACTTAGATAAACCTTAGAATGAGACTAACGAGACTAACTTGGGACGAACTTATACAAACCTTAGAATGAGACTAAAGTTTGTCTTTGTTCGTCCCAAGGTAGTCTCGTTAGTCCCATTCTAAGGTTTGTCTAAGTTCGTCCTTAGAAAGAGACAAACGTGGGACGAACTTCGACTAAGATGGGACGAACTTAGACAAACCTTAGAATGAGACTAAAGTTTGTCTTTGTTCGTCCCAAGTTAGTCTCGTTAGTCTCATTCTAAGGTTTGTCTAAGTTCATCCTTAGAAAGAGACTAACTTGGGACGAACTTAGACTAACTTGGGACGAAATTATACAAACCTTAGAATGAGACTAAAGTTTACCTAAGTTCATCCCAATTTAGTCTCGTTAGTCTCATTCTAAGGTTTATCTAAGTTCGTCCTTAGAAAGAGACTAACTTGGGACGAACTTAGACTAACTTGGGATGAACCTATACAAACTTTAGAATGAGACTAAAGTTTGTCTTTGTTCGTCCCAAGTTAGTCTCGTTAGTCTCATTCTAAGGTTTGTCTAAGTTTATCCTTAGAAAGAGACTAACTTGGGACGAACTTAGACTAAATTGGGATGACCTTATACAAACCTTAGAATGAGACTAAAGTTTGTCTTTGTTCGTCCCAAGTTAGTCTCGTTAGTCTCATTCTAAGGTTTATTTAAGTTCGTCCTTAGAAAGAGACTAACTTGGGACGAACTTAGACTAACTTGGGACGAAGTTATACAAACTTTAGAATGAGACTAAAGTTTATCTAAGTTCGTCCCAAGTTAGTCTCGTTAGTCTCATTCTAAGGTTTATCTAAGTTTGTCCTTAGAAAGAGACTAACTTGGGATGAACTTAGACTCACTTGGGACGAACTTATACAAACCTTATAATGAGACTAAAGTTTGTCTTTGTTCGTCCCAAGTTAGTCTCTTTAGTCTCATTCTAAGGTTTATCTAAGTTCGTCCTTAGAAAGAGACTAACTTGGGACGAACTTAGACTAACTTGAGACGAACTTATACAAACCTTAGAATGAGACTAAAGTTTGTCTTTGTTCGTCCCAAGTTAGTCTCGTTAGTCTCATTCTAAGGTTTATCTAAGTTCGTCCTTAGAAAGAGACTACCTTGGGACGAACTTAGACTAACATGGGACGAACTTTGACAAACCTTAGAATGAGACTAAAGTTTACCTAAGTTCATCCCAAGTTAGTCTCTTTAGTCTCATTCTAAGGTTTATCTAAGTTCGTCCTTAGAAAGAGACTAACTTGGGACGAACTTAGCCTAACTTGGGACGAACTTATACAAACTTTAGAATGAGACTAAAGTTTATCTAAGTTCGTCCGAAGTTAGTCTCGTTAGTCTCATTCTAAGGTTTGTCTAAGTTCATCCTTAGAAAGAGACTAACTTGGGACAAACTTAGACTAAGATGGGATGAACTTAGACAAACCTTAGAATGAGACTAAAGTTTGTCTTTGTTCATCCCAAGTTAGTCTCGTTAGTCTCATTCTAAGGTTTGTATAAGTTCATCCTTAGAAACAAACTAACTTGGGACGAACTTAGACTAATGTTCATCTTTGTTCGTCCCAAAGTTAGTCTCGTTAGTCTCATTCTAAGGTTTATCTAAGTTCGCCCTTAGAAAGAGACAAACTTGTGACGAACTTAGACAAACCTTAGAATGAGACTAAAGTTTGTCTTTGTTCGTCCCAAGTTAGTCTCGTTAGTCTCATTCTAAGGTTTATCTAAGTTCGTCCTTAGAAAGAGACTAACTTGGGATGAACTTATACAAACCTTAGAATGAGAGAAAAGTTTGTCTTTGTTCGTCCCAAGTTAGTCTCGTTAATCTCATTCTAAGGTTTATCAAAGTTCATCCTTAGAAAGAGACTAATTTGGGACGAACTTAGACTAACTTGGGAAGAACTTATACAAACCTTAGAATGAGACTAAAGTTTGTCTTTGTTCATCCCAAGTTAGTCTCGTTAGTCTCATTCTAAGGTTTATCTAAGTTCGTCATTAGAAAGAGACTAACTTGGGACGAACTTAGACTAACTTGGGATGAACTTATACAAACTTTAGAATGAGACTAACGTTTACCTAAGTTCATCCCAAGTTTGTCTCGTTAGTCTCATTCTAAGGTTTATCTAAGTTCGTCCTTAGAAAGAGACTAACTTGGGACGAACTTAGACTAACTTGGGATGAACTTATACCAACTTTAGAATGAGACTAAAGTTTACCTAAGTTCTTCCCAAGTTAGTCTCGTTAGTCTCATTCTAAGGTTTATCTAAGTTCGTCCTTAGAAAGAGACTAACTTGGGATGAACTTATACAAACCTTAGAATGAGACTAAAGTTTGTCTTTGTTCGTCCCAAGTTAGGCTCGTTAATCTCATTCTAAGGTTTATCTATGTTCATCCTTAGAAAGAGACTAACTTGCGACGAACTTAGCCTAACTTGGAAAGAACTTATACAAACTTTAGAATGAGACTAAAGTTTGTCTTTGTTCTTCCCAAGTTAGTCTCGTTAGTCTCATTCTAAGGTTTATCTAAGTTCGTCCTTAGAAAGAGACTAACTTGGGACGAACTTAGACTAACTTGAGACGAACTTATACAAACCTTAGAATGAGACTAAAGTTTATCTTTGTTCGTCCCAAGTTAGTCTCGTTAGTCTCATTCTAAGGTTTATCTAAGTTCATCCTTAGAAAGAAACTAACTTGGGACGAACTTAGACTAACTTGGGACGAACTTATACAAACCTTAGAATGAGACTAAAGTTTGTCTTTGTTCGTCCCAAGTTAGTCTCGTTAGTCTCATTCTATGGTTTATCTAAGTTCGTCCTTAGAAAGAGACTAACTTGGGACGAACTTAGACTAACTTGGGACGAACTTATACAAACCTTAGAATGTGACAAAAGTTTATCTTTGTTCGTCCCAATTTAGTCTCGTTAGTCTCATTCTAAGGTTTATCTAAGTTCGTCCTTAGAAAGAGACTAACTCGGGACGAACTTAGACTAACTTGGGACGAACTTATACAAACCTTAGAATGAGACTACAGTTTATCTTTGTTCGTCCCAATTTAGTCTCGTTAGTCTCATTCTAAGGTTTATCTAAGTTCGTCCTTAGAAAGAGTCTAACTTGGGACGAACTTAGCCTAACTTAGGACGCACTTATACAAACCTTAGAATGAGACTAAAGTTTGTCTTTGTTCGTCCCAAGTTAGTCTCGTTAGTCTCATTCTAAGGTTTTTCTAAGTTCGTCTTAGAAAGCGACTAACTTGGGACAAACTTAGACTAACTTGGGATGAACTTATACAAACTTTAGAATGAGACTAAAGTTTACCTAAGTTCATCCCAAGTTAGTCTCGTTAGTCTCATTCTAAGGTTTATCTAAGTTCGTCCTTAGAAAGAGACAAACGTGGGACGAACTTATACAAACTTTAGAATGAGACTAATGTTTGTCTTTGTTCATCCCAAGTTAGTCTCGTTAGTCTCATTCTAAGGTTTGTCTAAGTTCATCCTTAGAAAGAGACTAACTTGGGACGAACTTAGACTAACTTGGAACGAACTTAAAAAAACCGTAGAATGAGACTAAAGTTTGTCTTTGTTCGTCCCAAGTTAGTCTCGTTAGTCTCATTCTAAGGTTTATCTAAGTTTGACCTTAGAAAGAGACTAACTTGGGACAAACTTTGACAAACTTGGGACGAACTTAGACAACCCTTAGAATGAGATCTAAGTATTGTCTAAGTTCATCCTTAGAAAGAGACTAACTTGGGACGAACTTAGACTAACTTGGGACAAACTTATACAAACCTTAGAAAGAGACTAAAGTTTGTCTATGTTCGTCCCAAGTTAGTCTCGTTAGTCTCATTCTAAGGGTTGTCTAAGTTCGTCCTTAGAAAGAGACAAACGTGGGACGAACTTAGACTAAGATGGGACGAACTTAGACAAACCTTAGAATGAGACTAAAGTTGGTCTTTGTTCGTCCAGAGTTAGTCTCGTTAGTCTCATTCTAAGGTTTATCTAATTTTGTCCTGAGAAAGAGACTAACTTGGGACGAACTTAGAATAAGATGGGACGAACTTATACAAACTTTAGAATGAGACTAAAGTTTACCTATGTTCATCCCAAGTTAGTCTTGTTAGTCTCATTCTAAGGTTTATCTAAGTTCTTCCTTAGAAAGAGACTAACTTGGGACAAACTTATACAAACCTTAGAATGAGACTAAAGTTTGTCTTTGTTCATCCCAAGTTAGTCTCGTTAGTCTCATTCTAAGGTTTGTATAAGTTCATCCTTAGAAACAAACTAACTTGGGACGAACTTAGACTAATGTTCATCTTTGTTCGTCCCAAAGTTAGTCTCGTTAGTCTCATTCTAAGGTTTATCTAAGTTCGCCCTTTGAAAGAGACTAACTTGTGACGAACTTAGACAAACCTTAGAATGAGACTAAAGTTTGTCTTTGTTCGTCCCAAGTTAGTCTCGTTAGTCTCATTCTAAGGTTTATCTAAGTTCGTCCATAGAAAGAGACTAACTTGGGATGAACTTATACAAACCTTAGAATGAGACAAAAGTTTGTCTTTGTTCGTCCCAAGTTAGTCTCGTTAATCTCATTCTAAGGTATCTCAAAGTTCGTCCTTAGAAAGAGACTAATTTGGGACGAACTTAGACTAACTTGGGAAGAACTTAGACAAACCTTAGAATGAGACTAAAGTTTGTCTTTGTTCGTCCCAAGTTAGTCTCGTTAGTCTCATTCTAAGGTTTATCTAAGTTCGTCATTAGAAAGAGACTAACTTGGGACGAACTTAGACTAACTTGGGACGAACTTATACAAACTTTAGAATGAGACTAACGTTTACCTAAGTTCATCCCAAGTTTGTCTCGTTAGTCTCATTCTAAGGTTTATCTAAGTTCGTCCTTAGAAAGAGACTAACTTGGGACGAACTTAGACTAACTTGGGATGAACTTATACCAACTTTAGAATGAGACTAAAGTTTACCTAAGTTCTTCCCAAGTTAGTCTCGTTAGTCTCATTCTAAGGTTTATCTAAGTTCGTCCTTAGAAAGAGACTAACTTGGGATGAACTTATATAAACCTTAGAATGAGACTAAAGTTTTTCTTTGTTCGTCCCAAGTTAGGCTCGTTAATCTCATTCTAAGGTTTATCTATGTTCATCCTTAGAAAGAGACTAACTTGCGACGAACTTAGCCTAACTTGGAAAGAACTTATACAAACTTTAGAATGAGACTAAAGTTTGTCTTTGTTCTTCCCAAGTTAGTCTCGTTAGTCTCATTCTAAGGTTTATCTAAGTTCGTCCTTAGAAAGAGACTAACTTGGGACGAACTTAGACTAACTTGAGACGAACTTATACAAACCTTAGAATGAGACTAAAGTTTATCTTTGTTCGTCCCAAGTTAGTCTCGTTAGTCTCATTCTAAGGTTTATCTAAGTTCATCCTTAGAAAGAAACTAACTTGGGACGAACTTAGACTAACTTGGGACGAACTTATACAAACCTTAGAATGAGACTAAAGTTTGTCTTTGTTCGTCCCAAGTTAGTCTCGTTAGTCTCATTCTAAGGTTTATCTAAGTTCGTCCTTAGAAAGAGACTAACTTGGGACGAACTTAGACTAACTTGGGACGAACTTATACAAACCTTAGAATGTGACAAAAGTTTATCTTTGTTCGTCCCAATTTAGTCTCGTTAGTCTCATTCTAAGGTTTATCTAAGTTCGTCCTTAGAAAGAGACTAACTCGGGACGAACTTAGACTAACTTGGGACGAACTTATACAAACCTTAGAATGAGACTACAGTTTATCTTTGTTCGTCCCAATTTAGTCTCGTTAGTCTCATTCTAAGGTTTATCTAAGTTCGTCCTTAGAAAGAGTCTAACTTGGGACGAACTTAGCCTAACTTAGGACGCACTTATACAAACCTTAGAATGAGACTAAAGTTTGTCTTTGTTCGTCCCAAGTTAGTCTCGTTAGTCTCATTCTAAGGTTTTTCTAAGTTCGTCTTAGAAAGCGACTAACTTGGGACAAACTTAGACTAACTTGGGATGAACTTATACAAACTTTAGAATGAGACTAAAGTTTACCTAAGTTCATCCCAAGTTAGTCTCGTTAGTCTCATTCTAAGGTTTATCTAAGTTCGTCCTTAGAAAGAGACAAACGTGGGACGAACTTATACAAACTTTAGAATGAGACTAAAGTTTGTCTTTGTTCATCCCAAGTTAGTCTCGTTAGTCTCATTCTAAGGTTTGTCTAAGTTCATCCTTAGAAAGAGACTAACTTGGGACGAACTCAGACAAACTTGGAACGAACTTAAACAAACCGTAGAATGAGACTAAAGTTTGTCTTTGTTCGTCCCAAGTTAGTCTCGTTAGTCTCATTCTAAGGTTTATCTGAGTTTGACCTTAGAAAGAGACTAACTTGGGACAAACTTTGACAAACTTGGGACGAACTTAGACAACCCTTAGAATGAGATCTAAGTATTGTCTAAGTTCATCCTTAGAAAGAGACTAACTTGGGACGAACTTAGACTAACTTGGGACAAACTTATACAAACCTTAGAATGAGACTAAAGTTTGTCTATGTTCGTCCCAAGTTAGTCTCGTTAGTCTCATTCTAAGGTTTGTCTAAGTTCGTCCTTAGAAAGAGACAAACGTGGGACGAACTTAGACTAAGATGGGACGAACTTAGACAAACCTTAGAATGAGACTAAAGTTGGTCTTTGTTCGTCCAGAGTTAGTCTCGTTAGTCTCATTCTGAGGTTTATCTAAGTTCGTCCTTAGAAAGAGACTAACTTGGGACGAACTTAGAATAAGATGGGACGAACTTATACAATCTTTAGAATGAGACTAAAGTTTACCTAAGTTCATCCCAAGTTAGTCTTGTTAGTCTCATTCTAAGGTTTATCTAAGTTCTTCCTTAGAAAGAGACTAACTTGGGACAAACTTATACAAACCTTAGAATGAGACTAAAGTTTGTCTTTGTTCGTCCCAAGTTAGTCTCGTTAATCTCATTCTAAGGTTTATCTAAGTTCGTCCTTAGAAAGAGACTAATTTGAGACGAACTTAGACTAACTTGGGAAGAACTTATACAAACCTTAGAATGAGACTAAAGTTTGTCTTTGTTCGTCCCAAGTTAGTCTCGTTAGTCTCATTCTAAGGTTTATCGAAGTTCGTCCTTAGAAAGAGACTAACTTGGGACGAACTTAGACTAACTTGTGATGAACTTATACAAACTTTAGAATGAGACTAAAGTTTACCTAAGTTCATCCCAAGTTAGTCTCGTTAGTCTCATTGTAAGGTTTATCTAAGTTCGTCCTTAAAAGGGACTAACTTGGGATGAACTTAGACTAACTTGGGAAGAACTTATACAAACCTTAGAATGAGACTAAAGTTTGTCTTTGTTCGTCCCAAGTTAGTCTCGTTAGTCTCCTTCTAAGGTTTATCTAAGTTCGTCCTTAGAAAGAGACTAACTTGGGACGAACTTAGACTAACTTGAGACGAACTTATACAAACCTTAGAATGAGACTAAAGTTTATCTTTGTTCGTCCCAAGTTAGTCTCGTTAGTCTCATTCTAAGGTTTATCTAAGTTCGTCCTTAGAAAGAAACTAACTTGGGACGAACTTAGACTAACTTGGGACGAACTTATACAAACCTTAGAATGAGACTAAAGTTTGTCTTTGTTCGTCCCAAGTTAGTCTCGTTCGTCTCATTCTAAGGTTTATCTAAGTTCGTCCTTAGAAAGAGACTAACTTGGGACGAACTTAGACTAACTAGGGACGAACTTATACAAACCTTAGAATGAGACTAAATTTTGTCTTTGTTCGTCCCAAGTTAGTCTCGTTAGTCTCATTCTAAGGTTTATCTAAGTTCGTCCTTAGAAAGAGACTAACTTGGGACGAACTTAGACTAACTTGAGACGAACTTATACAAACCTTAGAATGAGACTAAAGTTTATCTTTGTTCGTCCCAAGTTAGTCTCGTTAGTCTCATTCTAAGGTTTATCTAAGTTCGTCCTTAGAAAGAAACTAACTTGGGACGAACTTAGACTAACTTGGGACGAACTTATACAAACCATAGAATGTGACTAAAGTTTATCTTTGTTCGTCCCAATTTAGTCTCGTTAGTCTCATTCTAAGGTTTATCTAAGTTCGTCCATCTAAGTTCGTCCTTAGAAAGAGACTAACTTGGGACGAACTTATACAAACCTTAGAATGAGACTAAAGTTTGTCTTTGTTCGTCCCAAGTTAGTCTCGTTAGTCTCATTCTAAGGTTTGTCTAAGTTCATCCTTAGAAAGAGACTAAATTGGGACGAACTTATACAAACCTTAGAATGAGACTAAAGTTTGTCTTTGTTCGTCCCAAGTTAGTCTCGTTAATCTCATTCTAAGGTTTATCTAAGTTCGTCCTTAGAAAGAGACTAATTTGGGACGAACTTAGACTAACTTGGGAAGAACTTATACAAACCTTAGAATGAGACTAAAGTTTGTCTTTGTTCGTCCCAAGTTAGTCTCGTTAGTCTCATTCTAAGGTTTATCTTAGTTCGTCCTTAGAAAGAGACTAACTTGGGACGAACTTAGACTAACTTGGGACGAACTTATACAAACTTTAGAATGAGACTAACGTTTACCTAAGTTCATCCCAAGTTAGTCTCGTTAGTCTCATTCTAAGGTTTATCTAAGTTCGTCCTTAGAAAGAGACAAACGTGGGACGAACTTAGACTAAGATGGGACGAACTTAGACAAACCTTAGAATGAGACTAAAGTTGGTCTTTGTTCGTCCAGAGTTAGTCTCGTTAGTCTCATTCTAAGGTTTATCTAAGTTCGTCCTTAGAAAGAGACTAACTTGGGACGAACTTAGAATAAGATGGGACGAACTTATACAAACTTTAGAATGAGACTAAAGTTTACCTAAGTTCATCCCAAGTTAGTCTTGTTAGTCTCATTCTAAGGTTTATCTAAGTTCTTCCTTAGAAAGAGACTAACTTGGGACAAACTTATACAAACCTTAGAATGAGACTAAAGTTTGTCTTTGTTCGTCCCAAGTTAGTCTCGTTAATCTCATTCTAAGGTTTATCTAAGTTCGTCCTTAGAAAGAGACTAATTCGAGACGAACTTAGACTAACTTGGGAAGAACTTATACAAACCTTAGAATGAGACTAAAGTTTGTCTTTGTTCGTCCCAAGTTAGTCTCGTTAGTCTCATTCTAAGGTTTATCGAAGTTCGTCCTTAGAAAGAGACTAACTTGGGACGAACTTAGACTAACTTGTGATGAACTTATACAAACTTTAGAATGAGACTAAAGTTTACCTAAGTTCATCCCAAGTTAGTCTCGTTAGTCTCATTGTAAGGTTTATCTAAGTTCGTCCTTAGAAAGAGACTAACTTGGGATGAACTTAGACTAACTTGGGAAGAACTTATACAAACCTTAGAATGAGACTAAAGTTTGTCTTTGTTCGTCCCAAGTTAGTCTCGTTAGTCTCCTTCTAAGGTTTATCTAAGTTCGTCCTTAGAAAGAGACTAACTTGGGACGAACTTAGACTAACTTGAGACGAACTTATACAAACCTTAGAATGAGACTAAAGTTTATCTTTGTTCGTCCCAAGTTAGTCTCGTTAGTCTCATTCTAAGGTTTATCTAAGTTCGTCCTTAGAAAGAAACTAACTTGGGACGAACTTAGACTAACTTGGGACGAACTTATACAAACCTTAGAATGAGACTAAAGTTTGTCTTTGTTCGTCCCAAGTTAGTCTCGTTAGTCTCATTCTAAGGTTTATCTAAGTTCGTCCTTAGAAAGAGACTAACTTGGGACGAACTTAGACTAACTAGGGACGAACTTATACAAACCTTAGAATGAGACTAAATTTTGTCTTTGTTCGTCCCAAGTTAGTCTCGTTAGTCTCATTCTAAGGTTTATCTAAGTTCGTCCTTAGAAAGAGACTAACTTGGGACGAACTTAGACTAACTTGAGACGAACTTATACAAACCTTAGAATGAGACTAAAGTTTATCTTTGTTCGTCCCAAGTTAGTCTCGTTAGTCTCATTCTAAGGTTTATCTAAGTTCGTCCTTAGAAAGAAACTAACTTGGGACGAACTTAGACTAACTTGGGACGAACTTATACAAACCATAGAATGTGACTAAAGTTTATCTTTGTTCGTCCCAATTTAGTCTCGTTAGTCTCATTCTAAGGTTTATCTAAGTTCGTCCATCTAAGTTCGTCCTTAGAAAGAGACTAACTTGGGACGAACTTATACAAACCTTAGAATGAGACTAAAGTTTGTCTTTGTTCGTCCCAAGTTAGTCTCGTTAGTCTCATTCTAAGGTTTGTCTAAGTTCATCCTTAGAAAGAGACTAAATTGGGACGAACTTATACAAACCTTAGAATGAGACTAAAGTTTGTCTTTGTTCGTCCCAAGTTAGTCTCGTTAATCTCATTCTAAGGTTTATCTAAGTTCGTCCTTAGAAAGAGACTAATTTGGGACGAACTTAGACTAACTTGGGAAGAACTTATACAAACCTTAGAATGAGACTAAAGTTTGTCTTTGTTCGTCCCAAGTTAGTCTCGTTAGTCTCATTCTAAGGTTTATCTTAGTTCGTCCTTAGAAAGAGACTAACTTGGGACGAACTTAGACTAACTTGGGACGAACTTATACAAACTTTAGAATGAGACTAACGTTTACCTAAGTTCATCCCAAGTTAGTCTCGTTAGTCTCATTCTAAGGTTTATCTAAGTTCGTCCTTAGAAAGAGACAAACGTGGGACGAACTTAGACTAAGATGGGACGAACTTAGACAAACCTTAGAATGAGACTAAAGTTGGTCTTTGTTCGTCCAGAGTTAGTCTCGTTAGTCTCATTCTAAGGTTTATCTAAGTTCGTCCTTAGAAAGAGACTAACTTGGGACGAACTTAGAATAAGATGGGACGAACTTATACAAACTTTAGAATGAGACTAAAGTTTACCTAAGTTCATCCCAAGTTAGTCTTGTTAGTCTCATTCTAAGGTTTATCTAAGTTCTTCCTTAGAAAGAGACTAACTTGGGACAAACTTATACAAACCTTAGAATGAGACTAAAGTTTGTCTTTGTTCGTCCCAAGTTAGTCTCGTTAATCTCATTCTAAGGTTTATCTAAGTTCGTCCTTAGAAAGAGACTAATTCGAGACGAACTTAGACTAACTTGGGAAGAACTTATACAAACCTTAGAATGAGACTAAAGTTTGTCTTTGTTCGTCCCAAGTTAGTCTCGTTAGTCTCATTCTAAGGTTTATCGAAGTTCGTCCTTAGAAAGAGACTAACTTGGGACGAACTTAGACTAACTTGTGATGAACTTATACAAACTTTAGAATGAGACTAAAGTTTACCTAAGTTCATCCCAAGTTAGTCTCGTTAGTCTCATTGTAAGGTTTATCTAAGTTCGTCCTTAGAAAGAGACTAACTTGGGATGAACTTAGACTAACTTGGGAAGAACTTATACAAACCTTAGAATGAGACTAAAGTTTGTCTTTGTTCGTCCCAAGTTAGTCTCGTTAGTCTCCTTCTAAGGTTTATCTAAGTTCGTCCTTAGAAAGAGACTAACTTGGGACGAACTTAGACTAACTTGAGACGAACTTATACAAACCTTAGAATGAGACTAAAGTTTATCTTTGTTCGTCCCAAGTTAGTCTCGTTAGTCTCATTCTAAGGTTTATCTAAGTTCGTCCTTAGAAAGAAACTAACTTGGGACGAACTTAGACTAACTTGGGACGAACTTATACAAACCTTAGAATGAGACTAAAGTTTGTCTTTGTTCGTCCCAAGTTAGTCTCGTTAGTCTCATTCTAAGGTTTATCTAAGTTCGTCCTTAGAAAGAGACTAACTTGGGACGAACTTAGACTAACTAGGGACGAACTTATACAAACCTTAGAATGAGACTAAATTTTGTCTTTGTTCGTCCCAAGTTAGTCTCGTTAGTCTCATTCTAAGGTTTATCTAAGTTCGTCCTTAGAAAGAGACTAACTTGGGACGAACTTAGACTAACTTGAGACGAACTTATACAAACCTTAGAATGAGACTAAAGTTTATCTTTGTTCGTCCCAAGTTAGTCTCGTTAGTCTCATTCTAAGGTTTATCTAAGTTCGTCCTTAGAAAGAAACTAACTTGGGACGAACTTAGACTAACTTGGGACGAACTTATACAAACCATAGAATGTGACTAAAGTTTATCTTTGTTCGTCCCAATTTAGTCTCGTTAGTCTCATTCTAAGGTTTATCTAAGTTCGTCCATCTAAGTTCGTCCTTAGAAAGAGACTAACTTGGGACGAACTTATACAAACCTTAGAATGAGACTAAAGTTTGTCTTTGTTCGTCCCAAGTTAGTCTCGTTAGTCTCATTCTAAGGTTTGTCTAAGTTCATCCTTAGAAAGAGACTAAATTGGGACGAACTTATACAAACCTTAGAATGAGACTAAAGTTTGTCTTTGTTCGTCCCAAGTTAGTCTCGTTAATCTCATTCTAAGGTTTATCTAAGTTCGTCCTTAGAAAGAGACTAATTTGGGACGAACTTAGACTAACTTGGGAAGAACTTATACAAACCTTAGAATGAGACTAAAGTTTGTCTTTGTTCGTCCCAAGTTAGTCTCGTTAGTCTCATTCTAAGGTTTATCTTAGTTCGTCCTTAGAAAGAGACTAACTTGGGACGAACTTAGACTAACTTGGGACGAACTTATACAAACTTTAGAATGAGACTAACGTTTACCTAAGTTCATCCCAAGTTAGTCTCGTTAGTCTCATTCTAAGGTTTATCTAAGTTCGTCCTTAGAAAGAGACTAACTTGGGACGAACATAGACTAACTTGGGATGAACTTATACAAACTTTAGAATGAGACTAAAGTTTACCTAAGTTCATCCCAAGTTAGTCTCGTTAGACTCATTCTAAGGTTTATCTAAGTTCGTCCTTAGAAAGAGACTAACTTGGGATGAACTTAGACTAACTTGGGACGAACTTATACAAACCTTAGAATGAGACTAAATTGGGACGAACTTATACAAACCTTAGAATGAGACTAAAGTTTGTCTTTGTTCGTCCCAAGTTAGTCTCGTTAGTCTCATTCTAAGGTTTATCTAAGTTCGTCCTTAGAAAGAGACTAACTTGGGACGAACTTAGACTAACTAGGGACGAACTTATACAAACCTTAGAATGAGACTAAATTTTGTCTTTGTTCGTCCCAAGGTAGTCTCGTTAGTCTCATTCTAAGGTTTATCTAAGTTCGTCCTTAGAAAGAGACTAACTTGGGACGAACTTAGACTAACTTGAGACGAACTTATACAAACCTTAGAATGAGACTAAAGTTTATCTTTGTTCGTCCCAAGTTAGTCTCGTTAGTCTCATTCTAAGGTTTATCTAAGTTCGTCCTTAGAAAGAAACTAACTTGGGACGAACTTAGACTAACTTGGGACGAACTTATACAAACCTTAGAATGTGACTAAAGTTTATCTTTGTTCGTCCCAATTTAGTCTCGTTAGTCTCATTCTAAGGTTTATCTAAGTTCGTCCATCTAAGTTCGTCCTTAGAAAGAGACTAACTTGGGACGAACTTAGACTAACTTGGGACGAACTTATACAAACCTTAGAATAAGACTACAGTTTATCTTTGTTCGTCCCAATTTAGTCTCGTTAGTCTCATTCTAAGGTTTATCTAAGTTCGTCCTTAGAAAGAGTCTAACTTGGGACGGACTTAGCCTAACTTGGGACGCACTTATACAAACCTTAGAATGAGACTAAAGTTTGTCTTTGTTCGTCCCAAGTTAGTCTCGTTAGTCTCATTCTAAGGTTTATCTAAGTTCGTCTTAGAAAGCGACTAACTTGGGACAAACTTAGACTAACTTGGGATGAACTTATACAAACTTTAGAATGAGACTAAAGTTTACCTAAGTTCATCCCAAGTTAGTCTCGTTAGTCTCATTCTAAGGTTTATCTAAGTTCGTCCTTAGAAAGAGACAAACGTGGGACGAACTTATACAAACTTTAGAATGAGACTAAAGTTTGTCTTTGTTCATCCCAAGTTAGTCTCGTTAGTCTCATTCTAAGGTTTGTCTAAGTTCATCCTTAGAAAGAGACTAACTTGGGACGAACTTAGACTAACTTGGGACGAACTTAAACAAACCGTAGAATGAGACTAAAGTTTGTCTTTGTTTGTCCCAAGTTAGTCTCGTTAGTCTCATTCTAAGGTTTATCTAAGTTCGACCTTAGAAAGAGACTAACTTGGGACGAACTTTGACAAACTTGGGATGAACTTAGACAACCCTTAGAATGAGATCTAAGTATTGTCTAAGTTCATCCTTAGAAAGAGACTAACTTGGGACGAACTTAGACTAACTTGGGACGAACTTATACAAACCTTAGAATGAGACTAAAGTTTGTCTTTGTTCGTCCCAAGTTAGTCTCGTTAGTCTCATTCTAAGGTTTGTCTAAGTTCGTCCTTAGAAAGAGACAAACGTGGGACGAACTTAGACTAAGATGGGATGAACTTAGACAACCCTTAGAATGAGACTAAAGTTTGTCTTTGTTCTCCCAGAGTTAGTCTCGTTAGTCTCATTCTAAGGTTTATCTAAGTTCGTCCTTAGAAAGAGACTAACTTGGGACGAACTTAGACTAAGATGGGACGAACTTATACAAACTTTAGAATGAGACTAAAGTTTACCTAAGTTCATCCCAAGTTAGTCTTGTTAGTCTCATTCTAAGGTTTATCTAAGTTCGTCTTTAGAAAGAGACTAACTTGGGACAAACTTATACAAACCTTAGAATGAGACTGAAGTTTGTCTTTGTTCGTCCCAAGTTAGTCTCGTTAGTCTCATTCTAAGGTTTGTCTTAGTTCGTCCTTAGAAAGAGACAAACGTGGGATGAACTTAGACTAAGATGGGACGAACTTATACAAACTTTAGAATGAGACTAAAGTTTACGTAAGTTCATCCCAAGTTAGTCTTGTTAGTCTCATTCTAAGGTTTATCTAAGTTCTTCCTTAGAAAGAGACTAACTTGGGACAAACTTATACAAACCTTAGAATGAGACTAAAGTTTGTCTTTGTTCGTCCCAAGTTAGTCTCGTTAATCTCATTCTAAGGTTTATCTAAGTTCGTCCTTAGAAAGAGACTAATTTGGGACGAACTTAGACTAACTTGGGAAGAACTTATACAAACCTTAGAATGAGACTAAAGTTTGTCTTTGTTCGTCCCAAGTTAGTCTCGTTAGTCTCATTCTAAGGTTTATCGAAGTTCGTCCTTAGAAAGAGACTGACTTGGGACGAACTTATACTAACTTGTGATGAACTTATACAAACTTTAGAATGAGACTAAAGTTTACCTAAGTTCATCCCAAGTTAGTCTCGTTAGTCTCATTGTAAGGTTTATCTAAGTTCTTCCTTAGAAAGAGACTAACTTGGGACGAACTTATACAAACCTTAGAATGAGACTAAAGTTTGTCTTTGTTCGTCTCAAGTTAGTCTCGTTAGTCTCATTCTAAGGTTTGTCTAAGTTCATCCTTAGAAAGAGACTAAATTGGGACGAACTTATACAAACCTTAGAATGAGACTAAAGTTTGTCTTTGTTCGTCCCAAGTTAGTCTCGTTAATCTCATTCTAAGCTTTATCTAAGTTCGTCCTTAGAAAGAGACTAATTTGGGACGAACTTAGACTAACTTGGGAAGAACTTATACAAACCTTAGAATGAGACTAAAGTTTGTCTTTGTTCGTCCCAAGTGAGTCTCGTTAGTCTCATTCTAAGGTTTATCTAAGTTCGTCCTTAGAAAGAGACTAACTTGTGACGAACTTAGACTAACTTGAGACGAACTTATACAAACCTTAGAATGAGACTAAAGTTTGTCTTTGTTCGTCCCAAGTTAGTCTCGTTAGTCTCATTCTAAGGTTTATCTAAGTTCGTCCTTAGAAAGAGACTAACTTGGGACGAACTTATACAAACTTTAGAATGAGACTAAAGTTTGTCTTTGTTCGTCCCAAGTTAGTCTCGTTAGTCTCATTCTAAGGTTTGTCTAAGTTCGTCCTTAGAAAGAGACTAACTTGGGACGAACTTATACAAACTTTAGAATGAGACTAAAGTTTGTCTTTGTTCGTCCCAAGTTAGTCTCGTTAGTCTCATTCTAAGGTTTATCTAAGTTCGTCCTTAGAAAGAGACTAACTTGGGACGAACTTATACAAACTTTAGAATGAGACTAAAGTTTGTCTTTGTTCGTCCCAAGTTAGTCTCGTTAGTCTCATTCTAAGGTTTATCTAAGTTCGTCCTTAGAAAGAGACTAACTTGGGACGAACTTATACAAACCTTAGAATGAGACTAAAGTTTGTCTTTGTTCGTCCCAAGTTAGTCTCGTTAGTCTCATTCTAAGGTTTGTCTAAGTTCGTCCTTAGAAAGAGACTAACTTGGGATGAACTTATACAAACTTTAGAATGAGACTAAAGTTTACCTAAGTTCATCCCAAGTTAGTCTCGTTAGACTCATTCTAAGGTTTATCTAAGTTCGTCCTTAGAAAGAGACTAACTTGGGATGAACTTAGACTAACTTGGGACGAACTTATACAAACCTTAGAATGAGACTAAAGTTTGTCTTTGTTCGTCCCAAGTTAGTCTCGTTAGTCTCATTCTAAGGTTTGTCTAAGTTCGTCCTTAGAAAGAGACAAACGTGGGACGAACTTAGACTAAGATGGGATGAACCTAGACAACCCTTAGAATGAGACTAAAGTTTGTCTTTGTTCTCCCAGAGTTAGTCTCGTTAGTCTCATTCTAAGGTTTATCTAAGTTCGTCCTTAGAAAAAGACTAACTTGGGACGAACTTAGACTAAGATGGGACGAACTTATACAAACTTTAGAATGAGACTAAAGTTTACCTAAGTTCATCCCAAGTTAGTCTTGTTAGTCTCATTCTAAGGTTTATCTAAGTTCGTCTTTAGAAAGAGACTAACTTGGGACAAACTTATACAAACCTTAGAATGAGACTGAAGTTTGTCTTTGTTCGTCCCAAGTTAGTCTCGTTAGTCTCATTCTAAGGTTTGTCTTAGTTCGTCCTTAGAAAGAGACAAACGTGGGACGAACTTAGACTAAGATGGGACGAACTTATACAAACTTTAGAATGAGACTAAAGTTTACGTAAGTTCATCCCAAGTTAGTCTTGTTAGTCTCATTCTAAGGTTTATCTAAGTTCTTCCTTAGAAAGAGACTAACTTGGGACAAACTTATAAAAACCTCAGAATGAGACTAAAGTTTGTCTTTGTTCGTCCCAAGTTAGTCTCGTTAATCTCATTCTAAGGTTTATCTAAGTTCGTCCTTAGAAAGAGACTAATTTGGGACGAACTTAGACTAACTTGGGAAGAACTTATACAAACCTTAGAATGAGACTAAAGTTTGTCTTTGTTCGTCCCAAGTTAGTCTCGTTAGTCTCATTCTAAGGTTTATCGAAGTTCGTCCTTAGAAAGAGACTGACTTGGGACGAACTTATACTAACTTGTGATGAACTTATACAAACATTAGAATGAGACTAAAGTTTACCTAAGTTCATCCCAAGTTAGTCTCGTTAGTCTCATTGTAAGGTTTATCTAAGTTCTTCCTTAGAAAGAGACTAACTTGGGACGAACTTATACAAACCTTAGAATGAGACTAAAGTTTGTCTTTGTTCGTCTCAAGTTAGTCTCGTTAGTCTCATTCTTAGGTTTGTCTAAGTTCATCCTTAGAAAGAGACTAAATTGGGACGAACTTATACAAACCTTAGAATGAGACTAAAGTTTGTCTTTGTTCGTCCCAAGTTAGTCTCGTTAATCTCATTCTAAGGTTTATCTAAGTTCGTCCTTAGAAAGAGACTAATTTGGGACGAACTTAGACTAACTTGGGAAGAACTTATACAAACCTTAGAATGAGACTAAAGTTTGTCTTTGTTCGTCCCAAGTGAGTCTCGTTAGTCTCATTCTAAGGTTTATCTAAGTTCGTCCTTAGAAAGAGACTAACTTGTGACGAACTTAGACTAACTTGAGACGAACTTATACAAACCTTAGAATGAGACTAAAGTTTGTCTTTGTTCGTCCCAAGTTAGTCTCGTTAGTCTCATTCTAAGGTTTATCTAAGTTCGTCCTTAGAAAGAGACTAACTTGGGACGAACTTAGACTAACTAGGGACGACCTTATACAAACATTAGAATGAGACTAAAGTTTGTCTTTGTTCATCCCGAGTTAGTCTCGTTTGTCTCCTTCTAAGGTTTATCTAAGTTCGTCCTTAGAAAGAGACTAACTTGGGACGAACTTATACAAACCTTAGAATGAGACTAAAGTTTGTCTTTGTTCGTCCCAAGTTAGTCTCGTTAGTCTCATTCTAAGGTTTGTCTAAGTTCATCCTTAGAAAGAGACTAAATTGGGACGAACTTATACAAACCTTAGAATGAGACTAAAGTTTGTCTTTGTTCGTCCCAAGTTAGTCTCGTTAATCTCATTCTAAGGTTTATCTAAGTTCGTCCTTAGAAAGAGACTAATTTGGGACGAACTTAGACTAACTTGGGAAGAACTTATACAAACCATAGAATGAGACTAAAGTTTGTCTTTGTTCGTCCCAAGTTAGTCTCGTTAGTCTCATTCTAAGGTTTATCTTAGTTCGTCCTTAGAAAGAGACTAACTTGGGACGAACTTAGACTAACTTGGGACGAACTTATACAAACTTTAGAATGAGACTAACGTTTACCTAAGTTCATCCCAAGTTAGTCTCGTTAGTCTCATTCTAAGGTTTATCTAAGTTCGTCCTTAGAAAGAGACTAACTTGGGACGAACATAGACTAACTTGGGATGAACTTATACAAACTTTAGAATGAGACTAAAGTTTACCTAAGTTCATCCCAAGTTAGTCTTGTTAGACTCATTCTAAGGTTTATCTAAGTTCGTCCTTAGAAAGAGACTAACTTGGGATGAACTTAGACTAACTTGGGACGAACTTATACAAACCTTAGAATGAGACTAAAGTTTGTCTTTGTTCGTCCCAAGTTAGTCTCGTTAGTCTCATTCTAAGGTTTGTCTAAGTTCGTCCTTAGAAAAAGACAAACGTGGGACGAACTTAGACAAAGATGGGATGAACCTAGACAACCCTTAGAATGAGACTAAAGTTTGTCTTTGTTCTCCCAGAGTTAGTCTCGTTAGTCTCATTCTAAGGTTTATCTAAGTTCGTCCTTAGAAAGAGACTAACTTGGGACGAACTTAGACTAAGATGGGACGAACTTATACAAACTTTAGAATGAGACTAAAGTTTACCTAAGTTCATCCCAAGTTAGTCTTGTTAGTCTCATTCTAAGGTTTATCTAAGTTCGTCTTTAGAAAGAGACTAACTTGGGACAAACTTACACAAACCTTAGAATGAGACTGAAGTTTGTCTTTGTTCGTCCCAAGTTAGTCTCGTTAGTCTCATTCTAAGGTTTGTCTTAGTTCGTCCTTAGAAAGAGACAAACGTGGGACGAACTTAGACTAAGATGGGACGAACTTATACAAACTTTAGAATGAGACTAAAGTTTACGTAAGTTCATCCCAAGTTAGTCTTGTTAGTCTCATTCTAAGGTTTATCTAAGTTCTTCCTTAGAAAGAGACTAACTTGGGACAAACTTATACAAACCTCAGAATGAGACTAAAGTTTGTCTTTGTTCGTCCCAAGTTAGTCTCGTTAATTTCATTCTAAGGTTTATCTAAGTTCGTCCTTAGAAAGAGACTAATTTGGGACGAACTTAGACTAACTTGGGAAGAACTTATACAAACCTTAGAATGAGACTAAAGTTTGTCTTTGTTCGTCCCAAGTTAGTCTCGTTAGTCTCATTCTAAGGTTTATCGAAGTTCGTCCTTAGAAAGAGACTGACTTGGGACGAACTTATACTAACTTGTGATGAACTTATACAAACTTTAGAATGAGACTAAAGTTTACCTAAGTTCATCCCAAGTTAGTCTCGTTAGTCTCATTTTAAGGTTTATCTAAGTTCTTCCTTAGAAAGAGACTAACTTGGGACGAACTTATACAAACCTTAGAATGAGACTAAAGTTTGTCTTTGTTCGTCTCAAGTTAGTCTCGTTAGTCTCATTCTAAGGTTTGTCTAAGTTCATCCTTAGAAAGAGACTAAATTGGGACGAACTTATACAAACCTTAGAATGAGACTAAAGTTTGTCTTTGTTCGTCCCAAGTTAGTCTCGTTAATCTCATTCTAAGGTTTATCTAAGTTCGTCCTTAGAAAGAGACTAATTTGGGACGAACTTAGACTAACTTGGGAAGAACTTATACAAACCTTAGAATGAGACTAAAGTTTGTCTTTGTTCGTCCCAAGTGAGTCTCGTTAGTCTCATTCTAAGGTTTATCTAAGTTCGTCCTTAGAAAGAGACTAACTTGTGACGAACTTAGACTAACTTGAGACGAACTTATACAAACCTTAGAATGAGACTAAAGTTTGTCTTTGTTCGTCCCAAGTTAGTCTCGTTAGTCTCATTCTAAGGTAGATCTAAGTTCGTCCTTAGAAAGAGACTAACTTGGGACGAACTTAGACTAACTAGGGACGACCTTATACAAACATTAGAATGAGACTAAAGTTTGTCTTTGTTCATCCCGAGTTAGTCTCGTTTGTCTCCTTCTAAGGTTTATCTAAGTTCGTCCTTAGAAAGAGACTAACTTGGGACGAACTTATACAAACCTTAGAATGAGACTAAAGTTTGTCTTTGTTCGTCCCAAGTTAGTCTCGTTAGTCTCATTCTAAGGTTTGTCTAAGTTCATCCTTAGAAAGAGACTAAATTGTGACGAACTTATACAAACCTTAGAATGAGACTAAAGTTTGTCTTTGTTCGTCCCAAGTTAGTCTCGTTAATCTCATTCTAAGGTTTATCTAAGTTCGTCCTTAGAAAGAGACTAATTTGGGACGAACTTAGACTAACTTGGGAAGAACTTATACAAACCTTAGAATGAGACTAAAGTTTGTCTTTGTTCGTCCCAAGTTAGTCTCGTTAGTCTCATTCTAAGGTTTATCTTAGTTCGTCCTTAGAAAGAGACTAACTTGGGACGAACTTAGACTAACTTGGGACGAACTTATACAAACTTTAGAATGAGACTAACGTTTACCTAAGTTCATCCCAAGTTAGTCTCGTTAGTCTCATTCTAAGGTTTATCTAAGTTCGTCCTTAGAAAGAGACTAACTTGGGACGAACATAGACTAACTTGGGATGAACTTATACAAACTTTAGAATGAGACTAAAGTTTACCTAAGTTCATCCCAAGTTAGTCTCGTTAGACTCATTCTAAGGTTTATCTAAGTTCGTCCTTAGAAAGAGACTAACTTGGGATGAACTTAGACTAACTTGGGACGAACTTATTCAAACCTTAGAATGAGACTAAAGTTTGTCTTTGTTCGTCCCAAGTTAGGCTCGTTAATCTCATTCTAAGGTTTATCTAAGTTCATCCTTAGAAAGAGACTAACTTGGGACGAACTTAGCCTAATTTGGAAAGAACTTATACAAACTTTAGAATAAGACTAAAGTTTGTCTTTGTTCGTCCCAAGTTAGTCTCGTTAATCTCATTCTAAGGTTTATCTAAGTTCGTCCTTAGAAAGAGACTAACTTGGGACGAACTTATACAAACCTTAGAATGAGACTAAAGTTTGTCCTTGTTCGTCCCAAGTTAGTCTCGTTAGTCTCATTCTAAGGTTTATCCAAGTTCGTCCTTAGAAAGAGACTAACTTGGGATGAACTTAGACTAACTTGGGACGAACTTATAAAAACCTTAGAATGAGACTAAAGTTTGTCTTTGTTCGTACCAATTTAGTCTCGTTAGTCTCATTCTAAGGTTTATCTAAGTTCGTCCTTAGAAAGAGACTAATTTGGGACGAATTTAGACTAACTTGGGAAGAACTTATACAAACCTTAGATTGAGACTAAAGTTTGTCTTTGTTCGTCCCAAGTTAGTCTCGTTAGTCTCATTCTAAGGTTTGTCTAAGTTCATCCTTAGAAAGAGACTAACTTGGGACGAACTTATACAAACCTTAGAATGAGACTAAAGTTTGTCTTTGTTCATCCCAGGTTAGTCTTGTTAGTCTCATTCTAAGGTTTATCTAAGTTCGTCTTTAGAAAGAGACTAACTTGGGACAAACTTATACAAACCTTAGAATGAGACTGAAGTTTGTCTTTGTTCGTCCCAAGTTAGTCTCGTTAGTCTCATTCTAAGGTTTGTCTAAGTTCGTCCTTAGAAAGAGACAAACGTGGGACGAACTTAGACTAAGATGGGACGAACTTAGACAAACCTTAGAATGAGACTAAAGTTGGTCTTTGTTTGTCCAGAGTTAGTCTCGTTAGTCTCATTCTAAGGTTTATCTAAGTTCGTCCTTAGAAAGAGACTAACTTGGGACGAACTTAGACTAAGATGGGACGAACTTATACAAACTTTAGAATGAGACTAAAGTTTACCTAAGTTCATCCCAAGTTAGTCTTGTTAGTCTCATTCTAAGGTTTATCTAAGTTCTTCCTTAGAAAGAGACTAACTTGGGACAAACTTATACAAACCTTAGAATGAGACTAAAGTTTGTCTTTGTTCGTCCCAAGTTAGTCTCGTTAATCTCATTCTAAGGTTTATCTAAGTTTGTCCTTAGAAAGAGACTAATTTGAGACGAACTTAGACTAACTTGGGAAGAACTTATACAAACCTTAGAATGAGACTAAAGTTTGTCTTTGTTCGTCCCAAGTTAGTCTCGTTAGTCTCATTCTAAGGTTTATCGAAGTTCGTCCTTAGAAAGAGACTGACTTGGGACGAACTTATACTAACTTGTGATGAACTTATACAAACTTTAGAATGAGACTAAAGTTTACCTAAGTTCCTCCCAAGTTAGTCTCGTTAGTCTCATTGTAAGGTTTATCTAAGTTCTTCCTTAGAAAGAGACTAACTTGGGACGAACTTATACAAACCTTAGAATGAGACTAAAGTTTGTCTTTGTTCGTCTCAAGTTAGTCTCGTTAGTCTCATTATAAGGTTTGTCTAAGTTCATCCTTAGAAAGAGACTAAATTGGGACGAACTTATACAAACCTTAGAATGAGACTAAAGTTTGTCTTTGTTCGTCCCAAGTTAGTCTCGTTAATCTCATTCTAAGGTTTATCTAAGTTCGTCCTTAGAAAGAGACTAATTTGGGACGAACTTAGACTAACTTGGGAAGAACTTATACAAACCTTAGAATGAGACTAAAGTTTGTCTTTGTTCGTCCCAAGTTAGTCTCGTTAGTCTCATTCTAAGGTTTATCTAAGTTCGTCCTTAGAAAGAGACTAACTTGTGACGAACTTAGACTAACTTTAGACGAACTTATACAAACCTTAGAATGAGACTAAAGTTTGTCTTTGTTCGTCCCAAGTTAGTCTCGTTAGTCTCATTCTAAGGTTTATCTAAGTTCGTCCTTAGAAAGAGACTAACTTGGGACGAACTTAGACTAACTAGGGACGACCTTATACAAACATTAGAATGAGACTAAAGTTTGTCTTTGTTCATCCCGAGTTAGTCTCGTTTGTCTCCTTCTAAGGTTTATCTAAGTTCGTCCTTAGAAAGAGACTAACTTGGGACGAACTTATACAAACCTTAGAATGAGACTAAAGTTTGTCTTTGTTCGTCCCAAGTTAGTCTCGTTAGTCTCATTCAAAGGTTTGTCTAAGTTCATCCTTAGAAAGAGACTAAATTGGGACGAACTTATACAAACCTTAGAATGAGACCAAAGTTTGTCTTTGTTCGTCCCAAGTTAGTCTCGTTAATCTCATTCTAAGGTTTATCTAAGTTCGTCCTTAGAAAGAGACTAATTTGGGACGAACTTAGACTAACTTGGGAAGAACTTATACAAACCTTAGAATGAGACTAAAGTTTGTCTTTGTTCGTCCCAAGTTAGTCTCGTTAGTCTCATTCTAAGGTTTATCTAAGTTCGTCCTTAGAAAGAGACTAACTTGGGACGAACTTAGACTAACTTGGGACAAACTTATACAAACTTTAGAATGAGACTAACGTTTACCTAAGTTCATCCCAAGTTAGTCTCGTTAGTCTCATTCTAAGGTTTATCTAAGTTCGTCCTTAGAAAGAGACTAACTTGGGACGAACATAGACTAACTTGGGATGAACTTATACAAACTTTAGAATGAGACTAAAGTTTACCTAAGTTTATCCCAAGTTAGTCTCTTTAGACTCATTCTAAGGTTTATCTAAGTTCGTCCTTAGAAAGAGACTAACTTGGGATGAACTTAGACTAACTTGGGAGGAACTTATTCAAACCTTAGAATGAGACTAAAGTTTGTCTTTGTTCGTCCCAAGTTAGGCTCGTTAATCTCATTCTAAGGTTTATCTAAGTTCATCCTTATAAAGAGACTAACTTGGGACGAACTTAGCCTAACTTGGAAAGAACTTGTACAAACTTTAGAATGAGACTAAAGTTTGTCTTTGTTCGTCCCAAGTTAGTCTCGTTAATCTCATTCTAAGGATTATCTAAGTTCGTCCTTAGAAAGAGACTAACTTGGGACGAACTTATACAAACCTTAGAATGAGACTAAAGTTTGTCTTTGTTCGTCCCAAGTTAGTCTCGTTAGTCTCATTCTAAGTTTATCCAAGTTCGTCCTTAGAAAGAGACTAACTTGGGATGAACTTAGACTAACTTGGGACGAACTTATACAAACCTTAGAATGAGACTAAAGTTTGTCTTTGTTCGTCCCAATTTAGTCTCGTTAGTCTCATTCTAAGGTTTATCTAAGTTCGTCCTTAGAAAGAGACTAATTTGGGACTAACTTAGACTAACTTGGGAAGAACTTATACAAACCTTAGATTGAGACTAAAGTTTGTCTTTGTTCGTCCCAAGTTAGTCTCGTTAGTCTCATTCTATGGTTTATCTAAGTTCATCCATAGAAAGAGAATAACTTGGGACGAACTTAGACTAACTTGGGACGAAGTTATACAAACTTTAGAATGAGACTAAAGTTTGTCTTTGTTTGTCCCAAGTTAGTCTCGTTAATCTCATTCTAAGGTTTATCTAAGTTCGTCCTTAGAAAGAGACTAATTTGGGACGAACTTAGACTAACTTGGGAAGAACTTATACAAACCTTAGAATGAGACTAAAGTTTGTCTTTGTTCGTCCCAAATTAGTCTCGTTAGTCTCATTCTAAGGTTTATCTAAGTTCGTCCTTAGAAAGAGACTAACTTTGGATGAACTTAGACGAACTTGAGACGAACTTATACAAACCTTAGAATAAGACTAAAGTTTGTCTTTGTTCGTCCCAAGTTAGTCTCGTTAGTCTCATTCTAAGGTTTATCTAAGTTTGTCCTTAGAAAGAGACTAACTTGGGACGAACTTAGACTAACTTGGGACGACCTTATACAAACCTTAGAATGAGACTAAAGTTTGTCTTTGTTCATCCCGAGTTAGTCTCGTTAGTCTCCTTCTAAGGTTTATATAAGTTCGTCCTTAGAAAGAGACTAACTTGGGACGCACTTAGACTAACTTGGGACGAACTTATACAAACCTGAGAATGAGACTAAAGTTTATCTTTGTTCGTCCCAATTTAGTCTCGTTAGTCTCATTCTATGGTTTATCTAAGTTCATCCATAGAAAGAGAATAACTTGGGACGAACTTAGACTAACTTGGGACGAACTTATACAAACTTTAGAATGAGACTAAAGTTTGTCTTTGTTTGTCCCAAGTTAGTCTCGTTAATCTCATTCTAAGGTTTATCTAAGTTCGTCCTTAGAAAGAGACTAATTTGGGACGAACTTAGACTAACTTGGGAAGAACTTATACAAACCTTAGAATGAGACTAAAGTTTGTCTTTGTTCGTCCCAAATTAGTCTCGTTAGTCTCATTCTAAGGTTTATCTAAGTTTGTCCTTAGAAAGAGACTAATTTGGGACGAACTTAGACTAACTTGGGAAGAACTTATACAAACCTTAGAATGAGACTAAAGTTTGTCTTTGTTCGTCCCAAGTTAGTCTCGTTAGTCTCATTCTAAGGTTTATCTAAGTTCGTCCTTAGAAAGAGACTAACTTGTGACGAACTTAGACTAACTTTAGACGAACTTATACAAACCTTAGAATGAGACTAAAGTTTGTCTTTGTTCGTCCCAAGTTAGTCTCGTTAGTCTCATTCTAAGGTTTATCTAAGTTCGTCCTTAGAAAGAGACTAACTTGGGACGAACTTAGACTAACTAGGGACGACCTTATACAAACATTAGAATGAGACTAAAGTTTGTCTTTGTTCATCCCGAGTTAGTCTCGTTTGTCTCCTTCTAAGGTTTATCTAAGTTCGTCCTTAGAAAGAGACTAACTTGGGACGAACTTATACAAACCTTAGAATGAGACTAAAGTTTGTCTTTGTTCGTCCCAAGTTAGTCTCGTTAGTCTCATTCAAAGGTTTGTCTAAGTTCATCCTTAGAAAGAGACTAAATTGGGACGAACTTATACAAACCTTAGAATGAGACTAAAGTTTGTCTTTGTTCGTCCCAAGTTAGTCTCGTTAATCTCATTCTAAGGTTTATCTAAGTTCGTCCTTAGAAAGAGACTAATTTGGGACGAACTTAGACTAACTTGGGAAGAACTTATACAAACCTTAGAATGAGACTAAAGTTTGTCTTTGTTCGTCCCAAGTTAGTCTCGTTAGTCTCATTCTAAGGTTTATCTAAGTTCGTCCTTAGAAAGAGACTAACGTGGGACGAACTTAGACTAACTTGGGACGAACTTATACAAACTTTAGAATGAGACTAACGTTTACCTAAGTTCATCCCAAGTTAGTCTCGTTAGTCTCATTCGAAGGTTTATCTAAGTTCGTCCTTAGAAAGAGACTAACTTGGGACGAACATAGACTAACTTGGGATGAACTTATACAAACTTTAGAATGAGACTAAAGTTTACCTAAGTTCATCCCAAGTTAGTCTCTTTAGACTTATTCTAAGGTTTATCTAAGTTCGTCCTTAGAAAGAGACTAACTTGGGATGAACTTAGACTAACTTGGGAGGAACTTATTCAAACCTTAGAATGAGACTAAAGTTTGTCTTTGTTCGTCCCAAGTTAGGCTCGTTAATCTCATTCTAAGGTTTATCTAAGTTCATCCTTATAAAGAGACTAACTTGGGACGAACTTAGCCTAACTTGGAAAGAACTTGTACAAACTTTAGAATGAGACTAAAGTTTGTCTTTGTTCGTCCCAAGTTAGTCTCGTTAATCTCATTCTAAGGATTATCTAAGTTCGTCCTTAGAAAGAGACTAACTTGGGACGAACTTATACAAACCTTAGAATGAGACTAAAGTTTGTCTTTGTTCGTCCCAAGTTAGTCTCGTTAGTCTCATTCTAAGGTTTATCCAAGTTCGTCCTTAGAAAGAGACTAACTTGGGATGAAATTAGACTAACTTGGGACGAACTTATACAAACCTTAGAATGAGACTAAAGTTTGTCTTTGTTCGTCCCAATTTAGTCTCGTTAGTCTCATTCTAGGGTTTATCTAAGTTCGTCCTTAGAAAGAGACTAATTTGGGACTAACTTAGACTAACTTGGGAAGAACTTATACAAACCTTAGATTGAGACTAAAGTTTGTCTTTGTTCGTCCCAAGTTAGTCTCGTTAGTCTCATTCTATGGTTTATCTAAGTTCATCCATAGAAAGAGAATAACTTGGGACGAACTTAGACTAACTTGGGACGAACTTATACAAACTTTAGAATGAGACTAAAGTTTGTCTTTGTTTGTCCCAAGTTAGTCTCGTTAATCTCATTCTAAGGTTTATCTAAGTTCGTCCTTAGAAAGAGACTAATTTGGGACGAACTTAGACTAACTTGGGAAGAACTTATACAAACCTTAGAATGAGACTAAAGTTTGTCTTTGTTCGTCCCAAATTAGTCTCGTTAGTCTCATTCTAAGGTTTATCTAAGTTCGTCCTTAGAAAGAGACTAACTTTGGATGAACTTAGACTAACTTGAGACGAACTTATACAAACCTTAGAATGAGACTAAAGTTTGTCTTTGTTCGTCCCAAGTTAGTCTCGTTAGTCTCATTCTAAGGTTTATCTAAGTTCATCCTTAGAAAGAGACTAACTTGGGGCGAACTTAGACTAACTTGGGACGACCTTATACAAACCTTAGAATGAGACTAAAGTTTGTCTTTGTTCATCCCGAGTTAGTCTCGTTAGTCTCCTTCTAAGGTTTATATAAGTTCGTCCTTAGAAAGAGACTAACTTGGGACGCACTTAGACTAACTTGGGACGAACTTATACAAACCTGAGAATGAGACTAAAGTTTATCTTTGTTCGTCCCAATTTAGTCTCGTTAGTCTCATTCTAAGGTTTATCTAAGTTCGTCCTTAGAAAGAGACTAACTTGGAACGAACTTAGACTAACTTGGGACAAACTTATACAAACCTTAGAATGAGACTAAAGTTTATCTTTGTTCGTCCCAATTTAGTCTCGTTAGTCTCATTCTAAGGTTTATCTAAGTTCGTCCTTAGAAAGAGACTAACTTGGGACGAACTTAGCCTAACTTGGGACGCACTTATACAAACCTTAGAATGAGACTAAAGTTTGTCTTTGTTCGTCCCAAGTTAGTCTTGTTAGTCTCATTCTAAAGTTTATCTAAGTTCGTCTTAGAAAGCGACTAACTTGGGACGAACTTAGACTAACTTGGGATGAACTTATACAAACTTTAGAATGAGACTAAAGTTTACCTAAGTTTATCCCAAGTTAGTCTCGTTAGTCTCATTCTAAGGTTTATCTAAGTTCGTCCTTAGAAAGAGACAAACGTGGGACGAACTTATACAAACCTTAGAATGAGACTAAAGTTTGTCTTTGTTCGTCCCAAGTTAGTCTCGTTAGTCTCATTCTAAGGTTTGTCTAAGTTCATCCTTTAAAAGAGACTAACTTCGGACGAACTTATACAAACCGTAGAATGAGACTAAAGTTTGTCTTTGTTCGTCCCAAGTTAGTCTCGTTAGTCTCATTCTAAGGTTTATCTAAGTTCAACCATAGAAAGAGACTAACTTGGGACGAACTTTGACAAACTTGGGACGAACTTAGACAACCCTTAGAATGAGATCCAAGGTTTGTCTAAGTTCATCCTTAGAAAGAGACTAACTTGGGACGAACTTAGACTAACTTGGGACGAACTTATACAAACCTTAGAATGAGACTAAAGTTTGTCTTTGTTCGTCCCAAGTTAGTCTCGTTAGTCTCATTCTAAGGTTTGTCTAAGTTCGTCCTTAGAAAGAGACAAACGTGGGACGAACTTAGACTAAGATGGGACGAACTTAGACGAACCTTAGAATGAGACTAAAGTTTGTCTTTGTTCATCCCAAGTTAGTCTCGTTAGTCTCATTCTAAGGTTTATCTAAGTTCGTCCTTAGAAAGAGACTAACTTGGGACGAACTTAGACTAAGATGGGACGAACTTATACAAACTTTAGAATGAGACTAAAGTTTACCTAAGTTCATACCAAGTTAGTCTCGTTAGTCTCATTCTCAGGTTTATCTAAGTTCGTCCTTAGAAAGAGACTAACTTGGGACGAACTTAGACTAACTTGGGATGAACTTATACAAACTTTAGAATGAGACTAAAGTTTACCTAAGTTCATCCCAAGTTAGTCTCATTAGTCTCATTCTAAGGTTTATCTAAGTTCGTCCTTAGAAAGAGACTAACTTGGGATGAACTTAGACTAACTTGGGACGAATTTATTCAAACCTTAGAATGAGACTAAAGTTTGTCTTTGTTCGTCCCAAGTTAGTCTCGTTAGTCTCATTCTAAGGTTTATCTAAGTTCGTCCTTAGAAATAGAATAACTTGGGACGAACTTAGACAAACCTTAGAATGAGACTAAAGTTTGTCTTTGTTCGTCTCAAGTTAGTCATGTTAGTCGCATTTTTAAGTTTGCCTAAGATTGTCCATAGAAAGAGACTAATTGGGACGAACTTAGACAAACCTTAGAATGAGACTAAAGTTTGTCTTTATTTGTCCCTAGTTAGTCTCGTTAGTCTCATTCTAAAGTTTGTCTAAGTTCGTCCTTAGAAATAGACTAACTTGGGGCGAACTTAGATAAACCTTAGAATGAGACTAAAGTTTGTCTTTGTTCATCCCATGTTAGTCTCGTTAGTCTCATTCTAAGGTTTGTCTAAGTTTATTCTTAGAATGAGACTAACTTTGGACGAACTTAGACAAACCTTAGATTGAGACTAAAGTTTGTCTTTGTTCGTCCCAAGTTAGTCTCGTTAGTCTCATTCTAAGGTTTGTCTAAGTTCGTCCTTAGAAATAGGCTAAATTGGGACGAACTTAGACTAACTTGGGATGAACTTAGACTAACTTGGGGAGAACTTAGACAAACCTTAGAATGAGACTAATGTTTGTCTTTGCTCATCCCAAGTTAGTCTCGTTAGTCTCATTCTAAGTTTTGTCTAAGTTCGTCCATAGAAAGAGACTAAGTTGGGACGAACTTAGACAAACGTTAGAATGAGACTAAAGTTTGTCTTTATTTGTCCTAGTTAGTCTCGTTAGTCTCATTCTAAAGTTTGTCTAAGTTCGTCCTTAGAAATAGACTAACTTGGGGCGAACTTAGACTAACTTGGGATGAACTTAGACTAACTTGGGACGAACTTAGACAAACCTTAGAATGAGACAAATGTTTGTCTTTGTTAATCCCAAGTTAGTCTCGTTAGTCTTATTCTAAGATTTGTCTAAGTTCGTCCTTAGAAAGAGACTAAGTTGGGGCAAACTTAGACAAACCTTAGAATGAGACTGAAGTTTGTCTTTGTTCTTCCAAAGTTAGTCTCTTTAGTCTCATTCTTTTTTTTATTTTTTTTATTTTATAAAACTGGTCGGTGCCAGTACCTTTATTAATAAGAGGATCCAAAGAGCCTGGACCGTGGCAAGTACAAAACCGCCCTCAAGCGCCAGGAGAAAGTTATAGACCCTTTCTCCTTAAAAACGCCGAACAGGCTAGGACTGAAACCAGGAAATACCCCGGCAAGAATAAAAGAAGAAACAATGGGTTAGCCTAACAAGACCTAAAACGTCACAGCAGTACCAAAATAAGGCAGCCACTGAGACAAAAAAAACTAGCCAGGCGCCTCGGATGCCCGCCAGGTCCTTAGAAACTACCAACAGAACGAAGAGCCCAAACAGGACCTTAGATACTATGGTCATCACGAATCCTTCGCAGCACCACCGCCTCACTATCATGGTCATGAATACAATCCTCACGATCACATAAGAAAATATGACCAATATTATCATGGATAATGGCCTGCTTGACAAAATAGGGAGCTCTCCCTTCATCAAGGTCTTCTCCCTGAGTCGCAGCGCAGGCAACAGCGATAGCAGCGCCATTGGCCTTAGGACAGCACCTCCGAAATCGGACATCTGATAAGTCAGAAAACAAGCTCCTCTGCTTATACAGCTCACTCCAGGGGATATCATGAAAGTGTCTCGGATCAAGCAACATCATGAAAACATAAGAGCTAACAACAAGGCTAACGTCCATCCCACGATCAAGACCATGTCTAACTGCCATCTTGACCAGCGAGATTAAACAGGCGAAATCATCCGCCTCAACCATCTCAGTCCCAAAGAAGCAATCCACAATACCTCTATCATTCTTAATGACACAGCCTCCAAACATGCGATCACTTCTTCGAACCCAGGCAAGGAAGGCCAAACATCTATTGGGGGTGATTGGACTAGGCATCCATCTGCCCACAGAGAAGTTCCTCCCTGCCTTAGAAAGGTGAAGCACCCGCTTGAGGCTAGCGCTCCCAACATCCCGAGCTAGCTTAGCAGGCACTAGTCTAGCAAGATCCATACCCCATTTGCTGATGCACACCCTAATCGGGGGGCTGTGCTGATCATATAACATGTTATTTCGATACTTCCAAATTTCCCACAAAGTGCAACAAGCAACACCAATTTTAAGACAAGACAAAAAACTCTTGGGACTTCTAGCGGCAATGACTCTAGTAAAGCTCTCCTTCCCTCCGATCAAGCCACCCCCAAACATAGAGTTGAAATACGACCAGGCAGATTGCGCAATGTCACCCTTGAAGAACAAATGATTGGTAGATTCCACCATAGGATTTTGACAACATCTACACCTCGAAGCCATATTAATACCAATACCCATCACCTTATCATCAGTAGGCACTGCATACATGAAAAACTTCCAAACAAAACAGCCAACTTTCCTTGGCATCCACTTGCTCCATATATTATTAGCCCACCTAACATCCGGCCATTTAGTTTGAAAAGATCTTCTGAGATTGTTCGCAGAAAAGGACCCATTTTCACTCCCTTCCCAAATGAAAATGTCTTCCCCACTAGAGCAACTCAGGTTCTCATAAAGGCCCCGTCTACTTGCATGAATGCGGCTGATGATATCCTGCCAGGTAGTTGCGTCACTCCGAACATCCCGCAACCTAGCACTAACTAGGCACCTGGGATGAATAATACCAAGACGATCACAAAAACGGGCCACGGAAATATTCCCTTGCCCAATGATCCATCTCGACTCCTCGCGCAAGGAAACAATAATATGGTCAATGGAATTCCAAATACAAGAACCCCTAGTGCCATGATTAAATCTCCTCCTAGCATGAAAGGCCCATAGAGAGTCAGAATTAATATAAGTCCATGCTAATTTACCATGTAAGGCAAGCATCATATCCTCCAGGCGCTTAATCCCCAACCCACCCGTGGATTTCTCTCTACACACATTCTCCCAGTTAACCCAATGTCTCCTCTTCCCATCCCCTTTGTCCCATAGAAAACTCCGAAGAATACTCCCCACACTATTGAGAACAGTGATGGGAATAGGAAGAATAGACATACAGTGAATGCCGACGGAATTCAAGACAGAATCAATAAGGGTAATCTTCCCACTAAAGGATAACATGTTCTTCATCCACCCACTAAGTTCGTGGTTTGTCTAAGTTCGTCCTTAGAAAGAGACTAACTTGGGACAAACTTAGACAAACCTTAGACTGAGACTAACCTTTGTCTTTGTTCGTCCCAAGCAAGTCTCGTTAGTCTCATTATAAGGTTTGTCTAAGTTCGTCCTTAGAAAGAGACAAACGTGGGACGAACTTAGACTAAGATGGGACGAACTTAGACAAACCTTAGAATGAGACTAAAGTTTGTCTTTGTTCGTCCCAAGTTAGTCTCGTTAGTCTCATTCTAAGGTTTATCTAAGTTCGTCCTTAGAAAGAGACTAACTTGGGACGAACTTAGACTAAGATGGGACGAACTTATACAAACTTTAGAATGAGACTAAAGTTTACCTAAGTTCATCCCAAGTTAGTCTCGTTAGTCTCATTCTAAGGTTTATCTAAGTTCGTCCGTAGAAAGAGACAAACGTGGGACGAACTTATACAAACCTTAGAATGAGACTAAAGTTTGTCTTTGTTCGTCCCAAGTTAGTCTCGTTAGTCTCATTCTAAGGTTTGTCTAAGTTCATCCTTAGAAAGAGACTAACTTGGGACGAACTTATACAAACCGTAGAATGAGACTAAAGTTTGTCTTTGTTCATCCCAAGTTAGTCTCGTTAGTCTCATTCTAAGGTTTATCTAAGTTCAACCTTAGAAAGAGACTAACTTGGGATGAACTTTGACAAACTTGAGACGAACTTAGACAACCCTTAGAATGAGATCTAAGGTTTGTCTAAGTTCATCCTTAGAAAGAGACTAACTTGGGACGAACTTAGACTAACTTGGGACGAACTTATACAAACCTAATAATGAGACTAAAGTTTGTCTTTGTTCGTCCCAAGTTAGTCTCGTTAGTCTCATTCTAAGGTTTGTCTAAGTTCGTCCTTAGAAAGAGACAAACGTGGGACGAACTTAGACTAAGATGGGACGAACTTAGACAAACCTTAGAATGAGACTAAAGTTTGTCTTTGTTCGTCCCATGTTAGTCTCGTTAGTCTCATTCTAAGGTTTATCTAAGTTCGTCCTTAGAAAGAGACTAACTTGGGATGAACTTAGACTAAGATGGGACGAATTTATACAAACTTTAGAATGAGACTAAAGTTTACCTAAGTTCATCCCAAGTTAGTCTCGTTAGTCTCATTCTAAGGTTTATCTAAGTTCGTCCTTAGAAAGAGACTAACTTGGGACGAACTTAGACTAACTTGGGATTAACTTATACAAACTTTAGAATGAGACTAAAGTTTACCTAAGTTCATCCCAATTTAGTCTCGTTAGTCTCATTCTAAGGTTTATCTAAGTTCGTCCTTAGAAAGAGACTAACTTGGGATGAACTTAGACTAACTTGGGACGAATTTATTCAAACCTTAGAATGAGACTAAAGTTTGTCTTTGTTCGTCCCAAGTTAGTCTCGTTAGTCTCATTCTAAGGTTTATCTAAGTTCGTCCTTAGAAAGAGACTAACTTGGGACGAACTTAAACTTACTTGGGATGAACTTATACAAACTTTAGAATGAGACTAAAGTTTACTTAAGTTCATCCCAAGTTAGTCTCGTTAGTCTCATTCTAAGGTTTATCTATGTTCGTCCTTAAAAAGAGACTAACTTGGGATGAACTTAGACTAACTTGGGATGAACTTATACAAACCGTAAAATGAGACTAAAGTTTGTCTTTGTTCGTCCCAAGTTAGTCTCGTTAATCTCATTCAAAGGTTTGTATAAGTTCGTCCCAAGTTAGGCTAAGTTCGTCCCAAGTTAGTCTCTTTCTAAGGACGAACTTAGATAAACCTTAGAATGAGACTAACGAGACTAAATTGGGACGAACAAAGATAAACTTTAGTCTCATTCTAAGGTTTGTATAAGTTCGTCCCAAGTTAGTCTAAGTTCGTCCCAAGTTAGTCTCTTTCTAAGGATAAACTTAGACAAACCTTAGAATGAGACTAACGAGACTAACTTGGGACGAACAAAGACAAACTTTAGTATCATTCTAAGGTTTGTCTAAGTTCGTTCCAAGTTTGTCAAAGTTCGTCCCAAGTTAGTCTGTTTCTAAGGACGAACTTTGACAAACCTTAGAATGAGACTAACGAGCCTAACGAGCCTAACTTGGGATGAAAAAAGACAAACTTTAGTCTCATTCTAAGGTTTTTATAAGTTCGTCCCAAGTTAGACTAAGTTCGTCCTAAGTTAGTCTCTTTCTAAGAATGAACTTAGATAAACCTTAGAATGAGACTAACGAGACTAACTTGGGACGAACAAAGACAAACTGTAGTCTCATTCTAAGGTTTGTATAAGTTCGCCCCAAGTTAGTCTAAGTTCGTCCCAAGTTAGTATCTTTCTAAAGACGAACTTAGATAAACCTTAGAATGAGAATAACGAGACTATGTTGGGACGAACAAAGACAAAATTTAGTCTCATTCTAAGGTTTGAATAAGTTCGTCCCAAGTTAGTCTAAGTTCATCCCAAGTTAGTCTCTTTTTGTTAGTCTCATTCTAAGGTTTGTCTAAGTTTATCCTTAGAAAGAGACTAACTTGGGACGAACTTAGACTAACTTGGGACGAAGTTATACAAACCTTAGAATGAGACTAAAGTTTGTCTTTGTTCGTCCCAAGTTAGTCTCGTTAGTCTCATTCTAAGGTTTGTCTAAGTTCATCCTTAGAAAGAGAGTAACTTGGGACGAACTTAGACTAACTTGGGATGAACTTATACAAACCTCAGAATGAGAGTAAAGTTTGTCTTTGTTCGTCCCAAGTTAGTCTCGTTAGTCTCATTCTAAGGTTTGTCTAAGTTCGTCCTTAGAAAGAGACAAACGTGGGACGAACTTAGACTAAGATGGCACAAACTTAGACAAACCTTAGAATGAGACTAAAGTTTGTCTTTGTTCGTCCCAAGTTAGGCTCGTTAGTGTCATTCTAAGGTTTGTCTAAGTTCGTCCTTAGAAACAGACTAACTTGGGATGAACTTTGACAAACTTGGAACGAACTTAGACAAACCTTAGAATGAGACGAAAGTTTGTCTTTGTTCATCCCAAGTTAGGCTCGTTAGTCTCATTCTAAGGTTTGTCTAAGTTCGTCCTTAGAAAGTGACTAACTTGGGATGAACTTATACAAACTTTAGAATGAGACTAAAGTTTACATAAGTTCATCCCAAGTTAGTCTCGTTAGTCTCATTCTAAGGTTTATCTAAGTTCGTCCTCAGAAAGAGACTAACTTGGGACGAACTTACAAAACCTTAGAATGAGACTAAAGTTTGTCTTTGTTCGTCCCAAGTTAGTCTCGTTAGTCTCATTCTAAGGTTTGTCTAAGTTCATCCTTAGAAAGAGACTAACTTGGGACGAACTTATACAAGCCTTAGAATGAGACTAAAGTTTGTCTTTGTTCGTCCCAAGTTACTCTCGTTAGTCTCATTCTAAGGGTTGTCTAAGTTCGTCCTTAGAAAGAGACAAACGTAGGACGAACTTAGACTAAGATGGAACGAACTTAGACAAACCTTAGAATGAGACTAAAGTTTGTCTTTGTTCATCCCAAGTTAGGCTCGTTAGTCTCATTCTAAGGTTTGTCTAAGTTTGTCCTTAGAAACAGACTAACTTGGGACGAACTTTGACAAACTTGGAACGAACTTAGACAAACCTAAGAATGAGACTAATGTTTGTCTTTGTTCGTCCCAAGTTTGTCTCGTTAGTCTAGTTCTAAGGTTTGTCTAAGTTCATCCTTAGAAAGAGACTAAATTGGGACGAACTTAGACTAACTTGGGACGAACTTATACAAACCTTAGAAAGAGACTAACTTGGGACGAACTTATACAAACCGTAGAATGAGACTAAATTTTGTCTTTGTTCGTACCAAGTTAGTCTCCTTAGTCACATTCTAAGGTTTATCTAAGTTCGACCTTAGAAAGAGACTAACTTGGGACGAACTTAGACTAACTTGGGATGAACTTATACAAACCTTAGAATGAGACTAAAGTTTGTCTTTGTTCGTCCCAAGTTAGTCTCGTTAGTCTCATTCTATGGTTTATCTAAGTTCGTCCTTAGAAAGAGACTAACTTGGGATGAACTTAGACTAACTTGGGACGAACTTATACAAACCTTAGAATGAGACTAAAGTTTATCTTTGTTCGTCCAATTTAGTCTCGTTAGTCTCATTCTAAGGTTTATCTAAGTTCGTCCTTAGAAAGAGACTAACTTGGGACGAACTTATACAAACCTTAGAATGAGACTAATGTTTGTCTTTGTTCGTCCCAAGTTAGTCTCGTTAGTCTCATTGTAAGGTTTATCTAAGTTCGTCCTTAGAAAGAGACTAACTTGGGACGAACTTAGACTAACTTGGGATGAACTTATACAAACTTTAGAATGAGACAAAAGTTTACCTAAGTTCATACCAAGTTAGTCTCATTCTAAGGTTTATCTAAGTTCGTCCTTAGAAAGAGACAAACATGGGACGAACTTATACAAACCGTAGAATGAGACTAAAGTTTGTCTTTGTTCGTCCCAAGTTAGTCTCGTTAGTCACATTCTAAGGATTATCTAAGTTCAACCTTAGAAAGAGACTAACTTGGGACGAACTTAGACTAACTTGGGATGAACTTATACAAACCTTAGAATGAGACTAAAGTTTGTCTTTGTTTGTCCCAAGTTAGACTCGTTAGTCTCATTCTATGGTTTATCTAAGTTCGTCCTTAGAAAGAGACTAACTTTGGACGAACTTAGACTAACTTGGGACGAACTTATAAAAACTTTAGAATGAGACTACAGTTTGTCTTTGTTCGTCCCAAGTTAGTCTCGTTAGTCTCATTCTAAGGTTTATCTAAGTCCGTCCTTAGAAAGAGACTAACTTGGGACGAACTTAGACTAACTTGGGATGAACTTATACAAACCTTAGACTGAGACTAAAGTTTGTCTTTGTTCGTCCCAAGTTAGTCTCGTTAGTCTCATTCTAAGGTTTGTCTAAGTTCATCTTTAGAAAGAGACTAACTTGGGACGAACTTATACAAATCTTAGAATGAGACTAAAGTTTGTCTTTGTTCATCCCAAGTTAGTCTATGTTCGTCACAAGTTAGTCTCTTTCTATGTACGAACTTAGATAAACCTTAGAATGAGACTAACGAGACTAACTTGGGATGAACAAAGACAAACTTTAGTCTCATTCTAAGGTTTGTATAAGTTCGTCCCAAGTTAGTCTAAGTTCGTCCCAAGTTAGTCTCTTTCTAAGGATAAACTTAGACAAACCTCAGAATGAGACTAACGAGACTAACTTGGGACGAACAAAGACAAACTGTAGTCTCATTCTAAGGTTTGTCTAAGTTCGTTCCAAGTTTGTCAAAGTTCATCCCAAGTTAGTCTATTTCTAAGGACGAACTTTGACAAACCTTAGAATGAGGCTAACGAGCCTAACGAGCCTAACTTGGGATGAACAAAGACAAACTTTAGTCTCATTCTAAGGTTTGTATAAGTTCATCCCAAGTTAGACTAAGTTCGTCCCAAGTTAGTCTCTTTCTAAGAATGAACTTAGATAAACCTTAGAATGAGACTAACGAGACTAACTTGGGACGAACAAAGACAAACTTTAGTCTCATTCTATGGTTTGTATAAGTTCGTCCCAAGTTAGTCTAAGTTCATCCCAAGTTAGTCTCATTCTAAGGTTTGTCTAAGTTCATTCTTAGAAACAGACTAACTTGGGACGAACTTTGACAAACTTGGGACGAACTTAGACAACCCTTAGAATGAGACTAAAGTTTGTCTTTGTTCGTCCCAAGTTAATCTCGTTAGTCTCATTCTAAGGTTATCTAAGTTCGTCCTAAGAAAGAGACAAACGTGGGACGAACTTAGACTAAGATGGGACGAAGTTAGACAAACCTTAGAATGAGACCAAAGTTTGTCTTTGTTCGTCCCAAGTTAGTCTCGTTAGTCTCATTCTAAGGTTTATCTATGTTCGTCCTTAGAAAGAGACTAACTTGGGACAAACTTATACTAACTTGGGACGAACTTATACAAATCTTAGAATGAGACTAAAGTTTGTTGTTGTTCGTCCCAAGTTAGTCTCGTTAGTCTCATTCTAAGGTTTATCGAAGTTCGTCCTTAGAAAGAGACTAACTTGGGACAAACTTAGACAAACCTTAGAATGAGACTAAAGTTTGTCTTTGTTCGTCCCAAGTTAGTCTCGTTAGTCTCATTCTAAGGGTTGTATAAGTTCATCCTTAGAAATAGACTAACTTGGGACAAACTTAGACAAACCTTAAAATAAGACTAAAGTTTGTCTTTGTTAGTCTCAAGTTAGTCTCGTTAGTCTCATTCTAAGGTTTATCTAAGTTCGTCCTTAGAAAGAGACTAACTTGGGTGAACTTAGACTAACTTGGGACGAACTTATACAAACCTTAGAATTAGACTAAAGTTTGTCTTTGTTCGTCCCAAGTTAGTCTCGTTAGTCTCATTCTAAAGGTTGTCTAAATTCGTCCTTAGAAAGAGACAAACGTGGGACGAACTTAGACTAAGATGGAACAAACTTAGACAAACCTTAGAATGAGACTAAAGTTTGTCTTTGTTCATCCCAAGTTAGGCTCGTTAATCTCATTCTAAGGTTTATCTAAGTTCATCCTTAGAAAGAGACTAACTTGGGACGAACTTAGACAAACCTTAGAATGAGACTAAAGTTTGTCTTTGTTCGTCCCAAGTTTGTCTCGTTAGTCTCATTCTAAGGTTTGTATAAGTTCGTCCTTAGAAACAGACTAACTTGGGACAAACTTTGACTAACCTTAGAATGAGACTAATGTTCATCTTTGTTCGTCCCAAAGTTAGTCTTGTTAGTCGCATTCTAAGGTTTATCTAATTTCGTCCTTAGAAAGAGACTAACTTGGGACGAACTTTTACAAACCTTAGAATGAGACTAAAGTTTGTCTTTGTTCATCCCATGTTAGTCTCGTTAGTCTCATTCTAAGGTTTGTCCAAGTTCATCCTTAGAAAGAGACTAACTTGGGACGAACTTATACAAACCTTAGAATGAGACTAAAGTTTATCTTTGTTTGTCCCAAGTTAGTCTCGTTAATCTCATTCTAAGGTTTATCTAAGTTCGTCCTTAGAAAGAGACTAACTTGGGATGAGCTTAGCCTAACTTGGGACGAACTTATATAAACCTTAGAATGAGACTAAAGTTTGTCTTTGTTCGTCCCAAGTTAGCCACTTTAGTCTCATTCTAAGGTTTATCTAAGTTCATCCTTAGAAAGAGACTAACTTGGGACGAACTTAGACTAACTTGGGACGAACTTATACAAACTTTAGAATGAGACTAAAGTTTATCTAAGTTCGTCCGAAGTTAGTCTCGTTAGTCTCATTCTAAGGTTTATCTAAGTTCGTCCTTAGAAAGAGACTAACTTGGGACAAACTAAGACTAACTTGAGACGAACATAGACAAACCTTAGAATGAGACTAAAGTTTGTCTTTGTTCGTCCCAAGTTAGTCTCGTTAGTCTCATTCTAAGGGTTGTCTAAGTTCGTCCTTAGAAAGAGACAAACGTGGGACGAACTTAGACCAAGAGGGAACGAACTTAGACAAACCTTAGAATGAGACTAAAGTTTGTCTTTTTTCATCCCAAGTTAGCCTCGTTAGTCTCATTATAAGGTTTGTCTAAGTTTGTCCTTAGAAAGAGACTAACTTGGGACGAACTTAGCCTAACTTGGGACGAACTTATATAAACCTTAGAATGAGACTAAAGTTTGTCTTTGTTCATCCCAAGTTAGTCTCGTTAGTCTCATTCTAAGGTTTATCTAAGTTCGTCCTTAGAAAGAGACTAACTTGGGATGAACTTAGACTAACTTGGGACGAACTTATACAAACCTTAGAATGAGACTAAAGTTTGTCTTTGTTCGTCCCAAGTTAGTCTCGTTAGTCTCATTCTAAGGCTTATCTAAGTTCGTCCTTAGAAAGAGACTAACTTGGGACGAACTTAGACTAACTTGGGACGAACTTATACAAACCGTAGAATGAGACTAAAGTTTTTCTTTGTTCGTCCCAAGTTAGTCTCGTTAGTTTCATTCTAAGGTTTATCTAAGTTTGTCCTTAGAAAAAGACTAACTTGGGATGAACTTAGACAAACCTTAGAATGTGACTAAAGTTTGTCTTTGTTCATCCCAAGTTAGTCTCGTTAGTCTCATTCTAAGGTTTGTATAAGTTCGTCCTTAGAAATAGACTAACTTGGGACGAACTTTGACAAACCTTAGAATAACACTAAAGTTTGTCTTTGTTCGTCCCAAGTTAGTCTCTTAGTCTCATTCTAAGGTTTATCTAAGTTCGTCCTTAGAAATTGGCTAACTTGGGACAACTTAGACTAACCTTAGAATGAGACAAAAGTTTGTCTTTGTTCGTCCCAAGTTACTCTCGTTAGTCTCATTCTAAGGTTTGTCTAAGTTCATTCTTAGAAACAGACTAACTTGGGACGAACTTTGACAAACTTGGGACGAACTTAGACAACCCTTAGAATGAGACTAAAGTTTGTCTTTGTTCGTCCCAAGTTAATCTCGTTAGTCTCATTCTAAGGTTATCTAAGTTCGTCCTAAGAAAGAGACAAACGTGGGACGAACTTAGACTAAGATGGGACGAAGTTAGACAAACCTTAGAATGAGACTAAAGTTTGTCTTTGTTCGTCCCAAGTTAGTCTCGTTAGTCTCATTCTAAGGTTCATCTAAGTTCGTCTTTGTCTTTGTTCGTCCCAAGTTAGTCTCGTTAGTCTCATTCTAAGGTTTGTCTAAGTTCATCCTTAGAAAGAGACTAACTTGGGACGAACTTAGACTAACTTGGGACGAACTTATACAAATATTAGAATGAGACTAAAGTTTGTCATTGTTCGTCCCAAGTTAGTCTCGTTAGTCTCATTCTAACGTTTCTCTAAGTTCGTCCTTAGAAAGAGACAAACGTGGGACGAACTTAGACTCAGATGGGACGAACTTAGACAAACCTTAGAATGAGACTAAAGTTTACCTAAGTTCATCCCAAGGTAGTCTCGTTAGTCTCATTCTAAGGTTTATCTAAGTTCGTCCTTAGAAAGAGACTAACTTGGGACGAACTTATACAAACCTTAGAATGAGACTAAAGTTTGTCTTTGTTCGTCCCAAGTTACTCTCGTTAGTTTCATTCTAAGGTTTGTCTAATTTCATCCTTAGAAAGAGACTAACTTGGGACGAACTTATACAAACCTTAGAATGAGACTAAAGTTTGTCTTTGTTCGTCCCAAGTTAGTCTCGTTAATCTCATTCTAAGGTTTATCTAAGTTCGTCCTTAGAAAGAGACTAATTTGGGACGAACTTAGACTAACTTAGGAAGAACTTATACAAACCTTAGAATGAGACTAAAGTTTGTCTTTGTTCGTCCCAAGTTAGTCTCGTTAGTCTCATTCTAAGGTTTATCTAAGTTCGTTCTTAGAAAGAGACTAACTTGGGACGAACTTAGACTAACTTGGGACGAACTTATACAAACTTTAGAATGAGACTAAAGTTTACCTAAGTTCATCCCAAGTTAGTCTCGTTAGTCTCATTCTAAGGTTTATCTAAGTTCGTCCTTAAAAAGAGACTAACTTGGGACGAACTTAGACTAACTTGGGATGAACTTATACAAACTTTAGAATGAGACTAAAGTTTACCTAAGTTCATCCCAAGTTAGTCTCGTTAGTCTCATTCTAAGGTTTATCTAAGTTCGTCCTTTGAAAGAGACTAACTTGGGATGAACTTAGACTAACTTGGGACGAACTTATTCAAACCTTAGAATGAGACTAAAGTTTGTCTTTGTTCGTCCCAAGTGTGTCTCATTAGTCTCATTCTAAGGTTTATCTAAGTTCGTCCTTAGAAAGTGACTAACTTGGGACGAACTTATACAAACCTTAGAATGAGACTAAAGCTTGTCTTTGTTCGTCCCAAGTTAGTCTCGTTAGTCTCATTCTATGGTTTATCTAAGTTCGTCCTTAGAAAGAGACTAACTTGGGACGAACTTAGATTAACTTGGGACGAACTTATACAAACCTTAGAATGAGACTAAAGTTGATCTTTGTTCATCCCAATTTAGTCTCGTTAGTCTCATTCTAAGGTTTATCTATGTTCGTCCTTATAAAGAGACTAACTTGGGACGAACTTAGCCTAACTTGGGACGAACTTATACAAACCTTAGAATGAGACTAAAGTTTGTCTTTGTTTGCCCCAAGTTAGTCTCGTTAGTCTCATTCTATGGTTTATCTAAGTTCGTCCTTAGAAAGAGACTAACTTGGGACGAACTTAGACTAACTTGGGACGAACTTATACAAACTTTAGAATGAGACTAAAGTTTATCTAAGTTCGTCTGAAGTTAGTCTCGTTACTCTCATTCTAAGGTTTATCTAAGTTCGTGCTTAGAAAGAGACTAACTTGGGATGAACTTAGACTAAATTGGAACGAACTTATACAAACCTTAGAATGAGACTAAAGTTTGTCTTTGTTCGTCCCAAGGTAGTCTCGTTAGTCTCATTCTAAGGTTTATCTAAGTTCGTCCTTAGAAAGAGACTAACTTGGGACGAACTTAGACTAACTTGAGACGAACTTATACAAACCTTAGAATGAGACTAAAGTTTGTCTTTGTTCGTCCCAAGTTATTCTCGTTAGTCTCATTCTAATGTTTATCTAAGTTCGTCCGTAGAAAGAGACTAACTTGGGACGAACTTAGACTAACTTGGGACGAACTAATTCAAACCTTAGAATGAGACTAAAGTTTGTCTTTGTTCGTCCCAAGTTAGTCTCGTTAGTCTCATTCTAAGGTTTATCTAAGTTTGTCCTTAGAAAGAGAGTAACTTGGGACGAACTTAGACAAACTTGGGATGAACTTATGCAAACCTTAGAATGAGACTAAAGTTTATCTTTGTTCGTCCCAATTTAGTCTCGTTAGTCACATTCTAAGGTTTATCTAAGTTCGTCCTTAGAAAGAGACTAATTTGGGACGAACTTAGCCTAACTTGGGACGAACTTATATAAACCTTAGAATGAGACTAAAGTTTGTCTTTGTTCGTCCCAAGTTAGTCTCGTTAGTCTCATTCTGAGGTTTATCTAAGTTCGTCCTTAGAAAGAGACTAACTTGGGATGAACTTAGACTAACTTGGGACGAACATATACAAACCTTAGAATGAGACTAAAGTTTGTCTTTGTTCGTCCCAAGTTAGTCTCGTTAGTCTCATTCTAAGGTTTATCTAAGTTCGTCCTTAGAAAGAGACTAACTTGGGGCGAACTTAGACAAACTCGGGATGAACTTATGCAAACCTTAGAATGAGACTAAAGTTTATCTTTGTTCGTCCCAATTTAGTCTCGTTAGTCACATTCTAAGGTTTATCTAAGTTCGTCCTTAGAAAGAGACTAATTTGGGACAAACTTAGCCTAACTTGGGACGAACTTATATAAACCTTAGAATGAGACTAAAGTTTGTCTTTGTTCGTCCCAAGTTTGTCTCGTTAGTCTCATTCTGAGGTTTATCTAAGTTCGTCCTTAGAAAGAGACTAACTTGGGACGAACTTAGACTAACTTGGGACGAACTTATACAAACCTTAGAATGAGACTAAAGTTTATCTTTGTTCATCCCAATTTAGTCTCGTTAGTTTCATTCTTAGGTTTATCTAAGTTCGTCCTTAGAAAGAGACTAACTTAGGGCGAACTTAGCCTAACTTGGGACGAACTTATACAAACCTTAGAATGAGACTAAAGTTTGTCTTTGTTCGTCCCAAGTTAGTCTCGTTAGTCTCATTCTAAGGTTTATCTAAGTTCGTCCTTAGAAAGAGACTAACTTGGGACGAACTTAGAATAAGATGGGACGAACTTAGACAAACCTTAGAATGAGACTAAAGTTTGTCTTTGTTCGTCCCAAGTTAGTCTCGTTAGTCTCATTCTAAGGTTTGTATAAGTTCATCCTTAGAAACAGACTAACTTGGGACGAACTTTGACTAACCTTAGAATGAGACTAATGTTCATCTTTGTTCATCCCAAAGTTAGTCTTGTTAGTCTCATTCTAAGGTTTATCTAAGTTCGTCCTTAGAAAGAGACTAACTTGGGACGAACTTATACAAACCTTAGAATGAGACTAAAGTTTGTCTTTGTTCGTCCCAAGTTAGTCTCGTTAGTCTCATTCTAAGGTTTGTCTAAGTTCATCCTTAGAAAGAGACTAACTTGGGACGAACTTATACAAACCTTAGAATGAGACTAAAGTTTATCTTTGTTCGTCCCAAGTTAGTCTCGTTAGTCTCATTCTAACGTTTATCTAAGTTCGTCCTTAGAAAGAGACTAACTTGGGACGAACTTAGCCTAACTTGGGACGAACTTATGCAAACCTTAGAATGAGACTAAAGTTTATCTTTGTTCGTCCCAATTTAGTCTCGTTAGTCACATTCTAAGGTTTATCTAAGTTCGTCCTTAGAAAGAGACTAATTTGGGACGAACTTAGCCTAACTTGGGACGAACTTATATAAACCTTAGAATGAGACTAAAGTTTGTCTTTGTTCGTCCCAAGTTTGTCTCGTTAGTCTCATTCTGAGGTTTATCTAAGTTCGTCCTTAGAAAGAGACTAACTTGGGACGAACTTAGACTAACTTGGGACGAACTTATACAAACCTTAGAATGAGACTAAAGTTTGTCTTTGTTCATCCCAAGTTAGTCTCGTTAGTCTCATTCTAAGGTTGTCTAAGTTCGTCCTTAGAATGAGACAAACGTGGGACGAACTTAGACTAAGATGGAACAAACTTAGACAAACCTTAGAATGAGACTAAAGTTTGTCTTTGTTCATCCCAAGTTAGGCTCGTTAGTCTCATTCTAAGGTTTGTCTAAGTTCGTCCTTAGAAAGAGACTAACTTGGGACGAACTTAGCCTAACTTGGGACGAACTTATACAAACTTTAGAATGAGACTAAAGGTTGTCTTTGTTCGTCCCAAGTTAGTCTCGTTAGTCTCATTCTAAGGTTTATCTAAGTTCGTCCTTAGAAAGAGACTAACTTGGGACGAACTTAGACTAACTTGGGACGAACTTAGACTAACTTGGGACGAACTTATACAAACCTTAGAATGAGACTAAAGTTTGTCTTTGTTCGTCCCAAGTTAGTCTCGTTAGTCTCATTCTAAGGTTTATCTAAGTTCATTCTTAGAAAGAGACTAACTTGGGACGAACTTAGTCTAACTTGGGACGAACTTATACAAACCTTAGAATAAGAGTAAAGTTTGTCTTTGTTCGTCCCAAGTTAGTCTCGTAAGTCTCATTCTATGGTTTGTCTAAGTTCGTCCTTAGAAAGAGACAAACGTGGGACGAACTTAGACTAACTTGGGACGAACTTATACAAACCTTAGAATGAGACTAAAGTTTATCATTGTTCATCCCAATTTAGTCTCGTTAGTCTCATTCTAAGGGTTGTCTAAGTTCGTCCTTAGAAAGAGACTAACTTGGGACGAACTTATACAAACCGTAGAATGAGACTAAAGTTTGTCTTTGTTCGTCCCAAGTTAGTCTCGTTAGTCTCATTCTAAGGTTTATCTAAGTTCGTCCTTAGAAAGAGACTAACTTGGGATGAACTTAGACTAACTTGGGATGAACTTATACAAACTTTAGAATGAGACTAAGGTTTACCTAAGTTCATCCCAAGTTAGTCTCGTTAGTCTCATTCTAAGGTTTATCTAAGTTCGTCCTTAGAAAGAGACAAACGTGGGACGAACTTAGACTAAGATGGACCGAACTTAGACAAACCTTAGAATGAGACTAAAGTTTGTCTTTGTTCATCCCAAGTTAGGCTCGTTAGTCTCATTCTAAGGTTTGTCTAAGTTCGTCCTTAGAAACAGACTTACTTGGGACGAACTTTGACAAACTTGGGATGAACTTAGACAACCCTTAGAATGAGATCTATGGTTTGTCTAAGTTCATCCTTAGACAGAGACTAACTTGGGACGAACTTATACAAACCTGAGAATGAGACTAAAGTTTGCCTTTGTTCGTCCCAAGTTAGTCTCGTTAGTCTCATTCTAAGGTTTGTCTAAGTTCATCCTTAGAAAGAGACTAACTTGGGACGAACTTATACAAACCTTAGAATGAGACTAAAGTTTGTCTTTGTTCATCCCAAGTTAGTCTCTTTAGTCTCATTCTAAGGTTTATCTAAGTTCGTCCTTAGAAAGAGACTAACTTGGGACGAACTTAGACTAACTTGGGACGAACCTATACAAACCTTAGAATGAGACTAAAATTTGTCTTTGTTCATCCCAAGTTAGGCTCGTTAGTCTCATTCTAAGGTTTGTCTAAGTTCGTCCTTAGAAATAGACTAACTTGGGATGAACTAAGACTAACTTGGGATGAACTTATACAAACCATAGAATGAGACTAAAGTTTATCTAAGTTCGTCCGAAGTTAGTCTCGTTTGACTCATTCTAAGGTTTGTCTAAGTTCGTCCTTAGAAAGAGACTAACTGGAGACGAACTTATACAACCCTTAGAATGAGACTAAAGTTTGTCTTTGTTCGTCCCAATTTAGTCTTGTTAGTCTCATTCTAAGGTTTATCTAAGTTCGTCCTTAGAAAGAGACTAACTTGGGACGAACTTATACAAACCTTAGAATGAGACTAAAGTTTGTCTTTGTTCGTCCCAAGTTAGTCTCGTTAGTCTCATTCTAAGGTTTGTCTAAGTTCGTCCTTAGAAAGAGACAAACGTGGGACGAACTTAGACTAAGATGGGACGAACTTAGACAAACCTTAGAATGAGACTAAAGTTTGTCTTTGTTCGTCCCAAGTTAGTCTCGTTAGTCTCATTCTAAGGTTTATCTAAGTTCGTCCTTAGAAATAGACTAACTGGTGACGAACTTATACAAACCTTAGAATGAGACTAAAGTTTACCTAAGTTCATCCCAAGTTAGTCTCGTTAGTCTCATTCTAAGGTTGTCTAAGTTCGTCCTTAGAATGAGACAAACGTGGGACGAACTTAGACTAAGATGGAACGAACTTAGACAAACCTTAGAATAAGAGTAAAGTTTGTCTTTGTTCGTCCCAAGTTAGTCTCGTTAGTCTCATTCTATGGTTTGTCTAAGTTCGTCCTTAGAAAGAGACAAACGTGGAACGAACTTAGACTAACTTGGGACGAACTTATACAAACCTTAGAATGAGACTAAAGTTTATCTTTGTTCGTCCCAATTTAGTCTCGTTAGTCTCATTCTAAGGGTTGTCTAAGTTCGTCATTAGAAAGAGACTAACTTGGGACGAACTTATACAAACCGTAGAATGAGACTAAAGTTTGTCTTTGTTCGTCCCAAGTTAGTCTCGTTAGTCTCATTCTAAGGTTTATCTAAGTTCGTCCTTAGAAAGAGACTAACTTGGGACGAACTTAGACTAACTTGGGACGAACTTAGACTAACTTGGGACGAACTTATACAAACCTTAGAATGAGACTAAAGTTTGTCTTTGTTCGTCCCAAGTTAGTCTCGTTAGTCTCATTCTAAGGTTTATCTAAGTTCATTCTTAGAAAGAGACTAACTTGGGACGAACTTAGTCTAACTTGGGACGAACTTATACAAACGTTAGAATAAGAGTAAAGTTTGTCTTTGTTCATCCCAAGTTAGTCTCGTTAGTCTCATTCTATGGTTTGTCTAAGTTCGTCCTTAGAAAGAGACAAACGTGGGACGAACTTAGACTAACTTGGGACGAACTTATACAAACCTTAGAATGAGACTAAAGTTTATCTTTGTTCGTCCCAATTTAGTCTCGTTAGTCTCATTCTAAGGGTTGTCTAAGTTTGTCCTTAGAAAGAGACTAACTTGGGACGAACTTATACAAACCGTAGAATGAGACTAAAGTTTGTCTTTGTTCGTCCCAAGTTAGTCTCGTTAGTCTCATTCTAAGGTTTATCTAAGTTTGTGATTAGAAAGAGACTAACTTGGGATGAACTTAGACTAACTTGGGATGAACTTATACAAACTTTAGAATGAGACTAAAGTTTACCTAAGTTCATCTCAAGTTAGTCTCGTTAGTCTCATTCTAAGGTTTATCTAAGTTCGTCCTTAGAAAGAGACAAACGTGGGACGAACTTAGACTAAGATGGAACGAACTTAGACAAACCTTAGAATGAGACTAAAGTTTGTCTTTGTTCATCCCAAGTTAGGCTCGTTAGTCTCATTCTAAGGTTTGTCTAAGTTCGTCCTTAGAAATAGACTAACTTGGGACGAACTTTGACAAACTTGGGACGAACTTAGACAACCCTTAGAATGAGATCAATGGTTTGTCTAAGTTCATCCTTAGAAAGAGACTAACTTGGGACGAACTTAGACTAACTTGGGACGAACTTATACAAACCTGAGAATGAGACTAAAGTTTGCCTTTGTTCGTCCCAAGTTAGTCTCGTTAGTCTCATTCTAAGGTTTGTCTAAGTTCATCCTTAGAAAGAGACTAACTTGGGACGAACTTATACAAACCTTAGAATGAGACTAAAGTTTGTCTTTGTTCATCCCAAGTTAGTCTCTTTAGTCTCATTCTAAGGTTTATCTAAGTTCGTCCTTAGAAAGAGACTAACTTGGGACGACCTTAGACTAACTTGGGATGAACCTATACAAACCTTAGAATGAGACTAAAATTTTACTTTGTTCATCCCAAGTTAGGCTCGTTAGTCTCATTCTAAGGTTTGTCTAAGTTCGTCCTTAGAAATAGACTAACTTGGGATGAACTAAGACTAACTTGGGACGAACTTATACAAACCGTAGAATGAGACTAAAGTTTATCTAAGTTCGTCCGAAGTTAGTCTCGTTTGACTCATTCTAAGGTTTGTCTAAGTTCGTCCTTAGAAAGAGACTAACTGGAGACGAACTTATACAACCGTTAGAATGAGACTAAAGTTTGTCTTTGTTCGTCCCAATTTAGTCTTGTTAGTCTCATTCTAAGGTTTATCTAAGTTCGTCCTTAGAAAGAGACTAACTTGGGACGAACTTATACAAACCTTAGAATGAGACTAAAGTTTGTCTTTGTTCGTCCCAAGTTAGTCTCGTTAGTCTCATTCTAATGTTTGGCTAAGTTCGTCCTTAGAAAGAGACAAACGTGGGACGAACTTAGACTAAGATGGGACGAACTTAGACAAACCTTAGAATGAGACTAAAGTTTGTCTTTGTTCGTCCCAAGTTAGTCTCGTTAGTCTCATTCTAAGGTTTATCTAAGTTCGTCCTTAGAAATAGACTAACTGGTGACGAACTTATACAAACCTTAGAATGAGACTAAAGTTTACCTAAGTTCATCCCAAGTTAGTCTCGTTAGTCTCATTCTAAGGTTGTCTAAGTTCGTCCTTAGAATGAGACAAACGTGGGACGAACTTAGACTAAGATGGAACGAACTTAGACAAAGCTTAGAATGAGACTAAAGTTTGTCTTTGTTCATCCCAAGTTAGGCTCGTTAGTCTCATTCTAAGGTTTGTCTAAGTTCGTCCTTAAAAAGAGACTAACTTGGGACGAACTTAGCCTAACTTGGGACGAACTTATACAAACTTTAGAATGAGTCTAAAGTTTGTCTTTGTTCGTCCCAAGTTAGTCTCGTTAGTCTCATTCTAAGGTTTATCTAAGTTCGTCCTTAGAAAGAGACTAACTTGGGACGAACTTAGACTAACTTGGGACGAACTTATACAAACCTTAGAATGAGACTAAAGTTTGTCTTTGTTCGTCCCAAGTTAGTCTCGTTAGTCTCATTCTAAGGTTTATCTAAGTTCATTCTTAGAAAGAGACTAACTTGGGACGAACTTAGTCGAACTTGGGACGAACTTATACAAACCTTAGAATGAGAGTAAAGTTTGTCTTTGTTCGTCCCAAGTTAGTCTCGTTAGTCTCATTCTATGGTTTGTCTAAGTTCGTCCTTAGAAAGAGACAAACGTGGGACGAACTTAGTCTAACTTGGGACGAACTTATACAAACCTTAGAATGAGACTAAAGTTTATCTTTGTTCGTCCCAATTTAGTCTCGTTAGTCTCATTCTAAGGGTTGTCTAAGTTCGTCCTTAGAAAGAGACTAAGTTGGGACGAACTTATACAAACCGTAGAATGAGACAAAAAATTGTCTTTGTTCGTCCTAAGTTAGTCTCGTTAGTCTCATTCTAAGGTTTATCTAAGTTCGTCCTTAGAAAGAGACTAACTTGGGATGAACTTAGACTAACTTGGGATGAACATATACAAACTTTAGAATGAGACTAAAGTTTACCTAAGTTCATCCCAAGTTAGTCTCGTTAGTCTCATTCTAAGGTTTATCTAAGTTCGTCCTTAGAAAGAGACAAGCGTGGGACGAACTTAGACTAAGATGGAACGAACTTAGACAAACCTTAGAATGAGATTAATGTTTGTCTTTGTTCATCCCAAGTTAGGCTCGTTAGTCTCATTCTAAGGTTTGTCTAAGTTCGTCCTTAGAAACAGACTAACTTGGGACGAACTTTGACAAACTTGGGACGAACTTAGACAACCCTTAGAATGAGATCTAAGGTTTGTCTATGTTCATCCTTAGAAAGAGACTAACTTGGGACGAACTTAGACTAACTTGGGACCAACTTATACAAACCTGAGAATGAGACTAAAGTTTGCCTTTGTTCGTCCCAAGTTAGTCTCGTTAGTCTCATTCTAAGGTTTGTCTAAGTTCATCCTTAGAAAGAGACTAACTTGGGACGAACTTATACAAACCTTAGAATGAGACTAAAGTTTGTCTTTGTTCATCCCAAGTTAGTCTCTTTAGTCCCATTCTAAGGTTTATCTAAGTTCGTCCTTAGAAAGAGACTAACTTGGGACGAACTTAGACTAACTTGGGACGAACTTATACAAACCTTAGAATGAGACTAAAATTTGTCTTTGTTCATCCCAAATTAGGCTCGTTAGTCTCATTCTAAGGTTTGTCTAAGTTCGTCCTTAGAAACAGACTAACTTGGGCCGAACTAAGACTAACTTGGGACGAACTTATACAAACCGTAGAATGAGACTAAAGTTTATCTAAGTTCGTCCGAAGTTAGTCTCATTTGACTCATTCTAAGGGTTGTCTAAGTTCGTCCTTAGAAAGAGACTAACTGGAGACGAACTTATACAACCCTTAGAATGAGACTAAAGTTTGTCTTTGTTCGTCCCAATTTAGTCTTGTTAGTCTCATTCTAAGGTTTATCTAAGTTCGTCCTTAGAAAGAGACTAACTTGGGACGAACTTATACAAACCTTAGAATGAGACTAAAGTTTGTCTTTGTTCGTCCCAAGTTAGTCTCGTTCTAAGGTTTGTCTAAGTTCGTCCTTAGAAAGAGACAAACGTGGGACGAACTTAGACTAAGATGGGACGAACTTAGACAAACCTTAGAATGAGACTAAAGTTGGTCTTTGTTCGTCCCAAGTTAGTCTTGTTAGTCTCATTCTAAAGTTTATCTAAGTTCGTCCTTAGAAATAGACTAACTGGAGACGGACTTATACAAACCTTAGAATGAGGCTAAAGTTTACCTAAGTTCATCCCAAGTTAGTTTCGTTAGTCTCATTCTAAGGTTGTCTAAGTTCGTCCTTAGAATGAGACAAACGTGGGACGAACTTAGACTAAGATGGAACGAACTTAGACAAACCTTAGAATGAGACTAAAGTTTGTCTTTGTTCATCCAAAATTAGGCTCGTTAGTCTCATTCTAAGGTTTGTCTAAGTTCGTCCTTAGAAAGAGACTAACTTGGGACGAACTTAGCCTAACTTGGGACGAACTTATACAAACTTTAGAATGAGACTAAAGTTTGTCTTTGTTCGTCCCAAGTTAGTCTCGTTAGTCTCATTCTAAGGTTTATCTAAGTTCGTCCTTAGAAAGAGACTAACTTGGGACGAACTTATACAAACTTTAGAATGAGACTAAAGTTTACGTAAGTTCATCCCAAGTTAGTCTCGTTAGTCTCATTCTAAGGTTTATCTAAGTTCGTCCTTAGAGAGAGACTAACTTGGGACACTCTTAGACTAACTTGGGATGAACTTAGACAACCCTTAGAATGAGATCTAAGGTTTGTCTATGTTCATCCTTAGAAAGAGACTAACTTGGGACGAACGTAGACTAACTTGGGACCAACTTATACAAACCTGAGAATGAGACTAAAGTTTGCCTTTGTTCGTCCCAAGTTAGTCTCGTTAGTCTCATTCTAAGGTTTGTCTAAGTTCATCCTTAGAAAGAGACTAACTTGGGACGAACTTATACAAACCTTAGAATGAGACTAAAGTTTGTCTTTGTTCATCCCAAGTTAGTCTCTTTAGTCCCATTCTAAGGTTTATCTAAGTTCGTCCTTTGAAAGAGACTAACTTGGGACGAACTTAGACTAACTTGGGACGAACTTATACAAACCTTAGAATGAGACTAAAATTTGTCTTTGTTCATCCCAAGTTAGGCTCGTTAGTCTCATTCTAAGTTTTGTCTAAGTTCGTCCTTAGAAACAGACTAACTTGGGCCGAACTAAGACTAACTTGGGACGAACTTATACAAACCGTAGAATGAGACTAAAGTTTATCTAAGTTCGTCCGAAGTTAGTCTCATTTGACTCATTCTAAGGGTTGTCTAAGTTCGTCCTTAGAAAGAGACTAACTGGAGACGAACTTATACAACCCTTAGAATGAGACTAAAGTTTGTCTTTGTTCGTCCCAATTTAGTCTTGTTAGTCTCATTCTAAGGTTTATCTAAGTTCGTCCTTAGAAAGAGACTAACTTGGGACGAACTTATACAAACCTTAGAATGAGACTAAAGTTTGTCTTTGTTCGTCCCAAGTTAGTCTCGTTACTCTCATTCTAAGGTTTGTCTAAGTTCGTCCTTAGAAAGAGACAAACGTGGGACGAACTTAGACTAAGATGGGACGAACTTAGACAAACCTTAGAATGAGACTAAAGTTGGTCTTTGTTCGTCCCAAGTTAGTCTCGTTAGTCTCATTCTAAGGTTTATCTAAGTTCGTCCTTAGAAATAGACTAACTGGAGACGGACTTATACAAACCTTAGAATGAGGCTAAAGTTTACCTAAGTTCATCCCAAGTTAGTTTCGTTAGTCTCATTCTAAGGTTGTCTAAGTTCGTCCTTAGAATGAGACAAACGTGGGACGAACTTAGACTAAGATGGAACGAACTTAGACAAACCTTAGAATGAGACTAAAGTTTGTCTTTGTTCATCCCAAATTAGGCTCGTTAGTCTCATTCTAAGGTTTGTCTAAGTTCGTCATTAGAAAGAGACTAACTTGGGACGAACTTAGCCTAACTTGGGACGAACTTATACAAACTTTAGAATGAGACTAAAGTTTGTCTTTGTTCATCCCAAGTTAGTCTCGTTAGTCTCATTCTAAGGTTTATCTAAGTTCGTCCTTAGAAAGAGACTAACTTGGGACGAACTTAGACTAACTTGGGACGAACTTAGACTAACTTGGGATGAACTTATACAAACCTTAGAATGAGACTAAAGTTTGTCTTTGTTCGTCCCAAGTTAGTCTCGTTAGTCTCATTCTAAGGTTTATCTAAGTTCATTCTTAGAAAGAGACTAACTTGGGACGAACTTAGTCTAACTTGGGACCAACTTATACAAACCTTAGAATAAGAGTAAAGTTTGTCTTTGTTCGTCCCAAGTTAGTCTCGTTAGTCTCATTCTATGGGTTGTCTAAGTTCATCCTTAGAAAGAGACAAACGTGGGACGAACTTAGACTAACTTGGGACGAACTTATACAAACCTTAGAATGAGACTAAAGTTTATCTTTGTTCGTCCCAATTTAGTCTCGTTAGTCTCATTCTAAGGGTTGTCTAAGTTCGTCCTTAGAAAGAGACTAACTTGGGACGAACTTATACAAACCGTAGAATGAGACTAAAGTTTGTCTTTGTTCGTCCCAAGTTAGTCTCGTTAGTCTCATTCTAAGGTTTATCTAAGTTCGTCCTTAGAAAGAGACAAACGTGGGACGAACTTAGACTAAGATGGAACGAACTTAGACAAACCTTAGAATGAGACTAAAGTTTGTCTTTGTTCATCCCAAGTTAGGCTCGTTAGTCTCATTCTAAGGTTTGTCTAAGTTTGTCCTTAGAAACAGACTAACTTGGGACGAACTTTGACAAACTTGGGACGAACTTAGACAACCCTTAGAATGAGATCTATGGTTTGTCTAAGTTCATCCTTAGAAAGAGACTAACTTGGGACGAACTTAGACTAACTTGGGACGAACTTATACAAACCTGAGAATGAGACTAAAGTTTGCCTTTGTTCGTCCCAAGTTAGTCTCGTTAGTCTCATTCTAAGGTTTGTCTAATTTCATCCTTAGAAAGAGACTAACTTGGGACGAACTTATACAAACCTTAGAATGAGACTAAAGTTTGTCTTTGTTCATCCCAAGTTAGTCTCTTTAGTCTCATTCTAAGGTTTATCTAAGTTCGTTCTTAGAAACAGACTAACTTGGGCCGAACTAAGACTAACTTGGGACGAACTTATACAAACCGTAGAATGAGACTAAAGTTTATCTAAGTTCGTCCGAAGTTAGTCTCATTTGACTCATTCTAAGGGTTGTCTAAGTTCGTCCTTAGAAAGAGACTAACTGGAGACGAACTTATACAACCCTTAGAATGAGACTAAAGTTTGTCTTTGTTTGTCCCAATTTAGTCTTGTTAGTCTCATTCTAAGGTTTATCTAAGTTCGTCCTTAGAAAGAGACTAACTTGGGACGAACTTATACAAACCTTAGAATGAGACTAAAGTTTGTCTTTGTTCGTCCCAAGTTAGTCTCGTTAGTCTCATTCTAAGGTTTGTCTAAGTTCGTCCTTAGAAAGAGACAAACGTGGGACGAACTTAGACTATGATGGGACGAACTTAGACAAACCTTAGAATGAGACTAAAGTTGGTCTTTGTTCGTCCCAAGTTAGTCTCGTTAGTCTCATTCTAAGGTTTATCTAAGTTCGTCCTTAGAAATAGACTAACTGGAGACGGACTTATACAAACCTTAGAATGAGGCTAAAGTTTACCTAAGTTCACCCCAAGGTAGAATCGTAGTCTCATTCTAAGGTTGTCTAAGTTCGTCCTTAGAATGAGACAAACGTGGGACGAACTTAGACTAAGATGGAACGAACTTAGACAAACCTTAGAATGAGACTAAAGTTTGTCTTTGTTCATCCCAAATTAGGCTCGTTAGTCTCATTCTAAGGTTTGTCTAAGTTCGTCCTTAGAAAGAGACTAACTTGGGACGAACTTAGCCTAACTTGGGACGAACTTATACAAACTTTAGAGTGAGACTAAAGTTTGTCTTTGTTCGTCCCAAGTTAGTCTCGTTAGTCTCATTCTAAGGTTTATCTAAGTTCGTCCTTAGAAAGAGACTAACTTGGGACGAACTTAGACTAACTTGGGACGAACTTAGACTAACTTCGGATGAACTTATACAAACCTTAGAATGAGACTAAAGTTTGTCTTTGTTCGTCCCAAGTTAGTCTCGTTAGTCTCATTCTAAGGTTTATCTAAGTTCATTCTTAGAAAGAGACTAACTTGGGACGAACTTAGTCTAACTTGGGACCAACTTATACAAACCTTAGAATAAGAGTAAAGTTTGTCTTTGTTCGTCCCAAGTTAGTCTCGTTAGTCTCATTCTATGGGTTGTCTAAGTTCATCCTTAGAAAGAGACAAACGTGGGACGAACTTAGACTAACTTGGGACGAACTTATACAAACCTTAGAATGAGACTAAAGTTTATCTTTGTTCGTCCCAATTTAGTCTCGTTAGTCTCATTCTAAGGGTTGTCTAAGTTCGTCCTTAGAAAGAGACTAACTTGGGACGAACTTATACAAACCGTAGAATGAGACTAAAGTTTGTCTTTGTTCGTCCCAAGTTAGTCTCGTTAGTCTCATTCTAAGGTTTATCTAAGTTCGTCCTTAGAAAGAGACAAACGTGGGACGAACTTAGACTAAGATGGAACGAACTTAGACAAACCTTAGAATGAGACTAAAGTTTGTCTTTGTTCATCCCAAGTTAGGCTCGTTAGTCTCATTCTAAGGTTTGTCTAAGTTTGTCCTTAGAAACAGACTAACTTGGGACGAACTTTGACAAACTTGGGACGAACTTAGACAACCCTTAGAATGAGATCTATGGTTTGTCTAAGTTCATCCTTAGAAAGAGACTAACTTGGGACGAACTTAGACTAACTTGGGACGAACTTATACAAACCTGAGAATGAGACTAAAGTTTGCCTTTGTTCGTCCCAAGTTAGTCTCGTTAGTCTCATTCTAAGGTTTGTCTAATTTCATCCTTAGAAAGAGACTAACTTGGGACGAACTTATACAAACCTTAGAATGAGACTAAAGTTTGTCTTTGTTCATCCCAAGTTAGTCTCTTTAGTCTCATTCTAAGGTTTATCTAAGTTCGTTCTTAGAAACAGACTAACTTGGGCCGAACTAAGACTAACTTGGGACGAACTTATACAAACCGTAGAATGAGACTAAAGTTTATCTAAGTTCGTCCGAAGTTAGTCTCATTTGACTCATTCTAAGGGTTGTCTAAGTTCGTCCTTAGAAAGAGACTAACTGGAGACGAACTTATACAACCCTTAGAATGAGACTAAAGTTTGTCTTTGTTTGTCCCAATTTAGTCTTGTTAGTCTCATTCTAAGGTTTATCTAAGTTCGTCCTTAGAAAGAGACTAACTTGGGACGAACTTATACAAACCTTAGAATGAGACTAAAGTTTGTCTTTGTTCGTCCCAAGTTAGTCTCGTTAGTCTCATTCTAAGGTTTGTCTAAGTTCGTCCTTAGAAAGAGACAAACGTGGGACGAACTTAGACTATGATGGGACGAACTTAGACAAACCTTAGAATGAGACTAAAGTTGGTCTTTGTTCGTCCCAAGTTAGTCTCGTTAGTCTCATTCTAAGGTTTATCTAAGTTCGTCCTTAGAAATAGACTAACTGGAGACGGACTTATACAAACCTTAGAATGAGGCTAAAGTTTACCTAAGTTCACCCCAAGGTAGAATCGTAGTCTCATTCTAAGGTTGTCTAAGTTCGTCCTTAGAATGAGACAAACGTGGGACGAACTTAGACTAAGATGGAACGAACTTAGACAAACCTTAGAATGAGACTAAAGTTTGTCTTTGTTCATCCCAAATTAGGCTCGTTAGTCTCATTCTAAGGTTTGTCTAAGTTCGTCCTTAGAAAGAGACTAACTTGGGACGAACTTAGCCTAACTTGGGACGAACTTATACAAACTTTAGAGTGAGACAAAAGTTTGTCTTTGTTCGTCCCAAGTTAGTCTCGTTAGTCTCATTCTAAGGTTTATCTAAGTTCGTCCTTAGAAAGAGACTAACTTGGGACGAACTTAGACTAACTTGGGACGAACTTAGACTAACTTCGGATGAACTTATACAAACCTTAGAATGAGACTAAAGTTTGTCTTTGTTCGTCCCAAGTTAGTCTCGTTAGTCTCATTCTAAGGTTTATCTAAGTTCATTCTTAGAAAGAGACTAACTTGGGACGAACTTAGTCTAACTTGGGACCAACTTATACAAACCTTAGAATAAGAGTAAAGTTTGTCTTTGTTCGTCCCAAGTTAGTCTCGTTAGTCTCATTCTATGGGTTGTCTAAGTTCATCCTTAGAAAGAGACAAACGTGGGACGAACTTAGACTAACTTGGGACGAACTTATACAAACCTTAGAATGAGACTAAAGTTTATCTTTGTTCGTCCCAATTTAGTCTCGTTAGTCTCATTCTAAGGGTTGTCTAAGTTCGTCCTTAGAAAGAGACTAACTTGGGACGAACTTATACAAACCGTAGAATGAGACTAAAGTTTGTCTTTGTTCGTCCCAAGTTAGTCTCGTTAGTCTCATTCTAAGGTTTATCTAAGTTCGTCCTTAGAAAGAGACAAACGTGGGACGAACTTAGACTAAGATGGAACGAACTTAGACAAACCTTAGAATGAGACTAAAGTTTGTCTTTGTTCATCCCAAGTTAGGCTCGTTAGTCTCATTCTAAGGTTTGTCTAAGTTTGTCCTTAGAAACAGACTAACTTGGGACGAACTTTGACAAACTTGGGACGAACTTAGACAACCCTTAGAATGAGATCTATGGTTTGTCTAAGTTCATCCTTAGAAAGAGACTAACTTGGGACGAACTTAGACTAACTTGGGACGAACTTATACAAACCTGAGAATGAGACTAAAGTTTGCCTTTGTTCGTCCCAAGTTAGTCTCGTTAGTCTCATTCTAAGGTTTGTCTAATTTCATCCTTAGAAAGAGACTAACTTGGGACGAACTTATACAAACCTTAGAATGAGACTAAAGTTTGTCTTTGTTCATCCCAAGTTAGTCTCTTTAGTCTCATTCTAAGGTTTATCTAAGTTCGTTCTTAGAAACAGACTAACTTGGGCCGAACTAAGACTAACTTGGGACGAACTTATACAAACCGTAGAATGAGACTAAAGTTTATCTAAGTTCATCCGAAGTTAGTCTCATTTGACTCATTCTAAGGGTTGTCTAAGTTCGTCCTTAGAAAGAGACTAACTGGAGACGAACTTATACAACCCTTAGAATGAGACTAAAGTTTGTCTTTGTTTGTCCCAATTTAGTCTTGTTAGTCTCATTCTAAGGTTTATCTAAGTTCGTCCTTAGAAAGAGACTAACTTGGGACGAACTTATACAAACCTTAGAATGAGACTAAAGTTTGTCTTTGTTCGTCCCAAGTTAGTCTCGTTAGTCTCATTCTAAGGTTTGTCTAAGTTCGTCCTTAGAAAGAGACAAACGTGGGACGAACTTAGACTATGATGGGACGAACTTAGACAAACCTTAGAATGAGACTAAAGTTGGTCTTTGTTCGTCCCAAGTTAGTCTCGTTAGTCTCATTCTAAGGTTTATCTAAGTTCGTCCTTAGAAATAGACTAACTGGAGACGGACTTATACAAACCTTAGAATGAGGCTAAAGTTTACCTAAGTTCACCCCAAGGTAGAATCGTAGTCTCATTCTAAGGTTGTCTAAGTTCGTCCTTAGAATGAGACAAACGTGGGACGAACTTAGACTAAGATGGAACGAACTTAGACAAACCTTAGAATGAGACTAAAGTTTGTCTTTGTTCATCCCAAATTAGGCTCGTTAGTCTCATTCTAAGGTTTGTCTAAGTTCGTCCTTAGAAAGAGACTAACTTGGGACGAACTTAGCCTAACTTGGGACGAACTTATACAAACTTTAGAGTGAGACTAAAGTTTGTCTTTGTTCGTCCCAAGTTAGTCTCGTTAGTCTCATTCTAAGGTTTATCTAAGTTCGTCCTTAGAAAGAGACTAACTTGGGACGAACTTAGACTAACTTGGGACGAACTTAGACTAACTTCGGATGAACTTATACAAACCTTAGAATGAGACTAAAGTTTGTCTTTGTTCGTCCCAAGTTAGTCTCGTTAGTCTCATTCTAAGGTTTATCTAAGTTCATTCTTAGAAAGAGACTAACTTGGGACGAACTTAGTCTAACTTGGGACCAACTTATACAAACCTTAGAATAAGAGTAAAGTTTGTCTTTGTTCGTCCCAAGTTAGTCTCGTTAGTCTCATTCTATGGGTTGTCTAAGTTCATCCTTAGAAAGAGACAAACGTGGGACGAACTTAGACTAACTTGGGACGAACTTATACAAACCTTAGAATGAGACTAAAGTTTATCTTTGTTCGTCCCAATTTAGTCTCGTTAGTCTCATTCTAAGGGTTGTCTAAGTTCGTCCTTAGAAAGAGACTAACTTGGGACGAACTTATACAAACCGTAGAATGAGACTAAAGTTTGTCTTTGTTCGTCCCAAGTTAGTCTCGTTAGTCTCATTCTATGGTTTATCTAAGTTCGTCCTTAGAAAGAGACAAACGTGGGACGAACTTAGACTAAGATGGAACGAACTTAAACAAACCTTAGAATGAGACTAAAGTTTGTCTTTGTTCATCCCAAGTTAGGCTCGTTAGTCTCATTCTAAGGTTTGTCTAAGTTTGTCCTTAGAAACAGACTAACTTGGGACGAACTTTGACAAACTTGGGACGAACTTAGACAACCCTTAGAATGAGATCTATGGTTTGTCTAAGTTCATCCTTAGAAAGAGACTAACTTGGGACGAACTTAGACTAACTTGGGACGAACTTATACAAACCTGAGAATGAGACTAAAGTTTGCCTTTGTTCGTCCCAAGTTAGTCTCGTTAGTCTCATTCTAAGGTTTGTCTAATTTCATCCTTAGAAAGAGACTAACTTGGGACGAACTTATACAAACCTTAGAATGAGACTAAAGTTTGTCTTTGTTCATCCCAAGTTAGTCTCTTTAGTCTCATTCTAAGGTTTATCTAAGTTCGTCCTTAGAAAGAGACTAACTTGGGACGAACTTAGACTAACTTGGGACGAACCTATACACACCTTAGAATGAGACTAAAATTTGTCTTTGTTCATCCCAAGTTAGGCTCGTTAGTCTCATTCTAAGGTTTGTCTAAGTTCGTCCTTAGAAACAGACTAACTTGGGCCGAACTAAGACTAACTTGGGACGAACTTATACAAACCGTAGAATGAGACTAAAGTTTATCTAAGTTCGTCCGAAGTTAGTCTCATTTGACTCATTCTAAGGGTTGTCTAATTTCGTCCTTAGAAAGAGACTAACTGGAGACGAACTTATACAACCCTTAGAATGAGACTAAAGTTTGTCTTTGTTCGTCCCAATTTAGTCTTGTTAGTCTCATTCTAAGGTTTATCTAAGTTCGTCCTTAGAAAGAGACTAACTTGGGACGAACTTATACAAACCTTAGAATGAGACTAAAGTTTGTCTTTGTTCGTCCCAAGTTAGTCTCGTTAGTCTCATTCTAAGGTCTGTCTAAGTTCGTTCTTAGAAAGAGACAAACGTGGGACGAACTTAGACTAAGATGGGACGAACTTAGACAAACCTTAGAATGAGACTAAAGTTGGTCTTTGTTCGTCCCAAGTTAGTCTCGTTAGTCTCATTCTAAGGTTTATCTAAGTTCGTCCTTAGAAATAGACTAACTGGAGACGGACTTATACAAACCTTAGAATGAGGCTAAAGTTTACCTAAGTTCATCCCAAGTTAGTTTCGTTAGTCTCATTCTAAGGTTGTCTAAGTTCGTCCTTAGAATGAGACAAACGTGGGACGAACTTAGACTAAGATGGAACGAACTTAGACAAACCTTAGAATGAGACTAAAGTTTGTCTTTGTTCATCCCAAATTAGGCTCGTTAGTCTCATTCTAAGGTTTGTCTAAGTTCGTCCTTAGAAAGAGACTAACTTGGGACGAACTTAGCCTAACTTGGGACGAACTTATACAAACTTTAGAATGAGACTAAAGTTTGTCTTTGTTCGTCCCAAGTTAGTCTCGTTAGTCTCATTCTAAGGTTTATCTAAGTTCGTCCTTAGAAAGAGACTAACTTGGGACGAACTTAGACTAACTTGGGACGAACTTAGACTAACTTGGGATGAACTTATACAAACCTTAGAATGAGACTAAAGTTTGTCTTTGTTCGTCCCAAGTTAGTCTCGTTAGTCTCATTCTAAGGTTTATCTAAGTTCATTCTTAGAAAGAGACTAACTTGGGATGAACTTAGTCTAACTTGGGACCAACTTATACAAACCTTAGAATAAGAGTAAAGTTTGTCTTTGTTCGTCCCAAGTTAGTCTCGTTAGTCTCATTCTATGGTTTGTCTAAGTTCATCCTTAGAAAGAGACAAACGTGGGACGAACTTAGACTAACTTGGGACGAACTTATACAAACCTTAGAATGAGACTAAAGTTTATCTTTGTTCGTCCCAATTTAGTCTCGTTAGTCTTCTAAGGGTTGTCTAAGTTCGTCCTTAGAAAGAGACTAACTTGGGACGAACTTATACAACCCGTAGAATGAGACTAAAGTTTGTCTTTGTTCGTCCCAAGTTAGTCTCGTTAGTCTCATTCTAAGGTTTATCTAAGTTCGTCCTTAGAAAGAGACAAACGTGGGACGAACTTAGACTAAGATGGAACGAACTTAGACAAACCTTAGAATGAGACTAAAGTTTTTCTTTGTTCATCCCAAGTTAGGCTCGTTAGTCTCATTCTAAGGTTTGTCTAAGTTCGTCCTTAGAAACAGACTAACTTGGGACGAACTTTGACAAACTTGGGACGAACTTAGACAACCCTTAGAATGAGATCTATGGTTTGTCTAAGTTCATCCTTAGAAAGAGACTAACTTGGGACGAACTTAGACTAACTTGGGACGAACTTATACAAACCTGAGAATGAGACTAAAGTTTGCCTTTGTTCGTCCCAAGTTAGTCTCGTTAGTCTCATTCTAAGGTTTGTCTAATTTCATCCTTAGAAAGAGACTAACTTGGGACGAACTTATACAAACCTTAGAATGAGACTAAAGTTTGTCTTTGTTCATCCCAAGTTAGTCTCTTTAGTCTCATTCTAAGGTTTATCTAAGTTCGTCCTTAGAAAGAGACTAACTTGGGACAAACTTAGACTAACTTGGGACGAACCTATACAAACCTTAGAATGAGACTAAAATTTGTCTTTGTTCATCCCAAGTTAGGCTCGTTAGTCTCATTCTAAGGTTTGTCTAAGTTCGTTCTTAGAAACAGACTAACTTGGGCCGAACTAAGACTAACTTGGGACGAACTTATACAAACCGTAGAATGAGACTAAAGTTTATCTAAGTTCGTCCGAAGTTAGTCTCATTTGACTCATTCTAAGGGTTGTCTAAGTTCGTCCTTAGAAAGAGACTAACTGGAGACGAGCTTATACAACCCTTAGAATGAGACTAAAGTTTGTCTTTGTTTGTCCCAATTTAGTCTTGTTAGTCTCATTCTAAGGTTTATCTAAGTTCGTCCTTAGAAAGAGACTAACTTGGGACGAACTTATACAAACCTTAGAATGAGACTAAAGTTTGTCTTTGTTCGTCCCAAGTTAGTCTCGTTAGTCTCATTCTAAGGTTTGTCTAAGTTCGTCCTTAGAAAGAGACAAACGTGGGACGAACTTAGACTAAGATGGGACGAACTTAGACAAACCTTAGAATGAGACTAAAGTTGGTCTTTGTTCGTCCCAAGTTAGTCTCGTTAGTCTCATTCTAAGGTTTATCTAAGTTCGTCCTTAGAAATAGACTAACTGGAGACGGATTTATACAAACCTTAGAATGAGGCTAAAGTTTACCTAAGTTCATCCCAAGGTAGAATCGTAGTCTCATTCTAAGGTTGTCTAAGTTCGTCCTTAGAATGAGACAAACGTGGGACGAACTTAGACTAAGATGGAACGAACTTAGACAAACCTTAGAATGAGACTAAAGTTTGTCTTTGTTCATCCCAAATTAGGCTCGTTAGTCTCATTCTAAGGTTTGTCTAAGTTCGTCCTTAGAAAGAGACTAACTTGGGACGAACTTAGCCTAACTTGGGACGAACTTATACAAACTTTAGAATGAGACTAAAGTTTGTCTTTGTTCGTCCCAAGTTAGTCTCGTTAGTCTCATTCTAAGGTTTATCTAAGTTCGTCCTTAGAAAGAGACTAACTTGGGACGAACTTAGACTAACTTGGGACGAACTTAGACTAACTTGGGATGAACTTATACAAACCTTAGAATGAGACTAAAGTTTGTCTTTGTTCGTCCCAAGTTAGTCTTTTTAGTCTCATTCTAATGTTTATCTAAGTTCATTCTTATAAAGAGACTAACTTGGGACGAACTTAGTCTAACTTGGGACCAACTTATACAAACCTTAGAATAAGAGTAAAGTTTGTCTTTGTTCGTCCCAAGTTAGTCTCGTTAGTCTCATTCTATGGTTTGTCTAAGTTCAACCTTAGAAAGAGACAAACGTGGGATGAACTTAGACTAACTTGGGACGAACTTATACAAACCTTAGAATGAGACTAAAGTTTATCTTTGTTCGTCCCAATTTAGTCTCGTTAGTCTCATTCTAAGGGTTGTCTAAGTTCGTCCTTAGAAAGAGACTAACTTGGAACGAACTTATACAAACCGTAGAATGAGACTAAAGTTTGTCTTTGTTCGTCCCAAGTTAGTCTCGTTAGTCTCATTCTAAGGTTTATCTAAGTTCGTCCTTAGAAAGAGACAAACGTGCGATGAACTTAGACTAAGATGGAACGAACTTAGACAAACCTTAGAATGAGACTAAAGTTTGTCTTTGTTCATCCCAAGTTAGGCTTGTTAGTCTCATTCTAAGGTTTGTCTAAGTTCGTCCTTAGAAACAGACTAACTTGGGACGAACTTTGACAAACTTGGGACGAACTTAGACAACCCTTAGAATGAGATCTATGGTTTGTCTAAGTTCATCCTTATAAAGAGACTAACTTGGGACGAACTTAGACTAACTTGGGACGAACTTATACAAACCTGAGAATGAGACTAAAGTTTGCCTTTGTTCGTCCCAAGTTAGTCTCGTTAGTCTCATTCTAAGGTTTGTCTAATTTCATCCTTAGAAAGAGACTAACTTGGGACGAAATTATACAAACCTTAGAATGAGACTAAAGTTTGTCTTTGTTTATCCCAAGTTAGTCTCTTTAGTCTCATTCTAAGGTTTATCTAAGTTCGTCCTTAGAAAGAGACTAACTTGGGACGAACTTAGACTAACTTGGGACGAACCTATACAAACCTTAGAATGAGACTAAAATTTGTCTTTGTTCATCCCAAGTTAGGCTCGTTAGTCTCATTCTAAGGTTTGTCTAAGTTCGTCCTTAGAAACAGACTAACTTGGGATGAACTAAGACTAACTTGGGACGAACTTATACAAACCGTAGAATGAGACTAAAGTTTATCTAAGTTCGTCCGAAGTTAGTCTCGTTTGACTCATTCTAAGGTTTGTCTAAGTTCGTCCTTAGAAATAGACTAACTGGTGACGAACTTATACAAACCTTAGAATGAGACTAAAGTTTACCTAAGTTCATCCCAAGTTAGTCTCGTTAGTCTCATTCTAAGGTTGTCTAAGTTCGTCCTTAGAATGAGACAAACGTGGGACGAACTTAGACTAAGATGGAACGAACTTAGACAAACCTTAGAATGAGACTAAAGTTTGTCTTTGTTCATCCCAAGTTAGGCTCGTTAGTCTCATTCTAAGGTTTGTCTAAGTTCGTCCTTAAAAAGAGACTAACTTGGGACGAACTTAGCCTAACTTGGGACGAACTTATACAAACTTTAGAATGAGTCTAAAGTTTGTCTTTGTTCGTCCCAAGTTAGTCTCGTTAGTCTCATTCTAAGGTTTATATAAGTTCGTCCTTAGAAAGAGACTAACTTGGGACGAACTTAGACTAACTTGGGACGAACTTATACAAACCTTAGAATGAGACTAAAGTTTGTCTTTGTTCGTCCCAAGTTAGTCTCGTTAGTCTCATTCTAAGGTTTATCTAAGTTCATTCTTAGAAAGAGACTACTTGGGACGAACTTAGTCTAACTTGGGATGAACTTATACAAACCTTAGAATGAGAGTAAAGTTTGTCTTTGTTCGTCCCAAGTTAGTCTCGTTAGTCTCATTCTATGGTTTGTCTAAGTTCGTCCTTACAAAGAGACAAACGTGGGACGAACTTTGACTAACTTGGGACGAACTTATACAAACCTTAGAATGAGACTAAAGTTTATCTTTGTTCGTCCCAATTTAGTCTCGTTAGTTTCATTCTAAGGGTTGTCTAAGTTCGTCCTTAGAAAGAGACTAACTTGGGACGAACTTATACAAACCGTAGAATGAGACTAAAGTTTGTCTTTGTTCGTCCCAAGTTAGTCTCGTTAGTCTCATTCTAAGGTTTATCTAAGTTCGTCCTTAGAAAGAGACTAACTTGGGATGAACTTAGACTAACTTGGGATGAACTTATACAAACTTTAGAATGAGACTAAAGTTTACCTAAGTTCATCCCAAGTTAGTCTCGTTAGTCTCATTCTAAGGTTTATCTAAGTTTGTCCTTAGAAAGAGACAAACGTGGGACGAACTTAGACTAAGATGGAACGAACTTAGACAAACCTTAGAATGAGACTAAAGTTTGTCTTTGTTCATCCCAAGTTAGGCTCGTTAGTCTCATTCTAAGGTTTGTCTAAGTTCGTCCTTAGAAACAGACTAACTTGGGACGAACTTTGACAAACTTGGGACGAACTTAGACAACCCTTAGAATGAGATCTAAGGTTTGTCTAAGTTCATCCTTAGAAAGAGACTAACTTGGGACGAACTTAGACTAACTTGGGACCAACTTATACAAACCTGAGAATGAGACTAAAGTTTGCCTTTGTTCGTCCCAAGTTAGTCTCGTTAGTCTCATTCTAAGGTTTGTCTAAGTTCATCCTTAGAAAGAGACTAACTTGGGACGAACTTATACAAACCTTAGAACGAGACTTAAGTTTGTCTTTGTTCATCCCAAGTTAGTCTCTTTAGTCTCATTCTAAGGTTTATCTAAGTTCGCCCTTAAAAAGAGACTAACTTGGGACGAACTTAGACTAACTTGGGACGAACTTATACAAACCTTAGAATGAGACTAAAATTTGTCTTTGTTCATCCCAAGTTAGGCTCGTTAGTCTCATTCTAAGGTTTGTCTAAGTTCATCCTTAGAAAAAGACTAACTTGGGATGAACTAAGACTAACTTGGGACGAACTTATACAAACCGTAGAATGAGACTAAAGTTTATCTAAGTTCGTCCGAAGTTAGTCTCGTTTGACTCATTCAAAGGTTTGTCTGAGTTCGTCCTTAGAAAGAGACTAACTGGATATGAACTTATACAACCCTTAGAATGAGACTAAAGTTTGTCTTTGTTCGTCCCAAGTTAGTCTCGTTAGTCTCATTCTAAGGTTTATCTAAGTTCGTCCTTAGAAAGAGACTAACTTGGGACGAACTTAGACTAACTTGGGACGAACTTAGACTAACTTGGGACGAACTTATACAAACCTTAGAATGAGACTAAAGTTTGTCTTTGTTCGTCCCAAGTTAGTCTCGTTAGTCTCATTCTAAGGTTTATCTAAGTTCATTCTTAAAAAGAGACTAAATTGGGACGAACTTAGTCTAACTTGGGACGAACTTATACAAACCTTAGAATAAGAGTAAAGTTTGTCTTTGTTCGTCCCAGGTTAGTCTCGTTAGTCTCATTCTATGGTTTGTCTAAGTTCGTCCTTATACAAACCTTAGAATGAGACTAAAGTTTATCTTTGTTCGTCCCAATTTAGTCTCGTTAGTCTCATTCAAAGGGTTGTCTATGTTCGTCCTTAGAAAGAGACTAACTTGGGACGAACTTATACAAACCATAGAATGAGACTAAAGTTTGTCTTTGTTCGTCCCAAGTTAGTCTCGTTAGTCTCATTCTAAGGTTTATCTAAGTTCGTCCTTAGAAAGAGACTAACTTGGGATGAACTTAGACTAACTTGGGATGAACTTATACAAACTTTAGAATGAGACTAAAGTTTACCTAAGTTCATCCCAAGTTAGTCTCGTTAGTCTCATTCTAAGGTTTATCTAAGTTTGTCCTTAGAAAGAGACAAACATGGGACGAACTTAGACTAAGATGGAACGAACTTAGACAAACCTTAGAATGAGACTAAAGTTTGTCTTTGTTCATCCCAAGTTAGGCTCGTTAGTCTCATTCTAAGGTTTGTCTAAGTTTGTCCTTAGAAACAGACTAACTTGGGACGAACTTTGACAAACTTGGGACGAACTTAGACAACCCTTAGAATGAGATCAATGGTTTGTCTAAGTTCATCCTTAGAAAGAGACTAACTTGGGACGAACTTAGACTAACTTGGGACGAACTTATACAAACCTGAGAATGAGACTAAAGTTTGCCTTTGTTCGTCCCAAGTTAGTCTCGTTAGTCTCATTCTAAGGTTTATCTAAGTTCATCCTTAGAAAGAGACTAACTTGGGACGAACTTATACAAACCTTAGAATGAGACTAAAGTTTGTCTTTGTTCATCCCAAGTTAGTCTCTTTAGTCTCATTCTTAGGTTTATCTAAGTTCGTCCTTAGAAAGAGACTAACTTGGGACGACCTTAGACTAACTTGGGACGAACCTATACAAACCTTAGAATGAGACTAAAATTTGTCTTTGTTCATCCCAAGTTAGGCTCGTTAGTCTCATTCTAAGGTTTGTCTAAGTTCGTCCTTAGAAATAGACTAACTTGGGATGAACTAAGACTAACTTGGGACGAACTTATACAAACCGTAGAATGAGACTAAAGTTTATCTAAGTTCGTCCGAAGTTAGTCTCGTTTGACTCATTCTAAGGTTTGTCTAAGTTCGTCCTTAGAAAGAGACTAACTGGAGACGAACTTATACAACCCTTAGAATGAGACTAAAGTTTGTCTTTGTTCGTCCCAATTTAGTCTTGTTAGTCTCATTCTAAGGTTTATCTAAGTTCGTCCTTAGAAAGAGACTAACTTGGGACGAACTTATACAAACCTTAGAATGAGACTAAAGTTTGTCTTTGTTCGTCCCAAGTTAGTCTCGTTAGTCTCATTCTAAGGTTTGTCTAAGTTCGTCCTTAGAAAGAGACAAACGTGGGACGAACTTAGACTAAGATGGGACGAACTTAGACAAACCTTAGAATGAGACTAAAGTTTGTCTTTGTTCGTCCCAAGTTAGTCTCGTTAGTCTCATTCTAAGGTTTATCTAAGTTCGTCCTTAGAAATAGACTAACTGGTGACGAACTTATACAAACCTTAGAATGAGACTAAATTTTACCTAAGTTCATCCCAAGTTAGTCTCGTTAGTCTCATTCTAAGGTTGTCTAAGTTCGTCCTTAGAATGAGACAAACGTGGGACGAACTTAGACTAAGATGGAACGAACTTAGACAAACCTTAGAATGAGACTAAAGTTTGTCTTTGTTCATCCCAAGTTAGGCTCGTTAGTCTCATTCTAAGGTTTGTCTAAGTTCGTCCTTAAAAAGAGACTAACTTGGGACGAACTTAGCCTAACTTGGGACGGACTTATACAAACTTTAGAATGAGTCTAAAGTTTGTCTTTGTTCGTCCCAAGTTAGTCTCGTTAGTCTCATTCTAAGGTTTATCTAAGTTCGTCCTTAGAAAGAGACTAACTTGGGACGAACTTAGACTAACTTGGGACGAACTTATACAAACCTTAGAATGAGACTAAAGTTTGTCTTTGTTCGTCCCAAGTTAGTCTCGTTAGTCTCATTCAAAGGGTTGTCTATGTTCGTCCTTAGAAAGAGACTAACTTGGGACGAACTTATACAAACCGTAGAATGAGACTAAAGTTTGTCTTTGTTCGTCCCAAGTTAGTCTCGTTAGTCTCATTCTAAGGTTTATCTAAGTTCGTCCTTAGAAAGAGACTAACTTGGGATGAACTTAGACTAACTTGGGATGAACTTATACAAACTTTAGAATGAGACTAAAGTTTACCTAAGTTCATCCCAAGTTAGTCTCGTTAGTCTCATTCTAAGGTTTATCTAAGTTTGTCCTTAGAAAGAGACAAACGTGGGACGAACTTAGACTAAGATGGAACGAACTTAGACAAACCTTAGAATGAGACTAAAGTTTGTCTTTGTTCATCCCAAGTTAGGCTCGTTAGTCTCATTCTAAGGTTTGTCTAAGTTCGTCCTTAGAAACAGACTAACTTGGGACGAACTTTGACAAACTTGGGACGAACTTAGACAACCCTTAGAATGAGATCAATGGTTTGTCTAAGTTCATCCTTAGAAAGAGACTAACTTGGGACGAACTTAGACTAACTTGGGACGAACTTATACAAACCTGAGAATGAGACTAAAGTTTGCCTTTGTTCGTCCCAAGTTAGTCTCGTTAGTCTCATTCTAAGGTTTATCTAAGTTCATCCTTAGAAAGAGACTAACTTGGGACGAACTTATACAAACCTTAGAATGAGACTAAAGTTTGTCTTTGTTCATCCCAAGTTAGTCTCTTTAGTCTCATTCTTAGGTTTATCTAAGTTCGTCCTTAGAAAGAGACTAACTTGGGACGACCTTAGACTAACTTGGGACGAACCTATACAAACCTTAGAATGAGACTAAAATTTGTCTTTGTTCATCCCAAGTTAGGCTCGTTAGTCTCATTCTAAGGTTTGTCTAAGTTCGTCCTTAGAAATAGACTAACTTGGGATGAACTAAGACTAACTTGGGACGAACTTATACAAACCGTAGAATGAGACTAAAGTTTATCTAAGTTCGTCCGAAGTTAGTCTCGTTTGACTCATTCTAAGGTTTGTCTAAGTTCGTCCTTAGAAAGAGACTAACTGGAGACGAACTTATACAACCCTTAGAATGAGACTAAAGTTTGTCTTTGTTCGTCCCAATTTAGTCTTGTTAGTCTCATTCTAAGGTTTATCTAAGTTCGTCCTTAGAAAGAGACTAACTTGGGACGAACTTATACAAACCTTAGAATGAGACTAAAGTTTGTCTTTGTTCGTCCCAAGTTAGTCTCGTTAGTCTCATTCTAAGGTTTGTCTAAGTTCGTCCTTAGAAAGAGACAAACGTGGGACGAACTTAGACTAAGATGGGACGAACTTAGACAAACCTTAGAATGAGACTAAAGTTTGTCTTTGTTCGTCCCAAGTTAGTCTCGTTAGTCTCATTCTAAGGTTTATCTAAGTTCGTCCTTAGAAATAGACTAACTGGTGACGAACTTATACAAACCTTAGAATGAGACTAAATTTTACCTAAGTTCATCCCAAGTTAGTCTCGTTAGTCTCATTCTAAGGTTGTCTAAGTTCGTCCTTAGAATGAGACAAACGTGGGACGAACTTAGACTAAGATGGAACGAACTTAGACAAACCTTAGAATGAGACTAAAGTTTGTCTTTGTTCATCCCAAGTTAGGCTCGTTAGTCTCATTCTAAGGTTTGTCTAAGTTCGTCCTTAAAAAGAGACTAACTTGGGACGAACTTAGCCTAACTTGGGACGAACTTATACAAACTTTAGAATGAGTCTAAAGTTTGTCTTTGTTCGTCCCAAGTTAGTCTCGTTAGTCTCATTCTAAGGTTTATCTAAGTTCGTCCTTAGAAAGAGACTAACTTGGGACGAACTTAGACTAACTTGGGACGAACTTATACAAACCTTAGAATGAGACTAAAGTTTGTCTTTGTTCGTCCCAAGTTAGTCTCGTTAGTCTCATTCTAAGGTTTATCTAAGTTCATTCTTAGAAAGAGACTAACTTGGGACGAACTTAGTCGAACTTGGGACGAACTTATACAAACCTTAGAATGAGAGTAAAGTTTGTCTTTGTTCGTCCCAAGTTAGTCTCGTTAGTCTCATTCTATGGTTTGTCTAAGTTCGTCCTTAGAAAGAGACAAACGTGGGACGAACTTAGACTAACTTGGGACGAACTTATACAAACCTTAGAATGAGACTAAAGTTTATCTTTGTTCGTCCCAATTTAGTCTCGTTAGTCTCATTCTAAGGGTTGTCTAAGTTCGTCCTTAGAAAGAGACTAAGTTGGGACGAACTTATACAAACCGTAGAATGAGACTAAAAATTGTCTTTATTCGTCCTAAGTTAGTCTCGTTAGTCTCATTCTAAGGTTTATCTAAGTTCGTCCTTAGAAAGAGACTAACTTGGGATGAACTTAGACTAACTTGGGATGAACTTATACAAACTTTAGAATGAGACTAAAGTTTACCTAAGTTCATCCCAAGTTAGTCTCGTTAGTCTCATTCTAAGGTTTATCTAAGTTCGTCCTTAGAAAGAGACAAGCGTGGGACGAACTTAGACTAAGATGGAACGAACTTAGACAAACCTTAGAATGAGACTAATGTTTGTCTTTGTTCATCCCAAGTTAGGCTCGTTAGTCTCATTCTAAGGTTTGTCTAAGTTCGTCCTTAGAAACAGACTAACTTGGGATGAACTAAGACTAACTTGGGACGAACTTATACAAACCGTAGAATGAGACTAAAGTTTATCTAAGTTCGTCCGAAGTTAGTCTCGTTTGACTCATTCTAAGGTTTGTCTAAGTTCGTCCTTAGAAAGAGACTAACTGGAGACGAACTTATACAACCCTTAGAATGAGACTAAAGTTTGTCTTTGTTCGTCCCAATTTAGTCTTGTTAGTCTCTTTCTAAGGTTTATCTAAGTTCGTCCTTAGAAAGAGACTAACTTGGGATGAACTTATACAAACCTTAGAATGAGACTAAAGTTTGTCTTTGTTCGTCCCAAGTTAGTCTCGTTAGTCTCATTCTAAGGTTTGTCTAAGTTCGTCCTTAGAAAGAGACAAACGTGGGACGAACTTAGACTAACTTGGGACGAACTTAGACAAACCTTAGAATGAGACTAAAGTTTGTCTTTGTTCGTCCCAAGTTAGTCTCGTTAGTCTCATTCTAAGGTTTATCTAAGTTCGTCCTTAGAAATAGACTAACTGGTGACGAACTTATACAAACCTTAGAATGAGACTAAAGTTTACCTAAGTTCATCCCAAGTTAGTCTCGTTAGTCTCATTCTAAGGTTGTCTAAGTTCGTCCTTAGAATGAGACAAACGTGGGACGAACTTAGACTAAGATGGAACGAACTTAGACAAACCTTAGAATGAGACTAAAGTTTGTCTTTGTTCATCCCAAGTTAGGCTCGTTAGTCTCATTCTAAGGTTTGTCTAAGTTCATCCTTAAAAAGAGACTAACTTGGGACGAACTTAGCCTAACTTGGGACGAACTTATACAAACTTTAGAATGAGTCTAAAGTTTGTCTTTGTTCGTCCCAAGTTAGTCTCGTTAGTCTCATTCTAAGGTTTATCTAAGTTCGTCCTTAGAAAGAGACTAACTTGGGACGAACTTAGACTAACTTGGGACGAACTTATACAAACCTTAGAATGAGACTAAAGTTTGTCTTTGTTCGTCCCAAGTTAGTCTCGTTAGTCTCATTCTAAGGTTTATCTAAGTTCATTCTTAGAAAGAGACTAACTTGGGACGAACTTAGTCGAACTTGGGACGAACTTATACAAACCTTAGAATGAGAGTAAAGTTTGTCTTTGTTCGTCCCAAGTTAGTCTCGTTAGTCTCATTCTATGGTTTGTCTAAGTTCGTCCTTAGAAAGAGACAAACGAGGGACGAACTTAGACTAACTTGGGACGAACTTATACAAACCTTAGAATGAGACTAAAGTTTATCTTTGTTCGTCCCAATTTAGTCTCGTTAGTCTCATTCTAAGTGTTGTCTAAGTTCGTCCTTAGAAAGAGACTAAGTTGGGACGAACTTATACAAACCGTAGAATGAGACTAAAAATTGTCTTTGTTCGTCCTAAGTTAGTCTCGTTAGTCTCATTCTAAGGTTTATCTAAGTTCGTCCTTAGAAAGAGACTAACTTGAGACGAACTTAGCCTAACTTGGGACGAACTTATACAAACCGTAGAATGAGACTAAAGTTTGTCTTTGTTCGTCCCAAGTTAGTCTCGTTAGTCTCATTCTAAGGTTTATCTAAGTTTGTCCTTAGAAAGAGACTAACTTGAGACGAACTTAGCCTAACTTGGGACGAACTTATACAAACCGTAGAATGAGACTAAAGTTTGTCTTTGTTCGTCCCAAGTTAGTCTCGTTAGTTTCATTCTAAGGTTTATCTAAGTTCGTCCTTAGAAATAGACTAACTGGAGACGGACTTATACAAACCTTAGAATGAGGCTAAAGTTTACCTAAGTTCATCCCAAGGTAGAATCGTAGTCTCATTCTAAGGTTGTCTAAGTTCGTCCTTAGAATGAGACAAACGTGGGACGAACTTAGACTAAGATGGAACGAACTTAGACAAACCTTAGAATGAGACTAAAGTTTGTCTTTGTTCATCCCAAATTAGGCTCGTTAGTCTCATTCTAAGGTTTGTCTAAGTTCGTCCTTAGAAAGAGACTAACTTGGGACGAACTTAGCCTAACTTGGGACGAACTTATACAAACTTTAGAATGAGACTAAAGTTTGTCTTTGTTCGTCCCAAGTTAGTCTCGTTAGTCTCATTCTAAGGTTTATCTAAGTTCGTCCTTAGAAAGAGACTAACTTGGGACGAACTTAGACTAACTTGGGACGAACTTAGACTAACTTGGGATGAACTTATACAAACCTTAGAATGAGACTAAAGTTTGTCTTTGTTCGTCCCAAGTTAGTCTCGTTAGTCTCATTCTAAGGTTTATCTAAGTTCATTCTTAGAAAGAGACTAACTTGGGACGAACTTAGTCTAACTTGGGACCAACTTATACAAACCATAGAATAAGAGTAAAGTTTGTCTTTGTTCGTCCCAAGTTAGTCTCGTTAGTCTCATTCTATGGTTTGTCTAAGTTCATCCTTAGAAAGAGACAAACGTGGGATGAACTTAGACTAACTTGGGACGAACTTATACAAACCTTAGAATGAGACTAAAGTTTATCTTTGTTCGTCCCAATTTAGTCTCGTTATTCTCATTCTAAGGGTTGTCTAAGTTCGTCCTTAGAAAGAGACTAACTTGGGACGAACTTATACAAACCGTAGAATGAGACTAAAGTTTGTCTTTGTTCGTCCCAAGTTAGTCTCGTTAGTCTCATTCTAAGGTTTATCTAAGTTCGTCCTTAGAAAGAGACAAACGTGCGATGAACTTAGACTAAGATGGAACGAACTTAGACAAACCTTAGAATGAGACTAAAGTTTGTCTTTGTTCATCCCAAGTTAGGCTCGTTAGTCTCATTCTAAGGTTTGTCTAAGTTCGTCCTTAGAAACAGACTAACTTGGGACGAACTTTGACAAACTTGGGACGAACTTAGACAACCCTTAGAATGAGATCTATGGTTTGTCTAAGTTCATCCTTAGAAAGAGACTAACTTGGGACGAACTTAGACTAACTTGGGACGAACTTATACAAACCTGAGAATGAGACTAAAGTTTGCCTTTGTTCGTCCCAAGTTAGTCTCGTTAGTCTCATTCTAAGGTTTGTCTAATTTCATCCTTAGAAAGAGACTAACTTGGGACGAACTTATACAAACCTTAGAATGAGACTAAAGTTTGTCTTTGTTCATCCCAAGTTAGTCTCTTTAGTCTCATTCTAAGGTTTATCTAAGTTCGTCCTTAGAAAGAGACTAACTTGGGACGAACTTAGACTAACTTGGGACGAACCTATACAAACCTTAGAATGAGACTAAAATTTGTCTTTGTTTATCCCAAGTTAGGCTCGTTAGTCTCATTCTAAGGTTTGTCTAAGTTCGTCCTTAGAAACAGACTAACTTGGGATGAACTAAGACTAACTTGGGACGAACTTATACAAACCGTAGAATGAGACTAAAGTTTATCTAAGTTCGTCCGAAGTTAGTCTCGTTTGACTCATTCTAAGGTTTGTCTAAGTTCGTCCTTAGAAATAGACTAACTGGTGACGAACTTATACAAACCTTAGAATGAGACTAAAGTTTACCTAAGTTCATCCCAAGTTAGTCTCGTTAGTCTCATTCTAAGGTTGTCTAAGTTCGTCCTTAGAATGAGACAAACGTGGGACGAACTTAGACTAAGATGGAACGAACTTAGACAAACCTTAGAATGAGACTAAAGTTTGTCTTTGTTCATCCCAAGTTAGGCTCGTTAGTCTCATTCTAAGGTTTGTCTAAGTTCGTCCTTAAAAAGAGACTAACTTGGGACGAACTTAGCCTAACTTGGGACGAACTTAGCCTAACTTGGGACGAACTTATACAAACTTTAGAATGAGTCTAAAGTTTGTCTTTGTTCGTCCCAAGTTAGTCTCGTTAGTCTCATTCCAAGGTTTATCTAAGTTCGTCCTTAGAAAGAGACTAACTTGGGACGAACTTAGACTAACTTGGGACGAACTTATACAAACCTTAGAATGAGACTAAAGTTTGTCTTTGTTCGTCCCAAGTTAGTCTCGTTAGTCTCATTCTAAGGTTTATCTAAGTTCATTCTTAGAAAGAGACTAACTTGGGACGAACTTAGTCGAACTTGGGACGAACTTATACAAACCTTAGAATGAGAGTAAAGTTTGTCTTTGTTCGTCCCAAGTTAGTCTCGTTAGTCTCATTCTATGGTTTGTCTAAGTTCATCCTTAGAAAGAGACAAACGTGGGACGAACTTAGACTAACTTGGGACGAACTTATACAAACCTTAGAATGAGACTAAAGTTTATCTTTGTTCGTCCCAATTTAGTCTCGTTAGTCTCATTCTAAGGGTTGTCTAAGTTCGTCCTTAGAAAGAGACTAAGTTGGGACGAACTTATACAAACCGTAGAATGAGACTAAAAATTGTCTTTGTTCGTCCTAAGTTAGTCTCGTTAGTCTCATTCTAAGGTTTATCTAAGTTCGTCCTTAGAAAGAGACTAACTTGAGACGAACTTAGCCTAACTTGGGACGAACTTATACAAACCGTAGAATGAGACTAAAGTATGTCTTTGTTCGTCCCAAGTTAGTCTCGTTAGTCTCATTCTAAGGTTTATCTAAGTTTGTCCTTAGAAAGAGACTAACTTGAGACGAACTTAGCCTAACTTGGGACGAACTTATACAAACCGTAGAATGAGACTAAAGTTTGTCTTTGTTCGTCCCAAGTTAGTCTCGTTAGTCTCATTCTAAGGTTTATCTAAGTTCGTCCTTAGAAATAGACTAACTGGAGACGGACTTATACAAACCTTAGAATGAGGCTAAAGTTTACCTAAGTTCATCCCAAGGTAGAATCGTAGTCTCATTCTAAGGTTGTCTAAGTTCGTCCTTAGAATGAGACAAACGTGGGACGAACTTAGACTAAGATGGAACGAACTTAGACAAACCTTAGAATGAGACTAAAGTTTGTCTTTGTTCATCCCAAATTAGGCTCGTTAGTCTCATTCTAAGGTTTGTCTAAGTTCGTTCTTAGAAAGAGACTAACTTGGGACGAACTTAGCCTAACTTGGGACGAACTTATACAAACTTTAGAATGAGACTAAAGTTTGTCTTTGTTCGTCCCAAGTTAGTCTCGTTAGTCTCATTCTAAGGTTTATCTAAGTTCGTCCTTAGAAAGAGATTAACTTGGGACGAACTTAGACTAACTTGGGACGAACTTAGACTAACTTGGGATGAACTTATACAAACCTTAGAATGAGACTAAAGTTTGTCTTTGTTCGTCCCAAGTTAGTCTCGTTAGTCTCATTCTAAGGTTTATCTAAGTTCATTCTTAGAAAGAGACTAACTTGGGACGAACTTAGTCTAACTTGGGACCAACTTATACAAACCTTAGAATAAGAGTAAAGTTTGTCTTTGTTCGTCCCAAGTTAGTCTCGTTAGTCTCATTCTATGGTTTGTCTAAGTTCATCCTTAGAATGAGACAAACGTGGGATGAACTTAGACTAACTTGGGACGAACTTATACAAACCTTAGAATGAGACTAAAGTTTATCTTTGTTCGTCCCAATTTAGTCTCGTTAGTCTCATTCTAAGGGTTGTCTAAGTTCGTCCTTAGAAAGAGACTAACTTGGGACGAACTTATACAAACCGTAGAATGAGACTAAAGTTTGTCTTTGTTCGTCCCAAGTTAGTCTCGTTAGTCTCATTCTAAGGTTTATCTAAGTTCGTCCTTAGAAAGAGACAAACGTGCGATGAACTTAGACTAAGATGGAACGAACTTAGACAAACCTTAGAATGAGACTAAAGTTTGTCTTTGTTCATCCCAAGTTAGGCTCGTTAGTCTCATTCTAAGGTTTGTCTAAGTTCGTCCTTAGAAACAGACTAACTTGGGACGAACTTTGACAAACTTGGGGCGAACTTAGACAACCCTTAGAATGAGATCTATGGTTTGTCTAAGTTCATCCTTAGAAAGAGACTAACTTGGGACGAACTTAGACTAACTTGGGACGAACTTATACAAACCTGAGAATGAGACTAAAGTTTGCCTTTGTTCGTCCCAAGTTAGTCTCGTTAGTCTCATTCTAAGGTTTGTCTAATTTCATCCTTAGAAAGAGACTAACTTGGGACGAACTTATACAAACCTTAGAATGAGACTAAAGTTTGTCTTTGTTCATCCCAAGTTAGTCTCTTTAGTCTCATTCTAAGGTTTATCTAAGTTCGTCCTTAGAAAGAGACTAACTTGGGACGAACTTAGACTAACTTGGGACGAACCTATACAAACCTTAGAATGAGACTAAAATTTGTCTTTGTTCATCCCAAGTTAGGCTCGTTAGTCTCATTCTAAGGTTTGTCTAAGTTCGTCCTTAGAAACAGACTAACTTGGGATGAACTAAGACTAACTTGGGACGAACTTATACAAACCGTAGAATGAGACTAAAGTTTATCTAAGTTCGTCCGAAGTTAGTCTCGTTTGACTCATTCTAAGGTTTGTCTAAGTTCGTCCTTAGAAATAGACTAACTGGTGACGAACTTATACAAACCTTAGAATGAGACTAAAGTTTACCTAAGTTCATCCCAAGTTAGTCTCGTTAGTCTCATTCTAAGGTTGTCTAAGTTCGTCCTTAGAATGAGACAAACGTGGGACGAACTTAGACTAAGATGGAACGAACTTAGACAAACCTTAGAATGAGACTAAAGTTTGTCTTTGTTCATCCCAAGTTAGGCTCGTTAGTCTCATTCTAAGGTTTGTCTAAGTTCGTCCTTAAAAAGAGACTAACTTGGGACGAACTTAGCCTAACTTGGGACGAACTTATACTAACTTTAGAATGAGTCTAAAGTTTGTCTTTGTTCGTCCCAAGTTAGTCTCGTTAGTCTCATTCTAAGGTTTATCTAAGTTCGTCCTTAGAAAGAGACTAACTTGGGACGAACTTAGACTAACTTGGGACGAACTTATACAAACCTTAGAATGAGACTAAAGTTTGTCTTTGTTCGTCCCAAGTTAGTCTCGTTAGTCTCATTCTAAGGTTTATCTAAGTTCATTCTTAGAAAGAGACTACTTGGGACGAACTTAGTCTAACTTGGGACGAACTTATACAAACCTTAGAATGAGAGTAAAGTTTTCTTTGTTCGTCCCAAGTTAGTCTCGTTAGTCTCATTCTATGGTTTGTCTAAGTTCGTCCTTACAAAGAGACAAACGTGGGACGAACTTTGACTAACTTGGGACGAACTTATACAAACCTTAGAATGAGACTAAAGTTTATCTTTGTTCGTCCCAATTTAGTCTCGTTAGTCTCATTCTAAGGGTTGTCTAAGTTCGTCCTTAGAAAGAGACTAACTTGGGACGAACTTATACAAACCGTAGAATGATACTAAAGTTTGTCTTTGTTCGTCCCAAGTTAGTCTCGTTAGTCTCATTCTAAGGTTTATCTAAGTTCGTCCTTAGAAAGAGACTAACTTGGGATGAACTTAGACTAACTTGGGATGAACTTATACAAACTTTAGAATGAGACTAAAGTTTACCTAAGTTCATCCCAAGTTAGTCTCGTTAGTCTCATTCTAAGGTTTATCTAAGTTTGTCCTTAGAAAGAGACAAACGTGGGACGAACTTAGACTAAGATGGAACGAACTTAGACAAACCTTAGAATGAGACTAAAATTGTCTTTGTTCATCCCAAGTTAGGCTCGTTAGTCTCATTCTAAGGTTTGTCTAAGTTCGTCCTTAGAAACAGACTAACTTGGGACGAACTTTGACAAACTTGGGACGAACTTAGACAACCCTTAGAATGAGATCTAAGGTTTGTCTAAGTTCATCCTTAGAAAGAGACTAACTTGGGACGAACTTAGACTAACTTGGGACCAACTTATACAAACCTGAGAATGAGACTAAAGTTTGCCTTTGTTCGTCCCAAGTTAGTCTCGTTAGTCTCATTCTAAGGTTTGTCTAAGTTCATCCTTAGAAAGAGACTAACTTGGGACGAACTTATACAAACCTTAGAACGAGACTTAAGTTTGTCTTTGTTCATCCCAAGTTAGTCTCTTTAGTCTCATTCTAAGGTTTATCTAAGTTCGCCCTTAAAAAGAGACTAACTTGGGACGAACTTATACAAACCTTAGAATGAGACTAAAATTTGTCTTTGTTCATCCCAAGTTAGGCTCGTTAGTCTCATTCTAAGGTTTGTCTAAGTTCATCCTTAGAAAAAGACTAACTTGGGATGAACTAAGACTAACTTGGGACGAACTTATACAAACCGTAGATTGAGACTAAAGTTTATCTAAGTTCGTCCGAAGTTAGTCTCGTTTGACTCATTCAAAGGTTTGTCTGAGTTCGTCCTTAGAAAGAGACTAACTGGAGATGAACTTATACAACCCTTAGAATGAGACTAAAGTTTGTCTTTGTTCGTCCCAAGTTAGTCTCGTTAGTCTCATTCTAAGGTTTATCTAAGTTCGTCCTTAGAAAGAGACTAACTTGGGACGAACTTAGACTAACTTGGGACGAACTTAGACTAACTTGGGACGAACTTATACAAACCTTAGAATGAGACTAAAGTTTGTCTTTGTTCGTCCCAAGTTAGTCTCGTTAGTCTCATTCTAAGGTTTATCTAAGTTCATTCTTAAAAAGAGACTAAATTGGGACGAACTTAGTCTAACTTGGGACGAACTTATACAAACCTTAGAATAAGAGTAAAGTTTGTCTTTGTTCGTCCCAGGTTAGTCTCGTTAGTCTCATTCTATGGTTTGTCTAAGTTCGTCCTTAGAAAGAGACAAACGTGGGACGAACTTAGACTAACTTGGGATGAACTTATACAAACCTTAGAATGAGACTAAAGTTTATCTTTGTTCGTCCCAATTTAGTCTCGTTAGTCTCATTCTAAGGGTTGTCTAAGTTCGTCCTTAGAAAGAGACTAACTTGGGACGAACTTATACAAACCGTAGAATGAGACTAAAGTTTGTGTTTGTTCGTCCCAAGTTAGTCTCGTTAGTCTCATTCTAAGGTTTATCTAAGTTCGTCCTTAGAAAGAGACTAACTTGGGATGAACTTAGACTAACTTGGGATGAACTTATACAAACTTTAGAATGAGACTAAAGTTTACCTAAGTTCATCCCAAGTTAGTCTCGTTAGTCTCATTCTAAGGTTTATCTAAGTTCGTCCTTAGAAAGAGACAAACGTGGGACGAACTTAGACTAAGATGGAACGAACTTAGACAAACCTTAGAATGAGACTAAAGTTTGTCTTTGTTCATCCCAAGTTAGGCTCGTTAGTCTCATTCTAAGGTTTGTCTAAGTTCGTCCTTAGAAACAGACTAACTTGGGACGAACTTTGACAAACTTGGGACGAACTTAGACAACCCTTAGAATGAGATCAATGGTTTGTCTAAGTTCATCCTTAGAAAGAGACTAACTTGGGACGAACTTAGACTAACTTGGGACGAACTTATACAAACCTGAGAATGAGACTAAAGTTTGCCTTTGTTCGTCCCAAGTTAGTCTCGTTAGTCTCATTCTAAGGTTTATCTAAGTTCATCCTTAGAAAGAGACTAACTTGGGACGAACTTATACAAACCTTAGAATGAGACTAAAGTTTGTCTTTGTTCATCCCAAGTTAGTCTCTTTAGTCTCATTCTAAGGTTTATCTAAGTTCGTCCTTAGAAAGAGACTAACTTGGGACGACCTTAGACTAACTTGGGACGAACCTATACAAACCTTAGAATGAGACTAAAATTTGTCTTTGTTCATCCCAAGTTAGTCTCGTTAGTCTCATTCTAAGGTTTGTCTAAGTTCGTCCTTAGAAATAGACTAACTTGGGATGAACTAAGACTAACTTGGGACGAACTTATACAAACCGTAGAATGAGACTAAAGTTTATCTAAGTTCGTCCGAAGTTAGTCTCGTTTGACTCATTCTAAGGTTTGTCTAAGTTCGTCCTTAGAAAGAGACTAACTGGAGACGAACTTATACAACCCTTAGAATGAGACTAAAGTTTGTCTTTGTTCGTCCCAATTTAGTCTTGTTAGTCTCATTCTAAGGTTTATCTAAGTTCGTCCTTAGAAAGAGACTAACTTGGGACGAACTTATACAAACCTTAGAATGAGACTAAAGTTTGTCTTTGTTCGTCCCAAGTTAGTCTCGTTAGTCTCATTCTAAGGTTTGTCTAAGTTCGTCCTTAGAAAGAGACAAACGTGGGACGAACTTAGACTAAGATGGGACGAACTTAGACAAACCTTAGAATGAGACTAAAGTTTGTCTTTGTTCGTCCCAAGTTAGTCTCGTTAGTCTCATTCTAAGGTTTATCTAAGTTCGTCCTTAGAAATAGACTAACTGGTGACGAACTTATACAAACCTTAGAATGAGACTAAAGTTTACCTAAGTTCATCCCAAGTTAGTCTCGTTAGTCTCATTCTAAGGTTGTCTAAGTTCGTCCTTAGAATGAGACAAACGTGGGACGAACTTAGACTAAGATGGAACGAACTTAGACAAACCTTAGAATGAGACTAAAGTTTGTCTTTGTTCATCCCAAGTTAGGCTCGTTAGTCTCATTCTAAGGTTTGTCTAAGTTCGTCCTTAAAAAGAGACTAACTTGGGACGAACTTAGCCTAACTTGGGACGAACTTATACAAACTTTAGAATGAGTCTAAAGTTTGTCTTTGTTCGTCCCAAGTTAGTCTCGTTAGTCTCATTCTAAGGTTTATCTAAGTTCGTCCTTAGAAAGAGACTAACTTGGGACGAACTTATACAAACCTTAGAATGAGACTAAAGTTTGTCTTTGTTCGTCCCAAGTTAGTCTCGTTAGTCTCATTCTAAGGTTTATCTAAGTTCATTCTTAGAAAGAGACTAACTTGGGACGAACTTAGTCGAACTTGGGACGAACTTATACAAACCTTAGAATGAGAGTAAAGTTTGTCTTTGTTCGTCCCAAGTTAGTCTCGTTAGTCTCATTCTATGGTTTGTCTAAGTTCGTCCTTAGAAAGAGACAAACGTGGGACGAACTTAGACTAACTTGGGACGAACTTATACAAACCTTAGAATGAGACTAAAGTTTATCTTTGTTCGTCCCAATTTAGTCTCGTTAGTCTCATTCTAAGGGTTGTCTAAGTTCGTCCTTAGAAAGAGACTAAGTTGGGACGAACTTATACAAACCGTAGAATGAGACTAAAAATTGTCTTTATTCGTCCTAAGTTAGTCTCGTTAGTCTCATTCTAAGGTTTATCTAAGTTCGTCCTTAGAAAGAGACTAACTTGGGATGAACTTAGACTAACTTGGGATGAACTTATACAAACTTTAGAATGAGACTAAAGTTTACCTAAGCTCATCCCAAGTTAGTCTCGTTAGTCTCATTCTAAGGTTTATCTAAGTTCGTCCTTAGAAAGAGACAAGCGTGGGACGAACTTAGACTAAGATGGAACGAACTTAGACAAACCTTAGAATGAGACTAATGTTTGTCTTTGTTCATCCCAAGTTAGGCTCGTTAGTCTCATTCTAAGGTTTGTCTAAGTTCGTCCTTAGAAACAGACTAACTTGGGATGAACTAAGACTAACTTGGGACGAACTTATACAAACCGTAGAATGAGACTAAAGTTTATCTTAGTTCGTCCGAAGTTAGTCTCGTTTGACTCATTCTAAGGTTTGTCTAAGTTCGTCCTTAGAAAGAGACTAACTGGAGACGAACTTATACAACCCTTAGAATGAGACTAAAGTTTGTCTTTGTTCGTCCCAATTTAGTCTTGTTAGTCTCATTCTAAGGTTTATCTAAGTTCGTCCTTAGAAAGAGACTAACTTGGGACGAACTTATACAAACCTTAGAATGAGACTAAAGTTTGTCTTTGTTCGTCCCAAGTTAGTCTCGTTAGTCTCATTCTAAGGTTTGTCTAAGTTCGTCCTTAGAAAGAGACAAACGTGGGACAAACTTTGACTAAGATGGGACGAACTTAGACAAACCTTAGAATGAGACTAAAGTTTGTCTTTGTTCGTCCCAAGTTAGTCTCGTTAGTCTCATTCTAAGGTTTATCTAAGTTCGTCCTTAGAAATAGACTAACTGGTGACGAACTTATACAAACCTTAGAATGAGACTAAAGTTTACCTAAGTTCATCCCAAGTTAGTCTCGTTAGTCTCATTCTAAGGTTGTCTAAATTCGTCCTTAGAATGAGACAAACGTGGGACGAACTTAGACTAAGATGGAACGAACTTAGACAAACCTTAGAATGAGACTAAAGTTTGTCTTTGTTCATCCCAAGTTAGGCTCGTTAGTCTCATTCTAAGGTTTGTCTAAGTTCGTCCTTAAAAAGAGACTAACTTGGGACGAACTTAGCCTAACTTGGGACGAACTTATACAAACTTTAGAATGAGTCTAAAGTTTGTCTTTGTTCGTCCCAAGTTAGTCTCGTTAGTCTCATTCTAAGGTTTATCTAAGTTCGTCCTTAGAAAGAGACTAACTTGGGACGAACTTAGACTAACTTGGGACGAACTTATACAAACCTTAGAATGAGACTAAAGTTTGTCTTTGTTCGTCCCAAGTTAGTCTCGTTAGTCTCATTCTAAGGTTTATCTAAGTTCATTCTTAGAAAGAGACTAACTTGGGACGAACTTAGTCGAACTTGGGACGAACTTATACAAACCTTAGAATGAGAGTAAAGTTTGTCTTTGTTCGTCCCAAGTTAGTCTCGTTAGTCTCATTCTATGGTTTGTCTAAGTTCGTCCTTAGAAAGAGACAAACGTGGGACGAACTTAGACTAACTTGGGACGAACTTATACAAACCTTAGAATGAGACTAAAGTTTATCTTTGTTCGTCCCAATTTAGTCTCGTTAGTCTCATTCTAAGGGTTGTCTAAGTTCGTCCTTAGAAAGAGACTAAGTTGGGACGAACATATACAAACCGTAGAATGAGACTAAAAATTGTCTTTGTTCGTCCTAAGTTAGTCTCGTTAGTCTCATTCTAAGGTTTATCTAAGTTCGTCCTTAGAAAGAGACTAACTTGGGATGAACTTAGACTAACTTGGGATGAACTTATACGAACTTTAGAATGAGACTAAAGTTTACCTAAGTTCATCCCAAGTTAGTCTCGTTAGTCTCATTCTAAGGTTTATCTAAGTTCGTCCTTAGAAAGAGACAAGCGTGGGACGAACTTAGACTAAGATGGAACGAACTTAGACAAACCTTAGAATGAGACTAATGTTTGTCTTTGTTCATCCCAAGTTAGGCTCGTTAGTCTCATTCTAAGGTTTGTCTAAGTTCGTCCTTAGAAACAGACTAACTTGGGACGAACTTTGACAAACTTGGGACGAACTTAGACAACCCTTAGAATGAGATCTAAGGTTTGTCTAAGTTCATCCTTAGAAAGAGACTAACTTGGGACGAACTTAGACTAACTTGGGACCAACTTATACAAACCTGAGAATGAGACTAAAGTTTGCCTTTGTTCGTCCCAAGTTAGTCTCGTTAGTCTCATTCTAAGGTTTGTCTAAGTTCATCCTTAGAAAGAGACTAACTTGGGACGAACTTATACAAACCTTAGAATGAGACTAAAGTTTGTCTTTGTTCATCCCAAGTTAGTCTCTTTAGTCCCATTCTAAGGTTTATCTAAGTTCGTCCTTAGAAAGAGACTAACTTGGGACGAACTTAGACTAACTTGGGACGAACTTATACAAACCTTAGAATGAGACTAAAATTTGTCTTTTTTCATCCCAAGTTAGGCTCGTTAGTCTCATTCTAAGGTTTGTCTAAGTTTGTCCTTAGAAACAGACTAACTTGGGCCGAACTAAGACTAACTTGGGACGAACTTATACAAACCGTAGAATGAGTCTAAAATTTATCTAAGTTCGTCCGAAGTTAGTCTCATTTGACACATTCTAAGGGTTGTCTAAGTTCGTCCTTAGAAAGAGACTAACTGGAGACGAACTTATACAACCCTTAGAATGAGACTAAAGTTTGTCTTTGTTCGTCCCAATTTAGTCTTGTTAGTCTCATTCTAAGGTTTATCTAAGTTCGTCCTTAGAAAGAGACTAACTTGGGACGAACTTATACAAACCTTAGAATGAGACTAAAGTTTGTCTTTGTTCGTCCCAAGTTAGTCTCGTTAGTCTCATTCTAAGTTTTGTCTAAGTTCGTCCTTAGAATGAGACAAACGTGGGACGAACTTAGACTAAGATGGAACGAACTTAGACAAACCTTAGAATGAGACTAAAGTTTGTCTTTGTTCATCCCAAATTAGGCTCGTTAGTCTCATTCTAAGGTTCGTCTAAGTTCGTCCTTAGAAAGAGACTAACTTGGGACGAACTTAGCCTAACTTGGGACGAACTTATACAAACTTTAGAATGAGACTAAAGTTTGTCTTTGTTCGTCCCAAGTTAGTCTCGTTAGTCTCATTCTAAGGTTTATCTAAGTTCGTCCTTAGAAAGAGACTAACTAGGGACGAACTTAGACTAACTTGGGACGAACTTAGACTAACTTGGGATGTACTTATACAAACCTTAGAATGAGACTAAAGTTTGTCTTTGTTCGTCCCAAGTTAGTCTCGTTAGTCTCATTCTAAGGTTTATCTAAGTTAATTCTTAGAAAGAGACTAACTTGGGACGAACTTATTCTAACTTGGGACCAACTTATACAAACCTTAGAATAAGAGTAAAGTTTGTCTTTGTTCGTCCCAAGTTAGTCTCGTTAGTCTCATTCTATGGTTTGTCTAAGTTCATCCTTAGAAAGAGACAAACGTGGGACGAACTTAGACTAACTTGGGACGAACTTATACAAACCTTAGAATGAGACTAAAGTTTATCTTTGTTCGTCCCAATTTAGTCTCGTTAGTCTCATTCTAAGGGTTGTCTAAGTTCGTCCTTAGAAAGAGACTAACTTGGGACGAACTTATACAAACCGTAGAATGAGACTAAAGTTTGTCTTTGTTCGTCCCAAGTTAGTCTCGTTAGTCTCATTCTAAGGTTTATCTAAGTTCGTCGTTAGAAAGAGACAAACGTGGGACGAACTTAGACTAAGATGGAACGAACTTAGACAAACCTTAGAATGAGACTAAAGTTTGTCTTTGTTCATCCCAAGTTAGGCTCGTTAGTCTCATTCTAAGGTTTGTCTAAGTTCGTCCTTAGAAACAGACTAACTTGGGACGAACTTTGACAAACTTGAGACGAACTTAGACAACCCTTAGAATGAGATCTATGGTTTGTCTAAGTTCATCCTTAGAAAGAGACTAACTTGGGACGAACTTAGACTAACTTGGGACGAACTTATACAAACCTGAGAATGAGACTAAAGTTTGCCTTTGTTCGTCCCAAGTTAGTCTCGTTAGTCTCATTCTAAGGTTTGTCTAATTTCATCCTTAGAAAGAGACTAACTTGGGACGAACTTATACAAACCTTAGAATGAGACTAAAGTTTGTCTTTGTTCATCCCAAGTTAGTCTCTTTAGTCTCATTCTAAGGTTTATCTAAGTTCGTCCTTAGAAAGAGACTAACTTGGGACGAACTTAGACTAACTTGGGACGAACCTATACAAACCTTAGAATGAGACTAAAATTTGTCTTTGTTCATCCCAAGTTAGGCTCGTTAGTCTCATTCTAAGGTTTCTCTAAGTTCGTCCTTTGAAACAGACTAACTTGGGATGAACTAAGACTAACTTGGGACGAACTTATACAAACCGTAGAATGAGACTAAAGTTTATCTAAGTTCGTCCGAAGTTAGTCTCGTTTGACTCATTCTAAGGTTTGTCTAAGTTCGTCCTTAGAAAGAGACTAACTGGAGACGAACTTATACAACCCTTAGAATGAGACTAAAGTTTGTCTTTGTTCGTCCCAATTTAGTCTTGTTAGTCTCATTCTAAGGTTTATCTAAGTTCGTCCTTAGAAAGAGACTAACTTGGGACGAACTTATACAAACCTTAGAATAAGACTAAAGTTTGTCTTTGTTCGTCCCAAGTTAGTCTCGTTAGTCTCATTCTAAGGTTTGTCTAAGTTCGTCCTTAGAAAGAGACAAACGTGGGACGAACTTAGACTAAGATGGGACGAACTTAGACAAACCTTAGAATGAGACTAAAGTTTGTCTTTGTTCGTCCCAAGTTAGTCTCGTTAGTCTCATTCTAAGGTTTATCTAAGTTCGTCCTTAGAAATAGACTAACTGGTGACGAACTTATACAAACCTTAGAATGAGACTAAAGTTTACCTAAGTTCATCCCAAGTTAGTCTCGTTAGTCTCATTCTAAGGTTGTCTAAGTTCATCCTTAGAATGAGACAAACGTGGGACGAACTTAGACTAAGATGGAACGAACTTAGACAAACCTTAGAATGAGACTAAAGTTTGTCTTTGTTCATCCCAAGTTAGGCTCGTTAGTCTCATTCTAAGGTTTGTCTAAGTTCGTCCTTAAAAAGAGACTAACTTGGGACGAACTTAGCCTAACTTGGGACGAACTTATACAAACTTTAGAATGAGTCTAAAGTTTGTCTTTGTTCGTCCCAAGTTAGTCTCGTTAGTCTCATTCTAAGGTTTATCTAAGTTCGTCCTTAGAAAGAGACTAACTTGGGACGAACTTAGACTAACTTGGGACGAACTTATACAAACCTTAGAATGAGACTAAAGTTTGTCTTTGTTCGTCCCAAGTTAGTCTCGTTAGTCTCATTCTAAGGTTTATCTAAGTTCATTCTTAGAAAGAGACTAACTTGGGACGAACTTAGTCTAACTTGGGACGAACTTATACAAACCGTAGAATGAGAGTAAAGTTTGTCTTTGTTCGTCCCAAGTTAGTCTCGTTAGTCTCATTCTATGGTTTGTCTAAGTTCGTCCTTACAAAGAGACAAACGTGGGACGAACTTTGACTAACTTGGGACGAACTTATACAAACCTTAGAATGAGACTAAAGTTTATCTTTGTTCGTCCCAATTTAGTCTCGTTAGTCTCATTCTAAGGGTTGTCTAAGTTCGTCCTTAGAAAGAGACTAACTTGGGACGAACTTATACAAACCGTAGAATGAGACTAAAGTTTGTCTTTGTTCGTCCCAAGTTAGTCTCGTTAGTCTCATTCTAAGGTTTATCTAAGTTCGTCCTTAGAAAGAGACTAACTTGGGATGAACTTAGACTAACTTGGGATGAAGTTATACAAACTTTAGAATGAGACTAAAGTTTACCTAAGTTCATCCCAAGTTAGTCTCGTTAGTCTCATTCTAAGGTTTATCTAAGTTTGTCCTTAGAAAGAGACAAACGTGGGACGAACTTAGACTAAGATGGAACGAACTTAGACAAACCTTAGAATGAGACTAAAGTTTGTCTTTGTTCATCCCAAGTTAGGCTCGTTAGTCTCATTCTAAGGTTTGTCTAAGTTCGTCCTTAGAAACAGACTAACTTGGGACGAACTTTGACAAACTTGGGACGAACTTAGACAACCCTTAGAATGAGATCTAAGGTTTGTCTAAGTTCATCCTTAGAAAGAGACTAACTTGGGACAAACTTAGACTAACTTGGGACGAACTTATACAAACCTGAGAATGAGACTAAAGTTTGCCTTTGTTCGTCCCAAGTTAGTCTCGTTAGTCTCATTCTAAGGTTTGTCTAAGTTCATCCTTAGAAAGAGACTAACTTGGGACGAACTTATACAAACCTTAGAATGAGACTAAAGTTTGTCTTTGTTCATCCCAAGTTAGTCTCTTTAGTCTCATTCTAAGGTTTATCTAAGTTCGTCCTTAGAAAGAGACTAACTTGGGACGAACTTAGACTAACTTGGGACGAACTTATACAAACCTTAGAATGAGACTAAAATTTGTCTTTGTTCATCCCAAGTTAGGCTCGTTAGTCTCATTCTAAGGTTTGTCTAAGTTCGTCCTTAGAAACAGACTAACTTGGGATGAACTAAGACTAACTTGGGACGAACTGATACAAACCATAGAATGAGACTAAAGTTTATCTAAGTTCGTCCGAAGTTAGTCTCGTTTGACTCATTCTAAGGTTTGTCGAAGTTCGTCCTTAGAAAGAGACTAACTGGAGACAAACTTATACAACCCTTAGAATGAGACTAAAGTTTGTCTTTGTTCGTCCCAATTTAGTCTTGTTAGTCTCATTCTAAGGTTTATCTAAGTTCGTCCTTAGAAAGTGACTAACTTGGGACGAACTTAGACAAACCTTAGAATGAGACTAAAGTTTGTCTTTGTCGTCCCAAGTTAGTCTCGTTAGTCTCATTCTAAGGTTTACCTAAGTTCGTCCTTAGAAATAGACTAACTGGAGACGAACTTATACAAACCTTAGAATGAGACTAAAGTTTACCTAAGTTCATCCCAAGTTAGTCTCATTAGTCTCATTCTAAGGTTGTCTAAGTTCGTCCTTAGAATGAGACAAATGTGGGACGAACTTAGACTAAGATGGAACGAACTTAGACAAACCTTAGAATGAGACTAAAGTTTGTCTTTGTTCATCCCAAGTTAGGCTCGTTAGTCTCATTCTAAGGTTTGTCTAAGTTCGTCCTTAAAAAGAGACTAACTTGGGACGAACTTAGCCTAACTTAGGACGAACTTATACAAACTTTAGAATGAGACTAAAGTTTGTCTTTGTTCGTCCCAAGTTAGTCTCGTTAGTCTCATTCTAAGGTTTATCTAAGTTCGTCCTTAGAAAGAGACTAACTTGGGACGAACTTAGACTAACTTGGGACGAACTTATACAAACCTTAGAATGAGACTAAAGTTTGTCTTTGTTCGTCCCAAGTTAGTCTCGTTAGTCTCATTCTAAGGTTTATCTAAGTTCATTCTTAGAAAGAGACTAACTTGGGACAAACTTAGTCTAACTTGGGACGAACTTATACAAACCTTAGAATGAGAGTAAAGTTTGTCTTTGTTCGTCCCAAGTTAGTCTCGTTAGTCTCATTCTATGGTTTGTCTAAGTTCGTCCTTAGAAAGAGACAAACGTGGGACGAACTTGGTTTGTCTAAGTTCGTCCTTAGAAAGAGACAAACGTGGGACGAACTTAGACTAACTTGGGACGAACTTATACAAACTTTAGAATGAGACTAAAGTTTACCTAAGTTCATCCCAAGTTAGTCTCGTTAGTCTCATTCTAAGGTTTATCTAAGTTCGTCCTTAGAAAGAGACAAACGTGGGACGAACTTATACAAACCTTAGAATGAGACTAAAGTTTGTCTTTGTTCGTCCCAAGTTAGTCTCGTTAGTCTCATTCTAAGGTTTGTCTAAGTTCATGCTTAGAAAGAGAAAAACGTGGGACGAACTTAGACTAAGATGGAACGAACTTAGACAAACCTTCGAATGAGACTAAAGTTTGTCTTTGTTCATCCCAAGTTAGGCTCGTTAGTCTCATTCTAAGGTTTGTCTAAGTTCGTCCTTAGAAACAGACTAACTTGGGACGAACTTTGACAAACTTGGGACGAACTTAGACAACCCTTAGAATGAGATCTAAGGTTTGTCTAAGTTCATCCTTAGAAAGAGACTAACTTGGGACGAACTTAGACTAACTTGGGACGAACTTATACAAACCTGAGAATGAGACTAAAGTTTGCCTTTGTTCATCCCAAGTTAGTCTCGTTAGTCTCATTCTAAGGTTTGTCTAAGTTCATCCTTAGAAAGAGACTAACTTGGGACGAACTTATACAAACCTTAGAATGAGACTAAAGTTTGTCTTTGTTCGTCCCAAGTTTGTCTCGTTAATCTCATTCTAAAGTTTATCTAAGTTCATCCTTAGAAAGAGACTAACTTGGGACGAACTTAGACTAACTTGGGACGAACTTATACAAACTTAAGAATGAGACTAAAGTTTACGTAAGTTCATCCCAAGTTTGTCTCGTTAGTCTCATTCTAAGGTTTATCTAAGTTCATCCTTAGAAAGAGACTAACTTGAGACGATCTTATACAAACCTTAGAATGAGACTAAAGTTTGTCTTTGTTCGTCCCAAGTTAGTCTCCTTAATCTCATTCTAAGGTTTTCCGAGTTCGTCGTTAGAAATTGGCTAACTTGGGACAACTTAGACTAACCTTAGAATGAGACTAATGTTTGTCTTTATTCTTCCCAAGTTAGTCTCGTTAGTCTCATTCTAAGGTTTGTCCAACTTCGTCCTTAGAAATAGACTAACTTGGGACGAACTTTGACAAACTTGGGATGAACTTAGACAAACCTTAGAATGAGACTAAAGTTTACCTAAGTTCATCCCAAGTTAGTCTCGTTAGTCTCATTTTAAGGTTTATCTAAGTTCGTCCTTAGAAAGAGACTAACTTGGGACGAACTTAGACTAACTTGGGACGAACTTATACAAACCTTAGAATGAGACTAAAGTTTTTCTTTGTTCGTCCCACTTAGACTAACTTGGGACGAACTTATACAAACTTTAGAATGAGACTAAAGTTTATCTAAGTTTGTCCGAAGTTAGTCTCGTTAGTCTCATTCTAAGGTTTATCTAAGTTCGTCCTTAGAAAGAGACTTACTTGGGATGAACTTAGACTTACTTGGAACGAACTTATACAAACCTTAGAATGAGACTAAAGTTTGTCTTTGTTCGTCCCGAGGTAGTCTCGTTAGTCTCATTCTAAGGTTTATCTAAGTTCGTCCTTAGAAAGAGACTAACTTGGGACGAACTTAGACTAACTTGAGACGAACTTATACAAACCTTAGAATGAGACTAAAGTTTGTCTTTGTTCGTCCCAAGTTAGTCTCGTTAGTCTCATTCAAAGGTTTATCTAAGTTCGTCCTTAGAAAGAGACTAACTTGGGACGAACTTAGACTAACTTGGGACGAACTTATACAAACCTTAGAATGAGACTAAAGTTTGTCTTTGTTCGTCCCAAGTTAGTCTTGTTAGTCTCATTCTAAGGTTTATCTAAGTTCGTCCTTAGAAAGAGATTAACTGGGGACGAACTTAGACTAACTTGGGACGAACTTATACAAACTTTAGAATGAGACTAAAGTTTACCTGAGTTCATCCCAAGTTAGTCTCTTTTGTCTCATTCTAAGGTTTATCTAAGTTCGTCCTTAGAAAGAGACTAACTTGAGACGAACTTATACAAACCTTAGAATGAGACTAAAGTTTGTCTTTGTTCGTCCCAAGTTAGTCTTCTTAATCTCATTCTAAGGTTTATCTGAGTTCGTCCTTAGAAATTGGCTAACTTGGGACAACTTAGACTAACCTTAGAATGAGACTAATGTTTGTCTTTATTCTTCCCAAGTTAGTCTCGTTAGTCTCATTCTAAGGTTTGTCCAACTTCGTCCTTAGAAATAGACTAACTTGGGACGAACTTTGACAAACTTGGGATGAACTTAGACAAACCTTAGAATAAGACTAAAGTTTACCTAAGTTCATCCCAAGTTAGTCTCGTTAGTCTCATTTTAAGGTTTATCTAAGTTCGTCCTTAGAAAGAGACTAACTTGGGACGAACTTAGACTAACTTGGGACGAACTTATACAAACCTTAGAATGAGACTAAAGTTTTTCTTTGTTCGTCCCACTTAGACTAACTTGGGACGAACTTATACAAACTTTAGAATGAGACTAAAGTTTATCTAAGTTTGTCCGAAGTTAGTCTCGTTAGTCTCATTCTAAGGTTTATCTAAGTTCGTCCTTAGAAAGAGACTAACTTGGGACGAACTTAGACTTACTTGGAACGAACTTATACAAACCTTAGAATGAGACTAAAGTTTGTCTTTGTTCGTCCCGAGGTAGTCTCGTTAGTCTCATTCTATGGTTTATCTAAGTTCGTCCTTGGAAAGAGACTAACTTGGGACGAACTTAGACTAACTTGAGACGAACTTATACAAACCTTAGAATGAGACTAAAGTTTGTCTTTGTTCATCCCAAGTTAGTCTCGTTAGTCTCATTCTAAGGTTTATCTAAGTTCGTCCTTAGAAAGAGACTAACTTGGGACGAACTTAGACTAACTTGGGACGAACTTATACAAACCTTAGAATGAGACTAAAGTTTGTCTTTGTTCGTCCCAAGTTAGTCTTGTTAGTCTCATTCTAAGGTTTATCTAAGTTCGTCCTTAGAAAGAGATTAACTGGGGACGAACTTAGACTAACTTGGGACGAACTTATACAAACTTTAGAATGAGACTAAAGTTTACCTGAGTTCATCCCAAGTTAGTCTCTTTTGTCTCATTCTAAGGTTTATCTAAGTTCGTCCTTAGAAAGAGACTAACTTGAGACGAACTTATACAAACCTTAGAATGAGACTAAAGTTTGTCTTTGTTCGTCCCAAGTTAGTCTCCTTAATCTCATTCTAAGGTTTATCTGAGTTCGTCCTTAGAAATTGGCTAACTTGGGACAACTTAGACTAACCTTAGAATGAGACTAATGTTTGTCTTTATTCTTCCCAAGTTAGTCTCGTTAGTCTCATTCTAAGGTTTTTCCAACTTCGTCCTTAGAAATAGACTAACTTTGGACGAACTTTGACAAACTTGGGATGAACTTAGACAAACCTTAGAATGAGACTAAAGTTTACCTAAGTTCATCCCAAATTAGTCTCGTTAGTCTCATTTTAAGGTTTATCTAAGTTCGTCCTTAGAAAGAGACTAACTTGGGACGAACTTAGACTAACTTGGGACGAACTTATACAAACCTTAGAATGAGACTAAAGTTTTTCTTTGTTCGTCCCACTTAGACTAACTTGGGACGAACTTATACAAACTTTAGAATGAGACTAAAGTTTATCTAAGTTTGTCCGAAGTTAGTCTCGTTAGTCTCATTCTAAGGTTTATCTAAGTTCGTCCTTAGAAAGAGACTAACTTGGGACGAACTTAGACTTACTTGGAACGAACTTATACAAACCTTAGAATGAGACTAAAGTTCGTCTTTGTTCGTCCCGAGGTAGTCTCGTTAGTCTCATTCTAAGGTTTATCTAAGTTCGTCCTTAGAAAGAGACTAACTTGGGACGAACTTAGACTAACTTGAGACGAATTTATACAAACCTTAGAATGAGAGTAAAGTTTGTCTTTGTTCGTCCCAAGTTAGTCTCGTTAGTCTCATTCTATGGTTTGTCTAAGTTCGTCCTTGGAAAGAGACAAACGTGGGACGAACTTAGACTAACTTGGGACGAACTTATACAAACCTTAGAATGAGACTAAAATTTATCTTTGTTCGTCCCAATTTAGTCTCGTTAGTCTCATTCTAAGGGTTGTCTAAGTTCGTCCTTAGAAAGAGACTAACTTGGGACGAACTTATACAAACCGTAGAATGAGACTAAAGTTTGTCTTTGTTCGTCCCAAGTTAGTCTCGTTAGTCTCATTCTAAGGTTTATCTAAGTTCGTCCTTAGAAAGAGACTAACTTGGGATGAACTTAGACTAACTTGGGATGAACTTAGACTAACTTGGGATGAACTTATACAAACTTTAGAATGAGACTAAAGTTTACCTAAGTTCATCCCAAGTTAGTCTCGTTAGACTCATTCTAAGGTTTATCTAAGTTTGTCCTTAGAAAGAGACAAACGTGGGACGAATTTATACAAACCTTAGAATGAGACTAAAGTTTGTCTTTGTTCGTCCCAAGTTAGTCTCGTTAGTCTCATTCTAAGGTTTGTCTAAGTTCATGCTTAGAAAGAGAAAAACGTGGGACGAACTTAGACTAAGATGGAACGAACTTAGACAAACCTTCGAATGAGACTAAAGTTTGTCTTTGTTCATCCCAAGTTAGGCTCGTTAGTCTCATTCTAAGGTTTGTCTAAGTTCGTCCTTAGAAACAGACTAACTTGGGACGAACTTTGACAAACTTGGGACGAACTTAGACAACCCTTAGAATGAGATCTAAGGTTTGTCTAAGTTCATCCTTAGAAAGAGACTAACTTGGGACGAACTTAGACTAACTTGGGACGAACTTATACAAACCTGAGAATGAGACTAAAGTTTGCCTTTGTTCATCCCAAGTTAGTCTCGTTAGTCTCATTCTAAGGTTTGTCTAAGTTCATCCTTAGAAAGAGACTAACTTGGGACGAACTTATACAAACCTTAGAATGAGACTAAAGTTTGTCTTTGTTCGTCCCAATTTTGTCTCGTTAATCTCATTCTAAAGTTTATCTAAGTTCATCCTTAGAAAGAGACTAACTTGGGACGAACTTAGACTAACTTGGGACGAACTTATACAAACTTAAGAATGAGACTAAAGTTTACGTAAGTTCATCCCAAGTTAGTCTCGTTAGTCTCATTCTAAGGTTTATCTAAGTTCATCCTTAGAAAGAGACTAACTTGAGACGAACTTATACAAACCTTAGAATGAGACTAAAGTTTGTCTTTGTTCGTCCCAAGTTAGTCTCCTTAATCTCATTCTAAGGTTTTCCGAGTTCGTCGTTAGAAATTGGCTAACTTGGGACAACTTAGACTAACCTTAGAATGAGACTAATGTTTGTCTTTATTCTTCCCAAGTTAGTCTCGTTAGTCTCATTCTAAGGTTTGTCCAACTTCGTCCTTAGAAATAGACTAACTTGGGACGAACTTTGACAAACTTGGGATGAACTTAGACAAACCTTAGAATGAGACTAAAGTTTACCTAAGTTCATCCCAAGTTAGTCTCGTTAGTCTCATTTTAAGGTTTATCTAAGTTCGTCCTTAGAAAGAGACTAACTTGGGACGAACTTAGACTAACTTGGGACGAACTTATACAAACCTTAGAATGAGACTAAAGTTTTTCTTTGTTCGTCCCACTTAGACTAACTTGGGACGAACTTATACAAACTTTAGAATGAGACTAAAGTTTATCTAAGTTTGTCCGAAGTTAGTCTCGTTAGTCTCATTCTAAGGTTTATCTAAGTTCGTCCTTAGAAAGAGACTAACTTGGGACGAACTTAGACTTACTTGGAACGAACTTATACAAACCTTAGAATGAGACTAAAGTTTGTCTTTGTTCGTCCCGAGGTAGTCTCGTTAGTCTCATTCTAAGGTTTATCTAAGTTCGTCCTTAGAAAGAGACTAACTTGGGACGAACTTAGACTAACTTGAGACGAACTTATACAAACCTTAGAATGAGACTAAAGTTTGTCTTTGTTCGTCCCAAGTTAGTCTCGTTAGTCTCATTCTAAGGTTTATCTAAGTTCGTCCTTAGAAAGAGACTAACTTGGGACGAACTTAGACTAACTTGGGACGAACTTATACAAACCTTAGAATGAGACTAAAGTTTGTCTTTGTTCGTCCCAAGTTAGTCTTGTTAGTCTCATTCTAAGGTTTATCTAAGTTCGTCCTTAGAAAGAGATTAACTGGGGACGAACTTAGACTAACTTGGGACGAACTTATACAAACTTTAGAATGAGACTAAAGTTTACCTGAGTTCATCCCAAGTTAGTCTCTTTTGTCTCATTCTAAGGTTTATCTAAGTTCGTCCTTAGAAAGAGACTAACTTGAGACGAACTTATACAAACCTTAGAATGAGACTAAAGTTTGTCTTTGTTCGTCCCAAGTTAGTCTTCTTAATCTCATTCTAAGGTTTATCTGAGTTCGTCCTTAGAAATTGGCTAACTTGGGACAACTTAGACTAACCTTAGAATGAGACTAATGTTTGTCTTTATTCTTCCCAAGTTAGTCTCGTTAGTCTCATTCTAAGGTTTGTCCAACTTCGTCCTTAGAAATAGACTAACTTGGGACGAACTTTGACAAACTTGGGATGAACTTAGACAAACCTTAGAATAAGACTAAAGTTTACCTAAGTTCATCCCAAGTTAGTCTCGTTAGTCTCATTTTAAGGTTTATCTAAGTTCGTCCTTAGAAAGAGACTAACTTGGGACGAACTTAGACTAACTTGGGACGAACTTATACAAACCTTAGAATGAGACTAAAGTTTTTCTTTGTTCGTCCCACTTAGACTAACTTGGGACGAACTTATACAAACTTTAGAATGAGACTAAAGTTTATCTAAGTTTGTCCGAAGTTAGTCTCGTTAGTCTCATTCTAAGGTTTATCTAAGTTCGTCCTTAGAAAGAGACTAACTTGGGACGAACTTAGACTTACTTGGAACGAACTTATACAAACCTTAGAATGAGACTAAAGTTTGTCTTTGTTCGTCCCGAGGTAGTCTCGTTAGTCTCATTCTATGGTTTATCTAAGTTCGTCCTTAGAAAGAGACTAACTTGGGACGAACTTAGACTAACTTGAGACGAACTTATACAAACCTTAGAATGAGACTAAAGTTTGTCTTTGTTCATCCCAAGTTAGTCTCGTTAGTCTCATTCTAAGGTTTATCTAAGTTCGTCCTTAGAAAGAGACTAACTTGGGACGAACTTAGACTAACTTGGGACGAACTTATACAAACCTTAGAATGAGACTAAAGTTTGTCTTTGTTCGTCCCAAGTTAGTCTTGTTAGTCTCATTCTAAGGTTTATCTAAGTTCGTCCTTAGAAAGAGATTAACTGGGGACGAACTTAGACTAACTTGGGACGAACTTATACAAACTTTAGAATGAGACTAAAGTTTACCTGAGTTCATCCCAAGTTAGTCTCTTTTGTCTCATTCTAAGGTTTATCTAAGTTCGTCCTTAGAAAGAGACTAACTTGAGACGAACTTATACAAACCTTAGAATGAGACTAAAGTTTGTCTTTGTTCGTCCCAAGTTAGTCTCCTTAATCTCATTCTAAGGTTTATCTGAGTTCGTCCTTACAAAATTGGCTAACTTGGGACAACTTAGACTAACCTTAGAATGAGACTAATGTTTGTCTTTATTCTTCCCAAGTTAGTCTCGTTAGTCTCATTCTAAGGTTTGTCCAACTTCGTCCTTAGAAATAGACTAACTTGGGACGAACTTTGACAAACTTGGGATGAACTTAGACAAACCTTAGAATGAGACTAAAGTTTACCTAAGTTCATCCCAAATTAGTCTCGTTAGTCTCATTTTAAGGTTTATCTAAGTTCGTCCTTAGAAAGAGACTAACTTGGGACGAACTTAGACTAACTTGGGACGAACTTATACAAACCTTAGAATGAGACTAAAGTTTTTCTTTGTTCGTCCCACTTAGACTAACTTGGGACGAACTTATACAAACTTTAGAATGAGACTAAAGTTTATCTAAGTTTGTCCGAAGTTAGTCTCGTTAGTCTCATTCTAAGGTTTATCTAAGTTCGTCCTTAGAAAGAGACTAACTTGGGACGAACTTAGACTTACTTGGAACGAACTTATACAAACCTTAGAATGAGACTAAAGTTCGTCTTTGTTCGTCCCGAGGTAGTCTCGTTAGTCTCATTCTAAGGTTTATCTAAGTTCGTCCTTAGAAAGAGACTAACTTGGGACGAACTTAGACTAACTTGAGACGAACTTATACAAAACTTAGAATGAGAGTAAAGTTTGTCTTTGTTCGTCCCAAGTTAGTCTCGTTAGTCTCATTCTATGGTTTGTCTAAGTTCGTCCTTAGAAAGAGACAAACGTGGGACGAACTTAGACTAACTTGGGACGAACTTATACAAACCTTAGAATGAGACTAAAATTTATCTTTGTTCGTCCCAATTTAGTCTCGTTAGTCTCATTCTAAGGGTTGTCTAAGTTCGTCCTTAGAAAGAGACTAACTTGGGACGAACTTATACAAACCGTAGAATGAGACTAAAGTTTGTCTTTGTTCGTCCCAAGTTAGTCTCGTTAGTCTCATTCTAAGGTTTATCTAAGTTCGTCCTTAGAAAGAGACTAACTTGGGATGAACTTAGACTAACTTGGGATGAACTTAGACTAACTTGGGATGAACTTATACAAACTTTAGAATGAGACTAAAGTTTACCTAAGTTCATCCCAAGTTAGTCTCGTTAGACTCATTCTAAGGTTTATCTAAGTTTGTCCTTAGAAAGAGACAAACGTGGGACGAACTTATACAAACCTTAGAATGAGACTAAAGTTTGTCTTTGTTCGTCCCAAGTTAGTCTCGTTAGTCTCATTCTAAGGTTTGTCTAAGTTCATGCTTAGAAGAGAAAAACGTGGGACGAACTTAGACTAAGATGGAACGAACTTAGACAAACCTTCGAATGAGACTAAAGTTTGTCTTTGTTCATCCCAAGTTAGGCTCGTTAGTCTCATTCTAAGGTTTGTCTAAGTTCGTCCTTAGAAACAGACTAACTTGGGACGAACTTTGACAAACTTGGGACGAACTTAGACAACCCTTAGAATGAGATCTAAGGTTTGTCTAAGTTCATCCTTAGAAAGAGACTAACTTGGGACGAACTTAGACTAACTTGGGACGAACTTATACAAACCTGAGAATGAGACTAAAGTTTGCCTTTGTTCATCCCAAGTTAGTCTCGTTAGTCTCATTCTAAGGTTTGTCTAAGTTCATCCTTAGAAAGAGACTAACTTGGGACGAACTTATACAAACCTTAGAATGAGACTAAAGTTTGTCTTTGTTCGTCCCAAGTTTGTCTCGTTAATCTCATTCTAAAGTTTATCTAAGTTCATCCTTAGAAAGAGACTAACTTGGGACGAACTTAGACTAACTTGGGACGAACTAATACAAACTTTAGAATGAGACTAAAGTTTACCTAAGTTCATCCCAAGTTAGTCTCGTTAGTCTCATTCTAAGGTTTATCTAAGTTCATCCTTAGAAAGAGACTAACTTGAGACGAACTTATACAAACCTTAGAATGAGACTAAAGTTTGTCTTTGTTCGTCCCAAGTTAGTCTCCTTAATCTCATTCTAAGGTTTTCCGAGTTCGTCGTTAGAAATTGGCTAACTTGGGACAACTTAGACTAACCTTAGAATGAGACTAATGTTTGTCTTTATTCTTCCCAAGTTAGTCTCGTTAGTCTCATTCTAAGGTTTGTCCAACTTCGTCCTTAGAAATAGACTAACTTGGGACAAACTTTGACAAACTTGGGATGAACTTAGACAAACCTTAGAATGAGACTAAAGTTTACCTAAGTTCATCCCAAGTTAGTCTCGTTAGTCTCATTTTAAGGTTTATCTAAGTTCGTCCTTAGAAAGAGACTAACTTGGGACGAACTTAGACTAACTTGGGACGAACTTATACAAACCTTAGAATGAGACTAAAGTTTTTCTTTGTTCGTCCCACTTAGACTAACTTGGGACGAACTTATACAAACTTTAGAATGAGACTAAAGTTTATCTAAGTTTGTCCGAAGTTAGTCTCGTTAGTCTCATTCTAAGGTTTATCTAAGTTCGTCCTTAGAAAGAGACTAACTTGGGACGAACTTAGACTTACTTGGAACGAACTTATACAAACCTTAGAATGAGACTAAAGTTTGTCTTTGTTCGTCCCGAGGTAGTCTCGTTAGTCTCATTCTAAGGTTTATCTAAGTTCGTCCTTAGAAAGAGACTAACTTGGGACGAACTTAGACTAACTTGAGACGAACTTATACAAACCTTAGAATGAGACTAAAGTTTGTCTTTGTTCGTCCCAAGTTAGTCTCGTTAGTCTCATTCTAAGGTTTATCTAAGTTCGTCCTTAGAAAGAGACTAACTTGGGACGAACTTAGACTAACTTGGGACGAACTTATACAAACCTTAGAATGAGACTAAAGTTTGTCTTTGTTCGTCCCAAGTTAGTCTTGTTAGTCTCATTCTAAGGTTTATCTAAGTTCGTCCTTAGAAAGAGATTAACTGGGGACGAACTTAGACTAACTTGGGACGAACTTATACAAACTTTAGAATGAGACTAAAGTTTACCTGAGTTCATCCCAAGTTAGTCTCTTTTGTCTCATTCTAAGGTTTATCTAAGTTCGTCCTTAGAAAGAGACTAACTTGAGACGAACTTATACAAACCTTAGAATGAGACTAAAGTTTGTCTTTGTTCGTCTCAAGTTAGTCTCCTTAATCTCATTCTAAGGTTTATCTGAGTTCGTCCTTAGAAATTGGCTAACTTGGGACAACTTAGACTAACCTTAGAATGAGACTAATGTTTGTCTTTATTCTTCCCAAGTTAGTCTCGTTAGTCTCATTCTAATGTTTGTCCAACTTCGTCCTTAGAAATAGACTAACTTGGGACGAACTTTGACAAACTTGGGATGAACTTAGACAAACCTTAGAATGAGACTAAAGTTTACCTAAGTTCATCCCAAGTTAGTCTCGTTAGTCTCATTTTAAGGTTTATCTAAGTTCGTCCTTAGAAAGAGACTAACTTGGGACGAACTTAGACTAACTTGGGACGAACTTATACAAACCTTAGAATGAGACTAAAGTTTTTCTTTGTTCGTCCCACTTAGACTAACTTGGGACGAACTTATACAAACTTTAGAATGAGACTAAAGTTTATCTAAGTTTGTCCGAAGTTAGTCTCGTTAGTCTCATTCTAAGGTTTATCTAAGTTCGTCCTTAGAAAGAGACTAACTTGGGACGAACTTAGACTTACTTGGAACGAACTTATACAAACCTTAGAATGAGACTAAAGTTTGTCTTTGTTCGTCCCGAGGTAGTCTCGTTAGTCTCATTCTAAGGTTTATCTAAGTTCGTCCTTAGAAAGAGACTAACTTGGGACGAACTTAGACTAACTTGAGACAAACTTATACAAACCTTAGAATGAGACTAAAGTTTGTCTTTGTTCGTCCCAAGTTAGTCTCGTTAGTCTCATTCTAAGGTTTGTCTAAGTTCGTCCTTAGAAAGAGACTAACTTGGGACGAACTTATACAAACCTTAGAATGAGACTAAAGTTTGTCTTTGTTCGTCCCAAGTTAGTCTTGTTAGTCTCATTCTAAGGTTTATCTAAGTTCGTCCTTAGAAAGAGATTAACTGGGGACGAACTTAGACTAACTTGGGACGAACTTATACAAACTTTAGAATGAGACTAAAGTTTACCTGAGTTCATCCCAAGTTAGTCTCTTTTGTCGCATTCTAAGGTTTATCTAAGTTCGTCCTTAGAAAGAGACTAACTTGAGACAAACTTATACAAACCTTAGAATGAGACTAAAGTTTGTCTTTGTTCGTCCCAACTTAGTCTCCTTAATCTCATTCTAATGTTTATCTGAGTTCGTCCTTAGAAATTGGCTAACTTGGGACAACTTAGACTAACCTTAGAATGAGACTAATGTTTGTCTTTATTCTTCCCAAGTTAGTCTCGTTAGTCTCATTCTAAGGTTTGTCCAACTTCGTCCTTAGAAATAGACTAACTTGGGACGAACTTTGACAAACTTGGGATGAACTTAGACAAACCTTAGAATGAGACTAAAGTTTACCTAAGTTCATCCCAAGTTAGTCTCGTTAGTCTCATTTTAAGGTTTATCTAAGTTCGTCCTTAGAAAGAGAGTAACTTGGGACGAACTTAGACTAACTTGGGACGAACTTATACAAACCTTAGAATGAGACTAAAGTTTTTCTTTGTTCGTCCCACTTAGACTAACTTGGGACGAACTTATACAAACTTTAGAATGAGACTAAAGTTTATCTAAGTTTGTCCGAAGTTAGTCTCGTTAGTCTCATTCTAAGGTTTATCTAAGTTCGTCCTTAGAAAGAGACTAACTTGGGACGAACTTAGACTTACTTGGAACGAACTTATACAAACCTTAGAATGAGACTAAAGTTTGTATTTGTTCGTCCCGAGGTAGTCTCGTTAGTCTCATTCTAAGGTTTATCTAAGTTTGTCCTTAGAAAGAGACTAACTTGGGACGAACTTAGACTAACTTGAGACGAACTTATAGAAACCTTAGAATGAGACTAAAGTTTGTCTTTGTTCGTCCCAAGTTAGTCTCGTTAGTCTCATTCTAAGGTTTATCTAAGTTCGTCCTTAGAAAGAGACTAACTTGGGACGAACTTAGACTAACTTGGGACGAACTTATACAAACCTTAGAATGAGACTAAAGTTTGTCTTTGTTCGTCCCAAGTTAGTCTTGTTAGTCTCATTCTAAGGTTTATCTAAGTTCGTCCTTAGAAAGAGATTAACTGGGGACGAACTTAGACTAACTTGGGACGAACTTATACAAACTTTAGAATGAGACTAAAGTTTACCTGAGTTCATCCCAAGTTAGTCTCTTTTGTCTCATTCTAAGGTTTATCTAAGTTCGTCCTTAGAAAGAGACTAACTTGAGACGAACTTATACAAACCTTAGAATGAGACTAAAGTTTGTCTTTGTTCGTCCCAACTTAGTCTCCTTAATCTCATTCTAATGTTTATCTGAGTTCGTCCTTAGAAATTGGCTAACTTGGGACAACTTAGACTAACCTTAGAATGAGACTAATGTTTGTCTTTATTCTTCCCAAGTTAGTCTCGTTAGTCTCATTCTAAGGTTTGTCCAACTTCGTCCTTAGAAATAGACTAACTTGGGACGAACTTTGACAAACTTGGGATGAACTTAGACAAACCTTAGAATGAGACTAAAGTTTACCTAAGTTCATCCCAAGTTAGTCTCGTTAGTCTCATTTTAAGGTTTATCTAAGTTCGTCCTTAGAAAGAGACTAACTTGGGACGAACTTAGACTAACTTGGGACGAACTTATACAAACCTTAGAATGAGACTAAAGTTTTTCTTTGTTCGTCCCACTTAGACTAACTTGGGACGAACTTATACAAACTTTAGAATGAGACTAAAGTTTATCTATGTTTGTCCGAAGTTAGTCTTGTTAGTCTCATTCTAAGGTTTATCTAAGTTCGTCCTTAGAAAGAGACTAACTTGGGACGAACTTAGACTTACTTGGAACGAACTTATACAAACCTTAGAATGAGACTAAAGTTTGTCTTTGTTCGTCCCGAGGTAGTCTCGTTAGTCTCATTCTAAGGTTTATCTAAGTTCGTCCTTAGAAAGAGACTAACTTGGGACGAACTTAGACTAACTTGAGACGAACTTATACAAACCTTAGAATGAGACTAAAGTTTGTCTTTGTTCGTCCCAAGTTAGTCTCGTTAGTCTCATTCTAAGGTTTATCTAAGTTCGTCCTTAGAAAGAGACTAACTTGGGACGAACTTAGACTAACTTGGGACGAACTTATACAAACCTTAGAATGAGACTAAAGTTTGTCTTTGTTCGTCCCAAGTTAGTCTTGTTAGTCTCATTCTAAGGTTTATCTAAGTTCGTCCTTAGAAAGAGATTAACTGGGGACGAACTTAGACTAACTTGGGACGAACTTATACAAACTTTAGAATGAGACTAAAGTTTACCTGAGTTCATCCCAAGTTAGTCTCTTTTGTCTCATTCTAAGGTTTATCTAAGTTCGTCCTTAGAAAGAGACTAACTTGAGACGAACTTATACAAACCTTAGAATGAGACTAAAGTTTGTCTTTGTTCGTCTCAAGTTAGTCTCCTTAATCTCATTCTAAGGTTTATCTGAGTTCGTCCTTAGAAATTGGCTAACTTGGGACAACTTAGACTAACCTTAGAATGAGACTAATGTTTGTCTTTATTCTTCCCAAGTTAGTCTCGTTAGTCTCATTCTAAGGTTTGTCCAACTTCGTCCTTAGAAATAGACTAACTTGGGACGAACTTTGACAAACTTGGGATGAACTTAGACAAACCTTAGAATGAGACTAAAGTTTACCTAAGTTCATCCCAAGTTAGTCTCGTTAGTCTCATTTTAAGGTTTATCTAAGTTCGTCCTTAGAAAGAGACTAACTTGGGACGAACTTAGACTAACTTGGGACAAACTTATACAAACCTTAGAATGAGACTAAAGTTTTTCTTTGTTCGTCCCACTTAGACTAACTTGGGACGAACTTATACAAACTTTAGAATGAGACTAAAGTTTATCTAAGTTTGTCCGAAGTTAGTCTCGTTAGTCTCATTCTAAGGTTTATCTAAGTTCGTCCTTAGAAAGAGACTAACTTGGGACGAACTTAAACTTACTTGGAACAAACTTATACAAACCTTAGAATGAGACTAAAGTTTGTCTTTGTTCGTCCCGAGGTAGTCTCGTTAGTCTCATTCTAAGGTTTATCTAAGTTCGTCCTTAGAAAGAGACTAACTTGGGACGAACTTAGACTAACTTGAGACGAACTTATACAAACCTTAGAATGAGACTAAAGTTTGTCTTTGTTCGTCCCAAGTTAGTCTCGTTAGTCTCATTCTAAGGTTTATCTAAGTTCGTCCTTAGAAAGAGACTAACTTGGGACGAACTTATACAAACCTTAGAATGAGACTAAAGTTTGTCTTTGTTCGTCCCAAGTTAGTCTTGTTAGTCTCATTCTAAGGTTTATCTAAGTTCGTCCTTAGAAAGAGATTAACTGGGGACGAACTTAGACTAACTTGGGACGAACTTATACAAACTTTAGAATGAGACTAAAGTTTACCTGAGTTCATCCCAAGTTAGTCTCTTTTGTCTCATTCTAAGGTTTATCTAAGTTCGTCCTTAGAAAGAGACTAACTTGAGACGAACTTATACAAACCTTAGAATGAGACTAAAGTTTGTCTTTGTTCGTCCCAACTTAGTCTCCTTAATCTCATTCTAATGTTTATCTGAGTTTGTCCTTAGAAATTGGCTAACTTGGGACAACTTAGACTAACCTTAGAATGAGACTAATGTTTGTCTTTATTCTTCCCAAGTTAGTCTCGTTAGTCTCATTCTAAGGTTTGTCCAACTTCGTCCTTAGAAATAGACTAACTTGGGACGAACTTTGACAAACTTGGGATGAACTTAGACAAACCTTAGAATGAGACTAAAGTTTACCTAAGTTCATCCCAAGTTAGTCTCGTTAGTCTCATTTTAAGGTTTATCTAAGTTCGTCCTTAGAAAGAGAGTAACTTGGGACGAACTTAGACTAACTTGGGACGAACTTATACAAACCTTAGAATGAGACTAAAGTTTTTCTTTGTTCGTCCCAATTAGACTAACTTGGGACGAACTTATACAAACTTGAGAATGAGACTAAAGTTTATCTAAGTTTGTCCGAAGTTAGTCTCGTTAGTCTCATTCTAAGGTTTATCTAAGTTCGTCCTTAGAAAGAGACTAACTTGGGACGAACTTAGACTTACTTGGAACGAACTTATACAAACCTTAGAATGAGACTAAAGTTTGTATTTGTTCGTCCCGAGGTAGTCTCGATAGTCTCATTCTAAGGTTTATCTAAGTTCGTCCTTAGAAAGAGACTAACTTGGGACGAACTTAGACTAACTTGAGACGAACTTATACAAACCTTAGAATGAGACTAAAGTTTGTCTTTGTTTGTCCCAAGTTAGTCTCGTTAGTCTCATTCTAAGGTTTATCTAAGTTCGTCCTTAGAAAGAGACTAACTTGGGACGAACTTAGACTAACTTGGGACGAACTTATACAAACCTTAGAATGAGACTAAAGTTTGTCTTTGTTCGTCCCAAGTTAGTCTTGTTAGTCTCATTCTAAGGTTTATCTAAGTTCGTCCTTAGAAAGAGATTAACTGGGGACGAACTTAGACTAACTTGGGACGAACTTATACAAACTTTAGAATGAGACTAAAGTTTACCTGAGTTCATCCCAAGTTAGTCTCTTTTGTCTCATTCTAAGGTTTATCTAAGTTCGTCCTTAGAAAGAGACTAACTTGAGACGAACTTATACAAACCTTAGAATGAGACTAAAGTTTGTCTTTGTTCGTCCCAACTTAGTCTCCTTAATCTCATTCTAATGTTTATCTGAGTTCGTCCTTAGAAATTGTCTAATTTGGGACAACTTAGACTAACCTTAGAATGAGACTAATGTTTGTCTTTATTCTTCCCAAGTTAGTCTCGTTAGTCTCATTCTAAGGTTTGTCCAACTTCGTCCTTAGAAATAGACTAACTTGGGATGAACTTTGACAAACTTGGGATGAACTTAGACAAACCTTAGAATGAGACTAAAGTTTACCTAAGTTCATCCCAAGTTAGTCTCGTTAGTCTCATTTTAAGGTTTATCTAAGTTCGTCCTTAGAAAGAGACTAACTTGGGACGAACTTAGACTAACTTGGGACGAACTTATACAAACCTTAGAATGAGACTAAAGTTTTTCTTTGTTCGTCCCACTTAAACTAACTTGGGACGAACTTATACAAACTTTAGAATGAGACTAAAGTTTATCTAAGTTTGTCCGAAGTTAGTCTCGTTAGTCTCATTCTAAGGTTTATCTAAGTTCGTCCTTAGAAAGAGACTAACTTGGGACGAACTTAGACGAACTTGGAACGAACTTATACAAACCTTAGAATGAGACTAAAGTTTGTCTTTGTTCGTCCCGAGGTAGTCTCGTTAGTCTCATTCTAAGGTTTATCTAAGTTCGTCCTTAGAAAGAGACTAACTTGGGACGAACTTTGACTAACTTGAGACGAACTTATACAACCCTTAGAATGAGACTAAAGTTTGTCTTTGTTCGTCCCAAGTTAGTCTCGTTAGTCTCATTCTAAGGTTTATCTAAGTTCGTCCTTAGAAAGAGATTAACTTGGGACGAACTTAGACTAACTTGGGACGAACTTATACAAACCTTAGAATGAGACTAAAGTTTGTCTTTGTTCGTCCCAAGTTAGTCTCGTTAGTCTCATTCTAAGGTTTATCTAAGTTCGTCCTTAGAAAGAGATTAACTGGGGACGAACTTAGACTAACTTGGGACGAACTTATACAAACTTTAGAATGAGACTAAAGTTTACCTAAGTTCATCCCAAGTTAGTCTCTTTTGTCTCATTCTAAGGTTTATCTAAGTTCGTCCTTAGAAAGAGACTAACTTGGGACGAACTTAGACTAACTTGGGACGAACTTATACAAACCTTAGAATGAGACTAAAATTTGTCTTTGTTCATCCCAAGTTAGGCTCGTTAGTCTCATTCTAAGGTTTGTCTAAGTTCATCCTTAGAAACAGACTACTAACTTGGGACGAACTTAGACTAACTTGGGATGAACTTATACAAACCGTAGAATTAGACTAAAGTTTATCTAAGTTAGTCCGAAGTTAGTCTCGTTAGTCTCATTCTAAGGTTTGTCTAAGTTCGTCCTTAGAAAGCGAGTAACTGGAGATGAACTTATACAACCCTTAGAATGAGACTAAAGTTTGTCTTTGTTCGTCCCAATTTAGTCTTGTTAGTCTCATTCTAAGGTTTATCTAAGTTCGTCTTTAGAAAGAGACTAACTTGGGACAAACTTATACAAACCTTAGAATGAGACTAAAGTTTGTCTTTGTTCGTCCCAAGTTAGTCTCGTTAGTCTCATTCTAAGGTTTGTCTAAGTTCGTCCTTAGAAAGAGACAAACGTGGGACGAACTTAGACTAACTTGGGACAAACTTGGATAAACCTTAGAATGAGACTAAAGTTAGTCTTTGTTCATCCCAAGTTAGTCCCGTTAGTCTCATTCTAAGGTTTGATTTAGTTCGTCCTTAGAAGTTAGTCTCGTTAGTCTCATTACTAAGATGGGACGAACTTAGACAAACCTTAGAATGAGACTAAAGTTTGTCTTTGTTCATCCCAAGTTAGTCTCGTTAGTCTCATTCTAAGGTTTGTCTAAGTTCGTCCTTAGAAAGATAAAAACGTGGGACGAACTTAGACTAAGATTGAACGAACTTAGACAAACCTTAGAATGAGACTAAAGTTTGTCTTTGTTCATCCCAAGTTAGGCTCGTTAGTCTCATTCTAAGGTTTGTCTAAGTTCGTCCTTAGAAACAGACTAACTTGGGGCGAACTTTGACAAACTTGGGACGAACTTAGACAACCCATAGAATGAGATCTAAGGTTTGCCTAAGTTCATCCTTAGAAAGAGACTAACTTGGGACGAACTTAGACTAACTTGGGACGAACTTATACAAACCTGAGAATGAGACTAAAGTTTGCCTTTGTTCGTCCCAAGTTAGTTTCGTTAGTCTCATTCTAAGGTTTGTCTAAGTTCATCCTTAGAAAGAGACTAAGTTGGGACGAACTTATACAAACCTTAGAATGAGACTAAAGTTTATCTTTGTTCGTCCCAAGTTAGTCTCGTTAGTCTCAATCTAAGGTTTCACTAAGTTCGTCTTAGAAAGGGACTAACTTGGGAGGAACTTAGACTAACTTGGGATGAACTTATACAAAGTTTAGAATGAGACTAAAGTTTACCTAAGTTCATCCCAAGTTAGTCTCGTTAGTCTCATTCTAAGGTTTATCTAAGTTCATCCTAAGAAAGAGACTAACTTGGGACGAACTTATACAAAACCTTAGAATGAGACTAAAGTTTGTCTTTGTTCGTCCCAAGTTAGTCTCGTTAGTCTCATTCTAAGGTTTGTCTAAGTTCATCCTTAGAAAGAGACAAATGTGGGACGAACTTAGACTAAGATGGAACGAACTTAGACAAACCTTAGAATGAGACTAAAGTTTGTCTTTGTTCATCCCAAGTTAGGCTCGTTAGTCTGATTCTATGGTTAATCTAAGTTCGTCCTTAGAAAGAGATTAACATGGGACGAACTTAGACTAACTTGGGACGAACTTATACAAACTTTAGAATGAGACTAAAGTTTATCTTTGTTCGTCCCAATTTAGTCTCGTTAGTCTCATTCTAAGGTTTATCTAAGTTCGTCCTTAGAAAGAGACTAACTTGGGACGAACTTAGCCTAACTTGAAACGAACTTATAAAAACCTTAGAATGAGACTAAAGTTTACCTAAGTTCATCCCAAGTTAGTCTCGTTAGTGTCATTCTAAGGTTTGTCTAAGTTCGTCCATAGAAAGAGACTAACTTGGGACGAACTTAGCCTAACTTGGGACAAACTTATACAAACCTTAGAATGAGACTAAAGTTTGTCTTTGTTCGTCCCAAGATAGTCTCTTTAGTCTCATTCCAAAGTTTGTATAAGTTCGTCCCAAGTTAGTCTAAGTTCGTCTCCAGTTACTCTCTTTCTAAGGACGAACTTAGATAAACCATAGAATGAGACTAACGAGACTAACTTGGGACGAACAAAGACAAACTTTTGTCTCATTCTAAGGTTTGTATAAGGTCGTCCCAAGTTAGACTAAGTTCGTCTCTTTCTAAGAATGAACTTAGATAAACCTTAGAATGAGACTAACGAGACTAACTTGGGACGAACAAAGACAAACTTTAGTCTCATTCTAAGGTTTGTATAAGTTCGTCCCAAGTTAGTCTAAGTTCGTCCCAAGTTAGTCTCTTTCTAAGGACGAATATAGATAAACCTTAGAATGAGACTAACGAGACTAACTTGGGACGAACAAAGACAAACTTTAGTCTCATTCTAAAGTTTGGATAAGTTCGTCCCAAGTTAGGCTAAGTTCGTCCCAAGTTAGTCTCTTTCTAAGGACGAACTAAGACAAACCTTAGAATGAGACAAACGAGCCTAACTTGGGATGAACAAAGACAAACTTTAGTCTCATTCTAAGGTTTGTCTAAGTTCGTTCCATCTTAGTCTAAGTTCGCCCCACGTTTGTCTCATTCTAAGGACGAACTTAGACAACCTTAGAATGAGACTAACGAGACTAACTTGGGATGAACTTAGGTATACACTTTAGTCTCATTCTAAGGTTTGTATAAGTTCGTCTCCAGTTAGTCTCTTTCTAAGGACGAACTTAGATAAACCTTAGAATGAGACTAACGAGACTAACTTGGGACGAACAAAGACAAACTTTAGTCTCATTCTAAGGTTTTTCTAAGTTCGTCCCATCTTAGTCTAAGTTCGTCCCACGTTTGTCTCTTTCTAAGGACGAACTTAGACAAACCTTAGAATGCGACTAACGAGACTAACTTGGGACGAACAAAGACAAACTTTAGTCTCATTCTAAGGTTTATATAAGTTCATCCCAAGTTAGTCTAAGTTCGTCCCAAGTTAGTCTCTTTCTAAGGATGAACTTAGACAAACCTTAGAATGAGACTAACGAGACTAACTTGGGACGAACAGAGACAAACTTTAGTCTCATTCTAAGGTTTGTATAAGTTCGTCCCAAGTTTGTCTCTTTATAAGGATGAACTTAGACAAACCTTAGAATGAGACTAACGAGACTAACTTGGGATGAACAAAGACAAACTTTAGTCTTATTTTAAGGTTTGTATAAGTTTGTTCTTTTGCCTAGGAAGCTTCCTTGCGTTGTTGCTGAGGCATCGTGCTGTGTTTTTTTTAGGTCCTGGTCGGCGTCTTTAGAGGTGCGGGTTTTATAACCAATCCTCGGCGCTTGAGGGTCCTCCCGTTTGTACTCGCCCCGGTACAGGCTTTTTGAACCCAGTTGCAATAAACTGCTGGCAACATGCCAGTTTAAAAAAAAAGGTTTGTATAAGTTCGTCCCAAGTTAGTCTAAGTTCGTCCCAAGTTAGTCTCTTTCTAAGGATGAACTTAGACAAACCTTAGATCTCATTCTAAGGGTTGTCTAAGTTCGTCCCAAGTTTGTCAAAGTTCGTCCCAAGTTAGTCTGTTTCTAAGGACGAACTTAGACAAACCTTAGAATGAGACTAACGAGCCTAACTTGGGATGAACAAAGACAAACTTAGGCTCTGTTCTTTTGAACTTAAGTTCACTGGAATTTTATTGTACTGAACTTAATTAAACTGTATTGAACTTTATTGAACTGTACTGAACTTAATTAAACTGTATTGAACTTTATTGAACTGTACTGAACTTAATTTAACTGTATTGAATTTTATTTAACTTTATTGAACTGTACTAAACTTAATTTACTGTATCAAATTTAATTAACTTAACTTTACTGAACTTAATTTAGTGATATAATTACTGTTACATTCACTATGCACAACTTCATTCGCATGCATAAATTTTCAATACCCATTTTAGCTAATGAGATCGTGCCGGGAAGAGCAGATTCAAATTTATTTGATCAACAGCGAAAAGAGCAGATGAATCAAGTACGCGACATGATAGCGTTTCAAATTATTGAGGATTGTCCAGATGATGTAGTGGAAATGAACATAGATGAAGATGCTGATATGTAAAATTACAGTTGAATGCTATTCATCTTTAAATTCATATCAAGTGCAACAAAGTTTACTTTCATTTTAAAACAGATGCAATATTTTTGAAAATGTGTGGACACAAACTTGATTGAAAAATCGTTAGATCATATATGTTTTATGCTTTTCTAAAAATTATTTACAAAATTAAAAATAAATTAAAATTTGAATAATAAGGTTGGAAATGCAAACTATAAAAAATCTGGATTCACTTGAAAAAAAAATTATATTACATTTTTTTAACTTAAATTAATTTAAGTATATTTAACTTTACTGAACTTCATTAAATGTATTGAACTTTATTGAACTGTACTGAACTTTATTAAACTGTATTGAACTTAATTTAACTGTACTGAACTTTATTGAACTGTATTGAACTTAATTTAACTGTACTGAACTTTATTAAACTTAATTTAACTTTACTGAACTTAATAAAACTTTCTTGAAGTGCAAAAGAACAGAGCCTTAGTCTCATTCTAAGGTTTGTCTAAGTTCGTTCCTTCTTAGTCTAAGTTCGTCCCACGTTTGTCTCTTTCTAAGGACGAACTTAGACAACCCTTAGAATGAGACTAACAAGACTAACTTGGGACGAACAAAGACAAACTTTTGTCTCATTCTAAGGTTTGTCTAAGTTCATCCCAAGTTTGTCAAAGTTCGTCCCAAGTTAGTCTATTTCTAAGGACGCACTTGGACAAACCTTAGAATGAGACTAACGAGACTAACTTGGGACGAACAAAGACAAACTTTAGTCTCATTCTAAGGTTTGTCTAAGTTCGTCCCATCTTAGTAATGAGACTAACGAGACTAACTTCTAAGGACGAACTAAATCAAACCTTAGAATGAGACTAACGGGACTAACTTGGGATGAACAAAGACTAACTTTAGTCTCATTCTAAGGTTTATCCAAGTTCGTCCCAAGTTAGTCTCTTTCTAAGGACGAACTTAGACAAACCTTAGAATGAGACTAAAGAGACTAACTTGGGACGAACAAAGACAAACTTTAGTCTCATTCTTAGGTGTGTCTAAGTTCGTCCCAAGTTAGTCTCTTTCTAAGGACAAACATAGACAAACCTTAGAATGAGACTAACGAGACTAACTCGGGACGAACAAAGACAAACTTTAGTCTCATTCTAAGGTTTATCCAAGTTCGTCCCAAGTTAGTCTCTTTCTAAGGACGAACTTAGACAAACCTTAGAATGAGACTAACGAGACTAACTTGGGACGAACAAAGACAAAGTTTAGTCTAATTCTAAGGTGTGTCTAAGTTCGTCCCAAGTTAGTCTCTTTCTAAGGACAAACATAGACAAACCTTAGAATGAGACTAACGAGACTAACTTGGGACGAACAAAGACAAACTTTAGTTTCATTCTAAGGTTTGTCTAAGTTCGTCCCATCTTAGTCTAAGTTCGTCCCACGTTTGTCTCTTTCTAAGGACGAACTTAGACAAACCTTAGAATGCGACTAACGAGACTAACTTGGGACGAACAAAGACAAACTTTAGTCTCATTCTAAGGTTTATATAAGTTCATCCCAAGTTAGTCTAAGTTCGTCCCAAGTTAGTCTCTTTCTAAGGATGAACTTAGACAAACCTTAGAATGAGACTAACGAGACTAACTTGGGACGAACAGAGACAAACTTTAGTCTCATTCTAAGGTTTGTATAAGTTCGTCCCAAGTTTGTCTCTTTATAAGGATGAACTTAGACAAACCTTAGAATGAGACTAACGAGACTAACTTGGGATGAACAAAGACAAACTTTAGTCTTATTTTAAGGTTGGTATAAGTTTGTTCTTTTGCCTAGGAAGCTTCCTTGCGTTGTTGCTGAGGCATCGTGCTGTGTTTTTTTTAGGTCCTGGTCGGCGTCTTTAGAGGTGCGGGTTTTATAACCAATCCTCGGCGCTTGAGGGTCCTCCCGTTTGTACTCGCCCCGGTACAGGCTTTTTGAACCCAGTTGCAATAAACTGCTGGCAACATGCCAGTTTAAAAAAAAAGGTTTGTATAAGTTCGTCCCAAGTTAGTCTAAGTTCGTCCCAAGTTAGTCTCTTTCTAAGGATGAACTTAGACAAACCTTAGATCTCATTCTAAGGGTTGTCTAAGTTCGTCCCAAGTTTGTCAAAGTTCGTCCCAAGTTAGTCTGTTTCTAAGGACGAACTTAGACAAACCTTAGAATGAGACTAACGAGCCTAACTTGGGATGAACAAAGACAAACTTAGTCTCATTCTAAGGTTTGTCTAAGTTCGTTCCTTCTTAGTCTAAGTTCGTCCCACGTTTGTCTCTTTCTAAGGACGAACTTAGACAACCCTTAGAATGAGACTAACAAGACTAACTTGGGACGAACAAAGACAAACTTTTGTCTCATTCTAAGGTTTGTCTAAGTTCATCCCAAGTTTGTCAAAGTTCGTCCCAAGTTAGTCTATTTCTAAGGACGCACTTGGACAAACCTTAGAATGAGACTAACGAGACTACCTTGGGACGAACAAAGACAAACTTTAGTCTCATTCTATGGTTTGTCAAAGTTCGTCCCAAGTTAGTCTATTTCTAAGGACGAACTTATACAAACCTTAGAATGAGACTAACGAGACTAACTTGGGACGAACAAAGACAAACTTTAGTCTCATTCTAAGGTTTGTCTAAGTTCGTCCCATCTTAGGTCAAGTTCGTCCCACGTTTGTCTCTTTCTAAGGACGAACTTAGACAAACCTTAGAATGAGACTAACGAGACTAACTTGGGACGAACAAAGACAAACTTTAGTCTCATTCTAAGGTTTGTCTAAGTTCGTCCCATCTTAGTAATGAGACTAACGAGACTAACTTCTAAGGACGAACTAAATCAAACCTTAGAATGAGACTAACGGGACTAACTTGGGATGAACAAAGACTAACTTTAGTCTCATTCTAAGGTTTATCCAAGTTCGTCCCAAGTTAGTCTCTTTCTAAGGACGAACTTAGACAAACCTTAGAATGAGACTAAAGAGACTAACTTGGGACGAACAAAGACAAACTTTAGTCTCATTCTTAGGTGTGTCTAAGTTCGTCCCAAGTTAGTCTCTTTCTAAGGACAAACATAGACAAACCTTAGAATGAGACTAACGAGACTAACTCGGGACGAACAAAGACAAACTTTAGTCTCATTCTAAGGTTTATCCAAGTTCGTCCCAAGTTAGTCTCTTTCTAAGGACGAACTTAGACAAACCTTAGAATGAGACTAACGAGACTAACTTGGGACGAACAAAGACAAAGTTTAGTCTAATTCTAAGGTGTGTCTAAGTTCGTCCCAAGTTAGTCTCTTTCTAAGGACAAACATAGACAAACCTTAGAATGAGACTAACGAGACTAACTTGGGACGAACAAAGACAAACTTTAGTTTCATTCTAAGGTTTGTCTAAGTTCGTCCCATCTTAGTCTAAGTTTGTCCCACGTTTGTCTCTTTCTAAGGACGAACTTAGACAAACCTTAGAATGCGACTAACGAGACTAACTTGGGACGAACAAAGACAAACTTTAGTCTCATTCTAAGGTTTATATAAGTTCATCCCAAGTTAGTCTAAGTTCGTCCCAAGTTAGTCTCTTTCTAAGGATGAACTTAGACAAACCTTAGAATGAGACTAACGAGACTAACTTGGGACGAACAGAGACAAACTTTAGTCTCATTCTAAGGTTTGTATAAGTTCGTCCCAAGTTTGTCTCTTTCTAAGGATGAACTTAGACAAACCTTAGAATGAGACTAACGAGACTAACTTGGGACGAACAAAGACAAACTTTAGTCTTATTTTAAGGTTTGTATAAGTTTGTTCTTTTGCCTAGGAAGCTTCCTTGCGTTGTTGCTGAGGCATCGTGCTGTGTTTTTTTTAGGTCCTGGTCGGCGTCTTTAGAGGTGCGGGTTTTATAACCAATCCTCGGCGCTTGGGGGTCCTCCCGTTTGTACTCGCCCCGGTACAGGCTTTTTGAACCAAGTTGCAATAAACTGCTGGCAACATGCCAGTTTAAAAAAAAAAGGTTTGTATAAGTTCGTCCCAAGTTAGTCTCTTTCTAAGGATGAACTTAGACAAACCTTAGATCTCATTCAAAGGGTTGTCTAAGTTCATCCCAAGTTTGTCAAAGTTCGTCCCAAGTTAGTCTGTTTCTAAGGACGAACTTAGACAAACCTTAGAATGAGACTAACGAACCTAACTTGGGATGAACAAAGACAAACTTAGTCTCATTCTAAGGTTTGTCTAAGTTCGTTCCATCTTAGTCTACGTTCGTCCCACGTTTGTCTCTTTCTAAGGACGAACTTAGACAACCCTTGGAATGAGACTAACAAGACTAACTTGGGACGAACAAAGACAAACTTTTGTCTCATTCTAAGGTTTGTCTAAGTTCATCCCAAGTTTGTCAAAGTTCGTCCCAAGTTAGTCTATTTCTAAGGACGCACTTGGACAAACCTTAGAATGAGACTAACGAGACTACCTTGGGACGAACAAAGACAAACTTTAGTCTCATTCTAAGGTTTGTCAAAGTTCGTCCCAAGTTAGTCTATTTCTAAGGACGAACTTATACAAACCTTAGAATGAGACTAACGAGACTAACTTGGGACGAACAAAGACAAACTTTAGTCTCATTCTAAGGTTTGTCTAAGTTCGTCCCATCTTAGTCTAAGTTCGTCCCACGTTTGTCTCTTTCTAAGGATGAACTTAGACAAACCTTAGAATGCGACTAACGAGACTAACTTGGGACGAACAAAGACAAACTTTAGTCTCATTCTAAGGTTTATATAAGTTCATCCCAAGTTAGTCTAAGTTCGTCCCAAGTTAGTCTCTTTCTAAGGATGAACTTAGACAAACCTTATAATGAGACTAACGAGACTAAATTGGGACGAACAGAGACAAACTTTAGTCTCATTCTAAGGTGTGTATAAGTTCGTCCCAAGTTTGTCTCTTTCTAAGGATGAACTTAGACAAACCTTAGAATGAGACTAACGAGACTAACTTGGGACGAACAAAGACAAACTTTAGTCTTATTTTAAGGTTTGTATAAGTTTGTTCTTTTGCCTAGGAAGCTTCCTTGCGTTGTTACTGAGGCATCGTGCTGTGTTTTTTTTAGGTCCTGGTCGGCGTCTTTAGAGGTGCGGGTTTTATAACCAATCCTCGGTGCTTGAGGGTCCTCCCGTTTGTACTCGCCCCAGTACAGGCTTTTTGAACCCAGTTGCAATAAACTGCTGGCAACATGCCAGTTTAAAAAAAAAGGTTTGTATAAGTTCGTCCCAAGTTAGTCTCTTTCTAAGGATGAACTTAGACAAACCTTAGATCTCATTCTAAGGATTGTCTAAGTTCGTCCCAAGTTTGTCAAAGTTCGTCCCAAGTTAGTCTGTTTCTAAGGACGAACTTAGACAAACCTTAGAATGAGACTAACGAGCCTAACTTGGGATGAACAAAGACAAACTTAGTCTCATTCTAAGGTTTGTCTAAGTTCGTTCCATCTTAGTGTAAGTTCGTCCCACGTTTGTCTCTTTCTAAGGACGAACTTAGACAACCCTTAGAATGAGACTAACAAGACTAACTTGGGACGAACAAAGACAAACTTTTGTCTCATTCTAAGGTTTGTCTAAGTTCATCCCAAGTTTGTCAAAGTTCGTCCCAAGTTAGTCTATTTCTAAGGACGCACTTGGACAAACCTTAGAATGAGACTAACGAGACTACCTTGGGACGAACAAAGACAAACTTTAGTCTCATTCTAAGGTTTGTCTAAGTTCGTCCCATCTTAGGTCAAGTTCGTCCCACGTTTGTCTCTTTCTAAGGACGAACTTAGACAAACCTTAGAATGAGACTAACGATACTAACTTGGGACGAACAAAGACAAACTTTAGTCTCATTCTAAGGTTTGTCTAAGTTCGTCCCATCTTAGTAATGAGACTAACGAGACTAACTTCTAAGGACGAACTAAATCAAACCTTAGAATGAGACTAACGGGACTAACTTTGGATGAACAAAGACTAACTTTAGTCTCATTCTAAGGTTTATCCAAGTTCGTCCCAAGTTAGTCTCTTTCTAAGGACGAACTTAGACAAACCTTAGAATGAGACTAAAGAGACTAACTTGGGATGAACAAAGACAAACTTTAGTCTCATTCTAAGGTGTGTCTAAGTTCGTCCCAAGTTAGTCTCTTTCTAAGGACAAACATAGACAAACCTTAGAATGAGACTAACGAGACTAACTCGGGACGAACAAAGACAAACTTTAGTCTCATTCTAAGGTTTATCCAAGTTCGTCCCAAGTTAGTCTCTTTCTAAGGACGAACTTAGACAAACCTTAGAATGAGACTAACGAGACTAACTTGGGATGAACAAAGACAAACTTTAGTCTAATTCTAAGGTGTGTCTAAGCTCGTCCCAAGTTAGTCTCTTTCTAAGGACAAACATAGACAAACCTTAGAATGAGACTAACGAGACTAACTTGGGACGAACAAAGACAAACTTAGTCTCACTCTAAGGTTTGTCTAAGTTCGTTCCATCTTAGTCTAAGTTCGTCCCACGTTTGTCTCTTTCTAAGGACGAACTTAGACAACCCTTAGAATGAGACTAACAAGACTAACTGGGGACGAACAAAGACAAACTTTTGTCTCATTCTAAGGTTTGTCTAAGTTCATCCCAAGTTTGTCAAAGTTCATCCCAAGTTAGTCTATTTCTAAGGACGAACTTGGACAAACCTTAGAATGAGACTAACGAGACTACCTTGGGACGAACAAAGACAAACTTTAGTTTCATTCTAAGGTTTGTCAAAGTTCGTCCCAAGTTAGTCTATTTCTAAGGACGAACTTATACAAACCTTAGAATGAGACTAACGAGACTAACGTGGGACGAACAAAGACAAACTTTAGTCTCATTCTAAGGTTTGTCTAAGTTCGTCCCAATTAGTCTCTTTATAAGGACGAACTTAGACAAACCTTAGAATGAGACTAACGAGACTAACTTGGGATGAACAAAGACAAACTTTTGGGACGAACTAAGGACGAACTAAGTTAGTCCCAAGTTAGTCCCAAGTTAGTCTCTTTCAAAGTTCATCCCAAGTTAGTCTAAGTTCGTCCCAAGTTAGTCTCTTTCTAAGGACGAACTAAATCAAACCTTAGAATGAGACAAACGGGACTAACTTGGGACGAACAAAGACTAACTTTAGTCTCATTTTAAGGTTTGTCTAAGTTCGTCCCAAGTTAGTCTAGGGTAGAACTTAGACAAACCTTAGAATGAGACTAACGAGACTAACTTGGGACGAACAAAGATAAACTTTAGTCTCATACTATGGTTTGCCTAAGTTCGTCCCAAGTTAGTCTAAGTTCGTCCCAAGTTGGTCTATTTCTAAAGACGAATTTACACAAACCTTAGGATGAGACTAACAGGACTAACTTAGGACGAACAAAGACAAAGGTCACTCTCATTCTAAGGTTTGTCTAAGTTCGTCCCAAGTTAGTTTAAGTTCGTCCCAAGTTAGTCTAAGTTCGTCCGAAGTTAGTCTATTTCAAAGGACGAACTAAATCAAACCTTAGAATGAAATTAACGGGACTAACCTGGGACAACAAAGACAAACTTTAGTCTCATTCTAAGGTTTGTCTAAGTTCGTCCCAAGTTAGTCTCTTTCTAAGGACGAACTTAGACAAACTTTAGAATGAGACTAACGAGACTAACTTGGGACAAACAAAGACAAACTTTAGTCTCATTCTAAGGTTTGTCTAAGTTTGTCCCAATTAGGCTCTTTATAAGGACGAACTTAGACAAACCTTAGAATGAGACTAACGAGACAAACTTGGGACGAACAGAGACAGACTTTAGTCTCATTCTAAGGTTTATCTTAGGTCGTCCCATGTTAGTCCCTTTCTAAGGATGATCTTAGACAAACCTTAGAATGAGACTAACGAGACTAACTTGGGACAAACAAAGACAAACTTTTGTCTCATTCTAAGGTTTGTCTAAGTTTGTCCCAAGTTAGTCTCTTTCTAAGGACGAACTTAGACAAACCTTAGAATGAGAGTAACGAGACTAACTTGGGACGAACAAAGACAAACTTTAGTCTCATTCTAGGGTTTATCTAAGTTCGTCTTAAGTTAGTCTCTTTCTGAGGACAAACTTAGACAAACCTTAGAATGAGACTAACGAGACTAACTTAGGACAACTAAGACAAACTTTAGTCTCATTCTAAGGTGTGTCTAAGTTCGTCCCAAGTTAGTCTCTTTCTAAGGACGAACTTAGACAATACTTAGAATAAGACTAACGAGACTAACTTGGGACGAACAAAGACAAACATCAGTCTCATTAAAAGGTTTGTCTAAGTTCGTCCCAAGTTAGTCTATTTCTAAGGACAAACTTAGACAAACCTTAGAATGAGACAAACGGGACAAACTTGGGACAAACAAAGACAAACTTTAGTCTCATTCTAAGGTTTGTCTAAGTTTGTCCCAAGTTAGTCTAAGTTCGTCCCAAGTTAGTCTATTTCTAAAGACGAACTTAGACAAACCATAGGATGAGACTAACAAGACTAACTTAGGATGAACAAAGACAAATGTTAGTCTCATTCTAAGGTTTATCTAAGTTCGTCCCAAGTTAGTCTAAGTTCGTCCCAAGTTAGTGTCTTTCTAAGGACGAACTTAGATAAACCTTAGAATGAGACTAACGAGACTAACTTGGGACGAACAAAGACAAAGGTAAGTCTCTTTCTCAGGCTTGTCTAAGTTCGTCCCAAGTTAGTCTAAGTTTGTCCCAAGTTAGTCTCTTTCTAAGGACGAACTAAATCAAACCTTAGAATGAGACAAACGGGACTAACTTGGGACGAACAAAGACTAACTTTAGTCTCATTTTAAGGTTTGTCTAAGTTCGTCCCAAGTTAGTCTAGGGTAGAACTTAGACAAACCTTAGAATGAGACTAACGAGACTAACTTGGGACGAACAAAGATAAACTTTAGTCTCATACTATGGTTTGCCTAAGTTCGTCCCAAGTTAGTCTAAGTTCGTCCCAAGTTGGTTTATTTCTAAAGACGAATTTACACAAACCTTAGGATGAGACTAACAGGACTAACTTAGGACGAACAAAGACAAAGGTCACTCTCATTCTAAGGTTTGTCTAAGTTCGTCCCAAGTTAGTTTAAGTTCGTCCCAAGTTAGTCTAAGTTCGTCCGAAGTTAGTCTATTTCAAAGGACGAACTAAATCAAACCTTAGAATGAAATTAACGGGACTAACCTGGGACAACAAAGACAAACTTTAGTCTCATTCTAAGGTTTGTCTAAGTTCGTCCCAAGTTAGTCTCTTTCTAAGGACGAACTTAGACAAACTTTAGAATGAGACTAACGAGACTAACTTGGGACAAACAAAGACAAACTTTAGTCTCATTCTAAGGTTTGTCTAAGTTTGTCCCAATTAGGCTCTTTATAAGGACGAACTTAGACAAACCTTAGAATGAGACTAACGAGACAAACTTGGGACGAACAGAGACAGACTTTAGTCTCATTCTAAGGTTTATCTTAGGTCGTCCCATGTTAGTCCCTTTCTAAGGATGATCTTAGACAAACCTTAGAATGAGACTAACGAGACTAACTTGGGACAAACAAAGACAAACTTTTGTCTCATTCTAAGGTTTGTCTAAGTTTGTCCCAAGTTAGTCTCTTTCTAAGGACGAACTTAGACAAACCTTAGAATGAGAGTAACGAGACTAACTTGGGACGAACAAAGACAAACTTTAGTCTCATTCTAGGGTTTATCTAAGTTCGTCTTAAGTTAGTCTCTTTCTGAGGACAAACTTAGACAAACCTTAGAATGAGACTAACGAGACTAACTTAGGACAACTAAGACAAACTTTAGTCTCATTCTAAGGTGTGTCTAAGTTCGTCCCAAGTTAGTCTCTTTCTAAGGACGAACTTAGACAATACTTAGAATAAGACTAACGAGACTAACTTGGGACGAACAAAGACAAACATCAGTCTCATTAAAAGGTTTGTCTAAGTTCGTCCCAAGTTAGTCTATTTCTAAGGACAAACTAAGACAAACTTTTGGGACGAACTAAGGACGAACTAAGTTAGTCCCAAGTTAGTCCCAAGTTAGTCTCTATCAAAGTTCATCCCAAGTTAGTCTAAGTTCGTCCCAAGTTAGTCTCTTTCTAAAGACGAACTAAATCAAACCTTAGAATGACACTAATGGGACTAAGTTGGGATGAAAACGACTAACTTTAGTCTCATTCTGAAGTTCGTCTAAGTTCGTCCCAAGTTAGTCTCTTTCTAAGGATGAACTTAGACAAACCTTAGAATGAGACTAACGAGACTAACTTGGGACGAACAAAGACAAACTCTAGTCTCATTCTAAGGTTTGTCTAAGTTTGTCCGAAGTTAGTGTCTTTCTGAGGACGAACTTAGATAAACCTTAGAATGAGACAAACGAGACTAACTTGGGACGAACAAAGACAAACTTTAGTCTCATTCTATGGTTTATCTAAGTTCGTCCCAAGTTAGTCTCTTTCGAAGGACGAACTTAGACAAACCTTAGAATAACCTTAGAATGAGACTAACGAGACTAACTTGGGACGAACAAAGACAAACTTCAGTCTCATTCTAAGGCTTATCTAAGTTCGTCCCAAGTTAGTCTCTTTCTAAGGATGAACTTAGACAAACCTTAGAATGAGACTAACGAGACTAACTTGGGATGAACAAAGACAAACTTTAGTCTCATTCTAAGGTTTGCTAAGTTCGTCCCAAGTAAGTCTAAGTTCGTCCCATATTTGTGTATTTCTAAGGATGACTTAGACAAACCTTAGAATGAGACTAACGAGTCTAACTTAGGATGAACAAAGACAAAGGTTAGTCTCATTCTAAGGTCTGACTAAGTTCGTCCCAAGTTAGTCTAAGTTCATCCCAAGTTAATCTCTTTCTAAGGACGAACTAAATCAAACCTTAGAATGAGACTAACGGGACTAACTTGGGACGAACAAAGACAAACTTCAGTCTCATTCAAAGGTTTGTCTAAGTTCGTCCCAAGTTAGTCTATTTCTAAGGACAAACTTAGACAAACCTTAGAATGAGACAAACGGGACAAACTTGGGACAAACAAAGACAAACTTTAGTCTCATTCTAAGGTATGTCTAAGTTCGTCCCAAGTTAGTCTAAGTTCGTCCCAAGTTAGTCTATTTCTAAAGACGAACTTAGAAAAACCTTCGGATGAGACTAACAAGACTAACTTAGGACGAACAAAGACAAAGGTTAGTCTCATTCTAAGGTTTATCAAAGTTTGTCCCAAGTTAGTCTAAGTTCGTCCCAAGTTAGTGTCTTTCTAAGGACGAACTTAGATAAACCTTAGAATGAGACTAACGAGACTAACTTGGGACGAAAAAAGACAAATGTAAGTCTCTTTCTAAGGCTTGTCTAAGTTCGTCCCAAGTTAGTCTAAGTTTGTCCCAAGTTAGTCTCTTTCTAAAGACGAACTAAATCAAACCTTAGAATGACACTAATGGGACTAAGTTGGGATGAAAAAGACTAACTTTAGTCTCATTCTGAAGTTCGTCTAAGTTCGTCCCAAGTTAGTCTCTTTCTAAGGACGAACTTAGACAAACCTTAGAATGAGACTAACGAGACAAACTTGGGACGAACAAAGACAAACTTTAGTCTCATTCTAAGGTTTGTCTAAGTTTGTCCCAAGTTAGTGTCTTTCTAAGGACGAACTTAGATAAACCTTATAATGAGACAAACGAGACTAACTTGGGACGAAAACAGACAAACTTTAGTCTCATTCTATGGTTTATCTAAGTTCGTCCCAAGTTAGTCTCTTTCGAAGGACGAACTTAGACAAACCTTAGAATAACCTTAGAATGAGACTAACGAGACTAACATGGGACGAGCAAAGACAAACTTCAGTCTCATTCTAAGGCTTATCTAAGTTCGTCCCAAGTTAGTCTCTTTCTAAGGATGAACTAAGACAAACCTTAGAATGAGACTAACGAGACTAACTTGGGACGAACAAAGACAAACTTTAGTCTCATTCTAAGGTTTGGCTAAGTTCGTCCCAAGTAAGTCTAAGTTCGTCCCAAATTAGTTTATTTCTAAGGATGACTTAGACAAACCTTAGAATGGGACTAACGAGTCTAACTTAGGATGAACAAAGACAAAGGTTAGTCTCATTCTAAGGTCTGTCTAAGTTCGTCCCAAGTTAGTCTAAGTTCGTCCCAAGTTAGTCTCTTTCTAAGGACGAACTAAATCAAACCTTAGAATGAGACTAACGGGACTAACTTGGGACGAACAAAGACAAACTTCAGTCTCATTCAAAGGTTTGTCTAAGTTCGTCCCAAGTTAGTCTATTTCTAAGGACAAACTTAGACAAACCTTAGAATGAGACAAACGGGACAAACTTGGGACCAACAAAGACAAACTTTAGTCTCATTCTAAGGTTTGTCTAAGTTCGTCCCAAGTTAGTCTATTTCTAAAGACGAACTTAGACAAACCTTAGGATGAGACTAACAAGACTAACTTAGGACGAACAAAGACAAAGGTTAGTCTCATTCTAAGGTTTATCTAAGTTCGTCCCAAGTTAGTCTAAGTTCGTCCCAAGTTAGTGTCTTTCTAAGGACGAACTTAGATAAACTTTAGAATGAGACTAACGAGACTAACTTGGGACGAACAAAGACAAAGGTAAGTCTCTTTCTAAGGTTTGTCTAAGTTTGTCCCAAGTTAGTCTAAGTTTGTCCCAAGTTAGTCTTTTTCTAGAGACGAACTAAATCAAACCTTAGAAAGATACTAATGGGACAAAGTTGGGATGAAAAAGACTAACTTTAGTCTCATTCTGAAGTTCGTCTAAGTTCATCCCAAGTTAGTCTCTTTCTAAGGACGAACTTAGACAAACCTTAGAATGAGACTAACGAGACTAACTTGGGACGAACAAAGACAAACTTTAGTCTCATTCTAAGGTTTGTCTAAGTTTGTCCCAAGTTAGTGTATTTCTAAGGACGAACTTAGAATAACCTTAGAATGAGACTAACGAGACTAACTTGGGATGAACAAAGACAAACTTCAGTCTCATTCTAAGGCTTATCTAAGTTCGTCCCAAGTTAGTCTCTTTCTAAGGATGAACTTAGACAAACCTTAGAATGAGACTAATGAGACTAACTTGGGACGAACAAAGACAAACTTTAGTCTCATTCTAAGGTTTGTCTAAGTTCGTCCCAAGTAAGTCTAAGTTCGTCCCAAATTAGTGTATTTCTGAGGATGACTTAGACAAACCTTAGAATGAGACTAACGAGTGTAACTTAGGATGAACAAAGACAAAGGTTAGTCTCATTCTAAGGTCTGTCTAAGTTCGTCCCAAGTTAGTCTAAGTTCGTCCCAAGTTAGTTTCTTTCTAAGGACGAACTAAATCAAACCTTAGAATGAGACTAACGGGACTAACTTGGGACGAAAAAAGACTAACTTTAGTCTCATTTTAAGGTTTGTCTAAGTTCGTCCCAAGTTAGTCTAGGGTAGAACTTAGACAAACCTTAGAATGAGACTAACGAGACTAACTTGGGATGAACAAAGACAATCTTTAGTCTCATTCTACGGTTCTTCTAAGTTCTTCCCAAGTTATTCTCATTCTAAGGTTTGTCTAAGTTCGTCCCAAGTTTGTCTAAGTTCGTCCCAAATTAGTGTATTTCTAAGGATGACTAAGACAAACCTTAGAATGAGACTAACGAGTCTAACTTAGGACAAACAAAGACAAAGGTTAGTCTCATTCTAAGGTCTGTCTAAGTTCGTCCCAAGTTAGTCTAAGTTCGTCCCAAGTTAGTCTCTTTCTAAGGACGAACTAAATCAAACCTTTGAATGAGACTAACGGGACTAACTTGGGACGAACAAATACTAACATTTGTCTCATTTTAAGGTTTGTCTAAGTTCGTCCCAAGTTAGTCTAGGATAGAACTTAGACAAACCTTAGAATGAGACTAACGAGACTAACTTGGGACCAACAAAGATAAACTTTAGTCTCATACTATGGTTTGTCTAAGTTCGTCCCAAGTTAGTCTAAGTTCGTCCCAAGTTGGTCTATTTCTAAGGACGAATTTACACAAACCTTAGGATGAGACTAACAAGACTAACTTAGGACGACCAAAGACAAAGGTCAGTCTCATTCTAAGGTTTGTCTAAGTTCGTCCCAAGTTAGTCTAAGTTCGTCCCAAGTTAGTCTAAGTTCTTCCGAAGTTAGTCTATTTCAAATGACGAACTAAATCAAACCTTAGAATGAAACTAACGGGACTAACCTAGGAGAACAGAGACAAACTTTAGTCTCATTCTAAGGTTTGTCTAAGTTCGTCCCAAGTTAGTCTCTTTCTAAGGACAAACTTAGACAAACCTTAGAATAAGACTAACGAGACTAACTTGGGACGAACAAAGACAAACTTCAGTCTCATTCAAAGGTTTGTCTAAGTTCGTCCCAAGTTAGTCTATTTCTAAGGACAAACTTAGACAAACCTTAGAATGAGACAAACGGGACAAACTTGGGACAAACAAAGACAAACTTTAGTCTCATTCTAAGGTTTGTCTAAGTTCGTCCCAAGTTAGTCTAAATTCATCCCAAGTTAGTCTATTTCTAAAGACGAACTTAGACAAACCTTAGGATGAGACTAACAAGACTAACTTAGGACGAACAAAGACAAAGGTTAGTCTCATTCTAAGGTTTATCTAAGATCGTCCCAAGTTAGTCTTAGTTCATCCCAAGTTAGTGTCTTTCAAACGACGAACTTAGATAAACCTTAGAATGAGACTAACGAGACTAACTTGGGACGCACAAAGACAAAGGTAAGTCTCTTTCTAAGGCTTGTCTAAGTTCGTCCCAAGTTAGTCTAAGTTTGTCCCAAGTTAGTCTCTTTCTAAAGACGAACTAAATCAAACCATAGAATGACACTAACGGGACTAAGTTGGGATGAAAAAGACTAACTTTAGTCTCATTCTGAAGTTCGTCTAAGTTCGTCCCAAGTTAGTCTCTTTCTAAGGACGAACTTAGACAAACCTTAGAATGAGACTAACGAGACAAACTTGGGATGAAAAAAGACAAACTTTAGTCTCATTCTAAGGTTTGTCTAAGTTTGTCCCAAGTTAGTGTCTTTCTAAGGACGAATTTAGATAAACCTTAGAATGAGACAAACGAGACTAACTTGGGATGAACAAAGACAAACCTTAGTCTCATTCTATGGTTTATCTAAGTTCATCCCAAATTAGTCTCTTTCGAAGGACGAACTTAGACAACCCTTAGAATAACCTTAGAATGAGACTAACGAGACTAACTTGGGACGAACAAAGACAAACTTCAGTCTCATTCTAAGGCTAATCTAAGTTCGTCCCAAGTTAGTCTCTTTCTAAGGATGAACTTAGACAAACCTTGGAATGAGACTAACGAGACTAACTTGGGATGAACAAAGACAAACTTTAGTCTCATTATAAGGTTTGTCTAAGTTCTTCCCAAGTAAGTCTAAGTTCGGCCCAGATTAGTGTATTTCTAAGGATGACTTAGACAAACCTTAGAATGAGACTAACGAGTCTAACTTAGGACGAACAAAGACAAAGGTTAGTCTCATTCTAAGGTCTGTCTAAGTTCGTCCCAAGTTAGTCTAAGTTCGTCCCAAGTTAGTCACTTTCTAAGGACGAACTAAATCAAACCTTAGAATGAGACTAACGGGACTAACTTGGGACGAACAAAGACCAACTTTAGTCTCATTTTAAGGTTTGTCTACGTTCATCCCAAGTTATTCTAGGGTAGAACTTAGACAAACCTTAGAATGAGACTAACGAGACTAACTTAGGACGAACAAAGACAAACTTCAGTCTCATTCTAAGGCTTATCTAAGTTCGTCCCAAGTTAGTCTCTTTCTAAGGATGAACTTAGACAAACCTTAGAATGAGACTAAGGAGACTAACTTGGGACGAACAAAGACAAACTTTAGTCTCATTCTAAGGTTTGTCTAAGTTTGTCCCAAGTAAATCTAAGTTCGTCCCAAATTAGTGTATTTCTAAGGATGACTTAGACAAACCTTAGAATGAGACTAACGAGTCTAACTTAGGATGAACAAAGACAAAGGTTAGTCTCATTCTAAGGTCTGTCTAAGTTCGTCCCAAGTTAGTCTAAATTCGTCCCAAGTTAGTCTCTTTCTAAGGACGAACTAAATCAAACCTTAGAATGAGACTAACGGGACTAACTTGGGACGAACAAAGACTAACTTTAGTCTCATTTTAAGGTTTGTCTAAGTTCGTCCCAAGTTAGTCTAGGGTAGAACTAAGACAAACCTTAGAATGAGACTAACGAGACTAACTTGGGATGAACAAAGACAATCTTTAGTCTTATTCTACGGTTCTTCTAAGTTCGTCCCAAGTTAGTCTCATTCTAAGGGTTGTCTAAGTTCGTCCCAAATTAGTGTATTTCTAAGGATGACTTAGAATGAGTCTAACGAGTCTAACTTAGGACGAACAAAGACAAAGGTTAGTCTCTTTCTAAGGTCTGTCTAAGTTCGTCCAAAGTTAGTCTAAGTTCGTCCCAAGTTAGTCTAAGTTCATCCCAAGTTAGTCTAAGTTCGTCCCAAGTTAGTCTCTTTCTAAGGACGAACTAAATCAAACCTTTGAATGAGACTAACGGGACTAACTTGGGACGAACAAATACTAACTTTAGTCTCATTTTAAGGTTTGTCTAAGTTCGTCCCAAGTTAGTCTAGGGTAGAACTTAGACAAACCTTAGAATGAGACTAACGAGACTAACTTGGGACCAACAAAGATAAACTTTAGTCTTATACTATGGTTTGTCTAAGTTCGTCCCAAGTTAGTCTAAGTTCGTCCCAAGTTGGTCTATTTCTAAGGACGAATTTACACAAACCTTAGGATGAGACTAACAAGACTAACTTAGGACGAACAAAGACAAAGGTCAGTCTCATTCTAAGGTTTGTCTAAGTTTGTCCCAAGTTAGTCTAAGTTCGTCCCAAGTTAGTCTAAGTTCTTCCGAAGTTAGTCTATTTCAAATGACGAACTAAATCAAACCTTAGAATGAAATTAACGGAACTAACCTGGGAGAACAAAGACAAACTTTAGTCTCATTCTAAGGTTTGTCTATGTTCGTCCCAAGTTAGTCTCTTTCTAAGGACGTACTTAGACAAACCTTAGAGTAACGCGACTAACTTGGGACGAACAAAAGAAAACTTTAGTCTCATTCTAAGGTGTGTCTAAGTTCGTCCCAAGTTAGTCTCTTTCTAAGGACGAACTTAGACAATACTTAGAATAAGACTAACGAGACTAACTTGGGACGAACAAAGACAAACTTCAGTCTCATTCAAAGGTTTGTCTAAGTTCGTCCCAAGTTAGTCTATTTCTAAGGACAAACTTAGACAAACCTTAGAATGAGACAAACGGGAAAAACTTGGGACAAACAAAGACAAACTTTAGTCTCATTCTAAGGTTTGTCTAAGTTAGTCCCAAGTTAGTCTAAATTCGTCCCAAGTTAGTCTATTTCTAAAGACGAACTTAGACAAACCTTAGGATGAGACTAACAAGACTAACTTAGAACGAACAAAGACAAAGGTTAGTCTCATTCTAAGGCTTATCTAAGTTCGTCCCAAGTTAGTCTAAGTTCGTCCCAAGTTAGTGTCTTTCAAAGGACGAACTTAGATAAACCTTAGAATGAGACTAACGAGACTAACTTGGGACGCACAAAGACAAAGATAAGTCTCTTTCTAAGGCTTGTCAAAGTTCGTCCCAAGTTAGTCTAAGTTTGTCCCAAGTTAGTCTCTTTCTAAAGACGAACTAAATCAAACCATAGAATGACTCTAACGGGACTAAGTTGGGATGAAAAAGACTAACTTTAGTCTCATTCTGAAGTTCATCTAAGTTCGTCCCAAGTTAGTCTCTTTCTAAGGACGAACTTAGACAAACCTTAGAATGAGACTAACGAAACTAACTTGGGACGAACAAAGACAAACTTTAGTCTCATTCTAAGGTTTGTCTAAGTTTGTCCCAAGTTAGTGTCTTTCTAAGGACGAATTTAGATAAACCTTAGAATGAGACAAACGAGACTAACTTGGGACGAACAAAGACAAACTTTAGTCTCATTCTATGGTTTATCTAAGTTCGTCCCAAGTTAGTCTCTTTCGAAGGACAAACTTAGACAAACCTTAGAATAACCTTAGAATGAGACTAACAAGACTAACTTGGGACGAACAAAGACAAACTTTAGTCTCATTCTAAGGCTTATCTAAGTTCGTCCCAAGTTAGTCTCTTTCTAAGGATGAACTTAGACAAACCTTAGAATGAGACTAACGAGACTAACTTGGGACGAACAAAGACAAACTTTAGTCTCATTATAAGGTTTGTCTAAGTTCGTCCCAAGTAAGTCTAAGTTCGGCCCAGATTAGTGTATTTCTAAGGATGACTTAGACAAACCTTAGAATGAGACTAACGAGTCTAACTTAGGACGAACAAAGACAAAGGTTAGTCTCATTCTAAGGTATGTCTAAGTTCGTCCCAAGTTAGTCTAAGTTCGTCCCAAGTTAGTCTCTTTCTAAGGACGAACTAAATCAAACCTTAGAATGAGACTAACGGGACTAACTTGGGACGAACAAAGAGTAACTTTAGTCTTTAAGGTTTGTCTAAATTCGTCCGAAGTTAGTCTAGGGTAGAACTTAGACAAACCTTAGAATGAGACTAACGAGACTAACTTGGGATGAACAAAGACAATCTTTAGTCTCATTCTAAGGTTCTTCTAAGTTCAACCCAAGTTAGTCTCATTCTAAGGTTTGTCTAAGTGCGTCCCAAGTTTGTCTAAGTTCGTCCCGAATTAGTGTATTCTAAAGATGACTTAAACAAACCTTAGAATGTGACTAACGAGTCTAACTTAGGACGAACAAAGACAAAGGTTAGTCTCATTCTAAGGTCTGTCTAAGTTCGTCCCAAGTTAGTCTAAGTTCGTCCCAAGTTAGTCTCTTTCTAAGGACGAACTAAATCAAACCTTTGAATGAGACTAACGGGACTAACTTGGGACGAACAAATACTAACTTTAGTCTCATTTAAAGGTTTGTCTAAGTTCGTCCCAAGTTAGTCTAGGGTGGAACTTAGACAAACCTTAGAATGAGACTAACGAGACTAACTTGGGACCAACAAAGAAAAACTTTAGTCTCATACTATGGTTTGTCTAAGTTCGTCCCAAGTTTGTCTAAGTTCGTCCCAAGTTGGTCTATTTCTAAGGACGAATTTACACAAACCTTAGAATGAGACTCACGAGACTAACTTGGGACGAACAAAGACAAACTTTAGTCTCATTCTAAGGTTTGTCTAAGTTCGTCCCAAGTTAGTCTATTTCTAAAGACGAAGTTAGACAAACCTTAGAATGAGACTTACGAGACTAACTTGGGACGAACAAAGACAAACTTTCATCTCATTCTAAGTTTTGTCTAACTTTATCCTTAGAAATAGAATAACTTGGGACGAACTTAGACAAACCTTAGAATGAGACTAAAGTTTGTATTTGTTCGTTCCAAGTTAGTCAATTTAGTCTCATTGTATGGTGTGTCTATGTTCGTCCCAAGTTAGTCCATTTCTAAGGACGAACTAAATCTAACCTTAGAATGAGACTAACGGGACTAACTTGGCACGAACAAAGACAAACTTTAGTCTCATTCTAAGGTTTGTCGAAGTTCGTCCCAAGTTAGTCTATTTCTAAGAACGAAGTTTGACAAACCTTAGAATGAGACTAATGAGACTAACTTGGGACAAACAAAGACAAACTTTAGTCTAATTCTATGGTTTGTCTAAGTTCATCCCAAGTTAGTCTAAGTTCGTCCCAAGTTAGTCTATTTCTAAGGACGAACTTAGACAAACATTAGGATGAGACTAACAAGACTAACTTAGGACGAACAAAGAAAAAGGTTAGTCGCATTCCAAGGTTTGTCTATGTTCGTCCCAAGTTAGTCTAAGTTCGTCCCAAGTTAGTCTATTTCTAAGGACGAACTAAATCAAACCTTAGAATGAGACTAACGGGACTAACTTGGGAGAACAAAGAAAAACTTTGGTCTCATTCTATGGTTTGTCTAAGTTTGTCCCAATTAGTCTCTTTCTAAATACGAACTTAGACAAACTTTAGAAGAAAAAAAGTTTGTCCCAAGTTAGTCTCTTTCTAAGGATGAACTTAGACAAGCCTTAGAATGAGACTAACGAGACTAACTTGGGACGAACAAAGACAAACATTAGTCTCATTCTAAGATTTGTCTAAGTTCGTCCCTAGTTAGTCTCTTTCTAAGGACGAACTTAGACAAACCTTAGAATGAGACTAACAAGACAAACTTGAGATGAACAAAGACAAACTTTAGTCTCATTCTAAGGTTTGTCTAAGTTCATCCCAAGTTAGTCTATTTCTAAGGACGAACTTAGACAAACATTTGGATGAGATTAACAAGACTAACTTAGGATGAACAAAGACAAAAGTTAGTCTCATTCTAAGGTCTGTCAAAGTTCATCCCAAGTTAGTCTAAGTTCGTCCCAAATTAGTCTCTTTCTAAGGACGAACTAAATCAAACCTTAGAATGAGACTAACGGGACTAACTTGGGACGAACAAAGACTAACTTTAGTCTCATTCTAAGGTTTGTCAAAGTATGTCCCAAGTTAGTCTCTTTCTAAGGACAAACTTAGACAAACCTTAGAATGAGACTAACTAGACTAACTTGGGACGAACAAAGACAAACTTTAGTTTCATTCTAAGGTTTGTCTAAGTTCATCCCAAGTTAGTCTCTTTCTAAGGACGAACTTAGACAAACCTTAGAATGAGAGTAACGAGACTAACTTGGGACGAACAAAGACAAACTTTAGTCTCATTCTACGGTTTATCTAAGTTCGTCTTAAGTTAGTCTCTCTCTAAGGACAAACTTAGACAAACCTTAGAATGAGACTAACGAGACTAACTTGGGACGAACAAAGACAAACTTTAGTCTCATTCTAAGGTGTGTCTAAGTTCGTCCCAAGATAGTCTCTTTCTAAGGATGAACTTAGACAAACCATCGAATGAGACTAAGGAGACTAACTTGGGATGAACAAAGACAAACTTTAGTCTCATTCTTAGATGTGTCTAAGTTCGTCCCAAGTTAGTCTAAGTTCGTCCAAAGTTAGTCTAAGTTCGTCCCAAGTTAGTCTATTTCTAAGGACAAACTTAGACAAACCTTAGAATGAGACTAACGAGACTAACTTGGGACGAACAAAGACAAAGGTTAGTCTCATTCTAAGGTTAAGTTCGTCCCAAGTTAGTCTAAGTTCGTCCCAAGTTAGTCTAAGTTCGTCCCAAGTTAGTCTATTTCTAAGGACAAACTTAGATAAACCTTAGAATGAGACTAACGAGACTAACTTGGGACGAACAAAGACAAAGGTTAGTCTCATTCTAAGGTTTGTCTAAGTTCCTCCCAAGTTAGTCTCTTTCTAAAGACGAACTAAATCAAACCTTAGAATGACACTAACGGGACTAAGTTGGGACGAACAAAGACTAACTTTAGTCTCATTCTAAGGTTTGTCTAAGTTCATCCCAAGTTAGTCCAAGTTCGTCCCAAGTTAGTCTCTTTCTAAAGACGAACTAAATCAAACCTTAGAATGACACTTACGGGACTAAGTTGGGACATACAAAGACTAAATTTAGTCTCATTCAAAGGTTTGTCTAAGTTCATCCGAAGTTAGTCTCTTTCTAAGGACAAACTTAGACAAACCTTAGAATGAGAGTAACGAGACTTACTTGGGACGAACAAAGACAAACTTTAGTCTCATTCTACGGTTTATCTAAGTTCGTCTTAAGTTAGTCTCTTTTTAAGGACAAACTTAGAAAAACCTTAGAATGAGACTAACGAGACTAACTTGGGACGAACAAAGACAAACTTTAGTCTCATTCTGAGGTGTGTCTAAGTTCGTCCCAAGATAGTCTATTTCTAAGGATGAACTTAGACAAACCTTCGAATGAGACTAACGAGACTAACTTGGGACGAACAAAGACAAACTTTAGTCTCATTCTAAGGTTTGTCTAAGTTCTTCCCAAGTTAGTCTCTTTCTAAGGATGAACTTAGACAAACCTTAGAATGAGTATAACCGGACAAACTTGGGACAAACAAAGACAAACTTTATTCACATTCTAAGGTTTGTCTAAGTTCGTCCCAAGTTAGTCTAAGTTCGTCCCAAGTTAGTCTATTTCTAAGGATGAATTTAGACAAACCTTAGGATGAGACTAACAAGACTAACTTCGGACGAACAATGACAAAGGTTAGTCTCATTCTAAGGTTTGTCTAAGTTCGTCCCAAGTTAGTCTAAGTTCATCCCAAGTTAGTCTAAGTTCGTCCCAAGTTAGTCTATTTCTAAGGACAAAGTTAGACAAACCTTAGAATGAGACTGACAGATGCTTGTCGTCAGAGCAAATGTATAAATAAGTCCGCTACTCGCGACTTCACTACTGGGTAGCAAGTGGTAAGTAGGGGTCGAACCCAAGGGAATTAGGGGGATAAGCTATTCTTTGAGGGAATTGTACATCGAGGGAGCGTGTTTTTAGGTTGATTGAGGTTTTAGTGCGGAAAAGTAAGTGTTTTTTTGGTTGGTTTTGTTTTTTAGTGCGGAAAAGTAAATGACATTAAAGTAAATACTGAAAATAAAGGAGAAGACTTTCAGCGATTGATGCGTGATTGGCAAGTCTTCCGGAACGTCAGCAGTTGATAAAGCAGTTTATACTAAGAAAGTAAATGCAGGTGGTGTTTAAATCTAAGGAAAGCATTCGGTTTCGGGGGCCTTGTATCATAGCCTGTTTATCATTGACCCTTAGTGATCGTACTAAGTATTCAAACGTGTATCAAGGCCATTTCAAGCACTCGATTTGCCACACTGTCTAGCCCATTTCAAGGTCGTAGAGCACTTGTTCTATTTAGACTAGCACCCCATTTCAAGGTGTACTAGCCTATGTGCATCCATTTGATCAATCATTTCCGATCAAACCAAATGGTGTTTTAGAGAGGTCGAACTCCTCAGATAAGCTTTGCCATTTCAAGCATCCACTTACGCGAGTATGTTCACGAACCCTCACGGAAGAGTTTTGCCATTTCAAGCATCCACTCAACCTTGGAAGTTCTGACCTAATATATGGCACATAGAACAAGTTTTGAATACAAAGAAGAGGCACTAAGAGTATAGCCTAAAACATTTTATGAAACAGGTACACCCCTTCAACCGAATGAAGAGTTTAGCTACGAATATCCATAGAGGTGGATACCATAGCTAAGTTTTTGAGGGTTTTTGAAAGACAGTAAGTAAAGGAGAATACTCAAGAACCAACAGGAGTATTCTCAAAAACTACTAGAATACTCAAGAACCAACAGGAGTATTATAGATTTCAAACAAAAGCGTACAAAAGTGCCCAAAAGTCTAGAGAGATAAGTGATTGTGTTGTGTGAATATGGGATTGTGGATGATTTACAAGTGAAGAGGGCATGTTTATTTATAGCCAAGGAGAGGTGTGAAATGTGGAGGAGATGAGGACACTTGGCATGGAATCCATGGAGGAGAAAAAGCCATCGGATGATGTCATCCCTTCATCTAGCCGCCCCCCATGTGGAGGAAGGGGAGAGGCTTGTGGCTTAGCCGCCCATGTGAGGAGGAGGAGGAGAGGACATGTGTGAGTTTGTGATCTTTTCACAAAAGCCATCGGCTCCTTTCAGCTCCGGTCTGACTCTGGTTGCTCTTTGGTTGGACTTGTTTTGAGTGATTCCATGTCAGGTTCATGATATTTCTTCAGTCGGCATCTGGTCGTGACCTTGGAATGACTCGTAATATATTTTCAGCTTAAAAACACCTCCTTAGCCTGTATTCTCTCTAGACTTCAAAATAACCTGTAGATAAATATCGGAACTAACAGGCAAAAGTTAAATAGACAAAGAGTCTAATTTGGTGGGTTTAACTGTGTTTATGATTCATACAATTATGGTCCATCGGAGACTAACGAGACTAACTTGGGACGAACAAAGACAAAGGTTAGTCTCATTCGAAGGTTTGTCTAAGTTCCTCCCAAGTTAGTCCAAGTTCGTCCCAAGTTAGTCTCTTTCTAAAGACGAACTAAATCAAACCTTAGAATGACACTAACGGGACTAAGTTGGGACGAACAAAGACTAACTTTAGTCTCATTCTAAGGTTTGTCTAAGTTCATCCCAAGTTAGTCCAAGTTCGTCCCAAGTTAGTCTCTTTATAAAGACGAACTAAATCAAACCTTAGAATGACACTTACGGGACTAAGTTGGGACGAACAAAGACTAACTTTAGTCTCATTCTAAGGTTTGTCTAAGTTCATCCGAAGTTAGTCTCTTTCTAAGGACGAACTTAGGCAAACCTTAGAATGAGACTAATGTGAATAACTTAGGACGAACAAAGACAAAGGTTAGTCTCATTCTAAGGCTTGTCTAAGTTCATCCCAAGTAAGTCAAAGTTCGTCCCAAGTTAGTCTATTTCTAAGGACGAACTTAGACAAACCATAGAATGAGACTAACAAGACTAAATTGGGACGTACAAAGACAAAGGTTAGTCTCATTCTAAGGCTTGTCTAAGTTCATCCCAAGTAAGTCAAAGTTCGTCCCAAGTTAGTCTATTTCTAAGGACGAACTTAGACAAACCATAGAATGAGACTAACAAGACTAAATTGGGACGTACAAAGACAAAGGTTAGTCTCATTGTAAGGTTTCTCTAAATTCGTCCCAAGTTAGTCTAAATTCGTCCCAAGTTAGTCTCTTTTTAAGGACGAACTAAAACAAACCTTAGACTGAGACTAACGGGACTAACATGGGACAAACAAAGAAAAACTTTAGTCTCATTCTAAAGTTGGTCTAAGTTCGTCCCAAGTTAGTCTTTTTCTAAGGACGAACTTAGACAAACCTTAATGAGACTAATGAGACTAACTTGGGACGAACAAAGACAAACTTTTGTCTCATTCTAAGGTTTGTCTAAGTTCATCCCAAGTAAGTCTAAGTTTGTCCCAAGTTAGTCTATTTCTAAGGACAAACGTAGACAAACATTAGGATGAGATTAACAAGACTAACTTAGGACGAACAAAGACAAAAGTTAGTCTCATTCTAAGGTCTGTCAAAGTTCATCCCAAGTTAGTCTAAGTTCACCCCAAGTTAGTCTCTTTCTAAGGACGAACTAAATCAAACCTTAGAATGAGACTAACGGGACTAACTTTGGACGAACAAAGACTAACTTTAGTCTCATTCTAAGGTTTGTCTAAGTATGTCCCAAGTTAGTCTCTTTCTAAGGACAAACTTAGACAAACCTTAGAATGAGACTAACGAGACTAACTTGGGACGAACAAAGACAAACTTTAGTTTCATTCTAAGGTTTGTCTAAGTTCATCCCAAGTTAGTCGCTTTCTAAGGACGAACTTAGACAAACCTTAGAATGAGAGTAACGAGACTAAATTGGGAGGAACAAAGACAAACTTTAGTCTCATTCTACGGTTTATCTAAATTCGTCTTAAGTTAGTCTCTTTCTAAGGACAAACTTAGACAAACCTTAGAATGAGACTAACGAGACTAACTTGGGACGAACAAAGACAAACTTTAGTCTCATTCTAAGGTGTGTCTAAGTTCGTCCCAAGATAGTCTCTTTCTAAGGATGAACTTAGACAAACCTTCGAATGAGACTAACGAGACTAACTTGGGATGAACAAAGACAAACTTTAGTCTCATTCTAAGGTTTGTCTAAGTTCGTCCCAAGTTAGTCTAAGTTTGTCCCAAGTTAGTCTATTTCTAAGGACAAACTTAGAAAAACCTTAGAATGAGACTAACGAGACTAACTTGGGACGAACAAAGACAAAGGTTAGTCTCATTCTAAGGTTTGTCTAAGTTCCTCCCAAGTTAGTCCAAGTTCATCCCAAGTTAGTCTCTTTCTAAAGACGAACAAAATCAAACCTTAGAATGACACTAACGGGACTAAGTTGGGACGAACAAAGACTAACTTCAGTCTCATTCTAAGGTTTGTCTAAGTTCATCCCAAGTTAGTCCAAGTTCGTCCCAAGTTAGTCTCTTTCTAAAGACGAACTAAATCAAACCTTAGAATAACACTTACGGGACTAAGTTGGGACGAACAAAAGCTAACTTTAGTCTCATTCAAAGGTTTGTCTAAGTTCATCCGAAGTTAGTCTCTTTCTAAGGACGAACTTAGACAAACCTTAGAATGAGAGTAACGAGACTAAATTGGTACGAACAAAGACAAACTTTAGTCTCATTCGACGGTTTATCTAAGTTCGTCTTAAGTTAGTCTCTTTCTAAGGACAAACTTAGACAAACCTTAGAATGAGACTAACGAGACTAACTTGGGACGAACAAAGACAAACTTTAGTCTCATTCTGAGGTGTGTCTAAATTCATCCCAAGATAGTCTCTTTCTAAGGACGAACTTAGACAAACCTTCGAATGAGACTAACGAGACTAACTTGGGATGAACAAAGACAAACTTTAGTCTCATTCTAAGGTTTGTCTAAGTTCGTCCCAAGTTAGTCTCTTTCTAAGGATGAACTTAGACAAACCTTAGAATGAGTCTAACGGGACAAACTTGGGACAAACAAAGACAAACTTTATTCACATTCTAAGGTTTGGCTAAGTTCGTCCCAAGTTAGTCTAAGTTCGTCCCAAGTTAGTCTATTTTTAAGGACGAATTTAGACAAACCTTAGGATGAGACTAACAAGACTAACTTCAGACAAACAATGACAAAGGTTAGTCTCATTTTAAGGTTTGTCTAAGTTCGTCCCAAGTTAGTCTAAGTTCGTCCCAAGTTAATCTAAGTTCGTCCCAAGTTAGTCTATTTCTAAGGACAAACTTAGACAAACCTTAGAATGAGACGGACAGATGCTTGTCGTCAGAGCAAATGTACAAAGAAATTTATAAGTCCGCTACTCGCGACTTCACTACTAGGTAGCAAGTGGTAAGTAGGGGTGGAACCCAAGGGAATTAGGGGGATAAGCTATTCTTTGTTGGAATTGTACAGCGAGGGAGCATGGTTTTAGGTTGATTGAGGTTTTAGTGCAGAAAAGTAAGTGTTTTTTTGGTTGGTTTTGGTTTTTAGTGCGGAAAAGTAAATGACATAAAAGTAAATACTGAAAATAAAGGAGAAGACTTACAGCGATTGATGCGTGATTGGCAAGTCTTCCGGAACGTCAGCAGTTGATAAAGAAGTTTATACTAAGAAAGTAAATGCAGGTGGTTTTTAAATCTAAGGAAAGCATTCGGTTTCGGGGGCCTTGTATCATAGCATGTTTATCATTGACCCTTAGTGATCCTACTAAGTATTCAAACGTGTATCAAGGCCATTTCAAGCACTCGATTTGCCACACTGTCTAGCCCATTTCAAGGTCGTAAAGCACTTGTTTTATTTAGACTAGCACCCCATTTCAAGGTATACTAGCCTATGTGCATCCATTTGATCAATCATTTCCGATCAAACCAAATGGTGTTTTAGAGAGGTCGAACTCCTCAGATAAGCTTTGCCATTTCAAGCATCCACTTACCCGAGTATGTTCACGAACCCCCACGGAAGAGTTTTGCCATTTCAAGCATCCACTCAACCTTGGAAGTTCTGACCTAATATATGGCACATAGAACAAGTTTTGAATACAAAGAAGAGGCACTAAGAGTATAGCCTAAAACATTTTATGATACAAGTACACCCCTTCAACCGAATGAAGAGTTTAGCTACGAATATCCATAGAGGTGGATACCATAGCTAAGTATTCGAGGGTTTTTGAAAGACAGTAAGTAAAGGAGAATACTAAAGAACCAACAGGAGTATTCTCAAAAACTACTAGAATACTCAAGAACCAACATGAGTATTATAGATTTCAAACAAAAGCGTACAAAAGTGCCCAAAAGTCTAGAGAGATAAGTGATTGGGTTGTGTGAAGATGGGATTGTGGATGATTTACAAGTGAAGAGGGCATGTCTATTTATAGCCAAGGAGAGGTGTGAAATGTGGAGGAGATGAGGACACTTGGCATGGAATCCATGGAGGAGAAAAAGCCATCGGATGATGTCATCCCTTCATCTAGCCGCCCCCCATGTGGAGGAAGGGGAGAGGCTTGTGGCTTAGCCGCCCATGTGAGGAGGAGGAGGAGAGGACATGTGTGAGTTTGTGATCTTTTCACAATAGCCATCGGCTCCTTTCAGCTCCGGTCTGACTCTGGTTACTCTTTGGTTGGACTTGTTTTGAGTGATTCCATGTCAGGTTCATGATATTTCTTCAGTCGGCTTCTGGTTGTGACCTTGGAATGACTCGTAATATATTTTCAGCTTAAAAACTCCTCCTTAGCCTGTATTCTCTCTAGACTTCAAAATACCTTGTAGATAAATATCGGAACTAACAGGCAAAAGTTAAATAGACAAAGAGTCTAATTTGGTGGGTTTAACTGTGTTTATGATTTATACAATTATAGTCCATCAGAGACTAACGAGACTAACTTGGGACGAACAAAGACAAAGGTTAGTCTCATTCGAAGGTTTGTCTAAGTTCCTCCCAAGTTAGTCCAAGTTAGTCCCAAGTTAGTCTCTTTCTAAAGACGAACTAAATCAAACCTTAGAATGACACTAACAGGACTAAGTTGGGACGAACAAAGACTAACTTTAGTCTCATTCTAAGGTTTGTCTAAGTTCATCCCAAGTTAGTCCAAGTTCGTCCCAAGTTAGTCTCTTTCTAAAGACGAACTAAATCAAACCTTAGAATGACACTTACGGGACTAAGTTGGGACGAACAAAGACTAACTTTAGTCTCATTCTAAGGTTTGTCTAAGTTCATCCGAAGTTAGTCTCTTTCTAAGGACAAACTTAGGCAAACCTTAGAATGAGACTAATGGAAAAACTTAGGACGAACAAAGACAAAGGTTAGTCTCATTCTAAGGCTTGTCTAAGTTCATCCCAAGTAAGTCAAAGTTCATCCCAAGTTAGTCTATTTCTAAGGACGAACTTAGACAAACCATAGAATGAGACTAACAAGACTAAATTGGGACGTACAAAGACAAAGGTTTGTCTCATTGTAAGGTTTGTCTAAGTTCGTTCCAAGTTAGTCTAAATTCGTCCCAAGTTAGTCTCTTTTTAAGGACGAACTAAAAAAAACCTTAGACTGAGACTAACGGGACTAACATGGGACAAATAAAGACAAACTTTAGTCTCATTCTAAAGTTGGTCTAAGTTCGTCGCAAGTTAGTCTTTTTCTAAGGACGAACTTAGACAAACCTTAATGAGACTAATGAGACTAACTTGGGACGAACAAACACAAACTTTTGTCTCATTCTAAGGTTTGTCTAAGTTCATCCCAAGTAAGTCTAAGTTTGTCCCAAGTTACTCTATTTCTAAGGACGAACTTAGACAAACTTAGAATGAGATAACGAGACTAACTTGGGACCGACAAAGACAAACTTTAGTCTCATTCTAAGGTGTGTCTAAGTTCGTCCCAAGTTAGTATAAGTTCGTCCAAGGTTAGTCTATTTCTAAGGACGAACTTAGACAAACCTTAGGATGAGACTAACAAGACTAACTTCGGACGAACAAAGACAAAGGTTAGTCTCATTCTAAGGTTTGTCTAAGTTCATCTTAAGTTTAGTCTAAGTTCGTCCCAAGTTAGTCTATTTCTAAGGACAAACTTAGACAAACCTAAGAATGAGATTAACAAGACTAACTTGGGACGAACACAGACAAAGGTTAGTCTCATGCTAAGGTTTGTCTAAGTTCCTCCCTAGTTAGTCCAAGTTCGTCCCAAGTTAGACTTTTTCTAAAGACGAACTAAATCAAACCTTAGAATGACACTATTGGGACTATGTTGGGACGATAAAAGACTAACTTTAGTCTTATTCTAAGGTTTGTCTAAGTTCGTCCCAAGTTAGTCTATTTCTAAGGACGAACTTAGATTAACCTTAGAAGGAGACTAACGAGACTAACTTGGGACGAACAAAGACAAACTTTAGTCTCTTTCCAAGGTTTGTCTAAGTTCTTCCCAAGTTAGTCTCATTCTAAGGACGAACTTAGAATAACTTAGGATGAACAAAGACAAAGGTTAGTCTAATTTTAACGCTTGTCTAACTTCATCCCAAGTAAGTCAAAGTTCGTCCGAAGTTAGTTTATTTCTAAGGACAAACTTAGACAAACCTTAGAATGAGACTAACGAGACTAAATTGGGACGAACAAAGACAAAGGTTAGTCTCATTCTAAGGTTTGTCTAAGTTCGTCCCAAGTTAGTCTAAATTTGTCCCAAGTTACTCATTTTTTAAGGACGAACTAAAACAAACCTTAGACTGAGACAAACAGGACTGACTTGGGACAAACAAAGACAAACTTTAGTCTCATTCTAAAGTTGGTCTAAGTTCGTCCCAAGTTAGTCTTTTTCTAAGGACGAACTTAGACAAACCTTAATGAGACTAACGAGACTAACTTGGGACGAACAAAGACAAACTTTAGTCTCATTCTAAGGTTTGTCTAAGTTCGTCCCAAGTAAGTCTAAGTTTGTCCCAAGTTAGTCTATTTCTAAGGACGAACTTAGACAAAATTAGAATGAGAGTAACGAGACTAACTTGGGACGAACAAAGACAAACTTTAGTCTCATTCTAAGGTTTGTCTAAGTTCGTGACAAGTTAATCTAAGTTCGTCCCAATTTAGTCTATTTCTAAGGACGAACTTAGACAACCCTTAGAATGAGACTAACGAGACTACTTAGGATGAACAAAGACAACGGTTATTCTCATTCTAAGGTGTGTCTAAGTTAATCCCAAGTTAGTTTATGTTCGTCCGAAGTTAGTCTAAGTTCGTTCCATATTAGTCTATTTCTAAGGACGAACTTAGACAAACCTTAGAATGAGAGTAACAAGACTAACTTGGGACGAACAAAGACAAAGGTTAGTCTCATTCTATGGTTAGTCTAAGTTCATCCCAAGTTAGTCTAAGTTCGTCCCAAGTTAGTCTGTTTCCAAGGTTAAACTTAGGCAAACCTTAGAATGAGAGTAACGAGACTAACTTGAGACGACAAAAGACAAACTTTAGTCTCATTGTAAGGTTTGTCTAAGTGCGTCCCAAGTTAGTCGCTTTCTAAGGACGAACTTAGACAAACCTTAGAATGAGAGTAACGAGACTAACTTGGGACGAACAAAGACAAACTTTAGTCTCATTCTAGGGTTTATCTAAGTTCGTCTTAAGTTAGGCTCTTTCTAAGCACCAACTTAGACAAACCTCAGAATGAGACTAACGAGACTAACTTGGGACGAACAAAGACAAACTTTAGTCTCATTCTACGGTTTGTCTAAGTTCGTCCCAAGTTAGTCTCTTTCTAAAGACGAACTAAATCAAACCTTAGAATGACACTAACGGGACTAAGTTGGGACGAACAAAGACAAACTTTAGTCTCATTCTAAGGTTTGTCTAAGTTCGTCTCAAGTTAGTTGCTTTCTAAGGACGAACTTAGACAAACCTTAGATTGAGACTAACGAGACTAATTTGGGACGAACAAAGACAAACTTTAGTCTCATTCTAAGGTTTATCTAAGTTTGTCCCAAGTTAGTCTCTTTCTAAGGACAAACTTAGACAAACCTTAGAATGAGACTAATGAGACTAACTTACGACGAACAAAGACAAAGGTTAGTCTCATTCTAAGGTTTCTTTAAGTTTGACCCAAGTTAGTCTAAGTTCGTCCCAAATAGTCATAGTTCGTCCCAAGTTAGTCTATTTCTAAGGACAAACTTAGGAAAACCTTAGAATGAGACTAACGAGACTAACTTGGGATGAACAAAGACAAATGTTAGACTCAGTCTAAGGTTTGTCTAAGATCGTCTCAAGTTAGTCTAAGTTTGTCCCAAGTTTGTCAATTTCTAAGGATGAACTTAGACAAACTTAGAATGAGACTAACGAGACTAACTTGGGACGAACAAAGACAAACTTTTGTCTCATTCTAAGGTTTGTCTAAGTTCGTCCCAAGTTATTCTAAGTTCGTCCCAAATTAGTCTATTTCTAATGAAGAACTTAGACAAACCTTAGAATGAGACTAACGAGACTAACTTAGGATTAACAAAGACAACGGTTAGTCTCATTCTAAGGTTTGTCTATGTTCATCCCAAGTTAGTCTAAGTTCGTCCCAAGTTAGTCAAAGTTCGTCCCAAGTTAGTCTAAGTTCGTCCCAATTTAGTCTATTTCTAAGGACGAACTTTGACAAACCTTAGAACGAGACTAACGTGGGACGAACAAAGACAAAGGTTAGTCTCATTCTAAGGTATGTCAAAGTTCATTCCAAGTTAGTCTAAGTTCGTCCCAAGTTAGTCTCTTTCTAAGGACGAACTAAATCAAACCTTAGAATGAGACTAACGGGACTAACTTGGGACGAACAAAGACTAACTTTAGTCTCATTCTAAGGTTTGTCTAAGTATGTCCCAATTTAGTCTCTTTCTAAGGACGAACTTTGACAAACCTTAGAATGAGACTAACGAGACTAAATTGGGACGAACAAAGACAAACTTTAATTTCATTCTAAAGTTTGTCTAAGTTCATTCCAAGTTAGTCGCTTTCTAAGGACAAACTTAGACAAACCTTAGAATGAGAGTAACGAGACTAACTTGGGACGAACAAAGACAAACTTTAGTCTCATTCTACGGTTTATCTAAGTTCGTCTTAAGTTAGTCTCTTTCTAAGGACAAACCTTAGAATGAGACTAATGAGACTAACTTGGGACAAACAAAGACAAACTTTTGTCTCATTCTAAGGTGTGTCTAAGTTCGTCCCAAGATAGTCTCTTTCTAAGGACGAACTTAGACAAACCTTCGAATGAGACTAACGAGACTAACTTGGGACGAACAAAGACAAACTTTAGTCTCATTCTAAGGTTTGTCTAAGTTCGTCCCAAGTTAGTCTCTTTCTAAGGATGAACTTAGACAAACCTTAGAATGAGTCTAACGGGACAAACTTGGGACAAACAAAGACAAACTTTAGTCACATTCTAAGGTTTGTCTAAGTTCGTCCCAAGTTAGTCTAAGTTCGTCCCAAGTTAGTCTATTTCTAAGGACGAATTTAGACAAACCTTAGGATGAGACTAACAAGACTAACTTCGGACGAACAAAGTGATGTTCCCATGAATGGCATGGCTTTGGCAAAACGGCTTAAGACAGTTCAAGTTGGAGTTCAAGGAGAAACGGCTTTAGACAGTTCAAGCAGGAGTTCAAGGAGTGTTCAATTAACTACTGGAACTCGCATACAGCAGATCTGAAGATACGATGTTTTCCTAATCTGGACGATCGAAGATCTGATCTGATTGGAGTCGGCTCAACAATAAATTAGACGATCAGATATTCAAATGAATATCCTCACCTCAATTAGGAGTCGATTAAGAAGATTCGGAATTACTTGGTGATAAAGAAAGATCGAGATCTTCGTGAAGATTGGAATGAAGTGCTGAATATCCAAAAGATATCGATGAGGTTATTTGATTGGAGCCAATCGACAAGTCATCATCGAATATCAGAGAGGCGATCAAATATATGCAGATTGGCTGAGAAAATATAGGATGGCTTGGCACGAAAGTTATCTCCAAAGATTGGATATGGAGGAGATTGAATAACTATCAAATATTTAGAAGTATCTCCGAAATATTTGACAAGATATTTAGATTGGATCTGGACAATCAAAGATCAAGATTTGAAGTCGGCCAGCGAATTATTTGAACATCAGATATTCGAATGAATATCTACATTGAAGGCGGCGTGGCTGACTTGGGGAAGAAGTCTTCGTATATTCTTCCAACCGATTTGAAAAGATATACATCAAATATCTAGGAATATTTCCTAAATATTTGATGGGATTATCTTGTGCTGATTAGGGTTTCGTCCAAAGCATATAAATACAATGCTAGGGCGTCCTTATTCAGTGTCGCTTCCTGAGAGAAAAGAAACAAACACGAGAGTTCGTGAGATTGGAGGAGGAGCGACCGCCGGCTGATTATTCCACACCGGAATATCAACGGGAAGAAGCAGTCTGTTCAGTGTGCTGTTCAGACTGCTCTTGAAGGACAACAAAGTGCACACACACACGGTGATCAACATTCGTCTTTGAGAGAAGGCGACTGGACTTCCGAGAAGTCCAAGACTAGGCCGAGAGGGAAGTCTCGTCCTACCCACAGGGGATCGAGGGGAGTAGCGACGAATCGAGATTGCAAATCCGAGAGACGGAGTGTTAGTGGTGAGGCCATTACAAACGAGGAGTTGTGTAAGAGTAAGACCTCTTGTAACCCTAAACTCGTAATAAGATTTGTGTCCCTTTTTCGGGTGTGGGAAACCCCCCAGAGTAGGCGAGGCCGAACTGGGTTATCATATCATGTGTGCTCCTATGTTGTGCTGTTTATGTTCTATCTGCTAAGGTGTTCCAGCCTCTGTTTGAACACAACCTGAAACTGTTCAACAAGTGTTTGAGACGCAGTTCGAACACCATCTAGAACTCGTCTTGACTAAGACAAGTAGATTTCAATTGGTATCAGAGCAGGCACTCGACATACAGAGTGTGATCCGGCGACAGTTTAAGATGAGTTTGAAGGAAGGACAGAGCACTAACCGACCAGCGTTGCTTGAAGGGCCGAATTATGCCTATTGGAAATCCAAGATGAAAGCCTTTCTGAAATCCCTCGATGAAAGGGCTTGGAGAACTGTAATGATAGGATAGACAGAACCCATGATGGCCAACCCTGAAGGAGCTGTTATGCCAAAACCCGAAGCCCTGTGGTCTGAAGCAGATGATGTAGCGGCTGTTGGGAATTCAAAGGCCCTGAATGCAATATTCTATGGAGTAGACAAGAATGTGTTCAAACTGATTGCTGAATGTGAGGTGGCCAAGGAAGCATGGGATATTCTCAGAATAGCCTATGAGGGTCCAGATAGTGAATCTAACGATGGGTCTGGTGAAAAGCTTGGAGGAGCAGGTGATGAACATCTCAGAAAGCATGTTGAATCTGTGACCGAGGAGGTCAATCCATTAGAGAAGGTTGAGGGGTTTAATGATACAATAGCGGAAGTATCTGATCGTGCTGAAAAGGATAATGATCTGGACAGAATCTACAAGGTCCATGTGTCTGCTGTGACAAGCTCCGAGAATTCGTCTCAGGCCCAGGCTGTAGGGGTGGAAGACTCTGCACCTGTCCTCAATCCAGAAGCTGTGAAGGAGGCAAGTGTTCAAGCAGATGAACCAGGAGATCAGCAGAGAGTTGAGACAGTTGTTGCCTCAGTGACAGTCTCAGTAGAGGAGACAGCTGACGTCTCAGTTATTTGTACAAGATGTTTTTCGTGGTGAAAAGGTGAAGGCAGATCTCCCAAACGTCCGTGATACAATGATGGAGAAAAATAGAGAAACACATCCTGCAGGCTTGGTGGGGCTAAGGAGAAGGAATGCTGAGTTGAGTCGCAAGGAAGTTCATCTCAATATGACAGGTAATCCTCACTATCTCATCAAAGTTAAACCTATTCGCAAGCGTCAGTTTGTCACATGTGGAGATGGAGGGAAGGGCCAGGTGATCGGCTGTGGGACATTGAAGGTTCCGGATCTACCTGAGCTCGAGGATATCCTCCTAGTGGATGGGTTAAAGGTAAACCTGATCAGTATCAGTAGATTGTGTGGTGAAAGACAGTCTGCTACATTCTCTCGTGATACGTGTCAAGTACTGGACTGGAATGGAGACAAACTATTGGAAGGAAGCAGATCAATAAACAATAGCTACTGTCTAGGCTCAGTTGGAACAGGAGCTACCACTGTCTGTCCGATAAACACGATACATGAAATCGAATTGCAAGGGATAGGTATGGTGTCCTCTTCTGGAAAGGTGAAAGACGATGTTGCTCCCAACTCAGTTCTAGGAGATAAAATTCCAGAGGAAGGTCTAGCCGATGAAGCCACACCTACTCCAGCTGGGACACTTGACGATGCACCTGCGCTGCAACCCTCATGGAGAATTAAGAGTCGAGCAAATGAGATCAAGTGTCGAGAGCTGGCTGCCTGTTCATCTAGTCCGAAGAATGTCATCAAAACATTTATTGATGAGACTTGGGTGGTGGCCATTCACGTGGAACTGGGAGAGTTCACTAGATCTAAAGCATGGATGTCATATCATCTTGCGCATAGTCACGAACTGAAGAAGACTATGTACGGACTCACACAAGCGCCCAGAGCATGGTACGAGACGTTCCTCATCGACCATGGCTATGAGCGAGGGGGAGTAGAGCGTATGTTCGTCACGAGTACACAGAAGCTGCTTGGACAGTTTGTGAGACTCAGGGAAAAGGTGATGAAACACCTTCCTGGAACACACGTTGACCAGATGCTGGGAGAGCAAGAGAGCATCGCTGCATGCTGCACTCAGTTCTTATGGATGAAGCAGAATCTGTCTGAACACGGAGTGGAATGGGTGAAGAAGTTTCTGCCCAAGAACCCAGTACAACACTCCATGAGCAGATATCACTTCATCAGAGAGATGGTGGAGAAGAAGGTCATCACATCGAAACACATGACCACTATAATTGTCGTACTCACCATGCCACTAGACGTCGCTCAGTTCGACACACTTAGATCCTCTCTGGGTCTGTGTGTTATCGCCAACTAAGTGTTCCAGACGGAGGTCAGCCAAGAGCAGAGCCCCAACGAATCAGATGGGCTGAACTACCAAAGAAGAGGGCTGGAACAGATGGTACGTGGTTGGAACTGATTACTAAATTCAACATATTTGCAGCTTTATGAGGCGATATCAAGGAGGAGAGAGGTGATTGGACAAATATCTCAAGAGATATTCACATAACCGTTTTTGGCAAGTGGAGGAGTCCAAATTTTTTAGAAATCAAAAAGGCAGTTGAATCGAAGTCGGATGAGGATACAATATCAGCAAACCCTAAGATCGGAGAAGGGAAAAAGAAGGGAGAAGAGGCGGCTGTGACAGAACTTAAAGAAGCTACTTTAAAGGCGTCAAAGGCTGATCCTAATCCAACTAAAGGGAGTGTGCAGACTGTGAAGGAATATCAGGCGATGGCTGAACCACTCCTCAATGAGGTAATCCCTTGTTCTCACTCCCAAGCTATTGCTCTCAATTTTGTTGATGAGGAAGTATGGGCGATTGGTAAAGATTCAGTGAGTCGTAAGGGTGACAAAGCGGTTAATGTGAAGCCGAAGGGTTTGAAACCTGCTGTAGATTCTGTGGCCGATGCTGCAGAAGAAGGTGAAGCCAGTAGGGCTAAGATTGTGATTCTGATAAGCAGAAGCTGTTGAATGCAAAGGTAGATGCCACTGGCTTCGTGCTGAATAAGACAGGAATCTGCATGAAAGTCGGCCTTGGAAGGAATGGAACTCCCAGGAAATACGCTGCACGAATTAGTGCTGTAAGGGGGAGAAAACTTGCTATGTTAGACTCTGAGATTGAGCAGGTTGTTGGGCCTTCTAGCAAGAGAAGTCTGGTATTAGATGAAGAGTCGGATGAATGTTTAGCAGAAAAGACTACTGAGGTAGTCGATGAAGAGAAGGTGACAGAGAGTGAAGCTGTTCGTATGAAGGCTGATGATGTGAAGCAGCAAGAGCCAGAAGATGTTGTCTCTGATGAGTCAGACCGACCTAAAAATCAGACGGAGATAGAACAAGTAGAAGAGCAAGTTGCTATTGAACCTGTCATCTAGAAGAAGGAAAAGCAGTCAGATGTCCAAGAAGTAATCATGACTGAAGCAGAACATGGTGCTGGTAATCATGCACAGAGAGCTGGTCCAAATCCCAGATCATTAGCTGAATTAAAAGAGAAGCAGACGGAAGGGACTAACTCAAGAAGGAGGTGAGACTGTTAAGTCTGCAGAGAAGTCAGAGACAGACAAGGCTGCTGAGAAAGTGTCTGTTGAACCAGATGTTTCGAGGGAGTTAGAACAACCAGCTATCCCAGATGTAGAGATGCATAAAGTTGATCTAGAGAGACCAGATAATGGAGATTGTAAGGACAATCGGGACTCGGTTTCATTGGTTGAGCTCAAGAAGTATGAAAAGGAGAAACCAAAGAAGGAAGTGACCATCCAAGCATGCTCGACTGGAGTAACTACCAAGAAGGATGGTTAGAGAACAGATGCAGGGGGAGCAAGTGCATCCAAGAAAAATAAGAGGAGTATTCCAGGTTCTGTTCCACCTAGTGTACCAACTGGAGTGACTAAGCATATAGTATGGTGTGCCAGTACAGAAGCAGCAGCCAAGTGGAAGGCAGTGCAGAGAAGAAAGATCATCCCTGAAAGGCTGCTTAATGAGAAGACAGTTCCATCCCAATTGCAGATCTGACTCTACTCTTCTCGATGTTGTTCTTCATCACCATAGTCAATTGGAAGCCTACACCTCATAGAACCACGATCAACAAGGAGATGGGACAGCTGCTCTACCAGATTGGAAACAGGATGCTCATTGACATGGGAAGAATTATGTTCGACCAGATTGCAGAACACGTCTTTCTACAAAGTCTCTGCACCAGATAATCTTCCCATCACTTATTTATGAGCTGATCATCAACCAGCATCCAGATTTGAAGACAGACCAGGACAGACTGTCAAGTGCTCTGTTGAAGTTGGTAGTTGATCACAAGTTGTTCAAGGGTCGACATAAGAATGATCTGAAGGACCCCGGGGTGAACAGGAAGGATGCCCCTGAGTTTTCCATAAAGAGAGCTACTGGTGAGAAGTTGTCCCGAGCTGAACGCGGACAACTACTTGAGGTCATACAGGCGTAGAGGACAAGTATCGATCAATTGGTGCGCGCTCTGCAATATCCTAGTGATGATAAAGAAGACAGAGAGAGTTGATGTCCTGATTGAAGAAAAGACATGCTGCCATGAGCCAAAGAGAGATATGTCTGGAGATGGACTACCACGCGGTAGTACAGGACGAGCTGAATCGTTTCAAGCAATCAGTGAAGATGATAATCTCTAGATCAAAAGACCTAGATACAATTTTGAAGTCCCAGAGAATGATTGGAGGATGTAGAGGCATTGGCTACACTGATTGGAGCAATTCAGGAACCTATCAGTTGCTGACCCGTGGTCGAACAGCTGCTGAGACACCATGGTTTGACAGACTCACGGCATGTGTCACTGTCCCAGGCTATGTTTGAGGGGGAGTTGACAAGATTTCAGTTACCGAAGAGACCAGGTTGCTCGATTGGACCCCTTGTCAGTTTGTGGCAAAAAGGGGGAGTGTTTTGAGGTAACTGTTCTGGTCCCTCAAGTTGTGTCTAAAGCGTAGATTTGGTTTTGCCAAAATGCCAAGGGGGAGATTGATGTTCCCATGAATGGCATGGCTTTGGCAAAAAGGCTTTAGACAGTTCAAGTTGGAGTTCAAGGAGAAACGGCTTTAGACAGTTCAAGCAGGAGTTCAAGGAGTGTTCAATCAACTACTGGAACTCGCATACAGCAGATCTGAAGATACAATGTTTTCCTAATCTGGACGATCGAAGATCTGATCTGATTGGAGTCGGCTCAATAATAAATTAGAGGATCAGATATTCAAATGAATATCCTCACATCAATTAGGAGTCGATTAAGAAGATTCGTAATTACTTGGTGATAAAGAAAGATCGAGATCTTCGTGAAGATTGGAATGAAGTGCTGAATATCCAAAAGATATCGATGAGGTTATTTGATTGGAGCCAATCGACAAGTCATCATCAAAGATCAGAGAGGCGATCAAATATATGCAGATTGGCTGAGAAAATATAGGATGGCTTGGCACGAAAGTTATCTCCAAAGATTGGATATGGAGGAGATTGAATATCTATCAAATATTTAGAAGTATCTCCGAAATATTTGACAAGATATTTAGATTGGATCTGGACAATCAAAGATCAAGATTTGAAGTCGGCCAGCGAATTATTTGAACATTAGATATTCGAATGAATATCTACATTGAAGGCGGCGTGGCTGACTTGGGGAAGAAGTCTTCGTATATTCTTCCAACCGATTTGAAAAGATATACATCAAATATCTAGGAATATTTCCTAAATATTTGATGGGATTATCTTGTGCTGATTAGGGTTTCGTCCAAAGCATATAAATACAATGCTAGGGCGTCCTTATTCAGTGTCGCTTCCTGAGAGAAAAGAAACAAACACGAGAGTTCGTGAGATTGGAGGAGGAGCGACCGCCAGTTGATTATTCCACACCGGAATATCAACGGGAAGAAGCAGTCTGTTCAGTGTGCTGTTCAGACTGCTCTTGAAGGACAACAAAGCGCACACACACACGGTGATCAACATACGTCTTTGAGAGAAGGCGACTGGACTTCCGAGAAGTCCAAGACTAGGCCGAGAGGGAAGTCTCGTCCTACCCACAAGGGATCGAGGGGAGTAGCGACGAACCGAGATTGCAAATCCGAGAGACGGAGTGTTAGTGGTGAGGCCATTACAAACGAGGAGTTGTGTAAGAGTAAGACCTCTTGTAACCCTAAACTCGTAATAAGATTTGTGTGCCTTTTTCAGGTGTGGGAAACCCCCCAGAGTAGGCGAGGCCGAACTGGGTTATCATATCGTGTGTGCTTCTATGTTGTGCTGTTTATGTTCTGTCTGCTAAGGTGTTCCAGCCTCTGTTTGAACACAACCTGAAACTGTTCAACAAGTGTTCGAGACGCAGTTCGAACACCATCTAGAACTCGTCTTGACTAAGACAAGTATATTTCAATTGGTATCAGAGCAGGCACTCGACATACAGAGTGTGATCCGGCGACAGTTCAAGATGAGTTTGAAGGAATGACAGAGCACTAACCGACCACCGTTGCTTGAAGGGCCGAATTATGCCTATTGGAAATCCAAGATGAAAGCCTTTCTGAAATCCCTCGATGAAAGGGCTTGGAGAACTGTAATGATAGGATGGACAGAACCCATGATGGCCAACCCTGAAGGAGCTGTTATGCCAAAAGCCGAAGCCCTGTGGTCTGAAGCAGATGATGTAGCGGCTGTTGGGAATTCAAAGGCCCTGAATGCAATATTCTATGGAGTAGACAAGAATGTGTTCAAACTGATTGCTGAATGTGAGGTGGCCAAGGAAGCATGGGAGCCTATGAGGGTCCAGATAGTGAATCTAACGATGGGTCTGGTGAAAATCTTGGAGGAGCAGGTGATGAACATCTCAGAAAGCATGTTGAATCTGTGACCGAGGAGGTCAATCCATTAGAGAAGGTTGAGGGGTTTAATGATACAATAGCGGAAGTATCTGATCGTGCTGAAAAGGATGATGATCTGGACAGAATCTACAAGGTCCATGTGTCTGCTGTGACAAGCTCCGAGAAGTCGTCTCAGGCCCAGGCTGTAGGGGTGGAAGACTCTGCACCTGTCCTCAATCCAGAAGCTGTGAAGGAGGCAAGTGTTCAAGCAGATGAACCAGGAGATCAGCAGAGAGTTGAGACAATTGTTGCCTCAGTGACAGTCTCAATAGAGGAGACAGCTGACGTCTCAGTTATTGTACAAGATGTTTTTCGTGGTGAAAAGGTGAAGGCAGATCTCCCAAACGTCCGTGATACAATGATGGAGAAAAATAGAGAAACACATCCTGCAGGCTGGGTGGGGCTAAGGAGAAGGAATGCTGAGTTGAGTCGCAAGGAAGTTCATCTCAATATGACAGGTAATCCTCACTATCTCATCAAAGTTAAACCTATTCGCAAGCGTCAGTTTGTCACATGTGGAGATGGAGGGAAGGGCCAGGTGATCGGCTGTGGGACATTGAAGGTTCCGGATCTACCTGAGCTCGAGGATATCCTCCTAGTGGATGGGTTAAAGGTAAACCTGATCAGTATCAGTAGATTGTGTGGTGAAAGACAGTCTGCTACATTCTCTCGTGATACGTGTCAAGTACTGATCAGTTAAAGGTAAACCGGATCAGTCCAAATTTAGTCTATTTCAAAGGACGAACTTAGACAAACCTTAGAATGAGACTAACGAGACTAACTTAGGATGAACAAAGACAACGGTTATTCTCATTCTAAGGTGTGTCTAAGTTAATCCCAAGTTAGTTTATGTTCGTCCAAAGTTAGTCTAAGTTCGTCCCATTTTAGTCTATTTCTAAGGACGAACTTAGACAAACCTTAGAATGAGAGTAACAAGACTAACTTGGGACGAACAAAGACAAAGATTAGTCTCATTCTATGGTTAGTCTAAGTTCATCCCAAGTTAGTCTAAGTTCATCCCAAGTTAGTCTGTTTCTAAGGTTGAACTTAGGCAAACCTTAGAATGAGAGTAACGAGACTAACTTTGGACGAAAAAAGACAAACTTTAGTCTCATTGTAAGGTTTGTCTAAGTTCGTCCCAAGTTAGTCGCTTTCTAAGGCCGAACTTAGACAAACCTTAGAATGAGAGTAACGAGACTAACTTGGGACGAACAAAGACAAACTTTAGTATCATTCTAAGGTTTGTCTAAGTTCGTCCCATGTTAGTTGCTTTCTAAGGACGAACTTAGACAAACCTTAGAATGAGAGTAACGAGACTAACTTGGGACGAACAAAGACAAACTTTAGTCTCATTCTAGGGTTTATCTAAGTTCATCTTAAGTTAGGCGCTTTCTAAGCACCAACTTAGACAAACCTTAAAATGAGACTAACGAGACTAACTTGGGACGAACAAAGACAAACTTTAGTCTCATTCTATGGGTTGTCTAAGTTCGTCCCAAGTTAGTCTCTTTCTAAAGACGAACTAAATCAAACCTTAGAATGACACTAACGGGACTAAGTTGGAACGAACAAAGACAAACTTTAGTCTCATTCTAAGGTTTGTCTAATTTGTCCCAAGTTAGTCGCTTTCTAAGGACGAACTTAGACAAACCTTAGATTGAGACTAACGAGACTAATTTGTGACGAACAAAGACAAACTTTAGTCTCATTCTAAGGTTTATCTATGTTTTTCCCAAGTTAGTCTCTATCTAAAGACGAACTTTTACAAACCTTAGAATGAGACTAATGAGACTAACTTAGGACGAACAAAGACAAAGGTTAGTCTCATTCTAAGGTTTGTCTAAGTTCGACCCAAGTTAGTCTAAGTTTGTCCCAAATAGTCTTAGTTCGTCCCAAGTTAGTCTATTTCTAAGGATGAACTTAGGAAAACCTTAGAATGAGACTAACGAGATTAACTTGGGACGAACAAAGACAAAGGTTAGACTCATTCTAAGGTTTGTCTAAGTTCGTCCCAACTTAGTCTATTTCTAAGGACGAACTTAGAAAAACCCTTAGAATAAGACTAACGAGACTATCTTGGGACGAAGAAAGACGAACTTTAGTCTCATTCTATGATTTGTCTAAGTTCGTCCCAAGTTAGTCTATTTCTAAGGATGAACTTAGACAAACCTTAGGATGAGACTAACAAGACTAACGTAGGACGAACAAAGACAAAGGTTTGTCTCATTCTAAGGTTTGTCTAAGTTCGTCCCAAGTTATTCTAAGTTCGTCCCAAGATAGTCTATTTCTAAGGACGAACTTAGACAAACCTTAGGATGAGACTAACAAGACTAACTTGGGACGAAAAAAGACAAACTTTAGTCTCATTATAAGGTTTGTCTAAGTTCGTCCCGAGTTAGTCAAAGTTCATCCCAAGTTAGTCTCTTTTTGAGGACGAACTTAGACAAACCTTAGAATGAGACTAACGAGACTAACTTGGGACGAACAAAGACAAACTTTGGTATCACTCTAAGGTTTGTCTAAGTTCGTCCCAAGTTAGTCTAAGTTTGTCCCAAGTTAGTCTATTTCTAAGGACGAACTTAGACAAACCTTAGGTGAGACTAAGAAGACTAACTTCGGATGAACAAAGACAAAGGTTAGTCTCATTCTAAGGTTGTCTAAGTTCGTCCCAAGTTAATCTATTTCTAAGGACAAACTTAGACAAACCTTATAATGAGAATAACGAGACTAACTTGGGACGAACAAAGACAAATGTTACTCTCATTCTAAGGTTTGTCTAAGTTCATCCCAAGTTAGTCCAAGTTCGTCCCAAGTTAGTCTCTTTCTAAAGACGAACTAAATCAAACCTTAGAATGACACTAACTGGACTAAGTTGGGACGAACAAAGACTAACTTCAGTCTCATTATAAGGTTTGTCTAAGTTCGTCCCAAGCTAGTCTCTTTCTAAGGATGAATTTAGACAAACCTTAGAATGAGACTAACGAGACCAACTTGGGACGAACAAAGACAAACTTTAGTCTCATTCTAAGGTTTGTCTAAGTTTGTCCTAAGTTAGTCGATTTCTAAGGACGAACTTAGACAAACCTTAGAATGAGAGTAACGAGACTAACTTTGGACGAACAAAGACAAACTTTAGTCTCATTCGAGGGCTTGTCTAAGTTCGTCCCAAGTTAGTCTCTTTCTAAAGACGAATTAAATCAAACCTTAGAATGACACTAACGGGGACTAAGTTGGGACGAACAAAGACAAACTTTAGTCTCATTCTAGGGTTTATCTAAGTTCTTCTTAAGTTAGTCGCTTTCTAGGGACAAACTTAGACAAACCTTAGAAGGAGACTAACGAGACAAACTTGGGACGAACAAAGACAAACTTTAGTCTCATTCTAAGGTGTGTCTATGTTCGTCCCAAGTTTTTCTATTTCTAAGGACGAACTTTAGACAAACCTTAGAATGAGACTAACGAGACTAACTTAGGATGAACAAAGACAACAGTTAGTCTCATTCGAAGGTTTGTCTATGTTCATCCCAAGTTAGTCTAAGTTCGTCCCAAGTTAGTCTAAGTTCGTCCCAATTTAGTCTATTTCTAAGGACGAACTTTGACAAACCTTATAACGAGACTAACTTGGGACGAACAAAGACAATGGTTAGTCTCATTCTAAGGTTTGTCAAAGTTCATCCAAAGTTAGTCTAATTTCATCCCAAGTTAATCTCTTTCTGAGGACGAACTAAATCAAACCTTAGAATGAGACTAACGGGACTAACTTGGGACGAACAAAGACTAACTTTAGTCTCATTCTAAGGTTTGTCTAAGTATGTCCCAAGTTAGTCTATTTCTAAGGACAAACTTAGACAAACCTTCGAATGAGACTAACGAGACTAACTTGGGACGAACAAAGACAAACTTTAGTCTCATTCTAAGGTTTGTATAAGTTCGTCCCAAGTTAGTCTCTTTCTAAGGATGAACTTAGACAAACTGATGTCGCGCATTTATATGATTCATGAAGTACTACTAAACCCACGAAATAAGACATTTGGTTATACAAAAAAGTGCTTGTTAATGTCGTTTTGTGTATACAGGCATTTTGGGGTCTAAAGAGGAAACACGCTTAAAAAGGGAGATTTGTGACCAAAAATCACACCAAGCATTTCTGGCCGAGAAGTCACAACCAAGGCCCGAGGAAAATCGACCATGGCCCGAGGAAATACAGCCAAGGACCGAGAAAAGTCAGCCCCACCCAGGCATCGCCCAGGCCGCGCCCTGGCCCTCTAGTACTGAATTCAAGTTGCCCTGGCAAACGAGCTGATCTGACAAATCCACCTTGAGCAAAGTGATCAAAATGGAAAATAAGGTGGATAATGTCGGAAAACCAAGGAGAATGCTCGGGCAGATTGGCAGTTGGCCCAGTTCCGAAGCAAAGGCCCCGTGCGCATAGGCACCAAAATCAAGTCGCTCGACCAAACCATGGAATCTGGCAAATATGGCTCGACCAAAGTATTTTAAATGCCCAATAACTCGGACAATCTCACCTCCCAGACAAAACGCCCGAGTGGAACCAGCTCAAGCTCGATCAAGGCCAAACTAGGGCAATTTCGGCCGTTTTGGGATTTCGACCATGCTCCGGGCAAAATCTGGCTTAGTATCCTTCTTGAGATCATCTTAGAATGACTTTGTCATTCAGAATACACTGTCTAAAAGCCAAGAAGCTCCGGCCAAAGCTCCGGCCAGATTCCGGCGAGCTCCGATCAACCTCCGGCGGTGCTCCGATCAAGCTCAGTCCAGCCACAACCATGCTCCGACCAGTTCCAGCCAAACTCCGGTCAAGATCCGGTACTTACTATTCAAATCGGTTGGTTTCTACTATTCATTTCGATTAGCATTTGGACTTCGGTTGGCTTTGGATTCAAGTCGGTTGGCTTATGGATGATACAAAGCAAGATAGTTGGCTTTGGATAAGCCATTGCAAGTGGCCAAGTCGTGGCCTTTGAAGAGGCAAGTGCAAACAGAAGTGGATGTGTTCTTATCCTTTTCCAAGCCATGTGGGGTGTCATATGGAAGAGCCAATCAAATGGCTAGCTTTTGGGATATTTCCATGCCACAAACTTAGCCCCCAAGTCTTCGTTTTCCTATAAATAGAGGCATTAGCCTTAGTTATCATTTGGACCACATATGGTCACCTTAAGGAGTTGAGAGCTTATCTCTCTTCTCCAAAAACAACCTATGCTACACATATGCTTTCAATGCAAATACACTTTGTTCTTCACTTGTTCTTGAGCTCCTAAGCTCTTTACTTTCCAGCAAGCTTTCCTATTTTCATGTCTTGTTCTTGATTTGGAGCTCCTCTCCTTTACTTACCTTGTTGTTTTCAAGCTCTCGGTTAGAAAAAGCTCACGGTTTTCTTTACAAAATTGCTCTCGGTTACATGCTCTTGGTTTCCTTCGTTTTCTTTTCCGTTTTCTTTACTTTCATAAGTATGGTGCTTGTATTCCTTGACATGAATACAAGTAGCTAAAGCATATTCGGTCAAAGGGTGTTCATACTTGTGTATGCATCTTGAGACTAGAACTTAATGCTATTTTGTGTGTCAACTAGTTCGGTGCCATTATTCGGTTAAACAACAAGGCTAAGTGGATGCTTGAAATGGGAAAGCTTAGCCGAGTGGTTCAATCTTGAGTAGACAACAAGGCTAAGTGGATGCTTGAAATGGCAAAGCTTAGCCGAGTAGCTTACTCTTCCTTAAGTCGCTTGGTTGATCGTAACTGAAGATCAAGTGGCTGCACTTAGAACTAGAAGTGTATGTCTTGATTTTGGAGTAGATTGTGGTGTAAGTACTTGAAATGGCCTTACTTTAGGGTTATATCTGGACCAAGGAATAACCCACACTTATGAACACAAAGTAAGATCATTTGACGTCCATGATGGTTGTCTCACAAGTAGAGACCCTAGACTGAATCTCTTTCGTCCTTACTTATCTGCACTTTACTTTCCTGTCATTTACATTTCAGCACTTTACTTTTACGCACTTTACATTCAGTGATTTACTTTACGCACTTTACTTTTCAAGTCATTTACTTTCACGTACTTTACTTTCCGCACTTTTACTTTCATTACAGCAGTTTTCAAAATCAATCAAACATAACATTTGGGTACGTATTGCGCTTGAAACACAGCGTGCGACAAACCAAAACGTATGTTGTATGGTTGATATTGAACTCGGTTGTTCTCGCACTAACTTTACGCATTTTACTTTCAGCACTTTCAATTCTGTCATTTAATTTCTGTCATAAAATCACTCAAACCCAACCTGTATTTACTTTCATTTTTCTTTTCTTTTCAAGAACAACTACTCCACACTGACTCTCTTTGGTTCGACCCCTACTTACCGCTCTACTAATCCAATAGTGAGCCACGAGTAGTGGAACTATAAATGTAAATTTTGCAGCGTTCAACGACGCGCTGTCACAAACCTTAGAATGAGTCTAACGGGACAAACTTGGGACAAACAAAGACAAACTTTAGTCTCATTCTAAGGTTTATCTAAGTTCGTCCCAAGTTAGTCTAAGTTCGTCCCAAGTTAGTCTATTTCTAAGGATGAATTTAGACAAACCTTAGGACGAGACTAACAAGACTAACTTCGGACGAACAAAGACAAAGGTTAGTCTCATTCTAAGTTTGTCTAAGTTCGTCCCAAGTTAGTCTAATTTCATCCCAAGTTAGTCTATTTCTAAGGACAAACTTAGACAAAACTTAGAATGAGACTAACGAGACTAACTTGGGACGAACAAAGACAAAGGTTAGTCTCATTCTAAGGTTTGTCTAAGTTCCTCCCAAGTTAGTCCAAGTTAGTCCCAAGTTAGTCTCTTTCTAAAGACGAACTAAATCAAACCGTAGAATGACACTAACGGGACTAAGTTGGGACGAACAAAGACTAACCTTAGTCTCATTCTAAGGTTTGTCTAAGTTCCTCCCAAGTTAGTCCAAGTTCGTCCCAAGTTAGTCTCTTTCTAAAGACGAACTAAATCAAACCTTAGAATGACACTAACGGGACTAAGTTGGGACGAACAAAGACTAACTTTAGTCTCATTCTAAGGTTTGTCTAAGTTCATCCCAAGTTAGTCTCTTTCTAAGGAGGAACTTAGACAAACCTTAGAAAGAGACTAACGGGAATAACTTAGGACGAACAAAGACAAAGGTTAGTCTCATTCTAAGGCTTGTCTAAGTTCATCCCAAGTAAGTCAAAGTTCGTCCCAAGTTAGTCTGTTTCTAAGGTTAAACTTAGACAAACCTTTGAATGAGAGTAACGAGACTAACTTGGGACGAACAAAGACAAACTTTAGTCTTATTCTACGGTTTATCTAAGTTCGTCTTAAGTTAGTCTCTTTCTATGGACAAACTTAGACAAACCTTAGAATGAGACTAACGAGACTAACTTGGGACGAACAAAGACAAACTTTAGTCTCATTCTAAGGTGTGTCTAAGTTTGTCCCAGTTAGTCTCTTTCTAAGGACAAACATAGACAAACCTTAGAATGAGACTGACGAGACTAACTTGGGACGAACAAAGACAAACTTTAGTCTCATTCTAAGGTTTGTCAAAGTTCGTCCCATGTTAGTCGCTTTCTAAGGACGAACTTAGACAAACCTTAGAATGAGAGTAACTAGACTAACTTGGGACGAACAAAGACAAAACTTTAGTCTCATTCTAGGGTTTATCTAAGTTCGTCTTAAGTTAGGCTCTTTCTAAGCACAAACTTAGACAAACCCTAGAATGAGACTAACGAGACTAACTTGGGACGAACAAAGACAAACTTTAGTCTCATTCTATGGTTTGTCTAAGTTCGTCCCATGTTAGTCTCTTTCTAAAAACGAACTAAATCAAACCTTAGAATGACACTAACGGGACTAAGTTGGGACGAACAAAGACAAACTTTAGTCTCATTCTAAGGTTTATCTAAGTTCGTCCCAAGTTAGTCACTTTCTAAGGACGAACTTAGACAAACCTTAGATTGAGACTAACGAGACTAACTTGGGACGAACAAAGATAAACTTTAGTCTCATTCTAAGGCTTATCTAATTTGTCCCAAGTTAGTCTCTTTCTAAGGACGAACTTAGACAAACCTTAGAATGAGACTAATGAGACTAACTTTGGACAAACAAAGACATAGGTTAGTCTCATTCTAAGGTTTGTCTACGTTCGATCCAAGTTAGTCTAAGTTCGTCCCAAATAGTCTTAGTTCGTCCCAAGTTAGTCTATTTCTAAGGACGAACTTAGGAAAACCTTAGAATGAGACTAACGAGACTAACTTGGGACGAACAAAGACAAAGGTTAAACTCATTCTAAGGTTTGTCTAAGTTCGTCCCAAGTTAGTCTATTTCTAAGGACGAACATAGAAAAAACCATAGAATGAGACTAACGGGACTAACTTGGGACGAACAAAGACTAACTTCAGTCAATTTCTAAGGTTTGTCTAAGTTCGTCCTTAGAAAGAGACTAACTTGGGACGAACTTAGACAAACCTTAGAATGAGACTAACGAGACTAACTTGGGACAAACAAAGACAAACTTTAGTCTCATTCTAAGGTTTGTCTAAGTTCGTCCCAAGTTAGTCTCTTTCTAAGGACGAACTTAGACAAACCTTAGAACGAGAATAACGAGACTAACTTGGGACGAACAAAGGCAAACTTTAGTCCCATTCTAAGTTTTGTCTAAGTTTGTCCCAAGGTAGTCTATTTTTAAGGACGAACTTCGAAAAAACCTTAGAATGAGACTAACGAGATTAACTTGGGACGAACAAAGACAAACTTTAGTCTCATTCTAAGGTTTGTCTAAGTTCGTCCCAAGTTAGTCTAAGTTCGTCCCAAGTTAGTCTATTTCTAAGGACGAACTTAGACAAACCTTAGGATGAGACTAACAAGACTAACTTCGGATGAACAAAGACCATGGTTAGTCTCATTCTAAGGTTTGTCTAAGTTCGTCCCAAGTTTGTCTAAGTTCGTTCCAAGTTAGTCTCTTTTTAAGGACGAACTAAACCAAACCTTAGAATGAGACTAACGGGACTAACTTGGGACAAACAAATACAAACTTTAGTCTCATTCTAAAGTTTGTCTAAGTTCATCCAAAGTTAGTCTTTTTCTGAGGACGAACTTAGACAAACCTAATGAGACTAACGAGACTAACTTGGGACGAACAAAGACAAACTTTAGTCTCATTCTAAGGGTTGTCTAAGTTCGTCCCAAGTTAGTCTAAGTTTCTCCCAAGTAAGTCTATTTCGAAGGACAAACTTAGACAAACTTAGAATGAGACTAACTTGGGACGAAAAAAGACATACTTTAGTCTCATTCTAAGGTTTGTCTAAGTTCATCCAAAGTTAGTCTAAAATCGTCCCAAATTAGTCTATTTCTAAGGACGAACTTAGACAAACCTTAAAATGAGACTAACGAGACTAATTTAGGATGAACAAAGACAACGGTTAGCCTCATTCTAAGGTTTGTCTAAGTTCGTCATAAATTAATCTAAGTTCGTCCCAAGTTAGTCTAAGTTCGTCCCAATTTAGCCTATTTCAAAGGATGAACTTAGACAAACCTAAGAATGAGACTAACGAGACTAACTTGGGACGAACAAAGACAAAGGTTACTCTCTTTCTAAGGTTTGTCTAAGTTCGTCCCAAGTTAGTCTCTTTCTAAGGACGAACTAAATCAAACCTTAGAATGAGACTAACGGGACTAACTTGTGACGAACAAAGACTAACTTTAGTCTCATTCTAAGGTTCGTCTAAGTTTGTCCCAAGTTAGTCTCTTTCTAAGGACGAACTTAGACAAACCTTAGAATGAGACTAACGAGACAAACTTGGGATGAACAAAGACAAACTTTAGTCTCATTCTTAGGTTTGTCTAAGTTCATCCCAAGTTTGTCGCTTTCTAAGGACGAACTTAGACAAACCTTAGAATGAGAGTAACGAGACTAACTTGGGACGAACAAAGACAGACTTTAGTCTGATTCTGGGATTTATCTAAGTTCGTCTTAAGTTAGTCACTTTCTAAGGACAAACTTAGACAAACCTTAGAATGAGAATAACAAGACTAACTTGGGACGAACAAAGACAAACTTTAGTCTCATTCTAAGGTGTGTCTAAGTTCGTCCCAAGTTAGTCTCTTTCTAAGGACGAACTTAGACAAACCTTAGAATGAGACTAACGAGACTAACTTGGGACGAACAAAGACAAACTTTAGTCTCATTCTGAGGTTTGTCTAAGTTCGTCCCAAGTTAGTCTAAGTTTGTCCCAAGTTAGTCTATTTCTAAAGACGAACTTAGACAACCCTTAGGATGAGACTAACAAGACTAACTTAGGATGAACAAAGACAAAGGTTAGTCTCATTCTAAGGTTTGTCTAAGTTCGCCCCAAGTTAGTCTAAGTTCTTACCAAGTTAGTCTATTTCTAAGGACGAACTTAGACAAACCTTAGAATGAGACTAACGGCACTAACTTGGGACGAACAAAGACAAAGGTTAGTCTCATTCTAAAGTTTGTCTAAGTTCATCCCATGTTAGTCCAAGTTCGTCCCAAGTTAGCCTCTTTCTAAAGACGAACTAAATCAAACCTTAGAATGAGACTAACGAGACTAACTTGCGACGAACAAAGTCAAACTTTAGTCTCGTTCTAAGGTTTGTCTAAGTTTGTCCCAAGTTAGTGTCTTTCTATGGACAAACTTAGATAAACCTTAGAATGAGACTAACGGGACTATCCGGGGACGAACAAAGACAAACTTTAGTCTCATTCTAAGGTTTATTTAAGTTCGTCCCAAGTTAGTCTGTTTCTAAGGACGAACTTTGACAAACCTTAGAATGAGACTAACGAGACTAACTTGGGACGAACAAAGACAAACTTTAGTCTCATTCTAAGGTGTGTCTAAGTTCGTCCCAAGTTAGTCTCTTTCTAAGGACGAACTTAGACAAACCTTAGAATGAGACTAACGAGACTAACTCGGGACGAACAAAGACAAACGTTCGTCTCATTCTAAGGTTTGTCTAAGTTCGTCCCAAGTTAGTTTATTTCTAAGGACGAACTTAGACAAACCTTAGAATAAGACTAAGGAGTCTAACTTGGGACGAACAAAGACAAAGTTTAGTCTCATTCTATGGTTTGTCTAAGTTCGTCCCAAGTTAGTCGATGAGCCATTTTTATACGACTCATCGAGTCAACAAATCCCACCAATTCCGACACTTTATCATACAAACAGTTACTTCTTAGTGTTGTTTTGCATTTTAGGTGTTTCGGAAGCCCTAGGAGGAAATGCGCTTAAAGACTTGAATTTTTGGCCAAAAACATCACAGTTTCAGATTAGACCTTTGGACAGTCGATAGAGTTCCGGGAACGGACCGCTGATCTGAAAAATATGAGCCACATGCCATTGCAAAGGTGACTCAATTCCCTACAACTCTCTAGTTCACACCAAGAGCAGCCGAGATTGTTTGGATGGTCGAAACAAGAGTTGAACTGAAGACAGAAATTTTGGCCGAGAGTTCCACATACACTTTACACTTTAGGTGCACGCCGAGTCGGCCCGATCCAAACCGAGTGAAGTCCGGCCCTAGCCGAGTTCGAAGTCACAAATCTCGGCCCGTCTTCTCCTCCGTGCGTGGCGGTTTAGGATGCTTCTAGAAGACTTGTTGGCCAAGTAAACTTGCTAGCCAAGTAAACTTACAAGCCAAGCAAAGTCAGTTTTAGGACATGTTTCCTAAAACCGTTTATGGACCGACTTCGACTTGGAAACTTCGAGGCCCTTGTCTACTCTATAAATACAACCTCATATCAACGGTTTCAATCATCCCTCACTCGAAGAAGCATCTCATTCTCTGAGCTTCTCTCTCCTCTCGGTCCCAAGTCATCCTCGCCGATCATCATTCCGGCTCTGGTCCTCCTTCGTTCGGCAATAGAGAAGAAATCTGTCCTTTTTATTATTGTATTTGTTCCCATGGCCATGTCTAGCTAAACTCATTATTCGGTTTAGGGTTTAATACATTGTGATGTTGTTTTTGAGACTTGGTACTTAATGCTATTTTCATTGTTCTACTAGTCCTTGTGCTTAATTATCTCGGTTTGAATTGCAAGGCTAAGTTGATACTCGGAATGGTTAGGCTTAGCTGAGCAAATCATTCCCCTTATTTGCTGTTTGTTTGATACTAGACCGTTGAGAACAAATAGTGCACTAATCTGATATATCTTGGAATGGAGTATTAGATTGCTAGGATTAGAATTCTATAACCCGGAAAGGAAGTAGATTGTGGTGTAGGCGCTCGGAAAGGCCCTACTTTAGGTTATAACTTGGAATGGGAGTAACCACACTTAGGAACTAGAAAATAGATAATTAGAAGTCGATGATAAAACAAGTCACAATTAAAAACGCTAGACCGAATATTCTCTCTGATTGATATCAACTCGTTTGTTTCCTATTTTCTGTACTGTTTCCTAATTACTCACAACCCAACTGTCTTTCTTTTTACAAAACAATAAGTAACCGCTCTAGCTCTCTAGGGTTCGACCCCTTGCTTGCCGCTATACTAGCCTAGAGTAAGTGGAGATTATAAATTTAAATTTGCAGGTACCGACGATGCCTGTCATTAGTCTAAGTTCGTCCCAAGTTAGTCTATTTCTAATGACGAATTTACACCAACCTTAGGATGAGACTAAAAAGACTAACTTAGGACGAACAAAGAAAAAGGTCAGTCTCATTCTAAGGTTTGTCTAAGTTCGTCCCAAGTTAGTCTAATTTTGTCCCTGGTTTGTCTAAGTTTGTCCCGAGTTAGACTCTTTCTAAGGACGAACTAAATCACACCTTAGAATGAGACTAACGAGACAAACTTGGGACGAACAAAGACAAACTTTAGTCTCCTTCTACGGTTTGTCTAAGTTCGTCCCTAGTTAGTCTCTTTCTAAAGACGAACTTGGACAAACCTTAGAATGAGACTAACGATACTAACTTGGGACGAACAAAGACAAAATTTAGCCTCATTCTAAAGTTTGTCTAAGTTCGTCCCAAGTTAGTCTATTTCTAAGGAAGAACTTAGACAAACCTTAGAATAAGACTAACGAGACTAACATGGGACGAACAAAGAAAAATTTTAGTCTCATTCTAAGGTTTGTCTAAGTTCATCCCAAGTTAGTCTGACTTCGTCCCAAGTTAGTCTATTTCTAAGGACGAACTTAGACAAACCTTAGGATGAGATTAACAAGACTGACTTAGGACGAACAAAGACAAAGGTTAGTCTCATTCTAAGGTTTGTTTAAGTTCATCCCAAGTTAGTTTAAGTTCGTCCCAAGTTAGTCTAAGTTTGTCCCAAGTTAGTCTATTTCTAAGGACGAACTAAATCAAACCTTAGAATGAGACTAACGGGACTAACATGGGAGAACAAAGACAAACTTTAGTCTCATTCTAAGGTTTTTCTAAGTTCGTCCCAAGTTAGTCTCTTTCTAAGGACGAACTTAGACAAACTTTAGAGTGAGACTAATGAGACTAACTTGGGACGAACAAAGACAAACTTTAGTCTCATTCTAAGGTTTGTCTAAGTTCGTCCCAAGTTAGTCTATTTCTAGGAACAAACTTAGACAAACCTTAGAATGAGTCTAACGAGACTAACTTGGGACGAACAAAGACAAACTTTAGTCTCATTCTAAGGTTTATCTAAGTTCGTCCCAAGTTAGTCTCTTTCTAAGGACGAACTTAGACAAACCTAAGAATGAGACTAATGAGAATAACTTGGGACGAACAAAGACAAACTTTAGTCTCATTCTAAGGTGTGTCTAAGTTCGTCCCAAGTTAGTCTCTTCTAAGGACGAACTTAGGCAAACCTTAGAATGAGACTAACGAGACTAAATGGGGATGAACAAAGACAAACTTTAGTCTCATTCTAAGGTTTATCTAAGTTCATCCAAAGTTAGTCTATTTCTAAGGACGAACTTTGACAAACCTTAGAATGAGACCAACGAGAATAACTTGGGGTGAACAAAGCCAAACTTTAGTTTGATTCTAAGGTTTGTCTAAGCTCGTCCCAAGTTAGTCTAAGTTAATCCCAAGTCAGTCTATTTCTAAGGATGAACTTAGACAAACATTAGGATGAGATTAACAAGACTAACTTAGGACGAACAAAGACAAATGTTAGTCTCATTCTAAGGTTTGTCTAAGTTCGTCCCAAATTAGTCTAAGTTCGTACCAAGTTAGTCTAAGTTCGTCCCAAGTTAGTCTAGTTAGTCTATTTCTAAGGACGAACTTAGACGAACCTTTGAATGAGACTAACGAGACTAACTAGGGACGCATAAAGACAAATGTTAGTCTCATTCTAAGGTTTGTCTAAGTTCAACCCAAGTTAGTCTAAGTTCGTCCCAAGTTAGTCTCTTTTTAAAGAAGAACTAATACAAACCTTAGACTGAGACTAACTGTACTAACTTGGGACAAACAAAGAGAAACTTTAGTCTCATTCTAAAGTTTGTCTAAGTTCATCCCTAGTTAGTCTTTTTCAAAGGACGAACTTAGACAAACCTTAATGAGACTAACGAGACAAACTTGGAACGAACAAAGACAAACTTTAGTCTCATTCTAAGTTTTGTCTAAGTTCGTCCCAAGTTAGTCTAAGTTTGTCCAAAGTTAGTCTATTTCTAAGGACGAACTTAGACAAACTTAGAATGAGACTAACGAGACTTACTTGGGACGAACAAAGACAAACTTTAGTCTCATTCTAAGGTTTGTCTAAGTTCGTCCCAAGTTAGTCTAAGTTCATCCCAAGGTAGTCTATTTCTAAGGACAAACTTAGACAAAGCTTAGGATGAGACTAGCAAGACTAACTTAGGACGACCACAGACAAAGGTTAGTCTCATTCTAAGGTTTGTCAATGTTCGTCCCAAGTTAGTCTAAGTTCGTCCCATGTTAGTCTATTTCTAAGGATGAACTTAGACAAACTTTTGAATGAGACTAACTTGGGACGTACAAAGACAAAGGTTAGTCTCATTCTAAGGTTTGTCTAAGTTCAACCCAAGTTAGTCTAAGTTCGTCCCAATTAGTCTTTTTTTAAGGGCGAACTAAAACAAACCTTAGACTAAGACTAACTTGGGACAATCAAAGAGAAACTTTTGTCTCATTCTAAAGTTTGTCTAAGTTCATCCCAAGTTAGTCTTTTTCTAAGGACGAACTAAGACAAACCTTAATTAGACTAACGAGACTAACTTGGGACGAACAAAGACAAACTTTAGTCTCATTCTAAGGTTTGTCTATGTTTGCCCCAAGTTAGTCTCTTTCTAAGGACGAACTTAGACAAACCTTAGAATGAGACTAACGGAACTAACTTGGGACGAACAAAGACAAACTTTAGTCTTATTATATGGTTTATCTAAGTTCGTCCCAAGTTAGTCGCTTTCTAAGGACGAACTTTGACAAACCTTAGAATGAGAGTAACGAGACTAACTTGGGATGAACAAATACAAACTTTAGTCTCATTCTACGTTTAATCTAAGTTTGTCTTAAGTTAGTCTCTTTCTAAGGACAAACTTAGACAAACCTTAGAATGAGACTAACGAGACTAACTTGGGACAAACAAAGACAAACCTTAGTCTCATTCTATGGTGTGTCTAAGTTTGTCCCAAGTTAGTCTCTTTCTAAGGACGAACTTAGACAAACCTTAGAATGAGACTAACGAGACTAACTTGTGACGAACAAAGACAAACTTTAGTCTCATTCTAAGGTTTGTCTAAGTTCGTCCCAAGTTAGTCGCTTTCTAAGGACGAACTTAGACAAACCTTAGAATGTGAGTAACAAGACTAACTTGGGATGAACAAAGACAAACTTTAGTCTCATTCTAGGGTTTATCTAAGTTTGTCTTAAGTTAGTCTCTTTCTAAGCACAAACTTAGACAAACCATTAAATGAAACTAACGAGACTAACTTGGGACAAACAAAAATGAACTTTAGTCTCATTCTATGGGTTGTCTATGTGCGTCCCAAGTTCGTCCCAAGTTAGTCTCTTTCTAAAGACGAACTAAATGAAACTTTAGAATGACACTAACGGGACAAAGTTGGGACAAACAAAGACAAACATTAGTCTTATTCTAAGGTTTGTCTAAGTTCGTCCCAAGTTAGTCTCTTTATAAGGACGAACTTAGACAAACTTTAGAATGAGACTAACGAGACTAACTTGGGACGAACAAAGACAAACTTTAGTCTCATTCTAAGGTTTATCTAAGTTCGTCCCAAGTTAGTCTCTTTCCAAGGGCGAACTAAGACAAACATTAGGATTAGACTATCGAGACTAACTTAGGAAGAACAATGACAAAGGTTAGTCTCGTTCTAAGTTTTGTCTATGTTCATCCCAAGTTAGTCTAAGTTCATCCCAAGATAGTCTATTTCTAAGGACGAACTTAGACAAACATTAAGATGAGACTAACAAGACTAACTTAGGAAGAACAAAGACAAAGGTTAGTCTCGTTCTAAGGTTTGTCTATGTTCGTCCCATGTTAGTCTAAGTTCATCCCAAGTTAGTCTATTTGTAAGGACGAACTAAATCAAACCTTAGAATGTGACTAACGGGACTTACTTGGGACGAACAAAGACAAACTTTAGTCGCATTCTAAGGTTTGTCTAAGTTCACCCCAAGTTAGTCTAAGTTCATCCCAAGTTAGTCTATTTCTAAGGACAAACTTAGACAAAGCTTAGGATGAGACTAGCAAGACTAACTTAGGACGACCACAGACAAAGGTTAGTCTCATTCTAAGGTTTGTCAATGTTCGTCCCAAGTTAGTCTAAGTTCGTCCCATGTTAGTCTATTTCTAAGGATGAACTTAGACAAACCTTTGAATGAGACTAACTTGGGACGTACAAAGACAAAGGTTAGTCTCATTCTAAGGTTTGTCGAAGTTCAACCCAAGTTAGTCTAAGTTCGTCCCAATTAGTCTCTTTTTAAGGACGAACTAAAACAAACCTTAGACTGAGACTAACTTGGGACAATCAAAGAGAAACTTTTGTCTCATTCTAGAGTTTGTCTAAGTTCATCCCAAGTTAGTCATTTTCTAAGGACGAACTTAGACAAACATTAATGAGACTAACGAGACTAACTTGGGACGAACAAAGACAAACTTAAGTCTCATTCTAAGGTTTGTCTATGTTTGTCCCAAGTTAGTCTCTTTCTAAGGACGAACTTAGACAAACCTTAGAATGAGACTAACGGGACTAACTTGGGACGAACAAAGACAAACTTTAGTCTTATTATATGGTTTATCAAAGTTCGTCCCAAGTTAGTCGCTTTCTAAGGACGAACTTAGACAAACCTTAGAATGAGAGTAACGAGACTAACTTGAGACGAACAAAGACAAACTTTAGTCTCATTCTACGTTTAATCTAAGTTTGTCTTAAGTTAGTCTCTTTCTAAGGACAAACATAGACAAACCTTAGAATGAGACTAACGAGACTAACTTGGGACAAACAAAGACAAACCTTAGTCTCATTCTATGGTGTGTCTAAGTTCGTCCCAAGTTAGTCTCTTTCTAAGGACGAACTTAGACAAACCTTAGAATGAGACTAACGAGACAAACTTGGGACGAAAAAAGAAAAACTTTAGTCTCATTCTAAGGTTAGTCTAAGTTCATCCCAAGTTAGTCTCTTTCTAAGGGCGAACTTAGAAAACCTTAGAATGAGACTAACGGGACAAACTTGGGACAAACTTTAGTCTCATTCTAAGGTTTGTCTAAGTTCGTCCCAAGTTAGTCTAAGTTCGTCCCAAGTTAGTCTATTTCTAAGGACGAACTTAGACAAACCTTAGGATGAGACTAACAAGACTAACTTTGGATGAACAAAGACAATGGTTAGTCTCATTCTAAGGTTTGTCTAAGTTTGTCCCAAGTTAGTCTATTTCTAAGGACAAACTTAGAAAAACCTTAGAAAGAGACTAACGAGACTAACTAGGGACGAACAAAGACAAAGGTTAGTCTCATTCTAAGGTTTGTCTAAGTTCGTCCCAAGTTAGTCCAAGTTCTTCCCAAGTTAGTCTCTTTCTAAAGACGAACTAAATCAAACCTTAGAATGACACAAACGGGACTAAGTTGGTACGAACAAAGACTAACTTTAGTCTCATTCTAAGGTTTGTCTAAGTCTGTCCCAAGTTAGTCACTTTCTAAGGACGAACTTAGACAAACCTTAGAAGGAGACTAACAAGACTAACTTGGGACGAACAAAGACAGACTTTAGTCTCATTCTAAGGTTTGTCTAAGTCCGTCCCAAGTTAGTCGCTTTCTAAGGACGAATTAGACAAACCTTAGAATGAGAGTAACGAGACTAACTTGGGACGAAGAAAGACAAACTTTAGTCTCATTCTAGGGTTTATCTAAGTTAGTCTCTTTCTAAGCACAAACTTAGACAAACCATTAAATGAGACTAACGAGACTAACTTGGGATGAACAAAGACGAACTTTAGTCTCATTCTATGGTTTGTCTATGTTCGTCCCAAGTTAGTCTCTTTCTAAAGACGAACTAAATCAAACCGTAGAATGACACTAACGGGACTAAGTTGGGATGAACAAAGACAAACTTTAGTCTCATTCTAAGGTTTATTAAAGTTCGTCCCAAGTTAGTCGCTTTCTAAGGACGAATTTAGACAAACCTTAGATTGAGACTAACGAGACTAACTTGGGACGAACAAAGACAAACTTTAGTCTCATTCTATGGTTTATCTAAGTTTGTCCCAAGTTAGTCTCTTTATAAGGACGAACTTAGACAAACCATAGAATGAGACTAATGAGACTAACTTAGGACGAACAAAGACAAAGGTTAGTCTCATTCTAAGGTTTGTCTAAGTTCGACCCAAGTTAGTCCAAGTTCGACCCAAGTTAGTCCAAGTTCGTCCCAAGTTAGTCTATTTCTAAGGATGAACTTAGCCAAACCTTAGAATGAGACTAACGAGACTAACTTGGGATGAACTTAGACAGAGGTTAGTCTCATTCTAAGGCTTGTCTAAGTTCGTCCCAAGTTAGTCTAAGTTCGTCCCACGTTAGTCCAAGTTCGTCCCAAGTTAGTCTAACTTCGTCCCAAGTTAGTCTATTTCTAAGGACGAACTTAGACAAACCTTAGGATGAGACTAACGAGACAAACTTGGGACGAACAAAGACAAAGGTTAGTCTCATTCTGAGGTTTGTCTAAGTTCGTCCCAAGTTAGTCCAAGTTCATCCCAAGTTAGTCTCTTTCTAAAGATGAACTAAATCAAACCTTAGAATGACACAAACGGGACTAAGTTGGGACGAAAAAGACTAACTTTAGTCTCATTCTAAGGTTTGTCTAAGTTTGTCCCAAGTTAGTCTCTTTCTAAGGACGAACATAGACAAACCTTAGAATGACACTAACGAGACTAACTTGTGACGAACAAAGACAAACTTTAGTCTCATTCTAAGGTTTGTCTAGGTTCGTCCCAAGTTAGTCGCTTTCTAAGGACGAACTTAGACAAACCTTAGAATGTGAGTAACTAGACTAACTTGGGATGAACAAAGACAAACTTTAGTCTCATTCTAGGGTTTATCTAAGTTCGTCTTAAGTTAGTCTCTTTTTAAGCACAAACTTAGACATACCATTAAATGAGACTAACGAGACTAACTTGGGACGAACAAAGACGAACTTTAGCCTCATTCTATGGTTTGTCTATGTTCGTCCCAAGTTCGTCCCAAGTTAGTCTCTTTCTAAAGACGAACTAAATGAAACCTTAGAGTGACACTAACGGGACAAAGTTGGGACGAACAAAGACAAACATTAGTCTTATTCTAAGGATTGTCTAAGTTCGTCCCAAGTTAGTCGCTTTCTAAGGACGAACTTAGACAAACCTTAGATTGAGACTAACGAGACTAACTTGGGACGAACAAAGACAAACTTTAGTCTCATTCTAAGGTTTATCTAAGTTTGTCCCAAGTTATTTGCTTTCTAAGGACGAACTTAGACAAACCTTAGAATGTGAGTAACGAGACTAACTTGGGACGAACAAAGACAAACTTTAGTCTCATTCTAGGGTTTATCTAAGTTCGTCTTAAGTTAGTCTCTTTCTAAGCACAAACTTAGACAAACCATTAAATGAGACTAACGAGACTAACTTGGGACGAACAAAAACAAACTTTAGTCTCATTCTATGGTTTGTCTATGTGCGTCTCAAGTTAGTCTCTTTCTAAAGACGAACTAAATGAAACTTTAGAATGACACTAACGGGACAAAGTTGGGACAAACAAAGACAAACATTAGTCTTATTCTAAGGTTTGTCTAAGTTCCTCCCAAGTTAGTCTCTTTCTAAGGACGAACTTAGACAAACTTTAGAATGAGACTAACGAGACTAACTTGGGACGAACAAAGACAAACTTTAGTCTCATTCTAAGGTTTGTCTAAGTTCGTCACAAGTTAGTCTATTTCGAAGGACGAACTTCGAAAAAACCTTAGAATGAGACTTACGAGACTAACTTGGGACGAACAAAGACAAACTTTAGTCTCATTCTAAGGTTTGTCTAAGTTCGTCCCAAGTTAATCTAATTCTAAGGAGTTAGTCTATTTCTAAGGACGAACTTAGACAAACCATAGGAGGAGACTAACACAACTAACGTAGGACAAACAAAGACAAAGGTTAGTCTCATTCTAAGGTTTGTCTAAGTTCGTCCCAAGTTAGTCTAAGTTCGTCCCAAGTTAGTCTCTTTTTAAGGACGAACATAAACAAACCTTAGACTAAGTCTACCGGGACTAACTTGGGACAATCAAAGACAAACGTTAGTCTCATTCTAAAGTTTGTCAAAGTTCATCCCAAGTTAGTCTTTTTCTGAGGACGAACTTAGACAAACCTAAATGAGACTAACGAGACTAACTTGGGACGAACAAAGACAAACTTTAGTATCATTCTAAGGTTTGTCTAAGTTCGTCCCAAGTTAGTCTAAGTTTCTCCCAAGTAAGTCTATTTCTAAGGACGAAGTTAGACAAACTTAGAATGAGACTAACGAGACTAACTTGGGACGAACAAAGACAAACTTTAGTCTCATTCTAAGGTTTGTCTAAGTTTATCCGAAATTAGTCTATTTCTAAGGACGAACTTAGACAAACCTTAAAATGAGACTAACGAGACTAACATAGGATGAACAAAGACAACGGTTAGTCTCATTCTAAGGTTTGTCTAAGTTCGTCCCAAATTAGTCTAAGTTCATCCCAAGTTAGTCTAAGTTCGTCCCAATTTAGTCTATTTCTAAGGATGAACTTAGACAAACCTAAGAATGAGACTAACGAGACTAACTTGGGACGAACAAAGACAAAGGTTAGTCTCATTCTAAGGTTGGTCTAAGTTCGTCCCATGTTAGTCTCTTTCTAAGGACGAACTAAATCAAACCTTTAAATGAGACTAACGGGACTAACTTGTGACGAACAAAGACTAACTTTAGTCTGATTCTAAGGTTTGTCTAAGTTTGTCCCAAGTTAGTCTCTTTCTAAGGACGAAATAAATCAAACCTTAGAATGAGACTAACGGGACTAACTTGGGACGAACAAAGACAAACATTAGTCTCATTCTAAGGTTTGTCCAAGTTCGTCCCAAGTTAGTCTAAGGACGAACTTAGACAAACCTTAGAATGAGACTAACGAGACTAACTTGGGACAAACAAAGACAAACTTTAGTCTCATTCTAAGGTTTGTCTAAGTTCGTCCCAAGTTAGTCTCTTTCTAAGGACGAACTTAGATGAACCTTAGAATGAGACTAACGAGACTAACTTGGGACGAACAAAGACAAACTTTAGTCTCATTCTAAGGTTTGTCTAAGTTCGTCCGACGTTTGTCTATTTCTAAGGACGAACTTCAAAAAAACCATAGAATGAGACTTACGAGACTAACTTGGGACGAACAAAGACAAACTTTAGTCTCATTCTAAGGTTTGTCTAAGTTCGTCCCAAGTTAGTTTATTTCTAAGGACGAACTTAGACAAACCATAGGAGGAAACAAACAGAACTAACGTAGGACGAACAAAGACAAAGGTTAGTCTCATTCTAAGGTTTGTCTAAGTTCGTACCAAGTTAGTCTAAGTTCGTCCCAAGTTAGTTTCTTTTTAAGGACGAACATAAACAAACCTTAGACTAAGACTACCGGGACTAACTTGGGACAATCAAAGACAAACTTTAGTCTCATTCTAAAGTTTGTCTAAGTTCATCCCAAGTTTGTCTTTTTCTGAGGACGAACTTAGACATACCTAAATGAGACTAACGAGACTAACATGGGACGAACAAAGACAAACTTTAGTCTCATTTTAAGGTTTGTCTAAGTTCGTCCTAAGTTAGTCTAAGTTTCTCCCAAGTAAGTCTATTTCTAAGGACGAAGTTAGACAAACTTAAAATGAGACTAACGAGACTAACTTGGGACGAACAAAGACAAACTTTAGTCTCATTCTAAGGTTTGTCTAAGTTCATCCCAAATTAGTCTATTTCTAAGGACGAACTTAGACAAACCTTAAAATGAGACTAACGAGACTAACTTAGGATGAACAAAGACAACGTTTAGTCTCATTCTATGGTTTGTCTAAGTTCATCCCTAATTAGTCTAAGTTCATCCCAAGTTAGTCTAAGTTCGTCCCAATTTAGTCTATTTCTAAGGATGAACTTAGACAAACCTAAGAATGAGACTAACGAGACTAACTTGGGACGAACAAAGACAAAGGTTAGTCTCATTCTAAGGTTGGTCTAAGTTCGTCCCATGTTAGTCTCTTTCTAAGGACGAACTAAATCAAACCTTTGAATGAGACTAATGGGACTAACTTGTGACGAACAAAGACTAACTTTAGTCAGATTCTAAGGTTTGTCTAAGTTTGTCCCAAGTTAGTCTCTTTCTAAGAACGAACTTAGACAAACCTTAGAATGAGACTAACGAGACTAACTTGGGACTAACAAAGACCAACTTTAGTCTCATTCTAAGGTTTGTCTAAGTTCGTCCCAAGTTAGTCTAAGTTTGTCCCAATTTAGTCTATTTCTAAAGACGAACTTAGACAAACCTTAGGATGAGACTAACAAGACTACTTTAGGACGAACAAAGACAATGGTTAGTCTCATTCTAAAGTTTGTCTAAGTTCATCCCAAGTTAGTCCAAGTTCATCCCAAGTTAGTCACTTTCTAAAGACGAACTAAATAAAACCTTAGAATGAGACTAATGAGACTAACTTGCGACGAACAAAGTCAAACTTTAGTCTGATTCAAAGGTTTTTCTAAGTTTGTCCCAAGTTAGTGTCTTTCTAAGGATGAACTTAGATAAACCTTAGAATGAGACAAACGAGACTATCTTGGGACGAACAAAGACAAACTTTAGTCTCATTCTAAGGTTTATCTAAGTTCGTCCCAAGTTAGTCTCTTTATAAGGACGAACTTTGACAAACCTTAGAAATGAGACTAACGAGACTAACTTGGGACGAACAAAGACAAATTTTAGTCTCATTCTAAGGTGTGTCTAAGTTCGTCCCAAGTTAGTGTATTTTTAAGGACGAACTTAGACAAACCTTAGAATGAGACTAACGAGACTAACTTGGGACGAACAAAGACAAACTTTAGTCTCATTCTAAGGTTTGTCTAAGTTCATCCCAAGTTAGTCTATTTCTAAAGACGAACTTAGACAAACCTTAGAATGAGACTAACGAGTCTAACTTGGGATGAACAAAGACAAACTTTAGTCTCATTCTATGGTTTGTCTAAGTTCGTCCAAAGTTAGTTGATGAGCCGTATTTATACGACTCATCGAGTCAACAAATCCCACCAATTCCGACACTTTATCATACAAACAGTTACTTCTTAATGTTGTTTTGCATTTCAGGTGTTTCGGAAGCTCTAGGAGGAAACGCGCTTATAGACTGGAATTTTAGGCCAAATACATCACAGTTTCAGATTAGACCTTTGGACAGTCGACGGAGTGCTGGGAACGAACCGCTAATCATAAAAATACGAGCTACATGCCATTGCAAAGGTGACTCAATTCCCTACAACTCTCTAGTTCACACCGAGAGCAGCCGAGATTGTTTCGATGGTCGAAACGAGAGTTGAACTGAAGACAGACAATTTGGCCGAGAGTTCCACATGCACTTTACACTTTAGGTGCACGTCGAGTCGGCCCGATCCAAACCGAGTGAATTCCGGCCCAAGCCGAGTTCGAAGTCACAAATCTCGGCCCGTCTTCTCCTCCATGCGTGGCGGTTTAGGAAGCTTCTAGAAGACTTGTTGGCCAAGTAAATTTGCTAGCCAAGTAAACTTACAAGCCAAGCAAATTCAGTTTTAGGACATGTTTCCTAAAACCGTTTATGGACCGACTTCAACTTGGAAACTTTGAGGCCCTTGTCTACTCTATAAATACAACCTCATATCAACGGTTTCAATCATCCCTCACTCGAAGAAGCATCTCATTCTCAGAGCTTCTCTCTCCTCTCGGTCCCAAGTCATCCTCGCCGATCATCTTCCGGCTCCGGTCCTCCTTCGTTCGGCAATAGAGAAGAAATCTCTCCTTTTTATTATTGTATTTGTTCCCATGGCCATGTCTAGCTAAACTCATTATTCGGTTTAAGGTTTAATACATTGTGACGTTGTTTTTGAGACTTGGTACTTAATGCTATTGGCAGGCTGTCGTCGTGACCTGAAAATTTACAATTTATATTTCCACTACTTTAGTGGCTCACTAATGATAGCAAGCGGTAAGTAGGGGTCGAACCCAAGGGAGTTTGGTTGGAAACAGTTGTTCTTTGAAAGCAATAAATAAAGAAAAGACAATTGGGGTTTTTTTGATTGTGGTTTAGTGTTGAAAATAAAGACTTGAAAGGTAAATGACTGAAAATAAATGTGCGAGAAAGTAAATTGCTTGAAGGTCCAAGTCTTGGGAAATTAAAGACAATACGTAAATGCGCGAGAAATGTAAGTGCTTGAAGGTCCAAGTCTTAAATGCAATAAGGAAATGTGCGAGAAAGTAAAGTGCAAGTAATGAAAGGGTGGTTCTTTTTAAGAGAAGGAATTCGGTCTTAGGAGTCTTATATTAAGTCCCCGTTCATCATCGACCTCCAAGGATCTAACCAAATGTTCTAGGGAGTGAATTATTCCATTTCAAGACATAACTCCAAACAAAATTATTTCAAGCATTTGCACCTCCGGCTTTTCCATTTCAAGACAAAGCTTACTAGTTCTAGATAGGCTAATACCCCATTTCAAGGTATATTAACCTAAGTGCAGTCGCTTGATCCCTCATTTCCGAACAAACCAAGCGACTATAGAGGGAATGAACTACTCGGAAGAGCTTTGCCATTTCAAGCATCCACTCTTCCTTGTTATGTTCAACCCGAAGGCACAAGAACTAGTTAGAACATTAAAGTAACATGAAAGCAAGGGTCTAGAACGGCTTCATAGTATAAGAACTCCTTTGACCGAAAGGAAGTTTAGCTACGAATACTCATTGAAGTTGATGTTCCCGTAAGTGGCATGTGTTTGGCAAAACATAGCTTAGACAGTTCGAGCAGGTGTTCAGGGGGAGTTCGAACATATCCTAACACTCGTACACATCGTGGATAAAATGCAAGGATAGTTCCCGGAAGATATTGGACTACGAAGATCTCGTCTATATGAAGATGGCCAACGACTTATTCGAGCAATAGATATTCGAATGAATATTTACATCAAGGCGGCAAAGCTTACTTGGGCAAGAAGACTTTGGATTATCTTCCAACCGATTCAAAAGATATTCATCAAATATCTAGGAATATTTCCTAAATATTTGATGGGATTATCTTGGGCGAATTAGGGTTTCGCTCGAAGCATATAAATACATTGCAAGAGCAACCCTAATTCTCATCGCTTTCAAAGATCAATTACACACGAGCATATCCTGCTGATTGGAGGAGAAGAAAGCGACGACCGGCTGTGTTTTCTCATTGAGAATACACCGGTGCAAGTGTTGTATGTTCAAGTGCAACACAGACTGCCTGAAGCGTATGAACTGCCGCACACAACAAAGGTGAACAAGCTTTCGAGAGAAAGCATCCAAGCTTCTAGAGAAGATCGAGAATGTTCAGACTGCAGGTTCTGAACGAAGGGGATCGAGGGGAATTGCGGTGAACCTCGGTTGCAAATCTGAGAGACGGAGTATTAAGGATAGGCTATTACAAGGTGTAAGTGTAAGTCCCTGTGGAATTCCTATACTCGTAATAAAGATTTGCTGTCCCTTTTTCGGGTGTGGGAAACCCCCGAGAGTAGGCGGAGCCAAACTGGGTTATCAGTCTGTGAGTCTCTACTACTTTTATCTGTTTGCTAAAACTGTTGTGATAAGAGTTCAATCTCTGTACGTTGAACTGTTGTCCAAAGAGTCCCATGTCTGTCGCAACAGTACCCTGGACACAAGCTTGAACAGGGGACATAATTTCAATTGGTATCGGAGCCGCACACTCGACACACTGAGTGGGATCCTGAACTGTTCAAGATGACTCTGAAGTAAGGACAAAGCATAACCAGACCCCCGTTGCTCGAAGGATCGAACTATGCCACATGGAAGCCTGTGATGAGATCTTTTCTGAAATCGCTAGACGAAAAGGCATGGAAGGCTGTTCTGAAAGGGTGGATGGAACCCATAATGAACAATCTCACTGGAGAACCGATCGCCAAACCAGAAGCTCTGTGGACAGAAGAAGAGGACAAAGCTTCCATGGGCAACTCAAAGGCAATGAACGCAATTTTCTCGGCAGTAGATGAAAACGTCATGAAGCTAATCATCAACTGTGAAGTTGCCAAGGAAGCATGGGATATCCTCCAAACAGCTTTTGAAGGAACAGACAAAGTTCAAAACTCTCGCATGCAATGACACAACCAGGTTCGAAGAGATGAAGATGAAGGAGAGTAAAACCATCACTGAGTACAACACCAGAGTCCTGGAACTGTCCAACGAGGCATCTGCATTAGGGAAACCCATCGATGAAGAAAGATTGGCCAGTAAGGTCCTAAGGTCTTATCCTCCGAGATTTGCCATGAAAGTCACGGCCATTGAGGAAATGCATGATATCACCACACTGAAGCTAGACGAGCTAATGGGTTCTCTCAGAACTTACGAGATCAATCATGACTTCCAAACCGGAGAAGAGAAGGGAATCACTCTTAAAGCAGATATAACGGAAGACAAACTGGGTTCTGGGTGCACCACTGAGCAACTGGCCATGATGGCACCGAACTTTGGTAGAATGGTGCAGAAAATCAACAGACGTGGCCCAAAACAAGGTCAGTCTTCGTCAACAGGTTACCGAAACTGGAAATCCAGCAGGCCAAGGTCTACTGATTCGAGGTAAGACTTGTCTGACAAAGGAAAAGAAGAGATTCAGTGTCATGAATGCAAGGGTTTCGGCCACATTGCTTCACAGTGTGCAAACACTCTCATGAAGAAGAAGGCGATGGTGGCGAGCTTCAGCGACAGTGAGTCAGACGAAGAAAAAGGTGAAACCACAACCTTTGTGGCCTTTGTCACAACTCTGGATGAATGAAGCAGCACAAGTGAAACTGTTCTACCTCAGCTGGAACTCCCAGGTGAAGACCCCTCGGATAGTGACAATGAAGAACTCACGCAGGACTCTCTGGCTCAGACATATAAAGATCTATATGAGAAGTGGCTGCTTCTGATCAAGATAAACAAGAAGCTAAATGACACAGTGGCAAGCGTCACTATGGAAAAGGACAAGGTATGGCAGGAGGTCAAGATACTGTTGACACTAAAGGCAGAACTGGAAGGTACAATTAACTCACTGACTTCTCAACTAGCTGAGATAAAACAGGAAAGGCTGGATCTTCTTGTTCATAAAATGGAACTCCTGGGTACTGTCTCCTCTCTAAAAGTTGAAATAGAGAAGGATCGGGACACTCCTCCTGTAGGCATGGAGAGCCTGAGAAAAACCATCGTTGATCTACAGCGCAAAGAAATGTTCCAACTAAGGAATGGAAGAACAGTTGGAACTTCAGCTAGAATCTGAGAAGATGGAACACTCTGACACTAAGGAGGAACTCAATCACCTTAAACAGTCGGTAAGAATGCTTAACTCTGGCACTAAAAACTTAAATGATATTCTTAGATCTCAGAGAATGGAGTCCGGACATAGAGGATTGGGGTTCACAGGAGAAGGCAACTCAAAAGGTACGAGGTTTGTTAAAATAAGACCGGTGTCGGAACAGAAGTCAGAACTGAAGGTGAGACAGCACCCCAGACAGAAAATAGACTTGCACCCAGAACAACCCAATAGCGGTCAAAGAAGGACTGGTACGGTGCACTTCGGCTCTCATTCAGCACAAAGGAAAGAATGGCGCACTTGCTGGTATTGCAATCAGATGGGTCACATCAAACTAAAGTGTCGTCTGTTTCTAGTCGAAAGACGTGCTTTCCATCAACGAACCATACCGCAACAGAAACAAGTCTGGGTTCAAAAGGAAGACCGAACCGTCTGCATGGTGGCCTGTTACACCTCAAACTACTCATCGCATGATAGTTGGCACTTCGACAGCGGATGCTCCGCACACATGACAGGTAACTCTCAATGTCTTACCCATATTAGACCTGTTGAGCATATGTGGGTTGTCACCTTCGGGGATGGTGAAAAGGGTCAGGAGATTGGCTGTGAGACATTGATGGTTCCGGATCTCCCTGCACTCAAGAACACCCTCCTTGTTAAGGGACTGACCAGCAATCTTATCAGCATCAGTCAACTATGCGACGATTGACACTATGTGTCATTCTCCAGCTACTCATGTCTTGTACTAGACCAGAATGGTGATACATTGATGAAAGGAAAAAGGGATGCCAACAACTGCTATACTATTAGGATGGGTCTGACGGAGTCAATGAACAATGAGAACCATGGCCAGCAACCGGTTGCTCTCCCATGTGCAAACGCTCAACCTAATTTTCTGCGAGGGGGAGTGGATAAGACCTTGCACACAAGATCTGATTGTCGATGCGCACAAATCAATGTTGCTGGGTGTCCCAGGAAGCTGTTGAATCAGACGGTGGTAGAGTTGCGACAGGAGTTCGTACACTGCTCACAGAAATGTGCCTGGAGCCGTACAAGAAAATATGAATGCTCACGAAAGATGGTAACTCTGAGGCAGCATACTTTTGTCAAACCATATGGCAGGTCACTGAGTGGAACACCCAGATCCCTAGGGGGTCTATGTGGTGTCAACCACTGAAAGCATCCGACGCTGGTCAGTCATAGTCAAATCTCCAGCTGAACAGTTGGACTGACCACCTAATAAAGAGAGCTGGAACAGAAGTCTCGACAACTTGGAAAATATTTTTTAAATATCCTTGAAGATTTTTTCGATTGACGGTTTTGGAAAGCTGAAAAGTCATATAGAAAAATTTGATTTTTGAAATCAAATTCATTCCCTGAGTATCGTCTTCTCTCTCTCTCGAAAACCCTAGAACAGAACTCTCCTCTCAACTGCTCCTTCCTCAACCGACAATGGTGAACACCAGGAAGTTAGCAAAATCCAGTGCTAAATCTGCGGAGAAAAGCAAAGAGAGCATGCAGACCTCAAAGGCATTGGCGGTGAAATCAAAGATTCTGAAATCAAAAGCTGCGAAGATGAAAAAGGCGTCGCCTTTACACTCCGTTACTGAATCTTTGGCCAAAGAGAAGCCTGCTGAAGGAGTTACCGCTGAAATTTCTCAGCCGGCCACTGTGGATTCAACTCCACAAGTTCATCTGCAATCTAAGGTAAACACCACTACTCCTTCTGATTCTGCGAATACCCTCATTGTTGAAAAATCTGTGCTGAATGAATAAGTAAGAGTGGAGGTTGAGAAGGGTGTTCAATGGATTGACGGTGATGAAGCCAGTAGGGCTGTAATTGGAGGTAATGGTGGTAAGGATGTTAGTGGTGTTAAAGCTGTTGGTGTTGAAACAAGTAGGGCGATGCTTGGTGGTGAAGATGATACAATTTTGAGAGTTGTAGGGCTGTGGCGGTTGACAAAGTCGTTAGTGCAGTTGTTAAAAAGAAGTCCGTCAAGACTGTAGAAGAGGAACCCAGCAAGGGGGCTGGAGGCTCAGGAACGTAGAGAGAAAAGATCTTCGCCACGGGATACATTCCTACGAAGGCTGGTCGCAGGAAGAAGGTGAAGCGGGCCAGTGACTCTCCCAGTAAATATCTAGACCAGATCTATGCCACTCGAGGAAGGAAGATTACAATGTCCGATGAAGAAACAGAGAAGTTCATCGAGTCCTCGGGGGAGAGGAATGTGGTGATGAGTGATGCTGATCCATCTGAGAACCAAGGAGTAATGACTGCAGAAGGGTCCAGTTTGGATGCTGAGGCTATGACAGAAGAAATTAATCCATCAGGGAAGACTGATGTGTTGAAAGAATCAAACCCAGTAGAAAGTGATGAGGAGTTAGAGAATTTGTACAAGGACATTGATGATGTCATGGAAGACCTGGAAAAGGAAGAGAGTCAGGAAGAAGCTCAGTATGATCAGGCTGTAGGGGCAAAAGAATCTGAGGCAGACAAAGCTTCAAGTGTTCCACCCATGGAACCAAGTGTTCAGTCTGGTGTTGAGACTGGAAGAGCTGCAGAGAAATCTATAAACGGTTCAACAGTGGAACCCTCTGTTCAGACTGAAGCTCAAACAGCACCGGCTCCAGAGGAAGGTCCGCGTAACCTGGGTGTTGAAGCAGAAGAGTCTAGTACTGAAAAGGTCTCTAGTGCTCCAACAGAGGAACAGAGTGTTCCGACTAAAGTCAAGTCTGGAGTAGTTCCAGAAAAAATAATGAGTGAAGAAACAATGACAGTTCAAGGTGATCGTCATAGGTATCATTTGGAGGAAGATGAACCATCCATTCGTAAGGATGCCCCTATATCAGCAGCAGAAGGTGTTACCCTTTCAGAAGATGACCAAGACAGTGTTCCCCTTGTCAACCTCAAGAGGACAACGAAGGGGAAGGAAAAGAAAAAGGTTGCCTTTGCTACGTCTACAAAGGAACCAGCTCAGAAGGTTGCTGAAGTCAGCAGTTGTGCAGGGGGAGCTGGCTCTTCCAAGAAAAGAAAGCGCGTTGCTGCAGTTCCCTTCTCTGAAGATGCTGGGAGATGTGAAGTCCCAGCCCCTGAATCTGAGACTGTCCCAGTCGGTAAGGTCAAGAAAGGAGTGTGGTTCGTGAACAAAAAAGCTGCGTTGAAATGGGAATGTGTGCTGAAAAAGAAAATCATACCGGAGAGGCTGCTGGATGCATCGAGTTACAAAGGGGAAGAAGTGATTAAGGTACTTAAAGAGTCGGATCTATTCTGGACGTTGGACAGATGCAACCCGATCAACGAACAGCTGGTGCGTGAGGCCATGGCAAACTTGCCTCCCAAGTTTTGGGTCATTGGAGAGGCTGAGTATGGGGTCTTCTATGTGAGAGGAAGAAGGATCAAGATTGATCCAGAACTGATCAATGTATATTTCTCCATGGACGACCCAACAGTTGATGAAGAAGAATCTAGCTTTGAGAAGATAGTGAGCACCATCACTGCAGGCTCTGTTCAGTGGAGGCCTGAGTCAGTTGTGCATACAGCAGATCTGTCTACTTTCTATTCAATGCTGTTCATCATTGCGGTGTTCAACTGGAGGCCATCTACTCATCGCTCTACTGTCAACAAGGACATGGCCCGACTGATTTATCAGATAGGCAACAAGCGGAAGTTCAACCTGGGCAGAATAATGTTCAAACAGATTACTGAACACGCCACATCGATGAGAACTCTGCACCAGATCTGCTTTCCATGCCTGATTTATGAGCTGATTATTCATCAAGCCCATGATTAGAAAGCCCCGTCTGATCTCCTTACTAAAGCTCCCAGCAAATTCACAGTGGACCACAAGTTATACAAAGGGCGGTATGTGAATGATCTGAAAGGGGGGAGCAAGCCAGGTAAAGAATTTGGGGAATCCAATCGAGGGCGAGCTAGAATGGGAATGGATGAGAGGAGCAAACTTCTGAAGGACCTACAGGCTATCATTGCTGCGGACAAAGAACAGCGCCGCCGGATCAACAGGCTTGCTCGAGCACTCGGCTACCCCAGTGATGATGAATCAGAAGCTACTGCCTCGGAAGAAGACTCCATTGAAGAAGCTTCCGATTAAAGGTCCATTGAAACACAAAACTCTCTGAACTTTTTCAAACATTCTGCTCATATGTGCTTGTTCTGGCACAATTTATTTTACTTGACTGTTCGAACTAGTTGGACCCCTTGCCAGTTTATGGCAAAAAGGGGGAGTAATTTTGAGAGGACAAATTTTGTGCTCCCTCAAGATGTCTAAGTCTAGATAGTTAGCTAGTAGTAGTTATCTAGATGATTTGGTTTTGCCAAAATGCCAAGGGGGAGATTGATGTTCCCGTAAGTGGCATGTGTTTGGCAAAACGTAGCTTAGACAGTTCGAGCAGGTGTTCAGGGGGAATTCGAACATATCCTAACACTCGTACACAGCGTGGATAAAATGCAAGGATAGTTCCCGGAAGATATTGGACTACGAAGATCTCGTCTATATGAAGACGGCCAGCGACTTATTCGAGCAATAGATATTCGAATGAATATTTACATCAAGGCGGCAAAGCTTACTTGGGCAAGAAGACTTCGGATTATCTTCCAACCGATTCAAAAGATATTCATCAAATATCTAGGAATATTTCCTAAATATTTGATGGGATTATCTTGGGTGAATTAGGGTTTCGCTCGAAGCATATAAATACATTGCAAGAGCAACCCTAATTCTCATCGCTTTCAAAGATCAATTACACACGAGCATATCCTGCTGATTGGAGAAGAAGAAAGCGACGACCGGCTGTGTTTTCTCATTGAGAATACACCGGTGCAAGTGCAGTCTGTTCAAGTGCAACACAGACTGCCTGAAGCGTATCAACTGCCACACACAACAAAGGTGAACAAGCTTTCGAGAGAAAGCATTTGAGCTTCTGGAGAAGGTCGAGAACATTCAGACTGCAGGTTCTGAACGAAGGGGATCGAGGGGAATTACGGTGAACCTTGGTTGCAAATCTGAGAGACAGAGTATTAAGGATAGGCTATTACAAGGTGTAAGTGTAAGTCCCTGTGGAATTCCTATACTCGTAATAAAGATTTGCTGTCCCTTTTTCAGGTGTGGGAAACCCCCCAGAGTAGGCGGAGCCGAACTGGGTTATCAGTCTGTGAGTCTCTACTGCTTTTATCTGTTTGCTAAAACTGTTGTGATAAGAGTTCAATCTATGTACGTTGAACTGTTGTGCAAAGAGTCCCAGGTCTGTCGCAACAGTACCCTGGACACAAGCTTGAACAAGGGACATAATTTCAGAAGTGAATATCATAACCATTGCAAACGAAAGTAAAACAAGAATGAGTAGAGGAGAATTGAGCTTTTGATTTCTAGTGCAAAGTATTACAAGTGTTTTCGACCCACAAGTTCTCGTTTCCCTTTCTAAGTTCCTCAAAGAGTTGGCACAAAATCGCACATGATGAATGGGAATGAGCATTTCTATTTATAGGCATGGGTGGCGGTTGAGCTTTCCTCTTCCCATGGGTTTGGCGCCCAAGCTAGTAGGTGCCAAATGGAGCACTCTTAGAGCTTTCTTCATCCCTAAGCTAGCCTCCTTTAAGCTAGCTGGTGCCAAGTGCCATACTTCTTGGTGCTCCCTTCGTCCATAAGCTAGCCGCCTTTGAGCTAGTTGGTGCCAAGTGTGGCATCCCTTGAGCAAGGTGCTTCACAAGGCAAGCTGCTCTTAGAGCAAGATGCTTCCAATGGACATCAGACCTAGCAAGTAGCTGGAACTTCGCCGGAGTTTTTGTCGGAAAAATTTCGACTCGGGCGCTTGGCCGGGCGCGCTCGGGCGCCTGTCTCGGATGCGCTCGAACGCCTGTCTAGGATGCGCTCGGGCGCCAGTCTCGGATGCGCTCGGGCGCCTATCTCGGATGCGCTCGGGCGCTCGCTTGGTCGGGATAGGACGCTCGTCTCAGGCGCAGCCCGACATTCCTCGGTCATGAACCTCAGCGCGCTTGCGAGCACACAGCAGTGATCCCTGACGGAGGGCCACCGCACTGTCGTTAAGGTGCAGTGTCCTCTGTACAAATAAATTTATAATATCCGCTACTTGTGACTACACTACTGGGTAGTAAGTGGTAAGTAGGGGTCGAACCCAAGGGAATTAGGGGAATAGGCTATTCTTTTAGGGTGATTGAACTGGGGGGAGCGTGTTTTATGGTTGATTGAGATTTTAGCGCTCTAATTAACTACGTGATTTTTTTGGGGGTTTTTGGTTTTGATTGCGGAAAAGTAAATACAGAAATTTAAATGCTGTAAATACAAAGAAGACTTACAGTGGGTGATGCGTGATTGTAATTCCTCCGGTAGATCAGCAGTTGGTGATTGCGGTTTAACAGTAAAGAAAAGCATTCGGTTTCAGGTACTCTTGTATTATAACATGTATATAATAAACTGTTAGTAACTTTTCTAAGTATTCAAAGATGAATCGAGGCCCTTTCGTAGCGCAAGACTTGCAATATCGTTTAAAGCAACCCTTGTTCTATTTCAGACTAATTCCTCCTTTCGAAGTATCTTAGCCTTTTGTGCATCCACTTGATCTCACAGTTACGATTGACCAAGTGGTGTTTTAGATGAGTCGAACTTCTCCGATAAGCTTTGCCCTTTCGTAGCATCCACTTACCCGAGTATGTTCACGAATCCCCACGGAAGAGTTTTGCCCTTTCGTAGCATCCACTCAACCTTGGAAATTCTGACTATAAATGGCACATAGAACAAGTTTTGAATACAAAGAAATGAAACTAAAAGATATTACAACATTATATAATACAAGAAAATACCTTCCACCGAATAAAGAGTTTAGCTACGAATATCCATAGAGATGGATACCATAGCTAAATACTCGGGGGTTTTTGAAAACAGTAAGAGGGAAAGGGGTGGAATACTCAAGAACCAACAGGAGTATTCCTAATTCCTACTGAATACTCAAGAACCAACAGGAGTATTCTCTACAGTATTATAATACTCGAGAACCGACAAGAGTATTATAATTTCCAGTATAATACTCAAGAACAAACAGGAGTATTATTTCAAAACCGAACCAAACTTACAAGTAACAAAATGTAGAGAGAGAAGTGATTACAATTTTTGGGATGATTTATGAGGAGGAGGAGCACCTCCTTTTATAGGAAAAATGGGTGGAGATGGGTGGTGGAGATTGGTTTGATCCAAGGGAGGAGGAGGAGGCAAGGAGGAGCCAAGGAGAAGCCACCAAGTGGCGGAGGAGGAGTGGTGGAGCTCAGCCGCCGGTAGCCGGTTGTGGTGGAGGAGCAATGAGTTGTTTCCTCCACCTCCAAGGCAAGTAGCCGGTCACCAAGGAGGAGGAGGGGTGGCGCCGCCGGTAGTGGGTGGTGGAATGGGGAGGTTTTCCTCCTTTGGTCACCTCTTCATCAAGTCACCAAGTCATCTTGCCATATGTGAATTTTGTACAGTTTTGTGCAGTCTTTTCACAAAACTGTCAGTGTGTTCCTTCCCCGGACTGTCTTGACTTCACTCCTGATTCTTCTGATTAATTTATTCTGGTCAATTCAACGTCAGGATCCTTGATATTTCTTCAGTCGGCATATGATCTTGACCTTGGATTGACTCTTGTTATCTTTTCAGCATAAAATCCTCTCCTTAGCGTGTTTTCACTTCAGTCTCTAAAATGCCCTGTGGAAATATATCGGGACTAACAGATGGATGTTAGATAGACAAACAGTCTAACTTGGGGGGTTTTACTGTGTTTTTGATTCGTATAATTGTGGTCCATCAATCCCCGACACAGTTCTGGGGCGCGCCCTTATTTATTTGGTATTGACTCTCGGGCCTCAGCCGAGAACGCTCGGATACCGACCTGGGACGCGACCCGGTATTTCTCGGTCGCGGCCCGGTACTGAAGCTCGGCCACGCCTGGGGCTTCTCGAGCGCCGACTGGGTCCCTCGGTCACCGACTGGCCCGATCAACTTGTAATTTATTTCTAACATAAAACTCCTCTTTTAAGCTGGTTTTCTTCCCTAAACCTCAACATAGCCTGTAGAGCAAAATGGGACTTACAAGTGAAAGATGTTAAGACAAATTGTCTAATTTGGTGGGTTTAACTGATTCAACGAGTCATATAAATATGCCCCATCAGATCACCCCACACTTATACTTGGTCGTCCCGAACAAGGCTAGTGAAAAGAGGCAACTAACATCTAAAGGTCCTAAACATGAATGTTAGAGTGCTAGTCTAGACTTTTCCTATTCATGCATCACTTGATGTCAAAATAAAATATGTTTAAATTTTAGAAGATAACTTAATACTTGTACCTCCGAGCCGTGATACAAACCAATTTGGATGTATTGGAGATAGCCCTTTTTAGGTTCTTGTATGCACTCTTCGGACCGGTATCGTACTATATGGTTATCTTCCGTAGCTTTCTCTAGCACATGATTTATTCGGGCTAAATGGGTCGAGTCTTTTATATTGTTTGGAAGAACAGCATTTTGTAGTGACTTGGCCTTCGGCCTTTGATATTGAATTTGGATGCTTCACTTTTGCTTTGGTTAAAACCTTCACAATTTGGCCTTTGGCCTTTGATTTCTCGAGCTTTGCTCTTTTGTGAACTGCTTGTTCGTTTTCACTCTTGGGAGGTCCAATCATTGCCCGAGGGCATATGGAAATACCTCCCCGCTCTTTCTCATCCTTGCCCTTTCGCGCAGGTCAAGATGAGGGTCGCTCGGCTATTTTCCCAGCTACTCGAACTAGAGATAGGACGGTTTGATTCCCGTCCCGCCTCTTGCATAAACGCTGCATGGCGGAGTCTACTCGAAACCCAAGTAACCCGAAGTGCTAACCTCCACTAACTTCGGATAACCATATAGTGAGATCCTGCCCTTCGAGTGCTTCTCAAACCTCTATAGGGCATTTTCTGTCAACTCCACATCCCTATTTATCTCGGCACGTACGGACAAATAAGAAGTTAAGTTCTAAAGTTTTAACGCAATTTAGATCTCACAAGGACATGCATGAATTTGGATCCATCTATTTCACATCATGAAGCTTATATTCAAGAGTTGCAAAAAGATAGAAATTAAGGAAAAAAGGAAAACATGCTGACTACTATGTGCAATGACTCACCCCACACTTTTGAACAAAGCCGTGCCTCGCAGCACGACTTGGTTCAAAAGACAAAAAATAAGGGGACTTGGAAAGGAAATGACATAAGGGGAAAAGAGTCGAACTCCCTTGTGGTGTTGTCGCTGCCAAGTCATGGACGTAGGAGCAAACGACAGGCCTTGGTCCGGCCGGATCCAGTTGATGCTCGAGGAAGTTCGGCAGGGAAACTGGATTTCTCGGGCGCGCCCCGGTGTTCCTCGGGTGCGACCCCGGTACTTCTCGGTCGCGACACAGTTTTTTTCAGGCGAAGCCCGGTCATATTCGAGCGTGACCCCGGTTCCTGCACAAAAAATCAAATTCCTTCCAAATGCGAGGGGATGAGTACGATTTACACCTAAATTAAAAGAAAATGCCGTATGAAACCAAAAAATGTGTCGGGTTACCTCCCGGCAAGTGCCTTTGTTTAACGTCGTTGGCTCGACGATACCTCGCTTATGTCGGGTCTGGTGGCTCGGCTAGGTCGAACTTAGCCGCGGCTCTCGCATTGATCCTTGCTTTGACCCTCCCCGAACTGTTGTAACGTGATTTGCTCAGGCCTGGTCTTGATGGTTCCGGTGATTTCTTCGTACCCGGGCGGCTGTTATAGACGTTGAAGTCTGAAATTTTACCGCCAAAGGCGAGGGATAATGAGCCTTCGCCCATGTCGATCTTTGCCTTTGTGATGTAGAGAAATGGCCGCCCCAATATGAGTGTTGGAGTGTCTTCTTTGCTGGTATCCCCAATTGGTATCACATAAAAATCCGTAGGAACGACTAGCTTTTCCACACGGAGCATTACTTTTTCTAGCATTCCAACTGGATGGACACACGACTTGTCCCCCAACTCGAGAGATAACTTTGGTGGCTTTAATGGACCAAGCCCCAACGAACAATATAGGGGGTAAGGCAAGACATTCACTGCAGCTCCAAGAACAATTAGGCAATGATGAACTTGGATCTTGCCTATACCACCTGAGACTGTAAAATCCCCAGGGTCCTTGCTTGTGTCCAGTTGCGCCTCATGATTCCAGGTGAGGGGTTTACTCGTTATCAGGCCATTTTGCTTATTCCTTGATTCTATTTCCTTTTCCACCTTTTTCTTTTGGGTCGCACGATCCTTGGAGGCAATGGTCTTCATAGGGTAAGACGACTCTTGACCCTCATCATCCCACCCAGATGGTGGCACGTCGAAGTGCGTGATCGGTGGTGGTGTCATGTTGACGGTGAATGCATAACGTCCATTGTGCGCATGTGTGACCCAAGTTTTGCCATCTTTGGGCCGGTCTTCTTCTTGATTCCAATCTGGTCGGCGCCTACGGGTATAGTGTTTGATCGTACGTTTGTAAGCTTCGGGCCCTTGTCGTGGTTTCATCAGTTGAGCTGCTTCTTCATGCGCCGCCTTTACGTCCGATGCCTTTATCATATTGACAATCCCTTTTGGGTTTTGGATCGTTTGCGAGGGGAGCCGGCCGGATTCATTTTTTAGCTCAGACACCGAGGTAGCCAGTTGGGACATTTGCTTGCCCAAGTCTGCTATTGCTCCATCGGTTTTTGCCATGTATTGATGCATCGTGTTGGACAGATCCTTCACAATTTCCTCGAGCGGCTTGCTCGGGCCTTGCTGGCTCAAACCGGCCTGGTACTGATTCGGTCCCTTTGGCTGATATTGGCCTGGTCCACCTTGGTTGTATTGCCGGTGAGGCGGTTGATAGAATTGCGGAGCAGGTTGAGGCGCGGCCTGTTGCGTTCTCCTCGGGGCGTTGTTGTCGTATCGCCAGTTTTGTCCGGGCGCCTGCCCGAACTGCCTCGAGTCGTTCGGCCAATTTTGTCCGGCCGCCTGCCCGAACTACCGGCTCGGTCCTGCTCGGTCGCTGTTGTTGTACCCTTGATATCCACCTATTGCGTTCACTTCCTCCGGGTCATTCTCCATCAACGTCGGGCAAGTGTCGGTTTTATGGTCCAAAGCACCACAAAATTCATAAGGCCTCATCTGAGCTGGGTGCCTTCGTAGGAGCTGAATCATCATCTCCTTCATCTGCTTCATTTCTTCGGGCAAGGAACTCATTGGTACCTCGGCCTTTGCCACATTCTTGGTGCGGGAAAACTCTTCTTGCAGAGTCGTCTCTTCCCTAAACCGGGCGTTCTCCGCAACACTAGTGACGAGCTCCCTTATGCCGCTTAATGATAGGTTCATCATCGATCCTCCAGCCGAGGCATCTAGGAGCCTTTTGTCGAGGGCTTTAGTCCATCAAGTAGGTACTCGACGATGAGTTTCTCGGGTAGACCAAGAGTGCAGCAACTTCGCTCCAGGTGGTTGAACTTTTCTAGGTACTCGTACATGGTCTCATTAGGCCCTTGCCTTATCTCTTGCAATTGTCTCCTCACTTGCATCGCCCTTCCTGCTGGATAATACTTATCCAAGAATTTCTTTTGCATTTGGGCCCATGTTCGAATGCTACCTGAAGGTAAGGAGAGGAACCAATCGTTAGCCGAGTCACTAAGGGAGAAATAGAAGGCTTTTAATTTAAAGTCATCCACATCTACTCCATAAAGTTTTAAATTTTGGCAAATGCCATGTAAACGTTGAAGATGAGTAGTAGCAGATTCTTCCTGATTTCCCGAGAACTTTGGCAAGTTATGGACCACCGATGTGTTTATAGCAATGTTCTCGAGGTCCGGGCCTTCGTCTATGCACCACGGCTGGGTCCTGAAATTGGGCGCCGAGAGCTCTCCCATGGTAGGTTCACGGAGAACTTCGTCCGCATAGTATTCATCGAAGACTGGGTGTTGCCTCGGCATTTGCCAATGTAACGGTGGATGTCTCGGGGGTTGCCTCGGCTGTTGCCTCGGCGCGGCTCCAACTCTGCCTTCGGGCACCCTTTGATTTAACCGGGCTGCTTCCCTAATGGCTCGGTTTTGGTTCCGGATGAGCTGTTCCGGGTCGTCTATAAATGGGGGCAGTCCCTCGTTATCTCGGACAACCTGGTTCAACCTCGTCGTCAATCTCTTCGTCCTCATGATGGCTTCCTATACGAGACATGGTTAACGAGCAAAAACTAAAGAAAAAGAAAAAAAGAACAACTATCCGATACACTAACTCCCCGGCAACGGCGCCAAAATTTGGCAGGTTGTCGTCGTGACCTGCAAATTTACAATTTATATTTCCACTACTTTAGTGGCTCACTAATGATAGCAAGCGGTAAGTAGGGGTCGAACCCAAGGGAGTTTGGTTGGAAACAGTTGTTCTTTGAAAGCAATAAATAAAGAAACGACAATTGGGGTTTTTTTTAATGTGGTTTAGTGTTGAAAATAAAGACTTGAAAGGTAAATGACTGAAAATAAATGTGCGAGAAAGTAAATTGCTTGATGGTCCAAGTCTTGGGAAATTAAAGACAATAAGTAAATGTGCGAGAAATGTAAGTGCTTGAAGGTCCAAGTCTTAAAGGCAATAAGGAAATGTGCGAGAAAGTAAAGTGCAAGTAATGAAAGGGTGGTTCTTTTTAAGAGAAGGAATTCGGTCTTAGGAGTCTTATATTAAGTCCCCGTTCATCATCGACCTACAAGGATCTAACCAAATGTTCTAGGGAGTGAATTATTCCATTTCAAGACATAACTCCAAACAAAGCCATTTCAAGCATTTGCACCTCCGGCTTTTCAATTTCAAGACAAAGCTTACTAGTTCTAGCTAGGCTAATACCCCATTTCAAGGTATATTAAACTAAGTGCAGTCGCTTGATCCCTCATTTCCGAACAAACAAAGCGACTATAGAGCGAATGAACTACTCGGAAGAGCTTTGCCATTTCAAGCATCCACTCTTCCTTGTTATGTTCAACCCGAAGGCACAAGAACTAGCTAGAACATTAAAGTAACATGAAAGCAAGGGTCTAGAACGGCTTCATAGTATAAGAACTCCTTTGACCGAATGGAAGTTTTGCTACGAATACTCATTGAAGTGAATATCATAACCATTGCAAACGAAAGTAAAACAAGAATGAGTAGAGGAGAATTGAGCTTTTGATTTCTAGTGCAAAGTATTACAAGTGTTTTCGACCCACAAGTTCTCGTTTCCCTTTCTAAGTTCCTCAAAGAGTTGGCACAAAATCGCACATGATGAAAGGGAATGAGCATTTCTATTTATAGGCATGGGTGGCGGTTGAGCTTTCCTCTTCCCATGGGTTTGCCGCCCAAGCTAGTAGGTGCCAAATGGAGCTCTCTTGGAGCTTTCTTCATTCCTAAGCTAGCCGCCTTTGCTAGCTGGTGCCAAGTGCCACATTTCTTGAAGCTTCCTTCGTCCGTAAGCTAGCCGCCTTTAAGCTAGTTGGTGCCAAGTGTGGCATCCCTTGAGCAAGGTGCTTCACAAGGCAAGCTGCTCTTAGAGCAAGATGCTTCCAATGGACATCGAACCTAGCAAGTAGCTGGAACTTCACTGGAGTTTGGGCGGAAAAAGTTCTACTCGGGCGCTTGGCCGGGCGCTTGCCTCGGGCACGCTCGGGCGCCTGTCTCGGATGCGCTCGGGTGCCTATCTCGGATGCGCTCGGGCGCCTGTCTCGGATGCGCTCGGGTGCTCGCTTGGTCGGGCTCGGACGCTCGTCTCAGGCACAGCCCGACATTCCTCGGTCATGAACCTCAGCGCGCTTCCGAGCACACAGCAGTGATCCCTGGCACTGTTCTGGGGCGCGCCCTTATTTCTTCGGTATTGACTCTCGGGCCTCAGCCGAGACCTCTCGGATACCGACCTGGGACGCGACCCGGTATTTCTCGGTCGCGGCCCGGTACTGAAGCTTGGCCACGACTGGGGCTTCTTGGGCGCTGACTGGGTCCCTCGGTCACCGACTGGCCCGATCAACTTGTAATTTGTTTCTAACATAAAATTCCTCTTTTAAGCTGGTTTTCTTCCCTAAACCTCAACATAGCCTGTAGAGCAAAATGGGACTAACAAGTGAAAGATGTTAAGACAAATTGTCTAATTTGGTGGGTTTAACTGATTCAACGAGTCATATAAATATGCCCCATCAGCTATTTTCATTGTTCTACTAGTCCTTGTGCTTAATTATCTCGGTTTGAATTGCAAGGCTAAGTTGATACTCGGAACGGTTAGGCTTAGCCGAGCAATTCATTCCCCTTATTTGCTGTTTGTTTGATACTAGACCGTTCAGAACAAATAGTGCACTAATCTGATATATCTTGGAATGGAGTATTAGATTGCCAGGATTAGAATTCTATAACCCGAAAAGGAAGTAGATTGTGGTGTAGGCGCTCGGAAAGGCCCTACTTTAGGTTATAACTTGGAATGGGAGTAACCACACTTAGGAACTAGAAAATAGATAATTAGAAGTCGATGATAAAACAAGTCACAATTAAAAACCCTAAATCGAATATTCTCTCTGATTGATATCAACTCGTTTGTTTCCTATTTTCTGCACTGTTTCCTAATTACTCACAACCCAACTATCTTTCTTTTTACAAAACAATAAGTAACCGCTCTAGCTCTCTAGGGTTCGACACCTTGCTTGCCGCTATACTGGCTAAGAGTAAGTGGAGATTATAAATTTAAATTTGCAGGTAACGACGATGCCTGTCATTAGTCTAAGTTCGTCCCAAGTTAGTCTATTTCTAATGACAAATTTACACAAACCATAGGATGAGACTAACAAGACTAACTTAGGACGAACAAAGACAAAGGTCAGTCTCATTCTAAGGTTTGTCTAAGTTCGTCCCAAGTCAGTCTAATTTTGTCCCTGGTTTGTCTAAGTTGGTCCCAAGTTAGACTCTTTCTAAGGACGAACTAAATCACACCTTAGAATGAGACTAACGAGACAAACTTGGGACGAACAAAGACAAACTTTAGTCTCATTCTACAGTTTGTCTAAGTTTGTCCCTAGTTAGTCTCTTTCTAAAGACGAACTTAGACAAACCTTATAATGAGACTAACGATACTAACTTGGGACGAACAAAGACAAATTTTAGTCTCATTCTAAGTTTGTCTAAGTTCGTCCCAGTTAGTCTATCTCTAAGGATGAACTTAGACAAACCTTAGAATGAGACTAACGAGACTAACTTGGGACGAACAAAGAAAAACTTTAGTCTCATTCTAAGGTTTGTCTAAGTTCATCCCAAGTTAGTCTAAGTTCGTTCCAAGTTAGTCTATTTCTCAGGACGAACTTAGACAAACCTTAGGATGAGATTAACAAGACTGACTTAGGACGAACAAAGACAAAGGTTAGTCTCATTCTAAGGTTTGTGTAAGTTCATCCCAAGTTAGTCTAAGTTCGTCCCAAGTTAGTCTAAGTTCGTCCCAAGTTAGTCTATTTCTAAGGACGAACTAAATCAAACCTTAGAATGAGACTAACGGGACTAACATGGGAGAACAAAGACAAACTTTAGTCTCATTCTAAGGTTTGTCCAAGTTCGGCCCAAGTTAGTCTCTTTCTAAGGATGAACTTAGACAAACTTTAGAATGAGACTAACGAGACTAACTTGGGACGAACAAAGACAAACTTTAGTCTCATTCTAAGGTTTGTCTAAGTTCGTCCCAAGTTAGTCTCTTTCTAAGGACGAACTTAGACAAACCTTAGAAAGAGACTAACGAGACTAACTTGGAACGAACAAAGACAAACTTTAGTCTCATTCTAAGGTTTATCTAAGTTCGTCCCAAGTTTGTCTCTTTCTAAGAACGAACTTAGACAAACCTAAGACTGAGACTAATGAGAATAACTTGAAACGAACAAAGACAAACTTTAGTCTCATTCTAAAGTGTGTCTAAGTTCGTCCCAAGTTAGTCTCTTTCTAAGGACGAACTTAGGCAAACCTTAGAATAAGACTAACGAGACTAACTGGGGACGAACAAAGACAAACTTTAGTCTCATTCTAAGGTTTATCTAAGTTCATCAAAAGTTAGTCTATTTCTAAGGACGAACTTAGACAAACCTTAGAATGAGACTAACGATAATAACTTGGGGTGAACAAAGACAAACTTTGGTTTGATTCTAAGGTTTGTCTCAGTTCGTCCCAAGTTAGTCTAAGTTTATCCCAAGTTAGACTATTTCTAAGGACGAACTTAGACAAACATTAGGATGAGACTAACAAGACTAACTTAGGACGAACAAAGACAAAGGGTAGTCTCATTCTAAGGTTTGTCTAAGTTCGTCACATGTTAGTCTAAGTTAATCCCAAGTTAGTCTATTTCTAAGGACGAACTAATTCAAACCTTAGACTGTGACTAACGGGACTTACTTGGGACGAACAAAGACAAATTTTAGTCTCATTCTAAGGTTAGTCTAAGTTCGTCCCAAGTTAGTCTAAGTTCATTCCAAGTTAGTTTATTTATAAGGACAATTTTAGACAAAGCTTCGGATGAGACTAGCAAGACTAACTTAGGACGAACAAAGACAAAGGTTAGTCTCATTCTAAGGTTTGTCTAAGTTTGTCCCAAGTTAGTCTAAGTTCGTCCCAAGTTAATCTATTTCTAAGGACGAACTTAGACAAACCTTTGAATGAGACTAACGAGACTAACTTGGGACGAACAAAGACAAACTTTAGTCTCATTCTAAGGTTTGTCTAAGTTCGTCCCAAGTTAGTCTAAGTTTGTCCCAAGTTAGTCTATTTCTAAGGAAGAACTTAGACAAACTAGGAATGAGACTAACGGGACTAACTTGGGACGAACAAAAAGAAACTTTAGTCTCCCTCTAAGGTTTGTCTAAGTTTTTCCCAAGTTAGTCTAAGTTTGTCCCAAATTAGTCTATTTCTATGGACGAACTTAGACAAACCTTAGAATTAGACTAACGAGACTAACTTAGGATGAAAAAAGACAAAGGTTAGTCTCATTCTAAGGTTTGTCTAAGTTCGTCCCAATTTAGTCTATTTCTAAGGACGAACTTAGACAAACCTTAGAATGAGACTAACGAAACTAACTTGGGACGAACAAAGACAAAGGTTAGTCTCATTCTAAGGTTTGTCTAAGTTCGTCCCAAGTTAGTCTATGTTCGTCCCAAGTTAGTCCCTTTCTAAGGAAAAACTAAATCGAACCTTACAAAGAGACTAACGGGATTAACTTGGGACAAACAAAAACTAACTTTAGTCTCATTCTAAGGTTCTAAGTTTGTCCCAAGTAAGTCTCTTTCAAAGGACAAACTTAGACAAACATTAGAATGAGACAAACGAGACTAACTTGGGATGAACAAAGACAAACTTTACTCTCATTCTAAGGTTTGTCTAAGTTTACCCCAAGTTAGTCGCTTTCTAAGGACGAACTTAGACAAACCTTAGAATGAGAGTAACGAGACTAACTTGGGACGAACAAAGAAAAACTTTAGTCTCATTCTAGGGTTTACTTATGTTTGTCTTAAGTTAGTCTCTTTCTAAGGACAAACTTAGACAACCCTTAGAATGAGACTAACGAGACTAACTTGGGACGAACAAAGACAAACTTTAGTCTCATTCTGAGGTTTGTCTAAGTTCATCCCAAGTTAGACACTTTCTAAGGATGAACTTAGACAAACCTCAGAATGAGACTAATGAGACTAACTTAGGACGAACAAAGACAAAAGTTAGTCTCATTCTAAGGTTTGTCTAAGTTCGTCCCAAGTTAGACTCTTTCTAAGGACGAACTTAGACAAACCTTAGAATGAGACTAATGAGACGAACATAGGACGAACAATGACAAAGGTTTGGCTCATTCTAAGGTTTGTCTAAGTTCATCCTAAATTAGTATTAGTTCGTCCGAAGTTAGTCTAAGTTTGTCCCAAGTTAGTCTATTTCTAAGGACGAACTTAGACGAACCTTAGAATGAGACTAACGGGACTAACTTGGGACGAACAAAGACAAAGCTTAGTCTCATTCTAAGGTTTGTCTAAGTTGGTCCCAAGTTAGTCTAAGTTTGTCCCAAGTTTGTCGCTTTCTAAGGACGAACTAAATCAAACCTTAGAATGAGACTAACGGGACTAAGTTGGGACGAACAAAGACTAACTCTAGTCTCATTCTAAGGTTTGTCTAAGTTTCTTGATGATATCTAGCTATCCTGTGAGCCTGACCGTCACCTTAGACGTCCTTCATGTCAGACCTAATGCCTCCGGGAAGGATGGCTACTGGAGTTGCTGGAGGCTAGGCGAGAAAGAGTTCACCCTGTCCATGTCTTTCAATGATCGCCGCTGTGGTGCCATTGTCCGAAGCCATAAAGGGACCTTCAAGTGTGGTATAAAAATGAAGCTGGACTCGGACGATCTTCTGGAGGCTTTCATTGCTGCTCTGGCCCTTTGCTCCCTGCATGGCTTTTCTGTTGGCTCCATTCAATGCTCGCACCCGGACTTTCTTTTTGCCGACGCTAAGGTCTAGGATGTCCCGCTGGATGCCTTCTTTCAATGGAGGAATATTAGGAAAAGGCTGGACCAGATTCACTTTGTCCACATCCCCCCGGCAGTGAATGGGGCTGCGATAGCCTTGTGTTGTGCTAAAACTCCTACGGGATCCTATCTTTATCTGAAGGACCTTCCTAAGAAAGTCAAAGTGGCCTTGGATGGTGACTATCTGAAGCTCCCCAGCTGGTGCAGGAAAGGTTCCAATCCCTCGGATACGGACATGTAAAAAGAAGTGGCCAATAGGCCTATAATTCTAGCCCTGTTTTGAATCTCATGTCGCTCCCTCTTTGGTGTTGTGTTTTTTTTGCTGTTATAAGCCTTTGATCCCTCCTGCGTGTGTGGGGAGGCTAGTCCCTGTTTGTTTCTTGGATTGCCTAGGAAGCAGCCCTGCGTGGTTGCTGAGGCTTCGTGCTCTCTATTTTATTTAGGTCCTGGTCGGCGTCTTTACAAGTGCGGGTTCTATAACCAATCCTCGGCGCTTGAGGGTCCTCCTTTGTATTTGCCCTGGTTCAGGCTTTTTGAACCCACAATCAATAAACCGCTGGTAAGATTCCAGTTAAAAAAAAGGTATGTCTAAGTTCGTCCCAAGTTAGTCTAAGGATGAATTTAGACCAACCTTAGAATGAGACTAACGAGACTAACTTGGGACGAAAAAAGACAAACTTTAGTTTGATTCTAAGGTTTGTCTAAGTTCGTCCCAAGTTAGTCTATTTCTAAGGATAAACTTAGACAAACCTTAGAATGAGACTAACGAGACTAACTTGGGACGAATAAAGACAAACTTTAGTCTCATTCTTAGGTTTGTCTAAGTTCATCCCAAGTTAGTCTATTTCTAAAGACGAACTTAGAAAAAACCTTAGAATGAGACTAACGAGACTAACTTGGGACAAACTTTAGTGTCATTCTAAGGTTTGTCTAAGTTCGTCCCAAGTTAGTGTAGGTTCATCCCAAGTTAGTCTAAGTTCGTCCCAATTTTGTCTATTTCTAAGGACGAACTTAGACAAACCTTAGAATGAGACTAACGAGACTAACTTGGGACGAACAAAGACAAAGGTTAGTCTCATTCTAAGGTTTGTCTAAGTTCGTCCCAGGTTAGTCTCTTTCTAAGGACAAACTAAATCATACCTTAGAATGAGACTAACAGGACTAACTTTAGTCTCATTCTAAGGTTTGTCAAAGTTTGTCCCAATTTAGTCTCTTTCTAAGGATGACCTTAGACAAACCTTAGAATGAGACTAACTTGGGACGAACAAAGACAAACTTTAGTCTCATTCTAAGGTTTGTCTAAGTTCATCCCAAGTTAGTCACTTTCTAAGGACGAACTTAGACAAACCTCAGAATGAGAGTAACGAGACTAACTTGGGACGAACAAAGACAAACTTTAGTCTCATTATAAGGTTTATCTAAGTTCGTCTTGAGTTAGTCTCTTTCTAAGGACAAACTTAGACAAACCTTAGAATGAGACTAACGAGACTAACTTGGGATGAACAAAGACAAACTTTAGTCTCATTCTATGGTTTGTCTTAGTTCGTCCCAAGTTAGTCTCTTTCTAAGGACGAACTAAAACAAACCTTAGAATGAGACTAACGGGACTAACTTGGGACGAACAAAGACTAACTTTAGTCTCATTCTAAGGTTTGTCTAATTCGTCCCAAGTTAGTCTAAGGACGAACTTAGACAAACCTTAGAATGAGACTAACGAGACTAACTTGGGATGAAAAAAGACAAACTTTAGTCTCATTCTAAGGTTTGTGTAAGTTCGTCCCAAGTTAGTCTCTTTCTTAGGACAAACTTAGACAAACCTTAGAAGGAGACTAACGAGACTAACTTGGGACGAACAACGACAAACTTTGGTCTCATTCTAAGGTTTGTCTAAGTTCGTCCCAAGTTAGTCTTTTTCTAAGGACGAACTTAGACAAACCTTAGAATGAGACAAACGGGACAAACAAAGACAAACTTTAGTCTCATTCTAAGGTTTGTCTAAGTTCGCCCCAAGTTAGTCTAAGTTTGTCCCAAGTTAGTCTATTTCTAAGGACGAACTTAGACAAACCTTAGGATGAGACTAAGAAGACTAAATTCGGACGAACAAAGACAAAGGTTAGTCTCATTCTAAGATTGTCTAAGTTCGTCCCAAGTTAGTCTATTTCTAAGGATGAACTTAGACAAACCTTAGAATGAGACTAACGAGACTAACTTGGGACGAACAAAGACAAAGGTTAGTCTCATTCTAAGATTTGTCTAAGTTCGTCCCAAGTTAGTCCAAGTTCGTCCCAAGTTAGTCTCTTTCTAAAGATGAACTAAATCAAACCTTAGAATGACACTTACGGGACTAAGTTGGGACGAACAAAGACTAACTTTAGTCTCATTCTAAGGTTTGTCTAACTTCGTCCCAAGTTAGTCTCTTTCTAAGGATGAACTTAGACAAACCTTATAATGAGACTAACGAGACTAACTTGGGACGAACAATGACAAACTTTAGTCTCATTCTAAGGCTTGTCCCAAGTTAGTCGCTTTCTAAGGACGAACTTAGACTAACCTTAGAATGAGAGTAACAAGACTAACTTTGGACGAGCAAAGACAAACTTTAGTCTCATTCGAGGGTTTGTCTAAGTTCGTCCCAAGTTAGTCCAAGTTCGTCCCAAGTTAGTCTCTTTCTAAAGACGAACTAAATCAAACCTTAGAATGACACTAACGGGGACTAAGTTGAGACGAACAAAGACAAACTTTAGTCTCATTCTAAGGTTTATCTAAGTTCTTTTTAAGTTAGTCGCTTTCTAGGGACAAAATTAGACAAACCTTAGAATGAGACTAACGAGACGAACTTGGGACAAACAAAGACAAACTTTAGTCTCATTGTAAGGTGTGTCTAAGTTCGTCCCTAGTTAGTCTAAGTTTGTCCCAAGTTAGTCTATTTCTAAAGATGAACTTAGACAAACCTTAGGATGAGACTAACAAGACTAACTTAGGACGAACAAAGACAAAGGTTAGTCTCATTCTAAGGTTTGTCTAAGTTCGTCCCAAGTTAGTCTAATCTCGTCCCAAGTTAGTCTAAGTTCGTCCCAAGTTAGTCTATTTCTAAGGACGAACTAAATCAAACCTTAGAATGAGACTAACGGGACTAACTTGGCACGAACAAAGACAAACTTTAGTCTCATTCTAAGGTTTGTCTAAGTTTGTCCCAATTTAGTCTTTTTCTAAGGACGAACTTAGACAAACCTTAGAATGAGACTAACGAGAGTAACTTAGGACGATCAAAATAAACTTTAGTCTCTTTCAAAGGTTTGTCAAAGTTCGTCCCTAGTTAGTCTCTTTCTAAGGACAAACTTAAACAAACTTTAGAATGAGACTAACAAGACCAACTTGGGAAGAACAAAGACAAACTTTAGTCTCATTCTAAGGTTTGTCTAGTCCCAAGTTAGTCTAAGTTCGTCCCACGTTAGTGTATTTCTAAGGAAGAACTTAGACAAACCTTAGGATGAGACTAAGGGGCCGTTCTTTTGCACTTCGATACAGTTTTATTAAGTTCAGTACAGTTAAGTTAAACTCGATACAGTTTAATTAAGTTCAGTACAGTAAAGTTAAACTCGATACATTTTAATTAAGTTCAGTACAGTAAAGTAAAACTCGATACAGTTTAATTAAGTTCAGTACAGTTAAGTTAAACTCGATACAGTTTAATTAAGTTCAGTACAGTTAAATTAAGTTTAGTACAGTTTTTTAATAAGTTTTGTACAGCTAAATATACTTTAAATTAATTTAATTTATAAATGTAATATAATTTTTTCAAATTTTTTAGTTTTCAACCCTATTATTCAATACTTTTAATTTTTTTTTAATTTTTTTTAAATTTGTATCCACACTTCTTCGGGAACTATTACATACGTTTTAAAATGGAAGTAAACTTTGTTGCACTTCATATGAATTTAGAGAACATGGGGAAATAAACATATGAATACAATATATATTTTACATAGAAACGTATAATGACATTCAAGTACAGTACAAATGGAAACATTTACATATCATCATCTTCATCCATTTCCACTACATCATCTGGAAAATCCTGAATAATTTGAAACGCTATCATGTTGCGTTCTTGATTCATCTGCTCTTTTCGCTGGTTATCAAATAAATTTGAATCAGCTCTTCCCAGCACGGTCTCATTAGCTAAAATGGGTATTGAAAAACTATGCACGCGTGCGTGGAGTGGCAATTTCTTCGGTTCTCCTTGCCTTGTCGCTTGTCGCAGAAGTTGTAACCTTGTGAAATTGGATTTGAATTTTGAAAGATGTCTATGGCTCATGTGCAATGCATTACACAATATTATATTTTATAGTTTCTTTTTTTGTTGAGAGATATACTTTATAGTTTCTAAATATAATCATAAAATGCATCAAAAAAAATATAATCATAAAAATATATTTCAAAATATACTTAAATTTTAAAAATAAAATATTAACATAATTAAGTTAAATTAAATTCGATACAGTTAAGTTAAGTTTAGTACAGTTAAATTAAGTTCAGTACAGTTAAATTAAACTCGATGCAGTTTAATCAAGTTCAGTACAGTTAAATTAAACTCGATACAGTTTATTTAAGTTCAGTACAGTTAAGTTAAACTCGATACAGTTTAATTAAGTTAAGTACAGTTAAATTAAACTCGATACAGTTTAATTAATTTAAGTACAGCAAAATTCCAGTACAATAAAGCTCAAAAGAACGGCCCCTAACAAGACTAACTTAGGACGAACAAAGACAAAGGTCAGTCTCATTCTATGGTTTGTCTAAGTTCGTCCCAAGTTAGTCTAATTTCGTCCCAAGTTAGTCTAAGTTCGTCCCAAGTTAGTCTATTTCTAAGGACGAACAAAATCAAACCTCAGATTGAGACTAACGGGACTAACTTGGGACGAACAAAGACAAACTGTAGTCTCATTCTAAGGTTTGTCTGAGTTTGTCCCAAGTTAGTCTCTTTCTAAGGATGAACTTAGACAAACCTTAAATGAGACTAACGAGACTAACTTGGGACGAACAAAGACAAACTTTAGTCTCATTCTAAGGTTTGTCTAAGTTCGTCCCAAGTTAGTCTATTTCTAAGGATGAACTTAGACAAACCTTAGAATGAGACTAACGAGACTAACTTGGGATGAACAAAGACAAACTTTAATCTCATTCTAAGGTTTGTCTAAGTTCGTCCCAAGTTAGTCTATTTCTAAGGACGAAGTTAGACAAACCTAAGAATGAGACTAATGAGACTAACTTGGGACAAACAAAGACAAACTTTAGTCTCATTCTAAGGTTTGTCTAAGTTCATCCCAAGTTAGTCTAAGTTCGTCCCAAATTAGTCTATTTCTAAGGACGAACTTAGACAAACCTTAGAATGAGACTAACGAGACTAACTTGGGATGAACAAAGACAAACTTTGGTCTCATTCTAAGGTTTGTCTAAGTTCGTCCCAAGTTAGTCTATTTCTAAGGACGAAGTTAGACAAACCTTAGAATGAAACTAATGAGACTAACTTGGGACAAACAAAGACAAACTTTAGTCTCATTCTAAGGTTTGTCTAAGTTCATCCCAAGTTAGTCTAAGTTCGTCCCAAGTTAGTCTATTTCTAAGGACGAACTTAGACAAACCTTAGGATGAGACTAACAAGACAAACTTTGGACGAACAAAGACAAAGGTTAGTCTCATTCTAAGGTTTGTCTAAGTTTGTACCAAGTTAGTCTAAGTTCATCCCAAGTAAGTCTATTTCTAAAGACGAACTAAATCAAACCTTAGAATGAGACTAACGGGACTAACTAGGGAGAACAAAGAAAACTTTAGTCTCATTCTATGGTTTGTCTAAGTTCGTCCCAAGTTAGTCTCTTTCTAAATACGAACTTAGACAAACTTTAGAAAAAAAAATTAGTTTGTTCCAAGTTATACTCTTTCAAAGGACGAACTTAGACAAGCCTTAGAATGAGACTAACGAGACTAACTTGGGACGAACAAAGACAAACGTTAGTCTCATTCTATGGTTTGTCTAAGTAGGTCCCTAGTTAGTCTCTTTCAAAGGACGAACTTAGACAAACCTTAGAATGAGACTAACGAGACTAACTTGGGACGAACAAAGACAAACATTAGTCTCATTCTAAGGTTTGTGTAAGTTCGTCCCAAGTTAGTCTATTTCTAAGGACGAAGTTAGACAAACCTTCGAATGAAGCTAATGAGACTAACTTGGGACAAACAAAGACAAACTTTAGTCTCATTCTAAGGTTTGTCTAAGTTCATCCTAAGTTAGTCTAAGTTCGTCCCAAGTTAGTCTATTTCTAAGAACGAACTTAGACAAACCTTAGGATGAGACTAACAAGACTAACTTGGGACGAACAAAGACAAAGGTTAGTCTTATTCTATGGTTTGTCTAAGTTCGTCCCAAGTTATTCTAAGTTCGTCCCAAGTTATTCTAAGTTCGTCCCAAGTTAGTCTATTTCTTAGGACGAACTAAATCAAACCTTAGAATGAGACTAACAGGACTAACTAGGGAGAACAAAGAAAAACTTTAGTCTCATTCTAGGGTTTGTCTAAGTTCGTCCTAAGTTAGTCTCTTTCTAAATACGTACTTAGACAAACTTTAGAAGAAAAAAAAGTTTGTCGCAAGTTAGCCTCTTTCTAAAGACGAACTTAGACAAGCCTTAAAAATGAGACTAACGAGACTAACTTGGGACAAACAAAGACAAACTTTAGTCTCATTTTAAGGCTTGTCTAAGTTCGTCCCTAGTTAGTCTCTTTCTAAGGATGAACTTAGACAAACCTTAGATTGAGACTAACGAGACTAACTCGGGACGAACAAAGATAAACTTTAGTCTCATTCTAAGGTTTGTCTAAGTTCATCCCAAGTAAGTCTATTTTTAAGGACGAAGTTAGACAAACCTTAGAATGAGACTAATGAGACTAACATGGGACAAACAAAGACAAACTTAAGTCTCATTCTAAGGTTTGTCTAAGTTCATCCCAAGTTAGTCTAAGTTCGTCCCAAGTTAGTCTATTTCTAAGGACGAACTTAGACAAACCTTAGGATGAGCCTAACAAGACTAACTTAGGACGAACAAAGAGAAAGGTTAGTCTCATTCTAAGGTTTGTCTAAGTTCGTCCCAAGTTAGTCTAAGTTCGTCCCAAGTTAGTCTATTTCTAAGGATGAATAATCAAACCTTAGAATGAGACTAACGAGACTAATTTGGGACAAACAAAGACAAACTTTAGTCTCATTCCATAGTTTGTCAAAGTTCGTCCCTAGTTAGTCTCTTTCTAAGGATGAACTTAGACAAACCTTAAATGAGACTAACGAGACTAACTTGGGACGAACAAAGACAAACTTTTGTCTCATTCTAAGGTGTGTCTAAGTTCATCCCAAGTTAGTCTCTTTCTAAGGACGAACTTAGGCAAACCTTAGAATGAGACTATCGAGACTCACTGGGGACGAAAAAAGACAAACTTTAGTCTCAGTCTAAGGTTTATCTAAGTTTTTCCCAATTTAGAATGAGACTAACTTAGAAAACCTTAGAATGAGACTAACGAGAATAACTTGGGATGAACAAACACAAACTTTAGTCTGATTCTAAGGTTTATCGAAGTTCGTCCCAAATTAGTCGAAGTTCATCCCAAGTTAGTCTAAGTTCGTCCTAAGTTAGTCTATTTCTAAGGTCGAACTTAGACAAACCTTAGGATGAGACTAACAAGACTAACTTAGGACGAACAAAGACAAAGGTTAGTCTCATTCTAAGGTTTGTCTAAGTTCGTCCCATGTTAATCTAAGTTCGTCCCAAGTTAGTCTATTTCTAAGGACGAACTAAATCAAACCTTAGAATGTAACTAACGGGACTAACTTGGGACGAACAAAGACAAACTTTAGTCTCATTCTAAGGTTTGTCTAAGTTCGTCCCAATTTAGTCTCTTTCTAAGGACGAACTTAGACAAACCTTAGAATGAGACTAACGAGACTAACTTGGGATGAACAAAGACAGACTTTAGTCTTATTCTATGGTTTGTCTAAGTTTGTTCCAAGTTAGTCTCTTTCTAAGGACGAACTTAGACAAACCTCAGAATGAGACTAACGAGACTAACTTGGGATGAACAAAGACAAACTTTAGACTCATTCCAAATTGTGTCTAAGATTATAGCAAGTAGTCTTTTTCTGAGGGAAAACTTAGACAAACCTTAGAATGAGACTAACGGGAATAACTTTGGACGAACAAAGAGAAAGGTTAGTCTCATTCTAAGCCTTGTCTAAGTTCATCCCAAGTTAGTCTGTTTCTAAGGACGAACTTAGACAAACCTTAGAATGAGACTAACGAGACTAACTTGGGATGTACAAAGACAATGGTTAGTCTCATTCTAAGGGTTGTCTATGTTCGTCCCAAGTTAGTCTAAATTCATCCCAAGTTAGTCGCTTTTTAAGGACGAACTAAAACAAACCTTAGACTCAGACTAACGGGACTAACTTGGGACAAACAAAGACAAACTTTAGCCTCATTCTAAAGTTGGTCTAAGTTCATCCAAAGTTAGTCTTTTTCTAAGGACGAACTTAGACAAACCTTAATGAGACTAACGAGACTAACTTGGGTCGTACAAAGACAAACTTTAGTCTCATTTTAAGGTTTGTCTAAGATCGTCCCAAGTTAGTCTAAGTTTGTCCCAAGTTAGTCTATTTCTAAGGATGAACTTAGACAAACTTAGAATGAGACTAACGAGACGAACTTGGGATGAACAAAGACAAACTTTAGTCTCATTCTAAGGTGTGTCTAAGTTCTTCCCAAGTTTGTCTAAGTTCATTCCAAATTAGACTATTTCTAATGACGAACTTAGACAAACCTTAGAATGAGACTAACGAGACTAACTTAGGATGAACTAAGACAACGGTTAGTCTCATTCTAAGGTTTGTCTAAGTTCATCCCAAGTTACTCTAAGTTCGTCCCAAGTTAGTCTAAGTTTTTCCCAATTTAGTCTATTTCTAAGGACAAACTTTGACAAACTTTAGAACGAGACTAACTTGGGACGAACAAAGACAAAGGTTTGTCCAAGTTCATCCCAAGTTAGTCTAAGTTCGTCCCAAGTTAGTCTCTTTCTAAGGACGTACTAAATCAAACCTCGGAATGAGACTAACGGGACTAACTTGGGACGAACAAAGACAAACTTTAGTCTCATTCTAACGTGTGTCTAAGTTGGTCCCAAGATAGTCTCTCTCTAAGGACAAACTTAGACAAATCTTCGAATGAGACTAACAAGACTAACTTGGGACGAACAAAGACAAACTTTATTCTCATTCTATGGTTTGTCTAAGTCGTCCCAAGTTAGTCTCTTTCTAAGGACAAACTTAGACAAACCTTAGAATGAGACTAACGGGACAAACTTGGGACAAACAAAGACAAAGGTTAGTCTCATGCTAAGGTTTGTCTAAGTTCGTCCCAAGTTAGTCTAAGTTCGTCCCAAGTTAGTCTATTTCTAAGGATGAACTTAGACAAACCTTAGGATGAGACTAACAAGACTAACTTCGGACGAACAAAGACAAAGGTTAGTCTCATTCTAAGGTTTGTCTAAGTTCGTCCCAAGTTAGTCTCTTTCTAAGGACAAACTTAGACAAACCTTAGAATGAGACTAACGAGACTAACTTGGGACGAACAAAGACAAAGGTTAGTCTCATGCTAAGGTTTGTCTATGTTCCTCCCAAGTTAATCCAAGGTCGTCCCTAGTTTGTCTCTTTCTGAAGACGAACTAAATCAAACCTTAGAATGACACTATTGGGACTAAGTTGGGACGATAAAAGACTAACCTTAGTCTTATTCTAAGGTTTGTCTATGTTCATCCCAAGTTAGTCTCTTTCTAAGGACAAACTTAGACAAACCTTAAATGAGACTAACGAGACTAACTTGGGACGAACAAAGACAAACTTTAGTCTCATTCTAAGGTGTGTCTACGTTCATCTCAAGTTAGTCTCTTTCTAAGGACGAACTTAGGCAAACCTTAGAATGAGACTATCGAGACTAACTGGGGACGAAAAAAGACAAACTTTAGTCTCAGTCTAAGGTTTATCTAAGTTTTTCCCAATTTAGAATGAGACTAACTTAGAAAACCTTAGAATGAGACTAACGAGAATAACTTGGGATGAACAAACACAAACTTTAGTCTGATTCTAAGGTTTATCGAAGTTCGTCCCAAATTAGTCGAAGTTCATCCCAAGTTAGTCTAAGTTCGTCCTAAGTTAGTCTATTTCTAAGGTCGAACTTAGACAAACCTTAGGATGAGACTAACAAGACTAACTTAGGACGAACAAAGACAAAGGTTAGTCTCATTCTAAGGTTTGTCTAAGTTCGTCCCATGTTAATCTAAGTTCGTCCCAAGTTAGTCTATTTCTAAGGACGAACTAAATCAAACCTTAGAATGTAACTAACGGGACTAACTTGGGACGAACAAAGACAAACTTTAGTCTCATTCTAAGGTTTGTCTAAGTTCGTCCCAATTTAGTCTCTTTCTAAAGACTAACTTAGACAAACCTTAGAATGAGACTAACGAGACTAACTTGGGATGAACAAAGACAGACTTTAGTCTTATTCTATGGTTTGTCTAAGTTTGTTTCAAGTAAGTCTCTTTCTAAGGACGAACTTAGACAAACCTCAGAATGAGACTAACGAGACTAACTTGGGATGAACAAAGACAAACTTTAGACTCATTCCAAATTGTGTCTAAGATTATAGCAAGTAGTCTTTTTCTGAGGGAAAACTTAGACAAACCTTAGAATGAGACTAACGGGAATAACTTTGGACGAACAAAGAGAAAGGTTAGTCTCATTCTAAGCCTTGTCTAAGTTCATCCCAAGTTAGTCTGTTTCTAAGGACGAACTTAGACAAACCTTAGAATGAGACTAACGAGACTAACTTGGGATGTACAAAGACAATGGTTAGTCTCATCCTAAGGGTTGTCTATGTTCGTCCCAAGTTAGTCTAAATTCATCCCAAGTTAGTCGCTTTTTAAGGACGAACTAAAACAAACCTTAGACTCAGACTAACGGGACTAACTTGGGACAAACAAAGACAAACTTTAGCCTCATTCTAAAGTTTGTCTAAGTTCATCCAAAGTTAGTCTTTTTCTAAGGACGAACTTAGACAAACCTTAATGAGACTAACGAGACTAACTTGGGTCGTACAAAGACAAACTTTAGTCTCATTCTAAGGTTTGTCTAAGATAGTCCCAAGTTAGTCTAAGTTTGTCCCAAGTTAGTCTATTTCTAAGGATGAACTTAGACAAACTTAGAATGAGACTAACGAGACTAACTTGGGATGAACAAAGACAAACTTTAGTCTCATTCTAAGGTGTGTCTAAGTTCTTCCCAAGTTTGTCTAAGTTCATTCCAAATTAGACTATTTCTAATGACGAACTTAGACAAACCTTAGAATGAGACTAACGAGACTAACTTAGGATGAACTAAGACAACGGTTAGTCTCATTCTAAGGTTTGTCTAAGTTCATCCCAAGTTAGTCTAAGTTCGTCCCAAGTTAGTCTAAGTTTTTCCCAATTTAGTCTATTTCTAAGGACAAACTTTGACAAACTTTAGAACGAGACTAACTTGGGACGAACAAAGACAAAGGTTTGTCCAAGTTCATCCCAAGTTAGTCTAAGTTCGTCCCAAGTTAGTCTCTTTCTAAGGACGTACTAAATCAAACCTCGGAATGAGACTAACGGGACTAACTTGGGACGAACAAAGACAAACTTTAGTCTCATTCTAACGTGTGTCTAAGTTGGTCCCAAGATAGTCTCTCTCTAAGGACGAACTTAGACAAATCTTCGAATGAGACTAACAAGACTAACTTGGGACGAACAAAGACAAACTTTAGTCTCATTCTAAGGTTTTTCTAAGTCGTCCCAAGTTAGTCTCTTTCTAAGGACAAACTTAGACAAACCTTAGAATGAGACTAACGGGACAAACTTGGGACAAACAAAGACAAAGGTTAGTCTCATGCTAAGGTTTGTCTAAGTTCGTCCCAAGTTAGTCTAAGTTCGTCCCAAGTTAGTCTATTTCTAAGGATGAACTTAGACAAACCTTAGGATGAGACTAACAAGACTAACTTCGGACGAACAAAGACAAAGGTTAGTCTCATTCTAAGGTTTGTCTAAGTTCGTCCCAAGTTAGTCTCTTTCTAAGGACAAACTTAGACAAACCTTAGAATGAGACTAACGAGACTAACTTGGGACGAACAAAGACAAAGGTTAGTCTCATGCTAAGGTTTGTCTAAGTTCCTCCCAAGTTAATCCAAGTTCGTCCCTAGTTTGTCTCTTTCTGAAGACGAACTAAATCAAACCTTAGAATGACACTATTGGGACTAAGTTGGGACGATAAAAGACTAACCTTAGTCTTATTCTAAGGTTTGTCTAAGTTCATCCCAAGTTAGTCTCTTTCTAAGCACAAACTTAGACAAACTGATGGACCACAATTATACGAATCAAAAACACAGATAAACCCCCCAAGTTAGACTGTTTGTCTGTCTAACATCCACTTGTTAGTCCCGATATATTTCCACAGGGCATTTTAGAGATTAAAGTGAAAACACGTTAAGGAGAGGCTTTTAGCACAGAAAAGATATAAGGAGTCGATTCAAGGTCAAGATCATATGCCGATTGAAGAAATATCAAGGATCCTGACGATGAATCACTCATCACAAATTGTGCAGAGATGGAATCAAGTCAACCCAGTGCCAAATTACACTGACAGTTTTGTGAAAAGACAGTGCAAAACTGTACAAAACTCACATATGGGCAAGATGACTTGTTGACTTGAAGAAGAGGTGGCCAAGGAGGAGAACCACCACAAACCACCACCCACAACCGGCCACTTGCCTTGGAGGTGGCTTCCACCACCATGTGCTCCTCCATGATGACCGGTGACCGGCGGCTCTCCTCCACCAATCCGCCGCCGCCATGTGGTGGCTCCTCCACCACATGTTCCTCCTCTCTCCTCCTTGGATGACTTGATGACTTGCTTGGAAGGTGGCTTCCACCACCATTTACTCCTCCACCACAACACCTACCGGCGGCTGCTCCTCTACCACTCCTCCGCCGCCAAGTGGCGGCGCCTCCTTGGCTCATCAAAGCCTCATCCTCCACCCTTGGATCAAATCAATCCTAGCCCTCCATTTCCTCCCATTTCTCCTATAAAAGGAGGCTCACCCCTCCTCATTTCATCAATCCAAAACCATTCCATACACAATCACTTATCTCTCTACATTTTGTAATATTTTGTAAGTTGGTTTGGATCAATAAAGTTACGATATTTGGCTAGGCGCCCTCCTCCATGGACAGGCGAGGCTAAACTCCTCATTCGGCGGAAGGTATAATCTTGTATTATTTAATGTTTAATTAGCTTAGTTTATTTTCTTAGTATTCAATACTTGTTCTATGTGCCATATAAAAGTCAGAATGTCTCTAAGGTAGAGTGAACGATTTTGGGAATGTGACCATTAGGGGTCCAACTTCGTAAGCTCTTCCTTAAGATATTCGTGATCACACCCGGATAGGGGAGGTCGTAACAGACAAAGCTATCTGAAAGAGGTCGACTATATTTAAAAACCATTATGGGAAACCGTAACAGGAGAGCAGGTGGATGCACATAGACTAGCGTACCTAACTGGTACTGGCGCTAGTCTAAATAGAACAAGTGTGATTTAGCCGATGTTGCAAGTCTTGAGCTATCGCTAGCCTCGATTCATCGTTTGAATACTTAGAAGATTTACTAAACTAGTAAACATGTGATAATACAAGAATACCTGAAACCGAATACGCTCTTTCAATTGCAAACACCCCCTGTATTTAATTTCCTAGTATAACTGCTCAATCAAACACAACCACCAACCACTCACATACCGGAGGAATCAACAATCACGCATCACCCACTGTAAGTCTTCTAACCCTCAACTCCTTTATTTTCTGTATTTAATTTCAGTATTTATTTTCTGTATTTACTTTCCGCACAAAAAACCCAAAAAACCCAAAAACAGTAGTTTAGTAATTAGCAGTAAGTCCACACTCGACCTAAAATCACGCACCGTGTAAGCCGTAACGAACAATCTATCCCCCTAATTCCCTTGGGTTCGACCCCTACTTACCCTTACTACCCAGTAGTTAAGTCGCGAGTAGTGGACATTATAAATTTATTTGTACGAGACGCATTGCACCCTAACGACAGTGCAACCGACGCTCCCGTCAAATTGGCGCCGTTGCCGGGGAATTAGCGAATGGGTAGTTGTTCTTTTTTCTGTTATACATAATGTCTTCCTACTACGAAAGAGAGCCTTGGTACTATGAGGAATTTCCCCCAACACCTTTCGAACTTGATGTCCGCAATAAGATCTTCAACCTTACGCAATCCCGGGACGAAACTTTGGACGAGTACTTGGCATACTTCATTTCCATTGTGGCGAGCTGCCCGCACCACGGATTCGCATATTCAGATCTTATTCAGGCCTTTCTTATTGGGATGAGACTTCCGGAGCTTTGCTTGCTAGATACTATTGCAGGAGGGTCAATAATAGAATTAAGCATAGATGAAGCCTGGGGCCTCATTAAGGATTTGGCCACAAGCACAAAACGAGGGCCAATGCACCAAACCGAAGATATGGCACCAACGATGAAAGTGGACTCAGTACAGAACAAGCCCGACATCACACCTATTATCTTGCCCGCGATAAAACCGAGAGAAGACATCAGTACAAGGGCAGTAATGGATATGGAGGCGGCTCTAAAAGAGCCAACATTGGTGCCCACAAGGCTGACAGAGGCCATGATGGACGAGTCAGGAACCGGAAGCACCGAGGAAGAGCCCATATGGGATATCACTCCCGAGCCATCAGAAGACTTAGAACCGGAAACCGATATAGTGTGGGACGAGGAAGAGCCTACATGGGATATCACTCCCGAGCCATCCGAAGTGATGGACGAATCAGATACAGAAAGCATCAAGGAGGAGTCTTCATGGGAACTCACTACCGAAGCGGATGAGGAAATCAAGCCAGGCCCAGTCCTCATTGCCAAACCAGCCGAGCCACTTGAACCGGTCCTCATCAACAATCTGCTCGAGAAAGACCCGATTCTCATGGCCGAGAAGCCCCTACTTAACCCTTCGGTTTCTATGCAAATCACAGCGCCCGATGATGATGTGGTCAATAATGCGGTACAAGGAGAGTTGGAGACAAATCAAGGGCAAGAAAAACCATCAATGAAGCTCTCACTCACCACGACTCAACAATGCAGCCCTGAAAACTCGCTCGTTCTAGGACGACTGTTGGTCGCTGCCACAAAAAAGAGGCTTCACATAGAGACATGCCTGAGGTCACCAATGCTTGATGGCACAATACTGAATTTCCAGAATTGCAAAAGTGCCACCCATTCAAACATGAAGAAACGACCAAGGCATGGGCCGGTGGAATGGAAGCCCGGATGGAGAAACAAGAAAGCACGACGCATTGGACCAGCAGCTATGGTCAAGGAAACCTCACCCTCTCGGAGAAAAAGGACAACCGAGAAGAAATTCGACCTCAAGCACCCATGGGATCCCTACTTATGATCCAGGAATGAGGTATCGTCGAGCCAACGACGTTAAACAAAGGCACTGGTCGGGAGGTAACCCGACACTATCTTACTTTCTGTTATTTAAATTTCCAATAAGCGCTCTCACCCACTTTTTGTCTAGAAGGAATGTCTTTCATGTAGGAATTAAGTTTTTGGAGCAAGATCGGATCAGCCAGGCTGCTTCCGTGAATTTACCGGGCCTGCATTGAGAGTTCGAGGCCCCAGCATAACTCCCTCGATTATCCAGCCTCATGCCATGTCGTTCACTCGACACCTTAAAGGGAGTTCTGCTCTTCTTTTTTCCTAAAGTCATTTCCTTCTCCTATATATATTTGCATGACTTTTGAACTAAGGCTTGCCTTCGTTCAAAAGTGGGGGGTGAGAACCAATGCATGTTTTTTCTTTTTCTTTTTTAAAAAAAAGTATCTTTTTTGAAAGTATGAACTTAAGAATGTGAAAAAGATAGATCATGATTCATGCATCAACCTTATGAAAAGGCAAACTGTTTAAAAACTTAGAATGTAACTTTTCATTTGTCCCTTTGTGTTGAGATAACCTAGGGATGTGGAGTTGATAGAAATTGCCCTAGAGAGGCTTGGCAAGCACTTAAAGGATCAAATCAAACTATATGGTTTTCGAAGTCAGTGGAGGCTGCACTTCGGATTTTCAGTGAACAATTGAGTCAAACTCCGCCAGGAAGCATCTATGCAAAGGCGAGGACGGGAATCAGACCGTCCTCTCTCTAGTCAAAATAGCCGAGAAAATAAATGAGCGACCCTCATCTTGACCCGCGCGAAACGACGAAGGCGAGAGGAGAGGGGAGGTATTTCCATAGGCTTGCGGGCGATGATTGGACCTCCCAAGAAGGCTGACAAAATGGACTAGCAAGCCACAAAGGAGCAAAAAACTCAAAGAAGAAAATCAAAAGAGGCCTAAGGCCCAAAAAAAATTGTGAAGGTTTTAACCGAGCAAAAGTGAAGCACTCAAAAAGACAGAGGCAGAATCACTACAAAAAAAGCTAGTCCCTCGCCAAAGTAGAAAAAAGAAAATCAAAAAGGCTCAACTCACTGAAACCCGAATCGAATCACGTGCTAGAGAAAGCTACAAGAAAACCATATAGTGCGAGACGGTCCCGAGGGTGTAGTCCAGGAGCCTAAAAAGGGCTATCTCCCGAAACATCCGGAATAATTCGCATCTCGGCACGAAGGTACACGTATCAAGTTACTTCTAATTATTTTTACAGTTTAAATTGGCAATAAGTAGTAATGCATGAATTAGGAGAAATCGAGTACCGCAAACTTAATTTCATACTTCAAACCAACTTACATAGTAACGCCCATATAAAGCATTGTTCGGGACGAACAACTAAAAGTGGGGGGTGATTTGATGGACCACAATTATACGAATCAAAAACACAGATAAACCCCCCAAGTTAGACTGTTTGTCTGTCTAACATCCACTTGTTAGTCCCGATATATTTCCACAGGGCATTTTAGAGATTAAAGTGAAAACACGTTAAGGAGAGGCTTTTAGCACAGAAAAGATATAAGGAGTCGATTCAAGGTCAAGATCATATGCCGACTGAAGAAATATCAAGGATCCTGACGATGAATCACTCATCACAAATTGTGCAGAGATGGAATCAAGTCAACCCAGTGCCAAATTACACTGACAGTTTTGTGAAAAGACAGTGCAAAACTGTACAAAACTCACATATGGGCAAGATGACTTGTTGACTTGAAGAAGAGGTGGCCAAGGAGGAGAACCACCACAAACCACCACCCACAACCGGCCACTTGCCTTGGAGGTGGCTTCCACCACCATGTGCTCCTCCATGATGACCGGTGACCGGCGGCTCTCCTCCTCCAATCCGCCGCCGCCATGTGGTGGCTCCTCCACCACATGTTCCTCCTCTCTCCTCCATGGATGACTTGATGACTTGCTTGGAAGGTGGCTTCCACCACCATTTACTCCTCCACCACAACCACCTACCGGCGGCTGCTCCTCCACCACTCCTCCGCCGCCAAGTGGCGGCGCCTCCTTGGCTCATCCAAGCCTCATCCTCCACCCTTGGATCAAATCAATCCTAGCCCTCCATTTCCTCCCATTTCTCCTATAAAAGGAGGCTCACCCCTCCTCATTTCATCAATCCAAAACCATTCCATACACAATCACTTATCTCTCTACATTTTGTAATATTTTGTAAGTTGGTTTGGATCAATAAAGTTACGATATTTGGCTAGGCGCCCTCCTCCATGGACAGGCGAGGCTAAACTCCTCATTCGGCGGAAGGTATAATCTTGTATTAATTAATGTTTAATTAGCTTAGTTTATTTTCTTAGTATTCAATACTTGTTCTATGTGCCATATAAAAGTCAGAATGTCTCTAAGGTAGAGTGAACGATTTTGGGAATGTGACCATTAGGGGTCCAACTTCGTAAGCTCTTCCTTAAGATATTCGTGATCACACCCGGATAGGGGAGGTCGTAACAGACAAAGCTATCTGAAAGAGGTCGACTATATTTAAAAACCCATTATGGGAAACCGTAACAGGAGAGCAGGTGGATGCACATCGACTAGCGTACCTAACTGGTACTGGTGCTAGTCTAAATAGAACAAGTGTGATTTAGCCGATGTTGCAAGTCTTGAGCTATCGCTAGCCTCGATTCATCGTTTGAATACTTAGAAGATTTACTAAACTAGTAAACATGTGATAATACAAGAATACCTGAAACCGAATACGCTCTTTCAATTGCAAACACCCCCTGTATTTAATTTCCTAGTATAACTGCTCAATCAAACACAACCACCAACCACTCACATACCGGAGGAATCAACAATCACGCATCACCCACTGTAAGTCTTCTAAACCTCAACTCCTTTATTTTCTGTATTTAATTTCAGTATTTATTTTCTGTATTTACTTTCCGCACAAAAAACCCAAAAAACCCAAAAACAGTAGTTTAGTAATTAGCAGTAAGTCCACACTCGACCTAAAATCACGCACCGTGTAAGCCGTAACGAACAATCTATCCCCCTAATTCCCTTGGGTTCGACCCCTACTTACCCTTACTACCCAGTAGTTAAGTCGCGAGTAGTGGACATTATAAATTTATTTGTACGAGACGCATTGCACCCTAACGACAGTGCAACCGACGCTCCCGTCACAAACCTTGGAAGGAGACTAACGAGACTAACTTGGGATGAACAAAGACAAACTTTAGTCTCTTTCCAAGGTTTGTCTAAGTTCATCCCAAGTTAGTCTCTTTCTAAGGATGAACTTAAAATAACTTAGGACGAACAAAGACAAAGGTTAGTCTCATTCTAAGGCTTGTCGAAGTTCATCCCAAGTAAGTCAAAGTTCGTCCCAAGTTAGTCTATTTCTAAGGACGAACTTAGACAAACCTTAGAATGAGACTAACGAGACTAAATTGGGACGAACAAAGACAAAGGTTAGTCTCATTCTAAGGTTTGTCTAAGTTCGTCCCAAGTTAGTCTAAATTCGTCCCAAGTTAGTCTCTTTTTAAGGACGAACTAAAACAAACCTTACACTAAGACTAACAGGACTAACTTGGGGCAAACAAAGACAAACTTTAGTCTCATTCTAAAGTTGGTCTAAGTTCGTCCCAAGTTAGTCTTTTTCTAAGGACGAACTTAGACAAACCTTAATGAGACTAACGAGACTAACTTGGGACGAACAAAGACAAACTTTAGTCTCATTCTAAGGTTTGTCTAAGTTCGTCCCAAGTAAGTCTAAGTTTGTCCCAAGTTAGTCTATTTCTAAGGACGAACTTAGACAAACTTAGAATGAGAATAACGAGACTAACTTGGGATGAACAAAGACAAAGTTTAGTCTCATTCTAAGGTTTGTCTAAGTTCGTCCCAAGTTAGTCTAAGTTCATCCCAAATTAGTCTATTTCTAAGGACGAACTTAGACTAACCTTAGAATGAGACTAACGAGACTAACTTAGGATGAACAAAGACAACGGTTATTCTCATTCTAAGGTTTGTCTAAGTTAATCCCAAGTTAGTCTATGGTCATCCCAAGTTAGTCTAAGTTCGTCCTAATTTAGTCTATTTCTAAGGACGAACTTAGACAAACCTTAGAATGAGAGTAACGGGACTAACTTGGGACGAACAAAGACAAAGGTTAGTCTCATTCAATGGTTTGTCTAAGTTTATCCCAAGTTAGTCTAAGTTCGTCCCAAGTTAGTCTCTTTCTAAGGTTGAACTTAGACAAACCTAAGAATGAGAGTAACGAGACTTACTTGGGACGAACAAAGACAAACTTTAGTCTCATTGTACGGTTTATCTAAGTTCGTCTTAAGTTAGTCTCTTTGTAAGGACAAACTTAGACAAACCTTAGAATGAGACTAACGAGACTAACTTGGGACGAACAAAGACAAACTTTAGTCTCATTGTACGGTTTATCTAAGTTCGTCCCAAGTTAGTCTCTTTCTAAGGACGAACTTTGACAAACCTTAGAATGAGACTGACGAGACTAACTTGGGACGGACAAAGACAAACTTTTGTCTCATTCTAAGGTTTGTCTAAGTTCGTCACATGTTACTCGCTTTCTAAGGATGAACTTAGACAAACCTTAGAATAAGAGTAACGAGACTAGGGACGAACAAAGACAAACTTTGGTCTCATTCTAGGGTTTGTCGAAGTTCGTCCCAAGTTAGTCTCTTTCTAAATACGAATTAAATCAAACCTTATAATGACACTAACGGGACTAACTTGGGACGAACAAAGACAAACTTTAGTCATTCTAAGGTTTGTCTAAGTTCGTCCCAAGTTAGTTGCTTTCTAAGGACGAACTTAGACAAACCTTAGATTGAGACTAACAAGACTAACTTGGGACGAACAAAGACAAACTTTAGTCTCATTCTAAGGTTATTCTAAGTTTGTCCCAAGTTAGTCTCTTTCTAAGGACGAACTTAGACAAACCTTAGAATGAGACTAATGAGACTAACTTAGGACGAACAAAGACAATGGTTAGTCTCATTCTAAGGGTTGTTTAAGTTCGACCCAAGTTAGTCTAAGTTCGTCCCAAATAGTATAAGTTCGTCCCAAGTTAGTCTATTTCTAAGGACGAACTTAGGAAAACCTTAGAATGAGACTAACGAGACTGACTAGGGACGAACAAAGACAAGGGTTAGACTCATTCTAAAGTTTGTCTAAGTTCGTCTTAAGATAGTCTAAGTTCGTCCCAAGTTAATCTCTTTCTAAGGACGAACAAAATCAAACCTTAGAATGAGACTAACGGGACTAACTTGGGACGAACAAAGACTAACATTAGTCTCATTCTAAAGTTTATCTATGTTCGTCCCAAGTTAGTCTCTTTCTAAGGACGAACTTAGAAAAACCTTAGAATGAGACTAACGAGACTAACTTGGGACGAACAAAGACAAACTTTAGTCCTATTCTAAGGTTTGTCTAAGTCGTCCCAAGTTAGTCTATTTCTAAGGACGAACTTAGAAAAAACCATAGAATGAGACTAACGAGACTAACTTGGGATGAAGAACGACAAACTTTAGTCTCATTCTACGGTTTGTCCAAGTTTGTCCCAAGTTAGTCTATTTCTAAGGATGAACTTAGACAAACCTTATGATGAGACTAAAAAGACTAACGTAGGACGAACAAAGACAAAGGTTAGTCTCATTCTAAGGTTTGTCTAAGTTCATCCCAAGTTATTCTAAGTTCGCCCCAAGTTAATCTATTTTTAAGGACGAACTAAAACAAACCTTAGAATGAGACTAACTTGGGATGAACAAAGACAAACTTTAGTCTCATTCTACGGTTTGTCTAAGTTCGTCCCAAGTTAGTCTAAGTTTGTCCCAAGTAAGTCTATTTCTAAGGACGAACTTAGAAAAACTTAGAATGAGACTAACAAGACTATTTTTGGACGAACAAAGACAAACTTTTGCTTCATTCTAAGGTTTGTCTATGTTCGTCCAAAGTTAGTCTAAGTTAGTCCTAAATTAGTCTATTTCTAAGGACGAACTGAGACAAACCTAAGAATGAGACTAACGAGACTAACTTTGGATGAACAAAGACAACGGTTAGTCTCATTCTATGGTTTGTCTAAGTTCGTCCCAAGTTAGTCTAAGTTCATCCCAATTTAGTCTATTTCTAAGGATGAACATAGACAAACCTTAGAATGAGACCAACGAGACTAACTTGGGACGAACAAACACAAAGGTTAGTCTCAATCTAAGGTTTGTCTAAGTTCGTCCCAAGTTAGTCTAAGTTCGTCCCAAGTTTGTCTCTTTCTAAGGACGAACTAAAACAAACCTTAGAATGAGACTAACAAGACTAACTTGTGACGAACAAAAACAAACTTTAGTCTCATTCTAGGGTTGTCTAAGTTTGTCCCTAGTTAGTCTCTTTCTATGGACGAACTTAGACAAACCTTAGATTGAGACTAACGAGACTAACATGGGACGAACAAAGACAAACTTTAGTCTCAGTCTAAGGTTTGTCTAAGTTCGTCCCAAGTTGGTCACTTTCTAAGGACGAACTTAGACAAACCTTAGAATGAGAGTAACGAGACTTACTTGGGACGAACAAAGACAAACTTTAGTCTCATTCTAGGGTTTATCTAAGTTTGTCTTATGTTAGTCACTTTCTAAGGACAAACTTAGACAAACCTTAGAATGAGACTAACGAGACTAACTTGGGACGAACAAAGACAAACTTTAGTCTAATTCTAAGGTGTGTCTAAGTTCGTCCCAAGTTAGTCTCTTTCTAAGGACGAACTTAGACAAACCTTAGAATGAGACTAACGAGACTAACTTGGGATGAACAAAGACAAACTTTAGTCTCATTCTAAGGTTTGTCTAAGTTCGTCCCAAGTTAGTCTATGTTTGTCCCAAGTTAGTCTATTTCTAAAGATGAACTTAGACAAACCTTAGGATAAGACTAACAAGACTAACTTAGGACAAACAAAGACAAAGGTTAGTCTCATTCTAAGGTTTGTCTATGTTCGTCCCAAGTTAGTCTAAGTTTGCACCAAATTAGTCTATTTTTAAGGACGAACTTAGACAAACCTTAGAATGAGACTAATGAGACTAACTTGGGACGAACAAAGACAAAGGTTAGTCTCATTCGAAGGTTTGTCTAAGTTCTTCCCAAGTTAGTCCCAGTTCGTCCCAAGTTAGTCTCTTTCTAAAGACGAACTAAATCAAACCTTAGAATGAGATTAACGAGACTAACTTGGGACGAACAAAGACAAACTTTAGTCTCATACTAAGGTTTGTCTAAGTCAGTCCCAAGTTAGTGTCTTTCTAAGGATGAACTTAGATAAACCTTAGAATGAGACTAACGAGACTAACTTTGGACGAACAAAGACAAACTTTAGTCTCATTCTAAGGTTGATCTAAGTTCGTCCTAAGTTAGTATCTTTATAAGGACGAACTTAGACAAACCTCAGAATGAGACTAACAATACTAACTTGGGACGAACAAAGATAAACTTTAGTCTCATTATAAGGTGTGTCTAAGTTCGTCCCAAGTTAGTCTCTTTCTAAGAATGAACTTAGACAAACCTTAGAATGTGACTAACGAGACTAACTCAGGACGAACAAAGACAAACTTTATTCTCCTTCTAAGGTTTGTCTAAGTTCCTCCCAAGTTAGTCTATTTCTAAGGACGAACTTAGACAAACCTTAGAATGAGACTAACGATACTAACTTGTAATGAACAAAGACAAACTTTAGTCTTATTCTGTGGTTTGTCTAAGTTTGTCCCAAGTTAGTCTAAGTTCGTCCCAAGTTAGTCTATTTCTAAGGACAAATTTACACAAACCTTAGGATGAGACTAACAAGACTAACTTAGGACGAACAAAGACAATGGTCAGTCTCATTCTAAGGTTTGTCTAAGTTCGTCCCAAGTTAGTCTATTTCTAAGGACGAACTAAATCAAACCTTAGAATGAGACTAACAGGACTAACTTGGGACGAATAAAGACAAACTTTAGTCTCATTCTAATGTTTGTCGAAGTTTGTCCCAAGTTAGTCTCTTTCTAAGGACAAACATAGACAAACCTTAGAATGAGACTAACGAGACTAAAGTGGGACGAACAAAGACAAACTTTAGTCTCATTCTAAGGTTTGTCTATGTTCGTCCCTAGTTAGTCTCTTTCTAGGGACGAACTTAGACAGACCTTAGAATGAGACTAACGAAACTAACTTGGGACGAACAAAGACAAACTTTAGTCTCATTCTAATGTTTGTCGAAGTTCATCCCAAGTTAGTCTAAGTGCGTCCCAAGTTAGTCTATTTCTAAGGACGAACTTAGACAAACCTTAGAATGAGACTAACGAGACTAACTTGGGACGAACAAAGACAAAGGTTAGACTCATTCTAAAGTTTGTCTAAGTTCGTCTTAAGATAGTCTAAGTTCGTCCAAAGTTAATCTCTTTCTAAGGACGAACAAAATCAAACCTTAGAATGAGACTAACGTGACTAACTTGGGACGAACAAAGACTAACTTTAGTCTCATTCTAAGGTTTATCTATGTTCGTCCCAAGTTAGTCTCTTTCTAAGGACGAACTTAGAAAAACCTTAGAATGAGACTAACGAGACTAACTTGGGACGAACAAAGACAAACTTTAGTCCTATTCTAAGGTTTGTCTAAGTCGTCCCAAGTTAGTCTATTTCTAAGGACGAACTTAGAAAAAACCTTAGAATGAGACTTACAAGACTAACTTCGGACGAACAAAGACAAAGGTTAGTGTCATTCTAAGGTTTGTCTAAGTTCGTCCCAAGTTAGTCTAAGTTCGTCCCAAGTTAGTCTATTTCTAAGGACAAACTTAGACAAACCTTAGAATGAGACTTACGAGACTAACTTGGGACGAACAAAGACAAAGGTTAGTCTCATTCTAAGGTTTGTCTATGTTCCTCCCAAGTTAGTCCAAGTTCGTCCCAAGTTAGTCTTTTTCTAAAGACGAACTAAATCAAACCTTAGAATGACACTAACTGGACTAAGTTGGGACGAACAAAGACTGGCTTTAGTCTCATTCTAAGGTTTGTCCAGGTTCCTTTCAAGTTAGTCCAAGTTCGTCCCAAGTTAGTCTCTTTCTAAAGACGAACTAAATCAAACCTTAGAATGATACTAACGGGACTAAGTTGGGACGAACAAAGACTAAGTTTAGTCTCATTCTAAGGTTTGTCTAAGTTCATCCCAAGTTAGTCTCTTTCTAAGGACGATTTTAAACAAACCTTAGAATGTGACTAACGGGAATATCTTAGGACGAACAAAGACAAAGGTTAGTCTCATTCTAAGGCTTGTGTAAGTTCATCCCAAGTAAGTCAAAGTTCGTCGCAAGTTAGTCTATTTCTAAGGACGAACTTAGACAAACCTTAAAATGAGACTAACAAGACTAAATTGGGACGTTCAAAGACAAAGGTTAGTCTCATTGTAAGGTTTGTCTAAGTTCGTCCCAAGTTAGTCTAAATTCGTCCCATGTTAGTCTCTTTTTAAGGACGAACTAAAACAAAACTTCGACTGAGACTAACGGGACTAACTTGGGACAAACAAAAACAAACTTTAGTCTCATTCTAAAGTTGGTCTAAGTTCATCCCAAGTTAGTCTTTTTCTAAGGACGACCGTAGACAAACCTTAATGAGACTAACGAGACTAACTTGGGACGAACAAAGACAAACTTTAATCTCATTCTAAGGTGTGTTTAAGTTCGTCCCAAGTTAGTCTCTTTCAAGGAAAAACTTAGACAAACCTTAGAATGAGACTGACGAGACTAACTTGGGACGAACAAAGACAAACTTTAGTCTCATTCTAAGGTTTGTCTAAGTTCGTCCCATGTTACTCGCTTTCTAAGGACGAACTTAGACAAACCTTAGAATGAGAGTAACGAGACTAGGGACGAACAAAAACAAACTTTGGTCTCATTCTAGGGTTTGTCTAAGTTCGTCCCAAGTTAGTCTCTTTCTAAATACGAACTAAATCAAACCTTAGAATGACACTAACGGGACTAAGTTGGGACGAACAAAGATAAACTTTAGTCATTCTAAGGTTTGTCTAAGTTCGTCCCAAGTTAGTCGCTTTCTAAGGACGAACTTAGACAAACCTTAGATTGAGACTAGCAAGACTAACTTGGGACGAACAAAGACAAACTTTAGTCTCATTCTAAGGTTATTCTAAGTTTGTCCCAAGTTAGTCTAAGTTCATCCCAAGTTAGTCTATTTCTAAGGACGAACTTAGACAAACCTTAGGATGAGACTAACAAGACTAACTTAGGACAAACAAAGACAAAGGTTAGTCTCATTCTAAGGTTTGTCTAAGTTCGTCCCAAGTTATTCTAAGTTTGTCCCAAGTTAGTCTATTTCTAAGGACGAACTAAATCACACCTTAGAATGAGACTAACGGGACTAACTTGGGAGAACAAAGACAAACATTAGTCTCATTCTAAGGTTTGTCTAAGTTTGTCTCAAGTTAGTCACTTTCTAAGGACAAACTTAGACAAACTTTAGAATGAGACTAACGAGACTAACAGGGGACGAACAAAGACAAACTTTAGTCTCATTCTAAGGTATGTCTAAGTTTGTCCCAAGTTAGTCTCTTTCTAAGGACAAACATAGACAAACCTTAGAATGCGACTAACGAGATTAACTTGGGACGAACAAAGATAAACTTTAGTCTCATTCTAAGGTTTATCTAAGTTCGTCCCAAGTTAGTCTCTTTCTATGGACGAACTTAGACAAACCTTAGAATGAGCCTAATGAGAATAACTTGGGGCGAACAAAGACAAACTTTAGTCTCATTCTAAGGTGTGTCTAAGTTCGTCCCAAGTTAGTCTCTTTCTAAGGACGAACTTAGGCAAACCTTAGAAGGAGACTAAGGAGACTAACTGGGGACGAACAAAGACAAACTTTAGTCTCATTCTAAGATTTATCTAAGTTCATCCCAAGTTAGTCTATTTCTATGGATGAACTGAGGCAAACCTTAGAAGGAGACTAACTTGGGATGAACAAAGACAAACTTTAGTCTCATTGTAAGGTTTGTCTAAGTTCGTCCCAAGTTAGTCTATTTCGAAGGACGAACTTAGACAAACCTTAGGATGAGACTAACAAGACTAATTGAGGACGAACAAACACAAAGGTTAGTCTCATTCTAAGGTTTGTCCCAAGTTAGTCTAAGTTCGTCCCATGTTAATCCATGTTCATCCCAAGTTAGTCTATTTCTAAGGAAGAACTAAATCAAACGTTAGAATGTGACTAACGGGACTAACTTGGGACGAACAAAGACAAACTTTAGTCTCATTCTGAGATTTGTCTAAGTTCGTCCCAAGTTAGTTTCTTTCTAAGGACGAACTTAGACAAACCTTAGAATGAGACTAACGTTACTAACTTGAGACGAACAAAGACAAACTTTAGTCTCATTCTAAGGTTTGTCTAAGTTCGTCCCAAGTTAGTCTCTTTCTAAGGACGAACTTAGACAAACCTTAGAATGAGACTAACGGGACTAACTTGGGACAAACAAAGACAAACTTTAGTCCCAAGATAGTCTAAGTTCGTCCCAAGTTAGTCTATTTCTAAGGACGAACTTAGACAAACCTTAGGATGAGACTAACAAGACTAACTTCGGACGAACAAAGACAAAGGTTAGTCTCATTCTATGGTTTGTCTAAGTTCATCCCAAGTTAGTCTAAGTTCGTCCCAAGTTAGTCTCTTTCTAAAGACGAACTGAATCAAACCTTAGAATGACACTATTGGGACTAAGTTGGGACGATAAAAGACTAAATTTAGTCTTATTCTAAGGTTTGTCTAAGTTCGTCCCAAGTTAGTCTCTTTCTAAGGATGAACTTAGACAAACCTTAGAAGGAGACTAACGAGACTAACTTGGGACGAACGAAGACAAATTTTAGTCTCTTTCCATGGTTTGTCCAAGTTCATCCCAAGTTAGTCTCTTTCTAAGGACGAACTTAGAATAACATAGGACGAACAAAGACAAAGGTTAGTCTCATTCTAAGGCTTGTCTAAGTTCATCCCAAGTAAGTCAAAGTTCATCCCAAGTTAGTCTATTTCTAAGGACGAACTTAGACAAACCTTAGAATGAGACTAACGAGACTAAATTGGGACGAATAAAGACAAAGGTTAGTCACATTCTACGGTTTGTCTATGTTTGTCCCAAGTTAGTCCCTTTTTAAGGACGAACTAAAACAAACCTTAGACTAAGACTAACAAAACTGACTTCGGACAAACAAAGACAAACTTTAGTCTCATTCTAAAGGTGGTCTAAGTTCGTCCCAAGTTAGTCTTTTTCTAAAGACGAATGATGGACCATAATTGTATGAATCATAAACACAATTAAACCCACCAAATTAGACTCCTTGTCTATTTAACTTTTGCATGTTAGTTCCAATATTTATCTACAGGGTATTTTGAAGTCTAGAGAGAATACAAGCTAAGGAGGAGTTTTAAAGCTGAAAATGGATTACAAGATACTCCAGGCCACGATCAGATTCCGACTGTACAACTTTCATAAACCTGACATGGAATCACACAAAACAAGTCCAACCGAAGAGCGACCAGAGTCAGTCCGGAGCTGAAAGGAGCCGATGGCTTTTGGGAAAAAGATCACAAAACACACTCACCCACTCCCTTGCCACCTATGTCCGGCGGCTTTGCTCACAAGCCTCTCCCCTCTTGCCACATGGGCGGCGGCTAAGGGAAGAGACACCTCACTCCGATGGCTTTTAGCTCCTCCTCTTCCTTTGTGACAAGTGTCTTGCTTCTCATCCACATCTCTTCCTCCCCTTAGCCTATAAATAGAGCTCCTCCTTCCCTTTGTAAACACATCCCACAATCACATTCCAAAATCAACAAACACATCTCATACCACTAGTCACTTATCTCTCTAGATTGAGAGCACAATCATGTAATCGCTTTACTTTGGAATCGAAGCTTGATCTTTAGCACTCTCAACAGTTTTTGTAAGTACTCTCTTCTTTACTTTACTGTCTTTTCAATTCATCAAGTTTACTTTCCTGTCTTTACTTTCGAAAACTTTACTTTACTGTCTTTCAAAAACCTTTACTTTTCAACGCACTTAGCTATGATGGCCTGCTCCATGGATATTCGTAGCTAAAACCCTTCATTCGGTTGAAAGGGTGTGCTTGTATCATACAATGTTTTAGGCCCTACTCTTAGTGCCTCTATGTGTTCAAAACTTGTTCTATGTGCCACATATTAGGTTAGAACTTCCAAGGTTGAGTGGATGCTTTAACGGGCAAAGCTCTTCCGTGGGGTTCATGAACATACTCGGGTAAGTGGATGCTTTAACGAGCAAAGCTTATCTGAGGAGTTCGACCTCTTTTAAAAACCATTTGATTGCTCGTAACTGAAGATCAAATGGATGCACATAAGGCTAAGATACTTCGAAAGGAGGAATTAGTCTAAATAGAACAAGTGTTCTAAATGATGTGGCAAGTCATGTGCTAGAAATAGCCTTGATTCATCTTTGAACACATAGTATGATCATTAGAGGTCAATGATAAACAGACTATGATACAAGGCCCCAAAAACCGAATACTTTCCTTTAATTGTAATATCAATTGTTACTTTACTTTCAGTACCATATCCACTGTTTATTTTCAGTCCATCAAGCACTTTACTTTTCAGTACTAAAACCAAAACCAACCCCCCAACTGCTTAATTTAACTCCCCCTTTTAGAAAGCACAACTATCACCTAATTCCCTTGGGTTCGACCCGTACTTACCACTGACTACCAAAAATAGTTAAGTCGCGAGTATCGGAGATATAAATTTATTTTTGCACAGAGAACATCGCACCTTAACGACAGTGCGGTGGGCTCCGTCAAAATTGGCGCCGTCGCCGGGGAATTAGAATTAAGTGTTCTTTCTTTCTTTCGAACTCGCTTCTGTACCACCATGTCTCTTGAAGGAAGCACCCATGACTATCAGGATGACGACGAGGTCAATCTGTTCAATCGAAATAACGAGGCACCGCCTCAATTTGCAATTCTCGACGATCCAGAGCAACTCTTCCAAAACCAAAGAGCTCGTGATAGAAATGCCATCCTAAGAAACCAAGGACCACTCGAGGGCCGAAATGAAGTTGGCCCGGCGCAACAACCCTCTAGACATCCACCACCCCCGCAATATCGACGAGATCCAACACACGAACCCGTCTTTGATGACTACTACGGGGATAACAACAACTTCCACGAACCTACTATGGGAGAATTGTCGGCACCAGATTTTAGAAATCAGCCGTGGTGCATTTACGAAGGCCCTGAGCTAGAAAACATCGCCATCAACACTACAGTGGCCCACAACTTGCCCAAGTTCTCAGGCGCTCGTGGAGAATCAGCAACGACTCATCTCCAACGCTTACATGGCACTTGCCAAAACCTAAAACCCAATGGCCTGAACGTAGATGACTTTAAGTTAAAAGCGTTCTACTTTTCCCTCACTGACTCAGCGAACGACTGGTTTCTTTCACTGCCTTCCGGTAGCATCAGAACATGGGCTCAGATGCAAAAGAAATTCCTGGACAAATACTACCCGGCAGGAAGAGCAATGCAAGTAAGGAGGCAACTGCAGGACATCAAGCAAGGGCCCAATGAAACCATGTACGACTACCTGGAAAAGTTCAATCGCCTAGAGAGAAGCTGCTGTACCCTTGGACTGCCCAAGAAACTCATAATCGAGTACCTCATTGATGGATTAAGGCCCTTAGACAAAATGCTTCTGGATGCCTCAGATGGAGGATCCATGATGAATCTATCATTGAGTGGCATAAGGAATCTCATCACCGACGTTGCTGAAAATGCTCGATTTAGAGAAGAGACAACTCGCAGGAAGAATTTTACCGAACGAAGAATGTGGCAAAGGCTGAAACACCGATAAACTCTGTGCCAGAGGAGATGAAACAAATAAAGGAAATGATGTTTCAAATCCTACAAAGGCAGCCAGTTCAGAGAAAGCCTTGTGAGTTTTGTAGTTCTACGGACCACAAGACTGACGCATGCCCAACACTGATAGTAGAAGAACCGGAAGAAGTGAATGCGGTGGTAGGATACCAAGGATACAACAACCACAACAGCGACAATAGAGCAGGACCAATCCGGCAGTATAATCAAGCGACCAATCCAAGCTGGCGAAACGACAACCATCCTTCGAAGGAGACACAACAAGCCACGCCGCAATTAGCTCAGTCATTCTACGAACCGCCCCACCGGCAGTACAACCAGAACGCTCCATCAGCTGGCCAATATCAACAAAGAGGATCAAATCAATACCCGACAAGCCAATATCAGCAGAAGGGAACGAATCAATGCCAACCCAGCTCAAACAATCAGCAAGGACCAAGCAAGTCGCTTGAAGACACAATGAAGGAGCTCGCAGGAAGCGTGAATCAATTGGGAACATCGCTAAACCAATTCCAGGTGAAAACTGACGGGGCAATTTCTGAGTTGACCAAACAAATGTCCCAGCTCGCCACTTCAATGACCACACTCATTAATGAACCAGGCAGACTACCTTCACAAACCGTCCAAAACCCGAAGGGAAATGTTAATGCTGTGGCCCTTAGGAGTGGGAAAAAACTTGCCATCAAACCTATAGAGCAAGATGAGGACAAAAGTCCGAGGTTGCCCGGAGAAGAACAAGTTAGGCCCGAGGCTCTCGAAACTCTTGAGCAAGACAAAGAGGAGGACGTGACCGGAGAAGAAGGGAACACATCAAAGGATCATAGGCCTGGCCCAGTACCAGCGGCTAGCCCAGTTCCAGTGTCCGAAGAGCACAATGAGCGCCCGGTGCCCAAAACCGAGACCCCCAAAATCAGCGCCGCACTTCCATTTGCAGTACCAGCCCGTGTACCAAAACAACATGTCATGGATGAGGACGTGTTTGAATTGTTCAGCAAAGTCGAAATAAACATCCCCCTCTTGGAAGCCATCAAGCAAATCCCTCGATATGCTAAGTTTTTAAAAGAACTTTGCACCAACCGGAGGAGGAGTACTAGATATGATCAAGAGCTAATAAGTAGGAACGTATCGGCCGTCATACAACGAAAAGTGCCCCCAAAATGTGGTGATCCGGGAACTTACACCATTCCATGCACAATTAGTAACATCCGGATCGAGAACTGCATGCTGGACCTTGGAGCATCAATCAACGTTCTTCCCTTCTCTATCTACTCATGCCTTAGGATTGGACCGCTCGAACCCACCGGTCTTACTATTTAACTTGAAGATCGGTCGTGCAAATAGCCCGAGGGGAAAATAGAAGACGTCCTTGTTCAAGTAGGTGAATTGGTGTTTACAGCGGACTTCTACGTCTTAAAAATGGAGAATGGCGGACCTACAGATCATGCACCCATCCTTCTCGGCCGTCCATTTCTCAAAACATCAAAAATGAAGATAGACTGTGGAAGTGGAATGCTCTCAATGGAAGTAGAAGGAGAGGTTTTCAGCTTTGACATATTCAGAGCAATGAAGCACCTTATGGAATTCGAGGAAGTACACGCTCTCGACGCTTTGGACGACCTGGTCCAAGAAGTTCAACCAGAACCAAGAGTAGATCCCTTAGAAGCCATACTCAATGGAGCCGAAAGCTGATACGAATTGACCGAAGACCTGCATGAAACGGTGGCCCACTTAACAATCTCGAAGCCTCTCGCACCAGATTATGAAGTCAACGAGGTAAAATTATTCAAATCAAATACTTTTCTGCCCTCGGTGACGCAAGCTCCCAAAATAGAATTGAAGCCCATTCCCGGACATCTGAAGTACGCTTTCCTAGGGGATGATAACACACTTCCAGTGATCATCAAGAGTGGCTTGAAAGCAGGTCAGAAACGAAGTTTGATAAAAGTGTTGAAACAACACAAGTTGGCTATTGGATGGACTCTAGCCGACTTAAGAGGGGTCAGCCCGACTGTATGCATGCACCGTATTCAACTTGAAGATGGAGCAAAGCCACCAAGAGAGACTCAACGACGACTCAACCCTATCATGATGGAAATCGTCCAAAAGGAAATACAGAAGCTACTAGATGCGGACGTTATCTATCCCATATCAGATAGCCAATGGGTAAGTCCTGTCCACGTGGTCCCGAAGAAAAGTGGGATCACGGTCGAGGAAGATGCCGAAGGAAAAATAGTAACAACAAGAGTCAAGAACGGCTGGAGAATGTGCATCGACTACAGAAAGTTGAACGCCGTCACAAGAAAAGACCATTTCCCTCTACCATTCATCGATCAAATGCTAGACCGACTGGCGGGCAAACCATATTTTTGCTTCCTGGACGGGTTCTCAGGCTACAACCAGATCCCCATAGCACCTGAGGACCAAGAGAACACTACATTCACCTGCCCATTTGGCACATTCGCCTTCAGAAAGATGTCGTTCGGCCTATGCAACGCCCCGGGAACTTTTCAAAGGGTAGTGACTAGCATCTTTTCAGACATGATCGGGGAATTCATTGAAGTCTTCATGGATGACTTCACCATCTATGGAGACACATTCGACGCTTGCTTAAGCAATTTGAGCACGGTTTTGGCACGATGTGTGTCCATGAACTTAGTGCTCAATTATGAGAAGTGCCACTTCATGGTAACACACGGAATAGTCTTGGGACATATCGTCTCACAAGAAGGCATGGAAGTGGACAAAGCAAAAATCGACCTGATCATGACGCTACCATACCCATCCACGGTCCGAGACATCCAATCATTCCTTGGCCATGCAGGATTCTATCGACGATTCATCAAAGACTTCTCCAAAACGGCGTTGCCTCTAACCACTCTGCTCCAGAAAGAAGTCCCTTTTGAATTCACTAATACATGCAAGGAGGCCTTTGATAAACTAAAGAAAGCCCTCACCAGCACACCTATCATCCAAACGCCAAATTGGGAACTACCATTCGAAATCATGTGCGATGCGAGCGATTATGCTGTGGGGGCAGTCCTCGGTCAAAAAGTTGATAAGAAGGCAGTTGTGATCTACTACGCCTCAAGAACCCTAGATTCTGCCCAACGAAACTACTCCACCACCGAGAAGGAACTCCTGGCAGTGGTTTTTGCTCTGGAAAAATTCAGATCCTATTTTCTTGGAGCAAAAGTAATAGTTTATTCAGACCACGCGGCCATCTGTTACCTAATGAAGAAGAAGGAGGCCAAGCCAAGGCTCATTCGGTGGATATTACTACTACAAGAATTCGATGTGGAAATAAGGGACAAAAAGGGGATCGAGAATACTGTGGCCGACCACCTAAGCAGGATTGTCCGAAAGGAAGAAGAGGGGCACATAACCGAGTCATTTCCAGACGAGCACCTGTATGCAGTCTCAACCAAGGTGCCGTGGTATGCCTCAATCGTCAACTACCTTGTAGGAGGTAAATTTCCCCCTTCTTTTACTAAAGCACAATGCATGAAACTTAGGCATGATGCTAGGCATTACTTGTGGGATGATCCTTATTTGTGGAAAATAGGAGCAGATCAAATACTTAGGAGATGCATCCCAGATAATTAAATAGCTTCTATTATTAGCTTCTGCCATGAGTTTGCATGTGGAGGACACTTCGGGCCTAGGAGAACCGCTAGAAAAATCCAAGATAGCGGCATCTTTTGGCCAAGTATGTTTAGGGATGCCTATGAGAAGTGTAAAAAATGTGATAAGTGCCAAAGAGTAGGAAATGTGTCAGCTAAAAATGAGATGCCTCAAGTACCCGTATTAGTCAACGATGTTTTCGACATTTGGGGTCTTGATTTTATGGGACCATTCCCAGTATCATGCGGTTATACTTATATTCTAGTCGTTGTAGATTATGTGTCAAAATGGGTAGAGGCTAAGGCCACAAGGTGCGACGATGCAAAGACTGTCATAGATTTTTTGCGCACTAACCTGTTTTCTAGATACGGGGTACCCAAGGCCATAATAAGCGACAAAGGAACTCATTTCTGCAACTGCATGATGGCTGCCACCTTAAAACGCTACCATGTCCACCATCGAACGTCCACGGCATATCATCCCCAGACCAATGGTCAAGCGGAGATCTCCAACCGCGAAATCAAGGGAATTTTAGAAAAAATGGTGATGCCGGGTAGGAAAGATTGGAGTCAGAGGTTAGATGAAGCTCTTTGGGCTTATCGGACAGCATACAAGACACCAATTAGAACCTCCCCCTTTCGACTTGTTTATGGAAAGGCATGCCACCTTCCGGTGGAATTAGAACATAATGCCTATTGGGCGCTCAAGCATTGCAATCCGGATTTGAAGGCTGCTGGACTAGATAGGAAGCTTAATCTATGTGAGCTTGAAAAATTGCAGCTTGAGGCCTATGAAGGGCAAACAGACTACAAAGCGCGGACCAAATTATATCATGACAAATTCATCCTCCGACGCTCATTTAAGGAGGGACAACAAGTTCTACTCTTCTCCTCACGGTTGAAGTTGATGCCTGGCAAACTAAAATCAAGATGGACCGGCCCTTATACCGTGACTAAGGTATTCAACCATGGAATGCTTGAGTTGGAAAGCATGGAGAATGGGAGCCGATTCAATGTGAATGGACAGCGAGTCAAACACTACCATGGCGAGGTCAACTTGACAACACAATAATACAACCTGAGCCAACCATGGGATCAAAACCTGTAATCCCCATGCGTCGAGTTAACGACGTTAAACAAATGCACTGGTCGGGAGGTAACCCGACACCTATCTTACTTTCAGTAATTTTCTTTTCTGTCATTTAGTTTTTACCGTAAGTCGCTCTCACCCATTTTTTGTATAGAAGAAATGACTCCTTGTAGGAATTGGTTTTTGGAGCAAGATCAGAGCAGCCAGGCAGCTTCCAAGAATTACCGGGCCTGCGCTGAGAGTTCAAGGCCCCAGCCGAACTCCCTAGATTATCCAGCTCCGAGGCATGTCGTTCCACGACACGACACAGTAAAAGGGAGTTCAGTTCTTCCCTTTTCCTTAAAGTCATTTCATTCTCTTGTATATATTTGCATGACTTTTGAACTAAGTCGTGCTGAAAGGCACGCCTTCGTTCAAAAGTGTGGGGTGAGAACCGCCTGTGTACATAGTTAATTAACATGTTTTTCTTTTCCTTTTCCCTTAATATTATCTTTTTGAAAATATGAACTTGAGAATGTGAAAAAGATAAATCTAAATTCATGCATTTACCTTGTGAAATCTCAACTGTATAAAAACTTAGAATGTAACTTCTCATTTGTCCCTTTGTGCTGAGATAAATAGGGGATGTGGAGTTGATAGAAAATGCCCTAGAGAGGCTTGGCAAGCACTCGAAGGATCGAATCTAACTATATGGTTTTCGAAGTCAGTGGAGGCTGCACTTCGGGTTTCAGTGAAGATTGAAGTCATCTCCGCCGTGCAGCGTTTATGCAAGAGGTGGGACGGGAATCAAACCGTCCTATCTCTAGTCCTAGTAGCCGAGAAAATAGATGAGCAACCCTCATCTTGACCCGCGCGAAACGGCGAGGATGAGAAAGAGCGGGGAGGTATTTCCATATGCTCGCGTGCAATGATTGGACCTCCCAAAAGGTTGATAAAATGGACTAGCAAGTCACAAAGAAGTAAAAGCTCGAAGAAGCTAACCAAAGGCCAAAGGCCAAAATTGTGAAGGTTTTAACCGAAACAAAAGTGAAGAAACTCCAATTCAACATCAAAGGCCAAAGGCCAAAGGCCGATTCACTTCAGATGCTGTCCCTCACCAAAAAGAAATCAAAGTGCTCAACTCAGTGAAACCCGAACCAAGTCACGTGCTAGAAAAAGCTACAAGGAAACCATATAGTACGAGTCGATCCCGAGAATGCAGTCTAGGATCCTGAAAATGGCTATCTCCCGAAACATTCGAATTAATTTGCATCTCGGCACGAAGGTACAAGTATCAAGTTTCGTCTAAGTATTTACACGGTTTAGTTTGGTAATAAGTAAGTAATTCATGAATTAGGATAAATCTAGTCCCACAGTCTCACTTTCATATTTAAAAGTTTTTACTTAGATTGTGTTCCGCCCTTAAAAAGCATTGTTCGGGACGAACAACTAAAAGTGTGGGGTGATCTGATGGACCATAATTGTATGAATCATAAACACAGTTAAACCCACCAAATTAGACTCTTTGTCTATTTAACTTTTGCTTGTTAGTTCTGATATTTATCTACAAGGTATTTTGAAGTCTAGAGAGAATACAAGCTAAGGAGGAGTTTTAAAGCTAAAAATGGATTACAAGACACTCCAGGCTACGATCAGATTCCGACTTTACAATTTTCATAAACCTGACATGGAATCACTCAAAACAAGTCCAACCGAAGAGCGACCAGAGTCAGTCCGGAGCTGAAAGGAGCCGATGGCTTTTGGGAAAAAGATCACAAAACACACTCACCCACTCCCTTGCCACCTTTGGCCGACGGCTAAGCTCACAAGCCTCTCTCCTCTTACCTCATGGGCGGTGGCTAAGGGAAGAGACACCTCACTCCGATGGCTTTTAGCTCCTCCTCTTCCTTTGTGACAAGTGTCTTGCTTCTCATCCACATCTCTTCCTCCCCTTAGCATATAAATAGAGCTCCTCCTTCCCTTTGTAAACACATCCCACAATCACATTCCAAAATCAACAAACACATCTCATACCACAAGTCACTTATCTCTCTAGATTGAGAGCACAATCATGTAATCGCTTTACTTTGGAATTGAAGCTTGATCTTTAGCACTCTCAACGATTTTTGTAAGTACTCTCTTCTTTACTTTACTGTCTTTTCAATTCAACAACTTTACTTTCCTGTCTTTACTTTCGAAAACTTTATTTTCTGTCTTTCAAAACCTTTACTTTTCAAGCACTTAGCTATGATGTCCTGCTCCATGGATATTCGTAGCTAAACCCTTCATTCGGTTGAAAGGGTGTGCTTGTATCATACAATGTTTTAGGCCCTACTCTTAGTGCCTCTATGTGTTCAAAACTTGTTCTATGTGCCACATATTAGGTTAGAACTTCCAAGGTTGAGTGGTTGCTTTAACGGGCAAAGCTCTTCCGTGGGGTTCGTGAACATACTCGGGTAAGTGGATGCTTTAACGGGCAAAGCTTATCTGAGGAGTTCGACCTCTTTTAAAAACCATTTGATTGCTCGTAACTGAAGATCAAATGGATGCACATAAGGCTAAGATATTTCGAAAGGAGGAATTAGTCTAAATAGAACAAGTGTTCTAAATGATGTGGCAAGTCATGTGCTAGAAAGAGCCTTGATTCATCTTTGAACACATAGTATGATCATTAGAGGTCAATGATAAACAGACTATGATACAAGGCCCCTAAAACCGAATACTTTCCTTTAATTGTAATATCAACTGTTACTTTACTTTCAGTACCATATCAACTATTTATTTTCTGTCAAGACTCGCACTTTACTTTTAAGTACTAAAACCAAAACCAACCCCCCCAACTGCTTAATTTAACTCCCCCTTTTAGAAAGAACAACTATCACCTAATTCCCTTGGGTTCGACCCGTACTTACCACTGACTACCAAAAATAGTTAAGTCGCGAGTATCGGAGATATAAATTTATTTTTGCACAGAGAACACCGCACCTTAACGACAGTGTGGTGGGCTCTGTCAACGAACTTAGACAAACCTTAATGAGACTAACAAGACTAACTTGGGACGAACAAAGACAAACCTTAGAATGAGACTTAAGTTTGTCTTTGTTCGACCCAAGTGAGTCTCGTTAGTCTCACTTTAAGGGTTGTCTAAGTTCGTCCATAGAAATAGACTAACTTGGGACGTACTTAGACTAACTTGGGATGAACTTAGACAAACCTTAGAATGAGACTAAAGTTTGTCTTTGTTCGACCCAAGTGAGTCTCGTTAGTCTCACTTTAAGGGTTGTCTAAGTTCGTCCATAGAAATAGACTAACTTGGGACGTACTTAGACGAACTTGGGATGAACTTAGACAAACCTTAGAATGATCCTAAAGTTTGTCTTTGTTCGTCCCAAGCTAGTCTCGTTAGTCACATTGTAAGGTTTGTCTAAGTTCGTCCTTAGAAAGAGACTAACTTGGGGCGAACTTAGACAAACCTTAGAATGAGACTAAAGTTTGTCTTTCTTCGTTCCAAGTTAGTCTCGTTAGTCTTATTCTAAGGTTTATCTAAGTTCGTCCTTAGAAAGAGACTAACTTGGGACGAACTTAGACAAACCTTAGAATGAGACTAAAGTTTGTCTTTGTTCGTCCCAAGTTAGTCTCGTTAGTCTCATTCTAAGGTTTGTCTAAGTTCGTCCTTAAAAAGAGACTAACTTGGGACGAACTTAGATAAACCTTAGAATGAGACTAAAAATTGTCTTTGTTCGTCCCAAGTTAGTCTCGTTAGTCTCATTCTAAGGTTTGTCTAAGTTCGTCCTTCGAAAGAGACTAACTTGGGATGACCTTAGATAAACCTTAGAATGAGACTAAAGTTTGTGTTTGTTCATCCCAAGTTCGTCTCGTTAGTCTCATTCTAAGGCTTGTCTAAGTTTTTCCTTAGAAATAGACTAACTTCGGATGAACTTAGACAAACCTTTGAATGAGACTAAAGTTTGTTTTTGTTCGTCCCAAGTTAGTCTTGTTAGTCTCATTCTAAGGTTTGTCTAAGTTCGTCCTTTAAAAGAGACTAACTTGGGACGAACTTAGACAAACCTCAGAATGAGACTAAAGTTTGTCTTTGTTCATCCCAAGTTTGTCTCGTTAGTCTCATTCTAAGGTTTGTCTAAGTTCGTCCTTAGAAATAGACTAACTTGGGACGAACTTAGACAAACCATAGAAGGAGACTAACGTTTGTCTTTGTTCGTCCCAAGTTAGTCATGTTAATCTCATTCTGAGGTTTGTTTAAGTTCGTCCTTAGAAAGAGACTAACTTGGGATGAACTTAGACAAACCTTAGAATGAGACTAAAGTTTGTCATTGTTCGTCCCAAGTGCGTCTCGTTAGTCTCACTTTCAGGGTTGTCTAAGTTCGTCCATAGAAATAAACTAACTTGGGACGTACTTAGACTAACTTGGGACGAACTTAGACAAACCCTAGAATGAGCGTAAAGTTTGTCTTTGTTCGTCCCAAGAGGGTCTCGTTAGTCTCATTGTAAGGTTTATCTAATTTCATCCTTAGAAAGAGATTAACTTGGGACGAACTTAGACAAACCTTAGAATGAGACTAAAGGTTGTCTTTGTTCGTCCCAAGTTAGTCTCGTTAGTCTCATTATAAGGTTTGTCTACGTTCGCCCTTAGAAAGAGACAAACTTGGGACGAACTTAGACAAACATAAGAATGAGACTAAAGTTTATCTTTGTTCGTCCCAAGTTAGTCTCGTTAGTCTCATTCTAAGGTTTGTCTTAGTTCGACTTGAAAAAGAGACTAACTTGGGACGAACTTAGACAAACCTTAGAATGAGACTAAAGTTTGTCTTTGTTCGTCCCAAGTTAGTCTCGTTAGTCTCATTCTAAGGTTTGTCTAAGTTCGTCCTTAGAAATAGACTAACTTGGGACGAACTTAGACTAACTTGGGATGAACTTAGACAAACCTTAGAATGAAACTAAAGTTTGTCTTTGTTCGTCCCAAGTTAGTCTCGTTAGTCTCATTCTAAGGTTCGTCTAAGTTCATCCTTAGAAAGAGACTAACTTGGGATGAACTTTGACAAACCTTAGAATGAGACTAAAGTTTGTCTTAGTTCGTCCCATGTTATTCTCGTTAGTCTCATTCTAAGGTTTGTCGAAGTTCGTCCTTAGAAAGAGACTAACTTGGGACGAACTTAGACATACCTTAGATTGAGACTAAAGTTTGTCGTTGTTCGTCCCAAGTTAGTCCCGTTAGTCTCATTCTAAGGTTTGTTTTATTTCACTCTTAGAAAGAGACTAACTTGGGACAAACTTAGACTAACTTGGGACGAACTTAGACAAACCTTAGAATGAGACTAAAGTTTGTCTTTGTTCGTCCCAAGTTAGTCTCGTTAGTCTCATTCTAAGGTTTGTCTAAGTTCATCCATAGAAAGAGACTAACTTGGGACGAAATTAGACAAACCTTAGAATGAGACTACAGTTTGTCTTCGTTCGTCTCAATTTAGCCTCGTTAGTCTCATTCTAAGGTTTGTCTAAGTTCGTCCTTAGAAATAGACTTACTTGGGATGAAATTGGACAAACCTTAGAATGAGACTAAAGTTTGTCTTTGTTCGTCCCAAGTTAGTCTCGTTAGTCTCATTCTAAGGTTTGTCTAAGTTCGCCCTTAGAAATAGACTAACTCGGGATGAAATTAGAGAAACCTCAGAATGAGAATAAAGTTTGTCTTTGTTTATCCCAAGTTAGTCTCGTTAGTCTCATTCTAGAATTTGTCTAAGTTCGTCCTTAGAAAGAGATTAACTTGGGACAAACTTAGACAAACCTTAGAATGAGACTAAAGTTTTTCTCTATTCGTCCCAAGTTAGTCTTGTTAGTCTAATTCTAAGGTTTGTCTAAGTTCGTCCTTAGAAAGAGACTAACTTTGGACGAACTAAGATAAACCATAGAATGAGACTAAAGTTTGTCATTGTTCGTCCCAAGTTAGTCTCGTTAGTCTCATTCTAAGGTTTGTCAAAGTTTGTCCTTAGAAAGAGACTAACTTGGGACGAACTTAGACAAACCTTAGAATGATACTAAAGTTAGTCTTTGTTCATCCCAAGTTCGTCTCGTTAGTCTCATTCTAAGGTTTATCTAAGTTTGTCCTTAGAACGTTACTAAATTGGGACGAACTTAGAATAACTTGGGATGATATTAGACAAACCTTAGAATGAGACTAAAGTTTGTCTTTGTTGGTCCCAAGTTAGTCTCGATAGTCTCATTCTAAAGTTTGTCTAATTTCGTTCTTTGAAATAGACTAACTTGGGACGAACTTAGACTAACTTGGGATGAACTTAGACAAACCTTAGAAGTATCCTAAAGTTTGTCTTTGTTCGTCCCAAGTTAGTCTCGTTAGTCTCATTCTGAGGTTTGTCTAAGTTCGTCCTTAGAAAGAGACTAACTTGGGGCGAACTTAGACAAACCTTAGAATGAGACTAAAGTTTGTCTTTCTTCGTCCCAAGTTAGTCTCGTTAGTCTCATTCTAATGTTTGGCTAAGTTCGTCCTTAGAAAGAGACTAACTTGGGATGAACTTAGAAAAACCTTAGAATGAGACTAAAGTAAGTCTTTGTTAGTCCCAAGTTAGTCTCGTTAATCTCATTCTGAGGTTTGTTTAAGTTCGTCCTCAAGAAGAGACTAACTTGGGACGAACTTAGACAAACCTTAGAATGAGACTAAAGATTGTCTTTGTTCGTCCCAAGTTAGTCTCGTTAGTCTCATTCAAAGGTTTGTCTAAGTTCGTTCTTAGAACGAAGCTAACTTGGGACGAACTTAGAATAACTTGGGATGAAATTAGACAAACGTTAGAATGAGACTAAAGTTTGTTTTTGTTGGTCCCAAGTTAGTCTCGTTAGTCTCATTCTAAGGTTTGTCTAAGTTCGTCCTTAGAAAGAGACTAACTTGGGACGAACTTTGACAAACCTTAGAATGAGACTAAAGTTTGTCTTTGTTCGTCCCAAGTTAGTCTCGTTAGTCTCATTCGAAAGTTTGTCTAAGTTCGTCCTTTGAAATAGACTTACTTGGGACGAACTTAGACGAACCTTAGAATGAGACTAAAGTAAGTCTTTGTTAGTCCCAAGTTAGTCTCGTTAGTCTCATTCGAAGGTTTGTGTAAGTTCGTCCTTTTAAATAGACTAACTTGAAACGAACTTAGACTAACTTGGGACGAACATAGATCAACCTTAGAATGAGACTAAAGTTTGTCTTTGTTCGTCCCAAGTTAGTCTCGTTAGTCTCATTCTAAGGTTTAAGTTTGTCCTTAGAAGGAGACTAACTTGGGACGAACATAGACAAACCTTACAATGTGATTAAAGTTTGTCTTTGTTCATCCCAATTTAGTCTCGTTAATCTCATTCTGAGGTTTGTTTAAGTTCGTCCTCAGAAAGAGACTAACTTGGGACGAACTTAGACAAACCTTAGAATGAGACTAAAGATTGTCTTTGTTCGTCCCAAGTTAGTCTCGTTAGTCTCATTCAAAGGTTTGTCTAAGTTCGTCCTTAGAACGAGGCTAACTTGGGACGAACTTAGAATAACTTGGGACGAAATTAAACAAACCTTAGAATGAGACTAAAGTTTGTCTTTGTTGGTCCCAAGTTAGTCTCGTTAGTCTCATTCTAAGGTTTGTCTAAGTTCGTCCTTAGAAAGAGACTAACTTGGGACGAACTTAGACAAACCTTAGAATGAGACTAAAGTTTGTCTTTGTTCGTCCCAAGTTAGTCTTGTTAGTCTCATTCGAAGGTTTGTCTAAGTTCGTCCTTTGAAATAGACTTACTTGGGACGAACTTAGACGAACCTTAGAATGAGACTAAAGTTTGTCTTTCTTCGTCCCAAGTTTGTCTCGTTAGTTTCATTCTATGGTTTGTCTAAGTTTGTCCTTAGAAAGAGACTAACTTGGGACGAACTTAGACAAACTGATGAGGACCAATAATGCCTACAAGCTGATACATCGACTAAGGATGCTTATCTTGGTCCCATGACAAGGAATCGTGCCAAACAAATTCAGCAAGAGGTGAATGCGCTCCTAACTAACTTTCATGATGATATTAATGAGAATTATATACTGCCTAAGTCTCGAATGCTTCTTTTACTCAGGTTTTTAACTACAGAGGAAATTCAAGATAAAGGAGCATACAAGGAGAATCAAAGCTTAGCTATTGGCGTGCATTGCCTACAAGCATCAATTAATGAAGAATATGATGTGCTGAAATCCAAGTGTGACATGAAGAATGATAGCAAGCTTTCCGCACCATCACTTAGTGCACATCTAAAAATAAGGGTTCGTCCTTCCACACCTCATTATGGACATCTCAATTCCAAGAGGAGGTGCAACTCCCCAAAAATTTAATGCAGCTGTCAGATGCTTGTCGTCAGAGAAAATGTACAAATAAATTTATAATAGTCCGCTACTCGCAACTATACTACTGGGTAGTACTTGGTAAGTAGGGGTCGAACCCAAGAGAATCAGGGGGATAGTCGTTCTTTGAGGGGGTTTGTCCAGCGAGAGAGCGTGTTTTAGGTTGGTTGGTTGGTTTTAAAGCTACCAGCTAAGTGATTGATTGATTGGTTGGTTGGTTGATTTTAGTACTGGAAAGTAAATTACAATTTTTATAATTAAAGGAAAGCATTCGGTTTCAGGGGCCTTGTATTACATCCTGTTTATCATTGACCTTTAGTGACTCTACTAAGTATTCAAACGGTTTATCAAGGCCATTCCAAGCACTCGATTTGCGTACACTGTCTAGCCTATTCCAAGGACGTAGAGCACTTATTCTATTTAGACTAATACTCCATTCCCGGTTATATTAGCCTATGTGCATCCATTTGATCAATCATTCCCGATCAACCAAATGGTGTTTAAGATGAGTCAAACTTCTCAGATAAGCTTTGCCATTCCAAGCATCCACTTATCCGTACAAGTTTACGAACCCCGCTGTAGAGTTTTGCCATTCCAAGCATCCACTCTACCTTGGACGTTCTAACCGAATATATGGCACATAGAATAAGTTTTGAATACTAAGAAGAGACGCTAAGTTAATAGTCTAAAACATTTTATAATACAAGTCCACCCCTTCTACCGAATGAGGTGTTTAGCTACTATTCATCGCGCTAAACATTATAACTAAGGAAATAAAGACAGTTGAATAAATACTAAGAAATACTTACAACCGTTGAAGCGCCAAGGGAGCTATCCTTTATTTTCAAAGCCAAACAAATATTACAACTTACAAAACTTTAGAGAGATAAGTGAATTTGGATTTTGAGGTGTGGGTTATGATACAAATGAGGGGAGGAGCTCCTCCTTATATAGCCATGGGAGGAGGAGGAGATGGCCACAAGTGTCCCATGGTGATTGGAGGAGAAAATGGAGGGAGGAGATGGCCACCACATGGAGGAAGGAGAGGAGGAGCAAGGAGGAGCCGCCACCTATGGAGGAGCAAAAGCCGCCGGTCACCATGTGGAGGAGCCGCCGGTTGCCGGTGGTGGAGGGAGGAGGAGGGGTGGCTTTGGCCACCTCTTGCCCAAGTGGCCGGTCATCTTGCCCAAATGTGAATTTTCTACAGTTTTGTGCAGTCTTTTCACAAAACTATCATTGTGTTTTGTCCCGGGCTGTCTTGATTTCTCTCTTGATTCTTCTGATTAATTTGTTATGAGTGATTCAACGTCAGGATCCTTGATATTTCTTCAGTCGGCATATGATCTTGACCTTGGATTGACTCGTAACATCTTTTCTGCTTTAAAAGCTCCTCTTTAGTGTGTATTCTCTCTAAGCTCTGAAATACCCTGTAAAAATATATCTGAACTAACAAGCAAAAGTTAAATAGACAAAATGTCTAATTGAGGGGGTTATACTGTGTTTATGATTCGTATAATTTTGGTCCATCAGATCACCCCACACTTTTAGTTGTTCGTCCCGAACAATGCTATTCAAGGGCGATATGTTAAGTTGGCTTTGGAATATGAAAATTAGACTGCGTAAATAAATAGATAGAAGAAACTTAAGTTGGCTTTAGTGGTACTCGATCTATCCTAATTCATGCATTACTACTTATTACTAAATTAAACTGCGTAAATAAATAGAAGAAACTTAATACTTGTACCTCCGTGCTGAGATGCAAATTATATTGGATGTCTTGGGAGATAGCCCTTTTTAGGCTCCTGGACTGCAATCTCGGGATCGTCTCGCACTATATGGTTTTCTGGTAGCTTTCTCTAGCACGTGATTCGGTTCGGGTTTCACTGAGTTGAGCCTTTTTTATTTCTTTCTTTTTTGGCGAGGGACTACTTTTGTAGTGAATTGGCCTTTGGCCTTTGATTTGACTCTTTGAGTACTTCACTTTTTGTTCGGTTAAAACCTTCACAATTTTGGGCCTTTGGCCTCTTGATTTGCTTCTTCGAGCTTTTCGCCTTTTTGTGGCTTTGCTAGTCCATTTTCTCAAGCCTTTTTGGGAGGTCCAATCATCGCCCGCAAGCCTATGGAAATACCTCCCCGCTCCTCTCACCGTTGTCATTTCGCGCGGGTCAAGAAGAGGGTCGCTCATCTATTTTATCGGCTACTTTGACTAGAGAGAGGACGGTCTGTTTCCCGTCCTCGCCTTTTCTTTTCTTTTGGCATAAACACTGCATGGCGGAGATGACTTCAATTCTTCACTGAAACCCGAAGTGCAGCCTCCACTGACTTCGAAAACCATATAGTTTGATCCAATCCTTTGATTGCTTGCCAAGCCTCTCTAGGGCAGTTTATGTCAACTCCACATCCCTGGTTATCTCAGCACAAAGGACAATTGAAAAGTTACATTCTAAGTTTTTAAACAGTTTGAATTTTCACAAGGTTAATGCATGAATTATGATCTATCTTTTTCACATTCTTAAGTTCATATTTTCAAAAAGATACTATTACTAAAAAAGAAAAAAAAACAGCAAGCATGTTATTTATGTACACAGGTGGTTCTCACCCCCCACTTTTGAACGAAGGCGTGCCTTAGTTCAAAAGTCATGCAAGCTTAAAACTAAATACTAAATTTAAATGACAGAAATTAAAAGTGCGGAAAGTAAGATAGTGTCGGGTTACCTCCCGACCAGTGCACTTGTTTAACGTCGTTGGCTTGACAGTACCTTATTCTTGGATCATAAGTAGGCATCCCATGGGTGCTTGAGGTCGAACTTCTTCCCAACTGCTTTCTTAATCTGTCCCAAGTTCTCATATGGCAGCGGGTTTGGTTCTGATATCCATTGAACCGATAATTTCTTCTTTACATTCTTCCGAGAAGGTGGGGATCCTTCGACCATAGCTGCTGGTCTTTTGAGTCGGATTTTCTTGTTTCTCCATCCGGGCTTCCATTCCACCGGGCCATGTCTTGGTCATTTCTTCATGTTTGAATAGGTGGCACTTTTGCAATTCTGGAAATTCAGTATTGTGCCATCAAGCATTGGTGACCTCAGGCATGTCTCCATGTGAAGCCTCTTCTTTGTGGCAGCGACGAATGGTCGTCCTAGAATGAGCGAGTTATTAGGGCCGCTTTGTTGAGTCGTGGTGAGTGAGAGCTCCATTGATCGCTTTTCTTGCCCTTGTTCTGCCTCAAACTCGCCTTGCACCTTAGCGTTAATCACTTCATTTTCAGGGGCTGTGATCCGCATACAAACCGAAGGGAAAAGTTGGGGAACTTCCACCATAAGGGCCAGGTCTTTCTTGGACAGTTTGATAATGAGGACCAGGCCTGCCTTATGTGCTTTGATAGTGAGGATCGGGCATGTTTCGGGTGCTTCGAGCGCAAGGATCGGGCCTGCTGTGATTTCTTCGGTTAATTCGGCAGTGGGGTCCGGGTGTGTCTCGGGCATATTGGTGATGAGGACCGGTTCAAGTGGCTTGGCTGGTTTGGCAATGAGAACCGGGCCTAATTTGGCCGGTTCTTCTTCGGTTATTTGCGAGTCCTCATCCTCAGTTGGCTCCGTGGGCTCCAATATTGGCTCCTTTAGAGCCTCCTTCACGTCCATTACTGCCCTTGTACTGATGTCTTCTCTCGGCTTTGTTGCGGGCAAGCTCGTAATGGGTGTGGTGTCGGGCTTGTTTTGTACTGAGTCCACTTCCATCGTTGGTGCCTTATCGCCAGTTTGGTGCCACTGACCCTGTTTTGTGTTCTTTGCCAAATCATTTATGAGGCGCCAGGCTTCACCCACGGTTAACTTCTTGATCGAGCCTCCCACTGCATCGTTAAACCTTTTCCGCTCAAGTGGCATCATTCCACCGAGAAACCTTTGAATAAGATTGGATCTGGTGAATCCATGGTGCGGGCAGTTCTCCAAAATGGAGTCAAAGTACGCCAAGTACTCGTCCAAAGTTTCATCCTGGGATTGCTTAATGTTGATGATCTCTTCGCGGAGTAGCGAGAAAAACTCCTCATTATTCCAAGGCTCGTTTTCGTAGTAGGAAGACATGGCAGATTATGTATAATAGAAAAAAGAACAACTATCCATTCGCTAATTCCCCGGCAACGGCGCCAATTTGACAGATGTTTGTCGTCAGAGCAAATGTAAAAATAAATTTATAATAGTCCGCTACTCGCAACTATACTACTGGGTAGTACTTGGTAAGTAGGGGTCGAACCCAAGGGAATCAGGGGGATAGTCGTTCTTTGAGGGGGTTCATCCAGCGAGAGAGCGTGTTTTAGGTTGGTTGGTTGGTTTTAAAGCTAGCAGCTAAGTGATTGATTGATTGATTGGTTGGTTGATTTTAGTACTGGAAAGTAAATTACAATTTGTATAATTAAAGGAAAGCATTCGGTTTCAGGGGCCTTGTATTACATCCTGTTTATCATTGACCTTTAGTGACTCTACTAAGTATTCAAACGGTGTATCAAGGCCATTCCAAGCACTCGATTTGCGTACACTGTCTAGCCTATTCCAAGGACGTAGAGCACTTATTCTATTTAGACTAATACTCCATTCCCGGTTATATTAGCCTATGTGCATCCATTTGATCAATCATTCCCGATCAACCAAATGGTGTTTAAGATGAGTCAAACTTCTCAGATAAGCTTTGCCATTCCAAGCATCCACTTATCCGTACAAGTTTACGAACCCCGCTGTAGAGTTTTGCCATTCCAAGCATCCACTCTACCTTGGACGTTCTAACCGAATATATGGCACATAGAATAAGTTTTGAATACTAAGGAGAGACGCTAAGTTAATAGTCTAAAACATTTTATAATACAAGTCCACCCCTTCTACCGAATGAGGTGTTTAGCTACTATTCATCGCGCTAAAAATTATAACTAAGGAAATAAAGACAGTTGAATAAATACTAAGAAATACTTACAACCGTTGAAGCGCCAAGGGAGCTATCCTTTATTTCCAAAGCCAAACAAATATTACAACTTACAAAACTTTAGAGAGATAAGTGAATTTGGATTTTGAGGTGTGGGTTATGATACAAATGAGGGGAGGAGCTCCTCCTTATATAGCCATGGGAGGAGGAGGAGATGGCCACAAGTGTCCCATGGTGATTGGAGGAGAAAATGGAGGGAGGATATGGCTACCACATGGAGGAAGGAGAGGAGGAGCAAGGAGGAGCCGCCACCTATGGAGGAGCAAAAGCCGCCGGTCACCATGTGGAGGAGCCACCGGTTGCCGGTGGTGGAGGGAGGAGGAGGGGTGGCTTTGGCCACCTCTTGCCCAAGTGGCCCGTCATCTTGCCCAAATGTGAATTTTGTACAGTTTTGTGCAGTCTTTTCACAAAACTGTCAATGTGTTTTGTCCCGGGCTGTCTTGATTCCTCTCCTGATTCTTCTGATTAATTTGTTATGAGTGATTCAACGTCAGGATCCTTGATATTTCTTCAGTCGGCATATGATCTTGACCTTGGATTGACTCGTAACATCTTTTCTGCTTTAAAACCTCCTCTTTAGTGTGTATTCTCTCTAAGCTCTGAAATACCCTGTAAAAATATATCTGAACTAACAAGCAAAAATTAAATAGACAAAATGTCTAATTAAGGGGGTTATATTGTGTTTATGATTCGTATAATTTTGGTCAATCAGCAGCCATCAAGACATGAATATTGCACAAGGTTCAACCATGGCTGTACAAGATCCAATTTGGCTACACAAAACTCAACCATGGTTGCACAAGACTTGAGGATGGCTGCACATGCATCAAAAACATAAGATTTATTGTTTTCTTAGCATAAGTACCACATTTTCATTTCTGTTACCAACAGAATAGACATTACTTTGAATCTGATTTCTACATGAAACATAGCCAAGTGCTGTTTCAATATCAATGAGAGATTTCTCTACCCCTTTGCTCTTGTAATTTCTTAAGTGATATTGCAGAAGCGGTCGTTCGACGGCAACCTTTCCGTGCTTCCAACTTCATGCGTGGTTGTGTGGTTATGAAACTTAGAGTGTGGTTAGGCGTCTACTTGTCGCAGGTCATTGCACTAGCAGTGGTTGGCATCAAGAATCGTTGGGTTGCACTATTATCACCCCATTTCTTTGAGTGGCTCCAATAGTTTAAGTTCATCGAAATCCTACGTCACGAAGATCAAAACCAACCCTGTATCATGTGGTATCAGAGCCATGGTTATCACGGTAGGATCGATTCCATTCTAGTCTACTTCAGTTTGCTTCGTTGAAAAAAAAGGAAAAATAAGAAAAATAAGAAGAAGAAAAGTTTCAGCTTCTTAGTAGTTCCTTGCTGATTAAAAAAAGAAAAAAAAGAGAAGCAAGAGTAGCCAATATCGGGGATAGTTAGTGTTCTTGTATCACTCATTTGGGATTTACACCTATTCTGCCCGAGCATCCCAAGGTGGCCACTGTTTGTGTAATTCTCGACTTGTATGCACTTAATTATCACTATATTGTGACCTACCACCAACGCCACAATTGAGAAGTACTCTGCACTCACTTGGAATTTGCACGAGCTTCGGTTGGTAAGAGAAAGTGAGGTTTGAGTTTCTTTTTTTTTCTTTCATACACATTTATCTTTAGTATAGAGTTTTCCACAACTAATCATGGCAGGTGATGGAGATGAATATGAAATTGATGGCGCTGAACAACTCAATCAGCCCATCACACGTTTCCATTTCAATGCCTTACGTGATCATCTTCGTCAAGAATTTAGAGCAAGTCTTGATACAGTTGAGGAGAAGCAAGACAAGCTGTCCGAAGACCTTCAACAACTTATGGGTAATGTCAATGATCAACTAACACAAAATCTTGCTGCAATGCAAGTTGATCTTGCAGCTCAGATTGTCCGAGAGCTTCGTCAAGTCCCCGGAGATGCAAGTGTGCATGGTGATGAGCGTAATGACATAAATGATGAAACTGCTGCATGTAATGCCCAAGTACGAAGGAATCAAGTTGCTGGCCATAGGAATAACGCGGCTGATGGTCATCGATATGATGGTCGTGGTGATATTCGTAGAAACAATGGTGGTGGTGCTGCTAGTCGTGGTGGTGGAAGAGGACGCGGAAGAGGTAATATCGATCATGGTGATTTTAATGATGAATATGAGGATGATGATTATGGACTGCATATGAATGATGGGTTTCATAGATGAGGAAACTATGGATGCGAACAGTGTGATGAGGAGAGATTTGGCAAGCTGAAATTTACCATGCCAAAGTTTGATGGTGGATCTGACCCGGAAGCTTATCTCACTTGGGAGTTAAAGGTTGATAAGATATTTCGCATGCATAACTATTCTGAAGAGAAGAAGCTTGCTATGGCTTTACTTGAGTTTGAAGATTATGCCCTAATCTGGCGGGAGCAAGTTCAATCTCAGTGAGAAGAAGGAGGAGGTGTGCCTATTTCTACATGGGCAGAAATGAAAAGGGAGATGAGGGCGAGATTCATTCCAAGACATTATCGAAGAGACATCTTTGATAAACTCCAGAATTTGAGGCAAGAGAAACAATCTGTTGAGGAGTATCATAAGGAGATGGAGAAAGCCATGATTCGAGCCAACATACATGAACACGAAGAGCAGTCCATGGCACGATTTTTGTATGGTTTAAACCCAAATGTGAAGCGGGTTGTTGAGCTGCAGCCCTACCATAATGTTATAGAGTTGGTGCATTTAGCTTCAAAGGCTGAGCGTCAACTACAAGATGACTCCAAGCAAAGCACATCTACCTCTTTCATTGCTCGATCTACCACTAATGGAAGTAAGTTTGTACCTCAATTTAGTGTTGGCCGAGGAATCCAAGAAAGTTCTAGTGGAGGTAGCCGAGCCATTGCTCGATCAACTACAAGTGGAGCTAATGTTTCAACTCCAAAGGAGAAAGGTAAACAAGTAGCGACATCTATCCCATCTTCTGTTGCATCTACAGGTAAGAGTCGTGACATTGTATGCTTTAAGTGCAATGGGCGTGGTCATATGATTAAGGAGTTCCCTAACAATCGCACTATGCTAGTCACGGAGGAAGGGGAATATGAATCTGCTAACGATTTGGAAGAAGATGTTGGAGGTGATATGTTAGAAGGAGAAGAACAAACATATTGCGACTTTGAACAAGGCACGTCACCTGTTGTTACCAAGGTGCTAAGTGTGCACATCAAGGAGACTGAAAAATTGTCAACGACACAATCTTTTCCAAACAAGAGCTAAAATCGAGGATAAGGTATGCAAAGTTATAATTGATGGAGGGAGCTGCCATAATCTTGCGAGTAAGGAGATGTGTGAAAAACTTGGACTCAAGCTTCTGCAACATCCATATCCATACCATGTGCAATGGTTAAGTGATTGTGGTGAAATGAAGATTACACACAAGGTGAAGGTTCAATTCAAAATTGGTGATTACATCGACGTAGTCGAGTGTGATGTAGTACCAATGAAGGTATGTGATGGACAATAATTATACGAATCAAATACACAGTAAAACCCACCAAATTAGACTGTTTGTCTATCTAACTTCTACTTGTTAGTCCCGATATACTTCTACAGGGTATTTTGGCGCTTAGAGAGAAAACACGCTAAGGAGAGGATTTTACGCTTAAAAGATGTTACGAGTCATTCCAAGGTCAAGATCAAACGCTGAATGAAGAAATCTCAAGATCCTGACATTGAATTACTCAATTCAAATCCAACCGAGGAAAAACCGAAGTCAGACCGGGGCGAAAATGGACTGATAGTTTTGTGAAAACTACGCAAAAATCACACAAACTCTCATCCTTATCCACCATGACCGGCGGCTTAAGGGAGGAGGTGGCCAAAACCACCTCCCTTCCTCCTCCATGACCGGCTACCCGGCGGCTTTACCTCCTCCCCTCCTCACCATGGGAATGTGACATGTGGTGGATTCTCCTCCACAAGCTCATCTCTTCCTCCTCCACCCTTGGATCAAAAACACATGCCATTCATCTCCACCACCCATCTCCTCCTCCTTTGGCTGTAAAAGGAGGCCATCTCCTCCTCATTTGTATCACCACACACTTCACAAATGTTTTAGAGATATAGAGGGCTTAACCCTCTTCTCTTCACTTTCAATAAATATTTGTTCTTCATTTTAGAGCTACTTTTGGCGCTTGGATCTTGCCTAGGAGCTCCTCTCCTCGACTTATTGTAAGGTATAAAATTACTTCCAGTATATTTTGTTCTTACTTTAAAGTTAGTCTACTATTCGGTACCCTTGTGCAAGGTATTAGTTTGCTTGTATTCCTTGACATGAATACAAGTAGCTAAAAGCTTGTACTCGGTCGCAGGGCTATAATTGTATTATAAATGTTTTAGACTCTACTCTTAGGGTATCTCTATGTTCAAAACTTGTTCTATGTGCCATATATTAGGTTAGAACTTCCAAGGTTGAGTGGATGCTTGGAATGGCAAAGCTCTTCCGTGGGGTTCGTAAACATACTCGGATAAGTGGATGTTTGGAATGGCAAAGCTTATCTGAGGAGTTTGACCTTTCTAAAACACCATTTGGTTGCTCGGGAATGAAAGACAAAATGGATGCACATAAGGCTAAGATACTTTGAAAGGAGGAATTAGTCTAAATAGAACAAGTGTTTTAAACGATGTTGCAAGTCTTGCGCTAGAACTAGCCTCGATTCATCTTTGAACATTTAGCATGATCATTTTAAGTATTCTAAGCGATGTCGCAAGTCTTGTGCTAGGAATAGCCTCGATTCATCTTCGAACACTTGGTATGATCATTAGCGGTCATTGATAAACAAATATGATACAAGGCCCCTAAAACTGAATCCTTTCCTTACAGTCTATTATTGTAATTTACTTTCAGTTCTCAAATCACACTCAAACTCAACCCCAATCGCATTTAATTTCTACATAAGCTTCATTAAAGAACAACTAATCCACATTGACTCCCTTGGGTTCGACCCCTACTTACCACTTACTACCCAGTAGTGTAGTTGCGAGTAGTGGAAATTATAAATTTATTTGTACAGAGAACATTGCACCTTAACGACAGTGCAGTGGGCTCCGTCAAAATTGGCGTCGTTGCCGGGGAATTAGCGAATGGATAGTTGTTCTTTTTTACATAATTCACTATGTCTTCCTACTACGAAAGCACGCCTTGGAATGATGGACGCAGCAACCTTATGTTTGAAATGCTTAGCTGTCTCCCCAAATTCAGAGGTACCATTGAAGAGAACTCTGTGGTACATTGCCAACTGTTTCATCACATCTGTCGCCACATGAAACCTGAAAATGAGACGTTAGAGGAGTTTAAGCTGAAATGCTTCAAACTTTCTCTAACTGACTCGGTAATAGAATGGTATTACTCATGTGCAGAGTATGAAAGCTGTTATGAAAATCTTCGAGCCAAATTTCTAAAAGAGTTTCCCCGGCCAAATTATCTCACCGCTCCCTGACAAAGAGCCACTCCATCTTTCGAACTTGAAATCCGCAAGAAGATCAACAACCAAAAGCAATCCCGGGACGAAACTTTGGACGAGTACTTATGGTACTACGATTCCCTTATAACGAGCTGCCCGCACCATGGATTCACGAACAACGATCTTTTTCAAAGGTTTCTCGATGAAATGATGCCACTTGAGTGGAAAAGACTTAACGATGCAGCAGGAGGCTCAATCAGGAAGTTAACCATAATTAAAACTTGGGACCTCATTGACGATTTGGCTGAAAGCACAAAACAAGGGCCGATGCACCAAATTGATAATGAAGCGCCGACAGAGGATGAGGACTCACAAATAACCGAAGAAGAACCGCCAGGACAGGCCCAGTCCTCACTGTCGAAGCACCCAACACGAGCCCATGCATCATCACCAATCTGTCAAATCTGCCGAGACATGCCCGGACCTCACTGCCGAACTAACCGAGGAAATCACGGCAGGCCCGGTCCTTGCGCTCGAAGCACCTAAGGCAGGCCTGGCCCTCTTTATCAAACTGTCCAAGAAAGACCTGGGCCTTATGGTGGAAGTTCCCCAACTCTTCCCCTCGGTTTGTATGCAAATCGCAGCCACCAAGGATAATGTGACCTATGCTGAGGTACAAGGGGAGTTGGAGACAAATCAAGGGCAAGAAAATCCATCAATGGAGCTCTCACTCACCACGACTCAACAAAGCAGCCCTGAAAACTCGCTCGTTCTAGGACGACTATTCGTCGCTGCCACAAAAAAAGGCTCCACATGGAGACATGCCTGAGGTCACCAATGCTTGATGGCACAATACTGAATTTCCATAATTGCAAAAGTGCCACCCATTCAAACATGAAAAAACGACCAAGACATGGCCCGGTGGAATGGAAGCCCGGATGGAGAAACAAGAAAATCCGACTCAAAAGACCAGCAGCTATGGTCGAAGGATCCCCACCTTCTCGGAAGAATGTAAAGAAGAAATTATCGGTTCAATGGATATCAGAACCAAACCCGCTGCCATATGAGAACTTGGGACAGATTAAGAAAGCAGTTGGGAAAAAGTTCGACCTCAAGCACCCATGGGATCCCAACCAGTGATCCAGGAATGAGGTACTGTCGAGCCAACGACGTTAAACAAGTGCACTGGTCGGGAGGTAACCCGACACTATCTTACTTTCTGTCTTTTTATTTTCTGTCTTTTAGTTTTTATCGATAAGTCGCTCTCACCCACTTGGTGCATAGAATGATTTGACTATTTAGGAATTGGTTTTTGGAGCACGATCAGATCAGCCAGGCAGCTTCCGTGAACTACCGGGCTTGCGCTGAGAGTTCAAGGCCCCAGCCGAACTCCCTCGATTATCCAGCCTCATGCCATATCGTTCACTCGACACTTTAAAGGGAGTTCTGATCTTACCTTTCCTTAATATCATTTCCTTCTCGTAATTGTCTGCTTGCATGGCTTTTGAACTAAGTAGTGCTGAAAGGCACGCCTTCGTTCAAAAGTGTGGGGTGAGATCCGCATGTTTACATAAATAAATAACATGTTTTTCTTTTTTAGTGTTATCTTTTTGATAATATGAACTTAAGAATGTGAAAAAGATAGATCTAAAATTCATGCATTTACCTTGTGAAAATTCAACTGTCTAAAAACTTAGAACGTAACTTCTCATTTGTCCCTTTGTGCTGAGATAAACTAGGGATGTGGAGTTGATAGAAATGCCCTAGAGAGGCTTGGCAAGCAATCGAAGGATCGAATCAAACTATATGGTTTTCGAAGTCAGTGGAGGCTACACTTCGGGTTTCAGTGAAGATTGAAGTCATCTCCGCCATGCAGTGTTTATGCAAAAAGAAAAAAAGGCGAGGACGGGAATCAGACCGTCCTATCTCTAGTCAAAGTAGCCGAGAAAATAGATGAGCAACCCTCATATTGACCCGCGCGAAACGACAAGGATGAGAGGAGCGTGGAGGTATTTCCATAGGCTTGCGGGCGATGATTGGACCTCCCAAAAAGGCTTGAGGAAATGGACTAGCAAGTCACAAAGACGCAAAAAGCTCAAAGAAGCAAATCAAGAGGCCAAAGGCCCAAAATTGTGAAGGTTTTAACCGAACAAAAAGTGAAGTACTCAAAGAGTCAAATCAAAGGCCAAAGGCCGATTCACTACAAAAAGCAGTCCCTCGCCAAAAGAAAATCAAAGTACTCAAACCATTGAAACCCGAACCGAATCATGTGCTAGAGAAAGCTACAAGGAAACCATATAGTGCGAGACGGTCCCGAGGTTGCAGTCCAGGAGCCTAAAAAGGGCTATCTCCCGAAACATCCAGAATAATTTGCATCACAGCACGGAGGTACAAGTATCAAGTTTCTTCTATTTATTTACACAGTTCAATTTGGTAATAAGTAAGTAATGCATGAATTAGGATAAATCTAGTACCACAGTCTAATTTTCATATTTCAACAAACTTACTTAGTGTGCCGCCCTTTAATAGCATTGTTCGGGATGAACAACTAAAAGTGTGGGGTAATCTGATGGACCATAATTATACGAATCAAATACACTGTAAAACCCACCAAATTAGACTATTTGTCTATCTAACTTCTACTTGTTAGTCCCGATATATTTCTACAGGGTATTTTGGCGCTTAGAGAGAAAACACGCTAAGGAGAGGATTTTACGCTGAAAAGATGTTACGAGTCATTCCAAGGTCAAGATCAGACGCTGAATGAAGAAATCTCAAGATCTTGACATTGAATTACTCAATTCAAATCCAACCGAGGAAAAACCGAAGTCAGACCGGGGCGAAAATGGACTGATAATTTTGTGAAAACTACGCAAAAATCACACAAACTCTCATCCTTATCCACCATGACCGGCGGCTTAAGGGAGGAGGTGGCCAAAACCACCTCCCTTCCTCCTCCATGACCGGCTACCCGGCGGCTTTACCTCCTCCCCTCCTCACCATGGGAATGTGACATGTGGTGGCTTCTCCTCCACAAGCTCTTCTCTTCCTCCTCCACCCTTGGATCAAAAACACATGCCATTCATCTCCACCACCCATCTCCTCCCCTTTTGGCTATAAAAGGAGGCCATCTCCTCCTCATTTGTATCATCACACACTTCACAAATGTTTTAGAGAGATAGAGGGCTTAACCCTCTTCTCTTCACTTTCAATAAATATTTTTTCTTCATTTTGGAGCTACTTTTGGCGCTTGGATCTTGCCTAGGAGCTCCTCTCCTCGACTTATTGTAAGGTATAAAATTACTTCCAGTATATTTTGTTCTTACTTTAAAGTTAGTCTACTATTCGGTACCCTTGTGCAAGGTATTAGTTTGCTTGTATTCCTTGACATGAATACAAGTAGCTAAAAGCTTGTACTCGGTCGCATGGGTATAATTGTATTATAAATGTTTTAGACTCTACTCTTAGGGTATCTCTATGTTCAAAACTTGTTCTATGTGCCATATATTAGGTTAGACCTTCCAAGGTTGAGTGGATGCTTGGAATGGCAAACCTCTTCCGTGGGGTTCGTAAACATACTCGGATAAGTGGATGCTTGGAATGGAAAAGCTTATATGAGGAGTTTGACCTTTCTAAAACACCATTTGGTTGCTCGGGAATGAAAGACCAAATGGATGCACATAAGGCTAAGATACTTCGAAAGGAGGAATTAGTCTAAATAGAACAAGTGTTTTAAACGATGTTGCAAGTCTTGCGCTAGAACTAGCCTCGATTCATCTTTGAACATTTAGCATGATCATTTTAAGTATTCTAAGCGATGTCGCAAGTCTTGTGCTAGGAATAGCCTCGATTCATCTTCGAACACTTGGTATGATCATTAGCGGTCAATGATAAACAAATATGATATAAGGCCCCTAAAACCGAATCCTTTCCTTACAGTCTATTATTGTAATTTACTTTCAGTTCTCAAATCACACTCAAACTCAACCCCAATCGCATTTAATTTCTGCATAAGCTTCATTAAAGAACAACTAATCCACACTGACTCCCTTGGGTTCGACCCCTACTTACCACTTACTACCCAGTAGTGTAGTTGCGAGTAGCGGAAATTATAAATTTATTTGTACAGAGAACATTACACCTTAACGACAGTGCAGTGGGCTCCGTCAGTATGCCACTTGCTATTAGGAAGACCGTGGCAATATGATCTTTCAGCCCAACACTGTGGACGGACCAACCAATACACTATCAAGTGGAAAGGGAAGGATTTGGTGCTGAGACACATGACACCGCAACAAATCATGGCTGAACACATGCAAAACGTTTCTTTACAAAGGAGTGAGAATGAGCGAGAGAAAAAGAAATTGAGTGACCTACACACATCTGAGAATGAGCGCCCCAAACCAAACACAAGAGACAAAAAGAAAAGAGAGGGAGAGAACTTAGTCATGCTAGCCACAAAATCTGAGTTGAGAGATGTGAGACAAAGCCCAGATTGTGTGATCTTTGTACTCATGTACAAAGATACTTTTGTATCTACTAACGACTTAACTTGTCTTCCTAGTGCCTTTTCTCGTGTTTTGCAGGATTAAAAGTATGTCTTTCTGGAAGAGGTTCCAGCCAGTTTACCTCCATTGCGTGGCATTGAACATCAAATTGATCTCATTCCAAGAGCTTCACTTCCAAACGGACCACCATACCGCACAAATCCCGAAGAAACAAAGGAGATACAAAGGCAGGTACAAGAACTTTTAAATAAAGGTTATGTACGTGAAAGTTTAAGTCCTTGCGCAGTGCCTGTGATTTTAGTTCCTAAGAAAGATGGATCTTGGCGTATGTGTGTTGATTGTAGGGCCATAAATAATATAACTGTTAGATATCGTCATCCTATTCCTAGGCTAGAGGATATGCTAGATGAACTAAGTGGCTCTATTATCTTCTCTAAAATTGATTTGCGAAGTGGATATCATCAGATTAGGATGAAAGAAGGAGATGAATGGAAAACAGCATTCAAAACAAAATCTGGATTGTATGAGTGGTTAGTCATGCCTTTTGGTTTAACTAACGCCCCTAGTACCTTCATGAGATTAATGAACCGTGTTTTGAGAGCTTATATTGGCAGATTTGTTGTTGTGTACTTTGATGATATCTTGATATACAGTAGGTCCAAGGAAGAACATCTTGATCATATCAAACAAGTGTTGGATGTTCTTAGGAAAGAAAAGTTATATGCTAACATGAAAAAGTGCTCATTTTGCACAAACAAGGTTGTGTTTCTTGGCTATGTTGTTTCAGGACAAGGAATTGAAGTTGATGAATCAAAGGTAGAGGCAATCAAGAATTGGCCAACTCCTATAAATGTAAGTCAAGTTAGAAGTTTTCATGGTCTTGCTGGTTTCTATAGCAGATTTGTGAAAGATTTTAGTACCATTGCTGCACCATTAAATGAACTAACAAAGAAAGGAGTTGTTTTTAAATGGAATGAGCCACAAGAAAATGCTTTCCTTGAGTTTAAGAAGCGATTAACTGAAGCACCTTTGCTTGTCTTACCTGATTTCACGAAAACCTTTGAAATAGAATGTGATGCTAGTGGAATAGGTATTGGAGGTGTATTGATGCAAGAATGTAAAGTGGTTGCATATTTTAGTGAGAAATTGAGTGGTGCACAACTGAATTATTCTGTTTATGATAAAGAATTGTACGCTTTGGTTCGTGCACTTGAAACATGGCAACATTACTTATGGCCAAAAGAATTTGTTATATATTCTGATCATGAAGCTTTGAAACATTTAAAGAGTCAAGCTAATCTGAATAGGAGGCATGCTAAATGGGTCGAATTTATTGAAACATTTCCATATGTTGTGAAGTATAAGAAGGGCAAAGAAAATATGGTTGCTGATGCTTTATCTCGTAGACATGTTTTGTTGCAACAGTTAGAGGTAAAAGTGCTTGGACTTGAGAGTTTGAAAGAATTGTATGTTGCTGATCCTAACTTTTCAGAACCATATGAGAAATGCCACGATGGGAAAGGATGGGATAAATATCATGTGCATGATGGATTTCTTTTTAGGGCTAACAAACTTTGTGTTCCAGATTCTTCGGTTAGACCCTTGTTAGTGCAGGAATCACATGCAGGTGGTTTGATGGGCCACTTTGGCCGTGAAAAGACTTATGAGATGTTGGCTGATCATTTTTATTGGCCAAAGATGAGGAAGGATGTTGAAAGATTTGTGCAACGATGCGTTTCATGTCACAAAGCTAAGTCAAAACTTAATCCCCACGGTTTATTTACTCCCCTACCTGTTCCAAATGCTCCTTGGGAAGATATTAGCATGGATTTTGTTTTAGGACTGCCTAGGACTAATAGGGGAAGGGATTCTTTGTTTGTTGTTGTTGATAGATTTTCGAAAATGGCACATTTAATTCCATGTCATAAGAGCGATGATGCTTCACATGTTGCTGATTTGTTTTTCAGGAATGCGCCTTCATGGAATGCCAAGAACAATTGTTTCGGATCGTGATGTGAAGTTTATGAGCTACTTTTGGAAAACGCTGTGGGCTAAGCTTGGAACCAAGTTGCTGTTTTCGACAACGTGTCACCCACAAACTGATGGACAAACAGAGGTGGTGAATCAAACTTTTTCAACACTATTGAGGACAATGATCAAGAAAAATTTGAAGGAATGGGAAGATTGCTTGCCACATGTTGAGTTTGCTTACAATAGAGCTGTTCACTCTACTACCGGCATGTGCCCCTTTGAGATGGTTTATGGGGTCAAGCCAATTGCACCTATTGACTTGCTGCCACTTCCATTGCAAGAGAGGAGTGATATGGAGGCTTCGAAACGTGCTGAATATGTGAAGAAAATTCATGAGAAAACCAAAGAGGAAATAGAGAAAAAGGGAGAGTACTATGCAGCAAAGGCAAACAAAAACCACAAGAAGGTGACTTTTAACCCCGGTGATCTTGTCTGGATACAATTGCGTAAAGATCGTTTTCCAGAGAAACGCAAGTCAAAACTAATGCCTCGCGGAGATGGACCATTCAAAGTGCTTTCGAGGATAAATGATAATGCTTACAAAATAGAGCTTCCGGAAGACTATGCGGTGAGTCCAACATTCAACGTAGCTGATTTGTCTCCTTACATGGGTCAAGAAGAATTAGAGTCTAGGACGACTCATTTTCAAGAGGGGGAGGATGATGAGGACCCTATACGCCTACAAGCGGATACATTGACTAAGGATGCTTATCTTGGTCCCATGACAAGGAATCGTGCCAAACAAATTCAGCAAGAGGTGAATGCGCTCCTAACTAACTTTCATGATGATATTAATGAGAATTATATACTGCCTAACTCTCGAATGCTTCTTTTACTCAGGTTTTAAACTACAGAGGAAATTCAAGATAAAGGAGCATACAAGGATAATCAAAGCTTAGCTATTGGCGTGCATTGCCTACAAGCATCAATTAATGAAGAATATGATGTGCTGAAATCCAAGTGTGACATGAAGAATGATAGCAAGCTTTCCGCACCATCAATTAGTGCACATCTAAAAATAGGGGTTCGTCCTTCCACACCTCATTATGGACATCTCAATTCCAAGAGGAGGTGCTACTCCCCATGAATTTAATGCAGCCATCAAGACATGAATATTGCACAAGGTTCAACCATGGCTATACAAGATCCATTTGGCTACACAAAACTAAACCATGGTTGCAAAAGACTTGAGGATGGCTGCACATTAATCAAAAACACAAGATTTACTGTTTTCTTAGCATAAGTACCACATTTTCATTTCTGTTACCAACAGAATAGACATTACTTTGAATCTGATTTCTACATGAAACTTAGCCAAGTGCTATTTCAATATCAATGAGAGATTTCTCTACCCCTTTGCTCTTGTAATTTCTTAATTGATATTGCAGAAGCGGTCATTCAACGGCAACCTTTTCGTGCTTCCAACTTTGTGCGTGGTTGTGTGGTTAGGAAACTTAGAGTGTGGTTAGGCGTCTACTTGTCGCAGGTCATTGCACTAGCAGTGGTTGGCATCAGGAATCGTCGGGTTGCACTATTATCACCTCATTTCTTTGAGTGGCTCCAATAGTTAAAGTTCATCAAAATCCTACGTCGTGAAGATTGAAACAAACCCCGTATCACAAACCTTAGAATGAGACTAAAGTTTGTCTTTGTTCGTCCCAAGTTAGTCTTGTTAATCTCATTCCGAGGTTTGTTTAAGTTCGTCCTTAGAAAGAGACTAACTTGAGACGAACTTAGAAAAACCTAAGAATGAGACTAAAGTTTGTCTTTGTTCGTCCCAAGTGAGTCTCGTTAGTCTCACTTTAAGGGTTTTCTAAGTTCGTCCATAGAAATAGACTAACTTGGGACGTACTTAGACTAACTTGGGACGAACTTAGACAAACTTTAGAATGAGCGTAAAGTTTGTCTTTGTTCGTCCCAAGAGAGTCTCGTTAGTCTCATTGTAAGGTTTCTCTAAGTTCGTCCTTAGAAAGAGACTAACTTGGGACGAACTTAGACAAACCTTAGAATGAGACTAAAGTTTGTCTTTGTTCATCCCAAGTTAGTCTTGTTAGGCTCATTATAAGGTTTGTCTAAGTTCACCATTAGAAAGAGACAAACTTGGGACAAACTTAGACAAACATTAGAATGAGACTAAAGTTTGTCTTTGTTTGTCCCAAGTTAGTCTCGTTAGTCTCATTCTAAGGTTTGTCATAGTTCGTCTTTAAAAAGAGACTAACTTGTGACGAACTTAGACAAACCTTAGAATGAAACTAAAGTTTGTCTTTGTTCGTCCCAAGTTAGTCTCGTTAGTCTCATTCTAAGGTTTGTCTAAGTTTGTCCTTAGAAAGAGACTAACTTGGGATGAACATAGACAAACCTTAGAATGAGACTAAAGTTTGTCTTTGTTCATCCCAAGTTCATCTCGTTAGTCTCATTCTAAGGTTTGTCTAAGTTCGTCCTTAGAAATAGACTAACTTGGGATGAACTTAGACTAACTTGGGATGAACTTAGACAAACCTTAGAATGAGGCTAAAGTTTGTCTTTGTTCGTCCCAAGTTAGTCTCGTTAGTCTCATTCTAAGGTTCGTCAAAGTTCGTCCTTTGAAAGAGACTAACATGGGACGGACTTTGACAAACCTTAGAATGAGGCTAAAGTTTGTCTCAATTCGTCCCAAGTTATTCTCGTTAGTCTCATTCTAAGGTTTGTCTAAGTTCGTCCATAGAAAGAGACTAACTTGGGACAAACTTAGACAAACCTTAGATTGAGACTAAAGTTTGTCTTTGTTCGTCCCAAGTTAGTCCCGTTAATCTCATTCTAAGGTTTGTTTTATTTCGTTCTTAGAAAGAGACTAACTTAGGACGAACTTAGACTAACTTGGGACGAACTTAGACAAACCTTAGAATGAGACTAAAGTTTGTCTTTGTTCGTCCCAAGTTAGTCACGTTAGTCTCATTCTAAGGTTTGTCTAAGTTCGTCCATAGAAAGAGACTAACTTGGGACGAAGTTAGACAAACCTTAGAATGAGACTACAGTTTGTCTTTGTTCATCCCAGTTTAGCCTCGTTAGTCTCATTCTAAGGGTTGTCTAAGTTCGTCCTTAGAAATAGACTTACTTGGGATGAAATTGGACAAACCTTAGAATGAGACTAAAGTTTGTCTTTGTTCGTCCCAATTTAGCCTCGTTAGTCTCATTCTGAGGTTTGTCTATGTTTGTCCTTAGAAATAGACTTACTTGGGATGAAATTGGACAAACCTCAGAATGAGAATAAAGTTTGTCCTTGTTTATCCCAAGTTAGTCTCGTTAGTCTCATTCTAAGATTTGTCTAAGTTCGTCCTTAGAAAGAGACTAACTTAGGACGAACTTAGACAAACCTTAGAAAGAGACTAAAGTTTGTCTTTGTTCGTCCCAAGTTAGTCTTGTTAATCTCACTTTAAGGGTTTTCTAAGTTCGTCCATAGAAATAGACTAACTTGGGACGTACTTAGACTAACTTGGGACGAACTTAGACAAATCTTAGAATGAGCGTAAAGTTTGTCTTTGTTCGTCCCAAGAGAGTCTGGTTAGTCTCATTGTAAGGTTTGTCTAAGTACATCCTTAGAAAGAGACAAACTTGGGACGAACATAGACAAACCTTAGAATGAGACTAAAGTTTGTCTTTGTTCGTCCCAAGTTAGTCTCGTTAGTCTCATTCTAAGGGTTGTCTAAGTTCGCCCTTAGAAAGAGACTAACTTGGGACGAACTTAGACAAACATTAGAATGAGACTAATGTTTTTCATTGTTCTTCCTAAGTTAGTCTCGTTAGTCTCATTCAAAGGTTTGTCGTAGTTCGTCCTTAAAAAGAGACTAACTTGGGACGAACTTAGACAAACCTTAGAATGAGACTAAAGTTTGTCTTTGTTCGTCCCAAGTTAGTCTCGTTAGTCTCATTCTAAGGTTTGTCTAAGTTCGTCCTTAGAAATAGACTAACTTGGGATGAAATTAGACTAACTTGGGTGAACTTAGACAAACCTTAGAATGAGACTAAAGTTTGTCTTTGTTCGTCCCAAGTTAGTCTCGTTAGTCTCATTCTAAGGTTTGTCAAAGTTCGTCCATAAATAGAGACTAACTTTGGACGAACTTAGACAAACCTTAGAATGAGACTAAAGTTTGTCTTTGTTTGTCCCAAGTTAGTCTCTTTAGTCTCACATTAAGGTTGTCTTAGTTCGTCCTTAAAAGGAGACTAACTTGCGACGAACTTAGACAAACCATAGAATGAGCCTAAAGTTTGTCTTTGTTCATCCCAAGTTAGTCTCGTTAGTCTCATTCTAAGGTTTGTCTAAGTTCGTCCTTAGAAAGAGACTAACTTGGGACGAACTTAGACAAACCTAAGAATGAGACTAAAGTTTGTCTTTGTTCGTCCCAAGATAGTCTCGTTAGTCTCGTTAGTCTCATTTTAAGGTTTGTCTAAGTTCATCCTTAGAAAGAGACTAACTTGGGTTGAACTTAGACAAACCTTAGAATGAGACTAAAGTTTGTCTTTGTTCATCCCAAGTTCGACTCGTTAGTCTCATTCTAAGGCTCGTGTAAGTTCATCCTTAGAAAGAGACTAAATTGGGACGAACTTTGACAAACCTTAGATTGAGACTAAAGTTTGTCGTTGTTCGTCCCAAGTTAGCCCCGTTAGTCTCATTCTTAGGTTTGTTTTATTTCATTCCTAGAAAGAGACTAACTTGGGACGAACTTAGACTAACTTGGGACGAACTTAGACAAACCTTAGAATGAGACTAAAGTTTGTCTTTGTTCGTCCCAAGTTAGTCACGTTAGTCTCATTCTAAGGTTTGTCTAAGTTCGTCCATAGAAAGAGACTAACTTGGGACGAACTTAGACAAACCTTAGAATGAGACTACAGTTTGTCTTTGTTCGTCCCAATTTAGCCTCGTTAGTCTCATTCTAAGGTTTGTCTAAGTTCGTCCTTAGAAATAGACTTACTTGGGATGAAATTGGACAAACCTTAGAATGAGACTAAAGTTTGTCTTTGTTCGTCCCAATTTAGCCTCGTTAGTCTCATTCTAAGGTTTGTCTATGTTCGTCCTTAGAAATAGACTTACTTGGGATGAAATTGGACAAACCCCAGAATGAGAATAAAGTTTGTCTTTGTTTATCCCAAGTTAGTCTCGTTAGTCTCATTCTAAGATTTGTCTAAGTTCGTCCTTAGAAAGAGACTAACTTGGGACAAACTTAGACAAACCTTAGAATGAGACTAAAGTTTTTCTTTATTCATCCCAAGTTAGTCTCGTTAGTCTAATTCTAAGGTTTGTCTAAGTTCGTCCTTAGAAAGAGACTAACTTGGGACGAACTAAGATAAACCATAGAATGAGACTAAAGTTTGTGATTGTTCATCCCAAGTTAGACTCGTTAGTCTCATTCTAAGACTAATTTGGGACGAACTTAGACAAACCTCAGAATGAGACTAAAGTTTGTCTTTGTTCATCCCAAGTTTGTCTCGTTAGTCTCATTCTAAGGTTTGTCTAAGTTCGTCCTTAGAAATAGACTAACTTCGGACGAACTTAGACAAACCTTAGAAGGAGACTAACGTTTGTCTTTGTTCGTCCCAAGTTAGTCTCGTTAGTCTCATTCAAAGGTTTGTCTAAGTTCGTCCTTAGAACGAGGCTAACTTGGTACGAACTTAGAATAACTTGGGACGATATAAGACAAACCTTAGAATGGGACTAAAGTTTGTTTTTGTTGGTCCCAAGTTAGTCTCGTTAGTCTCATTCTATGGTTTGGCTAAGTTCGTCCTTAGAAAGAGACTAACTTAGGATGAACTTGGACAAACCTTAGAATGAGACTAAAGTAAGTCTTTGTTAGTCCCAAGTTAGTCTCGTTAGTCTCATTCGAAGGTTTGTCTAAGTTTGTCCTTTTAAATAGACTAACTTGAAACGAACTTAGACTAACTTGGGATGAACTTAGATGAACCTTAGAATGAGACTAAAGTTTTTCTTTGTTCGTCCCAAGTTAGTCTCGTTAGTCTCATTCTAAGGTTTGTCTAAGTTCGTCCTTAGAAAGAGACTAACTTGGGATGAACATAGACAAACCTTAGAATGAGACTAAAGTTTGTCTTTGTTCATCCCAAGTTCATCTCGTTAGTCTCATTCTAAGGTTTGTCTAACTTCGTCCTTAGAAATAGACTAACTTGGGATGAACTTAGACTAACTTGGGATGAACTTAGACAAACCTTATAATAAGGATAAAGTTTGTCCTTGTTCGTCCCAAGTTAGTCTCGTTAGTCTCATTCTAAGGTTCGTCAAAGTTCATCCTTAGAAAGAGACTAACATGGGACGGACTTTGACAAACCTTAGAATGAGGCTAAAGTTTGTCTTAATTCGTCCCAAGTTATTCTCGTTAGTCTCATTCTAAGGTTTGTCTAAGTTCGTCCTTAGAAAGAGACTAACTTGGGACAAACTTAGACAAACCTTAGATTGAGATTAAAGTTTGTCTTTGTTCGTCCCAAGTTAGTCCCGTTAATCTCATTCTAAGGTTTGTTTTATTTCGTTCTTAGAAAGAGACTTACTTGGGACGAACTTAGACTAACTTGGGATGAACTTAGACAAACCTTAGAATGAGACTAAAGTTTGTCTTTGTTCGTCCAAATTTAGCCTCGTTAGTCTCATTCTAAGATTTGTCAAAGTTCATCCTTAGAAATAGACTAACTTGGGATGAAATTGGACAAACCTTAGAATGAGACTAAAGTTTGTCTTTGTTCGTCCCAAGTTAGTCTCGTTAGTCTCATTCGAAGGTTTGTCAAAGTTCGATCTTAGAAAATGACTAACTTCAGACGAACTAAGATAAACCATATAAAGAGACTAAAGTTTGTCTTTGTTCGTCCCAAGTTAGTCTCGTTAGTCTCATTCTAAGGTTTGTCTAAGTTCATTCTTAGAATGAGACTAACTTGGAACGAACATAGACAAACCTTAGAATGAGACTAAAGTTTGTATTTTTTCGTCCCAAGTTAGTCTCGTTAGTCTCATTCTAAGGTTTGTCACAGTTTGTCCTTAGAAAGAGACTAACTTGGGAAGAACTTAGACAAACCTTAGAATGATACTAAAGTTTGTCTTTGTTCATCCCAAGGTCGTCTCGTTAGTCTCATTCTAAGGTTTATCTAACTTTGTTCTTAGAACGAGACTAACTTGGGACGAACTTAGAATAACTTGGGATGATATTAGACAAACCTTAGAATGAGACTAAAGTTTGTCTTTGTTGGTCTTAAATTAGTCTCGTTAGTCTAATTCTGAGGGTTGTCTAAGTTCGTCCTTTGAAATAGACTAACTTGGGACGAACTTAGACTAACTTGGGATGAACTTAGACAAACCTTAGAATGATCCTAAAGTTTGTCTTTGTTCGTCCCAAGTTAGTCTCGTTAGTCTCATTCTAAGGTTTATCTTAGTTCGTCCTTAGAAAGAGACTAACTTGGGACGAACTTAGACAAAACCTTTGAATGAGAATAAATTTTGTCTTGATTCGTCTCAAGTTAGTCTCGTTAGTCTCATTCTAAGAGTTGTCTAAGTTCGTCCTTAGAAAGAGACTAACTTGGGATGAACTTAGATAAACCTTAGAATGAGACTAAAGTTTGTCTTTGTTCATCCCAAGTTCGTCTCGTTAGTCTCATTCTAAGGTCTGTCTAAGTTTGTCCTTAGAAATAGACTCACTTGGGACGAACTTAGACAAACCATAGAATGAGACTAACGTTTGTCTTTGTTCTTCCAAAGTAAGTCTCGTTAGTCTCATTCAATGGTTTTTCTAAGTTCGTCCTTAGAACGAGGCTAACTTGGGACGAACTTAGAATAACTTGGGACGATATTAGACAAACCATAGAATGAGACTAAAGTTTGTCATTGTTGGTCCCAAGTTAGTCTCGTTAGTCTCACACTAAGGTTTGTCTAAGTTTGTCCTTAGAAAGATACTAACTTGGGACGAACTCAGACAAACCTTAGAATGAGACGAAAGTAAGTCTTTGTTCGTCCCAAGTTAGTCTCGTTAGTCTCATTCGATGGGTTGTCTAAGTTCGTCCTTTGAAAGAGACTAACTTGGGACAAACTTAGACTAACTTGGGATGAACTTAGACGAACCTTAGAATGAGACGAAAGTTTGTCTTTGTTCGTCCCAAGTTAGTCTCGTTAGTCTCATACTAAGGTTTGTCTAAGTTTGTCCTTAGAAAGAGACTAACTTGTGACGAACTTAGACAAATCTTAGAATGAGACTAAAGTTTGTCTTTGCTCATCCCAAGTTAGTCACGTTAGTCACACTTTAAGGTTTGTCTAAGTTCGTCCATAAAAATAGACTAACTTGGGACGTACTCAGACTAACTTGGGACGAACTTAGACAAACCTTAGAATGAGCGTAAAGTTTGTCTTTGTTCGTCCCAAGAGGGTCTCGTTAGTCTCATTGTAAGGTTTGTCTAAGTTCGTCACATGAGACTAAAGTTCATCTTGGGACGATATTAGACAAACCTTAGAATGAGACTAAAGTTCATCTTTGTTGGTCCCAAGTTAGTCTCTCTAGTCTCATTCTAAGGTTTGTCTAAGTTCATCCTTAAAAAGAGACTAACTTGGTACGAACTTAGAAAAACCTTAGAATGAGACAAAATTTTTCTTTGTTGGTCCCAAGTTAGTCTAGTTAGTCTCATTCTAAGTTTTTCTAAGTTCGTCATTAGAAAGAGACTAACTTGGGACAAAATTAGACAAACCTTAGAATTAGACTAAAGTTTGTCTTTGTTCGTCCCAAGTTAGTCTCGTTAGTCTCATTCGAAGGTTTGTCTAAGTTCGTCCTTTGAAATAGACTAACTTGGGACGAACTTAGACTAACTTGGGACGAACTTAGACGAACCTTAGAATGAGACTAAAGTTTGTCTTTGTTCGTCCCAAGTTAGTCTCGTTAGTCTCGTTAGTCTCATTCTAAGGTTTGTCTAAGTTTGTCCTTAGAGAAAGACTTACTTGGGACGAACTTAGACAAACCTTAGAATGAGACAAAAGTTTGTCTTTGTTCGTCCCAAGTTAGTCTTATTAACCTCACTTTAAGGGTTGTCTAAGTTCGTCCACAGAAATAGACTAACTTGGGACGTACTTAGACTAACTTGGGATGAACTTAGACAACCCTTACAATAAGAGTAAAGTTTGTCTTTGTTCATCCCAAGAGAGTCTCGTTTTTTTTTAAACTGGACGGTGCCAGCAAATTTATTCAAAGTAGGATCCGAAAAGCCCGGATCATGGCGATTACACCAGAAGCTCTCAAGCGCCTGGGGAGGAGCCCCAGAGAAACGCCGAACAAGCCAGCCCTAGCACAGGACACGAAAGCAGACTACCCAAAGAACAGACTAAAAACGGCTCTCAAGCGCCGAGACTGGGATCGTTGGCCCCAACCTCTAACAACGCCGAACAAGCCTACAAAGACACCACACACAAGAAAACACAGACAAAAACACGGACACAGAAAGGACGAGACGACACCAAACCAACGGAGCTATTCATGGTCACGCATCGCAGCCCTAATGCCAAGATCGTTATACAGATCCTTATCTAGAAACATACTGCCATTCTTGCACCAACTAGGGAGCTTTAGGTAGTCTCCAACCAAGGCCACCTTGCATTGCTTTGGAAGGCCAGACATACACGAGAATGCCCCAGCGGGAATCTTAGCAAAGCAGAGGGAAATGGCCGCCCCATTGACAGCAGGCGGAATGTGGCTAAACTGGAGATGCCCCAGCATTTTTCTGATCAGAGGTGGGGTTAAACGGAGCTTTGATCAGAGGCCCAACCTTTACTGCCCAATTTTTGAGGTGACCAACAATGTCTCTACACTCTCCCTCATGGATCATGTGGTTTCTATAGAGCCATGTCTCCCAAACACAGCAGCAAGCAAGAGCAACTTGCAGGCAGTTGATGAAATCCTTCGTATTTGGCTTCCATAGCCATCCCACAGCAAGGTCGATTTTGGTAGTAGGCATCTCTCTGTTGAAAAGGGTGCAGATGAACTTCCAGCCACGCCTAGCAACAAGAGAGTCTCGTTAGTCTCATTGTAAGGTTTTTCTAAGTTCGCCCTTAGAAAGAGACAAACTTGGGACGAACTTAGACAAACCTTAGAATGAGACTAAAGTTTGTCTTTGTTCGTCCCAAGTTAGTCTCGTTAGTCTCATTCTAAGGTTTGTCTAAGTTCGCCCTCAGAAAGAGACTAACTTGGGACGAACTTAGACAAACATTAGAATGAGACTAAAGTTTGTCATTGTTCGTCCCAAGTTAGTCTCGTTAGTCTCATTCTAAGGTTTGTCTTAGTTCATCCTTAAAAAGAGACTAACTTGGGACGAACTTAGACAAACCTTAGAATGAGACTAAAGTTTGTCTTTGTTCGTCCCAAGTTAGTCTCGTTAGTCTCATTCTATGGTTTGTCTAGGTTCGTCCTTAGAAAGAGACTAACTTGGGATGAACTTAGACAAACCTTAGAATGAGACTAAAGTTTGTCTTTGTTCATCACAAGTTAGTCTCGTTAGTCTCATTCTAAGGTTTGTCTAAGTTCGTCCTTAAAAATAGACTAACTTGGGATGAAATTACACTAACTTGAGATGAACTTAGACAAACCTTAGAATGAGACTAAAGTTTGTCTTTGTTCGTCCGAAGTTAGTCTCGTTAGTCTCATTCTAAGGTTTGTCAAAGTTCATCCTTAAAAAGAGACGAACTTAGACAAACATTAGAATGAGACTAAAGTTTGTCTTTGTTTGTCCCAAGTTAGTCTCATTAGTCTCATTCTAAGGTTTGTCATTGTTCGTCTTTAAAAAGAGTCTAACTTGGGACGAACTTAGACAGACCTTAGAATGAGACTAAAGTTTGTCTTTGTTCGTCCCAAGTTAGTCTCGTTAGTCTCATTCTAAGGTTTGTCTAAGTTCATCCTTAGAAAGTGACTAACTTGGGATGAACTTAGACAAACCTTAGAATGAAACTAAAGTTTGTCTTTGTTCATCCCAAGTTCGTCTCGTTAGTCTCATTCTATGGTTTGTCTAAGTTCGTCCTTAGAAATAGACTAACTTGGGACGAACTTAGACTAACTTGTGATGAACTTAGACAAACCTTAGAATGAGGCTAAAGTTTGTCTTTGTTCTTCCCAAGTTAGTCTTGTTAGTCTCATTCAAAGGATCGTCTAAGTTCGTCCTTAGAAAGAGACTAACTTGGGACGAACTTTGGCAAACCATAGAATGAGACTAAAGTTTGTCTTAGTTTTCCCAAGTTATTCTCGTTAGTCTCATTCTAAGGTTTGTCTAAGTTCGTCCTTAGAAATAGACTAACTTGGGATGAAATTAGACAAACCTTAGAATGAGACTAAAGTTTGTCTTTGCTCATCCTAAGTTAGTCTCGTTAATCTCATTCTGAGGTTTGTTTAAGGTCATCCTTAGAAAGTGACTAACTTGGGACAAACTTAGACAAACCTTAGAATGAGACTAAAGTTTGTCTTTGTTCGTCCCAAGTTAGTCTCGTTAGTCTCACTTTAAGGTTTGTCTAAGTTCGTCCATAAAAATAGACTAACTTGGGACGTACATAGACTAACTTGGGACGAACTTAGACAAACCTTAGAATGAGCGTAAAGTTTGTCTTTTTTCGTCCCAAGAGAGTCTCGTTAGTCTCATTGTAAGGTTTGTCTAAGTTCGTCCTTAGAAAGAGACTAACATGGGATGAACTTAGACAAACCTTTGAATGAGACTGAAGTTTGTCTTTGTTCGTTCCAAGTTAGTCTCGTTAGTCTCATTCTAAGGTTTGTCTAAGTTCGTCCTTAGAAAGAGACTAACTTGGGACGAAATTAGACAAACATTAGAATGAGACTAAAGTTTGTCTTTGTTCGTCCCAAGTTAGTCTCGTTAGTCCCATTCTAAGGTTTGTCTAAGTTCATCCTTAAAAAGAGACTAACTTGGGACGAACTTAGACAAACCTTAGAATGAGACTAAAGTTTGTGTTTGTTCGTACCAAGCTAGTCTCGTTAGTCTCATTCTAAGGTTTGTCTAAGTTCGTCCTTAGAAAGAGACTAACTTGGGACGAACTTAGAATTACTTGAGATGATATTTGACAAACCTTAGAATGAGACTAAAGTTTGCCTTTGTTGATCCCAAGTTAGTCTCGTTAGTCTAATTCTAAGGTTTGTCTAAGTTCGTCCTTTGAAATAGACTAACTTGGGACGAACTTAGACTAACTTGGGACGAACTTAGACAAACCTTAGAGTGATCCTAAAGTTTGTCTTTGTTCATCCCAAGTTAGTCTCGTTAGTCTCATTCTGAGGGTTGTATAAGTTCGTCCTTAGAAAGAGACTAATTTGGGATGAACTTAGATAAACCATAGAATGAGACTAAAGTTTGTCTTTGTTCATCCCAAGTTCGTCTCGTTAGTCTCATTCTAAGGTTTGTCTAAGTTTGTCCTTAGAAATTGACTAACTTGGGACGAACTTAGACAAACCTTAGAATGAGAATAACGTTTGTCTTTGTTCTTCCCAAGTTAGTCTCGTTAGTCTCATTCAAAGGTTTGTCTAAGTTCGCCGTTAAAACGAGGCTAACTCGGGACGAACTTAGAATAACTTGGGACGATATTAGACAAACCTTAGACTGAGACTAAAGTTTGTATTTGTTGGTCCCAAGTTAGTCTCGTTAGTCTCATTCGAAGGTTTGTCTAAGTTCGTCCTTTGAAAGAGACTAACTTGGGATGAACTTAGACTAACATTAGAATGAGACTAAAGTTTGTCTTTGTTCGTCCCAAGTTAGTCTCGTTAGTCTCATTCTAAGGTGTGTCTTAGTTCGTCCTTAAAAAGAGACTAACTTGGGACGTACTTAGACTTACTTGGGACGAACTTAGACAAACCGTAGAATGAGACTAAAGTTTGTCTTTGTTCGTCCCAAGTTAGTCTCGTTAGTCTCATTGTAAGGTTTGTCTAAGTTCGTCCTTAGAAAGAGAATAACATGGGACGAACTTAGACAAACCTAAGAATGAGACTAAAGTTTGTCTTTGTTCATTCCAAGTTAGTCTCGTTAGTCTCATTCTAAGGTTTGTCTAAGTTCGTCCTTAGAAAGAGACTAACTTGGGACGAACTTAGACAAACATTAGAATGAGACTAAAGTATGTCTTTGTTCGTCCCAAGTTAGTCTCGTTAGTCTCATTCTAAGGTGTGTCTTAGTTCGTCCTTAAAAAGAGACTAACTTGGGACGAACTTAGACTAACTTGGGACGAACTTAGACGAACCTTAGAATGAGACTAAAGTTTCTCTCTGTTCGTCCCAAGTTAGTCTCGTTAGTCTCATTCTAAGGTTTGTCTAAGTTTGTCCTTAGAAAGAGACTAACTTGGGACGAACTTAGATAAACCTTAGAATGAGACTAAAGTTTGTCTTTGTTCGTCCCAAGTTAGTCTTGTTAATCTCACTTTAAGGGTTGTCTAAGTTCGTCCATAGAAATAGACTAACTTGGGACGTACTTAGACTAACTTGGGACGAACTTAGACAAAGCTTAGAATGAGCGTAAAGTTTGTCTTTGTTCATCCCAAGAGAGTCTCGTTAGTCTCATTGTAAGGTATGTCAAGTTCGTCGTTAGAAAGAGACTAACTTGGGATGAACTTAGACAAACCTTAGAATGAGACTAAAGTTTGTTTTTGTTTGTCCCAAGTTAGTCTCGTTAGTCTCATTCTAAGGTTTGTCTAAGTTCGCCCTTAGAAAGAGACTAACTTGGGACGAACTTTGACAAACATTAGAATGAGACTAAAGTTTGTCTTTGTTCGTCCCAAGTTAGTCTCGTTAGATTCATTCTAAGGTTTGTCTTAGTTCGTCCTTAAAAAGAGACTAACTTGGGACGAACTTAGACAAACCTTAGAATGGGACTGAAATTTGTCTTTGTTCGTCCCAAGTTAGTCTCGTTAGTCTCATTCTAAGGTTTGTCTAAGTTCGTCCTTAAAACGAGGCTAACTCGGGACGAACTTAGAATAAGTTGGGACGATATTAGACAAACCTTAGAATGAGACTAAAGTAAGTCTTTGTTCGTCCCAAGTTAGTCTCGTTAGTCTCATTCGAAGGTTTGTCTAAGTTCATCCTTTGAAAGAGACTAACTTGGGACGAACTTAGACTAACTTGGGATGAACTTAGACGAACCTTAGAATGAGACTAAAGTTTGTCTTTGTTCGTCCCAAGTTAGTCTCGTTAGTCTCATACTAAGGTTTGTCTAAGTTTGTCCTTAGAAAGAGACAAACTTGGGAAGAACTTAGACAAACCTTAGAATGAGACAAAAGTTTGTCTTTGCTCATCCCAAGTTTGTCTCGTTAATCTCATTCTGAGGTTTGTTTAAGTTCGTCCTTAGAAAGAGACTAACTTGGTACGAACTTAAACAAACCTTAGAATGAGACTAAAGTTTGTCTTTGTTGGTCCCAAGTTAGTCTCGTTAGTCTGACTTTAAGGTTTGTCTAAGTTTGTCCATAAAAATAGACTAACTTGGGACGTACTTAGACTAACTTGGGACGAACTTAGACAAACCTTAGAATGAGCGTAAAGTTTGTCTTTGTTCGTCCCAAGAGGGTTTCGTTAGTCTCATTGTAAGGTTCGTCTAAGTTCGTCCTTAGAAAGAGAAGAACTTGGGACGAACTTATACAAACCTTAGAATGAGACTAAAGTTTGTCTTTGTTCGTCCCAAGTTTGTCTCGTTAGTCTCATTCTAAGGTTTGTCTAAGTTCGTCCTTTGAAAGAGACTAACTTAGGATGAACTTAGACAAACATTAGAATGAGACTAAAGTTTGTCTTTGTTTGTCCCAAGTTAGTCGCGTTAGTCTCATTCTAGGGTCACTCTTAGTTCGTCCTTAGAAAGATACTAACTTGGGACGAACTTAGACAAACATTAGAATGAGACTAAAGTTTGTCCATGTTCGTCCCAAGTTAGTCTCGTTAGTCTCATTCTAAGGTTTGTCTAAGTTCGTCCATAGAAAGAGACTAACTTGGGACGAACTTAGACAAACCTTAGAATGAGACTACAGTTTATCTTTGTTCGTCCCATTTTAGTCTTGTTAGTCTCATTCTAAAGTTTTTCTAAGTTCGTCCTTAGAAATAGACTAACTTGGGATGAAATTGGACAAACCTTAAAATGAGACTAAAGTAAGTCTTTGTTCGTACCAAGTTAGTCTCGTTAGTCTCATTCGAAGGTTTGTCTAAGTTCATCCTTTGAAAGAGACTAACTTGGGACAAACGTAGACTAACTTGGGACGAACTTAGACAAACCTCAGAATGAGACTACAGTTTGTCTTTGTTCATCCCAAGTTTGTCTCGTTAGTCTCATTCTAAGGTTGGTCTAAGTTCGTCCTCAGAAATAGACTAACTTGGGACGAACTTAGACAAACCTTAAATTGAGACTAACGTTTGTCTTTGTTCTTCCCAAGTTAGTCTCGTTAGTCTCATTTAAAGGTTTGTCTAAGTTCGTGCTTAGAACGAGGCCAACTTGGGACGAACTTAGAATAACTTGGGATGATATTAGATAAACCTTAGAATGAGACTAAAGTTTGTCTTTGTTGGTCCCAAGTTAGTCTCGTTAGTCTCACTCTAAGTTTTGTCAAAGTTCGTCCTTAGAAAGAGAGTAACTTTGGACGAAATTAGACAAAGCTTAGAATGAGACTAAAGTAAGTCTTTGTTCGTCCCAAGTTAGTCTCGTTAGTCTCATTCGAAGGTTTGTCTAAGTTCGTCCTTTGAAAGAGACTAACTTGGGACAAACTTAGACTAACTTGGGACGAACTTAGACTAACCTTAGAATGAGACTAAAGTTTGTCTCTGTTCTTCCCAAGTTTGTCTCGTTAGTCTCATTCTAAGGTTTGTCTAAGTTTGTCCTTAGAAAGAGACTAACTTGGGATGAACTTAGACAAACCTTAGAATGAGACTAAAGTTTGTCTTTGCTCATCCAAAGTTAGTCTCGTTAGTCTCACTTTAAGGTTTGTTTAAGTTCATCCATAAAAATAGACTAACTTGGGACGTACTTAGACTAACTTCGGGCTAACTTAGACAAACCTTAGAATGAGCGTAAGGTTTGTCTTTGTTCGTCCCAAGAGAGTCTCGTTAGTCTCATTGTAAGGTTTGTCTAAGTTCGTCCTTAGAAAGAGACTAACATGGGACGAACTTAGACAAACCTTAGAATGAGACTAAAGTTTGTCTTTGTTCTTTCCAAGTTAGTCTCGTTAGTCTCATTCTAAGGTTTGTCTAAGTTCGTCCTTAGAAAGAGACTAACTTGGGACAAACTTAGACAAACATTAGAATGAGACTAAAGTTTGTCTTTGTTCGTCCCAAGTTAGTCTCGTTAGTCTCATTCTAAGGTTTGTCTTAGTTCGTCCTTTAAAAGAGACTAACTTGGGACGAACTTAGACAAACCTTAGAATGAGACTAAAGTTTGTCTTTGTTCTTTCCAAGTTAGTCTCGTTAGTCTCATTCTAAGGTTTGTCTAAGTTCGTCCTTAGAAAGAGACTAACTTGGGACGAACTTAGACAAACATTAGAATGAGACTAAAGTTTGTCTTTGTTCGTCCCAAGTTAGTCTCGTTAGTCTCATTCTAAGGTTTGTCTAAGTTCGTCCATAGAAAGAGACTAACTTGGGATGAACTTAGACAAACCTTAGAATGAGACTACAGTTTATCTTTGTTCGTCCCATTTTAGTCTTGTTAGTCTCATTCTAAGGTTTTTCTAAGTTCGTCCTTAGAAATAGACTAACTTGGGATGAAATTGGACAAACCTTAAAATGAGACTAACGTTTGTCTTTGGTCGTCCCAAATTAGTCTCCTTAGTCTCATTCTAAGGTTTGTCTAAGTTCGTCCTTAGAAATAGACTAACTTGGGACGAACTTAGACAAACCTTAGAATGAGACTAATTTTTGTCTTTGTTCATCCCAAGTTAGTCTCGTTAGTCTCATTCAAAGGTTTGTCTAAGTTCGTCCTTTGAACGAGACTAACTTGGGACGAACTTAGAATAACTTGGGACGATATTAAACAAACCTTAGAGTGAGACTAAAGTTTGTCTTTGTTGTTCCCAAGTTAGTCTCGCTAGTCTCATTCTAAGTTAGTCTAAGTTCGTCCTTAAAAAGACACTAACTTGGGATGAACTTAGACAAACCTCTGAATGAGACTAAAGTTTGTCTTTGTTCATCCCAAGTTTGACTCGTTAGTCTTATAACGAGGCTAACTTGGGACGAACTTAGAATAACTTGGGACGATATTAGACAAACCTTAGAATGAGACTAAGGTTTGTCTTTGTTGGTCCCAATTTAGTTTCGTTAGTCTCACTCTAAGATTTGTCTAAGTTCGTCCTTAGAAAGAGACTAACTTTGGACGAAATTAGACAAACCTTAGAATGAGACTAAAGTAAGTCTTTGTTCGTACCAAGTTAGTCTCGTTAGTCTCATTCGAAGTTTGTCTAAGTTCATCCTTTGAAAGAGACTAACTTGGGACAAACGTAGACTAACTTGGGACGAACTTAGACAAACCTCAGAATGAGACTACAGTTTGTCTTTGTTCATCCCAAGTTTGTCTCGTTAGTCTCATTCTAAGGTTGGTCTAAGTTCGTCCTCAGAAATAGACTAACTTGTGACGAACTTAGACAAACCTTAAATTGAGACTAACATTTGTCTTTGTTTTTCCCAAGTTAGTCTCGTTAGTCTCATTCTAAGGTTTGTCTAAGTTCGTCCTTAGAACGAGGCCAACTTGGGACGAACTTAGAATAACTTGGGACGATATTAGATAAACCTTAGAATGAGACTAAAGTTTGTCTTTGTTGGTCCCAAGTTAGTCTCGTTAGTCTCACTATAAGTTTTGTCAAAGTTCGTCCTTAGAAAGAAAGTAACTTTGGACGAAATTAGACAAACCTTAGAATGAGACTAAAGTAAGTCTTTGTTCGTCCCAAGTTAGTCTCGTTAGTCTCATTCGAAGGTTTGTCTAAGTTCATCCTTTGAAAGAGACTAACTTGGGACAAACTTAGACTAACTTGGGACGAACTTAGACTAACCTTAGAATGAGACTAAAGTTTGTCTTTGTTATTCCCAAGTTTGTCTCGTTAGTCTCATTCTAAGGTTTGTCTAAGTTTGTCCTTAGAAAGAGACTAACTTGGGACGAACTTAGACAAACCTTAGAATGAGACTAAAGTTTGTCTTTGCTCATCCAAAGTTATTTTCGTTAATCTCATTCTGAGGTTTGTTTAAGTTCGTCCTTAGAAACTGACTAACTTGAGACAAACTTAGACAAACCTTAGAATGAGACTAAAGTTTGTCTTTGTTCGTCCCAAGTTAGTCTCGTTAGTCTCACTTTAAGGTTTGTTTAAGTTCATCCATAAAAATAGACAAACTTGGGACGTACTTAGACTAACTTGGGGCTAACTTAGACAAACCTTAGAATGAGCGTAAGGTTTGTCTTTGTTCGTCCCAAGAGAGTCTCGTTAGTCTCATTGTAAGGTTTGTCTAAGTTCGTCCTTAGAAAGAGACTAACATGGGACGAACTTAGACAAACCTTAGAATGAGACTAAAGTTTGTCTTTGTTCTTTCCAAGTTAGTCTCGTTAGTCTCATTCTAAGGTTTGTCTATGTTCGTCCTTAGAAAGAGACTAACTTGGGACGAACTTAGACAAACATTAGAATGAGACTAAAGTTTGTCTTTGTTCGTCCCAAGTTAGTCTCGTTAGTCTGATTCTATGGTTTTTCTTAGTTCGTCCTTAAAAAGAGACTAACTTGGGACGAACTTAGACAAACCTTAGAATGAGACTAAAGTTTGTCTTTGTTCGTCCCAAGCTAGTCTCGTTAGTCTCATTCTAAGGTTTGTCTAAGTTCGTCCTTAGAAAGAGACTAACTTGGGACGAACTTAGACAAACATTAGAATGAGACTAAAGTTTGTCTTTATTCGTCCCAATTTAGTCTTGTTAGTCTCATTCTAAGGTTTGTCTAAATTTGTCTTTAGAAATAGACTAACTTGGGATGAAATTGAACAAACCTTAAAATGAGACTAACGTTTGTCTTTGGTCGTCCCAAATTAGTCTCGTTAGTCTCATTCTAAGGTTTGTCTAAGTTCGTCCTTAGAAATAGACTAACTTGGGACGAACTTAGACAAACCTTAGAATGAGGCTAACGTTTGTCTTTGTTCGTCCCAAGTTAGTCTCGTTAGTCTCATTCAAAGGTTTGTCTAAGTTCTTCCTTAGAACGAGACTAACTTGGGACGAACTTAGAATAACTTGGGACGATATTAAACAAACCTTAGAATGAGACTAAAGTTTGTCTTTGTTGGTCCCAATTTAGTCTCGCTAGTCTCATTCTAAGGTTAGTCTAAGTTCATCCTTAAAAAGAGTCTAACTTGGGACGAACTTAGACAAACCTCAGAATGAGACTAAAGTTTGTCTTTGTTCATCCCAAGTTTGTCTCATTAGTCTCATTCTAAGGTTTGTCTAAGTTCGTCCTTAGAAATAGACTAACTTAGGACGAACTTTAACAAACCTTAGAATGAGACTAACGTTTGTCTTTGTTCTTCCCAAGGTAGTCTTGTTAGTCTCATTCAAAGGTTTGTCTAAGTTCGTCCTTCGAACAAGGCTATCTTGGGATGAACTTAGAATAACTTGGGACGATATTAGACAAACCTTAGAATGAGACTAAAGTTTGTCTTTGTTGGTCGCAAGTTAGTCTCGTTAGTCTCACTCAAAGGTTTGTCTAAGTTCGTCCTTAACAAGAGACTAACTTTGGACGAAAATAGACAAACCTTAGAATGAGACCAAAGTAAGTCTTTTTTCGTCCCAAGTTAGTCTCGTTAGTCTCATTCGAAGGTTTGTCCAAGTTCGTCCTTTGAAAGAGACTAACTTGGGACAAACTTAGACTAACTTGGGACGAACTTAGACGAACCTTAGAATGAGACTAAAGTTTGTCTTTGTTCGTCCCAAGTTTGTCTCGTTAGTCTCATTCTAAGGGTTGTCTAAGTTTGTCCTTAGAAAGAGACAAACTTGGGATGAACTTAGACAAACCTTAGAATGAGACTACAATTTATCTTTGTTCGTCCCAATTTAGTCTCGTTAGTCTCATTCTAAGGTTTGTCTAAGTTCGTCCTTAGAAATAGACTAACTTGTGATGAAATTGGACAAACCATAAAATGAGACAAACGTTTGTCTTTGGTCGTCCCAAATTTGTCTCATTAGTCTCATTCTAAGGTTTGTCTAAGTTCGTCCTTAGAACGAGACTAACTTGGGACGAACTTATAATAACTTGGGACGAACTTAGAATAACTTCGGACGATATTAGACAAACCTTAGAATGAGAGTAAAGTTCATCTTTGTTGGTCCCAAGTTAGTCTCGCTAGTCTCATTCTAAGGTTTGTCTAAGTTCGTCCTTAAAAAGAGACTAACTTGGGACGAACTTAGACAAACCTTAGAATGAGACTAAAGTTTGTCTGTGTTGGTCCCAAGTTAGTCTCGTTAGTCTCATTCTAAGTTTGTCTAAGTTCGTCCTTAGAAAGGGACTAACTTGGGACGAAATTAGACATACCTTAGAATGAGACTAAAGTTTGTCTTTGTTCGTCCCAAGTTAGTCTCGTTAGTCTCATCCGAAGGTTTGTCCAAGTTTGTCCTCTGAAATAGAGTAACTTGGGACGAACTTAGACTAACTTGGGACGAACTTAGACGAACCTTAGAATGAGACTAAAGTTTGTCTTTATTCATCCAAGTTAGTCTCGTTAGTCTCATTCTAAGGTTTGTCTAAGTTTGTCCTTAGAAAGAGACTAACTAGGGACGAACTTAGACAAACCTTAGAATGAGACTAAAGTTTGTCTTTGTTCGTCCCAAGTTAGTCTTGTTAATCTCACTTTTAGGGTTGTCTAAGTTCGTCCATAGAAATAGACAAACTTGGGACGTACTTAGACTAACTTGGGACGTACTTAGACTAACTTGGGACGAACTTAGACAAACCTTAGAATGAGCGTAAAGTTTGTCTGTGTTCGTCCCAAGAGAGTCTCGTTAGTCTCATTGTAAGGTCTGTCTAAGTTCGCCCTTAGAAAGAGACTTTCTTGGGACGAACTTAGACAAACCTTAGAATGAGACTAAAGTTTGTCTTTGTTCATCCCAAGTTAGTCTCGTTAGTCTCATTCAAAGGTTTGTCTAGGTTCGTCCTTCGAAAGAGACTAACTTGGGACGAACTTAGACAAACCTTAGAATGAGACTAAAGTTTGTCTCTGTTCATCACAAGTTAGTCTCGTTAGTCTCATTATAAGGTTTGTCTAAGTTCGTCCTTAGAAATAGACTAACTTGGGACGAAATTAGACTAACTTGGGACGAAATTAGAGTAACTTGGGACGAACTTAGACAAAACTTAGAATGAGACTAAAGTTTGTCTCTGTTCATCACAAGTTAGTCTCGTTAGTCTAATTATAAGGTTTGTCTAAGTTCATCCTTAGAAATAGACTAACTTGGGACGAAATTAGACTAACTTGGGACGAAATTAGACTAACTTGGGACGAACTTCGATGAACAGGCTGTCGTCGTACCTGTGCAAAAACAATTTATATTTTCCTCACTTCGAACCGTGGATTAGAACAGCGGTAAGCAAGGGTCGAACCCAAGGGAGCTTTGGGGCTGATTTGACTCGCCTTCGGACACTCTTCTGGCCGGACTCTTGGTCTGGGGCACTAGCTGGACATGCATACTTGATGCTAGGACCTTGAAATCACCCCATTGTGTGGACGGATTAGGCCGGAGAGGCTCTCAAAGTTGGCATCTCAGCCAGCCGGAAAAACAGGCCCTGAAATTTGGCTAAGTCCTGAAATCTGCGCTGATCGTGCTCATGGGTTCTTGCTCCCTTCGTTCCTTGCTCGTGGCTCGAAATTCACTTGGGTTTGGCCTGAGGTGTAGCCTGACATATGGGCAAGACCATGGTGTGGTCCGATTTGTGCTGGGCTGGACCTTCTCCAAACGACGGGTGCTTCTTTCACCGAGCACGACCAGCCTGCGGACGCGCCTGGGCGCCTGGGCCTGATGGAACGCTGGTCGGCCTCACAGATTCATGCCCCGAGCGTTGCTTGGTTGTTGGTCGAAAATCCAATTGGTTTTGCCTGAGTCATAGCCTGACATACGAGCTACAAACTGCTGGTCTCCGATCATGGATTGGATCCTCCAGTGTCAAACGACACTTGCCTCATTCTCTGAGTACGGCCAGCCTGCGGGTCTCGGGTCCTTGTGGTGTTTTTGGCTCCAAAAGCCATATTTTGAATGTGATTCCTCCTAGAGCTTCCAAATCACCTGAAACACGAAACAACACTAAAAAGTAACTGTTCGCATAATAAAGTGAATGAAATGGTGGGAATTAATGACTCGATGAGTCGTATAAATACGGCTCATCAAACCACCCCACACTTAAACTTGTTCGTCCCGAACAAGAACTAGGTCATAAGAGGAACGAATAATGTAAACACCACAATGCTTCGGTTATCCTAGACGAGCTACATGGACATGAATTAATTACTCTAGATCTCGCCTGTTATGCATGCTCGCTACTAATATCTTTGTGCTAAAACATGGGTTAAAGATACGTGTTACCTTTGGGTCGAGATGCAAATCAATTCGGATGTCTCGGGAGATAGCCCTTTTAGACCCATGAACCCTCATTCTCGGACTCGAACTCACTGCTATATGGTTATGCTTTGCCGCTTTTTCTTGCACGTGATTGATTCGAGCTTCAAAGTGTTGAGTGTTATTCGGCCAGCTATAGTGTCATCTGATCTGGGATTTCAATGATGCTGTCACATGAGACGTGTGGACTATCACGATGGTTTGTGGATTTGTTGCTTTGTAGTGCGGATTGTGATTTGCTCGAACCGTGGTTCCTTCTCCTTTTGACGCGAGTCAAGCCGAGGGTCGCTCGTCTATTTTCCCGGTTACTCGGATTAGAAACCTTCCTGCTCTTACTCATCCTCGTCCTTTCGACACGGGTCAAGTCAAGGGTCGCTTGCCTATGTTCTCGGCTACTTGGACTAGAGCTTGGACGGTGTGAAGTTTTCCCGTCCCGACCAACCGCAAGGGTGCCGCAGTGGCGGAGCAGACTCGTACTTATGTCGTCTCGAAGTGCTAGCCTCCACGAGCTCTACATAACCATACATCCTGAGTTCGGTCTTTGAATGATCTGTCAAGTCTCTCTAGGGCGTTTCTATCAACTCCACATCCCTGTTTATCTCAACTAACAAAGGCACGTAAAGATTTTAAGATCACATGTTAGTCGCACAAATCAAGGTTCGTCAAAGACATGCATGTAAAATCGGCTATATCTATTTCACCTAATCATTATCCACTACTGCAAGTCTAGGAAATAGTGAAGTATCATGTACAAAAATTTTAAAAATGACTCGAAACGTGCTGACTCTGTATGGTGGGCATGCTGACTCGATAACTGACTCATAACTGACTCTCCCACCCCACACTTTTGAAATGAGCCGTGTCCTCACGGCACGACTCAAATCTAGACACACAAATGCATGCAATAAATAGATAAGGTAAGGAAAAGGGTAGAACGAGACTCCCCTGGGATGTAGACGGTGGTCGGCTGAACTCGGATCAAGTCCGGGGGCTAAAATGCGTAGCTCCAAGGGGATTTTCCGGCCGACTAAGTCCAATCCCTGCAAAATGAAACCGATTCCTTTCCAAGGTACAATGTGACAATAATGACTCAAAACAAACATAATAAGTAAATAAACTGAAAAGCAAAAGGTGCAGGGCTGCCTCCCTGCGAGCGCCTTGTTTAACGTCGTTGGCTCGACAGTACCTCCTCTAAGTGTCAGGAGGCTCGGCAAGAGGAATTTCATCAGCGGTGGTGTCAAGGGGCTCGGCTAGGTCAAACTCCTGGGCGGGTATCTCGAGCTCTCCGTGGTAGTGCTTCACCCTCTGCCCGTTGCTCTTAAAGCGTCGCCCATCTGCAGGGCACTCTAGCTCGAGCGCTCCATGGTTATAAACGTGAGTAACTGAATATGGGCCTGTCCATCTGGACCGCAACTTGCCTGGCATCAATTGTAGGCGTGATGAAAAGACCAGGACCTGCTGCCCAACTTCAAACGAGCGCCTGAGTATAAATTTGTCGTGGTAGAGCTTGGTCCGCGCCTTGTAGTCTGTTTGGCTCTCATAAGCCTCGAGGCGCAACTCATCCAACTCGCACAACTGTAGTTTCCTGTCTAGCCCGGCTGCCTGTAAATCTGGATTGCACTTCTTCAGTGCCCAATATGCCTTATGCTCGAGCTCAACCGGTAAGTGGCACGCCTTCCCATAGATCAACCGAAAAGGCGAGGTGCCGATCGGGGTCTTGTAAGCTGTCCTGTATGCCCACAATGCCTCATCTAACCGCTGGCTCCAATCCTTCCTAGTCGGTCCTACCATCTTCTCCAGAATTCCCTTAATTTCGCGGTTGGAGATCTCCGCTTGCCCATTCGTCTGGGGGTGATATGCTGTGGAAGTCCGGTGATGAACATGGTAGCGCTTCAGTGTGGATGCCATGATGCGGTTGCAGAAGTGCGTCCCCTGATCACTGATAATGGCCTTAGGTACTCCGTACCTGCAAAAGATGTTAGTGCGCAAAAAGTCTACGACAGTTTTAGCATCAGCACATCTAGTGGCCTTGGCCTCTACCCACTTGGACACATAATCAACTGCAACTAAGATAAACTCAAAACCACATGAGGCAGGAAAAGGACCCATGAAATCTATCCCCCAAATGTCAAACACATCATTCACTAATATGGGGACCTGTGGCATCTCCTGTCTGGCCGAAATGTTACCTACTCTCTGGCATCTATCACATCTCTTACAATGATCGTAGGCATTTCTAAAAACATGTGGCCAAAAGAATCCACTATCCAATATCTTCCTAGCAGTCCTCCTAGGGCCAAAATGGCCTCCACACTCTAACTCATGGCAGAAACTAATAACTGAAGCAATCTCATCATCAGGGATGCACCGTCTAAGAATCTGATCTACACCTATTTTCCACAAGTACGGATCATCCCACACATAGTATTTAGCATCATGCTTCAATTTCAAACGCTGTGCCCTAGAATATGAGGGCGGGAACTTACCTCCGACCAGGTAGTTCACTATGGGAGCGAACCAGGGCAGCTTACCCGAAATAGCATACAAGTGCTCATCTGGAAACGTCTCGGTAATCTGCCCGGCATCCTCCTCTCTGACAAGACGGCTCAAGTGATCTGCAACTGTGTTCTCTATGCCCTTCTTGTCCCGAATCTCCACGTCAAACTCCTGTAGGAGCAGGATCCACCTAATGAGCCTCGGTTTCGCCTCCTTCTTCGTCATCAAGTACCTAATAGCTGCATGGTCAGAATAGACGACAACCTTAGTACATAACAGATATGATCTAAATTTCTCCAAGGCGAAAACCACGGCTAGCAGCTCCTTCTCTATGGTCGAATAGTTCTTCTGGGCCACGTCCAGTGTCCTCGAAGCGTAGTAGATCACCACGGGCTTCTTGTCCACCTTCTGACCAAGAACTGCTCCTACGGCATAATCACTCGCGTCACACATAATCTCAAATGGCTGAGTCCAGTCCGGAGCTCTAATGATGGGCGTGCTGGTGAGGGCCTCCTTCAGCTCGTCAAATGCTGCCCTGCACTGATCTGTAAACTCAAAAGGAACATCTTTCTGCAAGAGGTTAGATAAAGGCAGTGCCTTTTTCGAGAAATCCTTAATGAATCTACGATAGAAACCAGCATGCCCAAGAAATGACTTAATATCACGGACTGTAGAGGGATATGGCAGAGTAACAATCAAATCTATCTTAGCCTTGTCTACCTCTATCCCCTCACGTGAGACTATGTGACCGAGTACAACTCCATGAGTAACCATAAAATGACACTTTTCATAATTGAGCACCAAATTCATAGAAACACAACGCGCAAGTACCATGCTCAAATTTTCTAGACATGCATCAAAAGTGTCACCATGCAAAGTGAAGTCATCCATAAACACCTCAATAAATGACCCTATCATGTCAGAGAATATGCTAGTAACCACCCTCTGAAAAGTACCTGGTGCGTTACACAAGCCAAAAGACATCCGGCGAAAAGCAAACGTACCGAATGGACATGTAAAGGTCGTCTTCTCCTGATCCTCGGGTGCTATGGGAATCTGGTTATAGCCTGAAAAACCATCTTGAAAACAAAAATAAGGCTTACATACCAAGCGGTCGAGCATCTGGTCAATAAATGGAAGAGGAAAGTGATCCTTGCGCGTAACTGCATTCAGCTTCCTGTAGTCTATGCACATGCGCCATCCATTCTTGACTCGTGTAGTCACCATCTCGCCCTCGGCATTCTTCTCCACTGTGATCCCAGTTTTCTTCGGTACAACATGTACCGGACTTACCCACTGACTGTCTGAGATCGGGTAAATCACATCAGCATCCAGAAGCTTCTGGATCTCCTTCTGGACCACCTCCATCATGATAGGGTTCAATCTGCGCTGAGGTTCCCTCGACGGTCTAGCTCCATCCTCCAACAATATCCGATGCATGCAAACTGCCGGGCTGATTACCCTGATGTCGGCCAGTGTCCATCCGATGGCCAGTTTGTGCTCGGTCAGCACTCCAATCAACCTGCGCTCCTGATCTGCCTCGAGCCCACTCTTAATGATGACTGGCAGCGTGCTATCCTCCCCTAAGAATGCATACTTCAAGTGACTAGGCAGAGGCTTCACATCTACTGTAGGTGCCTGCACAACAGAAGGCAAACACACTTGTGATTTGAATAAACGAACTGCATTAACCTCGTACCTCGGGGTGAGTGGCTGGGCAATCTCGAGCTGGTCTAGGGCGTCCATGATCGCCTCTGTATGCTCATAAGAATCCTCAGGCGAGTAAACTGCCTCCTCAATGACTTCCTCTAGCGGGTCGGTCCGTCTCTCTGGATGTACCTCCTGGACAAGGTCGTCCAAGGTGTCCAAAGCATGGACCGCCTCATACTCTGCGGGGTGCTTCATGGCCCTTAAGATGTCAAAGCTGATCATTTCGTCCTCAACCTCCATGGTCAATGTCCCAGTGTCACAGTCTATCTTCATCTTTGACGTCTTGAGGAACGGCCGGCCAAGTAGAATCGGTGCATGGTCTGTCGGGCTGCAGTTCTCCATTTTGAGCACATAGAAGTCGGCTGGGAACACGAGCTCTCCCACCTGCACTAGCACATCCTCAATCTTGCCCTCGGGTTGTTTCAATGACCTGTCCGCTAGCTGTATGGTGAGACCTGCAGGTTCTAGAGGACCAATGCGAAGACAGGAGTATATAGAATATGGTAAAACATTGATAGATGCACCGAGATCAAGCATGCAATTCTCTATTCTAATGTTACCGATAGTGCAGGGGATGGTGTAGGTGCCTGGGTCACCACATTTTGGTGGCACCTTGCGCTGAATTACCGCTGAAACATTCCTGCTCAAGAGCTCCTGGTCGGGCAAAGTTCCACGCCATCTGTTTGTGCACAACTCCTTCAGAAACTTGGAGTACCTCGGAATCTGCTTGATGGCCTCAAGGAGCGGGATGTTGATTTCTACTTTACTGAATAGCTCCCACACTTCCTTGTCCATCACATACTTCTTCGGAGCTCGAACCTGCACAGGAAAAGGTAAGGGTACCTGGACGTTAGAATTTTCGACAATGGGTACCTGATCTGGCCGTGAGACCTCAACTGATGGAACTGGGTCTGGTCTGGGCTCGTCCTGGACGAAGGCATCTGGCTCGGTCGCCTCTTGCTCTTGCTGATGCTCGTCCCCTACTGATCCTGCTGTCCTTCGTCCACTCCTTAATGTGACTGCACTGACATTCCCCTTTGGATTCGGAATGGTCTGCGAGGGGAGTCGTCCACCGTTCAGATTGCTTGCGAGGTCTGAGACTGTCGTATTAAGCTGGGACATCTGTTTCTTCAATTCAGCAATGTCTCCTTTGGTCGTGGCCTGATCCTGGATCACGGCTGAAGCCAGATCCTTTATCATGTCCTCGAGAGCTTTGTTGGGGCCTTGGTTGCTCGGACCTGCCTGATATGTGTTCGGCCCTTTCTGCTGGTACTGCCCTGGTGCATTCGGCTGGTACTGACTGTTAGGATGTCTGTACGGCGGCTGAGTCTGCTGATTCTGCTGAGGCACATTCGGTCGTGCTTGCTGAGGCTGATTCTACTGATAGTTATTTCTCCAGGCGCCTTGATTAGGTGCTGCTGCGCCATACTGCTTGACTGGGCCTGGTTGGTTGCTATAATTCTGATAATTGCCTACTGCATTCACATCGCCCTGAACGTCTGTCTGTAAGGTAGGGCACTCGTCTGTCTTGTGATCTGTAGACGTACAGAACTCACATGGCTGGGCCTGGACCGGCGTCCTTCAGACTACATGCTTCATCAGCTCCCTCATCTCCTTGAGTTCTGCGAACACAGCACTGATAGAGGGCTCAGCGGCTGATACGTTCTTGGTGCGGGCATACTCGTCCTCTTTTGTGGTCTCATCCTGGAATCGCTCACCCTCTGCCACTGATATGATCTTCTGCTTTACTCTGGCTGGGGTCATGTTCATGAGTTGGCCTCCAGCCGAGGCCTCTAGTAGCTTCCTGTCCATCCTGCGAAGTCCATCCAGCATATATTCCACGATTAACTTCTCCGGGAGCTCCAGATTGCAGCAACTTTTCTCCAAGGCAAGGAACTTCTCCACGTACTCGTACATGGTCTCGTTTGGGCCTTGCCTGAGCTCTTGCAACTGTCTCCGGACTTGCGCTGCACGCCCTGCTGGATAGTACTTGCTGAAGAACTGCCTCTGCATCTGCTCCCATGTATAAATACTGCCTGAGGGTAAAGATAGGAACCAATCTGTAGCGGCATCCTGTAGTGAGAAATAGAAGGCCTTCAGTTTGAAGTCATCCACTTCGACTCCGTGTGGCCTGAGGTTCAAGCATATCCCGTGAAAACGCGTCAAGTGAGACGTGGCAGACTCTCCCTTCCTTCGTGAGAACTTAGGCAAGTGGTGGACGACTGAGGTGCTGATTGCGATGGCTGCGATGTCTGGTCCTTCATGAATTGGCCATGACTGGTCTCTGAAACTAGGAACCGAGAGCTCGCCCATAGTAGGTCCTTCATCTTCGTCCTCCTCGTCGTCTCGAACTACTTGCTGGCGTGGAGGTCTCTGAGGTGGTGGGTATGGATGTTGTGGATGATACGGTGGTGGTGGATATGGTGGTGGATATTGCGGGTAGGGCTGTTGCGGATACTGTGGGTACTGAGGTGGTGGATACTGCTGATATGGTGGGTACTGAGGGTATTGTGGGTACTGTGGTTGGGGTTGTTGTTGGTTTTGAGGTAGATGGTTTTGAGGTTGTTGGTTTTGTTGTTGTTGCTGGAACTGTTGAAGCTGATCAGGGATAGCCCCCCTGATCTCGCCATGTTGGATCATCGGTCCTTGAGGTAGTACTCCTTCCTCATTTCGAACATTCTGGTCTACTTCTTCATTGTTTTCACCAACTCTATTTCCTGTGTGAGACATGTTGCAAGAAATAACAAGCACCGAGTAGCAAACATCGTAATAGCAAAGACAGACTAGCAACAAAGGGTTCCCAGGGGATTGGAGGGGTCACAGCGGTCCCACTTAAAACCCAAAATCCTTAGACTCGTAAGTCTTGGTGACAGAACTCTCTGAGAGCTAGAAATTGGAAATCGAAAAGAATGAAAATCGAAAATCGAACAGTTGAAATTGAAATATCACCGAGATAAGCAACTTTCGAAATAATGCAAAGAGAAAAATAAATAAAAAATAAAGAAGAACAAATTTCACCGTGCTTAGCTCCCCGGCAACGGCGCCATTTTGAACAGGCTGTCGTCGTACCTGTGCAAAAACAATTTATATTTTCCTCACTTCGAACTGTGGATTAGAACAGCGGTAAGCAAGGGTCGAACCCAAGGGAGCTTTGGGGCTGATTTGACTCGCCTTCGGACACTCTTCTGGCCGGACTCTTGGTCTGGGGCACTAGCTGGACATGCATACTTGATGCTAGGACCTTGAAATCACCCCATTGTGTGGACGGATTAGGCCGGAGAGGCTCTCAAAGTTGGCATCTCAGCCAGCCGGAAAAATAGGCCCTGAAATTTGGCTAAGTCCTGAAATCTGCGCTGATCGTGCTCATGGGTTCTTGCTCCCTTCGTTCCTTGCTCGTGGCTCGAAATTCACTTGGGTTTGGACTGAGGTGTAGCCTGACATATGGGCAAGACCATGGTGTGGTCCGATTTGTGCTGGGCTGGACCTTCTCCAAACGACGGGTGCTTCTTTCACCGAGCACGACCAGCCTGCGGACGCGCCTGGGCGCCTGGGCCTGATGGAACGCTGGTCGGCCTCACAGATTCATGCCCCGAGCGTTGCTTGGTTGTTGGTCGAAAATCCAATTGGTTTTGCCTGAGTCATAGCCTGACATACGAGCTACAAACAGCTGGTCTCCGATCATGGATTGGATCCTCAAGTGTCAAACGACACTTGCCTCATTCTCTGAGTACGGCCAGCCTGCGGGTCTCGGGTCCTTGTGGTGTTTTTGGCTCCAAAAGCCATATTTTGAATGTGATTCCTCCTAGAGCTTCCAAATCACCTGAAACACGAAACAACACTAAAAAGTAACTGTTCGCATAATAAAGTGAATGAAATGGTGGGAATTAACCTTAGAATGAGACTAAAGTTTGTCTTTGTTCGTCCCAAGTTAGTCTCGTTAGTCTCAATCTAAGGTTTGTCAAAGTTCATCCTTAAAAAGAGACTAACTTTGGACGAACTTAGACAAACCTTAGAATGAGACTAAAGTTTGTCTTTGTTCGTCCCAAGTTAGTCTCGTTAGTCTCACTTTATGGGTTGTCTTAGTTCGTCCTTAAAAAGACACTAACTTGCGACGAAGTTAGACAACCCTTAGAATGAGCTTAAAGTTTGTCTTTGTTCATCCCAAGTTAGTCTCGTTAGTCTCATTCTAAGGTTTATCTAAGTTCATCCTTAGAAAGAGACTAACTTGGGACGAACTAAGACAAACCTTAGAATGAGACTAAAGTTTGTCTTTGTTGGTCCCAAGTTAGTCTCATTCTAAGTTTGTCTAAGTTCGTCCTTAGAAAGAGACTAACTTGGGACGAAATTAGACAAACCTTTGAATGAGACTAAAGTTTGTCTTTGTTCGTCCCAAGTTAGTCTCGTTAGTCTCATTCGAAGGTTTGTCTAAGTTCGTCCTTTGAAATAGACTAACTTGGGACGAACTTAGACTAACTTGGGATCAACTTAGACGAACCTTAGAATGAGACTAAAGTTTGTCTTTGTTCGTCCCAAGTTTGTCTCGTTAGTCTCATTCTAAGGTTTGTCTAAGTTTGTCCTTAGAAAGAGACTATCTTGGGACGAAATTAGACAAAGCTTAGAATGAGCGTAAAGTTTGTCTTTGTTCGTCCCAAGAGAGTCTCGTTAGTCTCATTGTAAGGTCTGTCAAGTTCGTCCTTAGAAAGAGACTAACTTGGGATGAACTTAGACAAACATTAGAATGAGAATAAAGTTTGTTTTTGTTTGTCCCAAGTTAGTCTCGTTAGTCTCATTCTAAGGGTTGTCTAAGTTCGCCCTTAGAAAGAGACTAACTTGGGACGAACTTAGACAAACATTAGAATGAGACTAAAGTTTGTCTTTGTTCGTCCCAAGTTAGTCTCGTTAGTCTCATTCTAAGGGTTGTCTTAGTTCGTCCTTAAAAAGAGAATAACTTGGGACGAACTTAGACAAACCTTAGAATGAGACTAAAATTTGTCTTTGTTCATCCCAAGTTACTCTCGTTAGTCTCATTCTAAGGTTTGTCTAAGTTTGTCCTTAAAATGAGGCTAACTTGGGACGAACTTAGAATAACTTGGGACGATATTAGACAAACCTTAGAATGAGACTAAAGTTTGTCTTTGTTGGTCCCAAGTTAGTCTCGTTAGTCTCACTCCAAGGTTTGTCTAAGTTTGTCCTTAGAAAGATACTAACTTGGGACAAACTTAGACAAACCTTAGAATGAGACTAAAGTAAGTCTTTGTTCGTCCCAAGTTAGTCTCGTTAGTCTCATTCGAAGGTTTGTCTAAGTTGTCCTTTGAAAGAGACTAACTTGGGATGAACTTAGACTAACTTGGGATGAACTTAGACGAACCTTAGAATGAGACTAAAGTTTGTCTTTGTTCGTCCCAAGTTAGTCTCGTTAGTCTCATACTAAGGTTTGTCCTTAGAAAGAGACTAACTTGGGACGAACTTAGACAAACCTTAGAATGAGACAAAAGTTTGTCTTTGCTCATCCCAAGTTAGTCTCGTTAATCTCATTCTGAGGTTTGTTTAAGTTCGTCCTTAGAAAGAGACTAACTTGGGACGAACTTAAACAAACCTTAGAATGAGACTAAAGTTTGTCTTTGTTCGTCCCAAGTGAGTCTCGTTAGTCTGACTTTAAGGTTTGTCTAAGTTTGTCCATAAAAATAGACTAACTTGGGACGTACTTAGACTAACTTGGGACGAACTTAGACAAACCTTAGAATGAGCATAAAGTTTGTCTTTGTTTGTCCCAAGAGGGTCTCGTTAGTCTCATTGTAAGGTTTGTCTAAGTTCGTCCTTAGAAAGAGACTAACTTGGGACGAACTTAGACAAACCTTAGAATGAGACTAAAGTTTGTCTTTGTTCGTCCCAAGTTAGTCTTGTTAGTCTCATTCTAAGGTTTGTCTAAGTTCATCCTTAGAAAGAGACTAACTTGGGATGAACTTAGACAAACATTTCAACGAGACTAAAGTTTGTCTTTGTTCGTCCCAAGTTAGTCTCGTTAGTCTCATTCTAAGGTTATTCTTAGTTCGTCCTTAAAAAGAGACTAACTTGGGATGAACTTAGACAAACCTTTGAATGCGACTAAAGTTTGTCTTTGTTCGTCCCAAGTTAGTCTCGTTAGTCTCATTCTAAGGGTTGTCTAAGTTCGTCCTTAGAAAGAGACTAACTTGGGACGAAATTAGACAAACCTTAGAATGAGACTAAAGTTTGTGTTTGTTCGCCCCAAGTTAGTCTCGTTAGTCTCATTCGAAGGTTTGTCTAAGTTCATCCTTTGAAATAGACTAACTTGGGACGAACTTAGACTAACTTGGGATAAACTTAGACGAACCTTAGAATGAGACTAAAGTTTGTCTTTGTTCGTCCCAAGTTAGTCTCGTTAGTCTCGTTCTAAGGTTTGTCTAAGTTCGTCCTTAGAAAGATACTAACTTGGGACGAACTTAGACAAACCTTAGAATGAGACTAAAGTAAGTCTTTGTTCGTCCGAAGTTAGTCTCGTTAGTCTCATTCGAAGGTTTGTCTAAGTTCGTCCTTTGAAAGAGACTAACTTGGGACGAACTTAGACTAACTTGGGATGAACTTAGACGAACCTTAGAATGAGACTAAAGTTTGTCTTTGTTCGTCCCAAGTTAGTCTCGTTAGTCACATACTAAGGTTTGTCTAAGTTTGTCCTTTGATAGAGACTAACTTGGGTTGAACTTAGACGAATCATAGAATGAGACAAAAGTCTGTCTTTGCTCATCCCAAGTTAGTCTCGTTAATCTCATTCTGAGGTTTGTTTAAGTTCGTCCTTAGAAAGAGACTAACTTGGGACGAACTTAAACAAACCTTAGAATGAGACTAAAGTTTGTCTTTGTTCGTCCCAGTTAGTCTCGTTAGTCTCGTTCTAAGGTTTGTCTAAGTTCGTCCTTAGAAAGATACTAACTTGGGACGAACTTAGACAAACCTTAGAATGAGCGTAAAGTTTGTCTTTGTTCGTCCCAAGAGGGTCTCGTTAGTCTCATTGTATGGTTTGTCTAAGTTCGTCCTTAGAAAGAGACTAACTTGGGATGAACTTAGACAAACCTTAGAATGAGACTAAAGTTTGTCTTTGTTCATCCCAAGTTAGTCTCGTTAGTCTCATTCTAAGGTTTGTCTAAATTCATCCTTAGAAAGAGACTAACTTGGGACGAACTTAGACAAACATTAGAATGAGACTAAAGTTTGTCTTTGTTTGTCCCAAGTTAGTCTCGTTAGTCTCATTCTAAGGTTATTCTTAGTTCGTCCTTAAAAAGAGACTAACTTGGGACGAACTTAGACAAACCTTAGAATGAGACTAAAGTTTGTCTTTGTTCGTCCCAAGTTAGTCTCGTTAGTCTCATTCTAAGGGTTGTCTAAGTTCGTCCTTAGAAAAAGACTAACTTGGGACGAACTTAGACAAACCTTAGAATGAGACTACAGTTTATCTTTGTTCGTCCCAATTTAGTCTTGTTAGTCTCATTCTAAGGTTTGTCTAAGTTCGTCCTAAGAAATAGACTAACTTGGGATGAAATTGGACAAACCTTAAAATGAGACTAACGTTTTTCTTTGGTCGTCCCAAATTAGTGTCGTTAGTCTCATTCTAAGGTTTGTCTAAGTTCGTCCTTAGAAAGATACTAACTTGGACGAACTTAGACAAACCTTAGAATGAGACTAAAGTAAGTCTTTGTTCGTCCCAAATTAGTCTCGTTAGTCTCATTCGAAGGTTTGTCTAAGTTCGTCATTTGAAAGAGACTAACTTGGGATGAACTTAGAATAACTTGGGATGAACTTAGACGAACCTTAGAATGAGACTAAAGTTTGTCTTTGTTCGTCCCAAGTTAGTCTCGTTAGTCTCGTTAGTCTCATTCTTAGGTTTGTCTAAGTTCGTCCTTAGAAAGAGACTAACTTGGGACGAACTTAGACAAACCTCAGAATGAGACTAAAGTTTGTCTTTGTTCGTCCAAATTTAATCTCGTTAGTCTCATTCTAAGGTTTGTCTAAGTTCGTCCTTAGAAATAGACTAACTTGGGACGAACTTAGACAAACCTTAGAAATAGACTAACGTTTGTCTTTGGTCGTCCCAAATTAGTCTTGTTAGCCTCATTCTAAAGTTTGTCTAAGTTCATCCATAGTAAGAGACTAACTTGGGATGAACTTAGACTAACTTGGGACGAACTTAGACAAACCTTAGAATGAGACTAAAATTTGTCTTTGTTCGTCCCAACTTAGTCTCTTTAGTCACATTCTAAGGTTTGTCTAAGTTCGTCTTTAGAAAGAGACTAACTTGGGACGAACTTAGAATAACTTGGGACGAACTTTGTCAAACCTTAGAATGAGACTAAAATTTGTCTTTGTTCGTCCCAAGTTAGTCTCGTTAGTCACATTCTAAGGTTTGTCTAAGTTTGTTCTTAGAAAGAGACTAACTTGGGACGAACTTAGACTAACTTGGGACGAACTTAGACAAACCTTAGAATGAGACTAAAATTTGTCTTCGTTCGTCCCAAGTTAGTCTCGTTAGTCTCATTCTAAGGTTTGTCTATGTTCGTCCTTAAAAAGAGACTACTTGGAACGAACTTAGACAAACCTTAGAATGAGACAAAAGTTTGTCTTTGTTCATCCCAAGTTAGTCTCGTTAGTCTCATTCTAAGGTTTGTCTAAGTTCGTCCTAAGAAATAGACAAACTTGGGACGGACTTAGACAAACCTTAGAAGGAGACAAACGTTTGTCTTTGTTCGTCCCAAGTTAGTCTCGTTAGTCTCATTCTAAGGTTTGTCTAAGTTCATCCTTAGAACAAGACTAACTAGGGACGAACTGAGAATAATGTGGGACGATATTAGACAAACCTTTGAATGAGACTAAAGTTTGTCTTTGTTTGCCCCAAGTTAGTCTCGTTAGTCTCATTCTAAGGTTTGTCTAAGTTCATCCATAGAAAGAGACTAACTTGGGACTAACTTTGACTAACTTGGGACGAACATGGACAAACCTTAGAATGAGACTAAAGTTTGTCTTTGTCCACCTCAAGTTAGTCTCGTTAGTCTCATTCTAAGGTTTGTCTATGTTCGTCCTTAGAAAGAGACTAACTTGGGACGAACTTAGACAAACCTTAGAATGAGACTAAATTTGTCCTTGTTCGTCCCAAGTTAGTCTCGTGAGTCTCATTCTATGGTATGTCTAAGTTCATCCTTAGAAAGAGACTAACTTGGGACGAACTTAGACAAACCTAAGACTGAGACTAAAGTTTGTCTTTGTTCGTCCCAAGTTAGTCTCGTTAGTCTCATTCTATGGGTTGTCTAAGTTCGTCCTTTGAAATAGACTAACTTTGGATGAACTTAGACGAACCTTAAAAAGAGACTAAAGTTTGTCTTTGTTCGTCCCAAGTTGGTCTCGTTAGTCTCATTCTAAGGTTTGTCTAAGTTCGTCCTTAGAAAGAGATTAACTTGGGATGAACTTAGACAAACCTTAGAATGAGACTAAAGTATGTCTTTGTTCGTCCCAAGTTAGTCCAGTTAGTCTCATTCTAAGGTTTGTTTTAGTTCGTCCTTAGAAAGAGACTAACTTGGGACGAACTTAGACTAACTTGGGAGGAACTTAGACAAACCATAGAATGAGACTATCCTTTGTCTTTGTTCGTCCCAAGTTAGTCTCGTTAGTCTCATTCGAAGTTTTGTCTAAGTTTGTCCTTTGAATTAGACTAACTTGGGACGAACCTAGACTAACTTGGGCTGAACTTAGACATACCTTAGAATGAGACTACATTTATTCTTTGTTCGTCCCAAGTTAGTCTCGTTAGTCTCATTCTAAGGTTTTTCTAAGTTTGCCTTCGAAAGAGACTAACATGGGACGAACTTAGACAAACCTTAGAATAAGATTAAAGTTTGTCTTTGTTCATCCCAAGTTAATCTCGTTAGTCTCATTCTAAGGTTTGTTTAAGTTCATCCTTAGAAAGAGACTAACTTAGACAAACCTTAGAATGAGATTAAAGTTTGTTATTGTTCGTCCCAAGTTAGTCTCGTTAGTCTCATTCTAAGGTTTTTCTAAGTTCATCCTTAGAAATAGACTAACTTGGGACGAACTTAGACTAACTTGGGACGAACTTAGACAAACCTTATAATGAGACTAATGTTTTTCTTTGTTTGTCGCAAGTTAGTCTCGTTAGTCTCATTCTAAGGTTTGTTTTAGTTCGTCCTTAGAAAGAGACTAACTTGGGACGAACTTAGACTAACTTGGGACAAACTTACACAAACCTTAGAATGAGACTATCCTTTGTCTTTGTTCGTCCCATGATAGTCTCGTTAGTCTCGTTCTAAGGTTTGTCTAAGTTCGTCCTTATAAATAGACTAACTTGGGACGAACTAGACTAACTTGGGACGAAATTATAATAACTTGGGACAAACTTAGACTAACATGGGGCGACCATAGACGAACCTTAGAATGAGACTATCCTTTGTCTTTGTTCGTCCCAAGTTAGTCTCGTTAGTCTCATTCTAAGGGTTGTCTAAGTTTGTCCTTAGAAATAGACTAACTTGCGACGAACTTAGACTAACTTGGGAAGAACTTAGAACAACTTGGGATGAAATTAGACAAACCTTAGAATGAGACTAACCTTTGTCATTGTTTGTCCTAAGTTAGTCTCGTTAGTCTCATTCTAGGGTTTGTCTACGTTCATCCTTAGAAAGAGACTAACTTGGGACAAACTTAGACAAACCTTAGAATGAGACTAAAGTTTGTCTTTGTTCGTCCCAAGTTAGTCTCGTTAGTCTCATTCTAAGGCTTATCTAAGTTCGTCCTTAAAAATAGACTAACATGGGACGAACTTTGACAAACCTTAGATTGAGACTAACGTTTGTCTTTGTTCGTCTCAAGTTAGTCTTCTTAGTTTCATTCTAAGGTTTGTCTAAGTTCGTCCTTAGAACAAGACTAACTAGGGACAAAATTAGAATAACATGGGACGATATTAGACAAACCTTAGAATGAGACTAAAGTTTGTCTTTCTTCGTCCCAAGTTAGTCTAGTTAGTCTCATTCTAATGTTTGTCTAAGTTCGTCCTTAGAAAGAGACTAACTTGGGATGAACTTAGACTAACTTGGGACGAACTTAGACAAACCTTAGAATGAGACTAACGTTTGTATGTGTTCGTCCCAAGTTAGTCCCGTTAGTCTCATTCTAAGGTTTGTCTAAGTTCAACCTTAGAAAGAGACTAACTTGGGACGAACTTAGACAAACCATAGAATGAGACTAAAGTTTGTCTTTGTTCGTCCCAAGTTAGTCTCGTTAGTCTCATTCTAAGGTTTGTCTAAGTTCGTCCTTAAAAAGAGACTAACTTGGGACGAACTTAGACAAACATTAGAATGAGACTAAAGTTTGTCTTTATTCGTCCCAAGTTAGTCTCGTTAGTCTCATTCTAAGGTTTGTCTAAGTTCGTCCTTAGAAATAGACTAACTTGGGACGAACTTAGACAAACCTTAGAATGAGACTAAAGTTTGTCTTTGTTTGTCCCAAGTTAGTCCCGTTAGTCTCATTCTAAGGTTTATTTTAGTTCGTCCTTAGAAAGAGACTAACTTGGGACGAACTTAGACTAACTTGGGACAAACTTAGACAAAACTTAGAATGAGACTATCCTTTGTCTTTGTTCGTCCCAAGTTAGTCTCGTTAGTCTCATTCTAAGGTTTGTCTAAGTTCGTCCATAGAAATAGACTAACTTGGGACGAACTAGACTAACTTGCGACGAAATTAGAATAACTTGGGACAAACTTAGAATAACTTGGGGCGAAGATAGACAAACCTTAGAATGAGACTATCCTTTGTATTTGTTCGTCCCAAGTTAGTCCCGTTAGTCTCATTCTAGAGTTTGTCTAAGTTCATCCTTAGAAAGAGACTAACTTGGGATGAACTTACACTAACTTGGGACGAACTTAGACAAACCTTAGAATGGGACTAATGTTTGTCTTTGTTCGTCCCAAGTTAGTCTCATTCTAAGGTTTGTCTAAGTTCGTCCTTAGAAAGAGACTAACTTGGGACGAACTTAGACTAACCTTAGAATGAGACTAAAGTTTGTCTTTGTTCGTCCCAAGTTAGTCTCGTTAGTCTCATTCTAAGGTTTGTCTAAGTTCTTCCTTAGAAAGAGACTAACTTGGGACAAACTTAGACAAACCTTAGAATGTGACTAAAGTTTGTCTTTGTTTGTCCCAAGTTAGTCTCGTTAGTCTCATTCGAAGGTTTGTCTAAGTTCGTCCTTTTTATTGGCAGGAAGACTATATCCAAGATTAACTCTATTCAAGAATATAACTATCCAAGACCTCATTCAAATATTCAAATGAGGAGCTGTTGGGAGTTAGCATTAAATGAGAATAGAGCTGTTAGGATGTAGTTGAGAGTTGATATTAAATGGTTGATCTAGCCTCTATATAAGCTTGTATATTTTATCAATTTGAATACAAGAAAGTACATCTGATTTTGCTCTCTTTCTATTCTCTCTATTCGAATACTCTCTTAGTCTCTCAATTCTAACATGGTATCAGAGGCATAGATCTAAATTCCGCAGCATACTCTTATTCTCTTTCATTCATTTTTTTTGGAAATCAAACCACACGCTCATCCCAGATGGATACCAAAGCTGTGGTCATTCTGGTGACTCTCAAGGGAGTGAATTACCTGCTATGGTCAAGAATGATCAAAACAGCCCTGGGAGGAAGAGGTCTATGGAGTCATATCACCAAGAGTGATGCTCCAAGCCAAATTGTCCAACAAGAAGATGGTATGGAGATTGTCCTTGTTGATAAGGATAGGTGGCTTCAAGAAGACTTGATGGTTCTGTCCATCATTCAAAACTCTCTTGAAGCATCAATCTTAGAGGCATATTCCTATTGCAAGACAGCGAAAGACCTTTGGGATACACTCCAAACAGTGTATGGAAACACATCCAACTTGAGCAGGGTGTTTGAGGTCAAGAAGGCCATCAACAACCTAAGCCAAGAAGACATGGAGTTCACCCAACACTTCAGGAAATTTAGGTCCTTATGGGCTGAGCTGGAAATGCTTAGACCAAGCACCATTGATCCAGCAACTATTAATGAAAGAAGGGAGCAAGACAAGGTGTTTGGGCTACTTCTAACCTTGAACCCAACCTACAATGACCTGACCAAACACATCTTGAGGGCTGACAAGCTTCTAACACTTGAAGAAATGTGTGCTCAAATCCAAAAGGAGCAAGGTTCTCTTGGTCTTTTTGGAGGAAAAGGAGAACTCTCCATGGCTAACAAAGCTGAAGCAGCTCAAGCCAACAAGGTGGTGTATAAATCAGAGGAGAGGAAGGTCTTTACTTGTGAGTTTTGCAAGAAAAAGGGGCACATGAAGGACAAATGCTGGATCCTTCACCCTCACTTGAAGCCAACCAAGTTCAAGGATGCAAGAGCTCACCTCTCCAATGAGGAAGAAGGGCAAGCCTTGACTGCCTTGAAGAGCACTGAGGATGGGATGATCAGGAGATCAGATCTTGATGCACTCATCAAAGCTCTCAAGGAGAACCTTGGTAACACACTTGGTAAATCATTCATTGCATCAAACATTTCTAAATTATTGATTATAGATTCAGGAGCCTCTCATCACATGATTAGTAACTCTAAGTTGATTAATGATGTTGAGCCTGCCTTAGGAAATGTGGTAATTGCAAATGGTGATAAAATACCTATTAAGGGTGTTGGAAACCTTAATCTATTTGATAAGAAGTCTGGAGCTTTTTATATGCTTAGTTTTACATCTAACTTGTTATCCGTTAAAAAGGTTGCAACTGATTTGGATTGCAATGTTATCTTTAGTCCTAATGATGTGAAATTTCAGGACATTAAGAGTCATCAGTTACTTGGAAAAGGAGTAACCAAAGAAGGCTTATATTCGCTTGAAGACACTAAGCCCCTATCTGACTTGAATTGTGCTTTCAGCCCTTATTTGGCCAATGATACAATGTGGCATGCTAGATTAGGACATCCACATACTAGAGCTCTAAACTTGATGTTGCCTAGTGTTTCTTTTCAGAATGATGATTGCGAGGCTTGTATTTTGGGAAAACATTGCAAATCAGTATTTCCAAGATCAATTACTACTTATAGGAATTGTTTTGATCTTGTGCATTCTGATGTATGGACTGCACCTTGTCTGTCTAGAGAAAACCATAAGTACTTTGTCACATTCATTGATGAAAAATCTAAGTATACTTGGCTAACATTGATCCAATCAAAGGATAGAGTTTTAGAGGCTTTTATGAATTTTCAGAACTATATTACTAACCAGTTCAATGCCAAGATAAAAGTTTTCAGATAAGATAATGGTGGGGAATACACTAGCAATACTTTCAAGCAACATTTGGCTAATCATGGGATTATACATCAAACAAGCTGCCCTTATACCCCTCAACAGAATGGCGTGGCGGAGAGGAAGAATAGGAACTTAATGGAGATAGGGAGGTCCATGATGTTCCATACCAATGTGCCAAAGAGGTTTTGGGGAGATGCTGTGATGACAGCTTCTTACCTCATCAACAGAATTCCAAAAAGGAGTCTTGATGACATATCTCCCTATGAGGTACTCAACAAATCCAAACCTTCCATTAATCACTTAAGAGTATTTGGGTGTCTTTGTTTTGTGCTCATCCCAGGGGAACAAAGAAACAAACTAGAAGCTAAGAGTACAAAGGCAATGTTCATTGGCTACTCAACAACTCAGAAGGGATACAAGTGCTATGATCCGGTAGCACGGAAAGTCTTAGTGTCCCGAGATGTAAAGTTTGTGGCGGCAAAGGGGTACTACGAGAGTAGGAGTTGGGATGATCTAAAGAACCTACCTGAAGTACAATCAGATAGAGCCACGAACCTAAGGATCATCTTGGAGGGCTTTGGGATAAATTTGCCCAAGGATCAGGGGGAACACGGAAAGTTCCTACTCCTATGACCCCTCAAGAGACTGAGGAATTACCCCATCTTGATCACAAGGGGGGAAATCAAGATGAAGCACAGGTCGAGCCACAAGAAGCTGACTCATCTAGTCATGATCAAGATGGTGATCAAGATGAAGCACAAGTAGAGCCACAAGAAGCTGGCTCATCTAGTCATGATCAAGATGGAGCCCAAGATGATTCAGACTTTGCTCCGAATGATGAAGAGCATCAAGGTAAAGAGCTTGAAGAAGTGCAACCTCTTATGAGAAGCACAAGGGTGAGGAATGATCGTTCCAATTGGGTAAACACACGGGTGTTCTACAACAACATGGCTGTACCTCACCCTATTCAAGCTATGTGTTTTTTGGCTCATTTCCCTCAAGAACATCAAGTGTTCATTAGCAAACTGGATGAACGACATGTACCAAGATCCTATGATGAAGCTAAAGAGCATAAGTTGTGGAGGGAAGCTATTTGCGACGAAACCAAGGCAATGGAGGTAAATGTCACTTGGTATGAGTCTGATATTCCCAAAGGAAAGAAGGCAGTGTCAAGCAAGTGGGTCTTCACAATCAAATACAAGAGTAATGGACAGATTGAAAGGCACAAGGCAAGATTGGTAGCAAGAGGATTCACTCAAACATATGTAGAAGACTATCGTGATACATTTGCTCCAGTGGCCAAGCTACATACGGTAAGGATCATCCTTTCACTTGCAACCAACCTTGAGTGGGAATTATGGCAGATGGATGTCAAAAATGCTTTTCTCCAAGGAAAACTAGATGAAGAGGTCTATATGCTTCCCCCTCCTGGCCTAGAAGACTCGGTCAAGCCAGGGAAAGTGCTTAGATTGAAGAAGGCAATTTATGGCTTGAAGCAATCACCAAGAGCTTGGTACCACAAGCTGAGTTCAACTCTTATAAAGAGAGGTTTCAAGAGGTCAGAAGCTGATCACACCCTCTTCAACCTCTGTGGTCCAAAAGGTAGAGTTGTCATCCTTGTGTATGTTGATGATATCATCATCACAGGGAGTGACAAGGCAGGTATAAATGCTACCAAAGTTTTCTTAAAAACTGTATTTGATATTAAAGATTTGGGTAAGCTAAAGTACTTCCTTGGAATTGAAGTATGCCAATCAAAAGAGGGGCTCTTCTTATCCCAAAGGAAGTACACACTTGATCTTTTGTGTGAGGCAGGAAAACTTGGAGCAAAGTCAGCCAATACACCCCTTGAGGAAGGCTACAAAGTATCTAGAGAGGGGGAGATTGAAGATAGGCCATTTGAAGACTTCAAGCAATATAGAAGGATGGTTGGTAAACTCATCTACTTAACCATTTCTAGACCTGATATTTGCTTTGATGTGAATCAGGTGAGCCAACATATGAAAAAACCAAAGATGCATCATTGGCATATGGTGGAGAGGCTCCTTAGATACCTCAAAGGCTCACCCGGTTAAGGTATATGGATGGGGTGCAATGGAAGCACTAAGATTGTGGGTTATTGTGATGCTGATTGGGATGGAGATAGAGTGGATAGGAAGTCTACCACAGGCTATTGCACATTCATTGGAGGCAACTTAGTTACTTGGAAGAGCAAGAAGCAAAAGGTGATCTCATGCTCAAGTGCTGAAGCAGAATATAGAGCAATGAGGAAGCTCACCAATGAACTCATATGGATAAAGGCTTTACTCAAGGACTTAGGCATCGAGTCTCCAACACCAATCACCATGCATTGTGACAATCAAGCAGCCATACACATTGCATCCAACTCAGTGTTCCATGAAAGGACCAAGCACATTGAAGTTGACTGCCACAAAATTAGGCAAATGGTGGAGCAAGGAGTGATTCTTCCATGTTATACAACAGGTGGAGATCAGTTAGCAGACATCTTCACCAAAGCTGCAAGCTCAAAGGTGTGCAAGTTCATCAATTAAAAACTTGGACTCACCAGCATTCCTCTGTCATGAGGGTTTGCACTCTTTTTCCCTAAGTATGGTTTCATCCCATGAGGTTTTACATACTTAGGTTTTTAATGAGACAAGTCTTCATGGTTCCAAGCTTAACAAGTTCTGGTTGTCAAGCTTGAGGGGGAGTATTGACAGGAAGACTATATCCAAGATTAGCTATTCAAGAATATAACTATCCAAGGGTTGTCTAAGTTCGTCCTTAGAAAGAGACTAACTTGGGACGAACTTAGACAAACCTTAGAATGAGACTAAAGTTTGTCTTTGTTCATCCCAAGTTAGTCCCGTTAGTCTCATTCTAAGGTTTGTTTTAGTTCGTCCTTAGAAAGACACTAATTTGGGACGAACTTAGACAAACCTTAGAATGAGACTATCCTTTGTCTTTGTTTGTCCCAAGGTAGTCTCGTTAGTCTCATTCTAAGGTTTGTCTAATTTTGTCCTTAGAAATAGACTAACTAGGGACGAACTTAGACTAACTTGGGACGAACTTAGAATAACTTGGGATGAACTTAGACTAATTTGGGACAAACTTAGACAAACCTTAGAATGAGACTATCCTTTCTCTTTGTTCGTCCCAAGTTAGTCTCGTTTGTCTAATTCTAAGGTTTGTCTGAGTTTAACCTTAGAAATAGACTAACTTGGGACGAACGTAGACTAACTTGGGTCAAACTTAGTACAACTTGGGACGAACTTCAACAAACCTTAGAATGAGTCTAACCTTTGTCTTTGTTCGTCCTAAGTTAGTCTCGTTAGTCTCATTCTAAGGTTTATCTAAGTTCGTCCTTAGAAAGACACTAACTTGGGACAAACTTAGACAAACCTTAGAATGAGAATAAAGTTCATCTTTGTTTTTCCCAAGGTAGTCTCGTTAGTTTCATTCTAAGGTTTTTCTAAGTTCATCCTTAGAAAGAGACTAACTTGGGACGAACTTAGACAAACCTTAGAATGAGACTGAAGTTTGTCTTTGTTCGTCACAAGTTAGTCTCATTAGTCTCATTAGAAGGTTTGTCGAAGTTCGTCCTTAGAAATAGACTAACTTGGGACGAACTTAGACAAACCTTAGAATGAGACTAAAGTTTGTATTTGTTCGTCCCAAGTTAGTCTCGTTAGTGTCATTCTAAGGTTTGTTTAAGTTCGTCCTAAAAACTTAAACAAACTTGGGACGAACTTAGACAAACCTTAGAATGAGACTAAAGTTTGTCTTTGTTTGTCTCAAGTTAGTCTCGTTAGTCTCATTCTAAGGTTTGTCTAAGTTCGTCCTTAGAAAGAGACTAACTTGGGATGAACTTAGATAAACCTTAGAATAAGACTAAAGTTAGTCTTTGTTCGTCCCATGTTAGTCTCGTTAGTCTCATTCTAAGGTTTGTCTAAGTCATCCTTAGAATAGGACTAACTTGGGACGAACTTAGACAAACCTTTGAATGAGACTAAAGTTTGTCTTTGTTCGTCCCAAGTTAGTCTCGTTACTCTCATTCTAAGGTTTGTCTAAGTCCTTAGAAAGAGACTAACTTGGGACGAACTTAGACACACCTTATAATGAGAATAAAGTTTGTCTTTGTTCGTCCCAAGTTAGTCTCGTTAGTCTCAATCTAAGGTTTGTCTAAGTTCGTCCTTAGAAAGAGACTAACTTGGGACGAACTTAGATAAACCTTAGAATGAGACTAAAGTTTGTCTTAGTTCATCCCAAGTTAGTCTCGTTAGTCTCATTCTAAGGTTTGTCTAAGTTTGTCCTTAGAAAGGGACTAACTTGGGACGAACTTAGACAAACCTTTGAATGAGGCTAAAGTTTTATTTGTTCATCCCATGTTAGTCTCGTTACTCTCATTCTAAGGTTTGTCTAAGTTCATCCTTAGAAAGAGACTAACTTGCGACGAACTTAGACGAACCTTATAATGAGACTAAAGTTTGTCTTTGTTCGTCTCAAGTTAGTCTCGTTAGTCGCATTATAAGGTTTGTCTAAGTTTGTCCTTAGAAAGAGACTAACTTAATCTGAACTTAGACAAACCTTAGAATGAGACTAATGTTTGTCTTTGTTCATCCCAAGTTAGTCTCGTTAGTCTCATTCTAAGGTTTCTCTAAGTTCCTCCTTAGAAATAGACTAACTTGGGACGAACTTAGATCAACCTTAGAATGAGACTAAAGTTTGTCTTTGTTCATCCCATGTTAGTCTCGTTGGTCTCATTCTAAGGTTTGTCTAAGTTCGTCCTTAGAATGAGACTAACTTGGGACGAACTTAGACAAACCTTAGAATGAGACTAAAGTTTCTCTTTGTTCGTCCCAAGTTAGTCTCGATAGTCTCATTCCAAGGTTTGTGTAAATTCGTCCTTAGAAATAGACTAACTTGGGACGAACTTAGACAAACCTTTGAATGAGACTAAAGTTTGCCTTTATTCGCCCCAAGTTAGTCTCGTTAGTCTCATTCTAAAGTTTGTCTAAGTTCGTCCTTAGAAATAGACTAACTTGGGACAAACTTAGACTAATTTGGGATGATCTTAGACTAACTTAGGACGAACTTAGACAAACCTTAGAATGAGGCTAAGGTTTGTCTATGTTCTTCTCAAGTTAGTCTCGTTAGTCTCATTCTAAGGTTTGTCTAAGTTCGTCCTTAGAAAGAGACTAAGTTGGGACGAACTTAGACAAACCTTAGAATGAGACTAAAGTTTGTCTTTGTTCCTCCAAAGTTAGTTTCATTAGTCTCATTCTAAGGTTTGTCTAAGTTCATCCTTTGAAAGAGACTAAGTTGGGACGAACTTAGACAAACCTTAGAATGAGAATAAAGTTTGTCTTTGTTCGTCTCAAGTTAGTCTCGTTAGTCGCATTTTAAGGTTTGTCTAAGTTTGTCCTTAGAAAGAGACCAACTTGGGACCAACTTAGACAAACCTTAGAATTAGACTAAAGTTTGTCTTTGTTTGTCCCAAGTTAGTCTCGTTAGTCTCATTCTAAGGTTTTTCTAAGTTCGTCTATAGAAAGAGACTAACTTGGGATGAACTTAGATAAACCTTAGAATGAGACTAAAGTTTGTATTTGTTCGTCCCATGTTAGTCTCGTTAGTCTCATTCTAAGGTTTGTCTATGTTCGTCCTTAGAATAAGACTACCTTGGGACGAACTTAGACAAACCTTTGAAAGAGACTAAAGTTTGTCTTTGTTTGTCCCAAGTTAGTCTCGTTATTCTAATTCTAAGGTTTGTCTAAGTCCTTAGAAAGAGACTAACTTGGGACGAACTTAGACACACCTTAGAATGAGAATAAAGTTTGTCTTTGTTCGTCCCAAGTTAGTCTCATTAGTTTCAATCCAAGGGTTGTCTAAGTTCATCCTTAAAAAGATACTAACGTGGGACGAACTTAGATAAACCTTAGAATGAGACTAAAGTTAGTCTTTGTTCGTCCCAAGTTAGTCTCGTTACTCTCATTCTAAGGTTTGTCTAACTCCGTCCTTAGAAAGGGACTAACTTGGGACGAACTTAGACAAACCTTTGAATGAGACTAAAGTTTTCTTTGTTCGTCCCAAGTTAGTCTCGGTACTCTCATTCTATGGTTTGTCTAAGTTTGTCCTTAGAAAGAGACTAACTTGGGACGAACTTAGACAAACCTTAGAATGAGACTAAAGTTTGTCTTTGTTCGTCCCAAGTTAGTCCCGTTAGTCTAATTCTAAGGTTTGTCTAAGTTTGTCCTTACAAATAGACTCACTTGGGACGAACTTAGACAAACTTGGGACGAACTAAGACAAACCTCAGAATGAGACTAAAGTTTGTTTTTGTTCGTCCATAGTTAGTCCCGTTAGTCTCATTCTAAGGTTTGTCTAAGTTTGTCCTTAGAAATAGACTAACTTGCGACGAACTTAGACAAACCGTAGAATTAGACTAAAGTTTGTCTCTGTTCGTCTCAAGTTAGTCTCATTAGTTGCATTCTATGGTTTGTCTATGTTTTTCCTTAGAAAGAGACTAACTTGGGACGAACTAAGACAAACCTTAGAATGAGACTAAAGTTTGTCTTTGTTCGTCCCAAGTTAGTCTCGTTAGTCTCATTCTACGGTTTCTCTAAGTTCGTCCTTAGAAATAGACTAACTTGGGACGAACTTAGATAAACCTTTGAATGAGACTAAAGTTTGTCTTTGTTCGTCCCATGTTAGTCTCGTTAGTCTCATTCTAATGTTTGTCTAAGTTCGTCCTTAGAATGAGACTAACTTGGGACGAACTTAGAAAAACCTTAGAATGAGACTAAAGTTTCTATTTGTTCGTCCCAAGTTAGTCTCGTTAGTCTCATTCTAAGGTTTTTCTAAGTTCATCCTTAGAAATTGACTAACTTGGGACGAACTTAGACAAACCTTTGAATGAGACTAAAGTTTGTCTTGATTCGCCCCAAGTTAGTCTCATTAGTCTCATTCTAAAGTTTGTCTAAGTTCGTCCTTAGAAATAGACTAACTTGGGACGAACTTAGACTAACTTGGGATGAACTTAGACAAACTTGGGACGAACTTAGACAAACCTTAGAATGAGACTAAAGTTTCTATTTGTTCGTCCCAAGTTAGTCTCGTTAGTCTCATTCTAAGGTTTTTCTAAGTTCATCCTTAGAAATTGACTAACTTGGGACGAACTTAGACAAACCTTTGAATGAGACTAAAGTTTGTCTTGATTCGCCCCAAGTTAGTCTCATTAGTCTCATTCTAAAGTTTGTCTAAGTTCGTCCTTAGAAATAGACTAACTTGGGACGAACTTAGACTAACTTGGGATGAACTTAGACTAACTTGGGATGAACTTAGACAAACCTTAGAATGAGACTAAAGTTTGTCTTTGTTCGTCCCAAGTTAGTCTCGTTAGTGTCATTCTAAGGTTTGTCTAAGTTCATCCTAAAAACTTAAACAAACTTGGGACGAACTTAGACAAACCTTAGAATGAGACTAAAGTTTGTCTTTGTTGGTCTCAAGTTAGTCTCGTTAGTCTCATTCTAAGGTTTGTCTAAGTTCGTCCTTAGAAAGAGACTAACTTGGGACGAACTTAGATAAACCTTAGAATGAGACTAAAGTTTGTCTTTGTTCGTCCCATGTTAGTCTCGTTGGTCTCATTCTAAGGTTTGTCTAAGTTCGTCCTTAGAATGAGACTAACTTGGGACGAACTTAGACAAACCTTAGAATGAGACTAAAGTTTCTCTTTGTTCGTCCCAAGTTAGTCTCGTTAGTCTCATTCCAAGGTTTGTCTAAATTCGTCCTTAGAAATAGACTAACTTGGGATGAACTTAGACTAACTTGGGACGAACTTAGACAAACCTTTGAATGAGACTAAAGTTTGTCTTTATTCGCCCCAAGTTAGTCTCGTTAGTCTCATTCTAAAGTTTGTCTAAGTTCGTCCTTAGAAATAGACTAACTTGGGACGAACTTAGACTAATTTGGGATGAACTTAGACTAACTTAGGACGAACTTAGACAAACCTTAGAATGAGGCTAATGTTTGTCTATGTTCTTCTCAAGTTAGTCTCGTTAGTCTCATTCTAAGGTTTGTCTAAGTTCGTCCTTAGAAAGAGACTAAGTTGGGACGAACTTAGACAAACCTTAGAATGAGACTAAAGTTTGTCTTTGTTCTTCCAAAGTTAGTTTCATTAGTCTCATTCTAAGGTTTGTCTAAGTTCGTCCTTTGGAAGAGACTAAGTTGGGACGAACTTAGACAAACCTTAGAATGAGAATAAAGTTTGTCTTTGTTCTTCTCAAGTTAGTCTCGTTAGTCGCATTTTAAGGTTTGTCTAAGTTCGTCCTTAGAAATAGACTAACTTGGGACGAACTTAGACTAATTTGGGATGAACTTAGACTAACTTAGGACAAACTTAGACAAACCTTAGAATGAGGCTAATGTTTGTCTATGTTCTTCTCAAGTTAGTCTCGTTAGTCTCATTCTAAGGTTTGTCTGAGTTCGTCCTTAGAAAGAGACTAAGTTGGGACGAACTTAGACAAACCTTAGAATGAGACTAAAGTTTGTCTTTGTTCTTCCAAAGTTAGTTTCATTAGTCTCATTCTAAGGTTTGTCTAAGTTCGTCCATTGAAAGAGACTAAGTTGGGACGAACTTAGACAAACCTTTGAATGAGAATAAAGTTTGTCTTTGTTCGTCTCAAGTTAGTCTCGTCAGTCGCATTTTAGGGTTTGTCTAAGTTTGTCCTTAGAAAGAGACCAACTTGGGACCAACTTAGACAAACCTTAGAATGAGACTAAAGTTTTTCTTTGTTTGTCCCAAGTTAGTCTCGTTAGTCTCATTCTAAGGTTTTTCTAAGTTCGTCTATAGAAAGAGACTAACTTGGGATGAACTTAGATAAACCTTAGAATGAGACTAAAGTTTGTCTTTGTTCGTCCCATGTTAGTCTCGTTAGTCTCATTCTAAGGTTTGTCTATGTTCGTCCTTAGAATAAGACTAACTTGGGACGAACTTAGACAAACCTTTAAAAGAGACTAAAGTTTGTCTTTGTTTGTCCCAAGTTAGTCTCGTTACTCTAATTCTAAGGTTTGTCTAAGTCCTTAGAAAGAGACTAACTTGGGACGAACTTAGACACACCTTAGAATGAGAATAAAGTTTATCTTTATTCGTCCCAAGTTAGTCTCGTTAGTTTCAATCCAAGGGTTGTCTAAGTTCGTCCTTAAAAAGAGACTAACTTGGGACGAACTTAGATAAACCTTTAAATGAGACTAAAGTTTTCTTTGTTCGTCCCAAGTTAGTCTCGGTACTTTCATTCTATGGTTTGTCTAAGTTTCTCCTTAAAAAGAGACTAACTTGGGACGAACTTAGACAAACCTTAGAATGAGACTAAAGTTTGTCTTTGTTCGTCCCAAGTTAGTCCCGTTAGTCTAATTCCAAGGTTTGTCTAAGTTTGTCCTTAGAAATAGACTAACTTGGGACGAACTTAGACTAACTTGGGACGAACTAAGACAAACCTTAGAATGAGACTAAAGTTTGTTTTTGTTCGTCCATAGTTAGTCCCGTTAGTCGCATTCTAAGGTTTGTCTAAGTTTGTCCTTAGAAATAGACTAACTTGCGACAAACTTAGACAAACCATAGAATGAGACTAAAGTTTGTCTCTGTTCGTCTCAAGTTAGTCTCATTAGTCGCATTATATGGTTTGTCTATGTTTGTCCTTAGAAAGAGACTAACTTGGGACGAACTAAGACGAACCTTTGAATGAGACTAAAGTTTGTCTTTGTTCGTCCCAAGTTAGTCTCGTTAGTCTCATTCTAAGGTTTCTCTAAGTACGTCCTTAGAAATAGTTTAACTTGGGACGAACTTAGATAAACCTTTGAATGAGACTAAAGTTTGTCTTTGTTCGTCCCATGTTAGTCTCGTTAGTCTCATTCTAATGTTTGTCTAAGTTCGTCCTTAGAATGAGACTAACTTGGGACGAACTTAGACAAACCTTAGAATGAGACTAAAGTTTCTCTTTGTTCGTCCCAAGTTAGTCTCGTTAGTCTCATTCTAAAGTTTTTCTAAGTTCATCCTTAGAAATTGACTAACTTGGGACGAACTTAGACAAACCTTTGAATGAGACTAAAGTTTGTCTTGATTCGCCCCAAGTTAGTCTCGCTAGTCTCATTCTAAAGTTTGTCTAAGTTCGTCCTTAGAAATAGACTAACTTGGGACGAACTTAGACTAACTTGGGATGAACTTAGACTAACATGGGATGAACTTAGACAAACCTTAGAATGAGGCTGATGTTTGTCTTTGTTCGTCCCAAGTTAGTCTCGTTAGTCTCATTCTAAGGTTTGTCTAAGTTCGCCCTTTGAAAGAGACTAAGTTGGGACGAACTTAGACAAACCTTAGAATGAGACTAAAGTTTGTCTTTGTTCTTCCAAAGTTAGTCACCTTAGTCTCATTCTAAGGTTTGTCTAACTTCGTCCTTAGAAAGAGACTAAGTTGGGACGAACTTAGACAAACCTTAGAATGAGACTAAAGTTTATCTTTGTTCGTCTCAAGTTAGTCTCATTAGTCGCATTTTAAGGTTTGTCTAAGTTTGTCCTTAGAAAGAGACTAACGTGGGACGAACATAGACAAACCTTAGAATGGGACTAAAGGTTGTCTTTATTCGTCCCAAGTTAGTCTCGTTAGTTTCATTCTAAGGGTTGTCTAAGTTCGTCCTTAGAAAGAAGCTAACTTGGGATGAATTTAGATAAACCTTAGAATGAGACTAAGGTTTGTCTTTGTTCGTCCCATGTTAGTCTCGTTAGTCTCATTCTAAGGTTTGTCTAAGTTCGTCCCAAGTTAGTCTCATTCTATGGACTAACTTGCGACAAACTTAGACAAACCTTAGAATGAGACTAAAGTTTGTCTTTGTTCGTCTCAAGTTAGTCTCGTTAGTCGCATTCTAAGGTTTGTCTAAGTTTGTCTTTAGAAAGAGACTAACTTTGGACGAACTTAGACAAACCGTAGAATGAGACTAAAGTTTGTCTTTGTTCGTCCCAAGTTAGTCTCGTTAGTCTCATTCTAAGGTTTCTCTAAGTTTGTCCTTAGAAATAGACTAACTTGGGACGAACTTAGACAAACCTTAGAATGAGACTAAAGTTTGTTTTTGTTCGTCCCAAGTTAGTCTCGTTAGTCTCATTCTAAGGTTTCTCTAAGTTAGTCCTTAGAAATAGACTAACTTGCGACGAACTTGGACAAACCTCAGAATGTGGCTAAAGTTTGTATTTGTTCGTCTAAAGTTAGTCTCGTTAGTCGCATTCCAAGGTTTGTCTAAGTTTGTCCTTAGAAAGAGAATAACTTTCGACGAACTTAGACAAACCTTAGAATGAGACTCAAGTTTGTCTTTGTTCGTCCCAAGTTAGTCTCGTTAATCTAATTCTAAGGTTTCTCTAAGTTCGTCCTTAGAAATAGACTAACTTGGGACGAACTTAGATAAACCTTAGAATGAGACTAAAGTTTGTCTTTGTTCGTCCCATGTTAGTCTCGTTAGTCTCATTCTAAGGGTTGTCTAAGTTCGTCCTTAGAATGAGACTAACGTGGGATGAACTTAGACAAACCTTAGAATGAGACTAAAGTTTCTCTTTGTTCGTCCCAAGTTAGTCTCGTTAGTCTCATTCTAAGGTTTGTCTAAGTTCGTTTTTAGAAATAGACTAACTTGGGACAAACTTAGACTAACTTGGGACGAACTTAGACAAACCTTTGAATGAGACTAAAGTTTGTCTTTATTCGCCCCAAGTTTGTCTCGTTAGTCACATTCTAAAGTTTGTCTAAGTTCGTCCTTAGAAATAGACTAACTTGGGACAAACTTAGACTAACTTGGGATGAACTTAGACTAACTTGGGACGAACTTAGCCAAACCTTTGAATGAGACTAAAGTTTGTCCTTATTCGTCCCAAGTTAGTCTCGTTACTCTCATTCCAAGGGTTGTCTAAGTCCTTAGAAAGAGACTCACTTGGGACGAACTTAGACACACCTTATAATGAGAATAAAGTTTGTCTTTGTTCGTCCCAAGTTAGTCTCGTTAGTCTCAATCTAAGGTTTGTCTAAGTTCGTCCTTAGAAAGAGACAAACTTGGGACAAACTTAGATAAACCTTAGAAGGAGACTAAAGTTTGTCCTTGTTAGTCCCAAGTTAGTCTCGTTAGTCTCATTCTAAGGTTTGTGTAAGTTCGTCCTTAGAAAGGGACTAACTTGGGACGAACTTAGACAAAACTTTGAATGAGACTAAAGTTTTCTTTGTTCGTCCCAAGTTAGTCTCGTTACTCTCATTCTAAGGTTTGTCTATGTTCGTCCATAGAAAGAGACTAACTTGGGACAAAGTTAGACAAACCGTAGAATGAGACTAAAGTTTGTCTTTGTTCGTCCCAAGTTAGTCTCGTTAGTTCATTCTAAGGTTTGTCTAAGTTCGTCCTTTGAAATAGACTAACTTGCGATGAACTTAGACAAACCTTAGAATGAGACTATAGTTTGTCTCTGTTAGTCTCAAGTTAGTCTCGTTAGTCGCATTCTAAGGTTTGTCTAAGTTTGTCCTTAGAAAGAGACTAACTTGGGACGAACTTAGACAAACTTGGGACGAACTTAGACTGACCTTAGAATGAGACTAAAGTTTGTTTTTGTTCGTCCCAAGTTAGTCTCGTTAGTCTCATTCTAAGGTTTGTCTAAGTTCATCCTTAGAAATAGACTAACTTGCGACGAACTTAGACAAACCTTAGAATGAGACTAAAGTTTGTCTCTGTTCGTCTCAAGTTAGTCTCGTTAGTCGCATTCTAAGGTTTGTCTAAGTTTGCCCTTAGAAAGAGACTAACTTGGGACGAACATAGACAAACCTTAAATGAGACTAAAGTTTGTCTTTGTTCGTCCCAAGTTAGTCTCGTTAGTCTCATTCTAAGGTTTCTCTAAGTTCGTCCTTAGAAATAGACTAACTTAGGACGAACTTAGATCAACCTTAGAATTAGACTAAAGTTTGTCTTTGTTCGTCCCATGTTAGTCTTGTTAGTCTCATTCTAAGGTTTGTCTAAGTTCGTCCATAGAATGAGACTAACTTGGGACGAACTTAGACTAACTTATGATGAACTTAGACTAACTTAGGACGAACTTAGACAAACCTTAGAATGAGGCTAATGTTTGTCTTTGTTCGTCCCAAGTTAGTCTCGTTAGTGTCATTCTAAGGTTTGTCTAAGTTCGTCCTTAGAAAGAGACTAAGTTGGGACGAACTTAGACAAACCTTAGAATGGGACTAAAGTTTGTCTTTGTTCTTCCAAAGTTAATTTCGTTAGTCTCATTCTATTGTTTGTCTAAGTTCATCCTTAGAAAGAAATTAAGTAGGGACGAACTTAGAAAAACCTTAGAATGAGACTAAAGCCTGTCTTTGTTCGTCTCAAGTTAGTCTCGTTAGTCACATTTTAAGGTTTGTCTAAGTTTGTCCTTAGAAAGAGACTAACTTGGGACCAACTTAGACAAACCTTAGAATGAGACTAAAGTTTGTCTTTGTTCGTCCCTAGTTAGTCTCGTTAGTCTCATTCTAAGGTTTGTCTCAGTTCGTCTATAGAAAGAGACTAACTTGGGACAAACTTAGATAAATGTTAGAATGAGACTAATGTTTGTCTTTGTTCGTCCCATGTTAGTCTCGTTAGTCTCATTCTAAGGTTTGTCTAAGTTCGTCCTTAGAAATAGACTAACTTGCGACGAACTTAGACAAACCTTAGAATGTGACTAAAGTTTGTCTTTGTTCGTCTCAAGTTGGTCTCGTTAGTCGCATTCTAAGGTTTGTCTAAGTTTGTCCTTAGAAAGAGACAAACTTTGGACGAACTTAGACAAACCTTAGAATGAGACTCAAGTTTGTGTTTGTTCGTCCCAAGTTAGTCTCGTTAGTCTAATTCAAAGGTTTCTCTAAGTTCGTCCTTAGAAATAGACTAACTTGGGACGAACTTAGATAAACCTTAGAATGAGACTAAAGTTTGTCTTTGTTCGTCCCATGTTAGTCTCATTAGTCTCATTCTAAGGTTTGTATAAGTTCGTCCTTAGAATGAGACTAACTTGGGACGAACATAGACAAACCTTAGAATGAGACTAAAGTTTCTCTTTGTTCCTCCCAAGTTAGTCTCGTTAGTCTCATTCTAAGGTTTGTCTAAGTTCGTTTTTAGAAATAGACTAACTTGGGATGAACTTAGACTAACTTGGGACGAACTTAGACAAACCTTTGAATGAGACTAAAGTATGTCTTTATTCGCCCCAAGTTAGTCTCGTTAGTCACATTCAAAAGTTTGTCTAAGTTCGTCCTTAGAAATAGACTAACTTGGGACGAACTTAGACTAACTTGGGATGAACTTAGACTAACTTAGGACGAACTTAGACAAACCTTAGAATGAGGCTAATGTTTGTCTTTGTTCGTCCCAAGTTAGTCTCGTTAGTCTCATTCTAAGATTTGTCTAAGTTCGTCCTTAGAAAGAGACTAAGTTGGGACGAACTTAGACAAACCTTAGAATGAGACTAAAGTTTGTCTTTGTTCGTCTCAAGTTAGTCTCGTTAGTCGCATTTTAAGGTTTGTCTAAGTTTGTCCTTAGAAAGAGACTAACTTGGGACCAACTTAGACAAACCTTAGAATGAGACTAAAGTTTGTCTTTGTTCGTCCCTAGTTAGTCTCGTTAGTCTCATTCTAAGGTTTGACTAAGTTCGTCTATAGAAAGAGACTAACTTGCGATGAACTTAGACAAACCTTAGAATGAGGCTAATGTTTGTCTTTGTTCGTCCCAAGTTAGTCTCGTTAGTCTCATTCTATGGTTTGTCTAAGTTCATCCTTAGAAAGAGACTAAGTTGGGACGAACTTAGACAAACCTTAGAATGAGACTAAAGTTTATCTTTGTTCTTTCAAAGTTAATTTCGTTAGTCTCATTCTATGGTTTGTCTAAGTTCATCCTTAGAAAGAGACTAAGTTGGGACGAACTTAGACAAACCTTAGAATGAGACTACAGTTTGTCTTTGTTCGTCCCAAGTTAGTCTCGTTAGTCACATTTTAAGGTTTGTCTAAGTTTGTCCTTAGAAAGAGACTAACTTGGGACCAACTTAGACAAACCTTAGAATGAGACTAAAGTTTGTCTTTGTTCGTCCCTAGTTAGTCTCGTTAGTCTCATTCTAAGGTTTGTCTCAGTTCGTCTATAGAAAGAGACTAACTTGGGACGAACTTAGATAAATGTTAGAATGAGACTAATGTTTGTCTCTGTTCGTCCCATGTTAGTCTCGTTAGTCTCATTCTAAGGTTTGTCTAAGTTCGTCCTTAGAAATAGACTAACTTGCGACGAACTTAGACAAACCTTAGAATGTGACTAAAGTTTGTCTTTGTTCGTCTCAAGTTAGTCTCGTTAGTCGCATTCTAAGGTTTGTCTAAGTTTGTCCTTAGAAAGAGACAAACTTTGGACGAACTTAGACAATCCTTAGAATGAGACTCAAGTTTGTCTTTGTTCGTCCCAAGTTAGTCTCGTTAGTCTCATTCAAAGGTTTCTCTAAGTTTGTCCTTAGAAATAGACTAACTTGGGACGAACTTAGACAAACCTTAGAATGAGGCTAATGTTTGTCTTTGTTCGTCCCAAGTTAGTCTCGTTAGTCTCATTCTATGGTTTGTCTAAGTTCATCCTTAGAAAGAGACTAAGTTGGGACGAACTTAGACAAACCTTAGAATGAGACTAAAGTTTATCTTTGTTCTTTCAAAGTTAATTTCGTTAGTCTCATTCTATGGTTTGTCTAAGTTCATCCTTAGAAAGAGACTAAGTTGGGACGAACTTAGACAAACCTTAGAATGAGACTAAAGTTTGTCTTTGTTCGTCCCTGTTTAGTCTCGTTAGTCTCATTCTAAGGTTTGTCTAAGTTCGTCTATAGAAAAAGACTAACTTTGGACGAACTTAGACAAACTTTAGAATGAGACTCAAGTTTGTCTTTGTTCGTCCCAAGTTAGTCTCGTTAGTCTCATTCTATGGTTTGTCTAAGTTCATCCTTAGAAAGAGACTAAGTTGGGACGAACTTAGACAAACCTTAGAATGAGACTAAAGTGTGTCTTTGTTCGTCTCAAGTTAGTCTCGTTAGTCGCATTTTAAGGTTTGTCCAAGTTTGTCCTTATAAAGATACTAACTTGGGACCAACTTAGGCAAACCTTAGAATGAGACTAAAGTTTGTATTTGTTCGTCCCTAGTTAGTCTCGTTAGTCTCATTCTAAGGTTTGTCTAAGTTCGTCTATAGAAAAAGACTAACTTTGGACGAACTTAGACAAACCTTAGAATGAGACTCAAGTTTGTCTTTGTTCGTCCCAAGTTAGTCTCGTTAGTCTCATTCTATGGTTTGTCTAAGTTCATCCTTAGAAAGAGACTAAGTTGGGACGAACTTAGACAAACCTTAGAATGAGACTAAAGTTTGTCTTTGTTCGTCTCAAGTTAGTCTTGTTAGTAGCATTTTAAGGTTTGTCCAAGTTTGTCCTTTGAAAGAGACTAACTTGGGACCAACTTAGACAAACCTTAGAATGAGACTAAAGTTTGTCTTTGTTCGTCCCAAGTTAGTCTCGTTAGTCTCATTCTAAGGTTTGTCTAAGTTCGTCTATAGAAAAAGACTAACTTTGGACAAACTTAGATAAACCTTAGAATGAGACTAATGTTTGTCTTTGTTCGTCCCATGTTAGTCTCGTTAGTCTCATTCTAAGGTTTGTCTAAGTTCATCCTTAGAAATAGACTAACTTGCGACGAACTTAGACAAACCTTAGAAAGTGACTAAAGTTTGTCTTTGTTCGTCTCAAGTTAGTATCGTTAGTCGCATTCTAAGGTTTGTCTAAGTTTGTCCTTAGAAAAAGACTAACTTTGGATGAACTTAGACAAACCTTAGAATGAGACTCAAGTTTGTCTTTGTTCGTCCCAAGTTAGTCTCGTTAGTCTAATTCTAAGGTTTCTCTAAGTTCGTCCTTAGAAATAGACTAACTTGGGACGAACTTAGATAAACCTTAGAATGAGACTAAAGTTTGTCTTTATTCGCCCCAAGTTTGTCTCGTTAGTCACATTCTAAAGTTTGTCTAAGTTCGTCCTTAGAAATAGACTAACTTGGGACGAACTTTGACTAACTTGGGATGAACTTAGACTAACTTGGGACGAACTTAGCCAAACCTTTGAATGAGACTAAAGTTTGTCTTTATTCGTCCCAAGTTAGTCTCGTTACTCTCATTCCAAGGGTTGTCTAAGTCCTTAGAAAGAGACTCACTTGGGACGAACTTAGACACACCTTATAATGAGAATAAAGTTTGTCTTTGTTCGTCCCAAGTTAGTCTCGTTAGTCTCAATCTAAGGTTTGTCTAAGTTCGTCCTTAGAAAGAGACAAACTTGGGACAAACTTAGATAAACCTTAGAAGGAGACTAAAGTTTGTCCTTGTTACTCCCAAGTTAGTCTCGTTAGTCTCATTCTAAGGTTTGTGTAAGTTCGTCCTTAGAAAGGGACTAACTTGGGACGAACTTAGACAAAACTTTGAATGAGACTAAAGTTTTCTTTGTTCGTCCCAAGTTAGTCTCGTTACTATCATTCTAAGGTTTGTCTAAGTTCGTCCTTAGAAAGAGACTAACTTGGGACAAAGTTAGACAAACCTTAGAATGAGACTAAAGTTTGTCTTTGTTCGTCCCAAGTTAGTCTCGTTAGTCTCATTCTAAGGTTTGTCTAAGTTCGTCCTTTGAAATAGACTAACTTGCGATGAACTTAGACAAACCTTAGAATGAGACTATAGTTTGTCTCTGTTCGTCTCAAGTTAGTCTCGTTAGTCGCATTCTAAGGTTTGTCTAAGTTTGTCCTTAGAAAGAGACTAACTTGGGACGAACTTAGACAAACTTGGGACGAACTTAGACTGACCTTAGAATGAGACTAAAGTTTGTTTTTGTTCGTCCCAAGTTAGTCTCGTTAGTCTCATTCTAAGGTTTGTCTAAGTTCGTCCTTAGAAATAGACTAACTTGCGACGAACTTAGGCAAACCTTAAAATGAGACTAAAGTTTGTCTCTGTTCGTCTCAAGTTAGTCTCGTTAGTCGCATTCTAATGTTTGTCTAAGTTTGCCCTTAGAAAGAGACTAACTTGGGACGAACATAGACAAACCTTAAAATGAGACTAAAGTTTGTCTTTGTTCATCCCAAGTTAGTCTCGTTACTCTCATTCTAAGGTTTCTCTAAGTTCGTCCTTAGAAATAGACTAACTTAGGACGAACTGAGATCAACCTTAGAATGAGACTAAAGTTTGTCTTTGTTCGTCCCATGTTAGTCTTGTTAGTCTCATTCTAAGGTTTGTCTAAGTTCGTCCATAGAATGAGACTAACTTGGGACGAACTTAGACTAACTTATGATGAACTTAGACTAACTTAGGACGAACTTAGACAAACCGTAGAATGAGGCTACTGTTTGTCTTTGTTCGTCCCAAGTTAGTCTCGTTAGTCTCATTCTAAGGTTTGTCTAAGTTCGTCCTTAGAAAGAGACTAAGTTGGGACAAACTTAGACAAACCTTAGAATGAGACTAAAGTTTGTCTTTGTTCTTCCAAAGTTAATTTCGTTAGTCTCATTCTATTGTTTGTCTAAGTTCGTCCTTAGAAAGAGACTAAGTAGGGACGAACTTAGACAAACCTTAGAATGAGACTAAAGCCTGTCTTTGTTCGTCTCAAGTTAGTCTCGTTAGTCACATTTTAAGGTTTGCCTAAGTTTGTCCTTAGAAAGAGACTAACTTGGGACCAACTTAGACAAACCTTAGAATGAGACTAAAGTTTGTCTTTGTTCGTCCCTAGTAAGTCTCGTTAGTCTCATTCTAAGGTTTGTCTCAGTTCGTCTATAGAAAGAGACTAACTTGGGACGAACTTAGATAAATGTTAGAATGAGACTAATGTTTGTCTCTGTTCGTCCCATGTTAGTCTCGTTAGTCTCATTCTAAGGTTTGTCTAAGTTCGTCCTTAGAAATAGACTAACTTGCGACGAACTTAGACAAACCTTAGAATGTGACTAAAGTTTGTCTTTGTTCGTCTCAAGTTAGTCTCGTTAGTCGCATTCTAAGGTTTGTCTAAGTTTGTCCTTAGAAAGAGACAAACTTTGGACGAACTTAGACAAACCTTAGAATGAGACTCAAGTTTGTCTTTGTTCGTCCCAAGTTAGTCTCGTTAGTCTCATTCAAAGGTTTCTCTAAGTTTGTCCTTAGAAATAGACTAACTTGGGACGAACTTAGATAAACCTTAGAATGAGACTAAAGTTTGTCTTTGTTCGTCCCATGTTAGTCTCATTAGTCTCATTCTAAGGTTTGTCTAAGTTCATCCTTAGAATGAGACTAACTTGGGATGAACATAGACAAACCTTAGAATGAGACTAAAGTTTCTCTTTGTTCCTCCCAAGTTAGTCTCGTTAGTCTCATTCTAAGGTTTGTCTAAGTTCGTTTTTAGAAATAGACTAACTTGGGACGAACTTAGACTAACTTGGGACGAACTTAGACAAACCTTTGAATGAGACTAAAGTTTGTCTTTATTCGCCCCAAGTTAGTCTCGTTAGTCACATTCTAAAGTTTGTCTAAGTTCGTCCTTAGAAATAGACTAACTTGGGACGAACTTAGACTAACTTGGGATGAACTTAGACTAACTTAGGACGAACTTAGACAAACCTTAGAATGAGGCTAATGTTTGTCTTTGTTCGTCCCAAGTTAGTCTCGTTAGTCTCATTCTAAGATTTGTCTAAGTTCGTCCTTAGAAAGAGACTAAGTTGGGACGAACTTAGACAAACCTTAGAATGAGACTAAAGTTTGTCTTTGTTCGTCTCAAGTTAGTCTCGTTAGTCGCATTTTAAGGGTTGTCTAAGTTTGTCCTGAGAAAGAGACTAACTTGGGACCAACTTAGACAAACCTTAGAATGAGACTAAAGTTTGTCTTTGTTCGTCCCTAGTTAGTCTCGTTAGTCTCATTCTAAGGTTTGTCTAAGTTCGTCTATAGAAAGAGACTAACTTGCGATGAACTTAGACAAACCTTAGAATGAGGCTAATGTTTGTCTTTGTTCATCCCAAGTTAGTCTCGTTAGTCTCATTCTAAGGTTTGTCTAAGTTCGTCCTTATAAAGAGACTAAGTTGGGGCGAACTTAGACAAACCTTAGAATGAGACTAAAGTTTATCTTTGTTCTTTCAAAGTTAATTTCGTTAGTCTCATTCTATGGTTTGTCTAAGTTCATCCTTAGAAAGAGACTAAGTTGGGACGAACTTAGACAAACCTTAGAATGAGACTAAAGTTTGTCATTGTTCGTCCCTAGTTAGTCTCGTTAGTCTCATTCTAAGGTTTGTCTAAGTTCGTCTATAGAAAAAGACTAACTTTGGACAAACTTAGACAAACCTTAGAATGAGACTCAAGTTTGTCTTTGTTCGTCCCAAGTTAGTCTCGTTAGTCTCATTCTATGGTTTGTCTAAGTTCATCCTTAGAAAGAGACTAAGTTGGGACGAACTTAGACAAACCTTAGAATGAGACTAAAGTGTGTCTTTGTTCGTCTCAAGTTAGTCTCGTTAGTCGCATTTTAAGGTTTGTCCAAGTTTGTCCTTAGAAAGATACTAACTTGGGACCAACTTAGGCAAACCTTAGAATGAGACTAAAGTTTGTATTTGTTCGTCCCTAGTTAGTCTCGTTAGTCTCATTCTAAGGTTTGTCTAAGTTCGTCTATAGAAAAAGACTAACTTTGGACGAACTTAGACAAACCTTAGAATGAGACTCAAGTTTGTCTTTGTTCGTCCCAAGTTAGTCTCGTTAGTCTCATTCTATGGTTTGTCTAAGTTCATCATTAGAAAGAGACTAAGTTGGGACGAACTTAGACAAACCTTAGAATGAGACTAAAGTTTGTCTTTGTTCGTCTCAAGTTAGTCTTGTTAGTCGCATTTTAAGGTTTGTCCAAGTTTGTCCTTAGAAAGAGACTAACTTGGGACCAACTTAGACAAACCTTAGAATGAGACTAAAGTTTGTCTTTGTTCGTCCCAAATTAGTCTCGTTAGTCTCATTCTAAGGTTTGTCTAAGTTCGTCTATAGAAAAAGACTAACTTTGGACAAACTTAGATAAACCTTAGAATGAGACTAATGTTTGTCTTTGTTCGTCCCATGTTAGTCTCGTTAGTCTCATTCTAAGGTTTGTCTAAGTTCGTCCTTAGAAATAGACTAACTTGCGACGAACTTAGACAAACCTTAGAAAGTGACTAAAGTTTGTCTTTGTTCGTCTCAAGTTAGTATCGTTAGTCGCATTCTAAGGTTTGTCTAAGTTTGTCCTTAGAAAAAGACTAACTTTGGACGAACTTAGACAAACCTTAGAATGAGACTCAAGTTTGTCTTTGTTCGTCCCAAGTTAGTCTCGTTAGTCTAATTCTAAGGTTTCTCTAAGTTTGTCCTTAGAAATAGACTAACTTGGGACAAACTTAGATAAACCTTAGAATGAGACTAAAGTTTGTCTTTATTCGCCCCAAGTTTGTCTCGTTAGTCACATTCTAAAGTTTGTCTAAGTTCGTCCTTAGAAATAGACTGACTTGGGACGAACTTAGACTAACTTGGGATGAACTTAGACTAACTTGGGACGAACTTAGCCAAACCTTTGAATGAGACTAAAGTTTGTCTTTATTCGTCCCAAGTTAGTCTCGTTACTCTCATTCCAAGGGTTGTCTAAGTCCTTAGAAAGAGACTCACTTGGGACGAACTTAGACACACCTTATAATGAGAATAAAGTTTGTCTTTGTTCGTCCAAAGTTAGTCTCGTTAGTCTCAATCTAAGGTTTGTCTAAGTTCGTCCTTAGAAAGAGACAAACTTGGGACAAACTTAGATAAACCTTAGAAGGAGACTAAAGTTTGTCCTTGTTAGTCCCAAGTTAGTCTCGTTAGTCTCATTCTAAGGTTTGTGTAAGTTCGTCCTTAGAAAGGGACTAACTTGGGACGAACTTAGACAAAACTTTGAATGAGACTAAAGTTTTCTTTGTTCGTCCCAAGTTAGTCTCGTTACTCTCATTCTAACGTTTGTCTAAGTTCGTCCATAGAAAGAGACTAACTTGGGACAAAGTTAGACAAACCTTAGAACTTAGACTAACTTATGATGAACTTAGACTAACTTAGGACGAACTTAGACAAACCTTAGAATGAGGCTAATGTTTGTCTTTGTTCGTCCCAAGTTAGTCTCGTTAGTCTCATTCTAAGGTTTGTCTAACTTCGTCCTTAGAAAGAGACTAAGTTGGGACAAACTTAGACAAACCTTAGAATGAGACTAAAGTTTGTCTTTGTTCTTCCAAAGTTAATTTCGTTAGTCTCATTCTATTGTTTGTCTAAGTTCGTCCTTAGAAAGAGACTAAGTAGGGACGAACTTAGACAAACCTTAGAATGAGACTAAAGCCTGTCTTTGTTCATCTCCAGTTAGTCTCGTTAGTCACATTTTAAGGTTTGTCTAAGTTTGTCCTTAGAAAGAGACTAACTTGGGACCAACTTAGACAAACCTTAGAATGAGACTAAAGTTTGTCTTTGTTCGTCCCTAGTTAGTCTCGTTAGTCTCATTCTAAGGTTTGTCTCAGTTCGTCTATAGAAAGAGACTAACTTGGGACGAACTTAGATAAACGTTAGAATGAGACTAATGTTTGTCTCTGTTCGTCCCATGTTAGTCTAGTTAGTCTCATTCTAAGGTTTGTCTAAGTTCGTCCTTAGAAATAGACTAACTTGCGACGAACTTAGACAAACCTTAGAATGTGACTAAAGTTTGTCTTTGTTCGTCTCAAGTTAGTCTCGTTAGACGCATTCTAAGGTTTGTCTAAGTTTGTCCTTAGAAAGAGACAAACTTTGGACGAACTTAGACAAACCTTAGAATGAGACTCAAGTTTGTCTTTGTTCGTCCCAAGTTAGTCTCGTTAGTCTCATTCAAAGGTTTCTCTAAGTTCGTCCTTAGAAATAGACAAACTTGGGACGAACTTAGATAAACCTTAGAATGAGACTAAAGTTTGTCTTTGTTCGTCCCAGGTTAGTCTCATTAGTCTCATTCTAAGGTTTGTCTAAGTTCGTCCTTAGAATGAGACTAACTTGGGACGAACATAGACAAACCTTAGAATGAGACTAAAGTTTCTCTTTGTTCCTCCCAAGTTAGTCTCGTTAGTCTCATTCCAAGGTTTGTCTAAGTTCGTTTTTAGAAATAGACTAACTTGGGACGAACTTAGACTAACTTGGGACGAACCTAGACAAACCTTTGAATGAGACTAAAGTTTGTCTTTATTCACCCCAAGTTAGTCTCGTTAGTCATATTCTAAAGTTTGTCTAAGTTCGTCCTTAGAAATAGACTAACTTGGGACGAACTTAGAATAACTTGGGATGAACTTAGACTAACTTAGGACAAACTTAGACAAACCTTAGAATGAGGCTAACGTTTGTCTTTGTTCGTCCCAAGTTAGTCTCGTTAGTCTCATTCTAAGATTTGTCTAAGTTCGTCCTTAGAAAGAGACTAAGTTGGGACGAACTTAGACAAACCTTAGAATGAGACTAAAGTTTGTCTTTGTTCGTCTCAAGTTAGTCTCGTTTGTCGCATTTTAAGGTTTGTCTAAGTTTGTCCTTAGAAAGAGACTAACTTGGGACCAACTTAGACAAACCTTAGAATGAGGCTAAAGTTTGTCTTTGTTCGTCCCTAGTTAGTCTCGTTAGTCTCATTCTAAGGTTTGTCTAAGTTCGTCTATAGAAAGAGACTAACTTGCGATGAACTTAGACAAACCTTAGAATGAGGCTAATGTTTGTCTTTGTTCATCCCAAGTTAGTCTCGTTAGTCTCATTCTAAGGTTTGTCTAAGTTCGTCCTTATAAAGAGACTAAGTTGGGACGAACTTAGACAAACCTTAGAATGAGACTAAAGTTTATCTTTGTTCTTTCAAAGTTAATTTCGTTAGTCTCATTCTATGGTTTGTCTAAGTTCATCCTTAGAAAGAGACTAAGTTGGGACGAACTTAGACATACCTTAGAATGAGACTAAAGTTTGTCTTTGTTCGTCCCTAGTTAGTCTCGTTAGTCTCATTCTAAGGTTTGTCTAAGTTCGTCTATAGAAAATGACTAACTTTGGACGAACTTAGACAAACCTTAGAATGAGACTCAAGTTTGTCTTTGTTCGTCCCAAGTTAGTTTTGTTAGTCTCATTCTATGGTTTGTCTAAGTTCATCCTTAGAAAGAGACTAAGTTGGGACGAACTTAGACAAACCTTAGAATGAGACTAAAGTGTGTCTTTGTTCGTCTCAAGTTAGTCTCGTTAGTCGCATTTTAAGGTTTGTCCAAGTTTGTCCTTAGAAAGAGACTAACTTGGGACCAACTTAGGCAAACCTTAGAATGAGACTAAAGTTTGTATTTGTTCGTCCCTAGTTAGTCTTGTTAGTCTCATTCTAAGGTTTGTCTAAGTTCGTCTATAGAAAAAGACTAACTTTGGACGAACTTAGACAAACCTTAGAATGAGACTCAAGTTTGTCTTTGTTCGTCCCAAGTTAGTCTCGTTAGTCTCATTCTATAGTTTGTCTAAGTTCATCCTTAGAAAGAGACTAAGTTGGGACGAACTTAGACAAACCTTAGAATGAGACTAAAGTTTGTCTTTGTTCGTCTCAAGTTAGTCTTGTTAGTCGCATTTTAAGGTTTGTCCAAGTTTGTCCTTAGAAAGAGACTAACTTGGGACCAACTTAGACAAACCTTAGAATGAGACTAAAGTTTGTCTTTGTTCGTCCCAAGTTAGTCTCGTTAGTCTCATTCTAAGGTTTGTCTAAGTTCGTCTATAGAAAAAGACTAACTTTGGACAAACTTAGATAAACCTTAGAATGAGACTAATGTTTGTCTCTGTTCGTCCCATGTTAGTCTCGTTAGTCTCATTCTAAGGTTTGTCTAAGTTCGTACTTAGAAATAGACTAACTTGCGACGAACTTAGACAAACCTTAGAAAGTGACTAAAGTTTCTCTTTGTTCGTCTCAAGTTAGTCTCGTTAGTCGCATTCTAAGGTTTGTCTAAGTTTGTCCTTAGAAAAAGACTAACTTTGGACGAACTTAGACAAACCTTAGAATGAGACTCAAGTTTGTCTTTGTTCGTCCCAAGTTAGTCTCGTTAGTCTCATTCTAAGGTTTCTCTAAGTTCGTCCTTAGAAATAGACTAATTTGGGATGAACTTAGATAAACCTTAGAATGAGACTAAAGTATGTCTTTGTTCGTCCCATGTTAGTCTCGTTAGTCTCATTCTAAGGTTTGTCTAAGTTCATCCTTAGAATGAGACTAACTTGGGACGAACTTAGACAAACCTTTGAATGAGACTAAAGTTTCTCTTTGTTCATCCCAAGTTAGTCTCGTTAGTCTCATTCTAAGGTTTGTCTAAGTTCGTCTATAGAAAGAGACTAACTTGGGATGAACTTAGATAAACCTTAGAATGAGACTAATGTTTGTCTTTGTTCATCCCATGTTAGTCTCGTTAGTCTCATTCTAAGGTTTGTCTAAGTTCGTCCTTAGAATAAGACTAACTTTGGACGAACTTAGACAAACCTTTGAATGAGACTAAAGTTTGTCTTTGTTCATCCCAAGTTAGTCTCGTTACTCTCATTCTAAGGTTTGTCTAAGTCCTTAGAAAGAGACTAACTTGGGACGAACTTAGACACACCTTAGAATGAGAATAAGGTTTGTCTTTGTTCGTCCCAAGTTAGTCTCGTTAGTCTCAATCTCTGGTTTGTCTAAGTTCGTCCTTAAAAAGAGACTAACTTGGGACGAACTTAGATAAACCTTAGAATGAGACTAAAGTTTGTTTTTGTTCGTCCCAAGTTAGTTTCGGTAGTCACATTCTAAGGTTTGTCTAACTTCGTCCTTAGAAAGGGACTAACTTGGGACCAACTTAGACAAACCTTTGAATGAGACTAAAGTTTTCTTGTTTCGTACCAAGTTAGTCTTGTTACTCTCATTCTAAGGTTTGTCAAAGTTTGTCCTTAGAAAGAGATTAACTTGGGATGAACTTAGACAAACCTTAGAATGAGACTAAAGTTTGTCTTTGTTCGTCCTAAGTTAGTCCCGTTAGTCTCATTCTAAGGTTTGTCTAAGTTCGTCCTTAGAAATAGACTAACATGGGACGAACTTAGACTAACTTGGGACGAACTTAGACAAACCTTAGAATGAGATTAAAGTTTGTTTTTGTTCGTCCCAAGTTAGTCTCGTTAGTCTCATTCAAAAGTTTGTCTAAGTTCGTCCTTAGAAAGAGACTAACTTGGGACGAACTTAGACAAACCTTAGAATGAGACTAAAGTTTCTATTTGTTCATCCCAGTTAGTCTCGTTAGTCTCATTCTAAAGTTTGTCTAAGTTCGTCCTTAGAAATAGACTAAATTGGGACGAACTTAGACTAACTTGGGATGAACTTAGACTAACTTGGGATGAAGTTAGACAAACCTTAGAATGAGGCTAATGTTTGTCTTTGTTTGTCCCAAGTTAGTCTCGTTAGTCTCATTCTAAGGTTTGTCTAATTTCATCCTTAGAAAGAAACTAAGTTGGGAAGAAATTAGACAAACCTTAGAATGAGACTAAAGTTTGTCTTTTTTCGTCTCAAGTTGGTCTCATTAGTCGCATTTTAAGGTTTGTCTAAGTTTGTCCTTAGAAAGAGACTAACTTGGGACGAACATAGACAAACCTTAGAATGAGACTAAAGTTTGTCTTTGTTCATCCCAAGTTAGTCTCGTTAGTTTCATTCTAAGGTTTGTCTAAGTTCTTCCTTAGAAAGAGACTACCTTGGGACGAATTTAGATAAACCTTAGAATGAGACCAAAGTTTGTCTTTGTTCGTCCCATGTTAGTCTCGTTAGTCTCATTCTAAGGATTCTCTAAGTTCGTCCTTAGAAATAGACTAACTTGGGACGAACTTAGATAAACCTTAGCATGAGACTAAAGTTTGTCTTTGTTCATCCCATGTTAGTCTCGTTAGTCTCCTTATAAGGTTTGTCTAAGTTCGTCCTTAGAATGAGACTAACTTGGGACGAACTTAGACAAACCTTAGAATGAGACTAAAGTTTCTCTTTGTTCGTCCCAAGTTAGTCTCGTTAGTCTCATTCTAAGGTTTGTTTAAGTTCGTCCTTAGAAATAGACTAACTTGGGATGAATATAGACTAACCTTTGAATGAGACTAAAGTTTCTCTTTGTTCATCCCAAGTTAGTCTCGTTAGTCTCATTCTAAGGTTTGTCTAAGTTCGTCCTTAGAATGAGACTAACTTGGGACGAACTTAGACAAACCTTTGAATGAGACTAAAGTTTCTCTTTGTTCATCCAAAGTTAGTCTCGTTAGTCTCATTCTAAGGTTTGTCTAAGTTCGTTTTTAGAAATAGACTAACTTGGGACGAACTTAGACTAACTTGGGACGAACTTAGACAAACCTCTGAATGAGACTAAAGTTTTTCTTTATTCGCCCCAAGTTAGTCTCGTTAGTCACATTCTAAAGTTTGTCTAAGTTCGTCCTTAGAAATAGACTAACTTGGGACGAACTTAGACTAAACCTTAGAATGAGACTAAAGTTTGTCTTTGTTCGTCCCTAGTTGTCTCGTTAGTCTCATTCCAAGGTTTGTCTAAGTTCGTCTATAGAAAGAGACTAACTTGGGATGAACTTAGATAAACCTTAGAATGAGACTAATGTTTGTCTTTGTTCATCCCATGTTAGTCTCGTTAGTCTCATTCTAAGGTTTGTCTAAGTTCGTCCTTAGAATAAGACTAACTTGGGACGAACTTAGACAAACCTTTGAATGAGACTAAAGTTTGTCTTTGTTCATCCCAAGTTAGTCTCGTTACTCTCATTCTAAGGTTTGTCTAAGTCCTTAGAAAGAGACTAACTTGGGACGAACTTAGACACACCTTAGAATGAGAATAAAGTTTGTCTTTGTTCGTCCCAAGTTAGTCTCGTTAGTCTCAATCTCTGGTTTGTCTAAGTTCGTCCTTAAAAAGAGACTAACTTGGGACGAACTTAGATAGACCTTAGAATGAGACTAAAGTTTGTTTTTGTTCGTCCCAAGTTAGTTTCGGTAGTCACATTCTAAGGTTTGTCTAACTTCGTCCTTAGAAAGGGACTAACTTGGGACCAACTTAGACAAACCTTTGAATGAGACTAAAGTTTTCTTGGTTCGTCCCAAGTTAGTCTTGTTACTCTCATTCTAAGGTTTGTCAAAGTTTGTCCTTAGAAAGAGATTAACTTGGGATGAACTTAGACAAACCTTAGAATGAGACTAAAGTTTGCCTTTGTTCGTCCTAAGTTAGTCCCGTTAGTCTCATTCTAAGGTTTGTCTAAGTTCGTCCTTAGAAATAGACTAACATGGGACGAACTTAGACTAACTTGGGACGAACTTAGACAAACCTTAGAGTGAGATTAAAGTTTGTTTTTGTTCGTCCCAAGTTAGTCTCGTTAGTCTCATTCAAAAGTTTGTCTAAGTTCGTCCTTAGAAAGAGACTAACTTGGGACGAACTTAGACAAACCTTAGAATGAGACTAAAGTTTCTATTTGTTCGTCCCAGTTAGTCTCGTTAGTCTCATTCTAAAGTTTGTATAAGTTCGTCCTTAGAAATAGACTAAATTGGGACGAACTTAGACTAACTTGGGATGAAGTTAGACAAACCTTAGAATGAGGCTAATGTTTGTCTTTGTTTGTCCCAAGTTAGTCTCGTTAGTCTCATTCTAAGGTTTGTCTAATTTCATCCTTAGAAAGAAACTAAGTTGGGAAGAACTTAGACAAACCTTAGAATGAGACTAAAGTTTGTCTTTGTTCGTCTCAAGTTGGTCTCATTAGTCGCATTTTAAGGTTTGTCTAAGTTTGTCCTTAGAAAGAGACTAACTTGGGACGAACATAGACAAACCTTAGAATGAGACTAAAGTTTGTCTTTGTTCGTCCCAAGTTAGTCTCGTTAGTTTCATTCTAAGGTTTGTCTAAGTTCTTCCTTAGAAAGAGACTACCTTGGGACGAATTTAGATAAACCATAGAATGAGACCAAAGTTTGTCTTTGTTCGTCCCATGTTAGTCTCGTTAGTCTCATTCTAAGGTTTCTCTAAGTTCGTCCTTAGAAATAGACTAACTTGACGAACTTAGATAAACCTTAGCATGAGACTAAAGTTTGTCTTTGTTCATCCCATGTTAGTCTCGTTAGTCTCCTTATAAGGTTTGTCTAAGTTCGTCCTTAGAATGAGACTAACTTGGGACGAACTTAGACAAACCTTAGAATGAGACTAAAGTTTCTCTTTGTTCGTCCCAAGTTAGTCTCGTTAGTCTCATTCTAAGGTTTGTTTAAGTTCGTCCTTAGAAATAGACTAACTTGGGATGAATATAGACTAACTTGGGACGAACTTAGACAAACCTTTGAATGAGACTAATGTTTGTCTTTATTCGCCCCAAGTTAGTCTCGTTAGTCTCATTCTAAAGTTTGTCTAAGTTCGTCCTTAGAAATAGACCAACTTAAACCGAACTTAGAGAAACCTTTGAATGAAACTGAAGTTTGTCTTTGTTCGTCCCAAGTTAGTCTCGTTACTCTCATTCTAAGGTTTGTCTAAGTCCTTAGAAAGAGACTAACTTGGGATGAACTTAGACAAACCTTAGAATGAGGCTAATGTTTGTCTTTGTTTGTCCGAAGTTAATCTCGTTAGTCTCATTCAAAGGTTTGTCTAAGTTTGTCCTTAGAAAAAGACTAAGTTGGGACAAACTTAGACAAACCTTAGAATGAGACTAAAGTTTGTCTTTGTTCTTCCAAAGTTAATTTCGTTAGTCTCATTCTATTGTTTGTCTAAGTTCGTCCTTAGAAAGAGACTAAGTAGGGACGAACTTAGACAAACCTTAGAATGAGACTAAAGCCTGTCTTTGTTCGTCTCAAGTTAGTCTCGTTAGTCACATTTTAAGGTTTGTCTAAGTTTGTCCTTAGAAAGAGACTAACTTGGGACCAACTTAGACAAACCTTAGAATGAGACTAAAGTTTGTCTTTGTTCGTCCCTAGTTAGTCTCGTTAGTCTCATTCTAAGGTTTGTCTCAGTTCGTCTATAGAAAGAGACTAACTTGGGACGAACTTAGATAAACGTTAGAATGAGACTAATGTTTGTCTCTGTTCGTCCCATGTTAGTCTCGTTAGTCTCATTCTAAGGTTTGTCTAAGTTCGTCCTTAGAAATAGACTAACTTGCGACGAACTTAGACAAACCTTAGAATGTGACTAAAGTTTGTCTTTGTTCGTCTCAAGTTAGTCTCGTTAGACGCATTCTAAGGTTTGTCTAAGTTTGTCCTTAGAAAGAGACAAACTTTGGACGAACTTAGACAAACCTTAGAATGAGACTCAAGTTTGTCTTTGTTCGTCCCAAGTTAGTCTCGTTAGTCTCATTCAAAGGTTTCTCTAAGTTCGTCCTTAGAAATAGACTAACTTGGGACGAACTTAGATAAACCTTAGAATGAGACTAAAGTTTGTCTTTGTTCGTCCCATGTTAGTCTCATTAGTCTCATTCTAAGGTTTGTCTAAGTTCGTCCTTAGAATGAGACTAACTTGGGACGAACATAGACAAACCTTAGAATGAGACTAAAGTTTCTCTTTGTTCCTCCCAAGTTAGTCTCGTTAGTCTCATTCCAAGGTTTGTCTAAGTTCGTTTTTAGAAATAGACTAACTTGGGACGAACTTAGACTAACTTGGGACGAACTTAGACAAACCTTTGAATGAGACTAAAGTTTGTCTTTATTCACCCCAAGTTAGTCTCGTTAGTCACATTCTAAAGTTTGTCTAAGTTCGTCCTTAGAAATAGACTAACTTGGGACGAACTTAGACTAACTTGGGATGAACTTAGACTAACTTAGGACAAACTTAGACAAACCTTAGAATGAGGCTAACGTTTGTCTTTGTTCGTCCCAAGTTAGTCTCGTTAGTCTCATTCTAAGATTTGTCTAAGTTCGTCCTTAGAAAGAGACTAAGTTGGGACGAACTTAGACAAACCTTAGAATGAGACTAAAGTTTGTCTTTGTTCGTCTCAAGTTAGTCTCGTTTGTCGCATTTTAAGGTTTGTCTAAGTTTGTCCTTAGAAAGAGACTAACTTGGGACCAACTTAGACAAACCTTAGAATGAGGCTAAAGTTTGTCTTTGTTCGTCCCTAGTTAGTCTCGTTAGTCTCATTCTAAGGTTTGTCTAAGTTCGTCCTTATAAAGAGACTAAGTTGGGACGAACTTAGACAAACCTTAGAATGAGACTAAAGTTTATCTTTGTTCTTTCAAAGTTAATTTCGTTAGTCTCATTCTATGGTTTGTCTAAGTTCATCCTTAGAAAGAGACTAAGTTGGGACGAACTTAGACAAACCTTAGAATGAGACTAAAGTTTGTCTTTGTTCGTCCCTAGTTAGTCTCGTTAGTCTCATTCTAAGGTTTGTCTAAGTTCGTCTATAGAAAAAGACTAACTTTGGACGAACTTAGACAAACCTTAGAATGAGACTCAAGTTTGTCTTTGTTCGTCCCAAGTTAGTTTTGTTAGTCTCATTCTATGGTTTGTCTAAGTTCATCCTTAGAAAGAGACTAAGTTGGGACGAACTTAGACAAACCTTAGAATGAGACTAAAGTGTGTCTTTGTTCGTCTCAAGTTAGTCTCGTTAGTCGCATTTTAAGGTTTGTCCAAGTTTGTCCTTAGAAAGAGACTAACTTGGGACCAACTTAGACAAACCTTAGAATGAGACTAAAGTTTGTCTTTGTTCGTCCCAAGTTAGTCTCGTTAGTCTCATTCTAAGGTTTGTCTAAGTTCATCTATAGAAAATGACTAACTTTGGACAAACTTAGATAAACCTTAGAATGAGACTAATGTTTGTCTCTGTTCGTCCCATGTTAGTCTCGTTAGTCTCATTCTAAGGTTTGTCTAAGTTCGTACTTAGAAATAGACTAACTTGCGACGAACTTAGACAAACCTTAGAAAGTGACTAAAGTTTCTCTTTGTTCGTCTCAAGTTAGTTTCGTTAGTCGCATTCTAAGGTTTGTCTAAGTTTGTCCTTAGAAAAAGACTAACTTTGGACGAACTTAGACAAACCTTAGAATGAGACTCAAGTTTGTCTTTGTTCGTCCCAAGTTAGTCTCGTTAGTCTCATTCTAAGGTTTCTCTAAGTTCGTCCTTAGAAATAGACTAATTTGGGATGAACTTAGATAAACCTTAGAATGAGACTAAAGTATGTCTTTGTTCGTCCCATGTTAGTCTCGTTAGTCTCATTCTAAGGTTTGTCTAAGTTCGTCCTTAGAATGAGACTAACTTGGGACGAACTTAGACAAACCTTTGAATGAGACTAAAGTTTCTCTTTGTTCATCCCAAGTTAGTCTCGTTAGTCTCATTTTAAGGTTTGTCTAAGTTCGTCTATAGAAAGAGACTAACTTGGGATGAACTTAGATAAACCTTAGAATGAGACTAATGTTTGTCTTTGTTCATCCCATGTTAGTCTCGTTAGTCTCATTCTAAGGTTTGTCTAAGTTCGTCCTTAGAATAAGACTAACTTGGGACGAACTTAGACAAACCTTTGAATGAGACTAAAGTTTGTCTTTGTTCATCCCAAGTTAGTCTCGTTACTCTCATTCTAAGGTTTGTCTAAGTCCTTAGAAAGAGACTAACTTGGGACGAACTTAGACACACCTTAGAATGAGAATAAAGTTTGTCTTTGTTCGTCCCAAGTTAGTCTCGTTAGTCTCAATCTCTGGTTTGTCTAAGTTCGTCCTTAAAAAGAGACTAACTTGGGACGAACTTAGATAAACCTTAGAATGAGACTAAAGTTTGTTTTTGTTCGTCCCAAGTTAGTTTCGGTAGTCACATTCTAAGGTTTGTCTAACTTCGTCCTTAGAAAGGGACTAACTTGGGACCAACTTAGACAAACCTTTGAATGAGACTAAAGTTTTCTTGTTTCGTACCAAGTTAGTCTTGTTACTCTCATTCTAAGGTTTGTCAAAGTTTGTCCTTAGAAAGAGATTAACTTGGGATGAACTTAGACAAACCTTAGAATGAGACTAAAGTTTGTCTTTGTTCGTCCTAAGTTAGTCCCGTTAGTCTCATTCTAAGGTTTGTCTAAGTTCGTCCTTAGAAATAGAATAACATGGGACGAACTTAGACTAACTTGGGACGAACTTAGACAAACCTTAGAATGAGATTAAAGTTTGTTTTTGTTCGTCCCAAGTTAGTCTCGTTAGTCTCATTCAAAAGTTTGTCTAAGTTCGTCCTTAGAAAGAGACTAACTTGGGACGAACTTAGACAAACCTTAGAATGAGACTAAAGTTTCTATTTGTTCATCCCAGTTAGTCTCGTTAGTCTCATTCTAAAGTTTGTCTAAGTTCGTCCTTAGAAATAGACTAAATTGGGACGAACTTAGACTAACTTGGGATGAACTTAGACTAACTTGGGATGAAGTTAGACAAACCTTAGAATGTGGCTAATGTTTGTCTTTGTTTGTCCCAAGTTAGTCTCGTTAGTCTCATTCTAAGGTTTGTCTAATTTCATCCTTAGAAAGAAACTAAGTTGGGAAGAACTTAGACAAACCTTAGAATGAGACTAAAGTTTGTCTTTGTTCGTCTCAAGTTGGTCTCATTAGTCGCATTTTAAGGTTTGTCTAAGTTTGTCCTTAGAAAGAGACTAACTTGGGACGAACATAGACAAACCTTAGAATGAGACTAAAGTTTGTCTTTGTTCGTCCCAAGTTAGTCTCGTTAGTTTCATTCTAAGGTTTGTCTAAGTTCTTCCTTAGAAAGAGACTACCTTGGGACGAATTTAGATAAACCTTAGAATGAGACCAAAGTTTGTCTTTGTTCGTCCCATGTTAGTCTCGTTAGTCTCATTCTAAGGATTCTCTAAGTTCGTCCTTAGAAATAGACTAACTTGGGACGAACTTAGATAAACCTTAGCATGAGACTAAAGTTTGTCTTTGTTCATCCCATGTTAGTCTCGTTAGTCTCCTTATAAGGTTTGTCTAAGTTCGTCCTTAGAATGAGACTAACTTGGGACGAACTTAGACAAACCTTAGAATGAGACTAAAGTTTCTCTTTGTTCGTCCCAAGTTAGTCTCGTTAGTCTCATTCTAAGGTTTGTTTAAGTTCGTCCTTAGAAATAGACTAACTTGGGATGAATATAGACTAACCTTTGAATGAGACTAAAGTTTCTCTTTGTTCATCCCAAGTTAGTCTCGTTAGTCTCATTCTAAGGTTTGTCTAAGTTCGTCCTTAGAATGAGACTAACTTGGGACGAACTTAGACAAACCTTTGAATGAGACTAAAGTTTCTCTTTGTTCATCCAAAGTTAGTCTCGTTAGTCTCATTCTAAGGTTTGTCTAAGTTTGTTTTTAGAAATAGACTAACTTGGGACGAACTTAGACTAACTTGGGACGAACTTAGACAAACCTCTGAATGAGACTAAAGTTTTTCTTTATTCGCCCCAAGTTAGTCTCGTTAGTCACATTCTAAAGTTTGTCTAAGTTCGTCCTTAGAAATAGACTAACTTGGGACGAACTTAGACTAAACCTTAGAATGAGACTAAAGTTTGTCTTTGTTCGTCCCTAGTAGTCTCGTTAGTCTCATTCCAAGGTTTGTCTAAGTTCGTCTATAGAAAGAGACTAACTTGGGATGAACTTAGATAAACCTTAGAATGAGACTAATGTTTGTCTTTGTTCATCCCATGTTAGTCTCGTTAGTCTCATTCTAAGGTTTGTCTAAGTTCGTCCTTAGAATAAGACTAACTTGGGACGAACTTAGACAAACCTTTGAATGAGACTAAAGTTTGTCTTTGTTCATCCCAAGTTAGTCTCGTTACTCTTATTCTAAGGTTTGTCTAAGTCCTTAGAAAGAGACTAACTTGGGACGAACTTAGACACACCTTAGAATGAGAATAAAGTTTGTCTTTGTTCGTCCCAAGTTAGTCTCGTTAGTCTCAATCTCTGGTTTGTCTAAGTTCGTCCTTAAAAAGAGACTAACTTGGGACGAACTTAGATAAACCTTAGAATGAGACTAAAGTTTGTTTTTGTTCGTCCCAAGTTAGTTTCGGTAGTCACATTCTAAGGTTTGTCTAACTTCGTCCTTAGAAAGGGACTAACTTGGGACCAACTTAGACAAACCTTTGAATGAGACTAAAGTTTTCTTGGTTCGTCCCAAGTTAGTCTTGTTACTCTCATTCTAAGGTTTGTCAAAGTTTGTCCTTAGAAAGAGATTAACTTGGGATGAACTTAGACAAACCTTATAATGAGACTAAAGTTTGTCTTTGTTCGTCCTAAGTTAGTCCCGTTAGTCTCATTCTAAGGGTTGTCTAAGTTCGTCCTTAGAAATAGACTAACATGGGACGAACTTAGACTAACTTGGGACGAACTTAGACAAACCTTAGAATGAGATTAAAGTTTGTTTTTGTTCGTCCCAAGTTAGTCTCGTTAGTCTCATTCAAAAGTTTGTCTAAGTTCGTCCTTAGAAAGAGACTAACTTGGGACGAACTTAGACAAACCTTAGAATGAGACTAAAGTTTCTATTTGTTCGTCCCAGTTAGTCTCGTTAGTCTCATTCTAAAGTTTGTATAAGTTCGTCCTTAGAAATAGACTAAATTGGGACGAACTTAGACTAACTTGGGATGAACTTAGACTAACTTGGGATGAAGTTAGACAAACCTTAGAATGAGGCTAATGTTTGTCTTTGTTTGTCCCAAGTTAGTCTCGTTAGTCTCATTCTAAGGTTTGTCTAATTTTATCGTTAGAAAGAAACTAAGTTGGGAAGAACTTAGACAAACCTTAGAATGAGACTAAAGTTTGTCTTTGTTCGTCTCAAGTTGGTCTCATTAGTCGCATTTTAAGGTTTGTCTAAGTTTGTCCTTAGAAAGAGACTAACTTGGGACGAACATAGACAAACCTTAGAATGAGACTAAAGTTTGTCTTTGTTCGTCCCAAGTTAGTCTCGTTAGTTTCATTCTAAGGTTTGTCTAAGTTCTTCCTTAGAAAGAGACTACCTTGGGACGAATTTAGATAAACCTTAGAATGAGACCAAAGTTTGTCTTTGTTCGTCCCATGTTAGTCTCGTTAGTCTCATTCTAAGGTTTCTCTAAGTTCGTCCTTAGAAATAGACTAACTTGACGAACTTAGATAAACCTTAGCATGAGACTAAAGTTTGTCTTTGTTCATCCCATGTTAGTCTCGTTAGTCTCCTTATAAGGTTTGTCTAAGTTCGTCCTTAGAATGAGACTAACTTGGGACGAACTTAGACAAACCTTAGAATGAGACTAAAGTTTCTCTTTGTTCGTCCCAAGTTAGTCTCGTTAGTCTCATTCTAAGGTTTGTTTAAGTTCGTCCTTAGAAATAGACTAACTTGGGATGAATATAGACTAACTTGGGACGAACTTAGACAAACCTTTGAATGAGACTAATGTTTGTCTTTATTCGCCCCAAGTTAGTCTCGTTAGTCTCATTCTAAAGTTTGTCTAAGTTCGTCCTTAGAAATAGACCAACTTAAACCGAACTTAGAGAAACCTTTGAATGAAACTGAAGTTTGTCTTTGTTCGTCCCAAGTTAGTCTCGTTACTCTCATTCTAAGGTTTGTCTAAGTCCTTAGAAAGAGACTAACTTGGGATGAACTTAGACAAACCTTAGAATGAGGCTAATGTTTGTCTTTGTTTGTCCGAAGTTAATCTCGTTAGTCTCATTCTAAGGTTTGTCTAAGTTTGTCCTTAGAAAAAGACTATGTTGGGACGAACTTAGACAAACCTTAGAATGAGACTAAAGTTTGTGTTTGTTCGTCTCAAGTTAGTCTCGTTAGTTGCATTTTAAGGTTTGTCTAAGTTTGTCCTTAGAAAGAGACTAACTTGGGATGAACTTAGACAAACCTTAAAATGAGACTCAAGTTTGTCTTTGTTCTTCCCAAGTTAGTCTCGTAAGTCTCATTCTAAGGTTTGTCTAAGTTCGTCCTTAGAAAGAGACTAACTTGGGACGAACTTAGATAAACCTTAGAATGAGACTAAAGTTTGTCTTTGTTTGACCCATGTTAGTCTCGTTAGTCTCATTCGAAGGTTTGTCTAAGTCGTCCTTAGAATAAGACTAACTTGGGACGAACTTAGACAAACCTTTGAATGAGACTAAAGTTTGTCTTTGTTCTTCCCAAGTTAGTCTCGTTACTCTCATTCTAAGGTTTGTCTAAGTCCTTCAAAAGAGACTAACTTGGGACGAACTTAGACACACCTTAGAATGAGAATAAAGTTTGTCTTTGTTTGTCCCAAGTTAGTCTCGTTAGTCTCAATCTAAGGTTTGTCTAAGTTCGTCCTTAGAAAGAGACTAACCTGGGATGAACTTCGATAAACCTTAGAATGAGACTAAAGTTTGTCTTTGTTCGTCCCAAGTCAGTCTCGTTAGTCGCATTCTAAGGTTTGTCTAAGTTTGTCCTTAGAAAGAGACTAACTTGGGACGAACTTAGACAAACCTTAGAATGAGACTAAAATTTGTCTTTGTTCGTCCCAAGTTTGTCTCGTTAGTCTCATTCTAAGGTTTCTCTAAGTTCGTCCTTAGAAATAGACTAACTTGGGACGAACTTAGATAAACATTAGCATGAGACTAAAGTTTGTCTTTGTTCGTCCCATGTTAGTCTCGTTAGTCTTCTTATAAGGTTTGTCTAAGTTCGTCCTTAGAATGAGACTAACTTGGGACGAACTTGGACAAACCTTAGAATGAGACTAAAGTTTCTCTTTGTTCGTCCCATGTTAGTCTCGTTAGTCTCATTCTAAGGTTTGTTTAAGTTCGTCCTTAGAAATAGACTAACTTGGGACAAACTTAGACAAACCTGTGAATGAGACTAATGTTTGTCTTTATTCGCCCCAAGTTAGTCTCGTTAGTCTCATTCTAAAGTTTGTCTAAGTTCGTCCTTAGAAATAGACTAACTTGGGACGAACTTAGACAAACCTTTGAATGAAACTAAAGGTTGTCTTTGTTCGTCCCAAGTTAGTCTCGTTACTCTCATTCTAAGGTTTGTCTAAGTCCTTAGAAAGAGACTAACTTGGGATGAACTTAGACTAACTTGGGATGAACTTAGACAAACCTTAGAATGAGGCTAATGTTTGTCTTTGTTCATCCGAAGTAAGTCTCGTTAGTCTCATTCTAAGGTTTGTTTAAGTTCGTCCTTAGAAAGAGACTAAGTTGGGACGAACTTAGACAAACCTTAAAATAAGACTAAAGTTTGTGTTTGTTCGTCTCAAGTTAGTCTCGTTAGTTGCATTTTAAGGTTTGTCTAAGTTTGTCCTTAGAAAGAGACTAAGTTGGGATGAACTTAGACAAACCTTAAAATGAGACTCAAGTTTGTCTTTGTTCGTCCCAAGTTAGTCTCGTTAGTCTCATTCTATGATTTGTCTAAGTTCGTCCTTAGAAAGAGCTTAACTTGGGACGAACTTAGATAAACCTTAGAATGAGACTAAAGTTTGTCTTTGTTTGTCCCATGTTAGTCTCGTTAGTCTCATTCTAAGGTTTGTCTAAGTCGTCCTTAGAATAAGACTAACTTGGGACGAACTTATACAAACCTTTGAATGAGACTAAAGTTTGTCTTTGTTTCTCCCAAGTTAGTCTCGTTAGTCTCATTCTAAGGTTTGTCTAAGTTTCTCCTTAGAAATATACTAACTTGGGACGAATTCAGGCACACCTTAGAATGAGAATAAAGTTTGTCTTTGTTTCTCCCAAGTTAGTCTCGTTAGTCTCAATCTAAGGGTTGTCTAAGTTCGTCCTTAGAAAGAGACTAACATGGGATGAACTTAGATAAACCTTTGAATGAAACTAAAGTTTGTCTTTGTTCGTCCCAAATCAGTCTCGTTAGTCTCATTCTAAGGTTTGTCTAAGTTCGTCCTTAGAAAGGGACTAACTTGGCACGAACTTAGACAAACCTTTGAATGAGACTAAAGTTTTCTTTGTTCGTCCCAAGTTAGTCTCGTTACTCTCATTCTAAGGTTTGTCTAAGTTCGTCCTTAGAAAGAGATTAACATGGGACGAACTTAGACAAACCTTAGAGTGAGACTAAAGTTTGTCTTTGTTCGTCCCAAGTTAGTCCCGTTAGTCTCATTCTAAGGTTTGTCTAAGTTCATCCTTAGAAAAAGACTAACTTGGGACGAACTTAGACTAACTTGGGGGGAACATAGACAAACCTTAGAATGAGACTAAAGTTTGTTTTTGTTCGTCCCAAGTTAGTCTTGTTAGTCTCATTCTAAGGTTTGTCTATGTTCGTCCTTAGAAATAGACTAACTTGGGACGAACTTAGACAAACCTTAGAATGAGACTAAAGTTTATCTTTGTTCGTCTCAAGTTAGTCTCGTTAGTCGCATTCTAATGTTTGTCTAAGTTTGTCCTTAGAAAGACACTAACTTGGGACGAACTTAGACAAACCTTAGAATGAGACTAAAGTTTGTCTTTGTTCGTCCCAAGTTAGTCTCGTTAGTCTCATTCTAAGGTTTCTCTAAGTTCGTCCTTAGAAATAGACTAACTTGGGACGAACTTTGATAAATCTTAGAATGAGAGTAAAGTTTGTCTTTGTTCGTCCCATATTAGTCTCGTTAGTCTCATTCTAAGGTTTGTCTAAGTTCGTCCTTAGAATGAGACTAACTTGGGACGAACTTAGACAAACCTTAGAATGAGACTAAAGTTTCTCTTTGTTCCTCCCAAGTTAGTCTCGTTAGTCTCATTCTAAGGTTTGTCTAAGTTTCTCCTTAGAAATATACTAACTTGGGACGACCTTAGACTAACTTGGGACGAACTTAGACAAACCTTTGAATGAGACTAAAGTTTGTCTTTATTCGCCCCAAGTTAGTCTCGTTAGTCTCATTCTAAAGTTTGTCTAAGTTCGTAATTAGAAAGAGACTTACTTGGGACGAACTTAGATAAACCTTAGAATGAGACTACAGTTTGTCTTGGTTCATCCCAAGTTAGTCTCGTTAGTCTCATTCTAAGGTTCTTCTAAGTTTGTCCTGAGAATGTGACTAACTTGGGACAAACTTAGACAAACCTTTGAATGAGACTAACCTTAGAAAGGTTTGTCTAAGTTCTTAGACTAAACTTACTTGAGACTAAAGTTAGTCTCATTCTAAGGTTTGTCTAAGTTTGTCCTTAGAAAGAGACTAACTTGGGACGAACTTAGACAAACCTTTGAATGAGACTAGAGTTTTCTTTATTCGTCCCAAGTTAGTCTCGTTACTCTCAGTCTAAGGTTTGTCTAAGTTTGTCCTTAGAAAGAGACTAACTTGGGACGAACTTAGACAAACTTTAGAATGACACTAAAGTTTGTCTTTATTCGTCCCAAGTTAGTCCCGTTAGTCTCATTCTAAGGTTTGTCTAAGTTCTTCCTTAGAAATAGACTAACTTGGGACGAACTTAGACAAACCGTAGAATGAGACTAAAGTTTGTTTTTGTTCGTGCCAAGTTAGTCTCATTCTATGATTTGTCTAAGTTCGTCCTTAGAAATAGACTAACTTGCGACGAACTTAGAGAAACCTTAGAATGAGACTAAAGTTTGTCTTTGTTCGTCTCAAGTTAGTCTCGTTAGTCGCATTCTAAGGTTTGTCTAAGTTGTCCTTAGAAAGAGACTAACTTGGGATGAACATAGACAAACCTTAGAATGAGACTAAAGTTTGTCTTTGTTTGTCCCAAGTTAGTCTCGTTAGTCTCATTCTAAGGTTTCTCTAAGTTCGTCCTTAGCAATAGACTAACTTGGGACGAACTAAGATAAACCTTAGAATGAGACTAAATTTTGTCTTTGTTCGTCCCATGTTAGTCTCGTTAGTCTCATTCTAAGGTTTGTCTAAGTTCGTTCTTAGAATAAGACTAACTTGGGACGAACTTAGACAAACCTTAGAATGAGACTAAAGTTTCTCTTTGTTCCTCCCAAGTTAGTCTCGTTAGTCTCATTCTAAGGTTTGTCTAAGTTTCTCCTTAGAAATAGACTAACTTGGGATGAACTTAGACTAACTTGGGACGAACTTAGACAAACCTTTGAATGAGACTAAAGTTTTCTTTGTTCGTCCCAAGTTAGTCTCGTTACTCTCAGTCTAAGGTTTGTCTAAGTTCGTTTTAGAAAGAGACTAACTTGGGACGAACTTAGACAAACTTTAGAATGACACTAAAGTTTGTCTTTATTCATCCCAAGTTAGTCCCGTTAGTCTCATTCTAAGGTTTGTCTAAGTTCTTCCTTAGAAATAGACTAACTTGGGACGAACTAAGACAAACCGTAGAATGAGACTAAAGTTTGTTTTTGTTCGTCCCAAGTTAGTCTCATTCTATGATTTGTCTAAGTTCGTCCTTAGAAATAGACTAACTTGCGACGAACTTAGAGAAACCTTAGAATGAGACTAAAGTTTGTCTTGGTTCGTCTCAAGTTAGTCTCGTTAGTCGCATTCTAAGGTTTGTCTAAGTTTTTCCTTAGAAAGAGACTAACTTGGGACGAACGTAGACAAAACTTAGAATGAGACTAAAGTTTGTCTTTGTTCATCCCAAGTTCGTCTCGTTAGTCTCATTCTAAGGTTTCTCTAAGTTCGTCCTTAGAAATAGACTAACTTGGGACGAACTTAGATAAACCTTAGCATGAGACTAAAGTTTGCCTTTGTTCGTCCCATGTTAGACTCGTTAGTCTCCTTATAAGGTTTGTCTAAGTTCGTCCTTAGAATGAGACTAACTTGGGACGAACTTAGACAAACCTTAGAATGAGACTAAAGTTTCTCTTTGTTCGTCCCAAGTTAGTCTCGTTAGTCTCATTCTAAGGTTTGTTTAAGTTCGTCCTTAGAGATAGACTAACTTGGGATGAATATAGACTAACTTGGGACGAACTTAGACAAACCTTTGAATGAGACTAATGTTTGTCTTTATTCGCCCCAAGTTAGTCTCGTTAGTCTCATTCTAAAGTTTGGCTAAGTTCATCCTTAGAAATAGACTAACTTGGGACGAACTTAGACAAACCTTTGAACGAAACTAAAGTTTGTCTTTGTTCGTCCCAAGTTAGTCTCGTTACTCTCATTCTAAGTTTTGTCTAAGTCCTTAGAAAGAGAGTAACTTGGGATGAACTTAGACTAACTTGGGATGAACTTAGACAAACCTTAGAATGAGGCTAATGTTTGTCTTTGTTCGTCCCAAGTTAGTCTCGTTAGTCTCATTCTAAGGTTTGTCTAAGTTCGTCCTTAGAAAGAGACTAAGTTGGGACGAACTTAGACAAACCTTAGAATGAGACTAAAGTTTGTGTTTGTTCATCTCAAGTTAGTCTCCTTAGTTGCATTTTAAGGTTTGTCTAAGTTTGTCCTTAGAAAGAGACTAACTTGGGACGAACTTAGAAAAACCTTAGAATGAGACTCAAGTTTGTCTTTGTTCGTCCCAAGTTAGTCTCGTTAGTCTCATTCTAAGGTTTGTCTAATTTCGTCCTTAGAAAGAGACTAACTTGGGGCGAACTTAGACAAACCTTAGAATGAGACTAAAGTTTTTTTTGTTCGTCCCAAGTTTGTCTCGTTAGTCTCATTCTAAGGTTTGTCTAAGTTTGTCCTTTAAAATAGACTAACTTGCGACGAACTTAGACAAACTTTAGAATGAGACTAAAGTTTGTCTTTGTTCGTCTCAAGTTAGTCTCGTTAGTCGCATTCTAAGGTTTGTCTAAGTTTGTCCTTAGAAAGAGACTAACTTGGGATGAACTTAGACAAACCTTAGAATGAGACTAAAGTTTGTCTTTGTTCGTCCCAAGTAAGTCTCTATAGTCTCATTCTAAGGTTCCTCTAAGTTCGTCCTTAGCAATAGACTAACTTGGGACGAACTTAGGTAAACCTTAGAATGAGACTAAATTTTGTCTTTGTTCGTCCCATGTTAGTCTCGTTAGTCTCATTCTAAGGTTTGTCTAAGTTCGTCCTTAGAATGAGACTAACTTGGGACGAACTTAGACTAACCTTAGAATGAGACTAAAGTTTCTCTTTGTTCCTCCCAAGTTAGTCTCGTTAGTCTCATTCTAAGGTTTGTTTAAGTTTCTCCTTAGAAATAGACTAACTTGGGACGAACTTAGACTAACTTGGGACGAACTTAGACAAACCTTTGAATGAGACTAAAGTTTGTCTTTATTCGCCCCAAGTTAGTCTCGTTAGTCTCGTTCTAAAGTTTGTCTAAGTTCGTCCTTAGAAATAGACTAACTTGGGACGAACTTAGACTAACTTAGGATGAACTTAGACTAACTTTGGACGAAGTAAGACGAACCTTAGAATGAGGCTAATGTTTGTCTTTGTTCATCCCAAGTTAGTCTCTTTGGTCTCATTCTAAGGTTTATCTAAGTTCGTAATTAGAAAGAGACTTACTTTGGACGAACTTATATAAACATTAGAATGAGACTACAGTTTGTCTTTGTTCATCCCAAGTTAGTCTCGTTAGTCTCATTCTAAGGTTCGTCTAAGTTTGTCCTTAGAATGTGACTAACTTGGGACAAACTTAGACAAACCTTTGAATGTGACTAACCTTAGAAAGGTTTGTCTAAGTTCTTAGACTAAACTTACTTGAGACTAAACTTAGTCTCATTCTAAGGTTTGTCTAAGTTTGTCGTTAGAAAGAGACAAACTTGGGACGAACTTAGACAAACCTTTGAATGAGACTAAAGTTTTCTTTGTTCGTCCCAAGTTAGTCTCGTTACTCTCAGTCTAAGGTTTGTCTAAGTTCGTCCTTAGAAACAGACTAACTTGGGACGAACTTAGACAAACTTTAGAATGACACTAAAGTTTGTCTTTATTCATCCCAAGTTAGTCCCGTTAGTCTCATTCTAAGGTTTATCTAAGTTCTTCCTTAGAAATAGACTAACTTGGGATGAACTTAGACAAACCGTGGAATGAGACTAAAGTTTGTTTTTGTTCGTGCCAAGTTAGTCTCATTCTATGATTTGTCTAAGTTCGTCCTTACAAATAGACTAACTTGCGACGAATTTAGAGAAACCTTAGAAAGAGACTAAAGTTTGTCTTTGTTCGTCTCAAGTTAGTCTCGTTAGTCGCATTCTAAGGTTTGTCTAAGTTTGTCCTTAGAAAGAGACTAACTTGGGACGAACGTTGACAAACCTTAGAATGAGACTAAAGTTTGTCTTTGTTCGTCCCAAGTTAGTCTCGTTAGTCTCATTCTAAGGTTTCTCTAAGTTCGTCCTTAGCAATAGACTAACTTGGGACGAACTAAGATAAACCTTAGAATGAGACTAAATTTTGTCTTTGTTCGTCCCATGTTAGTCTCGTTAGTCTCATTCTAAGGTTTGTCTAAGTTCGTCCTTAGAATGAGACTAACTTGGGACGAACTTAGACAAACCTTAGAATGAGACTAAAGTTTCTCTTTGTTCCTCCCAAGTTAGTCTCGTTAGTCTCATTCTAAGGTTTGTCTAAGTTTCTCCTTAGAAATAGACTAACTTGGGATGAACTTAGACTAACTTGGGACGAACTTAGACAAACCTTTGAATGAGACTAAAGTTTTCTTTGTTCGTCCCAAGTTAGTCTCGTTACTCTCAGTCTGAGGTTTGTCTAAGTTCGTCCTTTGAAAGAGACTAACTTGAGACGAACTTAGACAAACTTTAGAATGACACTAAAGTTTGTCTTTATTCGTCCCAAGTTAGTCCCGTTAGTCTCATTCTAAGGTTTGTCTAAGTTCTTTCTTAGAAATAGACTAACTTGGGACGAACTTAGACAAACCGTAGAATGAGACTAAATTTTGTTTTTGTTCGTCCCAAGTTAGTCTCATTCTATGATTTGTCTAAGTTCGTCCTTATAAATAGACTAACTTGCGACGAACTTAGAGAAACCTTAGAATGAGACTAAAGTTTGTCTTTGTTCGTCTCAAGTTAGTTTCGTTAGTCGCATTCTAAGGTTTGTCTAAGTTTGTCCTTAGAAAGAGACTAACTTGGGACGAACGTAGACAAACCTTAGAATGAGACTAAAGTTTGTCTTTGTTCGTCCCAAGTTAGTCTCGTTAGTCTCATTCTAAGGTTTCTCTAAGTTCGTCCTTAGAAATAGACTAACTTGGGACGAACTTAGATAAACCTTAGCATGAGACTAAAGTTTGTCTTTGTTCGTCCCATGTTAGACTCGTTAGTCTCCTTATAAGGTTTTTCTAAGTTCGTCCTTAGAATGAGACTAACTTGGGACAAACTTAGACAAACCTTAGAATGAGACTAAAGTTTGTCTTTGTTCGTCCCAAGTTAGTCTCGTTAGTCTCATTCTAAGGTTTGTTTAAGTTCGTCCTTAGAGAGAGACTAACTTGGGATGAATATAGACTAACTTGGGACGAACTTAGACAAACCTTTGAATGAGACTAATGTTTGGCTTTATTTGCCCCAAGTTAGTCTCGTTAGTCTCATTCTAAAGTTTGTCTAAGTTCGTCCTTAGAAATAGACTAACTTGGGACGAACTTAGACAAACCTTTGAATGAAACTAAAGTTGTCTTTGTTCGTCCCAAGTTAGTCTCGTTACTCTCATTCTAAGGTTTGTCTAAGTCCTTAGAAAGAGAGTAACTTGGGATGAACTTAGACTAACTTGGGATGAACTTAGACAAACCTTAGAATGAGGCTAATGTTTGTCTTTGTTTGTCCCAAGTTAGTCTCATTCTAAGGTTTGTCTAAGTTCGTCCTTAGAAAGAGACTAAGTTGGGACGTACTTAGACAAACCTTAGAATGAGACTAAAGTTTGTGTTTGTTCGTCTCAAGTTAGTCTCGTTAGTGGCATTTTAAGGTTTGTCTAAGTTTGTCCTTAGAAAGAGACTAACTTGGGACGAACTTAGACAAACCTTAGAATGAGACTCAAGTTTGTCTTTGTTCGTCCCAAGTTAGTCTCGTTAGTCTCATTCTAAGGTTTGTCTAAGTTCGTCCTTAGAAAGAGACTAACTTGGGACGAACTTAGACAAACCTTATAATGAGACTAAAGTTTTTTTTTGTTCGTCCCAAGTTAGTCTCGTTAGTCTCATTTTAAGGTTTGTCTAAGTTTGTCCTTAGAAAGAGACTAACTTGGGACGAACTTAGACAAACCTTAGAATGAGACTAAAGTTTGTCTTTGTTCGTCTCAAGTTAGTCTCGTTAGTCGCATTCTAAGGTTTGTCTAAGTTTGTCCTTAGAAAGAGACTAACTTAGGATGAACTTAGACAAACCTTAGAATGAGACTAAAGTTTGTCTTTGTTCGTCCCAAGTTAGTCTCGATAGTCTCATTCTAAGGTTCCTCTAAGTTCGTCCTTAGCAATAGACTAACTTGGGACGAACTTAGATAAACCTTAGAATGAGACTAAATTTTGTCTTTGTTCGTCCCATGTTAGTCTTATTTGTCTCATTCTAAGGTTTGTCTAAGTTCGTCCTTAGAATGAGACTAACTTGGGACGAACTTAGACAAACCTTAGAATGAGACTAAAGTTTCTCTTTGTTCCTCCCAAGTTAGTCTCGTTAGTCTCATTCTAAGGTTTGTCTAAGTTTCTCCTTAGAAATAGACTAACTTGGGACGAACTTAGACTAACTTGGGACGAACTTAGACAAACCTTTGAATGAGACTAAAGTTTGTCTTTATTCGCCCTAAGTAAGTCTCGTTAGTCTCATTCTAAAGTTTGTCTAAGTTCGTCCTTAGAAATAGACTAACTTGGGACGAACTTAGACTAACTTAGGATGAACTTAGACTAACTTTGGACGAAGTTAGACAAACTTTAGAATGAGGCTAATGTTTGTCTTTGTTCGTCCCAAGTTAGTCTCTTTAGTCTCATTCTAAGGTTTGTCTAAGTTCGTAATTAGAAAGAGACATACTTGGGACGAACTTATATAAACCTTAGAATGAGACTACAGTTTGTCTTTGTGCATCCCAAGTTAGTCTCGTTAGTCTCATTCTAAGGTTCGTCTATGTTTGTCCTTAGAATGTGACTAACTTGGGACAAACTTAGACAAACCTTTGAATGAGACTAACCTTAGAAAGGTTTGTCTAAGTTCTTAGACTAAACTTACTTGAGACTAAACTTAGTCTCATTCTAAGGTTTGTCTAAGTTTGTTTTTAGAAAGAGACTAACTTGGGACGAACTTAGACAAACCTTTGAATGAGACAAAAGTTTTCTTTGTTCGTCCCAAGTTAGTCTCGTTACACTCAGTCTAAGGTTTGTCTAAGTTCGTCCTTAGAAAGAGACTAACTTGGGACGAACTTAGACAAACTTTAGAATGACACTAAAGTTTGTCTTTATTCATCCCAAGTTAGTCCCGTTAGTCTCATTCTAAGGTTTATCTAACTTCTTCCTTAGAAATAGACTAACTTGGGATGAACTTAGACAAACCGTGGAATGAGACTAAAGTTTGTTTTTGTTCGTGCCAAGTTAGTCTCATTCTATGATTTGTCTAAGTTCGTCCTTACAAATAGACTAACTTGCGACGAATTTAGAGAAACCTTAGAAAGAGACTAAAGTTTGTCTTTGTTCGTCTCAAGTTAGTCTCGTTAGTCGCATTCTAAGGTTTGTCTAAGTTTGTCCTTAGAAAGAGACTAACTTGGGACGAACGTAGACAAACCTTAGAATGAGACTAAAGTTTGTCTTTGTTCGTCCCAAGTTAGTCTCGTTAGTCTCATTCTAAGGTTTCTCTAAGTTCGTACTTAGCAATAGACTAACTTGGGACGAACTAAGATAAACCTTAGAATGAGACTAAATTTTGTCTTTGTTTGTCCCATGTTAGTCTCGTTAGTCTCATTCTAAGGTTTGTCTAAGTTCGTCCTTAGAATGAGACTAACTTGGGACGAACTTAGACAAACCTTAGAATGAGACTAAAGTTTCTCTTTGTTCCTCCCAAGTTAGTCTCGTTAGTCTCATTCTAAGGTTTGTCTAAGTTTCTCCTTAGAAATAGACTAACTTGGGACGAACTTAGACTAACTTGGGAAGAACTTAGACAAACCTTTGAATGAGACTAAAGTTTTCTTTCTTCGTCCCAAGTTAGTCTCGTTACTCTCAGTCTGAGGTTTGTCTAAGTTCGTCCTTTGAAAGAGACTAACTTGAGACGAACCTAGACAAACTTTAGAATGACACTAAAGTTTGTCTTTATTCGTTCCAAGTTAGTCCCGTTAGTCTCATTCTAAGGTTTGTCTAAGTTCTTCCTTAGAAATAGACTAACTTGGGACGAACTTAGACAAACCGTAGAATGAGACTAAATTTTGTTTTTGTTCGTCCCAAGTTAGTCTCATTCTATGATTTGTCTAAGTTCGTCCTTATAAATAGACTAACTTGAGACGAACTTAGAGAAACCTTAGAATGAGACTAAAGTTTGTCTTTGTTCGTCTCAAGTTAGTTTCGTTAGTCGCATTCTAAGGTTTGTCTAAGTTTGTCCTTAGAAAGAGACTAACTTGGGACGAACGTAGACAAACCTTAGAATGAGACTAAAGTTTGTCTTTGTTCGTCCCAAGTTAGTCTCGTTAGTCTCATTCTAAGGTTTCTCTAAGTTCGTCCTTAGAAATAGACTAACTTGGGACGAACTTAGATAAACCTTAGCATGAGACTAAAGTTTGTCTTTGTTCGTCCCATGTTAGACTCGTTAGTCTCCTTATAAGGTTTTTCTAAGTTCGTCCTTAGAATGAGACTAACTTGGGACAAACTTAGACAAACCTTAGAATGAGACTAAAGTTTGTCTTTGTTCGTCCCAAGTTAGTCTCGTTAGTCTCATTCTAAGGTTTGTTTAAGTTCGTCCTTAGAGATAGACTAACTTGGGATGAATATAGACTAACTTGGGACGAACTTAGACAAACCTTTGAATGAGACTAATGTTTGGCTTTATTTGCCCCAAGTTAGTCTCGTTAGTCGCATTCTAAGGTTTGTCTAAGTTTGTCCTTAGAAAGAGACTAACTTGGGATGAACTTAGACAAACCTTAGAATGAGACTAAAGTTTGTCTTTGTTCGTCCCAAGTTAGTCTCGATAGTCTCATTCTAAGGTTCCTCTAAGTTCGTCCTTAGCAATAGACTAACTTGGGACGAACTTAGATAAACCTTAGAATGAGACTAAATTTTTTCTTTGTTCGTCCCATGTTAGTCTTATTTGTCTCATTCTAAGGTTTGTCTAAGTTCGTCCTTAGAATGAGACTAACTTGGGACGAACTTAGACAAACCTTAGAATGAGACTAAAGTTTCTCTTTGTTCCTCCCAAGTTAGTCTCGTTAGTCTCATTCTAAGGTTTGTCTAAGTTTCTCCTTAGAAATAGACTAACTTGGGACGAACTTAGACTAACTTGGGACGAAATTAGACAAACCTTTGAATGAGACTAAAGTTTGTCTTTATTCGCCCCAAGTAAGTCTCGTTAGTCTCATTCTAAAGTTTGTCTAAGTTCGTCCTTAGAAATAGACTAACTTGGGACGAACTTAGACGAACTTAGGATGAACTTAGACTAACTTTGGACGAAGTTAGACAAACCTTAGAATGAGGCTAATGTTTGTCTTTGTTCGTCCCAAGTTAGTCTCTTTAGTCTCATTCTAAGGTTTGTCTAAGTTCGTAATTAGAAAGAGACATACTTGGGACGAACTTATATAAACCTTAGAATGAGACTACAGTTTGTCTTTGTGCATCCCAAGTTAGTCTCGTTAGTCTCATTCTAAGGTTCGTCTATGTTTGTCCTTAGAATGTGACTAACTTGGGAAAAACTTAGACAAACCTTTGAATGAGACTAACCTTAGAAAGGTTTGTCTAAGTTCTTAGACTAAACTTACTTGAGACTAAACTTAGTCTCATTCTAAGGTTTGTCTAAGTTTGTTTTTAGAAAGAGACTAACTTGGGACGAACTTAGACAAACCTTTGAATGAGACTAAAGTTTTCTTTGTTCGTCCCAAGTTAGTCTCGTTACTCTCAGTGTAAGGTTTGTCTAAGTTCGTCCTTAGAAAGCGACTAACTTGGGACGAACTTAGACAAACTTTAGAATGACACTAAAGTTTGTCTTTATTCGTCCCAAGTTAGTCCCGTTAGTCTCATTCTAAGGTTTGTCTAAGTTCTTCCTTAGAAATAGACTAACTTGGGACGAACTTAGACAAACCGTAGAATGAGACTAAAGTTTGTTTTTGTTCGTCCCAAGTTAGTCTCATTCTATGATTTGTCTAAGTTCGTCCTTACAAATAGACTAACTTGCGACGAATTTAGAGAAACCTTAGAATGAGACTAAAGTTTGTCTTTGTTCGTCTCAAGTTAGTCTCGTTAGTCGCATTCTAAGGTTTGTCTAAGTTTGTTCTTAGAAAGAGACTAACTTGGGACGAACTTAGACAAACTTTAGAATGAGACTAAAGTTTGTCTTTGTTCGTCCCAAGTTAGTCTCGTTAGTCTCATTCTAAGGTTTCTCTAAGTTCGTCCTTAGAAATAGACTAACTTGGGATGAACTTAGATAAACCTTAGCATGAGACTAATGTTTGTCTTTGTTCGTCCCATGTTAGACTCGTTAGTCTCCTTATAAGGTTTGTCTAAGTTCGTCCTTAGAATGAGACTAACTTGGGACGAACTTAGACAAACCTTAGAATGAGACTAAATTTTCTCTTTGTTCGTCCCAAGTTAGTCTCGTTAGTCTCATTCTAAGGTTTGTTTAAGTTCGTCCTTAGAGATAGACTAACTTGGGATGAATATAGACTAACTTGGGACGAACTTAGACAAACCTTTGAATGAGACTAATGTTTGTCTTTATTCGCCCCAAGTTAGTCTCGTAAGTCTCATTCTAAAGTTTGTCTAAGTTCGTCCTTAGAAAGAGACTAACTTGGAACGAACTTAGACAAACCTTAGAATGAGACTAAAGTTTGTCATTGTTCGTCCCAAGTTAGTCTCGTGAGTCTCATTCTATGGTTTGTCTAAGGTCGTCCTTAGAAAGAGACTAACTAGGGACGAACTTAGATAAACCTTTGAATGAGACTAAAGTTTGTCTTTGTTCGTCCCATGTTAGTCTCGTTAGTCTCATTCTAAGGTTTGTCTAAGTTCGTCCTTAGAATAAGACTAACTTGTGACGAACATAGACAAACCTTTGAATGAGACTAAAGTTTGTCTTTGTTCGTCCCAAGTTAGTCTCGTTACTCTCATTCTAAGGTTTGTCTAAGTTCGTCCTTCAAAAGAGACAAACTTGGGACGAACTTAGACACACCCTATAATGAGAATAAAGTTTCTCTTTGTTCGTCCCAAATTAGTCTCGTTAGTCTCAATCTAAGGTTTGTCTAAGTTCGTCCTTAAAAAGAGACTAACTTGGGACGAACTTAGAAAAACCTTAGAATGAGACTAAAGTTTATCTTTGTTCGTCCCAAGTTAGTCTCGTTAGTCTCATTCTAAGGTTTGTCTAAGTTCGTCCTTAGAAAGAGACAAACTTGGGACGAACTTAGACAAACCTTTGAATGAGACTAAAGTTTTCCCTGTTCGTCCCAAGTTAGTCTCGTTACTCTCCTTCTAATGTTTGTCTAAGTTCGTCCTTAGAAAGAGACTAACTTGGGACGAACTTAGACAAACCTTAGAATGAGTCTAAAGTTTGTCTTTGTTCGTCCCAAGTTAGTCCCGTTAGTCTCATTCTAAGGGTTTGTCTAAGTTCGTTCTTAGAAATAGACTAACATGGGACGAACTTAGACTAACTTGGGACGAACTTAGACAAACCTAAGAATGAGACTAAAGTTTGTTTTTGTTCGTCCCAAGTTAGTCTCGTTAGTCTCATTCTAAGGTTTGTCTAAGTTCATCCTTAGAAAGAGATTAACTTGGGACAAACTTAGACAAACCTTTGAATGAGACAAAAGTTCTCTCTGTTCGTCCCAAGTTAGTCTCGTTACTCTCATTCTAAGGTTTGTCTATGTTCATCCTTAGAAAGAGACTAACTTGGGACGAACTTAGACAAACCTTAGAATGAGACTAAAGTTTGTCTTTGTTCGTCCCAAGTTAGTCTCATTCTAAGGTTTGTCTAAGTTTGTTCTTAGAAATAGACTAACTTGGGACGAACTTAGACTAACTTGGGACGAACTTAGACAAACCTTAGAATGAGACTAAAGTTTTTTTTGTTAGTCCCAAGTTAGTCTCGTTAGTCTCATTCTAAGGTTTGTCTAAGTTCGCCCTTAGAAATAGACTAACTTGCAACGAACTTAGACAAACCTTAGAATGAGACTAAAGTTTGTCTTTGTTCGTCTCAAGTTAGTCTCGTTAGTCGCATTCTAAGGGTTGTCTAAGTTCGTCCTTAGAAAGAGACTAAGTAGGGACGAACTTAGACAAAACTTAGAATGAGACTAAATTTTGTCTTTGTTAGTCTCAAGTTAGTCTCATTAGTCGCATTTTAAGGTTTGTCTAAGTTTGTCCTTAGAAAGAGACTAACTTGGAACGAACTTAGACAAACCTTAGAATGAGACTAAAGTTTGTCTTTGTTCGTCCCAAGTTAGTCTCGTTAGTCTCATTCTAAGGTTTGTCTAAGTTCGCCCATAGAAAGAGACTAACTTGGGACAAATTAAGATAATCCTTAGAATGAGACAAAAGTTTGTCTTTGTTCGTCCCATGTTAGTCTCGTTAGTCTCATTCTAAGGTTTGTCTAAGTTCGTCCTTAGAATGAGACTAACTTGGGATAAACTTAGACAGACCTTAGAATGTGACTAAAGTTTGTCTTTGTTCATCCCAAGTTAGTCTCGTTAGTCTCCTTCTAAGGTTTGTCAAAGTTCATCCTTAGAAATAGAGTAACTTGGGACGAACTTAGACTAACTTGGGACAAACTAGACCAACCATAGAATGAGACTAAGGTTTGTCTTTGTTCGTCCCAAGTTAGTCTTGTTAGTCTTATTCTAAGGTTTGTCTAAGTTCGTAATTAGAAAGAAACTTACTTGGGACGAACTTAGATAAACCTTAGAATGAGACTACAGTTTGTCTTTGTTCGTCCCATGTTAGTCTCGTTAGTCTCATTCTAAGGTTTGTCTAAGTTTGTCCTTAAACAGAGACTAACTTGGGACGAACTTAGATAAACCATAGAATGAGACTAAAGTTTGTCTTTGTTCGTCCCAAGTTAGTCACGTTAGTCTCATTCTAAGGTTTGTCTAAGTTCGTCATTAGAAAGAGACTAACTTGGGACAAACTTAGACAAACCTATGAATGAGACTAAAATTTTATTTGTTCGTCCCAAGTTAGTCTCGTTACTCTCATTCTAAGGTTTGTCTAAGTTCATCCTTAGAATGAGACTAACTTGGGACGAACTTAGACAAACCTTAGAATGAGACTAAAGTTTGTATTTGTTCGTCCCAAGTTTGTCTCGTTTGTCTCATCCTAAGGTTTGTCTAAGTTCGTCCTCAGAAAGAGACTAATTTGGGACGAACTTAGACAAATCTTAGAATGAGAATAAAGTTTGTGTTTGTTCGTCCCAAGTTAGTCTCGTTAGTCTCATTCTAAGGTTTATTTAAGTTTGTCCTTAGAAATAGACTAACTTGGGACAAACTTAGATAAACCATAGAATGAGACTAAAGTTTGTCTTTGTTCGTCCCATGTTAGTCTCGTTAGTCTCATTCTAAGGTTTGTCTAAGTTCATCCTTAGAATGAGACTAACTTGGGATGAACTTAGACAAACCTTAGAATGAGACTAAATTTTCTTATTGTTCGTCCCAAGTTAGTCTCGTTAGTATCATTCTAAAGTTTGTCTAAGTTCGTCCTTAGAAATAGACTAACTTGGGACGAACTTAGACTAACTTGGGACGAACTTAGACAAACCTTTGAATGAGACTTAAGTATTTCTTTATTCTCCCCAAGTTAGCCTCGTTAGTCTCATTCTAAGGTTTGTCTAAGTTTGTCCTTAGAATGAGACTAACTTGGGACGAACTTAGACAAACCTTAGAATGAGACTAAAGTTTCTTTTTGTTCGTCCCAAGTTAGTCTCGTTACTCTCATTCTAAGGTTTGTCTAAGTTCGTCCTTCGAAAGAGATTAACTTGGGACGAACTTAGACAACCCGTAGAATGAGACTAAAGTTTGTCTTTGTTCGTCCCAAGTTAGTCCCGTTAGTCTCATTCTAAGGTTTGTCTAAGTTCGTTTTTAGAAATAGACTAACTTGCGACGAACTTAGACAAACCTTAGAATGAGACTAAAGTTTGTCTTTGTTCGTCTCAAGTTAGTCTCGTTAGTCGCATTCTAAGGTTTGTCTAAGTTTGTCCTTAGAAAGAGACAAACTTGGGACGAACTTAGGCAAACCTTAGAATGAGACTAAATTTTGTCTTTGTTCGTCCCAAGCTAGTCTCGTTAGTCTCATTCTAAGGTTTCTCTATGTTCGTCCTTAGAAATAGACTAACTTAGGACGAACTTAGATAAACCTTAGAATGAGACTGAAGTTTGTCTTTGTTCGTCCCATGTGAGTCTCGTTAGTCTCATTCTAAGGTTTGTCTAAGTACGTCCTTAGAAGGAGACTAACTTGGGACGAACTTAGACAAACCTTAGAATGAGACTAAAGTTTGTCTTTATTCGTCCCAAGTTAATCTCGTTAGTCTCAATCTAAGGTTTGTCTAAGTTCGTCCTTAGAATGAGACTAACTTGGGACGAACTTAGACAAACCTTAGAATGAGACTAAAGTTTCTCTTTGTTCGTCCCAAGTTAGTCTCGTTATTCTCATTTTAAGGTTTGTCTAAGTTTGTCCTTCGAAAGAGAATAACTTGGGACGAACTTAGACAAACCGTAGAATGAGACTAAAGTTTGTATTTGTTCGTCCCAAGTTAGTCCCGTTAGTCTCATTCTAAGGTTTGTCTAAGTTCATCCTTAGAAATAGACTAACTTGGGATGAACTTAGACTAACTTGGGACGAACTTAGACAAACCTTAGAATGAGACTAAAGTTTTGTTTTTGTTCGTCCCAAGTTAGTCTCGTTAGTCTCATTCTAAGGCTTGTCTAAGTTCGTCCTTAGAAATAGACTAACTTGCGACGAACTTAGACAAACCTTAGAATGAGACTAAAGTTTGTCTTTGTTCGTCTCAAGTTAGTCTCGTTAGTCGCATTCTAAGGTTTGTCTAAGTTTGTCCTTAGAAAGAGACTAACTTGGGACGAACTTAGACAAACCTTAGAATGAGACTAAAGTTTGTCTTTGTTCGTCCCAAGTTAGTCTCATTAGTCTCATTCTAAGGTTTCTCTATGTTCGTCCTTAGAAATAGACTAACTTGGGACGAACTTAGATAAACCTTAGAATGAGACTGAAGTTTGTCTTTGTTCGTCCCATGTTTGTCTCGTTAGTCTCATTCTAAGGTTTGTCTAAGTTCGTCCTTAGAATGAGACTAACTTGGGACGAACTTAGACAAACCTTAGAATGAGACTAAAGTTTGTCTTTGTTCGTCCCAAGTTAGTCTCGTTAGTCTCGATCTAAGGTTTGTCTAAGTTCACCCTTAGAAATAGACTAACTTGGGATGAACGTAGACAAACCTTAGAATGAGACTAAAGTTTGTTTTTGTTCGTCCCAAGTTAGTCTCGTTAGTCTCATTCTAAGGTTTGTCTAAGTTCGTCCTTAGAAATAGACTAAGTTGGGACGAACTTAGACAAACCTTAGAATGAGACTAAAGTTTGTCTTTGTTCGTCTCAAGTTAGTCTCGTTAGTCGCATTTCAAGGTTTGTCTAAATTTGTCCTTAGAAAGAGACTAACTTGGGACGAACTTAGACAAACCTTAGAATGAGACTAAAGTTTATCTTTGTTCTTCCAAAGTTAGTTTCGTTAGTCTGATTCTAAGGTTTGTCTAAATTCGTCCTTAGAAAGAGACTAAGTTGGGACGAACTTAGACAAACCTTAGAATGAGACTAAAGTTTGTCTTTGTTCGTCTCAAGTTAGTCTCGTTAGTCGCATTTTAAGGTTTGTCTAAGTTTGTCCTTAGAAAGAGACTAACTTGGGACGAACTTAGACAAACCTTAGAATGAGACTAAAGTTTGTCTTTGTTCGTCCCAAGTTAGTCTCGTTAGTCTCATTCTAAGGTTGGTCTAAGTTTGTCCTTAGAAAGAGACTAACTTGGGACGAACTTAGCCAAACCTTAGAATGAGACTAAAGTTTGTCTTTGTACGTCCCATGTTAGTCTCGTTAGTCTCATTCTAAGGTTTGTCTAAGTTCGTCCTTAGAATGAGACTAACTTGGGATGAACTGAGACGGACCTTAGAAAGAGACTGAAGTTTGTCTTTGTTCGTCCCAAGTTAGTCTCGTTAGTCTCATTCTAAGGTTTGTCAAAGTTCGTCCTTAGAAATAGAGTAACTTGGGACGAACTTAGACTAACTTGGGACGAACTAGACCAACCTTAGAATGAGACTAAAGTTTGTATTTGTTCGTCCCAAGTTAGTCTTGTTAGTCTCATTCTAAGGTTTGTCTAAGTTCGTACTTAGAAAGAGACTTACTTAGGACGAACTTGGATAAACCTTAGAATGAGACTACAGTTTGTCTTTGTTCTTCCCAAGTTAGTCTCGTTAGTTTCATTCTAAGGTTCGTCTCAGTTTGTCCTTAGAATGAGACTAACTTGGGACAAACTTAGACAAACCTTTGAATGAGACTACCCTTAGAAAGGTTTGTCTAAGTTCTTAGACTAAACTTACTTGAGACTAAACTTAGTCTCATTCTAAGGTTTGTCTAAGTTCGTCCTTAGAAAGAGATTAACTTGGGACGAACTTTGATAAACCTTAGAATGAGACTAAGGTTTGTCTTTGTTCGTCCCAAGTTAGTCTTGTTAGTCTTATTCTAAGGTTTGTCTAAGTTCGTAATTAGAAAGAAACTTACTTGGGACGAACTTAGATAAACCTTAGAATGAGACTACAGTTTGTCTTTGTTCGTCCCATGTTAGTCTCGTTAGTCTCATTCTAAGGTTTGTCTAATTTTGTCCTTAAACAGAGACTAACTTGGGACGAACTTAGATAAACCATAGAATGAGACTACAGTTTGTCTTTGTTCGTCCCAAGTTAGTCTTGTTAGTCTCATTTAAAGGTTTGTCTAAGTTCGTCCTTAGAAATAGACTAACCTGGAACAAACTAAGACTAACTTGGGACGAACTTAGACTAACTTGGGACGAACTTAGACAAACCTTAGAATGGGACGAACCTTTGTCTTTGTTTGTCCTAAGTTAGTCTTGTTAGTCTCATCCTAAGGTTTGTCTAAGTACGTCCTTAGAAATAGACTAACTTGGGACGAAGTAAGACTAACTTGGGATGAACTTAGACAAACCTTAGAATGAGACTAAAGTTTGTCTTTGTTGGTCCCAAGTTAGTCTCGTTAGTATCATTCTAAGGTTTGTCGAAGTTCTTCCTTAGAAATAGACTAACTTTGGACGAACTTAGACAAACCTAAGAGTGAGACTAAAGTTTGTCTTTGTTCATCCCAAGTTATTCTTGTTAGTCTTATTCTAAGGTTTGTCTATGTTCGTCCTTAGAAAGAGACTTACTTGGGATGAACATAGACACACCTTAGAATGAGACTAAAGGTTGTCTTTGTTCGTCCCATGTTAGTCTCGTTAGTCTCATTCTAAGGTTTTTCTAAGTTCATCCTTAGAGAGAGACTAACTTGGGACAAACTTAGACAAAACTTAGAATGAGACTAAAGTTTGTCTTTGTTTGTCCGAAGTTAGTCCCGTTAGTCTCGTTCTAAGGTTTGTTTTAGTTCGTCCTTAGCAAGAGACTATCTTGGGACGAACTTAGACTAACTTGGGACAAACTTAGACAAACCTTTGAATGAGACTAACCTTTGTCATTGTTCGTCCCAAGTTAGTCCCGTTAGTCTCATTCTAAGGTTTGTCTAAGTTCGTCCTTAGAAATAGACTAACTTGGGACAAACTTAGACAAACTTGGGACGACTTTAGACAACCCTTAGAATGAGACTAAAGTTGTCTTTTTTCGTCCCAAGTTAGTCTCGTTAGTCTCATTCTAAGTTTGTCTAAGTTCGTCCTTAGAAATAGACTAACTTGGGACAAACTTAGACTAACTTGGGACGAACTTAGACAAACCTAAGAATGAGACTAAAGTTTGTCATTGTTCGTCCCAATTAAGTCTCATTAGTCTCATTCTAAGGTTTGTCTAAGTTCGTCCTTAGAATGAGACTAACTTGGGATGAACTTAGACAGACCATAGAATGAGACTAAAGTTTCTCTTTGTTCGTCCCAAGTTAGTCTCGTTAGTCTCATTCTAAGGTTTGTCTAAGTTCGTCCTTAGAAATAGACTAACTTGGGACAAACTTAGACAAACCTTAGAATGAGACTAATGTTTGTCTTTGTTCGTCCCAAGTTTGTCTCGTTAGTCTCATTCTAAGGTTTGTCTAACTTTGTCCTTAGAAAGAGACTAAGTTGGGACAAACTTAGACAAACCTTAGAATGAGACAAAAGTTTGTCTTCGTTCTTCCAAAATTAGTCTCGTTAGTCTCATTCTAAGGTTTGTCTAAGTTCGTCCTTAGAATAAGACTAACTTGGGACGAACTTAGACAAACCTTAGAATGAGACTAAAGTTTGTCTTTGCTCGTCCCAAGTTAGTCCCGTTACTCTCATTCTAAGGTTTGATTCAGTTCATCCTTTGAAAGAGACTAACTTGGGACGAACTTAGACTAACTTGCGATGAACTTAGACAAACTTTATAATGAGACGAACCTTTGTCTTTGTTCGTCCCAAGTTAGTCTCGTTAGTCTCATTTTAAGGTTTGTCTAAGTTTGTCCTTAGAAATAGACTAACTTGGGACGAACTAAGACTAACTTGGGACGCACTTAGACTAACTGGGGATGAACTTAGACAAACCTTAGAATGAGACTAACCTTTGTCTCTGTTTGTCCAAAGTTAGTCTTATTAGTCTCGTCCTAAGGTTTGTCTAAGTTCGTCCTTAGAAATAGACTAACTTGGGACGAATGATGGACCATAATTGTATGAATCATAAACACAGTTAAACCCACCAAATTAAACTCTTTGTCTATTTAACTTTTGCTTGTTAGTTCCGATTTATCTACAGGGTATTTTGAAGTCTAGAGAGAATACAAGCTAAGGAGGAGTTTTAAAGCTGAAAATGGATTACAAGACACTCCAGGCCACAATCAGATTCCGACTGTACAACTTTCATAAACCTGACATGGAATCACTCAAAACAAGTCCAACCGAAGGGCAACCAGAGTCTATCCGGAGCTGAAAGGGAGCCGATGGCTTTTGGGAAAAGATCTCAACTCACACTCACCCACTCCCTTGCCACCTATGGCCGGCGGCTAAGCCATCATCCACTCCTCCTTTGCCACATGGGCGGCGGCTAGAGGAGGAGATGACTCACCTCCGATGGCTTTTGGCTTCCCCTCTCCCTTTGTGACAAGTGTCTTGCTTATCATCCACATCTCCTTCTCCTCCATGCCTATAAATAGAGCCTTCACCTCCTTGTATCCATATCTCATCTCATTCCAAAATCACAAACATCATCCATCACAAAGCTCTAGCTTCTCTCTAGATTTTGGGCACTAATCATGTAATCACTTTACTTTGGAATCGAAGCTTGGTCTTTAGCACTCTCAACAGTTTTTGTAAGTACTCTCTTCTTTACTTTACTATCTTTCAAAGTACTTTACTTTCCTGTCTTTACTTTCGAAAACTTTACTTTACTGTCTTTCAAAAACCTTTACTTTCAACGCACTTAGCTATGATGTCCTATTCCATGAATATTCGTAGCTAAACCCTTCATTCGGTTGAAGGGGTGTGCTTGTATCATACAATGTTTTAGACCCTACTCTTAGTGCCTCTATGTGTTCAAAACTTGTTCTATGTGCCACATATTGGTTAGAACTTCCAAGGTTGAGTGGATGCTTTAACGGGCAAAGCTCTTCCGTGGGGTTCGTGAACATACCCGGGTAAGTGGATGGTTTAACGGGCAAAGCTTATCTGAGGAGTTCGACCTCTTTTAAAAACCATTTGGTTGATCGTAACTGAAGATCAAATGGATGCACATAAGGCTAAGATACTTCGAAAGGAGGAATTAGTCTAAATAGAACAAGTGTTCTAAATGATGTGGCAAGTCATGTGCTAGAAATAGCCTTGATTCATCTTTGAACACATAGTATGATCATTAGAGGTCAATGATAAACAGACTATGATACAAGGCCCCTAAAACCGAATACTTTCCTTTAATTGTAATATCAACTGTTACTTTACTTTCAGTACCATATCAACTATTTATTTTCTGTCAAGACTCGTCCATCAAGCACTTTACTTTTCTATAACCAAAACCAACCCCCCAACTGCTTAAATTAACTCCCTCTTTTAGAAAGAACAACTATCACCTAATTCCCTTGGGTTCGACCCGTACTTACCACTGACTACCAAAAATAGTTAAGTCGCGAGTATCGGAGATATAAATTTATTTTTGCACAGAGAACATCGCACATTAACAACAGTGCGGTGGTCTCCGTCAACGAACTAAGACTAACTTGGGACGAACTTAGACAAACCTTAGAATGAGACTAAAGTTTGTCTTTGTTCGTCCCAAGTTAGTCTCGTTAGTCTTATTCTAAAGTTTGTCTAAGTTCGTCCTTAGAAAGAGACTAACTTGGGACGAACTTAGACAAACGTTACAATGAGACTAACATTTGTCTTTGTTCGTCCCAAGTTAGTCTCGTTAGTCTCATTCCATGGGTTGTCTAAGTTCGTCCTTAGAAAGAGATTAACTTGGGACGAACTTAGACAAACCTTAGAATGAGACTAACGTTTGTCTTTGTTCGTCTCAAGTTAGTCTTGTTAGTCTCATTTTAAGGTTTGTCTGGCCGGTCCTTGACCATACGGCCGACTCGGCCCTGCTCGGTTTCTGTTGTATCCTTGATATCCTTTCGCAGCATTCACCTCTACTGGATCTTTCTCCAGCATTCAACTCTGCTGGATCTTCTTCTAGCAAAGTCGGACACTCATTCATCTTGTGGTCCGTAGTTCCGCAGTACTCGCACGGTTTGACCACCACCGGTTGTCTCCTTATCACTTGGATCATCATTTCCTTCAACGTCTTCATCTCGTCGGCCAATGAGTTGACAGGAGTCTCGGCCTTAGCCACATTCTTTGTTCTGGTGAACTCTTCTTGCCGAGAGGTCTCTTCTCTAAATCGGGCATTCTCGGCCACATTGGAGATCAATTGCCTGATGCCGCTTAATTACAAGTTCATCATTGATCCGCTAGCCGAGGCATCAAAAAGCATCTTATCCAGGGGTTTCAACCCATCCAATAGGTACTCCACAATGAGCTTTTCGGGTAGCCTGAGATTGAAGCAGCTTTTTTCCAAACGGTTGAACTTCTCAACGTAGTCATACATTGACTCGTTGGGCCCTTGCCTCATTTCTTGCAGCTGCCGCCTCACTTGCATGGCCCGGCCTACGGGGTAGTACTTATCCAAGAACTTTCCTTACATTTGAGTCCATGTTTGGATACTATTCGAAGGCAAAGAGAGAAACCAATCATTTTCCGCATCAACATGAGAGAAGTACAAGGCCTTCAGTTTGAAGTCATCTACTTCTACTCTATTTGGCTTTAAGTTTTGGCAAATGCCATGAAAATGTTGCAGATGAGTGGTCGCTGATTCCCCTTGAGAGCCCGAGAACTTGGGCAAGTGATGCACTATGCCCGTGTTAATGGCTATATCCTCAAGTTCAGGATCCTCATAAATGCACCAAGATTTGTTTCTGAAATTGGGAGCTGAGAGCTCTCCCATGGTGGGCTCGCGGGGGTCATCATACTCATAGTATTCGCCCTAGGCGGGCTGCTGTGGAGGCGGAGGTGGAGGTTGCCTAGGTGGCTGTCTCGGGCCTGCACCATTTCGGGCCTCGGGTGGCCCTTGGTTCGCTCAAGCAACCTCCCTTCTAGCTCGGTTTTGCTCTCGAACGAGCACCTCAGGATCCTCATAGAATGGAGGTGGGGGCTCGTTGTTGCGACCGAATCGGTGCATGTCGTTGTTCACCTCACCCTCATCAAAATTACTATCATGACGGGACATGGTTCGCAAGGACTAAGCACGCAAACGACCAAGTAAACAAACAATAAACAAGAAACAACAACAACTTCACCGATGCAACTAACTCCCCGGAAACGGCGCCAAAATTTGACGAGGCGTCGTTGGGACCTCACAAATTTACATTTATAAGTTCCACTACCTTTCGCTTAGTATGGATTAGTAAAGCGGCAAGTAGGGGTCGAACCCAAGGGAGTTGTTATGGCTACTTGTTGTTCTTGGAAAGCAATAAAAAAAGTAAAGACAATTGTGGGGGGGGGGGGGGGGGGCTTTGCAAACAGTTGAAAGGAAGTGCAAAAGTAAATAAGCGAAGGTAAACAATCAAAAGAAGTATTCGGTCTAGGGATCTTTTGTTACACATTTATCATAGACATCAAATGATCTATCTCACATTTCCAAGTGTGGTGTTCCGACAAAGGTAACACCCTAGTATCCCAGCAAAGGTGATACTCCACACCTTAATCCCGTCAAGGTGTTATGTGATGTCCCGGCAAAGGTGACACCCTAGTACCCCGGCATAGGTGATACTCCACAACTAAGCTTGACAAAGATTTTAGGCTTCTAGTCCTTTCCTATATCAAACAACCCGTCAAGGTGTTATGTGGTGTCCCGACAAAGGTGACACCCTAGTATCTCGGCAAAGGTGATACTCCACAACTACGCTTGACAAAGGTGTTATTCAATCCAGATGTTACTATCTATCTTTGCTGCAAGGCTTCGAATAGTTATTAACTATAAGGATCGATCGCTCAACCAAGCTTTGTGGCAAAACATCCACTTGGTCTCGCATTTTGATCCATTGGAATGAGCACAAGGACTAGTGAAATGTAAAATAGCATTAAGTACAAGAATCTCAAAATGTGTTGACAAATACTACTGTGGCTTGTTCATCATCGACCTCTAATGATCTAATCTCATGTTCATAAGTGCGGTTACTTCATTCCAAGATGTAACCCAAAGTAAGGCCATTCCAAGCACTTACACCACAAAGAACACAAGATAGCATTAAGAAAAGGGTCTCAAAATATTGCCACAATATATGGATCCCTAAACCGAATGGGGGCTTTAGCTACTCATATCCATGGGAAGGATACAATAGCAATACATGAAAGTAAATACAAGAAAAGTAATGACTGAAAAGTAAAGGATTGCTTTCTATTGCCAAAGAGAAGAACAAGAGAGAGAAGCTCCAAGCAATAACAATTTCGGACTATGGATGATGTCTAAACCCTAGGCCAAGAGGTCTCATTTATAGGAAATCGATTGGGGTTTTCTCTAACTTGGCCACCACTCTTGCTCTGGAAGTAGCCAAAATGGATTGGCATGAGTCAATGATGAGATGCTTCTAGAATCATCAAGGCACTCTTGCTCTGGAAGTAGCCAAAATGGATTGGCAGGAGCCAAATGATGAGATGCTTCTAGAATCAACAAGATTTTGCAAGTGGGCTATGTTTGGGCTTGGAACTTGAGTGTGGGCCAATAATGCCTTGTGGTGATTTTGGCCTAAGATGCCATCTTTTAAGCCCGATTCCTCCTAGACCTTCCAAAGTGCCTAAAATGCAACAAAGCACTAACAAGTAAATGTTCACATGACAAAGTGTCGAATTGGTGGAATTGTTGACTCGATGAGTCGTATAAATACGGTACCTAGCTCATCTTTTGAGGTTTGAGAAGGAACCATTGGATCGATGAGAATAGTAGCAATATCTTTAGGGTCAAGGACTAACTTTTCTCTGTATTCCCCGGTCTTCGAGGAATTGTCTGAGTTGGTGCATTGGTGAGAGGGACCGTTGGGAATGTCTACTTTTGTGATATCAGTTTCTGCAGGCTTTAGGGCCGTGCTATGCTGTACCTGGATGTCAGAAGGAGGGGCTTGGTTCGCACGCTTCAGTAAATGAGGCTGTTGAGTTGGATGCTGAAAGTTACTTTTGTTGCCTTTCCTTGTTTGAACTACATTCCAACCTGGCTCAGCGTTGCCTGCATGGATTGTTCCCGCTACAATGGGCATTGTCCTTGACTGGGTGTCTTGCTGATTCTGGCTAGGGGCCGTTCCTTGAAGGTTTGGAGCCGGGTGGTTCTGGTCTACACGCACCGTCAGGACAATGGGAAGCCCATGTTCGTCCCTTGATTCCCAGATACGCTGTTCATCTTCTTGCCTTCGTTTATGCTTTCTATAGTTGTTAATGGAGTGTCCATGAATCTTGCACTTACTGCAATAGTCCAGCTTGTTTTCATAATGGATTATCTGCCAGAAACTAGTCGAAGCCCCAGTGGAAATCCAAACTTCTTCCGGCAACACCTTAGTAGTGTCAAGCTCCAAGGAAACCCTTACATAGTTAGGGTTAGTGAAGAGACGGGTGCGGTATCCACTGCGAGGAAGCTACCAAATGAGGAGACTATGGCCGTTATGTAGCCTGGGTTGTTGAGCTCGGGCGAAAAGCTGGGGAGGCGGACCCAAGAGGTGGTGGTGGTCGGCCTTGTTTTGGTATTGAAGTTCTTCGACCAGTGGAAGATACGAAAGGGAGAGTGTCCAAGCCTCCTCATAGTGTGAGATAATACCTTGCACGCATCCTGTTCCGACTCAAGAACAATGAGGGTGTGTTTTGCATCCCATGCTCCAATGAAACAGCTACCGGCGGGGCTCTAAGTCGTTAGGAAACTCTGCCGAACTTCCTGGATGGGAGGACGACCACCAGCGAACTTGGCAACTAAAGCATTGATAGGTCGTCGTCGGTACCTGCAAATTTAAATTTATAATTCCTTACTCTTGGCTATGGGTTAGTACAGCGGCAAGCAAGGGTCGAACCCTAGGAAGCTAGATGGTTACTTGTTGTTCTGTAAAAAAGAAACAATTGGGTTTTGAGCAATTTAGGAAACAAGTGCAAATAGGAAATAAACGAGATATGTCAATCAGAGGGAATATTCGGTCTAGGGCTTCGTACTATGACTACGTTTATCATCGTTTTCTAAATATCTAATTTCGTGTTCTTAAGTGTGGTTACTCCGTTTCAGGTTATAACCTAAGGTAGGACCCTTTCAAGTCGCTACGCCACAATCTACTCCATTTCAGGTTATAGACTTCTAGTTCTAGCAAACCTAATACTCCGTTTCAGGTTATATTAGATTTAGTACAACTACTTATTCTAACGGTTTAGTATCAAATAAACATAGGGTATGGATCACTCGGTTAAGCTTTACCGTTTCGGGTCTCCACTTAACCTCGCAATTCAACCGAGATTAACATGCACAAGAACTAGTAGAACATGGAAATAGCATTAAGCATAAAATCTCAAAACGATCGTCACAATACTTAGAACCCTAAATCAAACAAGTGGTTTAGCTAGACATGGCCATGGAAATAAAGACAATAAAAATAAAGGAAGAGAATGTCTTCTCTGTTGCCGAACGAAGGAGGACCGGAGCCGGAATGGTGTTGATCGCCGAGGAAGAGGAGAGAACCTTGATCTTCGAGTGAGGGATGAGACTCTCGAATTCGGGATGTAGAATGGGATTTGTAGAGAGAGGAGCTCTCAACGTTTTGGGATGATTATTGGCCTTGAGGAGAGGTCTTATTTATAGAGTAGACAAGGCCCTTGAAGTTTCCAATTGAAGTCGGTCCATAAACGATATAGGAAACATGTCCTAAAACCAACTTTGCTTGGCTTCCAAGTTTACTTCTTCTGCAAGTCTTCCTGAACCTTGTAGTGCCTTCCAGAACCTTCTAGGAACTTCCTAAACCGCCACGCCTGAAATTAGGAATTTTCCCGAAAACACTGTTCATCCCTAGAGTTACTGTTCACGACCCGAAAATACTGTTCACGAGCCAAAGTTACTGTTCACAACGAGCCGGTCGGTTCAGGTGGTCAAATGCTCCTCTGACTTTGATCTTCAACTGCGATGTTTCTGACACGAAATGCCGTCTTTTAAGCGCGTTTCCTCCTAGAGCTTTCGAAACACCTGAAATGCAAAACAACACTAAGAAGTAACTGTTTGCATGATAAAGTGCCAAAATTGGTAGGATTTGATGACTCGATGAGTCGTATAAATACGGCTCATCAAACCACCCTACACTTAAACTTGTTCATCGCGACCAATGACTAGGTCAAAAGAGGAAAACAAACTGAAACATCACAATTCCTTCGGCATTCTAGATATTGCTACATGAATATGACTCGCTAATCTAGACTTCACCTTTCCATGCATATCTCGTTACTAAATGTCTTATGCTCAAACAAGGAAGTAAATCATACGTGTTACCTTTGGGCCGAGATGCAAATCAATTCGGATGTATGGGAGATAGTCCTCTTTAGACCCATGAACTGCACTCTCGGTTCAGAACTCTTGCTATATGGTTATACTTCATTGCTTTTTCTTGCACGTGATTGATTCGAGCTTCAAGGTGCTTGAGTTCTTTTCGGACAGCTTTTGTAGTGACTTGGCCTTTGATGTAACAGTGGTGTACTTCACTTTTGTTGCGTGTCAAACTTCACAATTGACTGATTTTTCTCTTTTTGCTACTGATTGTGAACTGCTCGTCCTTGATTCTTCTGAAGGTCCAATCATCGCCCGCAAGCCTATGGAAATACCTTCCTGCTCTCACTCATCCTCGTCTTTTTGACGCGAGTCAAGCCGAGGGTCGCTCGTCTATTTTCCCGGCTACTTGGACTAGAGTTAGGACGGTGTGATGTATTCCCGTCTCACCAAACCGCATAAAGACTACAGTGGCGGAGCAGACTCTTAACCATGTCGTCTCGAAATGCTAGCCTCCACAAAATCCATATAACCATATAACTCGAAATCCGGTCCTTTGAATGTTCTGTCAAGTCTCTCTAGGACGTTTCTATCAACTCCACATCCCTGTTTATCTCAACTTACAAAGGCACGTAATGGGTTAAGTTCACATGTAATCGCACAATTCTAATTTCACCAAAGACATGCATGTAATCGGCTCTATCTATTTCACATCATCAACATTCAATATCGCAAATCTAGGAAATAGAGAAGAACTTGTGATGTTCCCTTATGTGGCATGTATTTGGCAAAATGTAGCTTAGACAGTTCGAGCAGGTGTTTAGGGGGAGTTCGAACATATCCTAGTACTCATACACAGCGTGGATCAGACGCAAGGATATTTCCCGGAAGGATATTGGACAGCAAAGATTTTGTCAAGTTGAAGTCGGCCAGCGACTTAATCGAGCATGAGATATTCGAATGAATATCTACATTGAAGGCGGCAAAACACACTTAGGCAAGAAGATGACTTCGTATATTCTTCCAACCGATTCAAAAGATATACATCAAATATCTAAGAATATTTCCTAAATATTTGATGGGATTATCTTGTGCGAATTAGGGTTTCGTCCAAGCATATAAATACAATGCTAGGGCGCCCTTATTCGGCATCGCTTTCAAAGATCAAATACACACGAGCATACCCTGCTGATTGGAGAAGAAGAAAGCGACCCCCGGTTGTGTTTTCTCATTGGAAACACATCGGTGCAAGTGCAGTCTGCTCAAGTGCAACACAGACTGTCTGAAGCGTATCAACTACCGCACACAACAAAGGTGAACAAGCTTTTGAGAGAAAGCATCCGAGCTTCTAGAGAAGGTCGAGAACGTTCGGACTACAGGTTCTGAACGAAGGGGATCGAGGGGAATTGCGGTGAACCTCGGTTGCAAATCTGAGAGACGGAGTATTGAGGTTAGGCATTTACAAGGTGTAAGTGTAAGTCCCTGTGTAAACCCTATACTCGTAATAAAGATTTGCTGTCCCTTTTTCGGGTGTGGGAAACCCCCAAGAGTAGCGTAGCCGAACTGGGTTATCAGTCTGTGAGTTCTACTACTTTTGTCTACTTGCTGAACTGTTGTGATACGAGTTCAAGATCTGTCGCAACTGAACCTTGAACTGTCAGCTGAACTGTTGTGCAAAGAGTTCACAGTCTGTTGCAACAGTACCCTGGACACAAGCTTGAACAGGGGATATAATTTCAATTGGTATCAGAGCAAACACTCGACACACTGAGTGGGATCCTGAACTGTTCAAGATGACTCTAAAGGAAAGACAAAGCATCACCAGACCCCCGCTACTCGAAGGATCGAACTATGCCACCTGGAAGCCCGTGATGAGATCCTTTCTTAAATCTCTATATGAAAAAGCATGGAAGGATGTTCTGAAAGGGTGGACGGAACCCATGACGAACAATCTCACTGGAGAACCGATCGCAAAACCAGAAGCACTGTGGACAGAAGAGGAGGACAAAGCTTCTATGGGAAACTCAAAGGCTATGAACGCAATTTTCTCGGCCGTAGATGAAAACGTCATGAAGCTAATCATCAATTGTGAAGTGGCCAAGGAAGCATGGAACATCCTCCAAACAGCCTTTGAAGGTACAGACAAAGTTTGCAATTCTCGCATGCAGGCTGTCACAACTAGGTTCGAAGAGATGAAGATGAAGGAGAGTGAAAACATCACTGAGTACAACACCAGAGTTCTGGAACTGTCCAACGAGGCGTCTGCACTAGGGAAACCCATTGTTGAAGAAAGATTGGCCAGTAAGGTCTTGAGATCACTCCCTCCGAGATTTGCCATGAAAGTCACGGCCATTGAGGAAATGCATGACATCACCAAACTGAAGCTGGACGAGCTAATGGGTTCTCTCAGAACTTACGAGATCAATCTTGACTTCCAAACCGGAGAAGTGAAGGGAATCGCCCTCAAAGCAGACATGACGAAAGACAAACTGGACGCTGGCTGCACCACTAAGAAAGTGGCTATGATGGCACAAAACTTTGGAAGAATGGTGAGGAAAATCAACAGACGTGGTCCAGAACAAGGTCAGTCTTCTTCAACCGGTTACCGAAACTGGAAATCCGGCAGGCCAAGGTCCAGTGATTCGAGGCAAGACTCGTCTGACAAAGGGAAAGAAGAGATTCGGTGCCTTGAATGCAAGGGTTTCGGTCATATTGCCTCACAATGTGCAAACACTCTCATGAAAAAGAAGGCAATGGTCGCTAGCTTCAGCGACAGTGAGTCAGACGAAGAAAAAGAAGGAGGTGAAACCACCAACTTTGTGGCCTTTGTCACTACTCTGGGTGAGTGCAGCAACACCAGCGAAATAGTTCCATCTCAGTTGGACCTCCCAAGTGAAGACCTCTCAGACAGTGACAATGAAGAACTCACGCAGGATTCTCTGGCTCAGACATATAAAGATCTGTATGAGAAGTGGTTGCTTCTGATCAAGATCAACAATAAGCTAAAAGACACACTTGCCAGCGTCTCTATGGAGAAGGACAAGGTCTTGCAGGAGGTCGACATACTGCTTACACTGAAGGTAGAACTGGAAGGTACAATTGTCTCTCTGAATTCTCAACTGGCTGAGATGAAATAGGAAAGATTGGGTCTTCTTGCTCAGAGAACAGAACTCTTGGGGACTGTCTCCTCACTGAAAGTTGAAATAGAGAAGGACCGAGACACTCATCCTGCAGGCATGACGGGACTAAGGAAAACCATCACAGATCTGAAGCGTAAAGAGGTGTTCCAACTGAGGAGAGTAGAACAGCTGGAACTTCAGCTAGAATCTGAAAAGATGGATCACTCAGACACTAAGAAGGAGCTTAATCACCTCAAACTCTGGCACTAACGACTTAAATGATATTCTTAGATCTCAGAGGTTGGAATCTGGACATCGAGGCCTGGGGTTTACAAAAGAAGGTACCTCTAAAGGCAGCTCGTGTGTTAAAACAAGATCACTGTCTGAACACCTGCCTGAACAGAAGGTGAGACAGCACCCCAGATAGAAAATAGACTTGTCCCAAGATCATTCCAAAGGAAAGAACCGAGCTGATCACAAGGAGACGCATGGAACACTCGGTGGTGGAAAGACCCACAGATCACCCGTCCAAAACCGTGACTATTCACCAGTGACTCAAAGGATAGATCGGCGCACTTGCTGGTACTGCAACCAGATGGGACACATCAAGATGAAGTATCGCCGGTTTCTTGCTGAACGACGTGCTTTCGAACAACGGACCACACCACGACAGAAACAAGTCTGGGTTCAAAAGGCAGACCAAATCGTATGCATGGTGGCCTGCTACTCCTCAAGCTACACACTGCAAGATAGTTGGCACTTTGACAGTGGATATTCCGCCCACAAGACAGGTAACTCTCAATATCTTACCCATATTAGACCTGTTGAGCAGATGAGGTTTGTCACCTTCGGGGATGGTGGAAAGGGTCAGGTGATCGGCTGTGGGACATTGATGGTTCCGGATCTCCCTGCACTCAAGAACACCCTCCTTGTCGAAGGTCTGACAAGGAATCTTATCAGCATCAGTCAACTGTGCGACGATGGACACTATGTGTCATTCTCTAGCTACTCATGTCTTGTCCTAGACAAGAATGGTGATACACTGATGAAAGGAAAAAGGGATGCCAACAACTGCTATACCATTGGGATGGGTCTGATGGGACCAATGGACGTCGAGAACCATGGCCAGCAACTGGTTACTCTAGCCTGTGCAAACGTCAACCATCGATTTCTACGAGGGGGAGTGGACAAAACCTTGCACATAAGATCATGTTGGAGATGCGCACAAACCCATGTTGACAACTGTCCCAGGAAACTATTGAAACAGAAGGTGTCAAAGTTACGGAAGGAGTTCGTTCCATGCCCACGGAAATATGCCTGGAGCCGTACAAGAAAATATGAATGCTCACAGAAGATGATAACTCTGAGGTAGCATACCTTTGTCAACCCCTATGGCAGGTCACGGAGTGGAACACCCAGATCCCCAGTGGGTCTATGTGGTGTCAACCACTGAAAGCATCCAACGGTGGTCAGTCATAGTCGAATCTCCAGCTGAACAGTTGGACTGACCACCTAATAAAGAGAGCTGGAACAGAAGGTACAGCCCGTGAAGACCATCTTTTTTTGTATATTCTCAAAGATTTTCCTGCCGTTATTTGAATCAAGGGTTGTCTAATTTGGGAAGTCGAAAAGGCCGGAGGATATTTGTTTTGAAACACAAAACAGTTGAGTGTGTTCAATTGTATTCTCTCTCTCGTCCCCAAAACCCTAAGAACGGCAACTTCTCTCTCAATCGCTTCCCCCTCCACAGCGATGGTAAACACCAGAAAGTCAGCGAAATCTGGCATCAAATCCACTGAGAAGAATAAAGAGAGCATGCAGTCTTCAAAGGCTCTGGCGGCGAAATCCAAAAATCCAAAATCAAAAGCTCCGAAGGTGAAAAAGGCGTCGCCTTTACAATCCTACACCAAATCTTTGGCCCAAGCAAAGAAGTCCACCGCTGAAATCCCTCAGTCAACCGCGGTGGACTCGTCTGTCACATTAAATGCTGGTTCGTCTCAAGAAGTTCGTCCCTAATCTGAGGTATTTTCAACTATTCCTTCAGTTTCTGCAAATAGTCCTATTATTGAAAAGATTGAGGAGGCTGAGAAGGTTGTTAAGTCGGTTGACAGTGATGAAGCCAGTAGGGCTGTAATTCGTGATAGTGGTGGTAAGGATGTTAGGGCTGTTGGTGTTGAAACCAGTAGGGCGGTGCTTGGTGGTGATGATGATAGAAATATTGAGAGTGGTAGGACTGTTACGGTTGACAAAGCCGGTCGTACGGTTAGTGAAAAGGACTCTGTTAAGATTATGGAAGAAGAGGAACCCAACAAGGTGGCTGGAGGCTCAGGAACACGGAGGGAAAAGATCTTTGCCACAGGGTACATTCCTCCAAAGGCAGGTCACAAGAAGAAGATTAAGCGGGCTCGTGACTCTCCCTGAAAATATCTAGCTCAGATATATGCCACTAGAGGACGGAAGATTGCAATGTCTGATGAAGAAATAGAGAAGTTCATTGAGTCCTCGGGGAAGAAAAATTTGGTGATTAATGATGCTGAGCCGTCTGAGAATCAAGGAGGAATCACTGGAGAAGGTTCCGGTTTGCATGCTGAGACTGTGGCAGAGGAGATTAATCCATCAGGGAAGACAGATGTGTTGAAAGAATCCATACCAGAAGAATCAGACTCAGCAGAAAAGGATGAGGAGTTGCAAAAGATGTTCAAAGACATTGATGATGTCATGAAAGACCTGGAAAAGGAGAAGGATCAGGAAGTGGCAAGTCCAGAGGAAGCTCAGCGTGATCAGGTTGTTGGGGCAAAAGAATCTGATGCAGAAAAAGCTACAAGTGTTCCAACTGTGGAACCGAGTGTTCAGTCTGATGTTGAGACTGGAAGAGTTACAGAGAAAGCTACAAGTGGTTCAACTGTGGAACCCACTGTTCAGACTGAAGCTCAAACTGCACCAGCTCCAGAGGAATTTTTGCCTAAGGAGACATTGGTTGTACAAGTAGTCATTCAAAGCGATCTCCGCAATGATCATATGGAGGAAGAAGGTTCATCCATTCGTGAGGATGCTCCAAAGATAGCAGCAAAAGGCGTTACTCTTTCAAAAGATGACCAAGACAGTGTTCCTCTTATCAATCTCAAAAAGACAACAAAGGGCAAGGAAAAGAAAAAGGTTGTTTTTGCTAAGACTACAAAGGAACCGGTTCAGAAGGATGCTGAGATAGGCATCAAGGCAGGGGGAGTTGGCTCTTCCAAGAAAAGGAAGCTCGATGCTGCGGTTCCCGTGTCTGAAGATGCTGGGAGATGCGAAGTCCCAGCCCCTGAGTCTGAGACTGTTTCAGTGGGTAAGGTCAAGAAAGGAGTGTGGTTCGTTGATGGATGGACAATCGTCGTGTGCAAACGTCAAGAATAAATTTATAAGTCCGCTACTCGTGACTTTACTACTGGGTAGCAAGTGGTAAGTAGGGGTCGAACCCAAGAGAGTCAGTGTGGATTTGTTGTTCTTTAATGAAGCTTATGCAGAAATTAAATGTGATTGGGGTTGGGTTTAAGTGTGCTTCGAAAACTGAAAGTAAATTACAATAGTTGATAATAGACTGTAAGGAAAGGATTCGGTTTAGGGGTTTCATATCATATCATCGTTCATCATTGACCCTTAATGATCCTACTAAGTGTGCAAAAGTGTATCAAGGCCATTTCAAGTGTTCGATTTTCCACACTGTCTAGCCCATTTCAAGGTCATAGAGCACTTGTTCTATTTAGACTAGCACCCCATTTCAAGGTATACTAGCCTATGTGCATCCATTTGAACAATCATTTCCGATCAATCCAAATGGTGTTTTAGAGAGGTCGAACTCCTCAGATAAGCTTTGCCATTTCAAGCATCCACTTACCCAAGTATGTTCATGAACCCCACGGAAGAGTTTTTCCATTTCAAGCATCCACTCAACCTTGGAAGTTCTGACCTAATATGTGGCACATAGAACAAGTTTTGAAACACTAAGTAGCATTAAGCAAAGAGTCTAGAACAGTTTATGATATAAATACTCCCTCTACCGAATACAAGCTTTAGCTACTTGTATTCATGTCAAGGAATACAAGCAAACTATGGCTTTGAACAAGGATACCGAAACAGAGAATAACCTTTAAGTAAGAACAAAATATACATAAAGTAATTTTGTACCTACAATAAATGGAGGAGAGGAGCTCCTAAGCAAGGGAAAGTAGCTCCAAAATGAAGAAAAAGTGTTTATTGAAAGTGAAGAGAAGAGGGTTAAGCCCTCTATCTCTCTAAAGACTTGTGAAATTATGGGATGTTTTTACAAAGGCAATGGAGTTTGACAGAACCGCTCGTCGTTAAAGCGATTTGTGCAAATAAATTTATAATAGTCCGCTACTCGCAACTATACTACTAGGTAGTACTTGGTAAGTAGGGGTCGAACCCAAGGGAATTAGGGGAATATGTTATTCTTTTAAGGGATTTGTCTAGCGAGAGAGCGTGTTTAAGTTGGTTGAGGTTTTAGTGCTAACAACTACGTGACTTTTTGATTGGTTGCGGATTTGATAGCTGAAACGTAAATTACAGAAAAGTAAATACTGAAAATACAAAGGAGACTTACAGTGGGTGATGCGTGATTGGTAAGTCCTCCGGATTGTGAGCAGTTGTTGGTTGTAGTTGATCGAACAGTAAAAGTACAGACAGGGGGGTTTTGTAATTGCGAGAGAAGTATTCGGTCTTGGGGGGCCTTGTATTATATCCTGTTCATTCTTTTAGTAACCCTTCTAAGTATTCAAACGTATATTGAGGCCCTTTCGTAGCGCTCAATAAACTCTTGTTCTAAGCGATACTAATTCCTTCTTTCGAAGTATCTTAGCAGTAAGTGCATCCATTTGGTCCCTTTGGTCCAGTTTCCAAAAGGTTTTTAAGATAGATCGAACTCTTCAGATAAGCTTTGCCCTTTCGTAGCTTCCACTTATCCGAGTATGTTCACGAATTCCCACAGTAGAGTTTTGCCCTTTCGTAGCTTCCACTCTACCTTGGAAATTCTGACCTTATAAATGGCACATAGAACAAGTTTTGAATACAGAGAAATGAAACTAAACGAAGTAAAACATTTTATAAAACAAGAACTCCCCTTCAACCGAATGAAGAGTTTAGTTACGAATATCCATGGAGTTGGACATCATAACTAGGATATTGAAGAGAATACTCAAGAACAAACAGGAGTAAAGAGAGAAGAGAAAGAGATTACTCAAGAACAAACAGGAGTAACTCTTGAACTGTAACTGAAAACTTGAGTACTCAAGAACCGACAGGAGTACTCAAGATCGAACTAAAGTATTTGAGAACAAACTGAACTTTTATTGATATCAAAACCAAACTTTACATAGTAACAAACTTAGAGAGAGAAGTGGAGTGTGGTGTGTTGTGATTGCTTATGGCTTATGAAATGAGGAGGGATGGCTTGGTATTTATAGCCATGGAGGAGAGGAATGGATGGCCAAGATGAGGGCATGTGGTTTAGAATCCAAGGGTGGAGAGGAGGGGAGAAGGAGAGGAGGGCAAGTGTCACAAGGGGAGAGGAACAACACAAAGCCGCCGGCGGCTTTTGGTGTGGATGGAGGAGGATGTGACATGTGGTGGTGTGGGAGAGGAGGAGGGGTGGATGTGAGGAGAAAGCCACCGGTCCATGTGGCATGAGGAGAGTGGTTGTGAGTTTTGTGCAGTTTGCACAAAACTATCGGTGTATTCCAGCTCCGGATTGTCTTCGGTTTCTCTTCGGTTTGATTTGTTGTGAATGATTCCATGTCAGGATCTTTAGATTTCTTCATTCAGCGTCTGATCTTGACCTTGGATTGTCTCCTGATATCTTTTCTGTGCTAAAAGCTCTTTCTTAGCGTGTATTCTCTCTAAGCTCTGAAATACCCTGTAGAAATGTATCGGGACTAAAACATCGAAGTTAGATAGACAAACAGTCTAATTTGGTGGGTTTAACTGTGTTTATGATTCATACAATTGTGGTCCATCAGATAACCCCACACTTTTAGTTGTTCGTCCCGAACAATGCTTTATAAGGGCGTTACTAAGTAAGTTGGTTAAAATATGAAAGTAAGATAATGGTACTCGATTTCTCCTAATTCATGCATTACTACTTGTTACTAAATTAAACTGCGTAAATAAGTAGAAGAAACTTGATACTTGTACCTTTGTGCTGGGATGCAAATTAATTCGGATGTTTCGGGAGATAGCCCTTTTCAGGCTCCTGGACTACACCTTCGGGACCGTCTCGCACTATATGGTTTTCTTGTAGCTTTCTCTAGCACGTGATTCGATTCAGGTGTCAGTGAGTTGAGTACTTTGATTCCTTTTGGCGAGGGACTGCTTTTTGTAGTGAATCGGCCTTTGGCCTTTGATTTGACGCCTTGAGTACTTCACTTTTGTTCGGTTAAAACCTTCACAATTTTGGGCCTGAGGCCTCTTGATTTGCTTCTTCGAGCTTTTTGCGTCTTTGTGACTTGCTAGTCCATTTTCTCAAGCCTTCTTGGGAGGTCCAATCATCGCCCGCGAGCATATGGAAATACCTCCCCGCTCCTCTCATCTTTGTTGTTTCGCGCGGGTCAAGATGAGGGTCGCTCATCTATTTTCTCGGCTACTTTGACTAGAGAGAGGACGGTTTGATTCCCGTCCTTGCCTTTTACATAGATGCTTCAAGGCAGAGTTGACTTCAATTATTCACTGAAACCTGAAGTGCAGCCTCCACTGACTTCGAAAACCATATAGTTTGATCTGATCCTTCAAGTGCTTGCTAAGCCCCTCTAGGGCAATTTCTATCAACTCCACATCCCTAGTTTATCTCGGCACAAAAGACAAATGAGAAGTTACATTCTAAGTTTTTAAACAGTTTGCATTTTCACAAGGTTGATGCATGAATTATGATCTATCTTTTTCACATTCTTAAGTTCATATTTTCAAAAAGATACTATTTAAAAAAAAGAAAAACATGCAGATGGTTCTCACCCCACACTTTTGAACGAAGGCGTGCCTTAGTTCAAAAGTCATGCAAATATATACAAAAGAAGGAAATGACATTAAGGAAAAAGAAGAACAGAACTCCCTTTTACTGTGTCGTGGAAATGACATGGCATGAGGCTGGATAATCGAGGGAGTCTGGATGGGGCCTCGAACTCTCAGCGCAGGCCCGGTAAATTCACGGAAGCTGCCTGGCTGATCCGGTCTTGCTCCAAACTTAATTCCTACATGAAAGATATTCCTTCTATACAAAAAGTGGGTGAGAGCGCTTATTGGAAATTTAAATGACAGAAAATAAAGTGCAGAAAAGTAAGATAGTGTCGGGTTACCTCCCGACCAGTGCACTTGTTTAACGTCGTTGGCTCGACAGTACCTCGTTGTGGATTACTGGTTTGGGTCCCATGGGTGGCTTAGGTCGAATTTCGCCACTGTTCCTGTGTTGATTCCTGTTTTGACTTTTCCTGATTTCTTGCTTTGGTTAGAACTCCATGGTTTCGGTAGGTTCTTCTTTTCATAACTCCGAGAAGGTGAGGTTCCCTTGACCATAGCTGCTGGTCCGTCGAGCCGTGCTCTCTTGCTTTTCCTTCCGGGTTTCCATTCTCTTGGCCCATGTCTTTGCCGCTTCTTCATGTATGGCCGGTTGGCATCTTTGCAAGTTTGGAAGTTCAGCATTGTGCCATCAAACATTGGCGACCACACACATGTCCCCATGTTAAGCCTCTTCTTTGTGGCAGCGACGAATGGTCGTCCTAGAACGAGCGAGTTTTCAGGGCTGCTTTGTTGAGTTGTGGTGAGTGAGAGCTCCGATGATGGCGTGTCTTGCCCTTGATTTACCTCCAACTCGCCTTGCACCTCAGCGTTAATTACTTCATTTTCAAGGGCTGTGATCCGCATACAAACTGAAGGGAAAAGTTGGGGAACTTCCACCATAAGGGCCAGGTCTTTCTTGGATAGTTTAATAATGAGGACCAAGCCTGCCTTAGGTGCTTCGATAGTGAGGATTGGGCATGTTTCGAGTGCTTCGAGCGCCAGGACCGGGCCTGCCGTGCTTTCCTCGGATGGATTGGTGATAAGGACCGGTTCAAGTAGCTCGGCTGGTTTGGTAATGAGGACTGGGTCTGATTTGGCTGGTTCCTCTTCGGTTATTTGCAAGTCCTCATCCTCAGTTGGTTCTGTGGGCTCCAATATTGGCTCCTTTAGAGCCGCCTCCATGTCCATTACTGCCCTTGTACTGATGTCTTCTCTCGGCTTTGTTGCGGGCAAGCTCGTAATGGGTGTGGTGTCGGGCTCGTTTTGCACTGAGTCCACTTCCATCGTTGGTGCCTTATCTTCAGTTTGGTGCATTGGCCCTTGTTTTGTGCTCTCTGCCAAATTGTCTATGAGTCGCCAGGTTTGAGATATGGTTAACTTCATGATCGAGCCTCCCGCTGCATCGTTAAGTCTTTTCCGCTCAAGTGGCATCATTCCACCGAGAAACCTTTGGATAAGATTGACTCTGGAGAATCCATGGTGCGGGCAGCTTGCAACAATGGAGTCAAAGTACGCCAAGTACTCGTCTAATGTTTCGTCCCGGAATTGCTCAAGATTGAGAATCTTCTCGCGGGTTTCAAGTCGGAGAGATGGAGGGCAAAACTTCTCAAGGAATTTGGTTTGTAGACCCCCATAATCACTTTCATACTCAGCACATGAGTAATACCATTTTAATGCCGAGTCAGTTAAAGAAAATTTAAAACATGTGAGTTTAAATTCCTCTAGCGATTCATTTTTAGGCCTCATGTGGTTGCATATGGAGTGGAACGTTTGTGTATGCCTTATGGGATCTTCTCCAAGAGCACCTCCGTATTGGGGGAGACGTCTAATCATTTCAAACATAAGGTTGCTACCCCCATTTTTCCAAGGTTCTATGTCGTAGTATGAAGACATGGCGAATTATGTATAATAGAAAAAAGAATAACTATCCATTTGCTAATTCCCCGGCAACGGCGCCAATTTGACAGAACCGCTCGTCGTTAAAGCGATTTGTGCAAATAAATTTATAATAGTCCGCTACTCGCAACTATACTACTAGGTAGTACTTGGTAAGTAGGGGTCGAACCCAAGAGAATTAGGGGAATAGGTTATTCTTGTAAGGGATTTGTCTAGCGAGAGAGCGTGTTTTAAGTTGGTTGAGGTTTTAGTGCTAACAACTACGTGACTTTTTGATTGGTTGCGGATTTGATTGCTGAAACGTAAATTACAGAAAAGTAAATACTGAAAATACAAAGGAGACTTACAGTGGGTGATGCGTGATTGGTAAGTCCTCCGGATTGTGAGCAGTTGTTGGTTGTAGTTGATCGAACAGTAAAAGTACAGACAGGGGGGTTTTGTAATTGCGAGAGAAGTATTCGGTCTGGGGGGGCCTTGTACTATATCCTGTTCATTCTTTTAGTAACCCTTCTAAGTATTCAAACGTATATTGAGGCCCTTTCGTAGCGCTCAATAAACTCTTGTTCTAAGCGATACTAATTCCTTCTTTCGAAGTATCTTAGCAGTAAGTGCATCCATTTGGTCCCTTTGGTCCAGTTTCCAAATGGTTTTTAAGATAGATCGAACTCTTCAGATAAGCTTTGCCCTTTCGTAGCTTCCACTTACCCGAGTATGTTCACGAATTCCCACAGTAGAGTTTTGCCCTTTCGTAGCTTCCACTCTACCTTGGAAATTCTGACCTTATAAATGGCACATAGAACAAGTTTTGAATACAGAGAAATGAAACTAAACGAAGTAAAACATTTTATAAAACAAGAACTCCCCTTCAACTGAATGAAGAGTTTAGTTACGAATATCCATGGAGTTGGACATCATAACTAGGATATTGAAGAGAATACTCAAGAACAAACAGGAGTAAAGAGAGAAGAGAAAGAGATTACTCAAGAACAAACAGGAGTAACTCTTGAACTGTAACTGAAAACTTGAGTACTCAGTAACCGACAGGAGTACTCAAGATCGAACTAAAGTATTTGAGAACAAACTGAACTTTTATTGATATCAAAACCAAACTTTACATAGTAACAAACTTAGAGAGAGAAGTGGAGTGTGGTGTGTTGTGATTGCTTATGGCTTATGAAATGAGGAGGGATGGCTTGGTATTTATAGCCATGGAGGAGAGGAATGGATGGCCAAGATGAGGGCATGTGGTTTAGCATCCAAGGGTGGAGAGGAGGGGAGAAGGAGAGGAGGGCAAGTGTCACAAGGGGAGAGGAACAACACAAAGCCGCCGGCGGCTTTTGGTGTGGATGGAGGAGGATGTGACATGTGGTGGTGTGGGAGAGGAGGAGGGGTGGATGTGAGGAGAAAGCCGCCGGTCCATGTGGCATGAGGAGAGTGGTTGTGAGTTTTGTGCAGTTTGCACAAAACTATCGGTGTATTCCAGCTCCGGATTGTCTTCGGTTTCTCTTCGGTTTGATTTGTTTTGAATGATTCCATGTCAGGATCTTTAGATTTCTTCATTCAGCGTCTGATCTTGACCTTGGATTGTCTCCTGATATCTTTTCTGTGCTAAAAGCTCTTTCTTAGCGTGTATTCTCTCTAAGCTCTGAAATACCCTGTAGAAATGTATCGGGAGTAAAACATCGAAGTTAGATAGACAAACAGTCTAATTTGGTGGGTTTAACTGTGTTTATGATTCATACAATTGTGGTCCATCAGAGTTCTCTATTTATAGGCTAAGGGAGAGGAGAAGTGTGGATGAGATGCCAACACATGGCACAAGATGAAGGGAGGAAGCAAAAGCCATCAGAGGTGAGGTGTCCTCACTTCTAGCAGCCCATGTGAGGAGGAGCCTCCCCTCCATGTGGAGGAAGGGAAGAGGAGGAGAGGGGAATGTGAGGAGGAAGCCGCCGGCTAGGTGGCATGAGGGGAGTGGTTTGTGAGTTTTGTGAAGTTTTCACAAAACTATCGGTTCATTTCTGTTCCGGACTGACTTTGGTTGCTCTTCGGTTGGATTTGTTTTGAGTGATTCCATGTCAGGTTCATGATATTTCTTCAGTCGGCATCTGGTCGTGACCTTGGAATGACTCGTAATATCTTTTCAGCTTAAAAACTCCTCCTTAGCCAGTATTCTCTCTAGACTCCAAAATACCCTGTAGATAAATATCGGAACTAACAAGCAAAAGTTAAATAGACAAAGAGTCTAATTTGGTGGGTTTATCTGTGTTTATGATTCATACAATTATGGTCCATCAGATTACCCCACACTTTTAGTTGTTCGTCCCGAACAATGCTTTTAAAGGGCGGCACACTATCTAAGTAAACTTTTAAAATATGAAAGTGAGATTGTGGGACTAGATTTATCCTAATTCATGCATTACTACTTATTACCAAATTAAAACGTGTAAATAAATAGAAGAAACTTGATACTTGTACCTCCGTGCCGAGATGCAAATTAATTCGGATGTTTCGGAAGATAGCCCCTTTTTAGGCTCCTGGACTGCATTCTCGGGATCGTCTCGCACAATATGGTTTCCTTGTAGGTTTCTCTAGCACGTGATTCGGTTCGGGTTTCACTGAGTTGAGCCTTTTTTATTTTCTTTTTTGGCGAAGGACAGCTTTTTTGTAGTGAATTGGCCTTTGGCCTTTGATTTGACTCTTTGAGTACTTCACTTTTGTTTGGTTAAAACCTTCACATTTTTGGGCCGTTGGCCTCTTGATTTGCTCTTTGAGCTTTTGCCTTTTTGTGGCTTGCTAGTCCATTTTCTCAAGCCTTTTTGGGAGGTCCAATCATCGCCCGCGAGCATATGGAAATACCTCCCCGCTCTCTCTCATCCTCGCCGTTTCACGCGAGTCAAAATGAGGGTCGCTCATTTATTTTCCCGGCTACTCTGACTAGAGATAGGACGGTTTGATTCCCGTCCCGCCTTTTTTTCTGCATAAACGCTGCATGGCGGAGATGACTTCAATCTTCACTGAAACCCGAAGTGCAGCCTCCACTGACTTTGAAAACCATATAGTTAGATTCGATCCTTCGAGTGCTTGCCACGCCTCTCTAGGGCAGTTTATATCAACTCCACATCCCCTGTTTATCTCAGCACAAAGGGACAAACGAGAAGTTACATTCTAAGTTTTTAGACCGTTAAATTTTCACAAGGTAAATGCATGAATTTTGATCTATCTTTTTCACATTCTCAAGTTCATATTTTCAAAAAGATAATATTAAGGAAAAAGGAAAAAGAAAAACATGTTATGTACACAGGCGGTTCTCACCCCACACTTTTGAACGAAGGCGTGCCTTTCAGCAAGACTTAGTTCAAGAGTCATGCAAGCAAATATATACAGGAAAGGTGAGAATGAAAAAACTAAATGACAAAAATTAAATGACTGAAAGTAAGATAGGTTTCGGGTTACCTCTCGACCAGTGCATTTGTTTAACGTCGTTAGCTCGACAGTACCTCATTCCTGGATCATAAGTAGGGATCCCATGGGTGCTTGAGGTCGAACTTCTTCTTGGCAGCTCTTTTTCTCCGAGAGGGTGAGGCTTCTTTGACCATAGCTGCTGGTCCAATGAGTCATGCTTGCTTGTTACTCCTTCCGGGTTTCCATTCTTTCGGCCCATGTCTTTGCCGCTTCTTCATGTTTGAATAGTTGGCACCTTTGCGAGTTTGGAAATTTGGTTTTGTGCCATTAAATGTAGGCGACATTAAACATGCGCCTCTGCCAATTCTCTTCATTGTGGCAGTGATGGATGGTTGTCTTGGAACGAGTGAGTTTGCAGGCGGCTTTCCTTGGCTTGTGATGAGTGAGAGTTCCTTTGTCAGCTTTTTTGGCTCATGCTCCTCTTCTAACTCCCCTTGCACCTCATCATTATTGATTATATGATCTTCGGTGGCTATGATCGGCATAAAACACGAAGGGTTAAGTTGAGGCACTTCGACCATGAGGACTGGGTCTGTTTTAGGTGCTCCGACAGTGAGGACCAGGTCTTTCTCGGACAGTTCGGCAATGAGGTCCGTGACTTCCTCGGGTGCTCCGAGCGCAAGGACCGGGCCTGGCTTGATTTCTTCGGCCGCTTCGGCAGTGAGGTTCGAGACTTATGTTGGCTCGGCAGTTAGGACTGTGATTTCCTCGGATGGATTGGTGATAAGGACCGGGCCTAATTTGGGCAGTTCTTCTTCTAACTCCCAGGGATAATCTGAATGCAGCTCTTCTTCAGGCAACCATGGGTCCTCATCCTCGTCATTCATATGGTCTCCGAGGGCAATCATACTAAGGTATGGGTCTGATATGGGCAACTCGTCATTGAGGTCCGGGTATGTCTCGGGTGGTTCTTCTTCGATCATCTGCTGGTCCTCATTCTCTTCCGGCTCCTCGCGTTCAGCCGTCCTTTTTATTGCCCATGATTTGGTTTCGGCCGTGAATTGGTGCATCAAGGCATTCAATTGCTGTATGTCTGCGGCCAATTGCTGGGTGCTAGCTGCCAGCTCGTTTTCTGCTGCCCATAACTCAGTTTTGGCCCTGATTTGTTGCATTATGTTGTCTAGTTCATCGCGCCGCATGGCCTGATCTTGTCTTTGTCTTGACCTTGCGGCCAAATCATCTATTAAGTTCCAAAGATCATCTATGTCTAAGTTGTTCACCGAGCCTCCCGCTGCATCATTTAGCCAATTCCACTCTTGTGGCATCATCCCATTGAGAAACCTTTGAATAAGATCATGGTTGGTGAATCCATGGTGCGGGCAGCTCGTTACAATGGAATCAAAGTACGCCAAGTACTCGTCCAAAGTTTCGTCCCGAGATTGCTCTATGTTGTTGATCTTCTCGCAGATTTCAAGTTCGAAAGGTGGTGGGGAAAACTCCTCATTGTTCCAAGGCTCCATTCCGTAGTAGTAAGACTTAGTGAATTGCATGATAAAACAAAAAAGAAAAAACAAAATAGAACAACTATTCCGATTTCACAACTCCCCGGCAACGGCGCCAATTTTGACGGATGCACAGTCGGCGTGTGCAAACGTCAAGAATAAATTTATAAGTCCGCTACTCGTGACTTTACTACTGGGTAGCAAGTGGTATGTAGGGGTCGAACCCAAGAGAGTCAGTGTGGATTAGTTGTTCTTTAATGAAGCTTATGCAGAAATTAAATGCGATTGGGGTTGGGTTTAAGTGTGCTTTGAGAACTGAAAGTAAATTACAATAGTTGATAATAGACTGTAAGAAAAGGATTCGGTTTAGGGGTTTCATATCATATCATCGTTCATCATTGACCCTTAATGATCCTACTAAGTGTGCAAAAGTGTATGAAGGCCATTTCAAGCGCTCGATTTGCCACACTGTCTAGCCCATTTCAAGGTCATAGAGCACTTGTTCTATTTAGACTAGCACCCCATTTCAAGGTATACTAGCCTATGTGCATCCATTTGAACAATCATTTCCGATCAATCCAAATGGTGTTTTAGAGAGGTTAAACTCCTCAGATAAGCTTTGTCATTTCAAGCATCCACTTACCCAAGTATGTTCACGAACCCACGGAATAGTTTTGCCATTTCAAGCATCCACTCAACCTTGGAAGTTCTGACCAAATATGTGGCACATAGAACAAGTTTTGAAACACTAAGTAGCATTAAGCATAGAGTCTAGAACAGTTTATGATATAAATACTCCCTCTACCGAATACAAGCTTTAGCTACTTGTATTCATGTCAAGGAATACAAGCAAACTATGGCTTTGAACAAGGATACCGAAACGGAGAATAACTTTTAAAGTAAGAACAAAATATACGGAAAGTAATTTTGTACCTACAATAAGTGGAGGAGAGGAGCTCCTAAGCAAGATCCAAGCAAGGGAAAGTAGTTCCAAAATGAAGAACAAAGTGGTTATTGAAAGTGAAGAGAAGAGGGTTAAGCCCTAAAGACTTGTTAGATGCTTGTGAAATTATGGGATGTTTTTACAAAGGCAATGGAGTTCTCTATTTATAGGCTAAGGGAGAGGAGAAGTGTGGATGAGATGCCAACACATGGCACAAGATGAAGGGAGGAAGCAAAAGCCATCGGAGGTGAGGTGTCCTCACTTCTAGCCGCCCATGTGAGGAGGAGCCTCCCCTCCATATGGAGGAAGGGGAGAGGAGGAGAGGGGAATGTGAGGAGGAAGCCGCCGACTAGGTGGCATGAGGGGAGTGGTTTGTGAGTTTTGTGAAGTTTTCACAAAACTATCGGTTCATTTCTGCTCCGGATTAACTTTGGTTGCTCTTCGGTTGGATTTGTTTTGAGTGATTCCATGTCAGGTTCATGATATTTCTTCAGTCGGCATCTGGTCGTGACCTTGGAATGACTCGTAATATCTTTTCAGCTTAAAAACTCCTCCTTAGCCTGTATTCTCTCTAGACTCCAAAATACCCTGTAGATAAATATCGGAACTAACAAGCAAAAGTTAAATAGACAAAGAGTCTAATTTGGTGGGTTTATCTGTGTTTATGATTCATACAATTATGGTCCATCATTCGTCAATAAAGACGCTGTGTTGAAATGGAGTTGTGTGTTAAAAGGAAAATCATTCCTGAGAGGTTGCTAGATGAGTCCCGGTACAAGGGAAAGGAAGTGATTGTGGTGCTCAAGGAGTCTGATCTGTTCTGGACGTTGGACAGATGCAAGCCGTTTAATGAGCAATTAGTGCGTGAAGCTATGGTAAATCTTCCTCCTGGGTTTGGGGTCATTGGAGAAGCAGAATATGGGGTCTTCTATGTTAGAGGAAGAAGGATCAAGATTGATCCTGAGCTGATCAATGTATACTTTTCCATGGACGACCCAGCCGTTGATGAAGAGGAACCAAGCCTTGAGAAGATAGTGAGCTCCATCTCTGCAGGCTCTGTTCGGTGGAGGCCTGAGTCAGTTGTGCATACAGCGGATCTGTCTACGTTCTATTCAATGCTATTTTTCATAGCTGTCTTAAACTGGAGGCCGTCTACTCATTGCTCTACTGTCAACAAGGACATGGCCCAACTGATTTATCAGATAGGAAATAAGCTGAAGTTCAACCTGGGTAGAATAATGTTCAAACAAATTGCTGAACATGCTACATCGATGAGAACTCTGCACCAGATCTGCTTCCCGTCTCTGATTTTTGAGCTGATCATCCATCAAGCTCCAGATTTGAAGGGCTCGCCTGACCATCTCACAGAGGGACCCAGCAAGTTCATCGTCGACCACAAGTTGTTCAAAGGGCGTCACGTGAACGATCTCAAGGAAGAGAACCAGAAAGGAAAGGGTGTTGCAGAGTCAAGTCGAGGGGGGGGCCAGGATGGGCCGGGATGAGAGGAGTCAGCTGCTCAGGGACCTGAATGTAATCATTGAAGTGGACAAGGAGCAACGCAGGCGGATCAACAAGTTTGCTCGTGCCCTCAGCTTTCCGAGTGACGATGAGTCTGAGACTATAGCTTCTGAGGATGATTCAATTGAAGAGACGTCTGCATGAAGGTCCTCTAAAAACTATCTCCCTGAACTATTTGTTTAAGACTCTCGTACTTAGTGCTTGTTCTGGCACATTTTGATTGACTATTCGAACTCGGATCGCACCCCTTACCAGTTTGTGGCAAAAAGGGGGAGTATTTTGGAGGAGACAATTCTTGTTTCCCTCAAAGTTGTCTACTGTCTAGATAGTTAGATAGACTAAGTTATCTAGTAGATCTGGTTTTGCCAAAATGCCAAGGGGGAGATTGATGTTCCCTTATGTGGCATGTATTTGGCAAAATGTAGCTTAGACAGTTTGAGCAGGTGTTCAGGGAGAGTTCGAACATATCCTAGTACTCATACACAGCGTGGATCAGACGCAAGGATATTTCCCGGAAGGATATTGGACAGCGAAGATTTCGTCAAGTTGAAGTCGGCCAGCGACTTAATCGAGCATGAGATATTCGAATGAATATCTACATTGAAGGCGGCAAAACACACTTAGGCAAGAAGATGACTTCGTATATTCTTCCAACCGATTCAAAAGATATACATCAAATATCTAGGAATATTTCCTAAATATTTGATGGGATTATCTTGTGCAAATTAGGGTTTCGTCCAAGCATATAAATAAAATGCTATGGCGCCCTTATTCGGCATCGCTTTCAAAGATCAAATACACACGAGCATACCCTGCTGATGGGAGAAGAAGAAAGCGACCCCCGGTTGTGTTTTCTCATTGGAAACACATCGGTGCAAGTGCAGTCTGCTCAAGTGCAACACAGACTTCCTGAAGCGTATCAACTGCCTCACACAACAAAGGTGAACAAGCTTTCGAGAGAAAGGATCCGAGCTTCTGGAGAAGGTCGAGAACGTTCGGACTGCAGGTTCTGAACGAGGGGGATCGAATGGAATTGCGGTGAACCTCGGTTGCAAATCTGAGAGACGGAGTATTGAGGTTAGGCAATTACAAGGTGTAAGTGTAAGTCCCTGTGTAAACCCTATACTCGTAATAAAGATTTGATGTCCCTTTTTCGGGTGTGGGAAACCCCCCAGAGTAGGCGGAGCCGAACTGGGTTATCAGTCTGTGAGTTCTACTGCTTTTGTCTGCTTGCTGAACTGTTGTGATACGAGTTCAAGATCTGTCGCAACTGAACCATGAACTGTCAGCTGAACTGTTGTGCAAAGAGTTCACAGTCTGTTGCAACAGTACCCTGGACACAAGCTTGAACAGGGGATATAATTTCAACTTGTACAAAAAACTTTAAAATTTGAGGGAAACGTGCTGATTCTATGCAGGTGCAAGAAAAGTAAACGTGCTGACACAATGACTGACTCTCCCACCCCAGACTTTTGAAATAAGACGTGTCCTCACGACACGACTTAGACTCTAAACACACAATGCATGCAAACAACATGGAAACGTAGAGAAAGGGTTGGAACAATACTCCCCTTGGGTTCGGTCGGTGGGTGGTCAGACTCGGACAAGGTCCAGAAAAAAAAATTGGGCGCGGCCCGATTCCATCTCGCCAAAACCTGGTCATGCGCTCGCATGGATTACCTTGTGCGATCGCACAATCTCGACCAGTGGCATGAAATCTTCGTGCGTTCACACATATGGCCTTGTGCACTCGCATGGTGTGCTTTGTGCGATTGCACAATTGCGACCAGTCACATGAAATTCTTGTGCGATCGCACGACTTACTCTGCGCGCTCACACTCCCAGCCTGCAGGCGACCATGCGAACGCATGGTATAAGCATGAAAACGCATGGTGCGCATTTGTTCCGTGCATGAAAATCATCTTCTTTCCCAAGTACAATGTGATGAATATGTCTCAAAACTTAAATAAACATAAACGACAAAAAACTAAGAAAAAATGAAAGAATGCCGAGCTGCCTCCCGGCGAGCGCCTTTGTTTTACGTCGTGGGCTCGACGGTACCTCTTTAGGGATCACAAGTTAGGATCCCATGGGCGTGTGAGGTCAAACTTCGCCTCAGCTACATCTTTAATCTGCCCAAAATCATCGTGTATAGATGTGCTCGGATCTGTTCTCCATGATCAGGCGGGTTCGCCTTCCCATACGCCAGGATTGTTGAGGACATCTTGCTTATAGCTACTGGCCCGGTTGCATACATGGCCTCGTTTGGTAGGGCAGGGACTAGGGCACCAAGATCTGAGGGGTTTACTATGTCCGGCGGCTTCCTCGTGCATGGACGATCGTCATCCCCATAGATGTAGAAATCTGATGTCTTTCCACCGAATGCAAGTGATAATAGGCACGTGCCCATGTCAATTCTGGTCTTGGTGGAGAAGAGGAATGGCCGTCCCAAAATGAGTGCTGGTGGCTTGTCGTCTCTAGCACGTCCCATCTGCAAGACATAGAAATCTGCAGGAACAACAAGATCTCCTACTCGGAGGGTTAGGTCTTCAAGCAATCCTACAGGCCGAGTACATGACTTATCCCCTAGTTCTATTAAAAATTTAGGCGGTTTTAAAGAGCCAAGTTTCAACGAACAATAAAGAGAATAAGGCATGACATTAACAGCAGCACCCAAATCAATTAAGCAGTGATGTATCTTAGCCTCACCAATACCACAGGTGACTGTGAAGGCACCTGGGTCCTTACTCTTTCCTGGTGGCGCCTCATGGCTCGTAGTGAGTGGGTGCTCCATCATGGGGCCGTTCTGCTTAGGCCTCGTCTCCAACCTACCTTCAAGCTCGTCCTTGTCGGTTGTACGGCCTTCGGAAGCAACTACCTGCATGGCACATGAAGAATCTTGAGTTTCGGACTTCTCGGCCACGAGGACCAGGCCTGGCCGGGCTGTGCCGAGTGTGTCCGGGTCGAGTGCATTGGCTGGTTCTTCTTATGGCACCAGCAGGCTGAAGTCTTTCGTAGGCTCGGTGAAATCTGAGCTAGGCTCTTCCATGCTGTCTCTTGCTCTTGTGTCAACTGGTTCGAGCATCTTGTTTACGCAATATGCAGACTCTTTAAGTGCTGCATCCACGTCCACTACTCCTACCATGCTGACATTTCCTTTTGGATTGGGCACTGTTTGGGACGGTCGCCTCCCCGTGTCTTTCCTCAGCTCGAACATGTCCTGGACCAAGTTAAACATCTGCTTGGACAGGTCGGTGATGGCCCCATCTATTTTAGCCTAAAATTGATGCACTGAGGTGGCTAGGTCCTTCACGATGTCTTCCAAGGACTTGCTCGATCTCTGCTGGTACTGGCCCGACCCATTGTGCCCTTGTTGCTGACGATATGGGGGCCGGTAGTACTGCTGGGCCTGTTGAGGTGCAGCTGGCTGTGCTGGCTCTCTTTAGGCGTGATTGTTCTAATTGTCGTTCCGCCAGTGCTGCCCGTTCGCCCCTTGCTCAGTCGCGGCTGGCTCGTACTGTCGAACTTGTTCGGTCCATTTGCCATAGTTTTGGTAGTCGCCTACTGCATTCACTTCACCCTGGTCGTCCTCCACTATAGTTGGGCACTCATCTATTTTGCGTTCTGTGGCTGCACAAAAGCCACATGGCTTGACTTGGACTGGCTGCCTTCTGATGACCTGCTGCATCATCTCTTTGAGCAGCTTGAGTTCTTCGGCCATATCACTAGATGGGGGCTCAACTTTTGACACGTTCCTGGTCCGGGTGTATTCTTCTTCCTTGTTGGACTCATCCTGGAACCGTTCACTCTCGGCTACTGCCATGATTTTTTGTCGTACACCCGCTAGGGACAAGTTCATGAGGTTTCCTCCAGCCGAGGCATCTAGTAGCTTCCTGTCCAGTCACCTTAGTCCGTCAAGCATGTATTCCACAAGCAGTTTTTTGGGAAGTCCAAGGTTGCAGCAGCTCTGCTCTAGGGCGTTGAACGCCTCCACGTATTCGTACATCGTCTCGTTGGGTCCTTGTCTAAGCTCTTGCAACTGTCATCGGACCTGCATTGCTCTGCCTGCTGGGTAGTACTTGTTGAGGAACTTCCTCTGCATCTGATCCCATGTATAAATGCTACCTGAAGGCAATGATAAAAACCAATCATTAGCAGAGTCTATGAGTGAAAAATAAAAAGCTTTTAATTTGAAGTCTTCCACTTCGACTTCGTATGGCTAGAGGTTCTGGTAGATGCCATGGTAGCACTGCAGATGTGCCGTGGCCGATTCTCCCTTGTGGCCCGAGAATTTAGGCAAGTGATGAACAACCGCCGTGTTGATGGCTATAGCTTCGAGGTCCGGCCCTTTGTAGATGCACCAAGATTGATCCCGGAATTTGGGGGCTGATAGCTCTCCCATGGCGGGCTCCTGATTGTCGTACTCCTCGTCATACTCATTGTCGAAGACCGGCTGTCGTGGTTGCGGTCACCTTTGAGGTGGTGGCCGTCTCGGCTGTGGAGCGTGTTGATGCTATTGGTACTGCTGTGGTGGGAGCATCGGGTACTGCTGGGGGTAGTGGTGGCGGTTGATGGAACTGTTGGACCGGTTGATACTATTGAGGGAGTCGTCTCGGGCCAGCTCCCCTGATCTCTCCATTCTGGCCCATTGGGCCCTGCTCGTCATGTTGTGGAAGTCCACCTTCCATGTCTCGAATGACCTGTTCGACTTCCCCGTTGTTGCTGTTGTCGCCAACCCGGCTGCCTGCATGAGACATGACACACGAGTAGCAATGCACAAAATAGGAAACTAAAAAAAGGAAATAACTAATTTAGAAACTAATAAAGAACAAGTTTCACCGTGCGTAGCTCCCCGGCAACGGTGCCAAAATTTGACAGGTCGTCGTCGGTACCTGCAAATTTAAATTTATAATTCCTTACTCTTGGCTATGGGTTAGTACAGCGGCAAGCAAGGGTCGAACCCTAGGGAAATAGATGGTTACTTGTTGTTCTGTAAAAAGGAAACAATTGGGTTTTGAGCAATTTAGGAAACAAGTGCAAATAGGAAATAAACAAGATATGTCAATCAGAGGGAATATTCGGTCTAGGGCTTCGTATTGTGACTACGTTTATCATCAATTTCTAAATATCTAATTTCGTGTTCTTAAGTGTGGTGACTCTGTTTCAGGTTATAACCTAAGGTAGGACCGTTTCAAGTCGCTACGCCACAATCTACTCTGTTTCAGGTTATATTAGATTTAGTGCAACTACTTATTCTAACGGTTTAGTATCAAATAAGTAGCAAACATAGGGTATGGATCACTCGGTTAAGCTTTACCGTTTCGGGTCTCCACTTAACCTCGCAATTCAACCGAGATTAACATGCGCAAGAACTAGTAGAACATGGAAATAGCATTAAGCATAAAATCTCAAAACGACCGTCACAATACTTAGAACCATAAACCGAACTAGTGGTTTAGCTAGACATGGCCATGGAAATAAAGACAATAAAATTAAAGGGAGAGAATGTCTTCTCTGTTGCCGAACGAAGGAGGACCGGAGCCGGAATGGTGTTGATCGCCGAGGAAGAGGAGAGAACCTTGGTCTTCGAGTGAGGGATGAGACTCCTGAATTTGGGATGTAGAATGGGATTTGTAGAGAGAGGAGCTCTCCACGTTTTGGGATGATTATTGGCCTTGAGGAGAGGTCTTATTTATAGAGTATACAAGGCCCTTGAAGTTTCCAATTGTAGTGGGTCCATAAACAGTTTTAGGAAACATGTCCTAAAACCGACTTTGCTTGGCTTCCAAGTTTACTTCTTCTGCAAGTCTTCCTGAACCTTGTAGAGCCTTCCAGAACCTTCTAGGAACTTCCTAAACCACCACGCCTGAAATTAGAATTTTCCCGAAAACACTGTTAATCCCGAAGTACTGTTCACGACCCGAAAATACTGTTCACGAGCCGAAGTTACTGTTCACGACGAGCCGGTCGGTTCAAGTGGTCAAATGCTCCTCTGGCTTTGATCTTCAACTGCGATGTTTCTGACACGAAATGCCGTCTTTTTAGCACGTTTCCTCCTAGAGGTTTCGAAACACCTGAAATGCAAAACAACACTAAGAAGTAACTATTTGCATGATAAAGTGCCAAAATTGGTGGGATTTGATGACTCAATGAGTCGTATAAATACGGATCATAAAGCATGCTTAAGGGGTTCAACTCCCACCTAAAGCTCAGCTGCGGTGAAGGTGATGGAAGGCTTACCTTCGTCCCAAGTTAGTCTTATTTTAAGGACGAACTTAGACATACCTTAGAATGAGACTAAAGTTTGTCTTTGTTCTTCCCAAGTTCGTCACGTTAGTCACATTCAATGGTTATTTCTAAGTTTGTCCTTAGAAAGAGACTAACTTGGGATGAACTTAGACAAACCTTAGAATGAACTAAAGTTTGTCTTTGTTTATCCCAAGTTAGTCTCGTTAGTCTCATTCTAAGGTTTGTCTAAGTTCGTCCTTAGAAAGAGACTAACTTGGGACGAACTTAGACAAACCATAGAATGAGACTAAAGTTTGTCTTTGTTTGTACCAAGTTAGTCCCGTTAGTCTCATTCTAAGGTTTGATTTAGTTCGTCCTTAGAAAGAGAATAACTTGGGACGAACTTAGACTAACTTGGGACGAACTTTGACAAACCTTAGAATGAGACTAACCTTTGTCTTTGTTCGTCCCAAGTTAGTCTCGTTAGTCTCATTCTAAGGTTTGTCTAAGGTCGTCCTTAGAAATAGACTAACTTGGGACGAACTTAGACTAAAGTTTGTCTAAGTTCGTCCTAAGTTAGTCTCGTTAGTCACATTCTAAGGTTTGTCTAATTTCGTCCCTAGAAAGAGACTAACTTGGGACGAACTTAGATAAACCTTAGAATGAGACTATAGTTTATCTTTGTTCGTCCTAAGTTAGTCTCGTTAGTCTCATTCTAAGGTTTGTCTAAGTTCATCCATAGAAAGAGACTAACTTGGGACGAACTTAGACAAACCTTAGAATGAGACTAAAGTTTGTCTTTGTTCATCCCAAGTTAGTGACGTTAGTCTCATTCTAAGGTTTGTCTAAGTTCGCCCTTCGAAAGAGACTAACTTGGGATGAACTTAGACAAACCTTAGAATGAGACTAAAGTTTGTCTTTGTTTGTCCCAAGTTAGTCTCGTTAGTCTCATGCTAAGGTTTGTCTAATTTCGTCGTTAGAAAGAGACTAACTTGGGACGAACTTTGACAAACCTTAGAATGAGACTAAAATTTGTCTTTGTTCGTCCCAAGTTAGTCTCGTTAGTCTCATTCTAAGGTTTGTCTAATTTCGTCCCTAGAAATAGACTAACTTGGGACGAACTTAGATAAACCTTAGAATGAGACTAAAGTTTGTCTTTGTTCGTCCTAAGTTAGTCTCGTTAGTCTCATTCTAAGGTTTATCTAAGTTCGTCCATAGAAAGAGACTAACTTGGGACGAACTTAGACAAACCATAGAATGAGAATAAAGTTTGTCTTTGTTCATCCCAAGTTAGTGTCGTTAGTCTCATTCTAAGGTTTGTCTAAGTTCGTCCTTCGAAAGAGACTAACTTGGGACGAACTTAGACAAACCTTAGAATAAGACAAAAGTTTGTCTTTGTTCGTCTCAAGTTAGTCTCGTTAGTCTCTTTCTAAGGTTTGTCTAAGTTTGTCCTTAGAAATAAACTAACTTGGGATGAACTTAGACTAACTTGGGACGAACTTAGACAAACCTTGGAATGAGACTAAAGTTTGTCTTTGTTCATCCCAAGTTAGTCTCGTTAGTCTCATTCTAAGGTTTGTCTAAGTTCGTCCTTAGAAAGAGACTAACTTGGGAGGAACTTAGACAAACCTTAGAATGAGACTAAAGTTTCTCTTTGTTCGTCCCAAGTTAGTCTTGTTAGTCTCATTCTAAGGTTTGTATAAGTCCGTCCTTAGAAAGAGACTAACTTGGGACGAACTTTGACAAATCTTAGATTGAGACTAAAGTTTGTCTTTGTTCGTCCCAAGTTAGTCTCGTTAGTCTCATTCTAAGGTTTGTCTAAGTCCATAATTAGAAAGAGACTAACTTGGGACGAACTTAGACAAACCTTAGATTGTGACTAAAGTTTGACTTTGTTCGTCCCAAGTTAGTCTCGTTAGTCTAATTCTAAGGTTTGTTTTAGTTCATCCGTAGAAAGAGACTAACTTGGAACGAACTTAGACTAACTTGGGATGAACTTACACAAACCTTAGAATGAGACTAACCTTTGTCTTTGTTCGTCCCAAGTTAGTCTCGTTAGTCTGATTCTAAGGTTTGTGCAAGTTCATCCTTAGAAATAGAATAACTTGGGATGAACTTATACTTACTTGGGACTAACTTAAACAAACCTTAGAATGAGACTAAAGTTTGTCATTGTTCGTCCCAAGTTAGTCTCATTAGTCTCATTCTAAGATTTGTCTAAGTCCGTCCTCAGAAATTGACTAACTTGGGACAAACTTAGACTAACTTGGGACGAACTTAGACAAACCTTGGAATGAGGCTAAAGTTTGTCTTTGTTCGTCCCATGTTGGTCTCGTTAGTCTCATTCTAAGGTTTGTCTAAGTTCGTCCTTAAAATGAGACTAACTTGGGACGAACTTAGACAGACCTTAGAATGAGACTAAAGTTTGTCTTTGTTCGTCCTAAGTTAGTCTCATTAGTCTCATTCTAAGGTTTGTCTAAGTTCATCCTTAGAAATAGACTAACTTGGAATGAACTTAGAGTAACTTGGGACGAACTTAGATAAACCTTATAATGAGACAAAAGTTTGTCTTTGTTCTTCCCAAGTTAGTCTCGTAAGTCTCATTCTAAGGTTTGTCTAAGTTCATCCTTAGAATGAGACTAACTTGGGATGAACTTACACAAACCTTTGAATAAGACTAAAGTTTGTATTTGTTCGTCCCAAGTTTGTCTCGTTACTCTCATTCTAAGGTTTGTCTATGTTTATCCTTAGAAAGAGACTAACTTGGGATGACCTTAGACAAACCTTAGACTGAGACTAAAGTTTTTGTTTGTTCGTCCCAAGTTTGTCCTGTTAGTCTCATTCAAAGGTTTGTCTAAGTTTGTCCTTAGAAATAGACTAACTTGGGACGAACTTAGACTAACTTGGGACGAACTTAGACAAACCTTACAATGAGACTAAAGTTTGTCTTTGTTTGTCCCAAAATAGTCTCGTTAGACTCATTCTAAGATTTGTCTAAGTCCGTCCTTAGAAATAGACTAACTTGGGACAAACTTAGACTAACTTGGGACGAACTTAGACAAACCTTGGAATGAGGCTAAAGTTTGTCTTTGTTCGTCCCATGTTGGTCTCGTTAGTCTCATTCTAAGGTTTGTCTAAGTTCGTCCTTAAAATGAGACTAACTTGGGACGAACTTAGACAGACCTTAGAATGAGACTAAAGTTTGTCTTTGTTCATCCTAAGTTAGTCTCATTAGTCTCATTCTAAGGTTTGTCTAAGTTCGTCCTTAGAAAGAGACTAACTTGGGACGAATTTAGACAGACCTTAGAATGAGACTAAAGTTTGTCTTTATTCGTCACAAGTTAGTATCGTTAGTCTCATCCTATTGTTTGTCTAAGTTCGTCCTTAAAAATACACTAACTTGGGACGAACATAGACTAACTTGGTACAAACTTAGACAAACCTTAGAATGAGACTAAAGTTTGTCATTGTTCGTCCCATTTTAGTCTCGTTAGTCTCATTCTAAGGTTTGTCTAAGTTCGTCCTTAGAATGAGACTAACTTGGGACGAAGTTAGACAGACCTTAGAATGAGACTAAATTTGTCTGTGTTCGTCCCAAGTTAGTCTCGTTAGTCACATTCTATGGTTTGTCTATGTTCGTCCTTAGAAAGAGACTAAAGTATGTCTTTATTCGTCCCAAGTTAGTCTCGATAGTCTCATTCTAAGGTTTGTCTAAGTTCATCCTTAAAAATAGACTAACTTGGGACAAACTTAGACAAACCTTAGAATGAGACTAACCTTTGTCTTTGTTCGTCCCAAGTTAGTCTCATTAGTCTCATTCTAAGGTTTGTCTAAGGTCGTCCTTAGAAATAGACTAACTTGGGATGAACTTAGACAAACCTTAGAATGAGACTAAAGTTTGTCTTTATTCGTCACAAGTTAGTATCGTTAGTCTCATTCTATGGTTTGTCTAAGTTCGTCCTTAAAAATACACTAACTTGGGACGAACATAGACTAACTTGGTACAAACTTAGACAAACCTTAGAATGAGACTAAAGTTTGTCATTTTTCGTCCCATTTTAGTCTCGTTAGTCTCATTCTAAGGTTTGTCTAAGTTCATCCTTAGAAAAAGACTAACTTGGGACGAACTTAGAATAACTTGGGATGAACTTAGACAAACCTTAGAATGAGACTAAAGTTTGTCTTTATTCGTCCCAAGTTAGTCTCGTTAGTCACATTCTATGGTTTGTCTATGTTCGTCCTTAGAAAGAAACTAAAGTATGTCTTTATTCGTCCCAAGTTAGTCTCGATAGTCTCATTCTAAGGTTTGTCTAAGTTCATCCTTAAAAAGAGACTAACTTGGGACAAACTTAGACAACCCTTAGAATGAGACTAAAGTTGGTCTTTGTTCGTCCCAAGTAAGTCTCGTTTGTGTCATTCTAAGGTTTGTTTTAGTTCGTCCTTAGAAAGAGACTAACTTGGGACGAACTTAAACTAACTTGGGACGAACTTAGACAAACCTTAGAATGAGACTATTCTTCGCCTTTGTTCGTCCCAAGTTAGTTTCGTTTGTCTTATTCTAAGGTTTGTCTAAGTTTGTCCTTAGAAATAGACTAACTTGGGATGAACTTAGACTAACTTGCGACGAACTTAGAATAACTTGGGACGAACTTGGGACGGACTTAGACAAACCTTAGAATGAGACTATCCTTTGTCTTTGTTCGTCCCAAGTTAGTCTCGTTAGTCTGATTCTAAGGTTTGTCCAAGTTCATCCTTAGAAATAGACTAACTTGGGATGAACTTAGACTTACTTGGGACTAACTTAAACAAACCTTAGAATGAGACTGAAGTTTGTCATTGTTCGTCCCAAGTTAGTCTCATTAGTCTCATTCTAAGATATGTCTAAGTCCGTCCTTAGAAATAGACTAACTTGGGACAAACTTAGACTAACTTGGGACGAACTTAGACAAACCTTGGAATGAGGCTAAAGTTTGTCTTTGTTCGTCCCATGTTGGTCGCGTTAGTCTCATTCTATGGTTTGTCTAAGTTCGTCCTTAAAGTGAGACTAACTTGGGACGAACTTAGACAGACCTTAGAATGAGACTAAAGTTTGTCTTTGTTCGTCCTAAGTTAGTCTCATTAGTCTCATTCTAAGGTTTGTCTAAGTTCATCCTTAGAAATAGACTAACTTGGAATGAACTTAGAGTAACTTGGGACGAACTTAGATAAACCTTATAATGAGACAAAAGTTTGTCTTTGTTCTTCCCAAGTTAGTCTCGTAAGTCTCATTCTAAGGTTTGTCTAAGTTCATCCTTAGAATGAGACTAACTTGGGATGAACTTACACAAACCTTTGAATAAGACTAAAGTTTGTATTTGTTCGTCCCAAGTTTGTCTCGTTACTCTCATTCTAAGGTTTGTCTATGTTTATCCTTAGAAAGAGACTAACTTGGGATGACCTTAGACAAACCTTAGACTGAGACTAAAGTTTTTCTTTGTTCGTCCCAAGTTTGTCCTGTTAGTCTCATTCTAAGGTTTGTCTAAGTTTGTCCTTAGAAATAGACTAACTTGGGACGAACTTAGACTAACTTGGGACGAACTTAGACAAACCTTACAATGAGACTAAAGTTTGTCTTTGTTTGTCCCAAAATAGTCTCGTTAGACTCATTCTAAGATTTGTCTAAGTCCGTCCTTAGAAATAGACTAACTTGGGACAAACTTAGACTAACTTGGGACGAACCTAGACAAACCTTGGAATGAGGCTAAAGTTTGTCTTTGTTCGTCCCAAGTTAGTTCCGTTAGTCTCATTCTGAGGTTTGATTTAGTTCGTCCTTAGAAAGAGAATAACTTGGGACGAACCTAGACTAACTTGGGACGAACCTAGACAAACCTTCGAATGAGACTAACCTTTGTCTTTGTTCGTCCCAAGTTAGTCTCATTAGTCTCATTCTAAGGTTGTCTAAGGTCGTCCTTAGAAATAGACTAACTTGGGATGAACTTAGACAGACCTTAGAATGAGACTAAAGTTTGTCTTTATTCGTCACAAGTTAGTATCGTTAGTCTCATCCTATTGTTTGTCTAAGTTCGTCCTTAAAAATACACTAACTTGGGACGAACATAGACTAACTTGGTACAAACTTAGACAAACCTTAGAATGAGACTAAAGTTTGTCATTGTTCGTCCCATTTTAGTCTCGTTAGTCTCATTCTAAGGTTTGTCTAAGTTCGTCCTTAGAATGAGACTAACTTGGGACGAAGTTAGACAGACCTTAGAATGAGACTAAATTTGTCTGTGTTCGTCCCAAGTTAGTCTCGTTAGTCACATTCTATGGTTTGTCTATGTTCGTCCTTAGAAAGAGACTAAAGTATGTCTTTATTCGTCCCAAGTTAGTCTCGATAGTCTCATTCTAAGGTTTGTCTAAGTTCATCCTTAAAAATAGACTAACTTGGGACAAACTTAGACAAACCTTAGAATGAGACTAACCTTTGTCTTTGTTCGTCCCAAGTTAGTCTCATTAGTCTCATTCTAAGGTTTGTCTAAGGTCGTCCTTAGAAATAGACTAACTTGGGATGAACTTTGACAAACCTTAGAATGAGACTAAAGTTTGTCTTTATTCGTCACAAGTTAGTATCGTTAGTCTCATTCTATGGTTTGTCTAAGTTCGTCCTTAAAAATACACTAACTTGGGACGAACATAGACTAACTTGGTACAAACTTAGACAAACCTTAGAATGAGACTAAAGTTTGTCATTTTTCGTCCCATTTTAGTCTCGTTAGTCTCATTCTAAGGTTTGTCTAAGTTCATCCTTAGAAAAAGACTAACTTGGGACGAACTTAGAATAACTTGGGATGAACTTAGACAAACCTTAGAATGAGACTAAAGTTTGTCTTTATTCGTCCCAAGTTAGTCTCGTTAGTCACATTCTATGGTTTGTCTATGTTCGTCCTTAGAAAGAGACTAAAGTATGTCTTTATTCGTCCCAAGTTATTCTCGATAGTCTCATTCTAAGGTTTGTCTAAGTTCATCCTTAAAAAGAGACTAACTTGGGACAAACTTAGACAACCCTTAGAATGAGACTAAAGTTGGTCTTTGTTCGTCCCAAGTAAGTCTCGTTTGTGTCATTCTAAGGTTTGTTTTAGTTCGTCCTTAGAAAGAGACTAACTTGGGACGAACTTAAACTAACTTGGGACGAACTTAGACAAACCTTAGAATGAGACTATTCTTCGCCTTTGTTCGTCCCAAGTTAGTCTCGTTTGTCTTATTCTAAGGTTTGTCTAAGTTTGTCCTTAGAAATAGACTAACTTGGGATGAACTTAGACTAACTTGCGACGAACTTAGAATAACTTGGGACGAACTTGGGACGGACTTAGACAAACCTTAGAAGGAGACTATCCTTTGTCTTTGTTCGTCCCAAGTTAGTCTCGTTAGTCTGATTCTAAGGTTTGTCCAAGTTCATCCTTAGAAATAGACTAACTTGGGATGAACTTAGACTTACTTGGGACTAACTTAAACAAACCTTAGAATGAGACTGAAGTTTGTCATTGTTCGTCCCAAGTTAGTCTCATTAGTCTCATTCTAAGATATGTCTAAGTCCGTCCTTAGAAATAGACTAACTTGGGACAAACTTAGACTAACTTGGGACGAACTTAGACAAACCTTGGAATGAGGCTAAAGTTTGTCTTTGTTCGTCCCATGTTGGTCTCGTTAGTCTCATTCTATGGTTTGTCTAAGTTCGTCCTTAAAGTGAGACTAACTTGGGACGAACTTAGACAGACCTTAGAATGAGACTAAAGTTTGTCTTTGTTCGTCCTAAGTTAGTCTCATTAGTCTCATTCTAAGGTTTGTCTAAGTTCATCCTTAGAAATAGACTAACTTGGAATGAACTTAGATTAACTTGGGACGAACTTAGATAAACCTTATAATGAGACAAAAGTTTGTCTTTGTTCTTCCCAAGTTAGTCTCGTAAGTCTCATTCTAAGGTTTGTCTAAGTTCATCCTTAGAATGAGACTAACTTGGGATGAACTTACACAAACCTTTGAATAAGACTAAAGTTTGTATTTGTTCGTCCCAAGTTTGTCTCGTTACTCTCATTCTAAGGTTTGTCTATGTTTATCCTTAGAAAGAGACTAACTTGGGATGACCTTAGACAAACCTTAGACTGAGACTAAAGTTTTTCTTTGTTCGTCCCAAGTTTGTCCTGTTAGTCTCATTCTAAGGTTTGTCTAAGTTTGTCCTTAGAAATAGACTAACTTGGGACGAACTTAGACTAACTTGGGACGAACTTAGACAAACCTTACAATGAGACTAAAGTTTGTCTTTGTTTGTCCCAAAATAGTCTCGTTAGACTCATTCTAAGATTTGTCTAAGTCCGTCCTTAGAAATAGACTAACTTGGGACAAACTTAGACTAACTTGGGACGAACATAGACAAACCTTGGAATGAGGCTAAAGTTTGTCTTTGTTCGTCCCATGTTGGTCTCGTTAGTCTCATTCTAAGGTTTGTCTAAGTTCGTCCTTAAAATGAGACTAACTTGGGACGAACTTAGACAGACCTTAGAATGAGACTAAAGTTTGTCTTTGTTCGTCCTAAGTTAGTCTCATTAGTCTCATTCTAAGGTTTGTCTAAGTTCTTCCTTAGAAATAGACTAACTTGGGATGAACTTAGAGTAACTTGGGACGAACTTAGACCAACTTAAAAATGAGACTAAAGTTTGTCTTTATTTGTCCCAAGTTAGTCTCGTTAGTCTCATTCTAAAGTTTGTCTAAGTTCGTCCTTAGAAATAGACTAACTTGGGACGAACTTAGACTAACTTGGGATGAACTTAGACTAAGTTGGGACGAACTTAGACAAACCTTAGAATGAGACTAATGTTTGTCTCTGTTTATCCCAAGTTAGTCTCGTTAGTCTCATTCTAAGGTTTGTCCAAGTTCATCCTTAGAAAGAAACTAACGTCGGACGAACTTAGACAAACCGTAGAATGAACTAAAGTTTGTCTTTGTTCGTCCCAAATTAGTCTCGTTAGTCTCATTCTATGGTTTGTCTAAGTTCGTCCTTAGAAAGAGACTAACTTGGGATGAATTTAGACAAACCTTAGAATGAGACTAAAGTTTGTCTTTGTTCGTCCCAAATTAGTTCCGTTAGTCTGATTCTAAGGTTTGATTTAGTTCGTCCTTAGAAAGAGAATAACTTGGGACGAACCTAGACTAACTTGGGACGAACTTAGACAAACCTTAGAATGAGACTAACCTTTGTCTTTGTTCGTCCCAAGTTAGTCTCATTAGTCTCATTCTAAGGTTTGTCTAAGGTCGTCCTTAGAAATAGACTAACTTGGGATGAACTTAGACAGACCTTAGAATGAGACTAAAGTTTGTCTTTATTCGTCACAAGTTAGTATCGTTAGTCTTATTCTATTGTTTGTCTAAGTTCGTCCTTAAAAATACACTAACTTGGGACGAACATAGACTAACTTGGTACAAACTTAGACAAATCTTAGAATGAGAGTAAAGTTTGTCATTGTTCGTCCCATTTTAGTCTCGATAGTCTCATTCTAAGGTTTGTCTAAGGTCGTCCTTAGAAATAGACTAACTTGGGATGAACTTAGACAGACCTTAGAATGAGACTAAAGTTTGTCTTTATTCGTCACAAGTTAGTATCGTTAGTCTCATTCTATGGTTTGTCTAAGTTCGTCCTTAAAAATACACTAACTTGGGACAAACATAGACTAACTTGGTACAAACTTAGACAAACCTTAGAATGAGACTAAAGTTTGACTTTGTTCGTCCCAAGTTTGTCTTGTTAGTGTCATTCTAAGGTTTTTCTAAGTTCTTCCTTAGAAATAGACTAACTTGGGACGAACTTAGACTAACTTGGGACGAACTTAGACAAACTTTAGAATGAGACAAAAGTTTGTCTTTGTTCGTCCCAAGTTAGTCTCGTTAGTCTCATTCTAAGGTTTGTCTAAGTTCGTCCATAGAAAGAGACTAACTTGGGACGAACTTAGACAAACCTTAGAATGAGACTAAAGTTTGTCTTTGTACGTCCCAATTTAGTCTCGATAGTTTCATTCTAAGCTTTGTCTAAGTTCGTCCTAAAAAATAGACTAACTTGGGACAAACTTAGACAAACCGTAGAATGAGACTAATGTTTGTCTTTAGTCGTCCCAAATTAGTCTCGTTAGTCTCATTCTAAGGTTTGTCTAAGTTCGTCCTTAGAAAGAGACTAACTTGGGAGGAACTTAGAATAACTTGGGATGAACTTAGACAAACCTTAGAATGAGACTAAAGTTTGTCTTTGTTTGTTTCAAGTTAGTCTCGTTAGTCACATTCTAAGGGTTGTCTAAGTTCGTCCTTAGAAAGAGACTAACTTGGGACGAACTTAGACAAACCTTAGAATGAGACTAAAGTTTGTCTTTGTTCGTCCCAATTTATTCTCGTTAGTCTCATTCTAAGGTTTGTCTAAGTTCGTCCTTAGAAATAGACTAACTTGGGATGAACTTAGATAAACCATAGAATGAGACTAACGTTTGTCTTTGGTCGTCCGAAGTTAGTCTCGTTAGTTACATTCTAAGGTTTGTCTAAGTTCGTCCTTAGAAAGAGACTAACTTGGGACGAACTTAGAATTACTTGGGACGAACTTAGACAAACCTTAGAATGAGACTAAAGTTTGTCTCTGTTCGTCCCAAGTTAGTCTCGTTAGTCACATTCTAAGGTTTGTCTAAGTTCGTCCTTAGAAAGTGACAAACTTGGGACGAACTTAAACAAACCTTAGAATGAGGCTAAAGTTTGTCTTTGTTCGTCCCAAGTTAGTCTCGTTAGTCACATTCTAAGGTTAGTGTAAGTTTGTCCTTAGAAAGCGACTAACTTGGGACGCACTTAGACAAACCTAAGAATGAGACTAAAGTTTGTCTTTGTTCATCCCAAGTTAGTCTCGTTAGTCTCATTCGAAGGTTTATCTAAGTTTGTCCTTTGAAATAGACTAACTTGGGACGAACTTTGACTAACTTGGGACGAACTTCGACAAACCTTAGAATCAGACTAAAGTTTCTCTTTGTTCGTCCCAAGTTAATCTCGTTTGTCTCATTCTATGGTTTGTCTAAGTTCGTTCTTAGAAAGAGGCTAACTTGGGACGAACTTAGACAAACCTTAGAATGAGACTAAAGTTTGTCTTTGTTCGTCCCAAGTTAGTCTCGTTAGTCTCATTCTAAGGTTTGTTTTAGTTCGTCCTTAGAAAGAGACTAACTTGGGACGAACTTAGACTAACTTGGGACGAACTTAGACAAACCTAAGACTGAGACTATCCTTTGCCTTTGTTTGTCCCAAGTTAGTCTCGTTAGTCTCATTCTAAGGTTTGTTTAAATTTCTCCTTAGAACTAGACTAACTTGGGACGAACTTAGACTAACTTGGGACGAACTTGGAATAACTTGGAACGAACTTAGACTAACTTGGGACGAACAAAGACAAACCTTAGAATGAGACTATCCTTTGTCTTTGTTCATCCCAAGTTAGTCTCGTTAGTCTAATTCTAAGGTTTGTCTAAGTTCATCCTTAGAAAGAGACTAACTTGGGACGAACTTAGAATAACTTGGGATGAACTTAGACAAACCTTAGAATGAGACTAAAGTTTGTCTTTATTCGTCCCAAGTTAGTCCCGTTAGTCACATTCTATGGTTTGTCTATGTTCGTCCTTAGAAAGAGACTAAAGTATGTCTTTATTCGTCCCAAGTTAGTCTCGATAGTCTCATTCTGAGGTTTGTCTAAGTTCATCCTTAAAAAAAGACTAACTTGGGACAAACTTAGACAACCCTTAGAATGAGACTAAAGTTGGTCTTTGTTCGTCCCAAGTAAGTCTCGTTTGTGTCATTCTAAGGTTTGTTTTAGTTCGTCCTTAGAAAGAGACTAACTTGGGACGAACTTAGACTAACTTGGGACGAACTTAGACAAACCTCAGAATGAGACTATCCTTCGCCTTTGTTCGTCCCAAGTTAGTCTCGTTTGTCTTATTCTAAGGTTTGTCTAAGTTTGTCCTTAGAAATAGACTAACTTGGGATGAACTTAGACTAACTTGCGACGAACTTAGAATAACTTGGGATGAACTTGGGACGGACTTAGACAAACCTTAGAATGAGAGTATCCTTTGTCTTTGTTTGTCCCAGGTTAGTCTCGTTAGTCTCATTCTAAGGTTGGTCTAAGTTCATCCTTAGAAATAGACTAACTTGGGACGAACTTAGACTAACTTGGGACGAACTTAGAATAACTTGGGACGAACTTAGACAAACCTTAGAATGAGACTAACCTTTGTATTTGTTTGTCCTAAGTTAGTCTCGTTACTCTCATTCTAAGGTTTGTCTAAGTTCGTCCTTAGAAATAGACTAACTTGGGACTAACTTAGACAAATCTTAGAATGAGACTAAAGTTTGACTTTGTTCGTCCCAAGTTTGTTTTGTTAGTCTCATTCTTAGTTTTTTCTAAGTTCGTCATTAGAAATAGACTTACTTGGGATGAACTTAGACTAAATTGGGACGAACTTAGACAAACCTTAGAATGAGACTAAAGTTTGTCTTTGTTCACCCCAAGTTAGTCTCGTTAGTCTCATTCTAAGGTTTGTTTTAGTTCGTCCATAGAAAGAGACTAACTTGGGACGAACTTAGACAAACCTTAGAATGAGACTAAAGTTTGTCTTTGTACGTCCCAATTTAGTCTTGTTAGGCTCATTCTAAGGTTTGTCTAAGTTCGTCCTTCGAAATAGACTAACTTGGGACAAACTTAGACAAACCTTAGAATGAGACTAACGTTTGTCTTTGGTCGTCCCAAATTAGTCTCCTTAGTCTCATTCTAAGGTTTTTCTAAGTTCTTCCTTAGAAAGAGACTAACTTGGGGCGAACTTAGAATAACTTGGGACGAACTTAGACAACCCATAGAATGAGACTAAAGTTTGTCTTTGTTCGTCCCAATTTAGTCTCGTTAGTCTCATTCTAAGGTTTGTCTATGTTCGTCCTTAGAAATAGACTAACTTGGGACGAACTTAGACAAACCTTAGAATGAGACTAAAGTTTGTCTTTAGTCGTCCGAAGTTAGTCTCGTTTGTCTCATTCTAAGGTTTGTCTAAGTTCGTCCTTGGAAAAAGACTAACTTGGGATAAACTTAGAATAACTTGGGACGAACTTAGACAAACCTTAGAATGAGACTAAAGTTTGTCTTTGTTCGTCCCAAGTTAGTCTCGTTAGTTTCATTCTAAGGTTTGTCTAAGTTCATCCTTAAAAAGAGACTAACTTGGGACAAACTTAGACAACCCTTAGAATGAGACTAAAGTTGGTCTTTGTTTGTCCCAAGTTAGTCTCGTTAGTCTCATTCTAAGGTTTGTTTTAGTTCGTCCTTAGAAAGAGACTAACTTGGGATGAACATAGACTAACTTGGGACGAACTTAGACAAACCTTAGAATGACACTATCCATTGCCTTTGTTCGTCCCAAGTTAGTCTCGTTAGTCTCATTCTAAGGTTTGTCTAAGTTTGTCCTTGGAAATAGACTAACTTGGGACAAACTTAGAATAACTTGGGACGAACTTAGACTAACTTGGGACGAACTTAGACAAACCTTAGAATGAGACTATCCTTTGTCTTTGTTGTCCCAAGTTAGTCTCGTAGGTCTCATTATATGGTTGGTCTAAGTTCATCCTTAGAAATAGACTAACTTGGGACGAACTTAGACTAACTTGGGACGAACTTAGAATAATTTGGGATGAACTTACACAAACCTTAGAATGAGACTAACCTTTGTCTTTTTTCGTCCTAAGTTAGTCTCGTTAGTCTCATTCTAAGGTTTGTCTAAGTTCGTCCTTAGAAATAGACTAACTTGGGACGAACTTAGACAAACCTTAGAATGAGACAAAAGTTTGACTTTGTTCGTCCCAAGTTCGTCTTGTTAGTCTGATTCTAAGGTATGTCTAAGTTCGTCCTTAGAAATAGACTAACTTGGGAAGAACTTAGACTAACTTGGGACGAACTTAGACAAACCTTAGAATGAGACAAAAGTTTGTCTTTGTTCGTCCCAAGTTAGTCTCGTTAGTCTCATTCTAAGGTTTGTCTAAGTTCGTCCATAAAAAGAGACTAACTTGGGACGAACTTAGACAAACCTTAGAATGAGACTAAAGTTTGTCTTTGTACGTCCCAATTTAGTCTCGTTAGTCTCATTCTAAGGTTTGTCTAAGTTCGTCCTTAGAAATAGACTAACTTGGGAAAAACTTAGACAAACCTTAGAATGAGACTAATGTTTGTCTTTGGTCGTCCCAAATTAGTCTCGTTAGTCTCATTCAAAGGTTTGTCTAAGTTCGTCCTTAGAAAGAGATAAAATTGGGACGAACTTAGAATAACCTGGGACGAACTTAGGCAAACCTTAGATTGAGACTAAAGTTTGTCTTTGTTTGTCCCAAGTTAGTCTCGTTAATCTCATTCTAAGGTTTGTCTAAGTTCGTCCTTAGAAATAGACTAACTTGGGACGAACTTAGACAAACCTTAGAATGAGACTAAAGTTTGTCTTTGTTCGTCCCAAGTTAGTCTCTTTAGTCACATTCTAAGGTTTGTCTAAGTTCATCCTTAGAAAGAGACTAACTTGGGACGAACTTAGACTAACTTGGGACGAACTTATACAAACCTTAGAATGAGACTAAAGTTTGTCTTTGTTCGTCCCAAGTTAGTCTCGTTAGTCTCATTCTAAGGTTTGTCTAAGTTCATCCTTAGAAAGAGACTAACTTGGGATGAACTTAGACAAACCTTAGAATGAGACGAAAGTTTGTCTTTGTTCATCCCAAGTTAGTCTCGTTACTCTCATTCTAAGGTTTGTCGAAGTTCATCGTTAGAAAGAGACTACCTTGGGATGAACTTAGACAAACCTTAGAATGAGACTAAAGTTTGTCTGTGTTCGTCCCAAGTTAGTCTCGTTAGTCTCATTCGAAGGTTTGTCTAAGTTCATCCTTTGAAATAGACTATCTTTGGACGAACTTAGACTAACTAGGGACGAACTTAGACGAAAATTTGAATGAGACTAAAGTTTGTCTTTGTTCGTCCCAAGTTAGTCCCGTTAGTCTCATTCTATGGTTTGTCTAAGTTCATCCTTAGAAAGAGACTAACTTGGGACGAATTTAGACAAACCTTAGAATGAGACTAAAGTTTGTCTTTGTTCCTCCCAAGTTAGTCCCGTTAGTCTCATTCTAAGGTTTGTTTTAATTCGTCCTTAGAAAGAGACTAACTTGGGACGAACTTAGACTAACTTGGGACGAACTTAGACAAACCTTAGAATGAGACTATCCTTTGTCTTTGTTCGTCCCAAGTTAGTCTCATTAGTCTCATTCTAAGGTCTGTCTAAGTTCGTCCTTAGAAATAGACTAACTTGGGACGAACTTAGACAAACCTTAGAATGAGACTAAAATTTGTCTTTGGTCGTCCCAAATTAGTCTCGTTAGTCTCATTCTAAAGTTTGTCTAAGTTCGTCCTTAGAAATAGACTAACTTGGGACGAACTTAGAATAACTTGGGACGAACTTAGACAAACTTTAGAATGAGACTAAAGTTTGTCTTTGTACGTCCCAAGTTAGTCTCGTTAGTCACATTCTAAGGTTTGTCTAAGTTCGTCCTTAGAAAGAGACTAACTAGGGACGAACTTAGGCAAACCGTAGAATGAGACTAAAGTTTGTCTTTGTTCATCCCAAGTTAGTCTCGTTAATCTCATTCTAAGGTTTGTCTAAGTTCGTCCTTAGAAATAGACTAACTTCGGACGAACTTAGACAAACCTTAGAATGAAACTAAAGTTTGTCTTTGTTCGTCCCAAGTTAGTCTCGTTAGTCACATTCTATGGTTTGTCTAAGTTCATCCTTAGAAAGTGACTAACTTGGGACGAACTTAGACTAACTTGGGACGAACTTAGACAAACCTTAGAATGAGACTAAAGTTTTTCTTTGTTCGTCCCAAGTTAGTCTCGTTAGTCTCATTCTAAGGTTTGTCTAAGTTCGTCCTCAAAAAGAGACTAACTTGGGACGAACTTAGACAAACCTTAGACGTTTGTCTATGTTTGTCCCAAGTTAGTCTCGTTTGTCTCATTCTAAGGTTTGTCTAAGTTCGTTCATAGAAATAGACTTACTTGCGACGAACTTAGACTAACTTGGAACGACCTTAGACCAACCTTAGAATGAGACTAAAGTTTGTCATTGTTCGTCCCAAGTTAGTCTCGTTAGTCTCATTCTAAGGTTTGTCTAAGTTTATCCTTAGAAATTGACTAACTTGGGACGAAATTAGACAAACCTTATAATGAGACTAACGTTTGTCTTTGTTCGTCCCAAGTTAGTCTCGTTTGTCTCATTCTAAGGTTTGCCTAAGTTCGTCCTTAGAAATAGACAAACTTGGGACGAACTTAGACAAACTTTAGAATGAGACTAACGTTTGTCTTTGTTTGTCCCAAGTTAGTCTCGTTAGTCTCATTCTAAGGTTTGTCTAAGTTTGTTCTTAGAAATAGACTTACTTGCGACGAACTTAGACTAACTTTGGATGAACTTAGACAAACCTTAGAATGAGACTAAAGTTTGTTATTGTTCGTCCCAAGTTAGTCTCGTTAGTCTCATTCTAACGTTTGTCTAAGTTTATCCTTAGAAATTGACTAACCTTGGACGAACTTAGACAAACCTTAGAATGAGACTAACGTTTATCTTTGTTTGCCCAAGTTAGTCTCGTTAGTCTCATTCTAAGGTTTGTCTAAGTTCATCATTGGAAATAAACTAACTTCGGACAAACTTAGACAAACCTTAGAATGAGACTAACATTTGTCTGTGTTCATCCCAAGTTAGACTCATTAGTCTCATTCTAAGGTTTGTCTGAGTTCGTCCTTAAAAATAGAATAACTTGGGACGAACTTAGACAAACCTAAGAATGAGACTAACTTTTGTCTTTGTTCATCCCAAGTTAGTCACGTTAGTCGCATTCTAAGGTTTGTCTAAGTTCGTCCTTAGAAATAAACTAACTTCAGACGAACTTAGACAAACCTTAGAATGAGACTAACGTTTGTCTTTGTTCATCCCAAGTTAGTCTCATTCTAAGGTTTGTCTGAGTTCTTCCTTAAAATAGAATTACTTGGTACGAAAGGTAGACAAACCTTAGAACGTGACTAAAGTTTGTCTTTTTTCGTCCTAAGTTAGTATCGTTTGTCTCATTTTAAGGTTTGTCTAAGTTCGTCCTTAGAAATAGACTAACTTGGGATGAACTTAGACAAACCTTAGAATAAGACTAACGTTTGTTTTTGTTTGTCCCAAGTTAGTCTCGTTAGTCACATTCTAAGGTTTGTCTAAGTTTGTTCTTAGAAATGGACATACTTGCGACGAACTTAAACTAACTTGGGACAAACTTAGACAAACCTGAGAATGAGACTAACGTTTGTCTTTGTTCGTCCCAAGTTAGTCTCGTTAGTCTCATTCTAAGGTTTGTCTAAGTTCATCCTTAGAAATAAACTAACTTCGGATGAACTTAGACAAACCTTAGAATGAGACTAACGTTTGTGTTTGTTCATCCCAAGTTAGTCTCATTAGTGTCATTCTAAGGTTTGTTTGAGTTCATCCTTAAAAATAGAATAACTTGGTACGAAAATTAGACAAACCTTAGAATGTGACTAAAGTTTGTCTTTGTTCATCCCAAGTTAGTCTCGTTTGTCTTATTCTAAGGTTTGTCAAAGTTCGTCCTTATAAATAGACTTACTTGGGATGAACTTAGACAAACTTTAGAATGAGACTAACGTTTGTCTTTGTTTTTCCCAAGTTAGTCTCGTTAGTCTCATTCTAAGGTTTGTCTAAGTTCGTTCTTAGAAATAGACTTACTTGCGACAAACTTAGACTAACTTGGAACGACCTTAGACAAACCTTAGAATGAGACTAAAGTTTGTCTTTGTTCGTACCAAGTTAGTCTTGTTAGTCTCATTCTAAGGTTTGTCTCAGTTCATCCTTAGAAATAGACTAACTTGGGACGAACTTAGACAAACCATAGAATGAGGCTAACGTTTGTCTTTGTTCGTCCCAAGTTTGTCTTCTAAGTCTCATTCTAAGGGTTATCTAAGTTCGTCCTTAGAAATAGACAAACTTGGGACGAACTTAGACAAACCTTAGAATGAGACTAACGTTTGTCTTTGTTCATCCCAAGTTAGTCTCATTAGTCTCATTCTAATGTTTGTCTAATTTCATCCTTAGAAATAGAATAACTTGGTACGAAATTAGACAAACCTTAGAATGTGATTAGAGTTTGTCTTTGTTCGTCCCAAGTTAGTCTCGTTAGTCTCATTCTAAGGTTTGTCTAAGTTCATACTTAGAAAGAGACTAACTTGGGACGAACTTAGACTAATTTGGGACGAACTTAGACAAACCTTAGAATGAGACTAAAGTTTTTCTTTGTTCGTCCCAAGTTAGTCTCGTTAGTCTCATTCTAAGGTTTGTCTAAGTTCGTCCTCAAAAAGAGACTAACTTGGGACGAACTTAGACAAACCTTAGAATGGGACTAAAGTTTGTCTTTGTTCGTCCCAAGTTAGTCTCGTTAGTCTCATTCTAAGGTTTGTCGAAGTTCATCGTTAGAAAGAGACTACCTTGGGACGAACTTAGACAAACCTTAGAATGGGACTAAAGTTTGTCTGTGTTCGTCCCAAGTTAGTCTCGTTTGTCTCATTCGAAGGTTTGTCTAAGTTCATCCTTTCAAATAGACTATCTTTGGACAAACTAAGACTAAATAGGGACGAACTTAGATGAAAATTTGCATGAGACTAAAGTTTGTCTTTGTTCGTCCCAAGTTAGTCTCGTTAGTCTCATTCTAAGGTTTGTCTAAGTTCATCCTTAGAAAGAGACTAACTTGGGACGAACTTAGACAAACCTTAGAATGAGACTAAAGTTTGTCTTTGTTCGTCCCAAGTTAGTCCCGTTTGTCTCATTCTAAGGTTTGTTTTAATTCGTCCTTAGAAAGAGACTAACTTGGGACGAACTTAGACTAACTTGGGACGAACTTAGACAAACCTTAGAATGAGACTATCCTTTGTCTTTGTTCGTCCCAAGTTAGTCAGTAGTCTCATTCTAAGGTATGTCTAAGTTCGTCCTTAGAAATAGACTAACTTGGGACGAACTTAGACAAACCTTAAATGAGACTAAAGTTTGACGTTGTTCGTCCCAATTTAGTCTCGTTAGTCTCATTCTAAGGTTTGTCTAAGTTCGTCCTTAGAAAATGGACTAACTTAGGATGAACTTAGACTAACTTGGGACGAACTTAGACTAACTTGGGACGAACTTAGACAAACATTAGAATGAGACTAAAGTTTGTCTTTGTTTGTCCCAAGTTTGTCCCGTTTGTTTCATTCGAAGGTTTGTTTTAGTTCGTCCTTAGAAAGAGACAAACTTAGGACGAACTTACACTAACCTGGGATGAAGTTAGACATACCTTAGAATGAGACTATCATTTGTCTTTGTTCATCCCAAGTTAGTCTCGTTAGTCTCATTCTAAGGTTTGTCTACGTTCGTCCTTAGAAAGAGACTAACTCGAGACGAACTTAGATAAACCTTAGAATGAGACTAAAGTTTGTGTTTGTTCGTCCCAAGTTAGTCTCGTTAGTCTCATTCTAAGGTTTGTCTAAGTTCGTCCTTAGAAAGAGACTACCTTGGGACGAACTTAGACTAACTTGCGACGAACTTAGACAAACCTTAGAATGAGACTAAGGTTTGTCTTTGTTCATCCCAAGTTAGTCTCGTTAGTCTCATTCTAAGGTTTGTCTAAGTTCATCCTTAGAAAGAGACCAACTTGGGACGAACTTAGACAAACCTTAGAATGAGACTAAAGTTTGTCTTTCTTCGTCCCAAGTTAGTCTCGTTAGTTTCATTCTGAGGTTTGTCTTTGTACGTCCCAATTTAGTCTCGTTAGTTTCATTCTAAGCTTTGTCTAAGTTCGTCCTAAAAAATAGACTAACTTGGGACAAACTTAGACAAACCTTAAAATGAGACTAATGTTTGTCTTTAGTCGTCCCAAATTAGTCTCGTTAGTCTCATTCTAAGGTTTGTCTAAGTTCATCCTTAGAAAGAGACTAACTTGGGACGAACTTAGAATAACTTGGGACGAACTTAGACAAACCTTAGAATGAGACTAAAGTTTGTCTTTGTTTGTCTCAAGTTAGTCTCGTTAGTCACATTCTAAGGTTTGTCTAAGTTCGTCCTTAGAAATAGACTAACTTGGGACGAACTTAGACAAACCTTAGAATGAGAATAAAGTTTGTATTTGTTTGTCCCAATTTATTCTCGTTAGTCTCATTCGAAGGTTTGTCTAAGTTCGTCCTTAGAAATAGACTAACTTGGGATGAACTTAGACAAACCATAGAATGAGACTAACGTTTTTCTTTGGTCGTCCGAAGTTAGTCTCGTTAGTTTCATTCTAAGGTTTGTCTAAGTTCGTCCTTAGAAAGAGACTAACTTGGGACGAACTTAGAATTACTTGGGACGAACTTAAACAAACCTTAGAATGAGACTAAAGTTTGTCTTTGTTTGTCCCAAGTTAGTCTCGTTAGTCACATTCTAAGGTTTGTCTAAGTTCGTCCTTAGAAAGTGACAAACTTGGGACGAACTTAAACAAACCTTAGAATGAGACTAAAGTTTGTCTTTGTTCATCCCAAGTTAGTCTCGTTAGTCTCATTCAAAGGTTTATCTAAGTTTGTCCTTTGAAATAGACTAACTTGGGACGAACTTAGACTAACTTGGGACGAACTTAGACAAACCTTAGAATCAGACTAAAGTTTCTCTTTGTTCATCCCAAGTTAATCTCGTTAGTCTCATTCTATGGTTTGTCTAAGTTCGTTCTTAGAAAGAGGCTAACTTGGGACGAACTTAGACAAACCTTAGAATGAGACTAGAGTTTGTCTTTGTTCGTCCCAAGTTAATCTCGTTAGTCTCATTCTAAGGTTTGTTTTAGTTCGTCCTTAGAAAGAGACTAACTTGGGACGAACTTAGACTAACTTGGGACGAACTTAGACAAACCTAAGAATGAGACTATCCTTTGCCTTTGTTTGTCCCAAGTTAGTCTCGTTAGTCTCAATCTAAGGTTTGTTTAAATTTGTCCTTTGAACTAGACTAACTTGGGACGAACTTAGACTAACTTGGGACGAACTTGGAATAATTTGGGACGAATTTAGACTAACTTGGGACGAACAAAGACAAACCTTAGAATGAGACTATCCTTTGTCTTTGTTCATCCCAAGTTAGTCTCGTTAGTCTAATTCTAAGGTTTGTCTAAGTTCATCCTTAGAAAGAGACTAACTTGGGACGAACTTAGAATAACTTGGGATGAACTTAGACAAACCTTAGAATGAGACTAAAGTTTGTCTTTATTCGTCCCAAGTTAGTCTCGTTAGTCACATTCTATGGTTTGTCTATGTTCGTCCTTAGAAAGAGACTAAAGTATGTCTTTATTCGTCCCAAGTTAGTCTCGATAGTCTCATTCTAAGGTTTGTCTAAGTTCATCCTTAAAAAGAGACTAACTTGGGACAAACTTAGACAACCCTTAGAATGAGACTAAAGTTGGTCTTTGTTCGTCCCAAGTAAGTCTCGTTTGTGTCATTCTAAGGTTTGTTTTAGTTCGTCCTTAGAAAGAGACTAACTTGGGACGAACTTAGACTAACTTGGGACGAACTTAGACAAACCTCAGAATGAGACTATCCTTCGCCTTTGTTCGTCCCAAGTTAGTCTCGTTTGTCTTATTCTAAGGTTTGTCCTTAGAAATAGACTAACTTGGGATGAACTTAGACTAACTTGCGACGAATTTAGAATAACTTGGGACGAACTTGGGACGGGCTTAGACAAACCTTAGAATGAGACTATCCTTTGTCTTTGTTTGTCCCAGGTTAGTCTCGTTAGTCTCATTCTAAGGTTGGTCTAAGTTCATCCTTAGAAATAGACTAACTTGGGACGAACTTAGACTAACTTGGGACGAACTTAGAATAACTTGGGACGAACTTAGACAAACCTTAGAATGAGACTAACCTTTGTCTTTGTTCGTCCTAAGTTAGTCTCGTTAGTCTCATTCTAAGATTTGTCTAAGTTCGTCCTTAGAAATAGACTAACTTGGGACTAACTTAGACAAATCTTAGAATGAGACTAAAGTTTGACTTTGTTCGTCCCAAGTTTGTCTTGTTAGTCTCATTCTTGGGTTTTTCTAAGTTCGTCATTAGAAATAGACTTACTTGGGATGAACTTAGACTAAATTGGGACGAACTTAGACAAACCTTAGAATGAGACTAAAGTTTGTCTTTGTTCGCCCCAAGTTAGTCTCGTTAGTCTCATTCTAAGGTTTGTTTTAGTTCGTCCATAGAAAGAGACTAACTTGGGACGAACTTAGACAAACCTTAGAATGAGACTAAAGTTTGTCTTTGTACGTCCCAATTTAGTCTCGTTAGGCTCATTCTAAGGTTTGTCTAAGTTCGTCCTTCGAAATAGACTAACTTGGGACAAACTTAGACAAACCTTAGAATGTGACTAAAGTTTGTCTTTGGTCGTCCCAAATTAGTCTCGTTAGTCTCATTCTAAGGTTTTTCTAAGTTCTTCCTTAGAAAGAGACTAACTTGGGACGAACTTAGAATAACTTGGGACGAACTTAGACAACCCATAGTATGAGACTAAAGTTTGTCTTTGTTCGTCCCAAATTAGTCTCGTTAGTCTCATTCTAAGGTTTGTCTATGTTCGTCCTTAGAAATAGACTAACTTGGGACGAACTTAGACAAACCTTAGAATGAGACTAACGTTTGTCTTTAGTAGTCCGAAGTTAGTCTCGTTTGTCTCATTCTAAGGTTTGTCTAAGTTCATCCTTAGAAAAAGACTAACTTGGGATAAACTTAGAATAACTTGGGACGAACTTAGACAAACCTTAGAATGAGACTAAAGTTTCTCTTTGTTCGTCCCAAGTTAGTCTCGTTAGTTTCATTCTAAGGTTTGTCTAAGTTCATCCTTAAAAAGAGACTAACTTGGGACGAACTTAGACAACCGTTAGAATGAGACTAAAGTAGGTCTTTGTTCGTCCCAAGTTAGTCTCGTTAGTCTCATTCTAAGGTTTGTTTTAGTTCGTCCTTAGAAAGAGACTAACTTGGGATGAACATAGACTAACTTGGGACGAACTTAGACAAACCTTAGAATGACACTATCCATTGCCTTTGTTCGTCCCAAGTTAGTCTCGTTAGTCTCATTCTAAGGTTTGTCTAAGTTTGTCCTTAGAAATAGACTAACTTGGGATGAACTTAGACTAACTTGGGACAAACTTAGAATAACTTGGGACGAACTTAGACTAACTTGGGACGAACTTAGACAAACCTTAGAATGAGACTATCCTTTGTCTTTGTTCGTCCCAAGTTAGTCTCGTAGGTCTCATTATATGGTTGGTCTAAGTTCATCCTTAGAAATAGACTAACTTGGGACGAACTTAGACTAACTTGGGACGAACTTAGAATAATTTGGGATGAACTTACACAAACCTTAGAATGAGACTAACCTTTGTCTTTTTTCGTCCTAAGTTAGTCTCGTTAGTCTCATTCTAAGGTTTGTCTAAGTTCGTCCTTAGAAATAGACTAACTTGGGACGAACTTAGACAAACCTTAGAATGAGACTAAAGTTTGACTTTGTTCGTCCCATGTTCGTCTTGTTAGTCTGATTCTAAGGTATGTCTAAGTTCGCCCTTAGAAATAGACTAACTTTGGAAGAATTTAGACTAACTTGGGACGAACTTAGACAAACCTTAGAATGAGACAAAAGTTTGTCTTTGTTCGTCCCAAGTTAGTCTCGTTAGTCTCATTCTAAGGTTTGTCTAAGTTCGTCCATAAAAAGAGACTAACTTGGGACGAACTTAGACAAACCTTAGAATGAGACTAAAGTTTGTCTTTGTACGTCCCAATTTAGTCTCGTTAGTCTCATTCTAAGGTTTGTCTAAGTTCGTCCTTATAAATAGACTAACTTGGGACAAACTTAGACAAACCTTAGAATGAGACTAATGTTTGTCTTTGGTCGTCCCAAATTAGTCTCGTTAGTCTCATTCTAAGGTTTGTCTAAGTTCGTCCTTAGAAAGAGACTAACTTGGGACGAACTTAGAATAACTTGGGACGAACTTAGGCAAACCTTAGAATGAGACTAAAGTTTATCTTTGTTCGTCCCAAGTTAGTCTCGTTAATCTCATTCTAAGGTTTGTCTAAGTTCGTCCTTAGAAATAGACTAACATGGGACGAACTTAGACAAACCTTAGAATGAGACTAAAGTTTGTCTTTGTTCGTCCCAAGTTAGTCTCGTTAGTCACATTCTAAGGTTTGTCTAAGTTCATCCTTAGAAAGAGACTAACTTGGGACGAACTTAGACTAACTTGGGACAAACTTAGACAAACCTTAGAATGAGACTAAAGTTTTTCTTTGTTCGTCCCAAGTTAGTCTCGTTAGTCTTATTCTAAGGTTTGTCTAAGTTCGTCCTCAAAAAGAGACTAACTTGGGACGAACTTAGACAAACCTTAGAATGAGACTAAAGTTTGTCTTTGTTCGTCCCAAGTTAGTCTCGTTAGTCTCATTCTAAGGTTTGTCGAAGTTCATCGTTAGAAAGAGACTACCTTGGGATGAACTTAGACAAACCTTAGAATGAGACTAAAGTTTGTCTGTGTTCGTCCCAAGTTAGTCTCGTTAGTCTCATTCGTAGGTTTGTCTAAGTTAATCCTTTGAAATAGACTATCTTTGGACGAACTTAGACTAACTAGGGATGAACTTAGACGAAAATTTGAATGAGACTAAAGTTTGTCTTTGTTCGTCCCAAGTTAGTCTCGTTAGTCTCATTCTAAGGTTTGTCTAAGTTCATCCTTAGAAAGAGACTAACTTGGGACGAACTTAGACAAACCTTAGAAAGAGACTACAGTTTGTCTTTGTTCGTCCCAAGTTAGTCCCGTTAGTCTCATTCTAAGGTTTGTTTTAATTCGTCCTTAGAAAGAGACTAACTTGGGATGAACATAGACTAACTTGGGACGAACTTAGACAAACCTTAGAATGACACTATCCATTGCCTTTGTTCGTCCCAAGTTAGTCTCGTTAGTCTCATTCTAAGGTTTGTCTAAGTTTGTCCTTAGAAATAGACAAACTTGGGATGAACTTAGACTAACTTGGGACAAACTTAGAATAACTTGGGACGAACTTAGACTAACTTGGGACGAACTTAGACAAACCTTAGAATGAGACTATCCTTTGTCTTTGTTCGTCCCAAGTTAGTCTCGTAGGTCTCATTATTATATGGTTGGTCTAAGTTCATCCTTAGAAATAGACTAACTTGGGACGAACTTAGACTAACTTGGGACGAACTTAGAATAATTTGGGATGAACTTACACAAACCTTAGAATGAGACTAACCTTTGTCTTTTTTCGTCCTAAGTTAGTCTCGTTAGTCTCATTCTAAGGTTTGTCTAAGTTCGTCCTTAGAAATAGACTAACTTGGGACGAACTTAGACAAACCTTAGAATGAGACTAAAGTTTGACTTTGTTCGTCCCAAGTTCGTCTTGTTAGTCTGATTCTAAGGTATGTCTAAGTTCGTCCTTAGAAATAGACTAACTTGGGAAGAACTTAGACTAACTTGGAACGAACTTAGACAAACCTTAGAATGAGACAAAAGTTTGTCTTTGTTCGTCCCAAGTTAGTCTCGTTAGTCACATTCTAAGGTTTGTCTAAGTTCGTCCATAAAAAGAGACTAACTTGGGACGAACTTAGACAAACCTTAGAATGAGACTAAAGTTTGTCTTTGTACTTCCCAATTTAGTCTCGTTAGTCTCATTCTAAGGTTTGTCTAAGTTCGTCCTTAGAAATAGGCTAACTTGGGACAAACTTAGACAAACCTTAGAATGAGACTAATGTTTGTCTTTGGTCGTCCCAAATTAGTCTCGTTAGTCTCATTCTAAGGTTTGTCTAAGTTCGTCCTTAGAAAGAGACTAACTTGGGACGAACTTAGAATAACTTGGGACGAACTTAGGCAAACCTTAGAATGAGACTAAAGTTTGTCTTTGTTCGTCCCAAGTTAGTCTCGTTAATCTCATTCTAAGGTTTGTCTAAGTTCGTCCTTAGAAATAGACTAACTTGGGACGAACTTAGACAAACCTTAGAATGAGACTAAAGTTTGTCTTTGTTCGTCCCAAGTTAGTCTTGTTAGTCACATTCTAAGGTTTGTCTAAGTTCATCCTTAGAAAGAGACTAACTTGGGACGAACTTAGACTAACTTGGGACAAACTTAGACAAACCTTAGAATGAGACTAAAGTTTTTCTTTGTTCGTCCCAAGTTAGTCTCGTTAGTCTTATTCTAAGGTTTGTCTAAGTTCGTCCTCAAAAAGAGACTAACTTGGGACGAACTTAGACAAACCTTAGAATGAGAATAAAGTTTGTCTTTGTTCGTCCCAAGTTAGTCTCGTTAGTCTCATTCTAAGGTTTGTCGAAGTTCATCGTTAGAAAGAGACTACCTTGGGATGAACTTAGACAAACCTTAGAATGAGACTAAAGTTTGTCTGTGTTCGTCACAAGTTAGTCTCGTTAGTCTCATTCGTAGGTTTGTCTAAGTTCATCCTTTGAAATAGACTATCTTTGGACGAACTTAGACTAACTAGGGATGAACTTAGACGAAAATTTGAATGAGACTAAAGTTTGTCTTTGTTCGTCCCAAGTTAGTCTCGTTAGTCTCATTCTAAGGTTTGTCTAAGTTCATCCTTAGAAAGAGACTAACTTGGGACGAACTTAGACAAACCTTAGAATGAGACTACAGTTTGTCTTTGTTCGTCCCAAGTTAGTCCCTTTAGTCTCATTCTAAGGTTTGTTTTAATTCGTCCTTAGAAAGAGACTAACTTGGGATGAACATAGACTAACTTGGGACGAACTTAGACAAACCTTAGAATGACACTATCCATTGCCTTTGTTCGTCCCAAGTTAGTCTCGTTAGTCTCATTCTAAGGTTTGTCTAAGTTTGTCCTTAGAAATAGACTAACTTGGGATGAACTTAGACTAACTTGGGACAAACTTAGAATAACTTGGGACGAACTTAGACTAACTTGGGACGAACTTAGACAAACCTTAGAATGAGACTATCCTTTGTCTTTGTTCGTCCCAAGTTAGTCTCGTAGGTCTCATTATATGGTTGGTCTAAGTTCATCCTTAGAAATAGACTAACTTGGGACGAACTTAGACTAACTTGGGACGAACTTAGAATAATTTGGGATGAACTTACACAAACCTTAGAATGAGACTAACCTTTGTCTTTTTTCGTCCTAAGTTAGTCTCGTTAGTCTCATTCTAAGGTTTGTCTAAGTTTGTCCTTAGAAATAGACTAACTTGGGACGAACTTAGACAAACCTTAGAATGAGACTAAAGTTTGACTTTGTTCGTCCCAAGTTCGTCTTGTTCGTCTGATTCTAAGGTATGTCTAAGTTCGTCCTTAGAAATAGACTAACTTGGGAAGAACTTAGACTAACTTGGGACGAACTTAGACAAACCTTAGAATGAGACAAAAGTTTGTCTTTGTTCGTCCCAAGTTAGTCTCGTTAGTCTCATTCTAAGGTTTGTCTAAGTTCGTCCATAAAAAGAGACTAACTTGGGAGAACTTAGATAAACCTTAGAATGAGACTAAAGTTTGTCTTTGTACGTCCCAATTTAGTCTCGTTAGTCTCATTCTAAGGTTTGTCTAAGTTCGTCCTTAGAAATAGACTAACTTGGGACAAACTTAGACAAACATTAGAATGAGACTAATGTTTGTCTTTGGTCGTCCCAAATTAGTCTCGTTAGTCTCATTCTAAGGTTTGTCTAAGTTCGTCCTTAGAAAGAGACTAACTTGGTACGAACTTAGAATAACTTGGGACGAACTTAGGCAAACCTTAGAATGAGACTAAAGTTTGTCTTTGTTCGTCCCAAGTTAGTCTCGTTAATCTCATTCTAAGGTTTGTCTAAGTTCGTCCTTAGAAATAGACTAACTTGGGACGAACTTAGACAAACCTTAGAATGAGACTAAAGTTTGTCTTTGTTCGTCCCAAGTTAGTCTCGTTAGTCACATTCTAAGGTTTGTCTAAGTTCATCCATAGAAAGAGACTAACTTGGGACGAACTTAGACTAACTTGGGACAAACTTAGACAAACCTTAGAATGAGACTAAAGTTTTTCTTTGTTCGTTCCAAGTTAGTCTCGTTAGTCTTATTCTAAGGTTTGTCTAAGTTCGTCCTCAAAAAGAGACTAACTTGGGACGAACTTAGACAAACCTTAGAATGAGACTAAAGTTTGTCTTTGTTCGTCCCAAGTTAGTCTCGTTAGTCTCATTCTAAGGTTTGTCGAAGTTCATCGTAAGAAAGAGACTACCTTGGGATGAACTTAGACAAACCTTAGAATGAAACTAAAGTTTGTCTGTGTTCGTCCCAAGTTAGTCTCGTTAGTCTCATTCGTAGGTTTGTCTAAGTTCATCCTTTGAAATAGACTATCTTTGGATGAACTTAGACTAACTAGGGATGAACTTAGACGAAAATTTGAATGAGACTAAAGTTTGTCTTTGTTCGTCCCAAGTTAGTCTCATTAGTCTCATTCTAAGGTTTGTCTAAGTTCATCCTTAAAAAGAGACTAACTTGGGACGAACTTAGACAAACCTTAGAATGAGACTACAGTTTGTCTTTGTTCGTCCCTCGTTAGTCCCGTTAGTCTCATTCTAAGGTTTGTTTTAATTCGTCCTTAGAAAGAGACTAACTTGGGATGAACATAGACTAACTTGGGACGAACTTAGACAAACCTTAGAATGACACTATCCATTGCCTTTGTTCGTCCCAAGTTAGTCTCGTTAGTCTCATTCTAAGGTTTGTCTAAGTTTGTCCTTAGAAATAGACTAACTTGGGATGAACTTAGACTAACTTGGGACAAACTTAGAATAACTTGGGACGAACTTAGACTAACTTGGGACGAACTTAGACAAACCTTAGAATGAGACTATCCTTTGTCTTTGTTCGTCCCAAGTTAGTCTCGTAGGTCTCATTATTATATGGTTGGTCTAAGTTCATCCATAGAAATAGACTAACTTGGGACGAACTTAGACTAACTTGGGACGAACTTAGAATAATTTGGGATGAACTTACACAAACCTTAGAATGAGACTAACCTTTGTCTTTTTTCGTCCTAAGTTAGTCTCGTTAGTCTCATTCTAAGGTTTGTCTAAGTTCGTCCTTAGAAATAGACTAACTTGGGACGAACTTAGACAAACCTTCGAATGAGACTAAAGTTTGACTTTGTTCGTCCCAAGTTCGTCTTGTTAGTCTGATTCTAAGGTATGTCTAAGTTCGTCCTTAGAAATAGACTAACTTGGGAAGAACTTAGACTAACTTGGAACGAACTTAGACAAACCTTAGAATGAGACAAAAGTTTGTCTTTGTTCATCCCAAGTTAGTCTCGTTAGTCACATTCTAAGGTTTGTCAAAGTTCGTCCATAAAAAGAGACTAACTTGGGACGAACTTAGACAAACCTTAGAATGAGACTAAAGTTTGTCTTTGTACTTCCCAATTTAGTCTCGTTAGTCTCATTCTAAGGTTTGTCTAAGTTCGTCCTTAGAAATAGTCTAACTTGGGACAAACTTAGACAAACCTTAGAATGAGACTAATGTTTGTCTTTGGTCGTCCCAAATTAGTCTCGTTAGTCTCATTCTAAGGTTTGTCTAAGTTCGTCCTTAGAAAGAGACTAACTTGGGACGAACTTAGAATAACTTGGGACGAACTTAGGCAAACCTTAGAATGAGACTAAAGTTTGTCTTTGTTCGTCCCAAGTTAGTCTCGTTAGTCACATTCTAAGGTTTGTCTAAGTTCATCCTTAGAAAGAGACTAACTTGGGACGAACTTAGACTAACTTGGGACAAACTTAGACAAACCTTATAATGAGACTAAACTTTTTCTTTGTTCGTCCCAAGTTAGTCTCGTTAGTCTTATTCTAAGGTTTGTCTAAGTTCGTCCTCAAAAAGAGACTAACTTGGGACGAACTTAGACAAACCTTAGAATGAGAATAAAGTTTGTCTTTGTTCGTCCCAAGTTAGTCTCGTTAGTCTCATTCTAAGGTTTGTCGAAGTTCATCGTTAGAAAGAGACTACCTTGGGATGAACTTAGACAAACCTTAGAATGAGACTAAAGTTTGTCTGTGTTCGTCCCAAGTTAGTCTCGTTAGTCTCATTCGTAGGTTTGTCTAAGTTCATCCTTTGAAATAGACTATCTTTGGACGAACTTAGACCTACTAGGGATGAACTTAGACGAAAATTTGAATGAGACTAAAGTTTGTCTTTGTTCGTCCCAAGTTAGTCTCGTTAGTCTCATTCTAAGGTTTGTCTAAGTTCATCCTTAGAAAGAGACTAACTTGGGACGAACTTAGACAAACCTTAGAATGAGACTACAGTTTGTCTTTGTTCGTCCCAAGTTAGTCCCTTTAGTCTCATTCTAAGGTTTGTTTTAATTCTTCCTTAGAAAGAGACTAACTTGGGATGAACATAGACTAACTTGGGACGAACTTAGACAAACCTTAGAATGACACTATCCATTGCCTTTGTTCGTCCCAAGTTAGTCTCGTTAGTCTCATTCTAAGGTTTGTCTAAGTTTGTCCTTAGAAATAGACTAACTTGGGATGAACTTAGACTAACTTGGGACAAACTTAGAATAACTTGGGACGAACTTAGACTAACTTGGGACGAACTTAGACAAACCTTAGAATGAGACTATCCTTTGTCTTTGTTCGTCCCAAGTTAGTCTCGTAGGTCTCATTATATGGTTGGTCTAAGTTCATCCTTAGAAATAGACTAACTTGGGACGAACTTAGACTAACTTGGGACGAACTTAGAATAATTTGGGATGAACTTACACAAACCTTAGAATGAGACTAACCTTTGTCTTTTTTCGTCCTAAGTTAGTCTCGTTAGTCTCATTCTAAGGTTTGTCTAAGTTCGTCCTTAGAAATAGACTAACTTGGGACGAACTTAGACCAACCTTAGAATGAGACTAAAGTTTGACTTTGTTCGTCCCAAGTTCGTCTTGTTCGTCTGATTCTAAGGTATGTCTAAGTTCGTCCTTAGAAATAGACTAACTTGGGAAGAACTTAGACTAACTTGGGACGAACTTAGACAAACCTTAGAATGAGACAAAAGTTTGTCTTTGTTCGTCCCAAGTTAGTCTCGTTAGTCTCATTCTAAGGTTTGTCTAAGTTCGTCCATAAAAAGAGACTAACTTGGGAGAACTTAGACAAACCTTAGAATGAGACTAAAGTTTGTCTTTGTACGTCCCAATTTAGTCTCGTTAGTCTCATTCTAAGGTTTGTCTAAGTTCGTCCTTAGAAATAGACTAACTTGGGACAAACTTAGACAAACATTAGAATGAGACTAATGTTTGTCTTTGGTCGTCCCAAATTAGTCTCGTTAGTCTCATTCTAAGGTTTGTCTAAGTTCGTCCTTAGAAAGAGACTAACTTGGTACGAACTTAGAATAACTTGGGACGAACTTAGGCAAACCTTAGAATGAGACTAAAGTTTGTCTTTGTTCGTCCCAAGTTAGTCTCGTTAATCTCATTCTAAGGTTTGTCTAAGTTCGTCCTTAGAAATAGACTAACTTGGGACGAACTTAGACAAACCTTAGAATGAGACTAAAGTTTGTCTTTGTTCGTCCCAAGTTAGTCTCGTTAGTCACATTCTAAGGTTTGTCTAAGTTCATCCTTAGAAAGAGACTAACTTGGGACGAACTTAGACTAACTTGGGACAAACTTAGACAAACCTTAGAATGAGACTAAAGTTTTTCTTTGTTCGTGCCAAGTTAGTCTCGTTAGTCTTATTCTAAGGTTTGTCTAAGTTCGTCCTCAAAAAGAGACTAACTTGGGACGAACTTAGACAAACCTTAGAATGAGACTAAAGTTTGTCTTTGTTCGTCCCAAGTTAGTCTCGTTAGTCTCATTCTAAGGTTTGTCGAAGTTCATCGTAAGAAAGAGACTACCTTGGGATGAACTTAGACAAACCTTAGAATGAAACTAAAGTTTGTCTGTGTTCGTCCCAAGTTAGTCTCGTTAGTCTCATTCGTAGGTTTGTCTAAGTTCATCCTTTGAAATAGACTATCTTTGGATGAACTTAGACTAACTAGGGATGAACTTAGACGAAAATTTGAATGAGACTAAAGTTTGTCTTTGTTCGTCCCAAGTTAGTCTCATTAGTCTCATTCTAAGGTTTGTCTAAGTTCATCCTTAAAAAGAGACTAACTTGGGACGAACTTAGACAAACCTTAGAATGAGACTACAGTTTGTCTTTGTTCGTCCCTAGTTAGTCCCGTTAGTCTCATTCTAAGGTTTGTTTTAATTCGTCCTTAGAAAGAGACTAACTTGGGATGAACATAGACTAACTTGGGACGAACTTAGACAAACCTTAGAATGACACTATCCATTGCCTTTGTTCGTCCCAAGTTAGTCTCGTTAGTCTCATTCTAAGGTTTGTCTAAGTTTGTCCTTAGAAATAGACTAACTTGGGATGAACTTAGACTAACTTGGGACAAACTTAGAATAACTTGGGACGAACTTAGACTAACTTGGGACGAACTTAGACAAACCTTAGAATGAGACTATCCTTTGTCTTTGTTCGTCCCAAGTTAGTCTCGTAGGTCTCATTATTATATGGTTGGTCTAAGTTCATCCTTAGAAATAGACTAACTTAGGACGAACTTAGACTAACTTGGGACGAACTTAGAATAATTTGGGATGAACTTATACACAAACCTTAGAATGAGACTAACCTTTGTCTTTTTTCGTCCTAAGTTAGTCTCGTTAGTCTCATTCTAAGGTTTGTCTAAGTTCGTCCTTAGAAATAGACTAACTTGGGACGAACTTAGACAAACCTTAGAATGAGACTAAAGTTTGACTTTGTTCGTCCCAAGTTCGTCTTGTTAGTCTGATTCTAAGGTATGTCTAACTTCGTCCTTAGAAATAGACTAACTTGGGAAGAACTTAGACTAACTTGGAACGAACTTAGACAAACCTTAGAATGAGACAAAAGTTTGTCTTTGTTCATCCCAAGTTAGTCTCGTTAGTCACATTCTAAGGTTTGTCTAAGTTCGTCCATAAAAAGAGACTAACTTGGGACGAACTTAGACAAACCTTAGAATGAGACTAAAGTTTGTCTTTGTACTTCCCAATTTAGTCTCGTTAGTCTCATTCTAAGGTTTGTCTAAGTTCGTCCTTAGAAATAGACTAACTTGGGACAAACTTAGACAAACCATAGAATGAGACTAATGTTTGTCTTTGGTCGTCCCAAATTAGTCTCGTTAGTCTCATTCTAAGGTTTGTCTAAGTTCGTCCTTAGAAAGAGACTAACTTGGGACGAACTTAGAATAACTTGGGACGAACTTAGGCAAACCTTAGAATGAGACTAAAGTTTGTCTTTGTTCGTCCCAAGTTAGTCTCGTTAATCTCATTCTAAGGTTTGTCTAAGTTCGTCCTTAGAAATAGACTAACTTGGGACGAACTTAGACAAACCTTAGAATGAGACTAAAGTTTGTCTTTGTTCGTCCCAAGTTAGTCTCGTTAGTCACATTCTAAGGTTTGTCTAAGTTCATCCTTAGAAAGAGACTAACTTGGGACGAACTTAGACTAACTTGGGACAAACTTAGACAAACCTTAGAATGAGACTAAACTTTTTCTTTGTTCGTCCCAAGTTAGTCTCGTTAGTCTTATTCTAAGGTTTGTCTAAGTTCGTCCTCAAAAAGAGACTAACTTGGGACGAACTTAGACAAACCTTAGAATGAGAATAAAGTTTGTCTTTGTTCGTCCCAAGTTAGTCTCGTTAGTCTCATTCTAAGGTTTGTCGAAGTTCATCGTTAGAAAGAGACTACCTTGGGATGAACTTAGACAAACCTTAGAATGAGACTAAAGTTTGTCTGTGTTCGTCCCAAGTTAGTCTCGTTAGTCTCATTCGTAGGTTTGTCTAAGTTCATCCTTTGAAATAGACTATCTTTGGACGAACTTAGACTAACTAGGGATGAACTTAGATGAAAATTTGAATGAGACTAAAGTTTGTCTTTGTTCGTCCCAAGTTAGTCTCGTTAGTCTCATTCTAAGGTTTGTCTAAGTTCATCCTTAGAAAGAGACTAACTTGGGACGAACTTAGACAAACCTTAGAATGAGACTACAGTTTGTCTTTGTTCGTCCCAAGTTAGTCCCTTTAGTCTCATTCTAAGGTTTGTTTTAATTCGTCCTTAGAAAGAGACTAACTTGGGATGAACATAGACTAACTTGGGACGAACTTAGACAAACCTTAGAATGACACTATCCATTGCCTTTGTTCGTCCCAAGTTAGTCTCGTTAGTCTCATTCTAAGGTTTGTCTAAGTTTGTCCTTAGAAATAGACTAACTTGGGATGAACTTAGACTAACTTGGGACAAACTTAGAATAACTTGGGACGAACTTAGACTAACTTGGGACGAACTTAGACAAACCTTAGAATGAGACTATCCTTTGTCTTTGTTCGTCCCAAGTTAGTCTCGTAGGTCTCATTATATGGTTGGTCTAAGTTCATCCTTAGAAATAGACTAACTTGGAACGAACTTAGACTAACTTGGGACGAACTTAGAATAATTTGGGATGAACTTACACAAATCTTAGAATGAGACTAACCTTTGTCTTTTTTCGTCCTAAGTTAGTCTCGTTAGTCTCATTCTAAGGTTTGTCTAAGTTCGTCCTTAGAAATAGACTAACTTGGGACGAACTTAGACAAACCTTAGAATGAGACTAAAGTTTGACTTTGTTCGTCCCAAGTTCGTCTTGTTAGTCTGATTCTAAGGTATGTCTAAGTTCGTCCTTAGAAATAGACTAACTTGGGAAGAACTTAGACTAACTTGGGACGAACTTAGACAAACCTTAGAATGAGACAAAAGTTTGTCTTTGTTCGTCCCAAGTTAGTCTCGTTAGTCTCATTCTAAGGTTTGTCTAAGTTCGTCCATAAAAAGACACTAACTTGGGAGAACTTAGACAAACCTTAGAATGAGACTAAAGTTTGTCTTTGTACGTCCCAATTTAGTCTCGTTAGTCTCATTCTAAGGTTTGTCTAAGTTCGTCCTTAGAAATAGACTAACTTGGGACAAACTTAGACAAACATTAGAATGAGACTAATGTTTGTCTTTGGTCGTCCCAAATTAGTCTCGTTAGTCTCATTCTAAGGTTTGTCTAAGTTCGTCCTTAGAAAGAGACTAACTTGGTACGAACTTAGAATAACTTGGGACGAACTTAGGCAAACCTTAGAATGAGACTAAAGTTTGTCTTTGTTCGTCCCAAGTTAGTCTCGTTAATCTCATTCTAAGGTTTGTCTAAGTTCGTCCTTAGAAATAGACTAACTTGGGACGAACTTAGACAAACCTTAGAATGAGACTAAAGTTTGTCTTTGTTCGTCCCAAGTTAGTCTCGTTAGTCACATTCTAAGGTTTGTCTAAGTTCATCCATAGAAAGAGACTAACTTGGGACGAACTTAGACTAACTTGGGACAAACTTAGACAAACCTTAGAATGAGACTAAAGTTTTTCTTTGTTCGTGCCAAGTTAGTCTCGTTAGTCTTATTCTAAGGTTTGTCTAAGCTCGTCCTCAAAAAGAGACTAACTTGGGACGAACTTAGACAAACCTTAGAATGAGACTAAAGTTTGTCTTTGTTCGTCCCAAGTTAGTCTCGTTAGTCTCATTCTAAGGTTTGTCGAAGTTCATCGTAAGAAATAGACTACCTTGGGATGAACTTAGACAAACCTTAGAATGAGACTAAAGTTTGTCTGTGTTCGTCCCAAGTTAGTCTCGTTAGTCTCATTCGTAGGTTTGTCTAAGTTCATCCTTTGAAATAGACTATCTTTGGACGAACTTAGACTAACTAGGGATGAACTTAGACGAAAATTTGAATGAGACTAAAGTTTGTCTTTGTTCGTCCCAAGTTAGTCTCATTAGTCTATTTCTAAGGTTTGTCTAAGTTCATCCTTAGAAAGAGACTAACTTGGGACGAACTTAGACAAACCTTAGAATGAGACTACAGTTTGTCTTTGTTCGTCCCTAGTTAGTCCCGTTAGTCTCATTCTAAGGTTTGTTTTAATTCGTCCTTAGAAAGAGACTAACTTGGGATGAACATAGACTAACTTGGGACGAACTTGGACAAACCTTAGAATGACACTATCCATTGCCTTTGTTCGTCCCAAGTTAGTCTCGTTAGTCTCATTCTAAGGTTTGTCTAAGTTTGTCCTTAGAAATAGACTAACTTGGGATGAACTTAGACTAACTTGGGACAAACTTAGAATAACTTGGGACGAACTTAGACTAACTTGGGACGAACTTAGACAAACCTTAGAATGAGACTATCCTTTGTCTTTGTTCGTCCACAGTTAGTCTCGTAGGTCTCATTATTATATGGTTGGTCTAAGTTCATCCTTAGAAATAGACTAACTTGGGACGAACTTAGACTAACTTGGGACGAACTTAGAATAATTTGGGATGAACTTACACAAACCTTAGAATGAGACTAACCTTTGTCTTTTTTCGTCCTAAGTTAGTCTCGTTAGTCTCATTCTAAGGTTTGTCTAAGTTCGTCCTTACAAATAGACTAACTTGGGACGAACTTAGACAAACCTTAGAATGAGACTAAAGTTTGACTTTGTTCGTCCCAAGTTCGTCTTGTTAGTCTGATTCTAAGGTATGTCTAAGTTCGCCCTTAGAAATAGACTAACTTGGGAAGAACTTAGACTAACTTGGAACGAACTTAGACAAACCTTAGAATGAGACAAAAGTTTGTCTTTGTTCATCCCAAGTTAGTCTCGTTAGTCACATTCTAAGGTTTGTCTAAGTTCGTCCATAAAAAGAGACAAACTTGGGACGAACTTAGACAAACCTTAGAATGAGACTAAAGTTTGTCTTTGTACTACCCAATTTAGTCTCGTTAGTCTCATTCTAAGGTTTGTCTAAGTTCGTCCTTAGAAATAGACTAACTTGGGACAAACTTAGACAAACCTTAGAATGAGACTAATGTTTTTCTTTGGTCGTCCCAAATTAGTCTCGTTAGTCTCATTCTAAGGTTTGTCTAAGTTCGTCCTTAGAAAGAGACTAACTTGGGACGAACTTAGAATAACTTGGGACGAACTTAGGCAAACCTTAGAATGAGACTAAAGTTTGTCTTTGTTCGTCCCAAGTTAGTCTCGTTAATCTCATTCTAAGGTTTGTCTAAGTTTGTCCTTAGAAATAGACTAACTTGGGACGAACTTAGACAAACCTTAGAATGAGACTAAAGTTTGTCTTTGTTCGTCCCAAGTTAGTCTCTTTAGTCACATTCTAAGGTTTGTCTAAGTTCATCCTTAGAAAGAGACTAACTTGGGACGAACTTAGACTAACTTGGGACAAACTTAGACAAACCTTAGAATGAGACTAAAGTTTTTCTTTGTTCGTCCCAAGTTAGTCTCGTTAGTCTTATTCTAAGGTTTGTCTAAGTTCGTCCTCAAAAAGAGACTAACTTGGGACGAACTTAGACAAACCTTAGAATGAGAATAAAGTTTGTCTTTGTTCGTCCCAAGTTAGTCTCGTTAGTCTCATTCTAAGGTTTGTCGAAGTTCATCGTTAGAAAGAGACTACCTTGGGATGAACTTAGACAAACCTTAGAATGAGACTAAAGTTTGTCTGTGTTCGTCCCAAGTTAGTCTCGTTAGTCTCATTCGTAGGTTTGTCTAAGTTCATCCTTTGAAATAGACTATCTTTGGACGAACTTAGACTAACTAGGGATGAACTTAGACGAAAATTTGAATGAGACTAAAGTTTGTCTTTGTTCGTCCCAAGTTAGTCTCGTTAGTCTCATTCTAAGGTTTGTCTAAGTTCATCCTTAGAAAGAGACTAACTTGGGACGAACTTAGACAAACCTTAGAATGAGACTACAGTTTGTCTTTGTTCGTCCCAAGTTAGTCCCTTTAGTCTCATTCTAAGGTTTGTTTTAATTCGTCCTTAGAAAGAGACTAACTTGGGATGAACATAGACTAACTTGGGACGAACTTAGACAAACCTTAGAATGACACTATCCATTGCCTTTGTTCGTCCCAAGTTAGTCTCGTTAGTCTCATTCTAAGGTTTGTCTAAGTTTGTCCTTAGAAATAGACTAACTTGGGATGAACTTAGACTAACTTGGGACAAACTTAGAATAACTTGGGACGAACTTAGACTAACTTGGGACAAACTTAGACAAACCTTAGAATGAGACTATCCTTTGTCTTTGTTCGTCCCAAGTTAGTCTCGTAGGTCTCATTATATGGTTGGTCTAAGTTCATCCTTAGAAATAGACTAACTTGGGACGAACTTAGACTAACTTGGGACGAACTTAGAATAATTTGGGATGAACTTACACAAACCTTAGAATGAGACTAACCTTTGTCTTTTTTCGTCCTAAGTTAGTCTCGTTAGTCTCATTCTAAGGTTTGTCTAAGTTCGTCCTTACAAATAGACTAACTTGGGATGAACTTAGACAAACCTTAGAATGAGACTAAAGTTTGACTTTGTTCGTCCCAAGTTCGTCTTGTTAGTCTGATTCTAAGGTATGTCTAAGTTCGTCCTTAGAAATAGACTAACTTGGGAAGAACTTAGACTAACTTGGACGAACTTAGACAAACCTTAGAATGAGACAAAAGTTTGTCTTTGTTCATCCCAAGTTAGTCTCGTTAGTCACATTCTAAGGTTTGTCTAAGTTCGTCCATAAAAAGAGACAAACTTGGGACGAACTTAGACAAACCTTAGAATGAGACTAAAGTTTGTCTTTGTACTTCCCAATTTAGTCTCGTTAGTCTCATTCTAAGGTTTGTCTAAGTTCGTCCTTAGAAATAGACTAACTTGGGACAAACTTAGACAAACCTTAGAATGAGACTAATGTTTTTCTTTGGTCGTCCCAAATTAGTCTCGTTAGTCTCATTCTAAGGTTTGTCTAAGTTCGTCCTTAGAAAGAGACTAACTTGGGACGAACTTAGAATAACTTGGGACGAACTTAGGCAAACCTTAGAATGAGACTAAAGTTTGTCTTTGTTCGTCCCAAGTTAGTCTCGTTAATCTCATTCTAAGGTTTGTCTAAGTTTGTCCTTAGAAATAGACTAACTTGGGACGAACTTAGACAAACCTTAGAATGAGACTAAAGTTTGTCTTTGTTCGTCCCAAGTTAGTCTCTTTAGTCACATTCTAAGGTTTGTCTAAGTTCATCCTTAGAAAGAGACTAACTTGGGACGAACTTAGACTAACTTGGGACAAACTTAGACAAACCTTAGAATGAGACTAAAGTTTTTCTTTGTTCGTCCCAAGTTAGTCTCGTTAGTCTTATTCTAAGGTTTGTCTAAGTTCGTCCTCAAAAAGAGACTAACTTGGGACGAACTTAGACAAACCTTAGAATGAGAATAAAGTTTGTCTTTGTTCGTCCCAAGTTAGTCTCGTTAGTCTCATTCTAAGGTTTGTCGAAGTTCATCGTTAGAAAGAGACTACCTTGGGATGAACTTAGACAAACCTTAGAATGAGACTAAAGTTTGTCTGTGTTCGTCCCAAGTTAGTCTCGTTAGTCACATTCGTAGGTTTGTCTAAGTTCATCCTTTGAAATAGACTATCTTTGGATGAACTTAGACTAACTAGGGATGAACTTAGACGAAAATTTGAATGAGACTAAAGTTTGTCTTTGTTCGTCCCAAGTTAGTCTCGTTAGTCTCATTCTAAGGTTTGTCTAAGTTCATCCTTAGAAAGAGACTAACTTGGGACGAACTTAGACAAACCTTAGAATGAGACTACAGTTTGTCTTTGTTCGTCCCAAGTTAGTCCCTTTAGTCTCATTCTAAGGTTTGTTTTAATTCGTCCTTAGAAAGAGACTAACTTGGGATGAACATAGACTAACTTGGGACGAACTTAGACAAACCTTAGAATGACACTATCCATTGCCTTTGTTCGTCCCAAGTTAGTCTCGTTAGTCTCATTCTAAGGTTTGTCTAAGTTTGTCCTTAGAAATAGACTAACTTGGGATGAACTTAGACTAACTTGGGACAAACTTAGAATAACTTGGGACGAACTTAGACTAACTTGGGACAAACTTAGACAAACCTTAGAATGAGACTATCCTTTGTCTTTGTTCGTCCCAAGTTAGTCTCGTAGGTCTCATTATATGGTTGGTCTAAGTTCATCCTTAGAAATAGACTAACTTGGGACGAACTTAGACTAACTTGGGACGAACTTAGAATAATTTGGGATGAACTTACACAAACCTTAGAATGAGACTAACCTTTGTCTTTTTTCGTCCTAAGTTAGTCTCGTTAGTCTCATTCTAAGGTTTGTCTAAGTTCGTCCTTAGAAATAGACTAACTTGGGACGAACTTAGACAAACCTTAGAATGAGACTAAAGTTTGACTTTGTTCGTCCCAAGTTCGTCTTGTTAGTCTGATTCTAAGGTATGTCTAAGTTCGTCCTTAGAAATAGACTAACTTGGGAAGAACTTAGACTAACTTGGGACGAACTTAGACAAACCTTAGAATGAGACAAAAGTTTGTCTTTGTTCGTCCCAAGTTAGTCTCGTTAGTCTCATTCTAAGGTTTGTCTAAGTTCGTCCATAAAAAGAGACTAACTTGGGAGAACTTAGACAAACCTTAGAATGAGACTAAAGTTTGTCTTTGTACGTCCCAATTTTGTCTCGTTAGTCTCATTCTAAGGTTTGTCTAAGTTCGTCCTTAGAAATAGACTAACTTGGGACAAACTTAGACAAACATTAGGATGAGACTAATGTTTGTCTTTTGTCGTCCCAAATTAGTCTCGTTAGTCTCATTCTAAGGTTTGTCTAAGTTCGTCCTTAGAAAGAGACTAACTTGGTACGAACTTAGAATAACTTGGGACGAACTTAAGCAAACCTTAGAATGAGACTAAAGTTTGTCTTTGTTCGTCCCAAGTTAGTCTCGTTAATCTCATTCTAAGGTTTGTCTAAGTTCGTCCTTAGAAATAGACTAACTTGGGACGAACTTAGACAAACCTTAGAATGAGACTAAAGTTTGTCTTTGTTCGTCCCAAGTTAGTCTCGTTAGTCACATTCTAAGGTTTGTCTAAGTTCATCCTTAGAAAGAGACTAACTTGGGACGAACTTAGACTAACTTGGGACAAACTTAGACAAACTTTAGAATGAGACTAAAGTTTTTCTTTGTTCGTGCCAAGTTAGTCTCGTTAGTCTTATTCTAAGGTTTGTCTAAGTTCGTCCTCAAAAAGAGACTAACTTGGGACGAACTTAGACAAACCTTAGAATGAGACTAAAGTTTGTCTTTGTTCGTCCCAAGTTAGTCTCGTTAGTCTCATTCTAAGGTTTGTCGAAGTTCATCGTAAGAAAGAGACTACCTTGGGATGAACTTAGACAAACCTTAGAATGAGACTAAAGTTTGTCTGTGTTCGTCCCAAGTTAGTCTCGTTAGTCTCATTCGTAGGTTTGTCTAAGTTCATCCTTTGAAATAGACTATCTTTGGACGAACTTAGACTAACTAGGGATGAACTTAGACGAAAATTTGAATGAGACTAAAGTTTGTCTTTGTTCGTCCCAAGTTAGTCTCATTAGTCTCATTCTAAGGTTTGTCTAAGTTCATCCTTAGAAAGAGACTAACTTGGGACGAACTTAGACAAACCTTAGAATGAGACTACAGTTTGTCATTGTTCGTCCCTAGTTAGTCCCGTTAGTCTCATTCTAAGGTTTGTTTTAATTCGTCCTTAGAAAGAGACTAACTTGGGATGAACATAGACTAACTTGGGACGAACTTAGACAAACCTTAGAATGACACTATCCATTGCCTTTGTTCGTCCCAAGTTAGTCTCGTTAGTCTCATTCTAAGGTTTGTCTAAGTTTGTCCTTAGAAATAGACTAACTTGGGATGAACTTAGACTAACTTGGGACAAACTTAGAATAACTTGGGACGAACTTAGACTAACTTGGGACGAACTTAGACAAACCTTAAAATGAGACTATCCTTTGTCTTTGGTCGTCCCAAGTTAGTCTCGTAGGTCTCATTATATGGTTGGTCTAAGTTCATCCTTAGAAATAGACTAACTTGGGACGAACTTAGACTAACTTGGGACGAACATAGAATAATTTGGGATGAACTTACACAAACCTTAGAATGAGACTAACCTTTGTCTTTTTTCGTCCTAAGTTAGTCTCGTTAGTCTCATTCTAAGGTTTGTCTAAGTTCGTCCTTAGAAACAGACTAACTTGGAACGATCTTAGACAAACCTTAGAATGAGACTAAAGTTTGACTTTGTTCGTCCCAAGTTCGTCTTGTTAGTCTGATTCTAAGGTATGTCTAAGTTCGTCCTTAGAAATAGACTAACTTGGGAAGAACTTAGACTAACTTGGGACGAACTTAGACAAACCTTAGAATGAGACAAAAGTTTGTCTTTGTTCGTCCCAAGTTAGTCTCGTTAGTCTCATTCTAAGGTTTGTCTAAGTTTGTCCATAAAAAGAGACTAACTTGGGAGAACTTAGACAAACCTTAGAATGAGACTAAAGTTTGTCTTTGTACGTCCCAATTTAGTCTCGTTAGTCTCATTCTAAGGTTTGTCTAAGTTCGTCCTTAGAAATAGACTAACTTGGGACAAACTTAGATAAACATTAGAATGAGACTAATGTTTGTCTTTGGTCGTCCCAAATTAGTCTCGTTAGTCTCATTCTAAGGTTTGTCTAAGTTCGTCCTTAGAAAGAGACTAACTTGGTACGAACTTAGAATAACTTGGGACGAACTTAGGCAAACCTTAGAATGAGACTAAAGTTTGTCTTTGTTCGTCCCAAGTTAGTCTCGTTAATCTCATTCTAAGGTTTGTCTAAGTTCGTCCTTAGAAATAGACTAACTTGGGACGAACTTAGACAAACCTTAGAATGAGATTAAAGTTTGTCTTTGTTCGTCCCAAGTTAGTCTCGTTAGTCACATGCTAAGGTTTGTCTAAGTTCATCCTTAGAAAGAGACTAACTTGGGACGAACTTAGACTACCTTGGGATGAACTTAGACAAACCTTAGAATGAGACTAAAGTTTTTCTGTGTTCGTCCCAAGTTAGTCTCGTTAGTCTTATTCTAAGGTTTGTCTAAGTTCGTCCTCAAAAAGAGACTAACTTGGGACGAACTTAGACAAACCTTAGAATGAGACTAAAGTTTGTCTTTGTTCGTCCCAAGTTAGTCTCGTTAGTCTCATTCTAAGGTTTGTCGAAGTTCATCGTTAGAAAGAGACTACCTTGGGATGAACTTAGACAAACCTTAGAATGAGACTAAAGTTTGTCTGTGTTCGTCCCAAGTTAGTCTCATTAGTCTCATTCGTAGGTTTGTCTAAGTTCATCCTTTGAAATAGACTATCTTTGGACGAACTTAGACTAACTAGGGATGAACTTAGACGAAAATTTGAATGAGACTAAAGTTTGTCTTTGTTTGTCCCAAGTTAGTCTCGTTAGTCTCATTCTAAGGTTTGTCTAAGTTCATCCTTAGAAAGAGACTAACTTGGGACGAACTTAGACAAACCTTAGAATGAGACTACAGTTTGTCTTTGTTCGTCCCAAGTTAGTCCCGTTAGTCTCATTCTAAGGTTTGTTTTAATTCGTCCTTAGAAAGAGACTAACTTGGGACGGACTTAGACTAACTTGGGATGAACTTAGACAAACCTTAGAATGAGACTATCCTTTGTCTTTGTTCATCCCAAGTTAGTCTCATTAGTCTCATTCTAAGGTCTGTCTAAGTTCGTCCTTAGAAATAGACTAACTTGGGACGAAATTAGACAAACCTTAGAATGAGACTAAAATTTGACGTTGTTCGTCCCAAGTTAGTCTCGTTAGTCTCATTCTAAGGTTTGTCTAAGTTCATCCTTAGAAAATAGACTAACTTTGGATGAACTTAGACAAACCTTAGAATGAGACTAATGTTTGTCTTTGGTCGTCCCAAATTAGTCTCGTTAGTCTCATTCTAAGGTTTGTCTAAGTTCAACCTTAGAAAGAGACTAACTTGGGACGAACTTAGAATAACTTGGGACGAACTTAGACAAACCATAGAATGAGACTAAAGATTGTCTTTGTACGTCCCAAGTTAGTCTCGTTAGTCACATTCTAAGGTTTGTCTAAGTTCGTCCATAGAAAGAGACTAACTAGGGATGAACTTAAGCAAACCTTAGAATGAGACTAAAGTTTTTCTTTATTCATCCCAAGTTAGTCTCGTTAATCTCATTCTAAGGTTTGTCTAAGTTCGTCCTTAGAAATAGACTAACTTGGGATGAACTTAGACAAACCTTAGAATGAGACTAAAGTTTGTCTTTGTTCGTCCCAAGTTAGTCTCGTTAGTCACATTCTAAGGTTTGTCTAAGTTCATCCTTAGAAAGAGACTAACTTGGGACGAACTTAGACTACCTTGGGATGAACTTAGACAAACCTTAGAATGAGACTAAAGTTTTTCTGTGTTCGTCCCAAGTTAGTCTCGTTAGTCTTATTCTAAGGTTTGTCTAAGTTCGTCCTCAAAAAGAGACTAACTTGGGACGAACTTAGACAAACCTTAGAATGAGACTAAAGTTTGTCTTTGTTCGTCCCAAGTTAGTCTCGTTAGTCTCATTCTAAGGTTTGTCGAAGTTCATCGTTAGAAAGAGACTACCTTGGGATGAACTTAGACAAACCTTAGAATGAGACTAAAGTTTGTCTGTGTTCGTCCCAAGTTAGTCTCGTTAGTCTCATTCGTAGGTTTGTCTAAGTTCATCCTTTGAAATAGACTATCTTTGGACGAACTTAGACTAACTAGGGATGAACTTAGACGAAAATTTGAATGAGACTAAAGTTTGTCTTTGTTTGTCCCAAGTTAGTCTCGTTAGTCTCATTCTAAGGTTTGTCTAAGTTCATCCTTAGAAAGAGACTAACTTGGGACGAACTTAGACAAACCTTAGAATGAGACTACAGTTTGTCTTTGTTCGTCCCAAGTTAGTCCCGTTAGTCTCATTCTAAGGTTTGTTTTAATTCGTCCTTAGAAAGAGACTAACTTGGGACGGACTTAGACTAACTTGGGACGAACTTAGACAAACCTTAGAATGAGACTATCCTTTGTCTTTGTTCATCCCAAGTTAGTCTCATTAGTCTCATTCTAAGGTCTGTCTAAGTTCGTCCTTAGAAATAGACTAACTTGGGACGAAATTAGACAAACCTTAGAATGAGACTAAAATTTGACGTTGTTCGTCCCAAGTTAGTCTCGTTAGTCTCATTCTAAGGTTTGTCTAAGTTCATCCTTAGAAAATAGACTAACTTTGGATGAACTTAGACAAACCTTAGAATGAGACTAATGTTTGTCTTTGGTCGTCCCAAATTAGTCTCGTTAGTCTCATTCTAAGGTTTGTCTAAGTTCAACCTTAGAAAGAGACTAACTTGGGACGAACTTAGAATAACTTGGGACGAACTTAGACAAACCATAGAATGAGACTAAAGATTGTCTTTGTACGTCCCAAGTTAGTCTCGTTAGTCACATTCTAAGGTTTGTCTAAGTTCGTCCTTAGAAAGAGACTAACTAGGGATGAACTTAAGCAAACCTTAGAATGAGACTAAAGTTTTTCTTTATTCATCCCAAGTTAGTCTCGTTAATCTCATTCTAAGGTTTGTCTAAGTTCGTCCTTAGAAATAGACTAACTTGGGATGAACTTAGACAAACCTTAGAATGAGACTAAAGTTTGTCTTTGTTCGTCCCAAGTTAGTCTCGTTAGTCACATTCTAAGGTTTGTCTAAGTTCATCCTTAGAAAGAGACTAAGTTGGGACAAACTTAGACTAACTTGGGACGAACTTAGACAAACCTTAGAATGAGACAAAAGTTTTTCTTTGTTCGTCCCAAGTTTGTCTCGTTAGTCTCATTCTAAGGTTTGTCTAAGTTCGTCCTCAAAAAGAGACTAACTTGGGACGAACTTAGACAAACCTTAGAATGAGACTAAAGTTTGTCTTTGTTCGTCCCAAGTTAGTCTCGTTAGTTTCATTCTAAGGTTTGTCAAAGTTCATCGTTAGAAAGAGACTACCTTGGGACGAACTTAGACAAACCTTAGAATGAGACTAAAATTTGTCTGTGTTCATCCCAAGTTAGTCTCGTTACTCTCATTCGAAGGTTTGTCTAAGTTCATCCTTTGAAATAGACTATCTTTGGACAAACTTAGACTAACTAGGGACGAACTTAGATGAAAATTTGAATGAGACTAAAGTTTGTCTTTGTTCGTCCCAAGTTAGTCTCGTTAGTCTCATTCTAAGGTTTGTCTAAGTTCATCCTTAGAAAGAGACTAACTTGGGACGAACTTAGACAAACCTTAGAATGAGACTAAGATTGACGTTGTTCGTCCCATTTTAGTCTCGTTAGTCTCATTCTAAGGTTTGTCAAAGTTCGTCCTTAGAAAATAGACTAACTTGGGACGAACTTAGACTAACTTGGGACGAACTTAGACTAACTTGGGACGAACTTAGACAAACCTTAGAATGAGACTAAAGTTTGTCTTTGTTTCTCCCAAGTTAGTCCCGTTTGTTTCATTCTAAGGTTTGTTTTAGTTCGTCCTTAGAAAGAGACTAACTTGGGACGAACTTAGACTAACCTGGGATGAAGTTAGACATACCTTAAAATGAGACTATCATTTGTCTTTGTTCTTCCCAAGTTAGTCTCGTTAGTCTCATTCTAAGGTTTGTCTACTTTTGTCCTTTGAAAGAGACTAACTTGAGACGAACTTAGATAAACCTTAGAATGAGACTAAAGTTTGTGTTTGTTCGTCCCAAGTTAGTCTCGTTAGTCTCATTCTAAGGTTTGTCTAAGTTCGTCCTTAGAAAGAGACTACCTTGGGACGAACTTAGACTAACTTGCGACGAACTTAGACAAACCTTAGAATGAGACTAAGGTTTGTCTTTGTTCATCCCAAGTTAGTCTCGTTAGTCTCATTCTAAGGTTTGTCTAAGTTCATCCTTAGAAAGAGACCAACTTGGGAAGAACTTAGACAAACCTTAGAATGAGACTAAAGTTTGTCTTTCTTCGTCCCAAGTTAGTCTCGTTAGTCTCATTCTAAGGTTTGTCTAAGTTCGTCCTTAGAAAGAGACAACCTTGGGACGACCTTAGACTAACTTGGGACGAACTTAGACAAACCTTAGAATGAGACTAAGGTTTGTCTTTGTTCATCCCAAGTTAGTCTCGTTAGTCTCATTCTAAGGTTTGTCTAAGTTCGTCCTTAGAGAGAGACTAACTTGGGACAAACTTAGACAAACCGTAGAATGAGATTAAAGTTCGTCTTTGTCCATCCCAAGTTAGTCTCGTTAGTCACATTCTAAGGTTTGTCTAAGTTCGTCCTTAGAAAGAGACTAACTAGGGACGAACTTAAGCAAACCTTAGAATGAGACTAAAGTTTTTCTTTATTCATCCCAAGTTAGTCTCGTTAATCTCATTCTAAGGTTTGTCTAAGTTCGTCCTTAGAAATAGACTAACTTGGGACGAACTTAGACAAACCTTAGAATGAGACTAAAGTTTGTCTTTGTTCGTCCCAAGTTAGTCTCGTTAGTCACATTCTAAGGTATGTCTAAGTTCATCCTTAGAAAGAGACTAAGTTGGGACGAACTTAGACTAACTTGGGACGAACTTAGACAAACCTTAGAATGAGACAAAAGTTTTTCTTTGTTCGTCCCAAGTTTGTCTCGTTAGTCTCATTCTAAGGTTTGTCTAAGTTCGTCCTCAAAAAGAGACTAACTTGGGACGAACTTAGACAAACCTTAGAATGAGACTAAAGTTTGTCTTTGTTCGTCCCAAGTTAGTCTCGTTAGTCTCATTCTAAGGTTTGTCAAAGTTCATCGTTAGAAAGAGACTACCTTGGGACGAACTTAGACAAACCTTAGAATGAGACTAAAGTTTGTCTGTGTTCGTCCCAAGTTAGTCTCGTTAGTCTCATTCGAAGGTTTGTCTACTTTCGTCCTTTGAAAGAGACTAACTTGAGACGAACTTAGATAAACCTTAGAATGAGACTAAAGTTTGTGTTTGTTCGTCCCAAGTTAGTCTCGTTAGTCTCATTCTAAGGTTTGTCTAAGTTCGTCCTTAGAAAGAGACTACCTTGGGATGAACTTAGACTAACTTGCGACGAACATAGACAAACCTTAGAATGAGACTAAGGTTTGTCTTTGTTCATCCCAAGTTAGTCTCGTTAGTCTCATTCTAAGGTTTGTCTAAGTTCATCCTTAGAAAGAGACCAACTTGGGAAGAACTTAGACAAACCTTAGAATGAGACTAAAGTTTGTCTTTCTTCGTCCCAAGTTAGTCTCGTTAGTCTCATTCTAAGGTTTGTCTAAGTTCGTCCTTAGAAAGAGACAACCTTGGGACGACCTTAGACTAACTTGGGACGAACTTAGACAAACCTTAGAATGAGACTAAGGTTTGTCTTTGTTCATCCCAAGTTAGTCTCGTTAGTCTCATTCTAAGGTTTGTCTAAGTTCGTCCTTAGAGAGAGACTAACTGGGGACAAACTTAGACAAACCGTAGAATGAGATTAAAGTTCGTCTTTGTCCATCCCAAGTTAGTCTCGTTAGTCCCATTCTACGGTTTGTCTAAGTTCGTCCTTAGAAAGAGACTAACTTGGGATGAACTTAGACAAACCTTAGAATGAGAATAAAGTTTGTCTTTGTTCTTCCCAAGTTAGTCTCGTTAGTGTCATTCTAAGGTTTGTCTAAGATCATCCTTAGAAAGAGACTAACTTGGGATGAACTTAAACAAACCTTAGAATGAGACAAAAGTTTGTCTTTGTTCGTCCCAAGTTAGTCTCGTTAGTCTCATTCGAAGGTTTGTTTTAGTTCATCCATAGCAAGAGACTAACTTGGGACGAACTTAGACAAACCTTAGAATGAGACTAAAGTTTGTCTTTGTACGTCCCAATTTAGTCTCGTTAGTCTCATTCTAAGGTTTGTCTAAGTTCATCCTTAGAAATAGACTAACTTGGGACAAACTTAGACAAACCTTAGAATGAGACTAACGTTTGTCTTTGGTCGTCCCAAATTAGTCTCGTTAGTCTCATTCTAAGGTTTTTCTTAGTTCGTCCTTAGAAAGAGACTAACTTGGGACGAACTTAGAATAACTTGGGATGAACTTAGACAAACCTAAGAATGAGACAAAAGTTTGTCTTAGTTCGTCCCAATTTAGTCTCGTTAGTCGTATTCTAAGGTTTGTCTATGTTCGTCCTTAGAAATAGACTAACTTGGGACGAACTTAGACAAACCTTAGAATGAGACTAACGTTTGTCTCTGGTCGTCCGAAGTTAGTCTCGTTAGTTTCATTTTAAGGTTTGTCTAAGGTCATCCTTAAAAAGAGTCTAACTTGGGACGAACTTAGACAACCCTTAGAATGAGACTAAAATTGGTCTTTGTTCGTCCCAAGTTAGTCTCGTTAGTCTCATTCTAAGGTTTTTTTTAGTTCGTCTTTAGAAAGAGACTAACTTGGGACGAACTTAGACTAACTTGGGACGAACTTAGACAAACCTTAGAATGACACTATCCTTTGCCTTTGTTCGTCCCAAGTTAGTCTCGTTAGTCTCATTCTATGGTTTGTCTAAGTTTGTCCTTAGAAATAGTCCATAGAATGAGACTAACTTGGGATGAACTTAGACTAACTTGGGACGAACTTAGACAAACCTTAGAATGAGACTATCCTTTGTCTTTGTTCGTCCCAAGTTAGTCTTGTTAGTCTCATTATAAGGTTGGTCTAAGTTCATCCTTAGAAATAGACTAACTTGGGACGAACTTAGACTAACTTGGGACGAACTTAGAATAACTTGGGACGAACTTAGACAAACCTTAGAATGAGACTAACCTTTGTCTTTGTTCGTCCTAAGTTAGTCTCGTTAGTCTCATTCTAAGGTTTGTCTAAGTTCGTCCTTAGAAATAGACTACTTGGGACGAACTTAGACAAACCTTAGAATGAGACTAAAGTTTGACTTTATTCGTCCCAAGTTCGTCTTGTTAGTCTCATTCTAAGGTATGTCTAAGTTCGTCCTTAGAAATAGACAAACTTGGGAAGAACTTAGACTAACTTGGGACGAACTTAGACAAACCTTAGAATGAGACAAAAGTTTGTCTTTGTTCGTCCCAAGTTAGTCTCGTTAGTCTCATTCTAAGGTTTGTCCAAGTTCGTCCATAGAAACAGACTAACTTGGGACGAACTTAGACAAACCTTAGAATGAGACTAAAGTTTGTCTTTGTACGTCCCAATTTAGTCTCGTTAGTCTCATTCTACGGTTTGTCTAAGGTTGTCCTTAGAAATAAACTAACTTGGGACAAACTTAGACAAACCTTAGAATGAGACTAATGTTTGTCTTTGGTCGTCCCAAATTAGTCTCGTTAGTCTCTTTCTAAGGTTTGTCTAAGTTCGTCCTTAGAAAGAAACTAACTTGGGACGTACTTAGAATAACTTGGGACGAAGTTAGACAAACCTTAGAATGAGACTAAAGTTTGTCTTTGTTCGTCCCAAGTTAGTTTCGTTAGTCACATTCTAAGGTTTGTCTAAGTTCGTGCTTAGAAAGAGACTAACTTGGGACGAACTTAGGGAAACCTTAGAATGAGACTAAAGTTTGTCTTTGTTCGTCCCAAGTTAGTCTCGTTAATCTCATTCTAAGGTTTGTCTAAGTTCGTCCTTAGAAATAGACTAACTTTGGACGAACTTAGACAAACCTTAGAATGAGACTAAAGTTTGTCATTGTTCGTCCCAAGTTAGTCCTGTTAGTCTCATTCTAAGGTTTGTTTTAATTCGTCCTTAGAAAGAGACTAACTTGGGACGAACTTAGACTAACTTGGGACAAACTTAGACAAACCTTAGAATGAGACTATCCTTTGTCTTTGTTCGTCCCCAGTTAGTCTTATTAGTCTCATTCTAAGGTCTGTCTAAGTTCGTCCTTAGAAATAGACTAACTTGGGACGAACTTAGACAAACCTTAGAAAGAGACTAAAGTATGACGTTGCTCGTCCCAAGTTAGTCTCGTTAGTCTCATTCTAAGGTTTGTCTAAGTTCATCCTTAGAAAATAGACTAACTTGGGATGAACTTAGACAAACCTTAGAATGAGACTAATGTTTGTCTTTAGTCGTCCCAAATTAGTCTAGTTAGTCTCATTCTAAGGTTTGTCTAAGTTCGTCCTTACAAAGAGACTAACTTGGGACAAACTTAGAATAACTTGGGACGAACTTAGACAAACCATAGAATGAGACTAAAGTTTGTCTTTGTTCGTCCCAAGTTAGTCTCGTTAGTCTCATTCTAAGGTTTGTCTAAGTTCGTCCTTAGAAAGAGACTACCTTGGGACGAACTTAGACAAACCTTAGAATGAGACTAAAGTTTGTCTGTGTTCGTCCCAAGTTAGTCTCGTTAGTCTCATTCGAAGGTTTGTCTAAGTTCATCCTTTGAAATAGACTATCTTTGGACGAACTTAGACTAACTAGGGATGAACTTAGATGAAAATTTGAATGAGACTAAAGTTTGTCTTTGTTCGTCCCAAATTAGTCTCGTTAGTCTCATTCTAAGGTTTGTCTAAGTTCATCCTTAGAAAGAGACTAACTTGGGACGAACTTAGACAAACCTTAGAATGAGACTTAAGTTTGTCTTTGTTCGTCCCAAGTTAGTCCCGTTAGTCTCATTCTAAGGTTTGTTTTAATTCATCCTTAGACAGAGACTAACTTGGGACGAACTTAGACAAACCTTAGAATGAGACTGTCCTTTGTCTTTGTTCGTCCCATGTTAGTCTCATTAGTCTCATTCTAAGGCCTGTCTAAGTTCGTCCTTAGAAATAGACTAACTTGGGACGAACTTAGACAAACCTTAGAATGAGACTAAAGTTTGACGTTGTTCGTCCCAAGTTAGTCTCTTTAGTCTCATTCTAAGGTTTGTCTAAGTTCGTCCTTAGAAAATAGACTAACTTGGGATGAACCTAGACTAACTTGGCACGAACTTAGACTAACTTGGGACGAACTTAGACAAACCTTAGAATGAGACTAAACTTTGTCTTTGTTTGTCCCAAGTTAGTCCCGTTTGTCTCATTCTAAGGTTTGTTTTAGTTCATCCTTAGAAAGAGACTAACTTGGGACGAACTTAGACTAACCTGGGATGAAGTTAGACATACCTTAGAATGAGACTATCCTTTGTCTTTGTTCGTCCCAAGTTATTCTCGTTAGTCTCATTCTAAGGTTTGTCTACGTTCGTCCTTAGAAAGAGACTAACTTGAGACGAATTTAGATAAACCTTAGAATAAGACTAATGTTTGTGTTTGTTCGTCCCAAGTTAGTCTCGTTAGTCTCATTCTAAGGTTTGTCTAAGTTTGTCCTTAGAAAGAGACTACCTTGGGGTGAACTTAGACTAACTGGCGACGAACTTAGACAAACCTTAGAATGAGACTAAGGTTTGTCTTTGTTCATCCCAAGTTAGTCTCGTTAGTCTCATTCTAAGGTTTGTCTAAGTTTGTCCTTAGAAAGAGACTACCTTGGGACGAACTAAGACTAACTTGCGACGAACTTAGACAAACCTTAGAATGAGACTAAGGTTTGTCTTTGTTCATCCCAAGTTAGTCTCGTTAGTCTCATTCTAAGGTTTGTCTAAGTTCGTCCTTAGAAAGAGACCAACTTGGGACGAACTTAGACAAACCTTAGAATGAGACTAAAGTTTGTCTTTGTTCGTCCCAAGTTAGTCTCGTTAGTCTCATTCTAAGGTTTGTCTAAGTTCGTCCTTAGAAAGAGACTACCTTGGGACGAACTTAGACTAACTTGGGACGAACTTAGACAAACCTTAGAATGAGACTAAGGTTTGTCTTTGTTCATCCCAAGTTAGTCTCGTTAGTCTCATTCTAAGGTTTGTCTAAGTTCGTCCTAAGAGAGAGACTAACTTGGGACAAACTTAGACAAACCTTAGAATGAGACTAAAGTTTGTCTTTGTTCGTCCCAAGTTAGTCTCGTTAGTCTCATTCTAAGGTTTGTCGAAGTTCATCCTTAGAAAGAGACTAACTTGGGACGAACTTAGACAAACCGTAGAATGAGACGAAAGTTCGTCTTTGTCCATCCCAAGTTAGTCTCGTTAGTCTCATTCTACGGTTTGTCTAAGTTCGTCCTTAGAAAGAGACTAACTTGGGATGAACTTAGACAAACCTTAGAATGAGAATAAAGTTTGTCTTTGTTCGTCCCAAGTTAGTCTCGTTAGTGTCATTCTAAGGTTTGTCTAAGTTCATCCTTAGAAAGAGACTAACTTGGGACGAACTTAGACAAACCTTAGAATGAGACTAAAGTTTGTCTTTGTTCGTCCCAAGTTAGTCTCGTTAGTCTCATTCTAAGGTTTGTCTAAGTTCGTCCTTAGAAAGAGACTACCTTGGGACGAACTTAGACTAACTTGGGACGAACTTAGACAAACCTTAGAATGAGACTAAGGTTTGTCTTTGTTCATCCCAAGTTAGTCTCGTTAGTCTCATTCTAAGCACTACTACAGACAAGACTTTATGCAACGGTTCAAATTTATCATTACGCAACGGTTATAGTTTATGCAACGGTTGGTTTAAAAAACCGTTGCATAAGGTAGACTTTATGCAACGGTTCTTAAAAACCGTTGCAAAAAATAAACATTATGCTACGGTTCATAAAAACCGTTGCATAAAGTCTACCTTATGCAACGGTTATTGAGAACCGTTGCATAAGGTAGACTTTATGCAACGGTTCTTTTAAACCAACCGTTGCATAATGTTTATTTTTTTGCAACGGTTCAGATAAACCGACGCATATACGAAACCCTAAAATTAAAACACAGGCCTTCTTCGCCAGTCGTCCGCTCTTCGCTCTCATCCGCTCTCATCGGTTTCCTTCTCCATCATTCCCACTGTATTCATCCATCTACATCTACTCGATGCTCTTCGTCTTCTACCACTAGCAGATTGCAGGAGTCGGAGAACGGTGTCTCGGCGGCGCCCTTTCAGTTCGATGATGCGGTTGTTGCGTCTAATCTTAGGGCTCAGCAGCAGCAAATGCTTCCGCTGCCGTTTGGTGTGGATGACCTCATCGATCGGAACCGCGAATCGCTTCTCGAATGCTCCTCTTATGATTCGTTTCATCCGGTATTTCACTTTACATTTTCAATCTCTAACAGTTCGATGCTGTGAGAAATTGTAGAGTAATTTTGATGATGTGTATTATTCTTATTCAGGGAGTAGAGCATCAGATGGCTGGATTATTCAACGGAAGCTTCGTCGGATCTCTACTTGGATCGGGGCAGCAGATGAATCTACCTGAGCATTTTCAGAACTCTCAAGTAACTTTCGTCAACTATTTCACCTTGTAATTTGTGTATAAGAGACAAAACTGGGCGGTGTTTCATGGATAGTGGACAACATTTGTTGTTTATGTGATCTTGATCTTGAATATAAGCTCACTTAAATTACATTAGCTAGATGTGAAGCGTTTTTATAATTGTGGACTTGTGATTTTGCTGACTTGTGTTTATGTGATCTTGATCTTGAATATTAGCCCTTTAATTTCATTAACTACACTTGTTTTGTTGTGCCTACTGTTTTGTCCCCCATTTGCATATTCAAACATTTTTCCGACATCATTTTTGGGCTTGAAATTCTTTTTTGTTTTAGGAAAAACAGTGGATTCTCTAGAGGTGCTTCTATTTATCGAGGAGTAACAAGGTTTTGCTCCTAAGATACATCTTCGAACACTAACACTACATTTAAACAGCTTCCTAAACTTGTGAGAAAATTGAAACTTGTCTTAATAAAGCTTCTCTATTATATGCTTATAGACATCACCAGCATGGACGATGGCATGGTAGGATTGGCAGAATTTCTGGGAATAAAGACCTATATCTGGGGACATTCAGTAAGTTCATTCACTAGTTGAAATGACCCTTTAATCATAACTGATGCATGATATATCAATATTTTTTTAATCGAATGAGATACAAATATTCCACAAGAATCATATTAAAGGGTTTTGTAAAGAGCCATTGTCTCATTAGTCACTTTGTGATTTTTGCTGTCTGCCCATTGCTTTTGGCTGTCCAGGTTTATTAATTGAATTTGGCTTTGCTTACAGGGCAGCGCATCTGAGGAAGTCGAACTGGAGCTGTTATTTTCTGTGCTGGCGCTGCCATTTACCAAAAGCCTACTATAAACTACGGCTATATCTAAAACGAAAGCACAACCAGCCACCAATGTGTGAGATGACATCGTCGGCTACTTGCACAACATTTATTGAACATGATTTTTTGGCAAGATAAATTATTGTAGTGTTTACATTTGATTGTTATGTGAAGTTGTATATGGTGTAATGAATGGTCATATTTTGAGTGAAATGAAAGTATTTTGATATTTGGAAAATGAGTAACAGGGAATTACATTTGTTTGTAATTTGTGTTTAATTTTACAAGTGGATTTGAGCAATAAAATAGCCAAAATTTGCCAGATTTTTTTCGTACTTTATGCAACGGTTCTATGCTCAAAACCGTTGCATAAGGTCATGACATTATGCAACGGTTCTATACTCAAAACCGTTGCATAAGGTCATGGTCTTATGCAACGGTTTTCCTTGAACCGTTGCATAAGGTCATGACCTTATGCAACGGTAGCTTATGCAACGGATCCAGAACCGTTGCATAAGAGTACTCAGAACCGTTGCATAAAGTACCTTTTGTAGTAGTGAAGGTTTGTCTAAGTTCGTCCTAAGAGAGAGACTAACTTGGGACAAACTTAGACAAACCTTAGAATGAGACTAAAGTTTGTCTTTGTTCGTCCCAAGTTAGTCTCGTTAGTCTCATTCTAAGGTTTGTCGAAGTTCATCCTTAGAAAGAGACTAACTTGGGACGAACTTAGACAAACCGTAGAATGAGACGAAAGTTCGTCTTTGTCCATCCCAAGTTAGTCTCGTTAGTCTCATTCTACGGTTTGTCTAAGTTCGTCCTTAGAAAGAGACTAACTTGGGATGAACTTAGACAAACCTTAGAAGGAGAATAAAGTTTGTCTTTGTTCGTCCCAAGTTAGTCTCGTTAGTGTCATTCTAAGGTTTGTCTAAGTTCATCCTTAGAAAGAGACTAACTTGGGACGAACTTAGACAAACCTTAGAATGAGAGAAAAGGTTGTCTTTGTTCGTCCCAAGTTAGTCTCGTTAGTCTCATTCGAAGGTTTGTTTTAGTTCGTCCATAGCAAGAGACTAACTTGGGACGAACTTAGACAAACCTTAGAATGAGACTAAAGTTTGTCTTTATACGTCCCAATTTAGTCTCGTTAGTCTCATTCTAAGGTTTGTCTAAGTTTGTCCTTAGAAATAGACTAACTTGGGACAAACTTAGACAAACCTTAGAATGAGACTAACGTTTGTCTTTGGTCGTCCCAAATTAGTCTCGTTAGTCTCATTCTAAGGTTTTTCTTAGTTCGTCCTTAGAAAGAGACTAACTTGGGACGAACTTAGATTAACTTGGGACGAACTTAGACAAACCTAAGAATGAGACTAAAGTTTGTCTTTGTTCGTCCCAATTTAGTCTCGTTAGTCTCATTCTAAGGTTTGTCTAAGTTTGTTCTTAGAAATAGACATACTTGCGACGAACTTAAACTAACTTGGGACGAACTTAGACAAACCTGAGAATGAGACTAACGTTTGTCTTTGTTCGTCCCAAGTTAGTCTCGTTAGTCTCATTCTAAGGTTTGTCTAAGTTTGTTCTTAGAAATAGACATACTTGCGACGAACTTAAACTAACTTGGGACGAACTTAGACAAACCTGAGAATGAGACTAACGTTTGTCTTTGTTCGTCCCAAGTTAGTCTCATTAGTCTCATTCTAAGGTTTGTCTAAGTTCGTCCTTAGAAATAAACTAACTTCGGAGGGACTTAGACAAACCTTAGAATGAGACTAACGTTTGTCTTTGTTCATCCCAAGTTAGTCTCATTAGTCTCATTCTAAGGTTTGTCTGAGTTCGTCCTTAAAAATAGAATAACTTGGGACGAACTTAGACAAACCTTATAATGAGACAAACTTTTGTCTTTGTTCGTCTCAAGTTAGTCTCGTTAGTCGCATTCTAAGGTTTGTCTAAGTTCGTCCTTAGAAATAAACTAACTTCAGACGAAATTAAACAAACCTTAGAATGAGACTAACGTTTGTCCTTGTTCATCCCAAGTTTGTCTCATTAGTCTCATTCTAAGGTTTGTCTGAGTTCGTCTATAAAAATAGAATCACTTGGTACGAAAGGTAGACAAACCGTAGAATGTGACTAAAGTTTGTCTTTGTTCGACTTAAGTTAGTATCGTTTGTCTCATTCTAAGGTTTGTCTAAGTTCGTCCTTAGAAATAGACTAACTTGGGATGAACATAGACAAACCTTAGAATGAGACTAACGTTTGTTTTTGTTTGTCCCAAGTTGGTCTCTTTAGTCTCATTCAAAGGTTTGTCTAAGTTTGTTCTTAGAAATAAACATACTTGCGACGAACTTAAACTAACTTGGGACGAACTTAGACAAACCTGAGAATGAGACTAACGTTTGTCTTTGTTCGTCCCAAGTTAGTCTCGTTAGTCTCATTCTAAGGTTTTTCTAAGTTCGTCCTTAGAAATAAACTAACTTCGGAGGGACTTAGACAAACCTTAGAATGAGACTAACGTTTGTGTTTGTTCATCCCAAGTTAGTCTCATTAGTCTCATTCTAAGGTTTTTCTGAGTTCATCCTTAAAAATAGAATAACTTGGTACGAAAATTAGACAAACCTTAGAATGTGACTAAAGTTTGTCTTTGTTCATCCCAAGTTAGTCTCGTTTGTCTTATTCTAAGGTTTGTCAAAGTTCGTCCTTAGAAATAGACTAACTTGGGACGAACTTAGACAAACTTTAGAATGAGACTAACGTTTGTCTTTGTTTGTCCCAAGTTAGTCTCGTTTGTCTCATTCTAAGGTTTGTCTAAGTTCGTTCATAGAAATAGACTTACTTGGTACGAAAGGTAGACAAACCGTAGAATGTGACTAAAGTTTGTCTTTGTTCGACTTAAGTTAGTATCGTTTGTCTCATTCTAAGGTTTGTCTAAGTTCGTCCTTAGAAATAGACTAACTTGGGATGAACATAGACAAACCTTAGAATGAGACTAACGTTTGTTTTTGTTTGTCCCAAGTTGGTCTCTTTAGTCTCATTCAAAGGTTTGTCTAAGTTTGTTCTTAGAAATAAACATACTTGCGACGAACTTAAACTAACTTGGGACGAACTTAGACAAACCTGAGAATGAGACTAACGTTTGTCTTTGTTCGTCCCAAGTTAGTCTCGTTAGTCTCATTCTAAGGTTTTTCTAAGTTCGTCCTTAGAAATAAACTAACTTCGGAGGGACTTAGACAAACCTTAGAATGAGACTAACGTTTGTGTTTGTTCATCCCAAGTTAGTCTCATTAGTCTCATTCTAAGGTTTTTCTGAGTTCATCCTTAAAAATAGAATAACTTGGTACGAAAATTAGACAAACCTTAGAATGTGACTAAAGTTTGTCTTTGTTCATCCCAAGTTAGTCTCGTTTGTCTTATTCTAAGGTTTGTCAAAGTTCGTCCTTAGAAATAGACTAACTTGGGACGAACTTAGACAAACTTTAGAATGAGACTAACGTTTGTCTTTGTTTGTCCCAAGTTAGTCTCGTTTGTCTCATTCTAAGGTTTGTCTAAGTTCGTTCATAGAAATAGACTTACTTGCGACGAACTTAGACTAACTTGGAACGACCCTAGACAAACCTTAGAATGAGACTAAAGTTTGTCATTGTTCGTCCCAAGTTAGTCTCGTTAGTCTCATTCTAAGGTTTGTCTAAGTTTATCCTTAGAAATTGACTAACTTGGGACGAAATTAGACAAACCTTATAATGAGACTAACGTTTGTCTTTGTTCGTCCCAAGTTAGTCTCGTTTGTCTCATTCTAAGGTTTGTCTAAGTTCGTCCTTAGAAATAGACTAACTTGGGACGAATTTAGACAAACTTTAGAATGAGACTAACGTTTGTCTTTGTTTGTCCCAAGTTAGTCTCGTTAGTCTCATTCTAAGGTTTGTCTAAGTTTGTTCTTAGAAATAGACTTACTTGCGACGAACTTAGACTAACTTTGGACGAACTTAGACAAACCTTAGAATGAGACTAAAGTTTGTCATTGTTCGTCCCAAGTTAGTCTCGTTAGTCTCATTCTAAGGTTTGTCTAAGTTTATCCTTAGAAATTGACTAACCTTGGACGAACTTAGACAAACCTTAGAATGAGACTAACGTTTATCTTTGTTTGCCAAGTTAGTCTCGTTAGTCTCATTCTAAGGTTTGTCTAAGTTTTTCCTTAGAAATAGAGTTACTTACGACGAACTTAGACTAACTTGGGACGAACTTTGACAAACCTTAGAATGAGACTAACTTTTGTCTTTGTTCGTACCAAGTTAGTCTCGTTGGTATCATTCTAAGGTTTGTCTAAGTTCATCCTTGGAAATAAACTAACTTCGGACAAACTTAGACAAACCTTAGAATGAGACTAACATTTGTCTTTGTTCATCCCAAGTTAGACTCATTAGTCTCATTCTAAGGTTTGTCTGAGTTCGTCCTTAAAAATAGAATAACTTGGGACGAACTTAGACAAACCTAAGAATGAGACTAACTTTTGTCTTTGTTCATCCCAAGTTAGTCTCGTTAGTCGCATTCTAAGGTTTGTCTAAGTTCGTTCTTAGAAATAAACTAACTTCAGACGAACTTGGACAAACCTTAGAATGAGACTAACGTTTGTCTTTGTTCATCCCAAGTTAGTCTCATTAGTCTCATTCTAAGGTTTGTCTGAGTTCTTCCTTAAAATAGAATTACTTGGTACGAAAGGTAGACAAACCTTAGAACGTGACTAAAGTTTGTATTTTTTCGTCCTAAGTTAGTATCGTTTGTCTCATTTTAAGGTTTGTCTAAGTTCGTCCTTAGAAAGAGACTAACTTGGGATGAACTTAGACAAACCTTAGAATGAGACTAACGTTTGTTTTTGTTTGTCCCAAGTTAGTCTCGTTAGTCACATTCTAAGGTTTGTCTAAGTTTGTTCTTAGAAATAGACATACTTGCGACGAACTTAAACTAACTTGGGACAAACTTAGACAAACCTGAGAATGAGACTAACGTTTGTCTTTGTTTGTCCCAAGTTAGTCTCGTTAGTCTCATTCTAAGGTTTGTCTAAGTTCATCCTTAGAAATAAACTAACTTCGGACGAACTTAGACAAACCTTAGAATGAGACTAACGTTTGTGTTTGTTCATCCCAAGTTAGTCTCATTAGTGTCATTCTAAGGTTTGTTTGAGTTCATCCTTAAAAATAGAATAACTTGGTACGAAAATTAGACAAACCTTAGAATGTGACTAAAGTTTGTCTTTGTTCATCCCAAGTTAGTCTCGTTTGTCTTATTCTAAGGTTTGTCAAAGTTCGTCCTTATAAATAGACTAACTTGGGATGAACTTAGACAAACTTTAGAATGAGACTAACGTTTGTCTTTGTTTGTCCCAAGTTAGTCTCGTTAGTCTCATTCTAAGGTTTGTCTAAGTTCGTTCTTAGAAATAGACTTACTTGCAACAAACTTAGACTAACTTGGAACGGCCTTAGACAAACCTTAGAATGAGACTAACGTTTGTCTTTGGTCGTCCCAAATTAGTCTCGTTAGTCTCATTCTAAGGTTTTTCTTAGTTCGTCCTTAGAAAGAGACTAACTTGGGACGAACTTAGAATAACTTGGGACGAACTTAGACAAACCTAAGAATGAGACTAAAGTTTGTCTTTGTTCGTCCCAATTTAGTCTCGTTAGTCTCATTCTAAGGTTTGTCTAAGTTTGTTCTTAGAAATAGACATACTTGCGACGAACTTAAACTAACTTGGGACGAACTTAGACAAACCTGAGAATGAGACTAACGTTTGTCTTTGTTCGTCCCAAGTTTGTCTCGTTAGTCTCATTCTAAGGTTTGTCTAAGTTTGTTCTTAGAAATAGACATACTTGCGACGAACTTAAACTAACTTGGGACGAACTTAGACAAACCTGAGAATGAGACTAACGTTTGTCTTTGTTCGTCCCAAGTTAGTCTCATTAGTCTCATTCTAAGGTTTGTCTAAGTTCGTCCTTAGAAATAAACTAACTTCGGAGGGACTTAGACAAACCTTAGAATGAGACTAACGTTTGTCTTTGTTCATCCCAAGTTAGTCTCATTAGTCTCATTCTAAGGTTTGTCTGAGTTCGTCCTTAAAAATAGAATAACTTGGGACGAACTTAGACAAACCTTATAATGAGACAAACTTTTGTCTTTGTTCGTCTCAAGTTAGTCTCGTTAGTCGCATTCTAAGGTTTCTCTAAGTTCGTCCTTAGAAATAAACTAACTTCAGACGAACTTAGACAAACCTTAGAATGAGACTAACGTTTGTCCTTGTTCATCCCAAGTTTGTCTCATTAGTCTCATTCTAAGGTTTGTCTGAGTTCGTCTATAAAAATAGAATCACTTGGTACGAAAGGTAGACAAACCGTAGAATGTGACTAAAGTTTGTCTTTGTTCGACTTAAGTTAGTATCGTTTGTCTCATTCTAAGGTTTGTCTAAGTTCGTCCTTAGAAATAGACTAACTTGGGATGAACTTAGACAAACCTTAGAATGAGACTAACGTTTGTTTTTGTTTGTCCCAAGTTGGTCTCTTTAGTCTCATTCAAAGGTTTGTCTAAGTTTGTTCTTAGAAATAGACATACTTGCGACGAACTTAAACTAACTTGGGACGAACTTAGACAAACCTGAGAATGTGACTAACGTTTGTCTTTGTTCGTCCCAAGTTAGTCTCGTTAGTCTCATTCTAAGGTTTTTCTAAGTTCGTCCTTAGAAATAAACTAACTTCGGAGGGACTTAGACAAACCTTAGAATGAGACTAACGTTTGTGTTTGTTCATCCCAAGTTAGTCTCATTAGTCTCATTCTAAGGTTTTTCTGAGTTCATCCTTAAAAATAGAATAACTTGGTACGAAAATTAGACAAACCTTAGAATGTGACTAAAGTTTGTCTTTGTTCATCCCAAGTTAGTCTCGTTTGTCTTATTCTAAGGTTTGTCAAAGTTCGTCCTTAGAAATAGACTAACTTGGGACGAACTTAGACAAACTTTAGAATGAGACTAACGTTTGTCTTTGTTTGTCCCAAGTTAGTCTCGTTTGTCTCATTCTAAGGTTTGTCTAAGTTCGTTCATAGAAATAGACTTACTTGCGACGAACTTAGACTAACTTGGAACGACCCTAGACAAACCTTAGAATGAGACTAAAGTTTGTCATTGTTCGTCCCAAGTTAGTCTCGTTAGTCTCATTCTAAGGTTTGTCTAAGTTTATCCTTAGAAATTGACTAACTTGGGACGAAATTAGACAAACCTTATAATGAGACTAACGTTTGTCTTTGTTCGTCCCAAGTTAGTCTCGTTTGTCTCATTCTAAGGTTTGTCTAAGTTCGTCCTTAGAAATAGACTAACTTGGGACGAATTTAGACAAACTTTAGAATGAGACTAACGTTTGTCTTTGTTTGTCCCAAGTTAGTCTCGTTAGTCTCATTCTAAGGTTTGTCTAAGTTTGTTCTTAGAAATAGACTTACTTGCGACGAACTTAGACTAACTTTGGACGAACTTAGACAAACCTTAGAATGAGACTAAAGTTTGTCATTGTTCGTCCCAAGTTAGTCTCGTTAGTCTCATTCTAAGGTTTGTCTAAGTTTATCCTTAGAAATTGACTAACCTTGGACGAACTTAGACAAACCTTAGAATGAGACTAACGTTTATCTTTGTTTGCCAAGTTAGTCTCGTTAGTCTCATTCTAAGGTTTGTCTAAGTTTTTCCTTAGAAATAGAGTTACTTACGACGAACTTAGACAAACTTGGGACGAACTTTGACAAACCTTAGAATGAGACTAACTTTTGTCTTTGTTCGTACCAAGTTAGTCTCGTTGGTATCATTCTAAGGTTTGTCTAAGTTCATCCTTGGAAATAAACTAACTTCGGACAAACTTAGACAAACCTTAGAATGAGACTAACATTTGTCTTTGTTCATCCCAAGTTAGACTCATTAGTCTCATTCTAAGGTTTGTCTGAGTTCGTCCTTAAAAATAGAATAACTTGGGACGAACTTAGACAAACCTAAGAATGAGACTAACTTTTGTCTTTGTTCATCCCAAGTTAGTCTCGTTAGTCGCATTCTAAGGTTTGTCTAAGTTCGTTCTTAGAAATAAACTAACTTCAGACGAACTTGGACAAACCTTAGAATGAGACTAACGTTTGTCTTTGTTCATCCCAAGTTAGTCTCATTAGTCTCATTCTAAGGTTTGTCTGAGTTCTTCCTTAAAATAGAATTACTTGGTACGAAAGGTAGACAAACCTTAGAACGTGACTAAAGTTTGTATTTTTTCGTCCTTAGTTAGTATCGTTTCTCTCATTTTAAGGTTTGTCTAAGTTCGTCCTTAGAAAGAGACTAACTTGGGATGAACTTAGACAAACCTTAGAATGAGACTAACGTTTGTTTTTGTTTGTCCCAAGTTAGTCTCGTTAGTCACATTCTAAGGTTTGTCTAAGTTTGTTCTTAGAAATAGACATACTTGCGACGAACTTAAACTAACTTGGGACAAACTTAGACAAACCTGAGAATGAGACTAACGTTTGTCTTTGTTCGTCCCAAGTTAGTCTCGTTAGTCTCATTCTAAGGTTTGTCTAAGTTCATCCTTAGAAATAAACTAACTTCGGACGAACTTAGACAAACCTTAGAATGAGACTAACGTTTGTGTTTGTTCATCCCAAGTTAGTCTCATTAGTGTCATTCTAAGGTTTGTTTGAGTTCATCCTTAAAAATAGAATAACTTGGTACGAAAATTAGACAAACCTTAGAATGTGACTAAAGTTTGTCTTTGTTCATCCCAAGTTAGTCTCGTTTGTCTTATTCTAAGGTTTGTCAAAGTTCGTCCTTATAAATAGACTAACTTGGGATGAACTTAGACAAACTTTAGAATGAGACTAACGTTTGTCTTTGTTTGTCCCAAGTTAGTCTCGTTAGTCTCATTCTAAGGTTTGTCTAAGTTCGTTCTTAGAAATAGACTTACTTGCAACAAACTTAGACTAACTTGGAACGGCCTTAGACAAACCTTAGAATGAGACTAAAGTTTGTCATTGTTCGTCCCAAGTTAGTCTCGTTAGTCTCATTCTTAGGTTTGTTTAAGTTTATCCTTAGTAGTTGACTAACTTGGGACGAAATCAGACAAACCTTAAAATGAGACTAACGTTTGTCTTTGTTCGTCCCAAGTTAGTCTCGTTTGTCTCATTCTAAGGTTTGTCTAAGTTCGTCCTTAGAAATAGACTAACTTGGGATGAACTTAGACAAACTTTAGAATGAGACTAACGTTTGTCTTTGTTTGTCCCAAGTTAGTCTCGTTAGTCTCATTCTAAGGTTTCTCTAAGTTCGTTCGTAGAAATAAACTTACTTGCGACGAACATAGACTAACTTGGGATGAACTTAGACAAAGCTTAGAATGAGACTAACGTTTGTCTTTGTTCATCCCAAGTTAGTCTCATTAGTCTCATTCTAAGGTTTGTCTGAGTTCGTCCTTAAAAATAAAATTACTTGGTACGAAAGGTAGACAAACCGTAGAATGTGACTAAAGTTTGTCTTTGTTCGTCTTAAGTTAGTCTCGTTTGTCTCATTCTAAGGTTTGTCTAAGTTCGTCCTTAGAAATAGACTAACTTGGGATGAACTTAGACAAACCTTAGAATGACACTAACGTTTGTCTTTGTTTGTCCCAAGTTAGTCTCGTTAGTCTCATTCTAAGGTTTGTCTAAGTTCGTCCTTAGAAATAAACTTACTTCGGACGAATTAGAAAAACCTTTGAATGAGACTAACGTTTGTCATTGTTCATTTCAAGTTAGTCTCAACAGTCTCATTCTAAGGTTTGTCTGAGTTCATCCTTAAAAATAGAATAACTTGGTACGAAAATTAAACAAACCATAGAATTTGACTAACGTTTGTCTTTGTTCGTCCCAAGTTACATGCGACGAACTTCGACTAACTTGGGACGAACTTAGACAAACCTTAAAATGAGACTAAAGTTTGTCATTGTTCGTCCCAAGTTAGTCTCGTTAGTCTCATTCTAAGGTTTGTGTAAGTTTGTCCTTAGAAATAGACTTACTTCGGATGAACTTAGACAAACCTTAGAATGAGGTTAACGTTTGTCTTTGTTTGTCCTAAGTTAGTCTCGTTAGTCTCATGCTAATGGTTGTCTGAGTTCATCCTTAAAAATAGAATAACATGGTACGAAAATTAGACGAACCTTAGAATGTGACTAAAGTTTGTCTTTGTTCATCCCAAGTTAGTCTCGTTAGTCTTATTCTAAGGTTTGTCTAAGTTAGTCCTTAGAAATAGACTAACTTGGGACGAACTTAGACAAACTTTAGAATGAGGCTAAAGTTTGTCATTGTTCGTCCCAAGTTAGTCTCGTTAGTCTTATTCTAAGGTTTGTCTAAGTTTATCCTTAGAAATAGACTAACTAGGGACGAACTTAGACAAACCTTAGAATGAGACTAACGTTTGTCTTTGTTCGTCCCAAGTTAGTCTCGTTTGTCTCATTCTATGGTTTGTCTAAGTTCGTCCTTCGAAATAGACTTACATGCGACGAACTTTGACTAACTTGGGACGAACATAGACAAACCTTAAAATGAGACTAAAGTTTGTCATTGTTCGTCCCAAGTTAGTCTCGTTAGTCTCATTCTATGGTTTGTCTAAGTTTTACCTTAGAAATATACTAACTTGGGACAAATTTTGACAAACCTTAGAATGAGACTAACATTTGTCTTTGTTCGTCCCAAGTTAGTCTCGATAGTCTCATTTTAAGGTTGGTCGCTGTTCGCCCTTAAAAATATACTAACATGGGACGAACTTAGACTAACTTGGGACAAACTTAGACAAACTTTGGAATGAGACTAAAGTTTGTCTTTGTTCGTCCCAAGTTTGTCTCGTTAGTCTCATTCTAAGGTTTGTCAAAGTTCGTCCTTAGAAATAGACTAACTTGGGACGAACTTAGACAAACCTTAGAATGAGACTAGTGTTTGTCTTTGTTTGTCCCAAGTTAGTTTCGTTAGTCTCATTCTAAGGTTTGTCTAAGTTCGTTCTTAGAAATAGACTTACTTGCGACGAACTTAAACTAACTTGGAACGAACTTAGACAAACCTTAGAATGAGACTAAAGTTTGTCATTGATCGTCCCAAGTTAGTCTCGTTAGTCTCTTTCTAAGGTTTGTCTAAGTTCATCCTTAGAAATTGACTAACTTGGGACGAACTTAGACAAACCTTAGAATGAGACAAACGGTTCTCTTTGTTTGTCCCAAGTTAGTCTCGTTAGTCTCATGCTAAGGTTTGTCTAAGTTTGTCCTTAGAAATAGACTTACTTACGACGAACTTAGACTAACTTGGGACGAACTTAGACAAACCTTAGAGTGAAACTAACGTTTGTCTTTGTTCGTCCCATGTTAGTCTCGTTAGTCTCATTCAAAGGTTTGTCTACGTTCGTCCATAGAAATAGAACAACTTGGTACGAAAATTAGACAAAACTAAGAATGTGACTAAAGTTTGTCTTTGTTCATCCCAATTTAGTCTCGTTAGTCTGATTCTAAGGTTTGTCTAAGTTCGTCCTTAGAAATAGACTAACTTGGGATGAACTTCGACGAACCTTAAAATGAGACAAACGTTTGTCTTTGTTCGTCCCAAGTTAGACTCTTAGTCTCAGTCTACGGTTTCTCTAAGTTTGTCCTTAGAAATAGACTTACTTGCGACGAACTTAGACTAACTTGGGATGAACTTAGACAAACCTTAGAATGAGTCTAAAGTTTGTCATTGTTCGTCCAGAGTTAGTCTCGTTAGTCTCATTCTAAGGTTTGTCTAAGTTCGTCCATAGAAATAGACTAACTTGGGACGAACTTAGACAAACCTTAGAATGAGATTAACGTTTGTCTTTGTTCGTCCTAAGTTAGTCTCGTTTGTCTCATTCTAAGGTTTGTCTAAGTTCGTTCTTAGAAATAGACTTACTTGCAACGAACTTAGACTAACTTGGGACGAACTTAGACAAACCTTCGAATGAGACAAAAGTTCGTCATTGTTCGTCCCAAGTTAGTCACGTTAGTCTCATTCTAAGGTTTGTCTAGGTTCATCCTTAGAAATTGAAGAACATGGGACGAACTTAGACAAACCTTAGAATGAGACTAAAGTTTGTCTTTGTTTGTCCCAAGTTAGTCTCGTTAATCTCATTCTAAGGTTTGTCTAACTTTGTCCTTAGAAGTAGACTTACATACGACGAACTTAGACTAACTTGGGACGAAATTAGACAAACCTTAGAATGAGACTAACTTTAGTCTTTGTTCATCCCAAGTTAGTCTCGTTAGTCTCATTCTAAGGTTTATCTAAGTTCATCCTTTGAAATAGACTTACTTGGGACGAACTTAAACAAACCTTAGAATGAGACTAACATTTGTCTTTGTTCGTCCCAAGTTAGTCTCGTTAGTCTCATTCTAAGGTTTGTCTAAGGTCGTCTCTATAAACATGCTAATTTGGGACGAACTTAGACTAACTTGGGACGAACTTAGACAAACCTTAGAATGAGACTAAAGTTTGTCTTTGTTCGTCCCAAGTTAGTCTCGTTAGTCTCATTCTAAGGTTTGTGTAAGTTCATCCCTAGAAATAGACTAACTTGGGTCGAACTTAGAATAACCTTAGAATGTGACTAACGTTTGTCTTTGTTCGTCCCAAGTTAGTCTTGTTAGTCTCATTCTAAGGTGTTATGTTGTCCTTAGAAATATACTAACTTGGGACAAAATTAGACAAACCGAAGAATGAGACTAACGTTTGTCTTTGTTCGTCCCATGTTAGTCTCATTCTAAGGGTTGTCTAGGTTCATCTTTAGAAATAGACCTACTTGCGACGAACTTAGACTAACTTGGGACGAACTTAGCTAAACGTTAGAATGAGAGTAACGTTTGTCTTTGTTTGTCCCAAGTTAGTCTCGTTAGTCTCATTCTAAGGTTTGTCTAAGTTTGTCCTTAGAAATAGACTTAGTTAGGACGAACTTAGACTAACTTGCGACGAACTTAAACTAACTTGGGACGAACTTAGATAAACGTTAGAATGAGACAAACGTTTGTCTTTGTTCATCCCAAGTTAGTCTCATTAGCCTCATTCTAAGGTTTGTCTGAGTTCGTCCTTAAAAATATAATAAATTGGTACAAAAATTAGACAAACCTTAGAATGTGACTAAAGTTTGTCTTTGTTCGTCCCAAGTTAATCTCGTTAGTCTTAGTCTAAGGTTTGTCTAAGTTCGTTCTTAGAAATAGACTAACTTGGGACGAACTTAGACAAACCTAGAATGAGACTAACGTTTGTCTTTTTTCATCCCAAATTTGTCTCGTTAGTCTCATTCTATGGTTTGTCTAAGTTCGTCCTTAGAAATAGACTTACTTGTGACGAACTTAGACTATCTTGGGACGAACTTAGACAAACCTTAGAATGAGCCTAAAGTTTGTCAATGTTCGTCCTAAGTTAGTCTCGTTAGTCTCATTCTAAGGTTTCTCTAAGTTCACCCTTAAAAATAGACTAACTTGGGACAAACATAGACAAACCTTAGAATGAGACTAACGTTTGTCTATGTTCGTCCCAAGTTAGTCTCGTTAGTCTCAATCTAAGGTTTGTCTAAGTTCGTCCTTAAACAAACCTTAGAATGAGACTTAAGTTTGTCTTCATTCGTCTCAAGTTAGTTTCGTTAGTCTCATTCTAAGGTTTGTCTAAGTTCGTCATTAGAAATAGACTAACTTGGGACGAACATAGACAAACCTTATGAGACTAACGTTTCTCTTTGTCTATCCCAAGTTAGTCTCATTAGTCTAATTCTAAGGTTTGTCTAAGTTCATCCTTTGAAATAGAATAACTTGGGACGAAATTAGACAAACCTTAGAATGAGACTAAAGTTTTTCTTTGTTCGTCCCAAGTTAGTCTCGTTTGTCTCATTCTAGAGTTTGTTTAAGTTCGTCCTTAGAAATAGACAAACTTGGGACGAACTTAGACAAACCTTAGAATGAGACTAACATTTGTCTTTGTTCGTCCCAAGTTAGTCTCTTAGTCACAGTCTATGGTTTCTCTAAGTTCGTCCTTAGAAATAACCTTACTTGCGCCGAACTTTGACTAACTTGGGATGAACTTAGACAAACCCTAGAATGAGACAAAAGTTTGTCTTTGTTCCTCTCAAGTTAGTCTCGTTAGTCTCATTCTACGGTTTGTCTAAGTTCTTCCTTAGAAATAGACTAACTTGGGACGAACATAGACAAACCTTAGAATGAGACTAACGTTTCTCTTTGTTCATCCCAAGTTAGTCTCATTAGTCTAATTCTAAGGTTTTTCTAAGTTTGTCCTTAGAAATAGAATAACTTGGGATGAAATTAGACAAACCTTAGAAAGAGATTAAAGTTTTTCTTTGTTCGTCCCAAGTTAGTCTCGTTTGTCTCAGTCTAAGGTTTGTCTAAGTTCGTCGTTAGAAATAGACTAACTTGGGACGAACTTAGACAAACCTAGAATGAGACTAACGTTTGTCTTTGTTCGTCCCAAATTAGTCTCGTTAGTCTCATTCTATGGTTTGTCTAAGTTCGTCCTTAGAAATAGACTTACTTCCGAAGAACTTAGACTATCTTGGGATGAACATAGACAAACCTTAGAATGAGACTAACGTTTGTCTTTGTTTGTCCCAAGTGAGTCTCGTTAGTCTAATTCTATGGTTTGTCTAAGTTCGTTCTTAGAAATAGACTTACTTGCGACGAACTTAGACTCACTTGGGACGAACCTAGACAAACCTTAGAATGAGACTAATGTTTGTCTTTGTTCGTTCCAAGTTAGTCTCGTTATTCTCATTCTAAAGTTTATCTAAGTTCGTCCTTAGAAATAGACAAACTTGGGATGAACTTAGACAAACCTTAGAATGAGAGTAACGTTTGTCTTTGTTCGTACCAAGTTAGTCTTGTTAGTCTCATTCTAAGGTTTGTCGAAGTTCATCCTCAGAAATAGACTAACTTGGGACGAACTTCGACAAACCTTAGAATGAGACTAATGTTTGTCTTTGTTTGTCCCAAGTTAGTCTCGTTAGTCTCATTCTACGGTTTGTCTAAGTTCATTCTTAGAAATAGACTTACATGCGATGAACTTAGACTAACTTGGGACGAACCTAGACAACCCTTAGAATGAGGCGAACGTTTGTCTTTGTTCGTCCCTAGTTAGTCTCGTTAGTCTCATTCTAAGGTTTATCTATGTTCATCCTTAGAAATAGACAACCTTGGGACAAACTTAGACAAAACTTAGAATGAGACTAACGTTTGTCTTTGTTCGTCGCAAGTTAGTCTCGTTAGTCTCATTCTAAGGTTTGTCTAAGTTCGTCCTTAGAAATAGGCTAATTTGGGACGAACTTAGACAAACCTTGGAATTAGACTAAAGTTTGTCTTTGTTCGTCGCAAATTAGTCTAGTTAGTGTCATTCTAAGGTTTGTCTAAGTTCGTCCTTAGAAATAGACTAACTTCGGATGAACTTAGACAAACCTTGGAATGAGACTAATGTCTATCTTTGTTCGTCCCAAGTTGGTCTAGTTAGTCTCATTTTAAGGTTTGTTTAAGTTCGCCCTTAGAAATATACTAACCTTGGATGAACTTAGACAAACTTGGGACGAACTTAGACCAACCTGAGAATGAGACTGTTTGTCTTTGTTCATCTCAAGTTAGTCTCGTTAGTCTCATTCTAAGGTTTGTCTAAGTTCGCCCTTAGAAATAGACTAACTTGGGATGAACATAGACAAACCTTAGAATGAGACTAACGTTTCTCTTTGTTCATCCCAAGTTAGTCTCATTAGTATAATTCTAAGGTTTGTCTAAGTTCGTCTTTAGAAATAGAATAACTTGGGACGAAATTAGACAAACCTTAGAATGAGACTAAAGTTCGTCTTTGTTCATCCGAAATTCGTCTCGTTTGTCTCATTCTAAGGCTTGTCTAAGTTCGTCCTTAGAAATAGACTAACTTGGGACGAACTTAGACAAACCTTAGAATGAGACTAACGTTTGTCTTTGTTTGTCCCAAGTTAGTCTCGTTAGTCTCATTCTATGGTTTGTCTAAGTTCGTTCTTAGAAATAGACTTACTTGCGACGAACTTAGACTCACTTGGGACGAACCTAGACAAACCTTAGAATGAGACTAATGTTTGTCTTTTTTCGTTCCAAGTTAATCTCGTTATTCTCATTCTAAAGTTTATCTAAGTTCGTCCTTAGAAATAGACAAACTTGGGACGAACTTAGACAAACCTTAGAATGAGACTAACGTTTGTCTTTGTTCGTCCCAAGTTAGTTCCGTTAGTCTCATTCTAAGGTTTGTCTAAGTTCATCCTTAGAAATAAACTAACTTGGGACGAACTTAGACAAACCTTAGAATGAGACTAACGTTTGTCTTAGTTTATCCCAAGTTAGTCTCATTAGCCTCATTCTAAGGTTTGTCTAAGTTCGTCCTTAAAAATAGAATAACTTGGTACAAAAATTAGACAAACCTTAGAATGTGACTAAAGTTTGTCTTTGTTCGTCCCAAGTTAGTCTCGTTAGTCTTAGTCTAAGGTTTGTCTAAGTTCGTCCTTAGAAATAGACAAACTTGGGACGAACTTAGACAAACCTAGAATGAGACTAACGTTTGTCTTTGTTCGTCCCAAATTAGTCTCGTTAGTCTCATTCTATGGTTTGTCTATGTTCGTCCTTAGAAATAAACTTACTTACGACGAACTTAGACTATCTTGGGATGAACTTAGACAAACCTTAGAATGAGACTAAAGTTTGTCAATGTTCATCCCAAGTTAGTCTCGTTAGTCTCATTCTATGGTTTGTCTAAGTTCGTACGTAGAAATAGACTAACTTGGGACGAACTTAGACAAACCTTAGAATGAGACTAACGTTTGTCTTTGTTCGTCCCAAGTTAGTCTCGTTAGTCTCATTCTAAGGTTTGTCTAAGTTCGTCCTTAGAAATACACTAACTTGGGTTGAACTTAGACTAACATGGGACGAACTTAGACAAACCTTAGAATGAGACTTAAGTTTATCTTTGTTCGTCTTAAGTTAGTTTTGTTAGTCTCATTCTAAGGTTTGTCTAAGTTCGTCCTTAGAAATAGACTAACTTGGGAAGAACTTAGACAAACCTTAGAATGAGACTAACGTTTTTCTTTGTTTGTCCCAAGTTAGTCTCGTTAGTCTCATTCTAAGGTTTGTCTAAGTTCGTTCTGAGAAATAGACTTACTTGCGATGAACTTAGACTAACTTTGGACGAACTTAGACAAACCTAGAATGAGACTAACGTTTGTCTTTGTTCATCCCAAATTAGTCTCGTTAGTCTCATTCTATGGTTTGGCTAAGTTCGTCCTTAGAAATAGACTTACTTGCGACGAACATAGACTATCTTGGGACGAACTTAGACAAATCTTAGAATGAGACTAAAGTTTGTCAATGTTCGTCCCAAGTTATTCTCGTTAGTCTCATTCTAAGGTTTGTCTAAGTTCGTCCTTAGAAATAGACTAACTTGGGACAAACTTAGACAAACCTTAGAATGAGACTAACGTTAGTCTTTGTTCGTCCCAAGTTAGTCTTGTTAGTCTCATTCTAAGGTTTGTCTAAGTTCGTCCTTAGAAAGAGACTAACTTGGGACAAAATTAGACAAACCATAGAATGAGACTAACGTTTCTCTTTGTTCATCCCATGTTAGTGTCGTTAGTCTCATTCTAAGGTTTGTCTAAGTTCGTCCTTAGAAATAGACTAACTTCGGACGAATCTAGACTAACTTGGGACGAACTTAGACAAACCTTAGAATGAGACTAACGTTTGTCTTTGTTCGTCCCAAGTTAGTCTCGTTAGTCTCATTCTAAGGTTTTTCTAAGTTCGTCCTTGGAATTAGACTAACTTGGGACGAACTTAGACTAACTTTGGACAAACTTACACAAACCTTAGAATAAGACTAAAGTTTGTCTTTGTTCGTCCCAAGTTAGTCTCGTTAGTCTCATTCTAAGGTTTGTCTAAGTTCATCCTTAGAAATAGATTAACTTGGGACGAACTTGGACTAACTTGGGACGAACTAAGACAAACCTTAGAATGAGACTAAAGTTTGTCTTTATTCGTCCCAAGTTAGTCTCGTTAGTCTCATTCTAAGGTTTGTGTAAGTTTGTTCTTAGAAATAGGCTGATTTGGGACGAACTTAGACAAACCTTAGAATGAGACTAACGTTTGTCTTTGTTCGTCCCATGTTAGTCTCGTTAGTCTCATTCTAAGGTTTGTCTAACTTCGTCATTTGAAATAGGCAAAATTGGGACGAACAATAGACTAACTTGGAACAAACTTAGACAAACCATAGAATGAGACTAACGTTTGTCTTTGTTCGTCCCAAGTCAGTCTCGTTCTATGATTTGTTTAAGTTCGTCCTTAGAAATAGATTAACTTGGGACGAACTTTGACAAACCATAGAATGAGACTAACGTTTATCTTTGTTCGTCCTAAGTTAGTCTCGTTAGTCTCATTCTAAGGTTTTTCTAAGTTCGTCCTTAGAAATAGACTAACTTGGGATGAAATTGGGACGAACTTAGACAACCCTTAGAATGAGACTAAAGTTTGCTTTGTTCGTCCCAAGTTAGTCTCGTTAGTCTCATTCTAAGGTTTGTCTAAGTTCATCCTTAGAAATAGGCTAACTTGAGACGAACTTAGACAAACCATAGAATGAGACTAACGTTTGTCTTTGTTCTTTCCAAGTTGGTCTCGTTAGTCTCATTCTGAGGTTTGTCTAAGTTCATCCTTAGAATTAGACTAACTTGGGATGAACTTAGACAAACCATAGCATGAGACTAACGTTTGTCTTTAATCGTCCCAAGTCAGTCTCGTTAGTCTCATTCTAAGGTTTGTCTATGTTCATCCTTAGAAAGAGACTTACTTGGGACGAAATTAGACAAACCTTAGAATGAGACTAACGTTTGTCTTTGTTCATACCAAGTTAATGTCGTTAGTCTCATCCTAAGGTTTGTCTAAGTTCGTCCTTAGAAATAGACTAACTTCGGACGAATTTAGACTAACTTGGGACAAACTTAGACAAACCTTAGAATGAGACTAACGTTTGTCTTTGTTCGTCCCAAGTTAGTCTTGTTAGTCTCATTCTAAGGTTTGTCTAAGTTCGTCCTTGGAATTAGACTAACTTGGGATGAACTTAGACTAACTTCGATCGAACTTACACTAACCTTAGAATAAGACTAAAGTTTGTCTTTGTTCGTCCCAAGTTAGTCTCGTTAGTCTCATTCTAAGGTTAGTCTAAGTTCATCCTTAGAAATAGATTAACTTGGGACGAACTTGGACTAACTTGGGACGAACTTAGACAAACCCTAGAATGAGACAAAAGTTTGTCTTTCTTCGTCCCAAGTTAGTCTCGTTAGTCTCATTCTAAGGTTTGTGTAAGTTCGTTCTTAGAAATAGGCTGATTTGGGACGAACTTAGACACACCTTAGAATAAGACTAACGTTTGTCTTTGTTCGTCCCAAGTTAGTCTCGTTAGTCTCATTCTAAGGTTTGTCTAAGTTTGTCCTTTGAAATAGGCAAAATTGGGATGAACAATAGACTAACTTGGAACGAACTTAGACAAACCATAGAATGAGACTAACGTTTGTCTTTGTTCATCCCAAGTCAGTCTCGTTAGTCTCGTTCTAAGGTTTGTCTAAGTTCGTCCTTAGAAATAGACTAACTTGGGACGAACTTAGACAAACCATAGAATGAGACTAACGTTTATCTTTGTTCGTCCCAAGTTTGTCTCGTTAGTCTCATTCTAAGGTTTTTCAAAGTTCGTCCTTAGAAATAGACTAACTTGGGATGAAATTGCAACGAACTTAGACAAACCTTAGAATGAGACTAAAGTTTTTTTTTGTTCGTCCCAAGTTAGTCTCGTAAGTCTCATTAGTCTCATTCTGAGGGTTGTCTAAGTTCGGCCTTTGAAAACTTGGGACGAACTTAGACAAACCATAGCATGAGACAAATGTGTGTCTATAATCGTCCCAAGTCAGTCTCGTTAGTCTCATTCTAAGGTTTGTCTAAGTTCGTCCTTAGAAATAGACTAACTTGGGATGAACTTAGACAAACCATAGAATGAGACTAACGTTGCCACTGTTTGTCCAAAGTTAGTCTCGTTAGTCTCATTCTAAGGTTTGTCTAAGTTCATCCTTAGAAATAGACTAACTTGGGAAGAACTTGGACTAACTTGGGGTGAACTTAGACAAACCTTAGAATGAGACTAAAGTTTGTCTTTGTTCGTCCCAAGTTAGTCTCGTTAGTCTCATTCTAAGGTTTGTCTAAGTTTGTCCTTAGAATTAGGCTAATTCGGGACAAACTTAGACAAACCTTAGAATGAGACTAACGTTTTACTTTGTTTGTCCCAAGTTAGTCTCGTTAGTCTCATTCTAAGGTTTGTGTAAGTTCATCCTTGGATATAGGCAAAATTGGGACGAACAATAGACTAACTTAGGACAAACTTAGTCAAACCTTCGAATGAGACTAACGTTTGCCTTTTTTGTCCCAAGTCAGTCTCGTTAGTCAAATTCTCAGGTTTGTCTAACTTCGTCCTTAGAAATAGACTAACTTGGGACGAACTTTGACAAACCATAGAATGAGACTAAAGTTTATCTTTGTTCGTCCCAAGTTAGTCTCGTTAGTCTCATTCTAAGGTTTTCCTAAGTTCATCCTCAGAAATAGACTAACTTGGGATGAAAATGGGATGAACTTAGACAAACCATAGAATGAGAGTAACGTTAGTCTTTGTTCTTCCCAAGTTAGTCTCGTTAGTATCATTCTAAGGTTTGTCTAAGTTCGTCCTTAGAATTACACTAACTTGGGATGAACTTAGACAAACCTTAGAATGAGACTAACATTTGTCTTTGTTCGTCCCAAGTTAGTCTCGTTAGTCTCTGATGGACCAAAATTATGCGAATCAAAAACATAGTAAAACCCACCAAATTAGACTGTTGGTCTATTTAACTTCTACTTGTTAGTCCCGATTTATTTCTACAGGGTATTTTGGACTCTAGAGAGAAAACACGCTAAGGAGAGGATTTTACGCCAAAAAGATGTTACGAGTCATACGACCATGCTACACTGAAAATCAGCCTTAACATTCTTCATGGAACCGACTTGGAATCACTCAAATATGCGAGAACAGTTGGCAAATGGACAAGAACGCAAGGCAAAGGCACCAAGCCCGGTAAAGGCCAAATAAGGGCAATTTCTTCCGATTTGGGATTTCGACCATGTTCCGAGCAGAATTTGGCTTAGGTTCCTTCTTGAGATCATCTTAGAATGACATTTTCATTCAAAATACACTCTCCAAAATGCAAGAAGCTCCGGACAAAGCTCCGGTCAGATCCGGTCAAACCGATGGCTTTTGTGAAAGGTCACACAAGCTTCTAGAAGGATGCTCCTCCTCCATGAGTGGCTAAGCTCTCCTCCACTCTACTTCCTCCACCTCATAGCAGCCTGCGGCTATTGGAGCTCCATGGGAATGTGACATGTGGTGGCTCCTCCACCACATCTTCATCTCCTCCTCCTCCACCCTTGGATGCAAAAACACATGCCTTCATCTTGGCCCTCCATTGCCTCCTCCCTTAGCCTATAAATAGAAGTGCTCTCCTCTTGTAATCAACATCTCATTCCAAAACATCCTCCACCATAGTTAGAGAGAGAAGCTCTCACTTCTCTCTAGAGTTTTGGCACTACAATCATGTAATCTTACTTTGGAATCAAAAGCTGGATCTTTGGCGCTTCAACGGTTTTGTAAGTATTATCGTATTTATTTTACTGTCTTCGAAAACCCTTGTTTTTCCAAATTCATAGTTATGATATCCATTGCCATGATTAGTAGTAGCTAAACTCTTTATTCGGTTGAAGGGGTGTGCTTGTATTATAAATGTTTTAGACTTTACTCTTAGTATACCTTTATGTTCGATACTTGTTCTATGTGCCATATATCAAGTCAGAGTTTCCAAGGTTGAGTGCCTGACAAGCAAAAAGCTCTTCCGTGGGAATTCGTGAACATACTCGGTAAGTGGAAGCTGTAACAAGCAAAACTTATCGAGGAGTTCGGCTTATCTTAAAAATCATTTGGAAACTGGACCAAAGGGACCAAATGGATGCACTTACGGCTAAGATACTTCGAAAGGAGGAATTAGTTTTGCTTAGAACAAGTGTTTTAAATGATGTTGCAAGTCTTGTGCTAGGAATAGCCTCGATTCATCTTTGAACATTTAGCATGATCATTTCAAGTGTTCTACACGACGTTGCAAGTCTTGTGCTAGGAATAGCCTCGATTTCGAATGCTTGGTATGGTCATTAGCGGTCAATGAAAAACAAATATGATACAAGGCCCCTAAAACCGAATACTTTCCTCACAGTCCATTATCAATTATTGTAATTTACTTTCAGTTCTCAAATCACACTCAAACCCAACCCCAATTGCATTTAATTTCTGCATAAGCTTCATTAAAGAACAACTAATCCACACTGACTCTCTTGGGTTCGACCCCTACTTACCACTTGCTACCCAGTAGTTAAGTCGCGAGTAGCGGACTTATAAATTTATTTGTACATTTGCTCTGACGACAAGCATCTGTCAAATTGGCGCCGTTGCCGGGGAGTTGTGCATCAGAATAGTTGTTCTATTTTGTTTTTTCTTTTTTATTTTATCATGCAATTCACTAAGTCCTACTACTACGGAATGGAACCTTGGAACATTGAGGAAATTTCCCCACCACCCTTCGAACTTGAAGTCCGCGAGAAGATCAACAACATAAAGCAATCCCGGGACGAAACATTGGACGAGTACTTATGGTACTTCGATTCCACTGTGACGAGCTGCCCGCACCATGGATTCACCGACTTCGATCTTCAAACAAAATTTCTCAGTGGGATGACGCCACAAGAGTGGAATTGGCTAAATGATGCAGCTGGAGGATCAATGTGGGACTTAACCGTGGATGATCTTTGGAAATTAATAAACGATTTGGCCGCGAGGTCAAGACCAAGCCAAGATCAGGCCGAGCCAATCGAGGATGGTATAACGGAGCTGGCATCTAGCATCCAGCAGTTGGACAACACGATGCAACAAATCAGGGCCAAAACTGAACTATGGGCGGCAGAAAAGGAGCTGGCAGCTATCACCCAGCAATTGGCCACAGACATGCAGCAATTGAGTGCATTGATGCACCAATTCACGACTGAACCCGAGGAGCCGACTGAGGATGAGGACCCGCAAATGACCGAAGAAGAACTGCCCCAATCAGACCTGGTCCTTATCACCAATCCATCCGAGGAAATCACTGTCCTAACTGCCGAGCCTACAGAAGTCCCGAACCTCACTGCTGAAGCGGCCGAAGAAATCAAGCCAGGCCCGGTACTTGCGCTAGAAGCACCCGAGGAAGTCCCGGACCTCATTGCCGAACTGTCCGAGAAAGACCTAATGCTCACTGTCGGAGCACCTGAAACAGACCTAGTCCTCATGGTCGAAGTGCCTCAACTCAAACCTTCGTATTTTATGCCGATCATAGCCACCGAAGATCATATAATCAATGATGATGTGGTACAAGGGGAGTTGGAGGCCGAGCATGAGCCAAAAAAGCCGACAAAGGAACTCTATCTCGTCACAAGCCAAGAAAAGCCACCTGAAAACTCAATCGTTCCGAGACAACCATTCGTAGCTACCACCAAGAAGAGGCCTCACATGGGAACATGCCTGATGTCGCCTACACTGAATGGCACAAAACCAATTTTCGAAACTCACAAAGGTGCCAACTATTCCAACATGAAGAGGCGGCAAAGACATGGGCCGAAAGAATGGAAACCCGGAAGGAGCAACAAACAAGCACGACGCATTTGACCAGCAGCTATGGTCAAGGAAACCCCACCCTCTCGGAGCAAAAGGGCTGCCGAGAAGAAGTTTGACCTCACTCACCCTTGGGATCCGACCTTATGATCCATGATTGAGGTATCGTCGAGCCAACGACGTAAAACAAGTGCACTGGTCGGGAGGTAACCCGACACTATCTTACTTTTCCGCACTTTAATTTCTGTCATTTAGTTTTAAGCTTGCATGACTTTTGAACTAAGGCACGCCTTCGTTCAAAAGTGGGGGGTGAGAACCACCTATATTCATAAATAACATGCAGCTGTTTTTTCTTTTTTTAGTAATAGTATCTTTTTGAAAATATGAACTTAAGAATGTGAAAAAGATAGACCGAAATTCATGCATTTACCTTGTGAAAATTCAACTATCTAAAAACTTAGAACGTAACTTCTCATTTGTCCTTTTGTGCTGAGATAAAATAGGGATGTGGAGTTGATAGAAATGCCCTAGAGAGGCTTGGCAAGCAATCGAAGGATTAGATCAAACTATATGGTTTTCGAAGTCAGTGAAGGCTGCACTTCAGGTTTCAGTGAATAATTAAAGTCAACTCCGCCAGGAAGCATCTATGCAAAGGCGAGGACGGGAATCAGACCGTCCTCTCTCTAGTCAAAATAGCCAAGAAAATAGATGAGCGACCCTCATCTTGACCCGCGCAAAACGACGAAGACGAGAGGAGCGGGGAGGTATTTCCATATGCTCGCGGGCGATGATTGGACCTCCCAAAAAGGCGAAAAAATGGACTTGCAATCACAAAGAAGCAAAAGCTCGAAGAAGCAAATCAAGAGGCCTAGAGTCCAATATTGTGAAGGTTTTAACCGACAAAAAAGTGAAGTTCTCAAAAGTCAAATCCAAGGCCAAAAGCCAAAGACCAATTCACTACAAAAAGCAGTCCATTGCCAAAAAGAAAGAAATCAAAAAGGCTCAACTCACTGAAACCCGAATCAAATCACGTGCTAGAGAAAGCTACAAGAAAACCATATAGTGCGAGACAATCCCGAGGTTGCAGTCCAGGAGCCTAAAAGGGGCTATCTCCCGAAACATCCAATATAATTTGCATCTCTGCACGAAGGTACACGTATCAAGTTTCTTCTATTTATTTATATAGTTCAATTTGGTAATAAGTAAGTAATGCATGAATTAGGATAAATCGAGTCCCACAGTCTAATTTTCATATTTTAAAACCAAACTTAGAGTGCCGCCCTTTAATAGCATTGTTCGGGACGAACAACTAAAAGTGTGGGGTTATCTGATGGACCAAAATTATACGAATCAAAAACACAGTAAAACCCACCAAATTAGACTATTGGTCTATTTAACTTCTACTTGTTAGTCCCGATTTGTTTCTACAGGGTATTTTCGACTCTAGAGAGAAAACACGCTAAGGAGAGGATTTTACGCCAAAAAGATGTTACGAGTCATTCCAAGGTCACGACCATGCTACACTCAAAATCAGCCTTAACATTCTTCATGGAACCGACTTGGAATCACTCAAATATGCGAGAACAGTTGGCAAATGGACAAGAACGCAAGGCAAAGGCACCAAGCCCGGTAAAGGCCAAATAAGGGCAATTTCTTCCGATTTGGGATTTCGACCATGTTCCGAGCAGAATTTGGCTTAGGTTCCTTCTTGAAATCATCTTAGAATGACATTTTAATTCAAAATACGCTCTCCAAAATCCAAGAAGCTCCGGCCAAAGTTCCGGTCAGATACGGTCAAACCGATGGCTTTTGTGAAAGGTCACACAAGCTTCTAGAAGGATGCTCCTCCTCCATGAGTGGCTAAGCTCTCCTCCACTCTCCTTCCTCAACCTCATAGCAGCCGGCGGCTATTGGAGCTCCATGGGAATGTGACATGTGGTGGCTCCTCCACCACATCTTCATCTCCTCCTCCTCCTCCACCCTTGGATGCAGAAACACATGCGTTCATCTTGGCCCTCCATTGCCTCCTCCCTTAGCCTATAAATAGAAGTGCTCTCCTCTTGTAATCAACATCTCATTCCAAAACATCCTCCACCATAGTTAGAGGGAGAAGATCTCACTTCTCTCTAGAGTTTTGGCACTACAATCATGTAATCTTACTTTGGAATCAAAAGCTGGATCTTTGGCGCTTCAACGGTTTTGTAAGTATTATAGTATTTATTTTACTGTCTTCCAAAACCCTTGTTTTTCCAAATTCATAGTTATGATATCCATTGCCATGATTAGTAGTAGCTAAACTCTTTATTCGGTTGAAGGGGTGTGCTTGTATTATAAATGTTTTAGACTTTACTCTTAGTATACCTTTATGTTCGATACTTGTTCTATCTGCCATATATCAAGTCAGAGTTTCCAAGGTTGAGTGCCTGACAAGCAAAAAGCTCTTCCATGGGAATTCGTGAACATACTCGGTAAGTGGAAGCTGTAACAAACAAAACTTATCGAGGAGTTCGGCTTATCTTAAAAATCATTTGGAAACTGGACCAAAGGGACCAAATGGATGCACTTACGGCTAAGATACTTCGAAGGAGGAATTAGTTTTTCTTAGAACAAGTGTTTTAAATGATGTTGCAAGTCTTGTGCTAGGAATAGCCTCGATTCATCTTTGAACATTTAGCATGATCATTTCAAGTGTTCTACACGACGTTGCAAGTCTTGTGCTAGAAATAGCCTCGATTTCGAATGCTTGGTATGGTCATTAGCGGTCAATGATAAACAAATATGATACAAGGCCCCTAAAACCGAATACTTTCCTCACAGTCCATTATCAATTATTGTAATTTACTTTCAGTTCTCAAATCACACTCAAACCCAACCCCAATTGCATTTAATTTCTGTATAAGCTTCATTAAAGAACAACTAATCCACACTGACTCTCTTGGGTTCGACCCCTACTTACTACCTGCTACCCAGTAGTTAAGTCGCGAGTAGCGGACTTATAAATTTATTTGTACATTTGCTCTGACGACAAGCATCTGTCGAATTGGCGCCGTTGCCGGGGAGTTGTGCATCGGAATAGTTGTTCTATTTTATTTTTTCTTTTTTATTTTATCATGCAATTCACTAAGTCCTACTACTACGGAATGGAACCTTGGAACATTGAGGAAATTTCCCCACCACCCTTCGAACTTGAAGTCCGCGAGAAGATCAACAACATAAAGCAATCCCGGGACGAAACATTGGACGAGTACTTATGGTACTTCGATTCCATTGTGACGAGCTGCCCGCACCATGGATTCACCGACTTCGATCTTCAAACAAAATTTCTCAGTGGGATGACGCCACAAGAGTGGAATTGGCTAAATGATTCAGCAGGAGGATCAATGTGGGGCTTAACCGTGGATGATCTTTGGAAATTAATAAACGATTTGGCCGCGAGGTCAAGACCAAGCCAAGATCAGGCCGAGCCAATCGAGGATGGTATAACGGAGCTGGCATCTAGCATCCAGCAGTTGGTCAACACGATGCAACAAATCAGGGCCAAAACTGAACTATGGGCGGCAGAAAAGGAGCTGGCAGCTAGCACCCAGCAATTGGCCACAGACATGCAGCAATTGAGTGCATTGATGCACCAATTCACGGCTGAACCCGAGGAGACGACTGAGGATGAGGACCCGCAAATGACTGAAGAAGAACTGCCCCAATCAGACCCGGTCCTTATCACCAATCCATCCGAGGAAATCACTGTCCTAACTGCCGAGCCTACAGAAGTCCCGAACCTCACTGCTGAAATGGCCGAAGAAATCAAGCCAGGCCCGGTACTTGCGCTCGAAGCACCCGAGGAAGTCCCGGACCTCATTGCCGAACTGTCCGAGAAAGACCAAATCCTCACTGTCGGAGCACCTGAAACAGACCTAGTCCTCATGGTCGAAGTGCCTCAACTCAAACCTTCGTATTTTATGCCGATCATAGCCACCGAAGATCATATAATCAATGATGATGCGGTACAAGGGGAGTTGGAGGCCGAGCATGAGCCAAAAAAGCCGACAAAGGAACTCTCTCTCGTCACAAGCCAAGAAAAGCCACCTGAAAACTCAATCGTTCCGAGACAACCATTCGTAGCTACCACCAAGAAGAGGCCTCACATGGGAACATGCCTGATGTCGCCTACATTGAATGGCACAAAACCAAATTTACAAACTCACAAAGGTGCCAACTATTCCAACATGAAGAGGCGGCAAAGACATGGGCCGAAAGAATGGAAACCCGGAAGGAGCAACAAACAAGCACGACGCATTGGACCAGCAGCTATGGTCAAGGAAACCTCACCCTCTCGAGCAAAAGGGCTGCCGAGAAGAAGTTTGACCTCACTCACCCTTGGGATCCGACCTTATGATCCATGATTGAGGTATCATCGAGCCAACGACGTAAAACAAGTGCACTGGTCGGGAGGTAACCCGACACTATCTTACTTTTCCGCACTTTAATTTCTGTCATTTAGTTTTAAGCTTGCATGACTTTTGAACTAAGGCACGCCTTCGTTCAAAAGTGGGGGGTGAGAACCACCTATATACATAAATAACATGCAGCTGTTTTTTCTTTTTTTTAGTAATAGTATCTTTTTGAAAATATGAACTTAAGAATGTGAAAAAGATAGACCGAAATTCATGCATTTACCTTGTGAAAATTCAACTATCTAAAAACTTAGAACGTAACTTCTCATTTGTCCCTTTGTGCTGAGATAAACTAGGGATGTGGAGTTGATAGAAATGCCCTAGAGAGGCTTGGCAAGCAATCGAAGGATCAGATCAAACTATATGGTTTTCGAAGTCAGTGGAGGCTGCACTTCAGGTTTCATTGAATAATTAAAGTCAACTCCGCCAGGAAGCATCTATGCAAAAGCGAGGACGGGAATCAGACCGTCCTCTCTCTAGTCAAAATAGCCGAGAAAATAGATGAGCGACCCTCATCTTGACCCGCGCAAAACGACGAAGACGAGAGGAGCGGGGAGGTATTTCCATATGCTCGCGGGCGATGATTGGACCTCCCAAAAAGGCGGAAAAAAACCTTACACAAGTTACACAAACCTTAGAATAAGACTAAAGTTTGTCTTTGTTCGTCCCAATTTAGTCTTAGTAGTCTCATTCTAAGGTTTGTCTAAGTTCATCCTTAGAAATAGATTAACTTGCGACGAACTTGGACTAACTTGGGACGAACTTAGACAAACCCTAGAATGAGACTAAAGTTTGTCTTTCTTCGTCCCAAGTTAGTCTCGTTAGTCTCATTCTAAGGTTTGTGTAAGTTCATTCTTAGAAATAGGCTGATTTGGGACGAACTTAGACAAACCTTAGAATGAGACTAACGTGTTTCTTTGTTCGTCCCAAGTTAGTCTCGTTAGTCTCATTCTAAGGTTTGTCTAAGTTCGTCCTTTGAAATAGGCATAATTGGAATGAACAATAGACTAACTTGGAACGAACTTAGACAAACCATAAAATGAGACTAACGTTTGTCTTTGTTCGTCCCAAGTCAGTCTCGTTAGTCTCGTTCTAAGGTTTGTCTAAGTTCGTCCTTAGAAATAGACTAACTTGGGATGAACTTAGACAAACCATAGAATGAGACTAACGTTTATCTTTGTTCGTCCCAAGTTAGTCTCGTTAGTCTCATTCTAAAGTTTTTTGAAGTTCGTCCTTAGAAATAGACTAACTTGGGATTAAATTGGGACGAACTTAGACAAACCTTAGAATGAGACTAAAGTTTTTTTTTTGTTCGTCCCAAGTTAGTCTCGTTAGTCTCATTAGTCTCATTCTGAGGTTTGTCTAAGTTCGTCCTTAGAAAACTTGGGACGAACTTAGACAAACCATAGCATGAGACTAATGTGTGTCTATAATCGTCCCAAGTCAGTCTCGTTAGTCTCATTCTAAGGTTTGTCTAAGTTTGTCCTTAAAAATAGACTAACTTAGGATGAACTTAGACAAACCATAGAATGATACTAACGTTGCCACCGTTTGTCCAAAGTTAGTCTCGTTAGTCTCATTCTAAGGTTTGTCTAAGTTCATCCTTAGAAATAGACTAACTTAGGACGAACTTGGACTAACTTGGGATGAACTTAGACAAACCATAGAATGAGACTAAATTTTGCCTTTGTTCGTCCCAAGTTAGTCTCGTTAGTCTCATTCTAAGGTTTGTCTAAGTTTGTCCTTAGAAATAGGCTAATTTGGGACAAACTTAGACAAACCTTAGAATGAGACTAACGTTTTACTTTGTTTGTCCCAAGTTAGTCTCGTTAGTCTCATTCTAAGGTTTGTGTAAGTTCATCCTTGGAAATAGGCAAAATTGGGACGAACAATAGACTAACTTGGGACAAACTTAGTCGAACCCTAGAATGAGACTAACGTTTGTCTTTGTTTGTCCCAAGTCAGTCTCGTAAGTCTCATTCTAAGGTTTGTCAAACTTTGTCCTTAGAATTAGACTAACTTGGGACAAACTTTAACAAACCATAGAATGAGACAAAAGTTTATCTTTGTTCGTCCCAAGTTAGTCTCGTTAGTCTCATTCTAAGGTTTTTCTAAGTTCATCCTTAGAAATAGACTAACTTGGGATGATAATGGGACGAACTTAGACAAACCATAGAATGAGACTAACGTTTGTCTTTGTTCGTCCCAAGTTAGTCTCGTTAGTATCATTCTAAGGGTTGTCTAAGTTCGTCCTTAGAATTACACTAACTTGGGATGAACTTAGACAAACCTTAGAATGAGACTAACGTTTGTCTTTGTTCGTCCCAAGTTAGTCTCGTTAGTCTCATTCTAAGGTTTGTCTAAGTTCATCCTTAGAATTAGACTAGATTGGGATGAACTTAGAGAAACCTTAGAATGAGACTAACTTTTCGTAGTTAGAAATAGATTAACTTGGGATGAACTTGGACTTTCTTGAGACGAACATAGACAAACCTTAGAATGAGACTTACGTTTGTCTTTGTTCGTCCCAAGTTAGTCTCGTTAGTCTCATTCTAAGGTTTGTCTAAGTTTGCCCTTGGAATTAAACTAACTTGGGACGAACTTAGACTAACTTTGGACGAACTTACACAAACCTTAGAATAAGACTAAAGTTTGTCTTTGTTCGTCCCAAGTTAGTCTCGTTAGTCTCATTCTAAGGTTTGTCTAAGTTCATCCTTAGAAATATATTAACTTGGGACGAACTTGGACTAACTTGGGACGAACTTAGACAAACCTTAGAATGAGACTAAAGTTTGTCTTTATTCGTCCCAAGTTAGTCTCGTTAGTCTCATTCTAAGGTTTGTGTAAGTTTGTTCTTAGAAATAGGCTGATTTGGGACGAACTTAGACAAACCTTACAATGAGACTAACTTTTGTCTTTGTTCGTCCCAAGTTAGTCTCGTTAGTCTCATTCTAAGGTTTGTCTAAGTTCGTCCTTTGAAATAGACTAACTTGGGACGAACTTAGCAATAGATTAACTTGGGACGAACTTAGACAAACCATAGAATGAGACTCACGTTTATCTTTGTTCGTCCCAAGTTAGTCTCCTTAGTCTCATTCTAAGGTCTTTCAAAGTTCGTCCTTAGAAATAGACTAACTTGGGATGAAATTGGGACGAACTTAGACAAACCTTAGAATGAGACTAAAGTGTTTTTTGTTCATCCCAAGTTAGTCTCGTTAGTCTCATTAGTCTCATTCTGAGGTTTGTCCAAGTTCGTCCTTAGAAAACTTGGGACGAACTTAGACAAACCTTTGCATGACACTAATGTGTGTCTATAATCGTCCCAAGTCAGTCTCGTTAGTCTCATTCTAAGGTTTGTCTAAGTTCGTCCTTAGAAATAGACTAACTTGGGATGAACTTAGACAAACCATAGAATGAGACTAACGTTCGCCACTGTTTGTCCTAAGTTAGTCTCGTTAGTCTCATTCTATGGTTTGTCTAAGTTCATCCTTAGAAATAGACTAACTTGGGACGAACTTGGTTTCACTTGGGACGAACTTAGACAAACCTTAGAATGAGACTAAAGTTTGTCTTTGTTCGTCCCAAGTTAGTCTCGTTAGTCTCATTCTAAGGTTTGTCTATGTTTGTCCTTAGAAATAGGCTAATTTGGGACAGACTTAGACAAACCTTAGAATGAGACTAACGTTTGTCTTTGTTTGTCCCAAGTTAGTCTCGTTAGTCTCATTCAAAGGTTTTTGTAAGTTCATCCTTGGAAATAGGCAAAATTGGGACGAACAATAGACTAACTTGGGACAAACTTAGTCAAACCTTAGAATGAGACCTACATTTGTCTTTGTTTGTCCCAAGTCAATCTCGTTAGTCTCATTCTAAGGTTTGTCTAACTTCGTCCTTAGAAATAGACTAACTTGGGACGAACTTTGACAAACCATAGAATGAGACAAAAGTTTATTTGTGTTCGTCCCAAGTTAGTCTCGTTAGTCTCATTCTATGATTTTTCTAAGTTCATCCGCAGAAATAGACTAACTTGGGATGAAAATGGGACGAACTTAGACAAACCATAGAATGAGACTAACGTTTGTCTTTGTTCATCCCAAGTGAGTCTCGTTAGTATCATTCTACGGTTTGTCTAAGTTTGTCCTTAGAATTACACTAACTTGGGATGAACTTAGACAAACCTTAGAATGAGACTAACGTTTGTCTTTGTTCGTCCCAAGTTAGTCTCGATAGTCTCATTCTAAGGTTTGTCTAAGTTCATCCTTAGAATTAGACTAGATTGGGATGAACTTAGAGAAACCTTAGAATGAGACTAACTTTTCGTAGTTAGAAATAGATTAACTTGGGATGAACTTGGACTATCTTGAGACGAACTTAGAAAAACCTTAGAATGAGACTAACGTTTGGCTTTGTTCGTCCCAAGTTAGTCTCGTTAGTCTCATTCTAAGGTTTGTCTAAATTCGTCTTTGGAATTATACTAACTTGGGACGAACTTAGACTAACTTTGGACGAACTTACACAAACCATAAAATAAGACTAAAGTTTGTCTTTGTTCATCCCAAGTTAGTCTCGTTAGTCTCATTTAAGGTTTGTCTAAGTTCATCCTTAGAAATAGATTAACTTGGGACAAACTTGGACTAACTTGGGACAAACTTAGACAAACCTTAAAATGAGACTAAAGTTTGTCTTTATTCATCCCAAGTTAGTCTCGTTAGTCTCATTCTAAGGTTTGTGTAAGTTCGGTCTTAGAAATAGGCTGATTTGGGACGAACTTAGACAAACCTCAGTACGAGACTAACGTTTGTCTTTGTTCGTCCCAAGTTAGTCTCGTTAGTCTCATTCTAAGGTTTATCTAAGTTCGTCCTTTGAAATATGCAAAATTGGGACGAACAATAGACTAACTTGGAACGAACTTAAACAAATCATAGAACGAGACTAATGTTTGTCTTTGTTCGTCCCAAGTCAGTCTTGTTAGTCTCGTTCTAAGGTTTTTCTAAGTTCGTCCTTAGAAATAGAGTAACTTGGGACGAACTTAGACAAACCATAGAATGAGACTCACGTTTATCTTTGTTCATCCCAAGTTAGTCTCGTTAGTCTCATTCTAAGGTTTTTCAAAGTTCGTCCTTATAAATAGACTAACTTGGGATAAAATTGGGACGAACTTAGACAAACCATAGAATGAGACTAATGTGTGTCTATAATCTTCCCAAGTCAGTCTCGTTAGTCTCATTCTAAGGTTTGTCTAAGTTCGTCCTTAGAAATAGACTAACTTGGGATGAACTTAGACAAACCATAGAATGAGACTAACGTTTGCCACTGTTTGTCCCAAGTTAGTCTCGTTAGTCTCATTCTAAGGTTTGTCTAAGTTCATCCTTAGAAATAGACTAACTTGGGACGAACTTGGACTAACCTGGGACGAACTTAGACAAACCTTAAAATGAGACTAAAGTTTGTCTTTGTTCGTCCCAAGTTAGTCTCGTTAGTCTCATTCTAAGGTTTGTCTAAGTTTGTCCTTAGAAATAGGCTAATTTGGGACAAACTTAGACAAACCTTAGAATGAGACTCACGTTTGACTTTGGTTGTCGCAAGTTAGTCTCGTTAGTCTCATTCTAAGGTTTGTGTAAGTTCATCCTTGGAAATAGGCAAAATTGGGACGAACAATAGACTAACTTGGGACAAACTTAGTCAAACCTTAGAATGAGACTAACGTTTGTCTTTGTTTGTCCCAAGTCAGTCTCGTTAGTCTCATTCTAAGGTTTGTCTAACTTCGTCCTTAGAAATAGACTAACTTGGGACGAACTTTGACAAACCATAGAATGAGACTAAAGTTTATCTTTGTTCATCCCAAGTTAGTCTCGTTAGTCTCATTCTAAGGTTTTTCTAAGTTCGTCCTCAGAAATTGACTAACTTGGGATGAAAATGGGACGAACTTAAACAAACCATAGAATGAGACTAACGTTTGTCTTTGTTCATCCCAAGTTAGTCTCGTTAGTATCATTCTAACGTTTATCTATGTTCGTCCTTAGAATTACACTTACTTGGGATGAACTTAGACAAACCTTAGAATGAGACTAACGTTTGTCTTTGTTCGTCCCATGTTAGTCTCGTTAGTCTCATTCTAAGATTTGTATAAGTTCATCCTTAGAATTAGACTAGATTGAGATGAACTTAGAGAAACCTTAGAATGAGACTAACTTTTCGTAGTTAGAAATAGATTAACTTGGGATGAACTTGGACTATCTTGAGACGAACTTAGACAAACCTTAGAATGAGACTAACGTTTGTCTTTGTTCGTCCCAAGTTAGTCTCGTTAGTCTCATTCAAAGGTTTGTCTAAGTTCGTCCTTAGAAATTGGCAAAATTGGGACAGACAATAAACTAACTTGGGTTGAACTTAGACAAAGCATAGAATGAGACTAATGTTTGTCTTTGTTTATCCCAAGTCAGTCTCGTTCTAAGGTTTGTCTAAGTTCGTCCTTAGAAATAGATTAACTTGGCACGAACTTAGACAAACCATAGAATGAGACTAACATTTATTTTTGTTCGTCCCAAGTTACTCTCGTTAGTCTCATTCTAAGGTTTTTCTAAGTTCGTCCTTAGAAATAGACTACCTTGGGATGAAATTGGGACGAACTTAGACAAACCTTAGAATGAGACTAAAGTTTGCTTTGTTCGTCCCAAGTTAGTCTCGTTAGTCTCATTCTAAGGTTTGTCTAAGTTGGTCCAAAGTTCATCCTTAGAAATTGGCTAACTTGAGATGAACATAGACAAACCTTAGAATGAGACTAACGTTTGTCTTTGTTCTTCCCAAGTTAGTCTCGTTAGTCTCATTTTGAGGTTTGTGTAAGTTCGTCCTTAGAATTAGACTAACTTGGGACGAACTTAGACAAACCATAGCATGAGACTAACGTTTGTCTTTAATCGTCCCAAGTCAGTCTCGTTAGTCTCATTCTAAGGTTTGTCTAAGTTCATCTTTAGAAATAGACTAACTTGGGATGAACTTAGACAAACCATAGAACGAGACTAACGTTTGTCTTTGTTTGTCCCAAGTTACTCTCGTTAGTCTCATTCTAAGGTTTGTCTAAGTTCATCCTTAGAAATAGACTAACTTGGGACGAACTTGGACTAACTTGGGACGAACTTAGACAAACATTAGAATGAGACTAACGTTTGTCTTTGTCTGTCCCATGTTAGTCTCGTTAGTCTCATTCTAAGGTTTGTCTAAGTTCATCCTTAGAAAGAGACCAACTTGGGACGAAATTAGACAAACCTTGGAATGAGACTAACGTTTGTCTTTATTCATCCCAAGTTTTTGTCGTTAGTGATAGCGCTAAAATATATGCATTTTAGGCGACCTCTATGCTTAATGTTTTGATCATTTTATTACGATTTCACTTGAAATTTGATTATTTGTGGTTCTTTTCAGGAAAATTCCAGAGTTTAAGCTGAGAACACAAGTTGGCAGTGATTTTTGAGCAAAACTTTGCATTTTGGAGCAAGGAAAAACAAATTGAATGTCGGAGCGCAAACTTCTCAAAGCATGCGCTCGCATGAATCAAAGTGTGCGTTCGCATGCACGCATACTTCATCGCTTTGCCAACCTTCGCCACATTCATGCGTTCGTACAATCCATTTCATGAGAATGCACAAACCGGAGCCGATGCATAAGAATCCCTTGTGCTCGCATTCTTTCAACTTCCCAGTCCGCAGGAGGCCATGCAAATGCATGGCCGAAAGAATGCGAACGCATGCCGTCGCGGATGTTATAAAACCCAGATTTTTTTAGAGTTTTGGAGAGACCTTTTTGCACTGATTTTGAGGAGCCGCCAGCACAAATCCCTAGGAGAGAAGCACTGATTTCGAGGTTGATTAAGTGAAGAAGAAGACCAACAACAAAGATCCTCCATTACTCTTGAATCTCCATATTGGTTTTGAAGTTCTAAACCCTACTTTTCATATGGGTGTTTCCATCCTTGTTATTGATTTTGTTTGTAAACTCACTATGAGTGAGTAGTGACCTTGGTTGGGGATTATGGATCCCCTAGACATGTTTGTGACGTTGTGAATACAATTGATGCTAATGTTGAATGAGTTTGCACATGAATCTTCTTAATTTGAACTTAATGTTTAGAGTTGCCCATAAGGTGTTTGTGACATGTTCTCAATGGGAACTTTGCTTCATCTCATGTTTGATGTAGCTCACGTTGATCATCATGACTTCAATGAACTAAATGAAGAAGCATTAGCGCTTTTGAGTTAGTTAGATAACTCTATAACCTAATGAGAATGGCTTGAACTTAACAAGAACATGTTTATCTAGTCAATAAAGCGCGAGTGTGAAGCTAGACATTCATGTTCTATAGTGCCAATAGAGCGCGAGTATGAGGTGCTATGCGAGATGTAACCTCTTTGTACTAAGTTGTAGCGTGAGTTGAACTTAGTATAAATGTTGCATGAGCTAAATTCTACACATGTGCATGTGAATTCATCATTGGTATCTAATTTCATTGTCACAATATTTGTTTAGGTGGAGAAGTGATCCCTAGTCATCTTTTAATTGAAAGTAAATCACCGTTTAGTAAGTTTCATCATTCTAATCACATTGTTAGCACTATTAGTTTAATCACCTATCTTTTGGGTTCGACCTCGGTTCACCCTAGTCATTACAAATGTTTTGATTGCCGTGACTTAACATAAGTGTTTGGATTCTTATTCGAATATTTTAGCTATATTTACAAGTCGATCAAATGGCGCAGTTGCCGGGGATAGGTTAATTAACTCGGTGCTAATAGATTGTTTAGTTTGTCTACTTTTCTTTACTTGACAGTTATTGCTTGTTTTGAGCTTGTTGGTGTTTATTTCTCTTGCCTTTCATTGCTAAGAATTTCCTTTAATCTTGCAGGCTTTTGAATGAACACAAGATTTAGGGGGCAAAAACACGTAGTGATTGAATCGACGTCAAGTGCTTCTCACCCAACCCTTAAGAGAGGAAGAGGTAGACCTCGCAAGAATCCTCCACCTCTTGCTTCTATTATTCCTCCAGTTTTCCAAGACCCGAGACCTCCACCACCAGGATTTAGAATGAACGATGAGATAGAGGACCCTCTCGCTCCTCAAGGGAACAACCGAAACTATAGAAGGGAATTCGAGGGAGAAAATCTTCCCGCTAGACAGAGCAACTTTGATGATCAACATCCTATACGGAATCCTCCCGCTCCTCAAAGGAATGTCAGAAATTATAGATACGATGACGAGGAGGATGAGAGACCCATTGGAGATTATATGACTCCCACTCTTGAAGGGAATGGCTCGGCTATTGTGCCTCCGGATGAGGATGCTTTTGATTTTGATGTGAGGTCCTCCTTAGTCCATATGGTGACCCACGATCAATACCAAGGAGTTGGGAATCATTCTACCCATTTGGCTAACTTTCAAGAATATTGTCGTACGTACAAGCCAAGGGATGTGCCCGCGCAATATGTCTATTTAAAGCTCTTCCCGTCTTCACTATACGGGGATGTGAAGGAATGGTTGCAAAACCAAGAGCCGGGATCGTTTAGGACGTGGAACGAGCTAGCAAATGCCTTTCTCTCCAAATTCTTTCCACCATCGAGGACTAAGAAATTCATTGATTTTATATTGACCTTTTCTCAAAGGGACAATGAGCTATTTCATCAAGCTTATGATCGGTTCAAGCATTATTTAAAGGAATGTCGTCACCACAACTTTCGAAGAGCGGATCTTATAAGATATTTCTATCTAGGTATGAGCAAAGAGGCCAAAGGCCAAATGGATACGGCTAATGGTGGTGCAATCATGGAGTTACCGGCGAACCAAAGATTTAAGGTCATAGACAAGATCGCTACTAATTCCGATAGATATCAAGGAGTCGATCACAAGAAAATGGCTAAGTCTAGAGAGGATTCTTCCAATTATGCGACTAAAGATCAGTTTAGCGATTTGGCAAAGAAGATGGAAACCATGATAAGCATGGTAAATGCTTTGGAGGTGTCTAAACCGAAGAATGAAAGGGAGAAGAATCCGGTCCAACCACCTTGTTTCTTATGCTCTAGTACGAGGCACTCTACGAAAGCTTGTCCCGATGGGAAATATGAAGATGATGATGATGGATATGAAGAAGCCCATTATGTGAATCAACAAAGGAGCTATGCTCAAAATTCTAGTCCTATTACAAGAAATTATGAGCCTCCGCAAAGAAGAATGGCCAATGACTCCAATTTTACTTCTAAGCCTCAAGGGCAAAATTCTTATCAAGGGAATTACCAAAGACGAGGGTACGCCTCTAACCAAAATCAAGGGCAAAATTCCTATTCTAATCAAGGTCAAGGTTCCAATCAAAATTCTCAATATTCCAACCAAGGGAATTATCAATGGCCCTACCAAGCCAAACCTCCTATAAACGACCAAGGGACCTCCAATCAAGAAAGACAAGCTCCTTCTAACACTCAAGATTGCTATGATGTCTATGATGGCGCAAATGCTAGAAAGTCAAAAAGAGAGCAACAAGAGAATGGAAATGCTTGAGAATCAAGTAGCTCAACAAGCCGTAGCATTGAAGCAATTTGGGAAGCTACCTTCTCAACCGGATGTGAATTCCACCGAGCATATCAATGCCATCACATTAAAGAGTGGAAGAGTCATGCCTACACCTCAAGGAAAACCGAATTCTAATGAAAAGGAGATTGAAGCGGAAGTTGCCAATGAAAATTCTGAAGTTGAACTTCAAACTCCCATGGAAGAAGAGAAAAAGGAGGAAGAACCGGTTTTGACAAGGAAATATGTGCCAATGATCCCTTTCCCTCAAAGGCTCTACAAAGGCAAGCTAGATGCTCACTTCCAACGATTTGTGGAGATGTTGAAGAAGTTGTATGTCACTCTTCCATTCCATGAGGTAATCACCCAAAATCCTACCTATGCAAAGTTCTTAAAAGATATTGTGTCTAATCGGAGAGTTATTGAAGAATCTAGCATGGTAGCCTTGAATGTTGAGTGTAGTGCTATTGTTCAAAGTAGAATGCCTAAAAAGATGCAAGATAATGGGTCATTTTCTATTCCTATCTCTTTAGGAAAGATTGACATCGATAGAGCATTGTGTGACTTGGGAGCTAGCATTTCTTTAATTCCCTATTCTTTGTTTGAGCAAATTGATGTGGGTGAACTCCATCCTACTATTATTTCATTGAAACTAGCCGATAGAAGTTCTAGAATCCCTAGGGGAGTTCTTAGGGATGTGCCTATTAAAGTTGGTAAATTCTTTATTCCCGTAGACTTCTATGTGCTAGAAATGGATGTTGAGCAAGAAATGCCCATTATTCTTGGTAGACCTTTTCTTAACACCGTTGAGGCGGTCATTAGATGTGGAGAAGGGTCTATTGAATTGAACATAGGGGATGAAAAGTTGAAATTTTTTCTGAAAAATGCCATGAAAGCTCCCACTTCATCTTTTGAATGCAATTTGCTTGATATATATTGTGAAATCTTGAGCTAACATCTTTTGAAAGCGAGGTCAAGGAGTTAGATGATTCTAGTATGCTCTTTACCTCACTAATGGATATAGAAGATGAGGAAATGTGTAACTTGAAATTGGCCAAAGGAGAACAATTATTGGATGCTCACGAAGGTGAAGGAGACCAAATGCCGAGAGGTAAGGAATTCGAAAGAGAGTTAAAACCTCTACCTTCGAATCTCAGGTATGAAATTCTTGGGTCTAATTCTACGCATCCCGTTATAGTTGTTGTAACCTTCAATGAGCATGAAACGTCCAAACTTTTGCATGTCTTGAAAAATAACAGAAAAGCTTTGGGGTACTCTATTGATGATCTTAAGGGAATTAGCCCTTCATTATGCATGCATACGATAAATGTTGACAAGAATGCAAAACCTTCTAGGGAGTTTCTAAAGAGATTGAACCCTAACCTTAGTGAAGTTGTCTTTAAAGAAATTACTAAGCTAAGAGATGCGGGAATCATTTATTTGGTCCCGAATTCAGAATGGTAAGCCCCATCCATGTCGTCCCCAAAAAGGGAGGACTTACGGTTGTGCAAAACGATAAGGGAGAGTTAGTCCCTACAAGAACCGTAAATTGATGGAGGATATGCATCGATTATAGAAAATTGAACAAAGCAACTAAGAAAGATCATTTCCCCATTCCTTTTATTGATCAAATGCTTGAGAGACTTGCCGGACATGAATATTTTTGTTTCCTAGATGGTTATAGCGGATTTCATAAAATTCCCATTTTGCCGAATGACCAAGGAAAAACTACATTTATATGTCCATATGGAACTTTTGCATTTAGACGCATGCCCTTTGGGCTATGCAATGCATCGGGAACTTTTCAAAGATGCATGATGTCTATCTTTAGTGATTACATTGAGAAATGCATGGAAGTTTTCATGGATGATTTCTCTATCCATGGAACTTCATTTGATGATTGTTTAACTAACCTTTCTCATGTTCTTGCTAGGTGCATTGAAACCGGTTTAGTGCTAAATTGGGAGAAATGCCATTTCATGGTTCAAGAAGGAATCGTGCTAGGACATTTGGTGTCTAGAAGAGGTGTGGAAGTTGATAAAGCAAAAGTTCAAGTTATTGAGCAACTACCACCACCAAAAGATCAAAAGGAAGTTAGAAGTTTTCTAGGGCATGCCGGTTTTTACCGGAGATTTATTAAGGACTTCTCGAAGATTGCCAAGCCGCTAACCCACCTCCTATGCAATGATGTGCAATTCCACTTTGATGAAGATTTCTTAGAAGCATTTGAAAAGCTCAAGAAAGCTCTTGTATCGGCACCCATAGTGCAACCACCGAATTGGGATCTTCCATTCGAGCTTATGTGCGATGTAAGTGACTTTGCTATTGGAGCTGTCTTGGGGCAACGAGTTGAGAAGAGATTCCACGTGATCTACTATGTGAGCAAGGTGCTTGATAATGCTCAGTTGAACTACACCACCACCGAGAAGGAGTTGCTAGCCGTGGTGTATGCCTTTGAGAAATTCAGGCCATATCTTGTTGGGTCCAAGACTGGTCTACACTGATCACGCCGTTATTAAGTATTTGATGACAAAGAAAGATGCAAAACCAAGACTTATTCGGTGGATCCTCCTTTTGCAAGAGTTCACTATTGACATCAAAGATAAAAAAGGGGTGGAAAATGTAGTAGCAGATCAACTCTCGAGAATTGACCTCCATGATTCCAAAAAGTTCTCAACACCTATAGGAGACTCTTTTATCGGATAATATTTTCTAAGTGTCAAAGATGATGCCCCATAGTACGCGGACTATGTGAACTATTTGACGTGCAACATTCTTCCGAATGACCTTGATCATAACCAAAAGAGGAAGTTCTTGCACGACGTTTCGAGGTATTTTTGGGATGACCCGTTCTTATACAAGCTATGCCAAGATGGGATTTATAGAACGTGTGTGCCCGAAGTAGATACAAAAGGAATTATAGCTTGTTGTCATTCCTCTTCTTATGGTGGTCATGGGTCCGCTTCCAAGACCACGGCTAAGATTCTTCAGTCGGGATTTTATTGGCCCAGTGCATTCAAAGATACGTATGAATTCGTTAAATCTTGTAACGAATGTCAAAGAACGGGCAACATTGCTAGAAGGGATGAAATGCCTCAGAAAGGTATATTAGAGGTGGAAGTGTTCGATGTATGGGGCATATATTTCATGGGACCTCTACCATCTTCACAAGGAAATTGCTTTATTCTCGTAGCGGTAGACTAGGTGTCTAAATGGGTTGAAGCCATAGCCTCCCCATCTTGTGATGCTAAAGTGGCGATAAAAATGTTTAAGAAAATTATCTTCCCAAGATTTGGAGTGCTAAGAGTGGTGATAAGTGACAATGGTTCCCATTCAAGGAGAAAAGATTCGAGTCCATGCTTAAGAAGAACGGGATATTCCATAGATGTTCTACTCCTTATCATCCCCAAGCGAATGGGCAAGTCGAAGTGTCAAACCGAGAAATAAAGAACATTTTGACAAAGATAGTTGGGAAATCCGGGAAGGATTGGGCGTTGAAGCTTGATGATGCCTTATGGGCTTATAGGACCGCTTTCAAGACGCTAATTGGAATGTCTCCATACCGTTAGTATAGGGCAAACCTTTCCATCTCCCAGTAGAGCTCGAGTACAAAGCCATGTGGGCTATCAAAGAGCTGAATTTCGATACGAAAGCTTCGGGAGAAAAGAGAATCCTTCAACTAAATGAGTTAGATGAAATCAGATTGGACTCCTACGAAAGTTCAAGAATTTATAAGGAGAAAACTCGGAGATGGCATGACAAGCTCATTCTGAAGAAACAGTTCTCGGTAGGAGACAAAGTCTTGCTATTCTACTCAAGATACAAGTTATTTCCCGGGAAGTTCAAGTCTAGGTGGTTTGGACCATATAGAATTCATAGAGTTTCAACGATGGCCACCTAGAGCTAGTTGACAACCAAAAGAATGTCTTCAAAGCAAATGGGCAGAGAGTTAAAATCTATCATGCTGCTTGATGAGACGTATTTATACGACTCATTTAGTCATTAAATCCCACCAATTACGACATTTGATCATGAGAACATTTACTTGTTAATGTCGTTTTGGATTTCAGGGCCTTTTGGAGTCCAAAGAGGAATCGAGCTTAAAAGAGGGCATTTTGTGCCAAAATCATCACAAGGAGTTCTTGACCATCTTATGAGCATATGACTCGAGGGATGCTCGAGAAAATTTGAGGTTCGCCCGAAGAAAATCGAGGGAGGCCCGAAATGGCCAGCACCTGCCGAGCCTCCAAGGCCCATAATCAATTCTCTCGAGCAAACCAGCCAATCTCACAATTCCGTCTCGACCAAAGTGATTCAAATAGCAGATATATTGGAAGATTTCACCTTTCCAAAGAAAATGCTCGAGGGGATTGGGAGTTGGCCCAGATTCAAGCAAGGCCCCGCGCGCGCTGAAGGACCAAAACCAAATTGCTTGAACAAACGGCCGAATCTGAGAAAACTGGCTCGACCAAGTTGTTTGGAATGCCCACTTTATCGGAGGATCTCAATTTTCAGGCCAAACGCTCGAGTAAAACTGCCCTTGGCCGAAGACCAAGCCATTTCGACTCATTCGAAGGCCAAAAGTGGGCCCCACTTCAAATCTCGGCTCGTCCTTCGAGGCACGCCACTTTTGCACATGCCAAGACCTCTTTGACTCATGCCACACCCCTTTGGCCAAGGAACAAGTCGGTTTATGCTTTGGCCCCTTCCAAACCACTAATGCCACTCAAACTTGAAGATCAAGTCTCATCCAAGGGCCTAGAATCTTCCTCATTCTCTATATATAGAGGCCATTGGCCCTTGTAATAAGACATTCGAAAATTTCACAAAAATCCATCCTTGTTACTCTTGTCATTTGGCTTGGAAATTGGAAAGTTCAACATCTCTCTACTCCTTCTTTCCCTACGCATTTTGGCTTCCAAATTACACACTTTGGGTGTGATTTGTGAATCTCTTTTATGCACCATAGTCATCTTGTTCTTACCATGAACATGAGTGGCTAAAACCCCACTTATTTGGGTTAGGGATCACATTCTTATGCTTTCATTTTGAGGCACTTACACTCAATGATATCACACATCCCACTAGTCCTTGTATATCATTATATGGATCAAAGGCAACAATACTAAAGTGGATGTCTTGCCACTAAGCTTGGTTGAGCCTAAGATCCTTATTGTGACATTCATTTGATGCTTTGCGGCAATAATGGATAGCACACATAGATGAGCAATACCTTTGCCGGATTGTTCCATCTAATACGGACTAGCTTAGAAGGTTGAAACCGTCCATAGTGAGGTGTGGAGCTTAAATGCTTTGGGTTGCCTATGGCACCACACTACTACCTAGTTCGGTAAAACCGTGGTGTACTACCTTTGCCGGAGTACTTTAGGTTGTTACCCTTGCCGGAACAACCACACACTATGGGATGTGAGATAGATCATTGAATGCCTATGATAAATGAAGTATAAGAAATGCCCTAAACCAAATACTCACTCTTTGATCACAAACCATTTCCTTTACTTTCATGCACTTGTACTTACATTCCAAACCCAATTTCAAAAAACCCCAAAAACTTGTACTTACTTTCCTTTACATTTGGTACAAGAACAACGAGTATTTGATATACTTCCCTTGGGTTCGACCCCTACTTGCTACTTTACTAGTTTACTAGTGAGTTCAAGATAGTGGATACTACAAATTTAGATTTGATATTGCACGATCACGACTAGTGCTTCATCACTGCTGATGGAAATCAAGACATGTTGGAAGCACCCTCGTGAATGCTATACGCAATACCGCTAGAGAAGGGATCCTGCTCGGGACTTCTCTTAGTGTGCTTCTTGTTATGAAAAGAATCAGCTCCGTCTTAGCCAAGACGTTAAACTAGGCTTGTGAGTGTTTCTCCCATTATCTTCAAAGTAAATCTATTTTGATTGGAGTCCTATTGCTTTGTGCAAGAATTGAGAATATAAACTATGCATGCGTGAATGTTTATGTTTGATGATCTATGTGCAATTGAAATGCTTTTAGCCCGATGTCTTCTTAACATATGCTTGGTGAATTTGATGCCTTGATAGGATACAAGTGTGGGGTGTTGAAATTTTGTGCAAGAGTGTTGATGTACGATTTGAATTTGGCTTAGAAATTTTGTCCGCAATTCCATGCGTTCGCACAGTTTCATTCGTGCGTTCGCATAGCAAGCCTTTTCTTAATTTCGTTGAGATCACATAGTCTCATGCGCTTGCACATAGTTTTTATGCCTCGGCACCCATTTGTGCATTCGCACAACCCTTTTGTGCGTTCGCATTATAAGCAAAATTTTTGTTCAAATTCTAAGTGTTGAGCTCGCATGATCTCATGCGCTCGCACACAAAATCAATGCATCGGCCCAGCACATTGCGTTCGCACAATTTCATTCATGCGACTGGAAATTTTCATGTGCTCGCACTCCCACTTCCATGCGCTCGCACACCCTTTGAAAAATTCGTCATTTTCAGTTCATGCGTTTGCACAAATCCTTTGTGCGTTCGCATGAGTCGTTACAGTATAAATTCAAAAATCAAATTTCAATTTCGATTTCAAACCCTAAATCCGAAATCGACCGACTCTCCTCCGACCCTCGGCCGACTCAAGCTCCGCCCGTCTATTCCGACCGTCGCCAGCTCCGTCCGACCTTCCGCCGATCGTCCCGACCGATTCCGACCGACCATCTCCTTCCCCGCCGTCCGTTCTCCCCAAGCCACTGTAAACCCTAAAAATCCCAAAATCCCCAAATTCTTCGAATCTCCTCCGATCCGAAAATGGTTAAGGTCTAACTTCCATCTTCCAAACCACCTTTCAAGGGCTTCTCAAAGAGCTTAGAAATCTTCAAGCCACAAATCTCCAAACCGTCCAAAGGAAAAGGGAAGAAAAGCAAGGAAAATGGAATTTTGTTCGTGAAGTCCGACTCTGAAGGACGGCATTATGGCCGCACTTCCGAGGATCCCACGAGATACTTTATGGCCCCCAGCTAGGTCAGTAGAGCCGATGGAGATTTGGAGACGGATACACCTCCGACTTCACCAAGCGTCGATGATCCAAATATATTCACGATGCCAAAGCCGTATGACTTTGAGAGCCCAATCCGGTTCCGCAATAGAAAGGATACGGTGTTGCATATGGCGCTTTCCAACAATGGTAAAAGGCATATCCCTCTCCCTTTTCTCGAAGTTGAGGCTTTGAGGAAGTTGAAAACTACTGATGAGATTAAGGAATTGCTTAGGACTAATGGCTTAAATTTTATATTTAGAGATGATCCGGGATCATATCATGAAGTCACTATGGAATTTCTTAGTTCGTTTAGCCCCGTGCATAAAATTGTTGAGGATGAGGAGGAGGAGAAGGTGAAATGTTGGAGGTTTGTTATGGGTAATTATCAGTGGGACTGATCCAGTTAAGGCCGATTTTTCCGAAAATTAATCGGCCATTTGATGACTTGATGGATTCCAATGCGGGTTGACCTATTAGTGTGTTTCTGGGTAAAATTATCACCAACAATCGACTTATTTGAAGATGGAAAAGCTCGGCCGTCGTCAACAATGGCGGACGGCGTCGGCGTGCTTCCTAGGGTTTTCCTGTGTTTGAGTTGAGAAGATGATGAATAGTTGTAAAATAATAACTTTTTTATTTTTTTTAACTAAACGCTTATAGTTTAAAATATTACAATTGGACTCATAATATGATAATATTTTAAAACTCATCCTCTTAATGAGTTCAATCCATCTATTGAAATTTTGGACCAAATTGGAAACATAATAATTAGTCTTAAAGTATTAAATTCAAGTTAAATTAAATTAGTATAATATTAAATAATACACCAGAATTGCTTATTTTTCTGAGCAGTGATCAATTATTAGTATTAAACAATGATATAATTGTTACTCTGCACAAAATTTAATACACCAGAATTGCACACACGTACACTACTCAGATCTCTCAATTTTTTCGAAAAATTTCTCTGTCGATCCAGTTAATTGTTTTTTTGTTTGAGTTTGGTACATGTATTGCATGGGTGTGAGCATTCTTGGATTTGTGTATTCAGCAGCTCAAGCCTGCAATGTGGCTTATCATTTGGGCGGCACAGACAAGAATAGCAATTAGCACAGTCAGTTCAGATGTATGATGTCATACTCTGGAGTTCATTGATTGTAGGGTACGCCAGTCATGGCAAAGGAAAGAAAGCGTTGAAGATGTATTCAGACTTCGTAAAAAAAATTTTGTCTGCCACCCCCTATTAAAATTCCTGGATCCGTCCCTGAGTGGGAGGTGGATGCCGATGTGTTGTGTGATTGGTTTAGACTACCTAGGGATGGTTTATTCCCTAAGGTAGTTGATGATGATGTGTTTAAGTTTCGGAAGAGGATTTCGGGGAATGATTATGCTAAGGAAGAGCAACACAAGTCCACTAGTATTCGTATACCCATATGGAAAGTTATTCACAAATTTTTAGCGGGTATTGTGTTTGTTCGCACTAATTATGGTAGGCTTGTGTCGAAGCTAGAAATGATGATCATGCTTATGATTGAGAGGGGACAAAAAGTGGATTGGTTATGGTGCATCACTAGGGGAGTTAGGGATAATCAACTCTTGTCTTCAAAGAACCAAGGATTGGGCGGTGGTTCCTTCGTAACGTGGATTGCAAGGAAGCTCAACTTCACATTTGGAGATATGGAGAGTGATAAGCTAAGGCTTACTCTTAAGAAAATGAGATCGAGACATATTTTGGGGAAAGGGCTGAATTGGAAAGATTGTGAGGGAGATGATGAGGGTGAGGAAGAGGATGATATTGATGATGAGGTTGACCAGGTTGCGGCCCGTGATGTTCCTTCCTCCTCACATGCCGTGCCTCCTCCCTTTAGTGATGCGAAGTTTGATCTTATTTTATCGCGCTTGGATGCCATTGCCTCCGTGCAAGATAAATTGGCGCGAGATCAAAGCTTCCTTGCCTCTTATGCCTCGAAGCACAACAAATGGGAGGAGAAGACCATGCTTGCTATTACCGATCATTTGGGTTTATCCTCTAGTATAGATTTTCCCCCTCGATCCCCATTTGTCCCTAGATCCCCTTTGCCTCCATCTCCACCCTTGTTTCCTAGTGCTAAAGGGAAAGAAAAAGTCGGTAAACCTTCTATGCTAGATAAGGAAAATGTGGAGGCTAGTCTGCGACAAGTCTTGGATTCAGTGAGGAAAATTCCCATGGGGGAGACTATTGAAAAGAGTGGAGATGAGGACAGCTTTGATTTGGATGATGAAGACAATGCCGCTGATCAGTTCATTATTGTACCCCATGGTGATATTGGAGTTGCTCCGGAGGATGAGCTTGGTGCCACAATTGACGACATAGATCGTGTCGGTGCTGTGAGAGCTGATGACCCTTCCACCGCTCCCTCTACCCCAGGTGAGGGCATCTCTATGTCAAACAAGGAGTTCTAGGAGAGGATAGCACTAGATTGGCATTTCTACATGTTATTGTGCTTATGATTTGCTTTTATGATTTGTTCACAATGATGAACTTTTTGGTGAAAATATTTTTGGATGTATACATGGTTGATCACTCTTATGATATATGTTACATTCTTGATATGTGTTGAAAATTGTATGATCATCTAAGTGCGTATCAATTCATTGGGTGAAAAAGATCTTCAGGCCTAATTTTTACATTGCCCAGCTCTGTGCGTTCACACAATGCATTCATGCGTTCGCATGCGCAGCTAAATTCCTCTTTACGCTGCGGTTGCATGAGTTCATGCGTTCGCATGTGGAATCCATGCGACTGCCTTATTTTGTGCGTTCGCACAGCGCAGTCCATGCGTTTGCATGCCCTTCAGAGGCAGTCTTTTGATAAAATTTTGAGTTGACTTGTATGATGTTGATACATTTACGATGATGATTTCCCCTACCTCGTGTGATTAACACTCTCATTCTTAGTTTCGTGTCTTATAGAAGAAAAAGGGGAATCATTACTCGAATCTTTTGTGCAAGATCAGTCGCCCAAGAACTAGGCACGCGAAACAACATCTCGTACTTTGAAATGGCTACCTCCAAACGAGAGAAGTTTTTCTTAACTTTCTCTTTGCTTTTCATTCTATTCATTGCTTAGGGACTAAGCAATTGCTAAGTGTGGGGTCGCCTATGTTTTGACATGTTTTGACTACATAAGATGTGTTTGCTTGCTTGACGTGCTTTAATGTGTGGAATCCAATCAACTCGCATGTTTCATGGAAAACACTTACATTACTATGAAATTCATCCAAAAATTTCAAATTATTAATGAAAACAAAAAGTCTAGGAAAGGCTACATTTTCAAAAAATTTCATCTCTAAATTCAACTAGTCGTGCATGATTTCACTTGATTGATCCTTTAGATGACTATTGCATTGGATTGTTGACTTTCATTCTCGAGGATCAAAGCATCTATTAGCACTTCTTTATCTTTTATTCTAAGCTTTTTCTTGTTGAGACTAAAGAGTTGATCTTTGAAAGCATAAAATCGGAAAAAAATATATAATTTTAAAACCCTTGCACACCATGATTGCCTTTAGGTGACCTTAGTGACCTTGCTTATCTTGTGGATTTGTCTTGTTGGTTTGTCATGCCCCATTTTTAACACGTAGCCCTTTGTCAAAGTTCTAAGTGTGGAGTCAAAATAGGGCAAAATAAAAATAGGCCCCAACAAAAAAATTACATGGTCAAAGAGGGCAAAGCCCCGATGATCAGTCGATATTTCGACTAATCATTCGCTACATTCGATGAAGGATTTCGCTCATTCTCCTGGAAAATTGTCTATATTTGATGTCTTTCTCTAGTGTTTCAGGTAAAATCGACGTATCATCGCTCCTTGGAGTCGAAATGTCAAAAGAACGGAAAGATCGATCGAAAAAGGCCAAAAACCAGAATTAAGCCAGCACTGCCCGTTACAAGCTCACCAGCCGTTACACACCAGGCTGTAACGGGTGTAACGGCTGTGTTTTCTACCCGAGTTTTCAGAGCCGCCCGTTACAAGAAGAGTAACCCGTTACACCCAGGCTGTAACGGGTGTAACGGCTATGAAACGCATCCGAGATTTGGGCTTCAACCGTTACAGCCGTTACACACTGGGCTGTAACGACTGTAACGGGACCGTCGGCTGAAAATTACGAATTTGTTTCTAAATTCGATTTTTGGGCTTTTCGGCCTTTTTAAACGGTCTATATAAGGAAACACGAACAGAATAGACTGGTTGTTGATTCTTTGGAGAAAAACCCTAACTTGGGAGAGAAGACAGAGCTTTCAAGCGTGAGGATCAACGAGTCAATCGTCTACGGTTTATTCGTTTCTCCCTTTCATATTACACTGTTTTTGGTTAATCGCCATGAATAGCGAGTAATCTTCTTTATTCCGGGATCCTACGGATCCCGTGCTATGTAACCCTAACTCTTCATATGATCAATTAAAGTTTATGTTTATGCAAGTCGATTATTCAATTTCAATGTGTGCTTCATATTATCGTTATATGCATGTATTTACATCAAAGGGTATGTTTGCATTGGTAGAGTGTATTTAGGTTATATGCCGAAAGGTGGATGGGCCCTAGGGATTAACCGGAATGCATGAAATGGATATTAGGTCATGTTACATGATTTGATAGGAAAACCATTATTTTAATAAATCGAAATCGTTGATAATCCGTGGATGGGCGGCGTTCAACGATGGAGATTGATCTAGACAATGATCCGTGGATGGGCGGCTTGTCTAGTGTTATTTCGGTTTTATTCCATATTCGATAGCATAAATATTTAACTTGCCGTGATTTCATGATTAGTGGGTTAGCACGGGTGAAGTAGGATTCTGGGATTCTTTCTCTGATAAAAACACAATATTTAATTTTTTGCAATTTAATTTCTGCACTTTTCACAACAAACCAAACAATTGTCATTCGGAATAGCTAAATAGGTCGCTAGTTACCTAGTACTCACACGCACTGCTCCTAGGATCGACCCTTGGCTTACCAAGGATTATAAATTTTGTTTGACTGCAATTTGACCCCTAAAACTAATAATTTGAAACCTATAAAGGGTTAAAAATACGCTTGTCAAAATGGCGCCGTTGCCGGGGAGCAGCGTTTAGTGTGATATTAGATCTAACTCGTGTAGTTTAGACTATTCCACCTTTCTTGATTTCTGATTTTTCTGTTGTGATTTCTTCGCTCACAATTTTTCTTGGTCTTTGTAGGTTCTACCTAGTTCATGCCAAGGAAAGCGCTCAAACAGAAAAAGCAGATTCAGATTTCAGACGACGAAACACCGGTCCAACGAAAGTTCAATCGTCAGGCCCAGAACGAAGCTCGGCAGCTACGAGCACTGAACATGAATTTCGCAGCAATGGCCTTTAATCCAGAGAACCCAGCCTTACTAAATGGAAGGGTCGAAGATGGACAGCCACCACGAGTGCAACAACTAGTGCGCAGAACTCTTGGGGATTACACTACTCCACACGTCACTGGATTTCAGTCCGCTATTGCACCACCTGGAATAGAAGCCAATACATGGGAGCTGAAAACCGGTCTCATTCAGATGGTGCAGAATAATCAATTCTCAGGAAGGATTAATGAAGACCCTCATCAGCATCTCAAGCGTTTCGTTCAGATGTGCAATACAGTGAAGACCAATGGGGTCCTTTCAGAGTCTTACTACCTCAGGCTATTCCCATTCTCACCGTCCGACAAAGCCAGCAGATGGCTAGATAGCCACGCAGAGGGTACATTTACTACATGGAATAGGCTTGCCGAAGCTTTTCTCCAGCAGTACTTTCCGCCATCGAAAACAGCCCATTTCAGGAACAAGATTATATCATTTCGCTCTATTGATGGCGAGACTCTCTACGACGCTTGGGAAAGGTACAAAGAGCTGACAAGGATGTGCCCACACCACAATCTAGAGCAGTGGCAGATTATTGATACCTTCTATCAGGGGATCGATCAGGGGATGCGTACCTTAATCAATCAAGCAGCAGGTGGGGGACTGAATCAAGTTCCGCTAGAAGACACCTATGATATTATAGAGCGAGCAGCCCAAGACTACCATCTCTGGACAAGTGACCGCGGTAATCCCAGGGACAGGAAAGGCGTGCAGGACCTCTGCCAAGCCGAGAGCACTAATGACATTGCTCGGTTGGCTGATTCAATGAAGATACTTGCCACCGAGATGCAGAATATGAAGCTAGCAAACGCCATGAAATCCTCAGACGTAGCTCTTGTTGGCGTATACTGTCAGATTTGCGGCTCTCCTTCTCACTACGCAGATAGTTGCCCAGTTGTCGGATCAGATAATGACAGTGGGAATCAAGAGGATGCAAGTTTTGTTGGGCAAACTAATCAAGGGACTGGTTTCGGGAACGGATCAACTGGCAACAGATGGGACAATCCCAACCGGAATCACCCTAACCTATCATACAAACCACAGAATCAGGCACCTACGAGTTTCCCCTACAAACAGCAGTAAGGAAATGCTCCGTACCAGCCGCGAGGGCAATACAACGTCCGACCTCAAGAGCAAAGCAACAACTCCTATCAGCTGAAGCCTCTGTACAATAACCAAGCACAAGGGCAGCAAAATCAGAACTCAGGAGGCTATTCATATCAGCCGCAGCAGCCCAAGCAACAGGAGACTAGCAAATCGTCTGGCCTGGAGGGCATGATGGCTAAGTTCATGGCAGATCAAGAAAGGAGAGCCCAAGAAGCAGATAGAAGAGCTCAAGAGGCAGAAAGGAGGGCTCAAGAGCAGGAAAGACGAGTGAAAGAGCTCGAACAGACAATCCGAATGATAGGAAATCAGGTTGCTCAACAAGCGGATTCAGCACATAGAGAACCTGGGAAACTCCCTTCGAAACTAGAGCATCATCCCAGGGAATCGGTGAATGCCATCACACTCCGAGGTGGCAAGCAACTCAAAATGATACCAGCTCAAACTACTCAAAATCCTGCAGAAAAATCAGCCTTGAATTCTGCACTTGATGAAGGTGAAACATCGAGGGAAGCTGAAAACCGAGAAGAAAATTCTGCGCAGACAGTGGAGCCAGCTCCTTACAAACCTCCAGTCCCATACCCTCAGCGTCTCAAGGGTTCTAGGAGAGACAAAGAATTCATGAAATTCATGGACAAGATTCGTACTCTCTACATCACTATGCCTTTCACTGATGCTATAACGCAGATTCCTACATACGCTAAATTCATGAAAGAGATCATGACTGGAAAGAGGAAAATAAATGGCACCGAGACAGTAGCTCTAAGTGAGGAGTGCAGTGCTGCCATGCACATTCCCATGCCGCCTAAGCTTAAGGACTCAGGGAGTTTTTCTATTCATTGTGATATTGGTGGTCTTACTATTTGTCGTGCTTTATGTGATTTAGGTGCTAGTGTGTCTATCATGCCTTATTCTCTGTATGCTAAACTGAATCTAGGTGACCTTTGTCCTACTAATATCTCTATTCGCCTTGCGGATCGTTCTTGCAGACTCCTGAAAGGGATTTTGAAAGACGTACCCGTCAGGGTGAAGAACATTTATATCCCTGCTGATTTTGTCGTGCTAGAGATATCAGAGGACACCGACATCCCGATTATACTTGGTAGACCATTCCTATACACTGCTAGGGTTGTTATTGACATGGATAGGGGTTCTATAGCTTTGCGAGTTGGCAGTGAACGTGTTGTCTTTTATTTACCTGACATGTGCAGAACTCCTAGTCTTCTTGCTGATTGTGATGTGTTAGACTCTGCTGATGTTGATCAGCCAATTTCACTAACCTCTATTGAGTCTTACAAGGTTGTACCAGGCTGCCCTATACCGATGGATGTCTACGCCATGAGCATAGAGGGTGCGGACGCAGCTGATGCCGCAGGAGACACAGGTAAGGAATCTTGCGCGGTAGAGCTGAAACCTCTACCTGCAAGTCTCAGGTATGAATTTCTGGGCCCTAACTCAACCTACCCGGTGATTGTAAATGCATCCTTGACTGATGTAGAGACCCAGAAATTGCTTGTTGTCTTGCGAGAACATAGACCAGCCCTAGGATATTCTATAGACGACCTCAAGGGGATTAGCCCAGATTTGTGCATGCATAGAATTAACCTTGAGGACGATGCTAGGCCTAGTAGGGATGCCTTGCGACGTTTGAACCCCAAATTGAATGATGTGGTTAAGAAGGAAATTCTGAAATTATTAGATGCCGGCATCATTTATTCTGTTGCTGATAGCAAGTGGGTTAGTCCTGTGCACGTTGTCCCTAAGAAGGGAGGTTTGACTATTGTACGAAATGAGCATAATGAATTGATTCCTACTCGTACTGTGACTGGTTGGCGTACGTGCATTGATTATAGAAAATTGAATAAGGCTACTCTTAAGGATCACTTTCTTTTGCCTTTTATTGATCAAATGTTAGAACGTCTAGCAAAGCATAAATTTTTCTGCTACCTCGACGGTTATAGTGGATTTTTCCAGATCCCTATACACCCCGAGGACCAGGAGAAAACGACTTTTACTTGCCCTTTTGGCACATTTGCTTATAGACGTATGCCCTTTGGTCTTTGCAACGCACCAGCCACATTTCAACGTTGCATGATGGCAATATTTTCTGATTTCTTGGAACATACCATGGAAGTATTTATGGATGACTTTTCGGTGTATGGTTCCTCATTTGATTCGTGTCTCTCTAACCTATCTGATGTTCTTCGTCGTTGTGTTGACACTAACCTGGTTTTGAACTGGGAAAAGTGTCACTTTATGGTGCAGGAAGGTATAGTTCTTGGACACATGGTCTCTCACAGAGGTATCGAGGTTGATCGCGCGAAGGTAGAGGTGATTGAAAAGCTGCCACCGCCTAAAGACGTAAAAGGGATCAGGAGTTTTCTTGGGCACGCTGGATTTTACAGGCGATTTATCAAGGATTTCTCAAAGACAGCAAAGCCGCTCACTGATCTGCTTTGTCAGGAAGCTGAATTTAAATTTACTGATTCATGTTTAAATGCTTTCGACAGTCTAAAAACCGCTCTTACTTCCGCTCCTATAGTGCAGCCTCCCGATTGGGAGCTGCCGTTTGAACTAATGTGTGATGCTAGTGACTTCGCAGTAGGAGCAGTTTTGGGGCAGCGCATCGACAAGAAACTACACGTAGTTTACTACGCTAGCAAGGTCCTCGCCGGAGCAGCAGTCAATTACACTACCACCGAGAAAGAAATGCTAGCTGTTGTCTATGCTTTCGAGAAATTCAGGCAGTACCTATTGTGTTCAAAGACCATAGTTTACACAGATCATGCTGCTATCAAGTATCTGCTGTCGAAGAAGGACTCCAAACCTTGTCTTATCCGATGGGTCCTCCTCCTCCAGGAATTCGACATTGACATTAGAGACAAGAAAGGTGCAGAAAATCTAGTTGCAGACCACTTGTCACGCCTCGAGTTAGGAGAGCTCGACCGCGAAGAGGACAAGCTCCCGATTAATGATTCTCTAACAGACGAGCAGCTGATGCACATTGACGTGGACGACGTCCCATGGTACGCAGATTTCGTCAACTTCTTGGCCCGCGGAATCCTCCCTTCCGACCTCTCGCACAACCAGAAGAGGAACTTTCTCTCCGACGTTAAAAGGTACTTCTGGGATGATCCTTTCTTGTATCGATTATGTGCTGACGGTCTCTATCGGACTTGTGTGGACGAGGATCAGATCCCGTATATTCTGGAACGCTGCCATTCATCCCAGTACGGTGGACATGGGGCTGGTTCCAAAATAGCCACAAAGGTTCTGCAGTCCGGGTTCTTTTGGCCTTCGCTGTTTAAGGATGCACATGAGTTCGTCAAAGCCTGTGATCAGTGCCAGAGGACTGGAAATATTTCTAAGCAGCAGGAGATGCCCCAGCAGAGTATTCTTGCAGTGGACCTTTTCGACGTATGGGGGATAGACTTTATGGGACCATTTCCATCTTCCTACGGTAATCAGTACATCTTGGTAGCAGTCGACTACGTTTCTAAGTGGGTTGAGGCAGTTGCTACTCCCACTTGCGACGCCAAGGTTGTTATAAAAATGTTTCAGAAGGTGATTTTCCCTCGGTTTGGAGTGCCCAGAACAGTTATCAGCGACGGTGGCTCTCACTTCAAGGAAAGAAATTTCGAAACACTGTTGAAGAAGTATGGTGTCTACCACAAAATTGGCACCCCTTATCATCCTCAGACTAGTGGACAGGTTGAGATCTCTAACAGAGAGATCAAGAGCATTCTAGGAAAGACAGTTTCGAGCCACAAGAAAGATTGGGCGTCCAAGCTAGACGACGCGCTGTGGGCGTAGAGGACTGCTTACAAAACACCTATCGGTATGAGTCCGTTCAGACTAGTCTATGGAAAAACCTGCCACTTACCAGTCGAATTAGAATACAAGGCATTATGGGCTATTAGAGAGTTGAATATGGACATGAAGGCAGCAGGTGAGAAGAGAATACTACAGCTACATGAGCTCGATGAGATTCGACTTGATTCTTATGAGAATGTTCGGATTTACAAGGAACGAACAAAGAAATGGCATGACAAGAGAATCGTGCGCAGAGAGTTCAACGAAGGCGAGCGAGTTCTTCTCTATAACTCCTGCCTTAGATTATTTCCTGGAAAATTGCGCACTAAATGGAGCGGCCCCTATACAGTAGAAAGAGCACATCCAGACGGGCATGTGGAAATCAGCGTTGAAGGAGGCAAATCAATGGTAGTCAACGGGCAACGCCTCAAGCACTATCACTTTCTGAAGCATCTTGCGCCTCCTGAAGGAATCCACGACAACCTACTTCTTGGGAAGGGATCTCAGCAAGGGACTTCCCGAGAATGCTCTTAATACCACCACCCTTGCTATGTCTCGCCAAGACGTTAAACTTGGTCTCTTCGGGGAGTAACCCGCGCTGTAAGTTTTCTTTCGTTGCTTTTGCATTGTACAATTTGTGTGTAAGCCATGCAGGAATCAAAGTGTGGAGTAAACGGCAAAGAAAAGAACTTTTTGAACCAGGAAAGCGAGCCGTTACAGCCGTTACACCCAGGACTATAACGGCTGTAACGGGCATGGATTATAGCCGAGTTTCCCAACAGTCCCGTTACAACCGTTACACCCGTTACACCCTGGACTGTAACGGTTGTAACGGGCATAAATTTGGTTCGTGATTTTTAGCCCACCCGTTACAGTCGGTTGTAACGGGCAGAACAGCTTTTTCGTTTTTCAAGCCTTTGAAACCCTAATCTCACGAAATACAATTTCCCAACTCCAAATTTCTCTCCGCCGCCGCCTCTCCCCAATCTCTGACTACCCACTTCACCACTAGCCGTCGGACCAATCCGACCATCCGTCAGCCCCACCACTTATCATCCCCGTCGACCATCTTCAATTCATCCGTCCACCTTCACCACTCCAAATCCCTCCTCCTCAATCTCAAATTCCGGCCACCCTCCACCCTCCTCCACCATGACTCGGCCGAATTCCTCTAGCCGCAACAACCGTCCATCATCCCGTGCTTCTCCTCCGAGCGCCTCCAGGGAAATTATTCCGGCACCACCACCCGCCCAAGCCCAAGTCTACCCGCAGGCTACTACCGGCCGCTTTGCGCCTGCGCCCCGAGACCGGTTTGAAAATATTCTGTCTAAGAAAACGGTACGACCCACTCTCGTCCCTTGCATGACCACTCTAGAGAAATTAGAATTGGGAATTTTGCCACAGTGTCGTCGCATGTTTATTGCATCTGGTTTAGACATATTTTTCACGCGCCGTCTATTGCCCACATATCCCTTGTTAGTGGAAGAGTTTATGGCGACGTTTGAAATTGAGGGTAGTCCATTGAGGGTGACGCACTGGAAATTTCAGTTTGGGAGGCGGCAATACACTATGTCCAAGGCCGAAGTTTGTGAGGTCTTGGGATTCCCCGTTGAGGGCTTTTGTGGGGAATACACTACTGAGGAGCGATATGAGTTTTGGAAGGCTATTTCTGGGTTTGATTACTACTTCCGATCCGGTTGGAGTTCTGCTGGGATCAAGGAGCCAGTCTGGAAGATTATTCATCGGTTTGTGGCTTTGAGCATTAATACTCGCTTTGAGGGCGCCACTGTGATCAACAACCCGGACTTTGATATCATGATCTCCCTCAGCAGAGGACGGCCAGTGGATTTCTTTTAGATCCTCATCGGAATGATGATGGTATGGGCCACATCGACTTCCAACAAGGCCATGGGCGGTGGTCTCTTTATTTCTGCGCTCGCCGAATCTCGAGGATGGGACCTTAGCTCACTGGAGGGGACTGACATGTACCTGCCCCTGAATATGGACCAAATTGCTCTCTACAAGTTTATTGGGCGAGACGGGCAGTGGACGCACAACCCCGAGCTCCCTGGTGGAGCAAAGAAACGACGCATTGATAGGGCTCAGGTCAGGGTAGCCTCCCCTCCGCGCGAGCCGGCACCAGTTCAGGAAGAGCAGCCTCAGCATGATGACGTCGATATGGACGAGGCGCACTCGCCTCCAGTCCCCAGCCACATCCCTTTTCCCCCTCCCCCTGGTGCTGCCCATTACCCGCTCACATACGACGAGCGTCTCACGCGCTTGGAGACCTGTCAGCAGCAGATTTTCGCCGCCCAGTTAGAGTTTCGGGACGACCAGAGAGCGATGATGACCTATCAGTGCCAGATTTTGGCCAGCCTTGCTCCCATTATTTCCACTCAGAGCCAACTTTCTGCCTCTCACAACCAGCTTCGGGATGATTTTGCAGAGTTCAGAGCGCAGACCTTCAGGGACCGAGACTGGGAGCAGGGTGCACTTTCTGCATTGCTCGCGCATGCCTCACTGCACTATCCCCCACCACCACGAGCTTCTAGTTTCCGCGCACCCCCTGCGCAAGCTGACAGTGTTGACCGGTTGTTTGGATCTGATGGTGACGCCGAAGACGATGGGGCCAGCTAGTTCCCCTTACATTTTCTTTATTTTGCTGATTTTCTTTTTACCATTTGTCAGTCTTTTTATGCATTTCATGTTCATTATTTGTACGCTGGCTTTTGGATATTATTCACTGCTTTCTTTTTATTTGATGTTTGAGTTATTCCATTATTGTTGTTCACCTTTACTCACATCATTCATTTTTCTATTCATCTCACGATTATCGATGCTAACTTATACCTTGTGCAGCTCTGTATTTTTATTCTCACTCTACAAGCTCACGGGTCGTATTTCACTCACCAGTCATCGCTTAATCTCTATAGACATCGCGTCACCACGCACGAGTGAAGTTCCTATGCACTTTTTCTTATTTTATATTTTTCGCTTAGGGACTAAGCTCGATTTTAAGTGTGGAGTGGGTAGCGCATAGTCACATGCATTGCATATCATATTCGCTAATTGTACATGCTCAACTGTCTATGTATTGCGATTGAAATTCTCGTTTTCTACGATACTCCTTGACTGATTGACATTATTTTGGATTCAAAATCTAGGACTTGAAATAGTTTTACTCGTATGTGTATTCTCTTGAGTCAGTATCATTGCTAACCCTCGCCTATCACATGTTTTACATATTTCTTAAAGCATGTTTAAGACTTGATATCAGTAGGCACCGTTTCAAAAACTTTCAAAAGCTTAAAATTGCATATCTTTTTCTAGGTGACCTTAGTACTAGTATATGGTTCTCTACCCTCGTCGTGATTTGCATGCACCCGCCTTTATTCGTACACTATGTCAAGCTTTAAGTGTGGAGTTAGACAATTGACCTTCAAGTTTTCCCCTCAAAAGCAAAGTTCTAAATTCTGGAAAATGGGTGCAACATTGGCCCCGAGCATAGTTGTTTATGAAAGAAAAAGCCAGTTTGAGAAAAAAAAATATATATATGCTTTTGTTGATTCTGCGAAAGAAGAAAATACCAAGGACCCGGTGAGAAAAGTCACCCCTGGTATCTGGAAAACAATCTTGAAACAATTTCTGCTCCCTTCTGCTTGGCGTAGTGTAAATCCACCTTTTCATTGCGTGCGAATCATAGCATATCTCGAGAATTCATATACTATAGTCTAAGGGACGATCCTCGTGCTTGCACTGAAATTTCCTATGCAATTTTTCGTACTATTTTTCAGAAAAATTCTTAAGCCAAGCTCCTCTTCTCTTACGGGTCATTGCCTAGTCCTTGGCACTTGAGAATGAGTTTTGCGCCAAGAGCCCGTGGACTATCCCTAGATAGAATAGGTGAATGGCGAGCATGTTTTGTGCAGCTGTTCTCGTTCTTATCTCGTTGCTATAGAACTATTTAGAACTTGTGATGAGGCGTTTGTTAGTCGTGTGTACTGACCGTTTGAATACATAACTCGCTTAATCTATGATTGTCTGAAACTTTGATGAAGATGTTTGTCTTGAAGTTGAGGTAACACGATGAATCCGAGGTATGACATGACTTTACTGTGACTCGTTGAGCATCATGCATGCATGCACGTTAGTTGTATAGGGGATTTGTAGGTAGTCCCATTCCTGAAAACCTTCACGAGACTATACTCGTCCTACTAGGGCAGCCTATAGGTTTAAAGGCTTGATGCATATGCTAAATGCATTCGTGTCCTCTACGACAGTGAGTTATCTCTTTATTTTTATGTCTAGTTAGAATTGATCACGTGTCACTTGAGTAGGTAGTTCATGGTCATGGAACATTGCATCCTCCCATGTGTTTATTCTGCCATATTTTCGACATTTGTTCGGGACGAACAAATCCTAAGTGTGGAGTGTTTTGATCAGTCGATATTTCGACTAATCATTCGCTACATTCGATGAAGGATTTCGCTCATTCTCCTAGCAAATTGTCTATATTTGATGTCTTTCTCTAGTGTTTCAGGTAAAATCGACGTATCATCGCTCCTTGGAGTCGAAATGTCAAAAGAACGGAAAGATCGATCGAAAAAGGCCAAAAACCAGAGTTAAGCCAGCACTGCCCGTTACAAGCTCACCAACCGTTACACACCAGGCTGTAACGGGTGTAACGGCTGTGTTTTCTACCCGAGTTTTCAGAGCCGCCCGTTACAAGAAGAGTAAACCGTTACACCCAGGCTGTAACGGGTGTAACGGCTATGAAACGCATCCGAGATTTGGGCTTCAACCATTACAGCCGTTACACACTGGGCTGTAACGGCTGTAACGGGACCGTCGGCTGAAAATTACGAATTTGTTTCTAAATTCGATTTTTGGGCTTTTCGGCCTTTTTAAACGGTCTATATAAGGAAACACGAACAGAATAGACTGGTTGTTGATTCTTTGGAGAAAAACCCTAACTTGGGAGAGAAGACAGAGCTTTCAAGCGTGAGGATCAACGAGTCAATCGTCTACGGTTTATTCGTTTCTCCCTTTCATATTACACTGTTTTTGGTTAATCGCCATGAATAGGGAGTAGTCTTCTTTATTCCGGGATCCTACGGATCCCGTGCTATGTAACCCTAACTCTTCATATGATCAATTAAAGTTTATGTTTATGCAACTCGATTATTCAATTTCAATGTGTGCTTCATATTATCGTTATATGCATGTATTTACATCAAAGGGTATGTTTGCATTGGTAGAGTGTATTTAGGTTATATGCCGAAAGGTGGATGGGCCCTAGGGATTAACCGGAATGCATGAAATGGATATTAGGTCATGTTACATGATTTGATAGGAAAACCATTATTTTAATAAATCGAAATCGTTGATAATCCGTGGATGGGCGGCGTTTAACGATGGAGATTGATCTAGACAATGATCCGTGGATGGGCGGTTTGTCTAGTGTTATTTCGGTTTTATTCCATATTCGATAGCATAAATATTTAACTTTCCATGATTTCATGATTAGTGGGTTAGCACGGGTGAAGTAGGATTTTGGGATTCTTTCTCTGATAAAAACACAATATTTAATTTTCTGCAATTTAATTTCTGCACTTTTCACAACAAACCAAACAATTGTCATTCGGAATAGCTAAATAGGTCGCTAGTTACCTAGTACTCACACGCACTGCTCCTAGGATCGACCCTTGGCTTACCAAGGATTATAAATTTTGTTTGACTGCAATTTGACCCCTAAAACTAATAATTTGACAACTATAAAGGGTTAAAAATACGCTTGTAAGCCCCGACCAAAAACTCTCTTGATGATCACGAGAAGTTTTGCTTCAAAAATGATACAAATGCCGGGAGTTAGGAAGAAAATTTCTTCCTCGAAAGCATTTGTAGGCCAAAGGCCATTTGAAAAATAAAAGAAAAAAAAAGAAAAAAAGAAGCACTTAGACTTGACAATCGGCTATTCCACCATCCTATAGCATGAAAACCAATGAGGTAATTGATACTTCCTAGCAAGAATTCACCAAGGGACGAACCTCGTATTCTTTTATACTTAGGCATGTTATGACTTGCAAGAATATACAAAAAACTGTAATGTTGGAACTCCTCTTCTCTTACGACTAAGTGACCTTTGCGTCCTAGGCTTTGAGAATGAGTTCAAAGCTCACAAGCCAATGGACTAGCCTCCTTGCTAGCATTGGTGAGTGATCCAACAAGATTTCTTTGCGACTATTAGATTGTTTTCTTGAAGTCACTAATATAGAAAATGACTAGAATCCTTGATTAAAGACTTATTGTATTTGCTTTGATTTGCTTGAATGTCCTAGTTCATGAATTTCCACAAGGATTTGAAGAGGTTTCATGTAGTGATTGAAATGCACATATCTAGTTGAATACATTATGAACTTCATGAAAACACCTTGCCTAGTACTTTGACAATTGTGAATTTAAAATGCCTAATTAGATGATTGTTCTTTTTGTGGGATTTGTGAGTTCCCTTGTTTGAAAACTCTCAGGAGACTACAACTCCTCCACTAGGGTAGCCTAGGGGTTTAAAGGCTTGGTGCATTCGCTAAATGCACTTGTGTTACCTACGAAAGTGGTCAGTTAAAGGTAGATTTGTTTCTTACTGTTTTTAGTTAGTCTTCGTGACCATATGGAGTTTTTCTTTGAACTGAATGATGAAATGCATTATTGTTGTTGATCTCTATGATTAGTTTGCTCAGGACGATCAAACTTTAAGTGTGGGGTGATTTGATAGCGCTAATATATATGCAATTTAGGCGACCTCTATGCTTAATGTTTCGATCATTTTATTACGATTTCACTTGCTATTTGATGTGCTTTGTGGTTATTTTCAGGCAAATTACAAGGTTTAAGCTGAGAACACAAGTTGGCAGTGATTTTGGAGCAAAACTGAGTATTTTGGAGCAAGGAAACACAAATTGAAAGTCGGAGCGCAAACTTCCCAAAGCATGCGCTCGCATGAATCAAAGTGTGCGTTCGCATGCACGCCTACTTCATCGCTTTGCCAACCTTCGCCACATTCATGCGTTCGCACAATCCATTTCATGCGAACGCACAAACCGGAGCCGACGCATAAGAATCCCTTGCGCTCGCATTCTTTCAACTTCCCAGTCCGCATGAGACCATGCGAACGCATGGCCGAAAGCATGCGAACGCATGCTGTCGCGGATGTTATAAAACCCAGATTTTTTTAGAGTTTTGGAGAGACCTTTTTGCACTGATTTTGAGGAGCCGCCAGCACGAATCCCTAGGAGAGAAGCACTAATTTCGAGGTTGATTAAGTGAAGAAGAAGACCAACAACAAAGATCCTCCATTACTCTTGAATCTCCATATTGGTTTTGAGGTTCTAAACCCTACTTTTCATATGGGTGTTTCCATCCTTGTTATTGATTTTGTTTGTAAACTCACTACGAGTGAGTAGTGACCTTGGTTGGGGATTATGGATCCCCTAGACATGTTTGTGACGTTGTGAATATAATTTATGCTAATGTTGAATGAGTTTGCACATGAATCTTCTTCATTTGAACTTAATGTTTAGAGTTGCCCATAAGGTGTTTGTGACATGTCCTCAATGGGAACTTTGCTTGATCTCATGTTTGATGTAGCTCACGTTGATCATCATGACTTCAATGAACTAAATGAAGAAGCATTAGAGCTTTTGAGTTAGTTAGATAACTCTATAACCTAATGAGAATGGCTTGAACTTAACAAGAACACGTTTATCTAGTCAATAAAGTGTGAGTGTGAGGCTAGACATTCATGTTCTATAGTGCCAATAGAGCGCGAGTGTGAGGTGCTATGCGAGATGTAACCTCTTTGTACTAAGTTGTAGCGCGAGTTGAACTTAGTATAAATGTTGCATGAGCTAAATTCTACACATGTGCATGTGAATTCATCATTGGTATCTAATTTCATTGTCACAATAATTGTTTAGGTGGAGAAGTGATCCCTAGTCGTCTTTTAATTGAAAGTAAATCACCGTCTAGTAAGGTTTTAATCTCACTTTTGGATTGAAAATTCCACCCCCAACCTTAGACATTCTAATCACACTGTTAGCACTATTAGTTTCATCACCTATCTTTGGGGTTCGACCTCGGTTCACCCGAGTCATTACAAATGTTTTGATTGCCGTGACTTAGCATAAGTGTTTGGATTCTTATTCGAATATTTTAGCTATATTTACAAGTCGATCAGTTAGTCTCATTCTAAGGTTTGTCTAAGTTCGTCCTTAGAAATAGACAAACTTAGGACGAATTTAGACTAACTTGGGACGAACTTAGAAAAACCTTAGACTGAGACTAAAGTTTTTCTTTATTCGTCCCAAGTTTGTCTCGTTAGTCTCATTCTATGGTTTGTCTAAGTTCGTCCTTAGAAATAGGCTATCTTGGGACGATCTTAGACAAACCTTAGAATGAGACTAATGTTTTTCATTGTTCATCCCAAGTTAGTCTCTTTAGTCTCATTCAAAGGTTTGTCTAAGTTCGTCCTTAGAAATAGACTAACTTCGGACGAACTTAGACAAACCACAGAATGACACTAACGTTTATCTTTGTTCGTCCCAAGTTAGTCTCGTTTGTCTCATTCTAAAGTTTGTCAAAGTTCGTCCTTAGAAATAGGCTAACTTGGGACGAATAATAGACTAACTTGGGACAAACCTTGACAAACTTGGACAAACCTTAGAATGAGACTAAAGCTTGTCTTTGTTCGTCCCAAGTTAGTCTCGTTAGTCTCATTCTAAGGTTTGTCTAAGTTCGTCCTCAGAAATAGACTAAATTGGGACGAACTTAGACAAACCATAGAATGCGACTAACGTTTGTCTTTGTTCGTCCCAAGTTAGTCTCGTTAGTCTCATTCTAAGGTTTGTCTAAGTTCATCCTTAGAAATAGACTAACGTGTGATGAACTTGGACTTACTTGGGACAAACGTAGACAAACCTTAGAATGAGACTAAAGTTTGCTTTGTTCGTCCCAAGTTAGTCTCGTTAGTCTCATTCTAAGGTTTGTCAAAGTTCATCCTTAGAAATAGGCTAACATGAGATGAACTTAGACAAACCTTTGAATGAGACTAACGTTTGTCTTTGTTCGTTCCAATTTAGTCTCGTTAGTCTCATTCAGAGGTTTGTCTAAGTTCGTCCTTAGAATTAGACTAAATTGGGATGAACTTAGACAAATATTAGAATGACACTAAGGTTTTGTCCTTAGAAATAGATTAACTCTGGACGAACTTGGACTATCTTGAGGCGAACTTAGACAAACCTTAGAATGAGGCTAAAGTTTGTCTTTGTTCGTCCCACGTTAGTCTCGTTTGTCTCATTCTAAGGTTTGTCTAAGTTTGTCATTAGAAATAAACTAACTTTGGCCGAACTTACACAAACCATAGAATGAGACTAACATTTGTCTTTGTTCGTCCCAAGTTAGTCTCGTTAGTCTCATTCAAAGGGTTGTCTAAGTTTGTTCTTAGAAATAGGCTACCTTGGGACGAACAATAGACTAACTTGGGACGAACTAAGACAAACCGTAGAATGAGACTAACGTTTGTCTTTGTTCGTCCCAAGTTAGTCTCGTTAGTATCATTCTAAGGTTTGTCTAAGTTCATCCTTAGAAAGAGACGAACTTGCAAAAAACTTATACAAACCTTAGAATCAGACTAACGTTTGTCTTTGTTCGTCCCAAGTTAGTCTCGTTTATCTCATTCTAAGGTTTGTCTAAGTTCGTCCTTAGAAAGAGACTTACTTGGGACGAAATTAGACAAACCTTAGAATGAGACTAACGTTTGTCTTTGTTCTTCCCAAGTTAGTCTCGTTAGTCTCATTCTAAGGTCTGTCTAAGTTCGTCCTTAGAAATAGACTAACTTGGGACGAACTTAGACAAACCACAGAATGAGACTAACGTTTGTCTTTGTTCGTCCCAAGTTAGTCTCGTTTGTCTCATTCTAAGGTTTGTCTAAGTTCGTCCTTAGAAATGGACTAACTTGGGACGAACAATAGACTAACTTGGGACAAACTTGGACAAACTTGGACAAACCTTAGAATGAGACTAACGTTTGTCTTTGTTCGTCCCAAGTTTGTTTTGTTAGTCTCATTCTAAGGTTTGTCTAAGTTCTTCCTTAGAAATAGACTAACTTGGGACGAACTTAGACAAACCATAGAATGAGACTAACATTTGTCTTTGTTCGTCCCAAGTTAGTCTCGTTAGTCTCATTCTAAGGTTTGTCTAAGTTCATCCTTAGAAATAGACTAACTTGGGACGAACTTGGACTAACTTGACATCCTGATCATCTTGTCCTCGGAGGAAGAATCCAATAGAATCCTCGCTCATCCGATGCGAAAAGTGGGACAATCCTTGTTTCGGCTATTCAGATGGACTGCTGACTTCCACCACCGTAAGGAGTCCACAGTCACCACTACATGGGTAAAGCTCCTAGGTTTACTGACCAACTTATTTGATCGAGGTTATATCTCGTCTATCATATCTACTTTTGCCAGATTTTTAGCTATTAATGAAAGAACTCGCATGGTTTCTAATCCCAGTTTTGCCAGAGCATGCATTGAACTTGATTTGACTAAACCTATTCCCAATGAGGTCTGGGTGGGTTACGGAAATTCTCAGGGTTATTGGCAGGATATTACGTATGAAAGCAAACTGATGTATTGCTCTAGATGCGAATTACACGGGCATGACCTTCCCGGCTGCCGGAAAGTCAAGATGCCTGAGCCAATGCCGGTGCAACCAGGCAAACAATCAGGTTCCGATCAGACAGTGCAACCTGCTCCAGATCCAAAATTAGCGCACTCTCGAACGAACAATCAATCAGATCCGAAAATCTCGCAACCTCGAACGAACAATCAGCCAAGGGAGTGGATTGTAGTTACAAGCCGAAAAAGTCACAACGGAAAGGAGATTATCTCGCATGATATGGAATCAGATTGGGAGAATCCACTCCCAATCAAATCCAACCCTGATCTAGGTGTTGTTTTGGCAACGACCTTGTCTCCAAAATCTATAGAGAATATCATCCCTGGGGATGCCAGTGACGTCGTTTTTCCCCATGCAGATGCTCATGTAGATAATCACACAATCCAAAAATTTGATAGCCCAGCTACGAAACAGGCCCAAACCAAAGCCACGCCCCAACATCCTACCTCTCCCCAAGGTGTCAAATCCTTTGCCCAGATCAGAATCCTGAAAAGGACCAAAAGCCTTGGTGAATTAAACCGGAATCAGTCTAAGGAGATGGAGCCGGCTGTCACATAACTAGCCCTGGAATTCAAAGAGCTGGCTGAACACATAGGTAGAATGCGCGGGCAGCCTTCTGCTGGTGGGGATCACGTAGATCAATGAAGAACATCCTCTGTTGGAACGCTCGAGGAGTGTGTAACCCAGGTACTATCGATTATATCAAAACCATGTTAACATCTCACAATATCTCTGTTTGTGGTTTTCTTGAGACTAAAGCAGGCCCTGATAAGCTGTCTAATTTTGCAAATTCTATTGGCTTCAATAACTTCGCCGACAATGGCATGGGGGTGTCTAAAATCTGGGTTGTTTGGAAAGATGGCATTACAGTTAATGTCAAAATAGCCTCCGCTCAGCATATCACTGTTGAAATTGATCCGGGACCGAGCATGATGACCTTCCTCTGTTCCTTTGTTTATGTCGCAAATGATCGTAATGATCGTCGTTTGTTATGGGAGGAGTTACTCGATATTTCTTATGATTTGCCTCACCCGTGGCTTGTCATGGGGGATTTTAATACGATCAGCAGTTGGACTGAGAAAAAGGGCGGTGACCGTAGTGATGAAAGGTCCATGGCAGAGTTTAATGACTTCCAGGTGCAGGCGGGTTTAAGTGATGCTGGCTTTGTTGGCAATAATTACACCTGGTGCAATAACCAAGAAGGTGATGCGCAGATCTGGGTTTGTCTGGATAGGTTGTTGATGAACGGGCGCGCTATGGCAACTCTTTCTGACCTCCAAGTTCATCATCTGGCTCATGTTGCATCCGACCATTGCCCTATCCTCATCTCGTTAGGGGAGAATGTTAGGCGGCGGGGCACGTTCAAATACCTTCATGTGTGGCATGAGCATCCAGAGTTCCTGAATACTGTCAAAGACTCCTGGCAAACGGATCAACATTAAAATCCTATTTTAAATTTTGCCATCAAGCTAAAGCATCTCAGGCAGAGGGTTCAAACAGTGGAACTGGATCACCTTTGGGAACACTAGGGTGCGCACCCAACATCTTCTAGAAAAAATTTCCTCCCTTGAAGGCTCTCTCCAGGACAGATGGCACTCTGATATAGAAACCGAGCTTGTTCAAGCTAAACATGATCTCCAAACTACCCAACGACAGTATTACTCTGTCCTGGCAGACAAGGCTAAAGCCCAGTTGCTATAGAATGGAGACCGTAACACTGCAATCTTCCATGCCATGATCAAAGTGCGGCACAGGGCTAACCATGTCGTGATCGAACGAGAGGATGGTTCTATTACTTCTAACAGGGATGAGATTGGCTCATTGGCTCTGCAGCATTTCCAGTCCCGTCTGTCTGAGTTCTTTATAACCCCTTCACCGAAGGCTTTTGATCATATTGATGCACAGATAACTGAGGACGATAACGCCCATCTCATGACCATCCCGGATAATGAGGAAATATGGCAAGTCATTTACGGCATGAACCTTGCTAGTGCCCCGGGACCGGATGGTTTTACGGGCCATTTCTACACCCACTGTTGGCAGATCATTAAAGAGGACCTTTGCAAAGCCATAGATTGTTTCTTTAATGGAATGCAACTCCCTAGTTCGGTCACGGCCACCCATCTGGTGCTGCTCCCCAAAAAGCCAAATGTTTACACAGTTGATCAACTTCGCCCGATTAGTCTCTGCAATTTTCTTCACAGGATTATATCAGGCATTCTAAACACAAGGCTATCCAAGGTGTTGTCTACCATCAACACTCCGGAGCAAGCCGGTTTCATGCCAGCCCGCGGTGCAGTGGAGGCCATTACTCTCGCCCATGAACTCACGTGCCATATTAATAAGGGTCGTACAGGTGGTAACGTGATCATGAAGATTGATATGGCTAAAGCGTACGACAGAGTGATGTTCCCTTAAGTGGCATGTATTTGGCAAAACATAGCTTAGACAGTTGGAGCAGGTGTTCAGGGGGAGTTCGAACAATATCCTGGTACTCTTGTACAGCGTGGTCAAGACGCAAGGATATTCCTGGAAGATATTGGACTACGAAGATCTCGTCAATATGATGACGGCCAACGACTTATTCGAGTAGTAGATATTCGAATGAATATCTACATCAAAGCGGCAAGCTTATTTGGGCAAGAAGACTTCGGATTATCTTCCAACCGATTTAAAAGATATTCATCAAATATCTAGGAATATTTCCTAAATATTTGATGGGATTATCTTGTGCGAATTAGGGTTTCGCTCGAGCATATAAATACAATGCAAGGGCAACCCTAATTCTCATCTCTTTCAAAGATCAAATATACACGAGCATATCCTGCTGATTGGAGAAGAAGAAAGTGACGGCCGGCTGTGTTTCCTCATTGAGAATACACCGGTGCAAGTGCACTCTGTTCAAGTGCAACACAGACTGCCTGAAGCGTATCAACTGCCGCACACAACGAAGGTAAACAAGCTTTCGAGAGAAAGCATCCGAGCTTCTGGAGAAGGTCGAGAACGTTCAGACTGTAGGTTCTGAACGAAGGGGATCGAGGGGAACTGCGGTGAACCTCGGTTGCAAATCTGAGAGACGGAGTATTGAGGATAGGCTGTTACAAGGTGTAAGTGTAAGTCCCTGTGGAATTCCTATACTCGTAATAAAGATTTGCTGTCCCTTTTCGGGTGTGGGAAACACCCCAGAGTAGGCGGAGCCGAACTGGGTTATCAGTCTGTGTGTCTCTACTACCTTTATCTGTTTGCTGAACTGTTGTGATAAGAGTTCAACCTCTGTGTGTTAAACTGTTGTGCAAAGAGTCCCAGGTCTGTCGCAACAGTACCGTGGACACAAGCTTGAACAGGGGACATAATTTCAATTGGTATCAGAGCAAACACTCGACACACTGAGTGGGATCCTGAACTGTTCAAGATGACTCTGAAAGAAGGACAAAGCATCACCAGGAAGGTAGTGTTGAGGGATTTAACTATGCCACCTGGAAGCCCGTGATGAGATCATTTCTGAAATCACTAGACGAGAGGGCCTGGAAGGTAGTGTTGAGAGGTTGGACTGAACCCACGATGAATAACCTCACTGGAGAGCCGGTTTCAAAACCAGAAGCTCTGTGGACAGAAGACGAGGATAAAGCTTCCATGGGAAACTCAAAGGCTATGAATGCAATCTTCTCAGCAGTGAATGAAAACGTCATGAAACTGATCATCAGCTATGAAGTCGCCAAGGAAGCATGGGACATTCTCCAGACAGCCTTTGAAGGTACAGACAAGGTTCGCAACTCTCGCATGCAGGCTGTTACAACCAAGTTCGAAGAGATGAAAATGAAGGAGGATGAGAATATCTCTGACTACAACACCAGAGTTCTGGAATTGTCCAACGAGGCGTCTGCACTGGGAAAACCTATTGATGAAGAGAGATTGGCCAGTAAGATCTTGAGATCACTTCCTCCAAGATTCGCCATGAAAGTCACTGCCATTGAGGAAATGCACGACATCACCAAACTGAAGCTGGACGAACTGATGTGTTCTCTCAGAACTTACGAGATCAATCGTGATTTCCAAACCAGTGAGCAGAAAGGAATCGCCCTTAAAGCAGACATGACGGAAGATAAACTGGACGCAGGCTGCACCACTGAGCAGCTGGCTATGATGGCACAAAATTTTGGAAGAATGGTGCGGAAAATCAACAGACGCAGTCCAGAACAAGGTCAGTCTTCATCAACTGGTTACAGAAACTGGAAATCCAGCAGGCCAAGGTCAAGCGATTCGAGGTAAGACTCGTCTGACAAAGTAAAAGAAGAGATTCAGTGTCATGAATGCAAGGGTTTTGGTCATATTGCTTCACAATGTGCAAACACTCTCATGAAGAGAAAGGCAATGGCTGCTAGCTTCAGCGACAGTGAGTCAGACGAAGAGAAAGAAGAAGGTGAAACCACCAACTTTGTGGCCTTCACTACAACTCTGGGTGAATGCAGCAGCACTGGTGAAACAGTTCCATCTCAGCAGGAACTCCCAGCTGAATACCCTTCAGACAGTGATGTTGAAGAACTCACACAGGAGTCTCTCGCTCAGACATACAAAGATCTATATGGGAAGTGGCTGCAACTGGTCAAGATCAATAAAAAGCTGAATGACACAATTGCTAGCGTCTCTATAGAAAAAGAAAAGGTCTGGCAGGAGGTTGAGATTCTACTAACACAAAAAGCAGAGCTCGAATGCACGGTGGACTCTCTGAATACTCAACTGGCTGAGATAAAACAGGAAAAAGTGGATCTCCTTGCTCAGAGAACAGAACTCCTGGGGACCGTCTCCTCACTGAAAGTCGAAATGGATTATGACACTCATCCTGGAGGCATGACGGGTCTAAGAAAAACCATCACAGACCTGAAACGAAAAGAAGTGTTCCAACTGAGGAGGGTAGAACAGCTGGAACTTCAGCTAAAATCTAAAAAGATTGATCACTTTGACACGACGGAGGAACTCAATCGCCTCAAACAGTCGGTAAGAATGCTTAACTCTGGCACCAAGAACTTAAATGATATTCTTAAATCTCAGAGAATGGAGTCCGGACATAGAGGATTGGGGTTCACAGGAGAAGGCAGCTCCAAAGGCACTATGTCTACTAAAGCAAGGCCAGTGTCTGAACAGATGCCAGAACAGAAGGTGAGACAGCACCCGAGACAGAAAGTGGATTTGTCCCAAGATCAGTCCAAAGGAAACAGCCGAGCTGATCACAAGGAGATGGAGAGAACACTCAGGGGTGGAAAGACTCGTGGAACTCCTGTCCAACGTAGAGATTTCTCACCAGTAAGGCCAAGGGGAGAATGGCGCACCTGCTGGTATTGCAATCAGATGGGACACATTAAACTAAAGTGTCGCCTATTTTTATCCGAATGACGTGCTTTCCAGCAACGAACCACATCGCAATAGAAACAAGTCTGGGTTCAAAAGGCAGACCGAACCGTTTGCATGGTAGCCTGTTACACCTCAAACTACTTATCGCATGATAATTGGCTCTTCGACAGCGGATGCTCCGCACACATGATAGGTAACTCTCAATATCTTACCCACATTAGACCTGTTGAGCACATGTGGTTTGTCACCTTCGGGGATTGTGAAAAGGGTCAGGTGATCGGCTGTGGGACATTGATGGTTCCGGATCTCCCTGCACTCAAGAACACCCTTCTTGTGAAGGGACTGACCAGGAATCTTATCAGCATCAGTCAACTATGCGACGATGGACACTATGTGTCATTCTCCAGCTACTCGTGTCTTGTTCTAGACCAGAATGGTGATACGCTGATGAAAGGAAAAAGGGATGCCAACAACTGCTATACTATTAGGGTGGGTCTGACAGAGTCGATGAACAATGTGCATTCGCACCATGGCCAGCAACCGGTTGCTCTCCCATGTGCATACGCACAACCTAGCTTTCTGCGAGGGGGAGTGGAGAAGACCTTGCACACAAGGTCTGATTGTCGATGCGCACAAATCAAGGTTGCCGGGTGTCCCAAGAAGCCGTTGAATGTGCCTGGCCCCGTACAAGGAAATATGAATGCTCACGAAAGATGGTAACTCTGAGGCAGCATACTTGTGTGAAACCATATGGCAGGTCACGGAGTGAAACACCCAGATCCCCAGGGGGTCTATGTGGTGTCAACCACTAAAAGCATCCAATGGTGGTCAGTCATAGTCGAATCTCCAGCTGAACCAGTTGGACTGACCACCTAATATATAGAGCTGGAACAGAAGGCACCGCGCATGAAAAATCAATTTTTTGAATATTCTTGAAGATTTTTCCTGCCGTTATTTGAATCAAGGGTTGTCTAATTTGGGAATTTGAAAAGGCCGGAGGATATTTTGAAACACAAACCAGTTGAGTGTGTTCAATTTCTTCTCTCTCTCATCCCCAAAACCCTAGAACGGCATCTTCTCTCTCTCAACCGCTCATACACTCAACGGAGATGGTAAACACGAGGAAATCAGCAAAGTCCGGCGTTAAATCTGCTGAAAAGAAGAGGGAAGGCATGCAGGCCTCAAAAGCTCTGGCGGCGAAATCCAAAAATCTGAAATCGAAAGCTTCGAAGGTGCAAAAGGCGTCGCCTTTACGCTCCGACACCGATTCCTTGGCCCAAGCAAAGAAGTCTACCGAAGAAATAATTCCGCAGCCAGTCACGGTAGACTCGTCCTTCGTCGCTGGTTCAAGCCGAGTTCATCCCCAATATGAGGTAACTCCGAATTCTCAGTCCGTTCCCTTGGTTTCTGCAAATCTTACTGTGGTAGAAAAGATTGTGGTGGACGGAGTTGTGAGTATGGATAGTGAAGCCAGTAGGGCTGTGGGGATTGCAGCCTGTAGGGCTGAGTTTGGTGATGATAATGGCAATAAGGTCATTGGTGTTAGGGCTGTTGTTGATGACAAAACCATTCCTAAAAATATTGCTGTCAAGATTGTGGAAAGCCGCGAGCCCAGCAAGGTGGCTGGAGGGTCAGCAACATGGAGGGAGAAGATCCATGCATCTGGGTATATTCGCCCAGATGGTCTACGGAGAAAGAAGGGATCTCACCGTATTGTGTCTCCAAGACAGTGCCTTGTCAGGATCAGCTCTGTCAGAGGGAGTCTCATAACAATGTCTGATGAGGGGACAGAAAATCTTCTTGATGCCTCTGGGAAAAGGAAGCTTGTGATGGATGAGGAGTCTGATGATGGCCCGGATAAGAGCATTGGAGGTTCGAAAGATGAACCAATCAGTAAGCCTGAGGAGGGCGTGTCCGAGATGGTTCATCCACCAGAAAATCCTGAGGTGTTGAAGGAAGCCACAGTTAAAGGAGCTTCACCTGCAGAAGAGGATGAAGAGTTGGAGAAGCTGTACAAAGACATTGACAATGTCATGGAAGATTTGGAAAAGGAAAACAATCTAGGAGTTCACGAGTCTAAAGAACTTCTTTGTGCTCAGGGAAGTGAGGCAAAAGAGTCTGTCGCTGAGAAAGCTACTAATGTTCCAACTGTGGTACCATGTGTTCAGAATGAAGGTGAGACAGTTGAAGTCTCAGAGGAAGTTGCTAAGGTTACAGTAGCTACTCCAGTTGTTGGACAAGATGTTTTGCATAGTAATCGTATGGAGGATGATGGTGCACAAGTTCGTGAGGATACAGCGAAGCTAGTTTCAAAGGAGGGTACTCTTTCAGATGATGACCAAGATCTTGCTCCACTTATCTCTCTCAAAAAACCAAAGAAGGACAAGGGAAAGATGAAGGTGGCCTTTGAAAGATCTGCTAAGGGAACAGTCCAAGAGATTGCGAAGGAGGGCAACCTGGCAGGGGGAGCTGATTCATCTAAGAAAAGAAAACGTATAGCTCCTGTCCCTGTTTCAGTAAATGCTGGAAGATGTGAAGTCCCATCTCCTGAGGCTGATACTGTTCCAATTGGATTGGTCAAGAAAAGTGTCTGGTACGTCAGTCGTGATGCGTACAAAAAGTGGAGCTGTGTGCTAAAAAGAAAAATCATACCTGAGAGGTTACTGGAGGAGTCTCGGTACTAGGGAAAGGAGGTGATTGAGGTGCTTAAGGAGTCTGATCTGTTCTGAACGTTGGACGGATGCAAGGCTTTCGACGAGCAATTAGTCCGTGAAGCCATGGTAAACCTTCCTCCTAGATTTGGGGTTGTTGGAGAAGCAGATTATGGGGTCTTCTACGTTAGAGGAAGACGGATCAAGATTGATCCTGAGCTGATCAATGTATACTTCTCCATGGACGACCCAGTTGTTGATGAAGAGGAATCAAGCTTTGAGAAGATAGTAAGCACCATCACTGCAGGCTCTGTTCGCTGGAGGCCTGAGTCAGTTGTGCACACAGCGGATTTGTCTACGTTTTATTCAATGCTGTTCTTATAGCTGTGTTCAACTGGAGGCCATCTACTCATCGCTCTACTGTCAACAAGGACATGGCCCAACTGATTTATCAGATAGGGAATAAGCTGAAATTCAACCTGGGCAGAGTAATGTTCAAATAGATTGCTGAACACGCTACTTCGATGAGAACTCTGCACCAGATCTGTTTCCCATCTCTGATATATGAGCTGATCATTCATCAAGCTCCAGATTTGAAGGCCTCGCCTGACCATCTCACAAAGGCACCCAGCAAGTTCATCGTTGACCATAAATTGTTTAAAGGGCGTCATGTGAACGATCTCAAGGAGGGGAACCAGAAAACAAAGGGTGTTGCGGAGTCCAGCCGAGGGGGAGCCGGAATGGGTCGTGATGAGAGGAGCAAGCTGCTCCAGGATCTGAATGCCATCATTGCTGCGGACAAGGAATAACGCCGTCGGATCAACAGGCTCGCTCGAGCCCTTAGCTATCCCAGCGATGATGAATCAGAAGCAACAGTCTCTGAAGATGATTCCGTTGAAGAAGCTTCTGATTAAAGGTCCATTGACAAACTGAACCCTCTGAACTTTTTGTTTAAAACTATCATTCTTAGTGCTTGTTCTGGCACATTGTCATTGTCTGTTCGAACTCAGATCGCACCCCTTGCCAGTTTGTGGCAAAAATGGGGAGTATTTTGGAGGAGACAATTCTTGTTTCCCTCAAAGTTGTCTACTGTCTAGATAGTTAGATAGACTTAGTGATCTAGTAGATCTTGTTTTACCAAAATGCCAAGGGGGAGATTGATGTTCCCTTAAGTGGCATGTATTTGGCAAAACATAGCTTAGACAGTTCGAGTAGGTGTTCAGGGGGAGTTCGAACAATATCCTGGTACTCCTGTACAGCGTGATCAAGACACAAGGATATTCCTGGAAGATATTGGACTACGAAGATCTTGTCAATATGATGACGGCCAACAACTTATTCGAGTAGTAGATATTCGAATGAATATCTACATCAAAGAGGCAAGCTTATTTGGGCAAGAAGACTTCGGATTATCTTCCAATCGATTTAAAAGATATTCATCAAATATCTAGGAATATTTCCTAAATATTTGATGGGATTATCTTGTGCGAATTAGGGTTTCGCTCGAGCATATAAATACAATGCAAGGGCAACCCTAATTCTCATCGCTTTCAAAGATCAAATATACACGAGCATATCCTGCTGATTGGAGAAGAAGAAAGCAACGGCCGGCTGTGTTTCCTCATTGAGAATACACCGGTGCAAGTGCAGTCTGTTCAAGTGCAACACAGACTGCCTGAAGTGTATCAACTGCCGCACACAACGAAAGTAAACCAGCTTTCGAGAGAAAGCATCCGAGCTTCTGGAGAAGGTCGAGAACGTTCAGACTGTAGGTTCTGAACGAAGGGGATCGAGGGGAACTGTGGTGAACCTCGGTTGCAAATCAGAGAGACGGAGTATTGAGGATAGGCTGTTACAAGGTGTAAGTGTAAGTCCATGTGGAATTCCTATACTCGTAATAAAGATTTGCTGTCCCTTTTCGGGTGTGGGAAACCCCCCAGAGTAGGTGGAGCCGAACTGGGTTATCAATCTGTGTGTCTCTACTACCTTTATCTGTTTGCTGAACTGTTGTGATAAGAGTTCAACCTCTGTGTGTTGAACTGTTGTGCAAAGAGTCCCAGGTCTGTCGCAACAGTACCTTGGACACAAGCTTGAACAGGGGACATAATTTCACAGAGTCTCTTGGATCTTTCTTCTTTGCATGATGAAGGCTCTTGGCTTTAATGATCGCTGGTGTGATTTGGTTTACCGATCTATCTCGAACTGCTATTACTCGGTGCTGTGGGAAGGCACTCTGTTTGGTCATTTCAAATCGAACAAAGGTGTTCTTCAGGGCGATCCGCTCTCCCCGAGCCTGTTCATCATTTGCATGGAGTCTCTCAGTCGTCTCCTCCTCAAGCGTATCAATAGCCGGGCAATCCAACCTTACCATGTGAGCAGTGTTACGCTTCAAATTCATCACCTCCTCTACGCTGACGACTTGCTCATCTTTACCAATGAAAGTCAGAGATCCATAGAAGGCATGATGGATTTACTTAACACGTTCTGCACCTGAACAAGACAAGCCATCAACAAGGATAAAAGCAGTATCTTCTTCCCTCACAACATGAGAGCTATGCATAAAAACCCTCTCCGTCAGATCACCGGTTTTAGGGAAGGGCAGTTCCCGACTACGTACCTTGGCGCTCCTCTGTTTCTAGGTCGGGTTAAATGTGAGTTTTTCCAAGAGATGGAAGACAAAATTCGGGCACGCATTACGGGCTAGATTCGCAATATGTTGTCTCTTGGTGGCCGTCTTATTTTGGTCGAATCTGTCCTTAATTCTATTGCTGTTCATATCCTGCCAAGCCTCCCCACTCCCATAGGAGTTATTGATCGTATCAACAGTCTTCTGGCAAATTTTATTTGGGATAGTGGTGGTCAGAGATTCGACATCTGCAGGAACAAGTAGGGTGGGGGTCTTGGCATCAGACATCTGATGGATATTTGTCAAGCCTTCCAATACAAATTAGCATGGCGTTGCATGGATGCCTCGTCCCTCGGGGGGAGATTTGTTCACTCGACCTATAAGTTGAATGTTCAGGGTTCCCATATATGGACCTATGTTAGCAAGGTTCTTCCCGATCTTTGCTCTCAATGCGGCTGGCATATTGGCAAAGGCAATATTTCTGTTGAAGAGTTTTGCTGGGTTTATGGACCGTCTCCTCCTAAGAAGCTCCATGGTGCCTCCATGCATTTAATTCTTTTGAATCGGGACAATTTGACTACTCTTCTGGTGAATCTGCCCCCGCATGGCCAGCATGATCTCCAAGCAGCTTCTATCTTGGACTGTCCTGACTCTCTTGAGTGGCATCGCAGTCCCACTGGCAGTTTTACCCCTAATGATTTTCACATTATGAGAAACAACTCAGTTTACACGGACAAGACTATGCACAACATCTGGCGAAAGTGGCTACCTTCCAATATTAGTGCCTTTCTCTGGAAACTTAAACATCATGCTATTCCCCATGACGACAGAATAAGGAGCTGTGGCATTGCCTTGGCCTCGAGATGTCGCTACTGCAAGAACCCCTAAGAAGAGACCGCCACACACCTCTTTTTTCAGAGTGATGTCGCCAGCCGGGTCTGGATGACTGGCCACACCCTCCTGGACATCCCTAAACCGAATACTATAAGGATGTTCTGGGACCTGCTCAATCAACTTTCAGAGGGCTCCAGCTATATTGACGGCCTTTGCATTGTGTGGTTATGCTGCGGCCTGTGGGAGCTCTGGTCTCTTTGAAATACCCGAGTGCATGATGGTATCCCGCGTGACACTATCTTCTCCCTCCGAGCTTGGGTGCAGAAGCTCGCCCCTCTCACCCATATGCCGTATTCTCATTGCCTCCTGCATGACTCGTTGCTTCGTGCCCTGCAACTCCCGATTCCCTACATCCAGCAAGCTCGGTGGAAGAAATGGTCGCCTCACCCGTCTGGTTTGACCCTTAATACTGCCGAGGACATTGAGGGTTCTCGTGGCGCTTTCATCCTGCGTACTAACACTGGATCTGTTCTCCAATGCAACCTTAATACCAACCTCCACCCGATCGATGCTTTCAATCACACTGTCAACCTATTGCGATCACAAGGTTACGAGATTGTTGCCTGCCAGTCCTGCCGCCCGTGTATGATCGAACTTCTTCATAAGCGTGGACATCTCGGTGCCTTGCATAGTACCAAGATCTCCAAAATTTGTAGAGCTGCTAATAGCTCGGCATTCCTCCTCACTTCTCCTGATGTCTCTACCAGTTCTACTGCCTTCAAGCACGCCCTTCGAGCAGACCGCCTCAGCCTCCAAGGTCCGTGGCATGCTTGTCCCTTACATGTTTAATCTTTCTGTCGGCTTTTGCCTATGTAGTTTGATCTATAGTCTTTTCAGTGTTTTTAAGGAGATGGGGGTTATAACTCTCTCCTGGCACTAAAAGACCTCTTTTAGTAGCCCCAGTTTAGGCTTTTTTAACCTTTCAATCAATAAAAGCGCTGGCTCCACCCAGCTTTAATTTTAAAAAAAACTTTGACTAACTTGGGACGAACTTAGACAAACCTTAGAATGAGACTAAAGTTTGTCTTTGTTCGTCCCAATTTAGTCTCGTTAGTCTCATTCTAAGATTTGTCTAAGTTCATCCTTAGAAACAGGCTAATTTGGGACGAACTTAGACAAACCTTAGAATGAGACTAACGTTTGTCTTTGTTCGTCCCAAGTTAGTCTCGTTAGTCTCATTCTAAGGTTTGTCTAAGTTTGTCCTTGGAAATAGGCAAAATTTGGATGAACAATAGACTAACTTGGGACGAACTTAGACAAAACTTAGAATGAGACTAACATTTGTCTTTGTTCGTCCCAAGTCAGTCTCGTTAGTCTCATTCTAAGGTTAGTGTAAGTTTGTCTTTAGAAATAGACTAACTTGGGACGAACTTAGACAAACCATAGAAGGAGACTAACATTTATCTTTGTTCATCCCAAGTTAGTCTCGTTAGTCTCATTCTAAGGTTTTTCTAAGTTTGTCCTTAGAAATAGACTAACTTGGGATGAAATTGGAATGAACATAGACAAACCTTAGAATGGGACTAAAGTTTGTCTTTGTTCGTCCCAAGTTAGTCTTGTTAGTCTCATTCTAAGGTTTGTCTAAGTTCATCCTTAGAAATAGACTAATTTGAGATGAACTTAGACAAACCTTAGAATGAGACTAACGTTTGTCTTTGTTCAACCCAAGTTAGTCTCGTTAGTCTCATTCTAAGGTTTTTCTAAGTTCGTCCTTAGAATTAGACTAACTCGGGACTAACTTAGACAAACCTTAGAATGAGACTAACGTTTGTCTTTGTTCGTCCCAAGTTAGTCTCGTTAGTCTCATTCTAAGGTTTGTCAAAGTTCATCCTTAGAAATAAACTAACTTGGGACGAACTTGGACTATCTTGAGATGAACTTAGACAAACCTTAGAATGAGGCTAAAGTTTGTCTTTGTTCATCCCAAGTTAGTCTCGGTCGTCTGATTCTAAGGTTTGTCTAAGTTCGTCCTTAGAAATGGACTAACTTGGGGCGAACTTAGACAAACCTTAGAATGAGACTATCGTTTGTCTTTGTTCGTCCCAAGTTAGTCTCGTTAGTCTCATTCTAAGGTTTGTCTAAGTTCGTCATTAGAAATAGACTAACTTGGGATGAACTTAGACAAACCATAGAAGGAGACTAACATTTGTCTTTGTTCGTCCCAAGTTAGTCTTGTTAGTCTCAGTCAAAGGTTTGTCTAAGTTCGTCCTTAGAAATTGGCTAACTTGGGATGAACAATAGACTAACTTGGGACGAACTTAGACAAACCTTAGAATGAGACTAACGTTTGTCTTTGTTCATCCCAAGTTAGTCTCGTTAGTCTCATTCTAAGGTTTTTCTAAGTTCGTCCATAGAAATAGACTAACTTGGGATGAAATTGGAATGAACATAGACAAACCTTAGAATGGGACTCAAGTTTGTCTTTGTTCGTCCCAAGTTAGTCTTGTTAGTCTCATTCTAAGGTTTGTCTAAGTTCATCCTTAGAAATAGACTAATTTGAGATGAACTTAGACAAACCTTAGAATGAGACTAACGTTTGTCTTTGTTCAACCCAAGTTAGTCTCGTTAGTCTCATTCTAAGGTTTTTCTAAGTTCGTCCTTAGAATTAGACTAACTTGGGACTAACTTAGACAAACCTTAGAATGAGACTAACGTTTGTCTTTGTTCGTCCCAAGTTAGTCTCGTTAGTCTCATTCTAAGGTTTGTCAAAGTTCATCCTTAGAAATAAACTAACTTGGGACGAACTTGGACTATCTTGAGATGAACTTAGACAAACCTTAGAATGAGGCTAAAGTTTGTCTTTGTTCATCCCAAGTTAGTCTCGGTCGTCTGATTCTAAGGTTTGTCTAAGTTCGTCCTTAGAAATGGACTAACTTGGGGCGAACTTAGACAAACCTTAGAATGAGACTATCGTTTGTCTTTGTTCGTCCCAAGTTAGTCTCGTTAGTCTCATTCTAAGGTTTGTCTAAGTTCGTCATTAGAAATAGACTAACTTGGGACGAACTTAGACAAACCTTAGAAGGAGACTAACATTTGTCTTTGTTCGTCCCAAGTTAGTCTTGTTAGTCTCAGTCAAAGGTTTGTCTAAGTTCGTCCTTAGAAATTGGCTAACTTGGGATGAACAATAGACTAACTTGGGACGAACTTAGACAAACCTTAGAATGAGACTAACGTTTGTCTTTGTTCATCCCAAGTTAGTCTCGTTAGTCTCATTCTAAGGTTTGTCTAAGTTCGTCCTCAGAAATAGGCTAACTGGGGACGAACGATAGACTAACTTGGGACGAACTTAGTCAAACCTTAGAATGAAACTAACGTTTGTCTTTGTTCGTCCCAAGTTAGTCTCGTTAGTCTAATTCTAAGGTTTGTCTAAGTTCGTCCTTAGAAATAGAATAACTTGGGATAAAATTAGACAAACCTTAGAATGAGACTAACGTTTGTCTTTGTTCGTCTCAAGTTAGTCTCGTTAGTCTCATTCTACGGTTTGTCTAACTTCTTCCTTAGAAATAGACTAACTTGGGACGAACTTAGACAAACCATAGAAGGAGACTAACGTTTGTCTTTGTTCATCCCAAGTTAGTCTCGTTAGTCTCATTCGAAGGTTTTTCTAAGTTCGTCCTTAGAAATAGACTAACTTGGGATGAAATTGGGAAAACCTTAGAATGAGACTAACATTTGTCTTTGTTCATCCCAAGGTCTCGTTAGTCTCATTCAAAGGGTTTGTCTAAGTTCATCCTTAGAAATAGACTAACTTGGGACGAACTTAGACACACCTTAGAATGAGACTAAAGTTTGTCTTTGTTCGTCCCAAGTTAGTCTCGTTAGTCTCATTCTAAGGTTTGGCTAAGTTCGTCCTTAGAAATAGACTAACTTGGGATGAAATTGGGATGAACATGGACAAACCTTAGAATGAGACTAAAGTTTGTCTTTGTTCGTCCCAAGTTAGTCTCGTTAGTCTCATTCTAAGGTTTTTCTAAGTTTGTTCTCGGAAACAGACTAACATGGGACGAACTTAGACAAACCGTAGAATGAGACTAATGTTTGTCTTTGTTTGTCCCAAGATTGTCTTGTTAGTTTAATTCTAAGGTTTGTCTATGTTCGTCCTTAGAAATAGACTTACTTGGGACGTACTTAGACTAACTTGGGACGAACTTAGACAAACCCTAGAATGAGACTAAAGTTCATATTTGTTCGTCCTAAGTTAGTCTCGTGAGTCTAATTCTAAGGCTTGCCTAAGTTTGTCCTTAGAAATAGGCTAACTTGGGACGAACTTAGACAAACCTTAGAATGAGACTAACATTTGTCTTTGTTCGTCCCAAGTCAGTCTCGTTAGTCTCATTCTAAGGTTAGTGTAAGTTTGTCTTTAGAAATAGACTAACTTGGGACGAACTTAGACAAACCATAGAAGGAGACTAACATTTATCTTTGTTCATCCCAAGTTAGTCTCGTTAGTCTCATTCTAAGGTTTTTCTAAGTTCGTCCATAGAAATAGACTAACTTGGGATGAAATTGGAATGAACATAGACAAACCTTAGAATTGGACTAAAGTTTGTCTTTGTTCGTCCCAAGTTAGTCTTGTTAGTCTCATTCTAAGGTTTGTCTAAGTTCATCCTTAGAAATAGACTAATTTGAGATGAACTTAGACAAACCTTAGAATGAGACTAACGTTTGTCTTTGTTCAACCCAAGTTAGTCTCGTTAGTCTCATTCTAAGGTTTTTCTAAGTTCGTCCTTAGAATTAGACTAACTTGGGACTAACTTAGACAAACCTTAGAATGAGACTAACGTTTGTCTTTGTTCGTCCCAAGTTAGTCTCGTTAGTCTCATTCTAAGGTTTGTCAAAGTTCATCCTTAGAAATAAACTAACTTGGGACGAACTTGGACTATCTTGAGATGAACTTAGACAAACCTTAGAATGAGGCTAAAGTTTGTCTTTGTTCATCCCAAGTTAGTCTCGGTCGTCTGATTCTAAGGTTTGTCTAAGTTCGTCCTTAGAAATGGACTAACTTGGGGCGAACTTAGACAAACCTTAGAATGAGACTATCGTTTATCTTTGTTCGTCCCAAGTTAGTCTCGTTAGTCTCATTCTAAGGTTTGTCTAAGTTCGTCATTAGAAATAGACTAACTTGGGACGAACTTAGACAAACTTTAGAAGGAGACTAACATTTGTCTTTGTTCATCCCAAGTTAGTCTTGTTAGTCTCAGTCAAAGGTTTGTCTAAGTTCGTCCTTAGAAATAGGCTAACTTGGAATGAACAATAGACTAACTTGGGACGAACTTAGACAAACCTTAGAATGAGACTAACGTTTGTCTTTGTTCATCCCAAGTTAGTCTCGTTAGTCTCATTCTAAGGTTTGTCTAAGTTCGTCCTTAGAAATAGGCTAACTGGGGACGAACGATAGACTAACTTGGGACGAACTTAGTCAAACCTTAGAATGAAACTAACGTTTGTCTTTGTTCGTCCCAAGTTAGTCTCGTTAGTCTAATTCTAAGGTTCGTCTAAGTTCGTCCTTAGAAATAGAATAACTTGGGATAAAATTAGACAAACCTTAGAATGCGACTAACGTTTGTCTTTGTTCGTCTCAAGTTAGTCTCGTTAGTCTCATTCTTCGGTTTGTCTAACTTCTTCCTTAGAAATAGACTAACTTGGGACGAACTTAGACAAACCATAGAAGGAGACTAACGTTTGTCTTTGTTCATCCCAAGTTAGTTTCGTTAGTCTCATTCGAAGGTTTTTCTAAGTTCGTCCTTAGAAATAGACTAACTTGGGATGAAATTGGGAAAACCTTAGAATGAGACTAACATTTGTCTTTGTTCATCCCAAGGTCTCGTTAGTCTCATTCTAAGGGTTTGTCTAAGTTCATCCTTAGAAATAGACTAACTTGGGACGAACTTAGACACACCTTAGAATGAGACTAAAGTTTGTCTTTGTTCGTCCCAAGTTAGTCTCGTTAGTCTCATTCTAAGGTTTGTCTAAGTTCGTCCTTAGAAATAGACTAACTTGGGATGAAATTGGGATGAACATGGACAAACCGTAGAATGAGACTAAAGTTTGTCTTTGTTCGTCCCAAGTTAGTCTCGTTAGTCTCATTCTAAGGTTTTTTTAAGTTTGTTCTCGGAAACAGACTAACATGGGACGAACTTAGACAAACCGTAGAATGAGACTAATGTTTGTCTTTGTTTGTCCCAAGATTGTCTTGTTAGTTTAATTCTAAGGTTTGTCTATGTTCGTCCTTAGAAATAGACTTACTTGGGACGAACTTAGACAAACCCTAGAATGAGACTAAAGTTCATATTTGTTCGTCCTAAGTTAGTCTCGTGAGTCTAATTCTAAGGCTTGCCTAAGTTTGTCCTTAGAAATAGGCTAACTTGGGACGAACTTAGACAAACCTTAGAATGAGACTAACGTTTGTTTTTGTTCGTCCCAAGTTAGTCTAGTTAGTCTCATTATAAGGTTTGTCTATGTTCGTCCTTAGAAATAGACTAACTTGGGACGAACTTAGACAAACCTTTGAATGAGACTAACATTTGTCTTTGTTCATCCCAAGTTAGTCTCGTTAGTCTCATTCTAAGCTTTGTTTAGGTTCGTCCTTAGAAATAGAATAACTATGGATGAACTTGAACTAAATTGGGAAGAAGTTAGACAAACCTTTGAATGAGGCAAAAGTTTGTCTTTGTTCGTCCCAAGTTAGTGTCGTTAGTCTCCTTCTAATGTTTGTCTAAGTTCTTCCTTAGAAATAGACTAACTTGGGACAAACTTTGGCAAACCTTAGAATGAGACTAACGTTTGTCTTTGTTCATCCCAAGTTAATCTCGTTAGTCTCATTGTAAGGTTCGTCTTAGTTCGTCCTTAGAAAGAGACTAACTTGGGACGAACTTATACAAACCTAAGAATCAGACTAACCTTTGTCTTAGTTCGTCCTAAGTTAGTCTCGTTAGTCTCATTCTAAGGTTTGTCCAAGTTCGTCCTTTGAAATAGACTTACTTGGGACGAACTTGGACTAACTTGGGGTGAACTTAGACAAACCTTAGAATGAGACTAACGTTTGTCTTTGTTCGTCCCAAGTCAGTCTCGTTAGTCTCATTCTAAGGTTTGTCTAAGTTCGTCCTTAGAAATAGACTAACTTGGGACGAACTTAGACAAACCTTTGAATGAGACTAACATTTGTCTTTGTTCGTCCAAAGTTACTCTCGTTAGTCTCATTCTAAGGTTTGTCTCGGTTCATCCGTAGAAATAGACTAACTTGGGACGAACTTGAACTAACTTGGGGAGAAGTTAGACAAACCTTAGAATGAGGTTAAAGTTTGTCTTTGTTCGTCCCAAGTTTGTCTCGTTAGTCTCATTCTAATGTTTGTCTAAGTTCTTCCTTAGAAATAGACTAACTTGGGACGAACTTACACAAACCTTAGAATGAGACTAACGTTTGTCTTTGTTCGTCCCAGGTTAGTCTCGTTAGTCTCATTCTAAGGTTCGTCTTAGTTCGTCCTTAGAAAGTGACTAACTTGGGACGAACTTATACAAACCTTAGAATCAGACTAACGTTTGTCTTACTTCATCCCAAGTTAGTCTCGTTAGTCCTATTCTAAGGTTTGTCTAAGTTCATCTTTGAAAGAGACTAACTTGGGATGAACTTAGACAAACCATAGAATGAGATTAACGTTTGTCTTTGTTCGTCCCAAGTTAGTCTCGTTAGTCTCATTCAAAGGTTTGTCTAAGTTTGTCCTTAGAAATAAACTAACTTGGGACAAACTTGGACTAACTTGGGGCGAACTTAGACAAACCTTAGAATGAGACTAAAGTTTGTCTTTGTTCGTCCCAAGTTAGTCTTGTTTGTCTCATTCTAAGGTTTGTCAAAGTTCGTCCTTAGAAATAAGCTAATTTGGGACGAACTTAGACAAACCTAAGAATGAGACTAACGTTTGTCTTTGTTCGTCTCAAGTTAGTCTCGTTAGTCTCATTCTAAGGTTTGTCTAGTTCGTCCTTAGAAATAGGCAAAATTGGGATGAACAATAGACTAACTTGGTACGAACTTAGACAACCCTTAGAATGAGACTAACGTTTGTCTTTGTTCGTCCCAAGTCAGTCTCGTTAGTCTCATTCTAAGGTTTCTCTAAGTTCGTCCTTAGAAATAGACTTACTTGGGACGAACGTAGACAAACCGTAGAATGAGACTAACGTTTATCTTTGTTCGTCCCAAGTTAGTCTCGTCAGTCTCATTCTAAAATTTTCTAAGTTCTTCCTTAGAAATAGACTAACTTGGGATGAAATTGGGACGAACTTAGAAAAACCTTAGAATGAGACTAAAGTTTGTCTTTGTTCGTCCAAAGTTAGTCTCGTTAGTCTCATTCTAAGGTTTGTCTAAGTTCATCTTTAGAAATAGGCTAACTTGAGATGAATTTAGACAAACCTTAGAATGAGACTAGCGTTCGTCTTCGTTCATCCCAAGTTAATCTCGTTAGTCTCATTCTAAGGTTTGTCTAAGTTCGTCCTTAGATTTAGACTAACTTGGGATGAATTTAGACAAATCTCAGAATGAGACTAACATTTCTCCTTGTTCGTCCAAAGTTAGTCTCGTTAGTCTCATTCTAAGATTTTTCTATGTTCGTCCTTAGAATTAGACTAGCTTGGGATGAACTTTGACAAACCTTAGAATATGACTAACATTAGTGTTTGTTCATCCCAAGTTAGTCTCGTTAGTCTCATTCTAAGGTTTGTCTAAGTTTGTCCTTAGAATTAGGCTAACTTGAGACGAACTTAGACAAACCATAGAATGAGACTAACGTTCGTCTTTGTTCGTCCCAAGTTAGTCTCGTTAGTCTCATTCTAAGGTTTGTCTAAGTTCGTCCTTAGATTAAGACTAACTTGGGATGAACTTAGGCAAATCTTAGAATGAGACTAACATTTCTCTTTGTTCGTCCCAAGTTAGTCTCGTTAGTCTCATTCTAAGGTTTTTCTAAGTTCGTCCTTAGAATTAGACTAACTTGGGACGAACTTAGACAAACCATAGAATGAGACTAACGTTTGTCTTTGTTCGTCCCAAATTAGTCTCGTTAGTCTCATTCTAAGGTTTGTCCAAGTTCATCCTTAGAAATAGACTAACTTTGGATGAACTTACAGAAACCTTTGAATGAGACTAACATTTGTCTTTGTTCGTCCCAAGTTAGTCTCGTTAGTCTCATTTTAAGGTTTGTCTAGGTTCGTCCTTAGAAATAGACTAACTTGGGACGAACTAGAACTAACTTGGGAAGAAGTTAGACAAACCTTAGAATGAGGCTAAAGTTTGTCTTTGTTCGTCCCAAGTTTGTCTTGTTAGTCTCATTCTAATGTTTGTCTAAGTTCTTCCTTAGAAATAGACTAACTTGGGACGAACTTAGACAAACCTTTGAATGAGACTAACATTTGTCTTTGTTCATCCCAAGTTAGTCTCGTTAGTTTCATTCTAAGGTCTGTCTAGGTTCGTCCTTAGAAATAGACTAACTTGGGACGAACTTGAACTAACTTGGGAAGAAGTTAGACAAACCTTAGAATGAGGCTAAAGTTTGTCTTTGTTCGTCCCAAATTTGTCTCGTTAGTCTCATTCTAATGTTAGTCTAATTTCTTCCTTAGAAATAGACTAAATTGGGACGAACTTAGACAACCCTTAGAATGAGACTAACGTTTGTCTTTGTTCGTCCCAAGTTAGTCTCGTTTGTCTCATCTAAGGGTTGTCTAAGTTCGTCCTTAGAATAAGACTAACTTGGGATGAACTTAGACAAACCTTAGAATGAGACTAACATTTCTCTTTGTTCGTCCCAAGTTAGTCTCGTTAGTCTCATTCTAAGGTTTTTCTAAGTTCGTCCTTAGAATTAGACTAACTTGGGACGAACTTAGACAAACCATAGAATGAGACTAACGTTTGTCTTTGTTCGTCCCAAATTAGTCTCGTTAGTCTCATTCTAAGGTTTGTCCAAGTTCATCCTGAGAAATAGACTAACTTTGGATGAACTTACACAAACCTTTGAATGAGACTAACATTTGTCTTTGTTCGTCCCAAGTTAGTCTCGTTAGTCTCATTTTAAGGTTTGTCTAGGTTCGTTCTTAGAAATAGACTAACTTGGGACGAACTTGAACTAACTTGGGAAGAAGTTAGACAAACCTTAGAATGAGGCTAAAGTTTGTCTTTGTTCGTCCCAAGTTTGTCATGTTAGTCTCATTCTAATGTTTGTCTAAGTTCTTCCTTAGAAATAGACTAACTTGGGACGAACTTAGACAAACCTTTGAATGAGACTAACATTTGTCTTTGTTCATCCCAAGTTAGTCTCGTTAGTTTCATTCTAAGGTCTATCTAGGTTCGTCCTTAGAAAAAGACTAACTTGGGACGAACTTGAACTAACTTGGGAAGAAGTTAGACAAACCTTAGAATGAGGCTAAAGTTTGTCTTTGTTCGTCCCAAATTTGTCTCGTTAGTCTCATTCTAATGTTAGTCTAAGTTTTTCCTTAGAAATAGACTAAATTGGGACGAACTTAGACAACCCTTAGAATGAGACTAACGTTTGTCTTTGTTCGTCCCAAGTTAGTCTCGTTTGTCTCATGTAAGGGTTGTCTAAGTTCGTCCTTAGAATAAGACTACCTTGGGATGAACTTAGACAAACCTTAGAATGAGACTAACATTTCTCTTTGTTCGTCCCAAGTTAGTCTCGTTAGTCTCATTCTAAGGTTTGTCTAAGTTCATCCTTAGAATTAGACTAGCTTGGGATGTACTTGGACAAACCTTAGAATGAGACTAACATTTGTGTTTGTTCATCCCAAGTTAGTCTCGTTAGTCTCATTCTAAGGTTTGTCTAGGTTCGTAATTAGAATTAGACTAACTTGAGATGAACTTAGACAAACCTTAGAATGAGACTAACGTTTGTCTTTGTTCGTCCCAAGTTAGTCTTGTTAGTCTCATTCTAAGGCGTGTCTAAGTTCGTCCTTAGAATTAGACTAACTTGGGACGAACTTAGACAAACCTTAGAATGAGACTAACATTTGTCTTTGTTAATCCCAAGTTAGTCTCGTTAGTCCCATTCTATGGTTTGTCTAGGTTCGTCCTAAGAATTAGACTAACTTGAGACGAACTTAGACAAACCTTAGAATGAGACTAACGTTTGTCTTTGTTCGTCCCAAGTTAGTCTCGTTAGTCTCATTCTAAGGTGTGTCTAAGTTCGTCCTTAGAATTAGACTAACTTGGGACGAACTTAGACAAACCATAGAATGAGACTAACATTTGTCTTTGTTCGTCCCAAGTTAGTCTCGTTAGTCTCATTCAAAGGTTTGTCTAAGTTTGTCCTTAGAAATAAACTAACTTGGGATGAACATGGACTAACTTGCGGCAAACTTAGACAAACCTTAGAATGAGACTAAAGTTTGTCTTTGTTCGTCCCAAGTTAGTCTTGTTGGTCTCATTCTAAGGTTTGTCTAAGTTCGTCCTTAGAAATAAGCTAATTTGGGACGAACTTAGACAAACCTTAGAATGAGACTAACGTTTGTCTTTGTTCGCCTCAAGTTAGTCTCGTTAGTCTCATTCTAAGGTTTGTCTAGTTCGTCCTTAGAAATAGGCAAAATTGGGATGAACAATAGACTAACTTGGTACGAACTTAGATAACCCTTAGAATGTGACAAATGTTTGTCTTTGTTCGTCCCAAGTCAGTCTCGTTAGTCTCATTCTAAGGTTTGTCTAAGTTCGTCCTTAGAAATAGACTAACTTGAGATGAACTTAGACAAACCGTAGAATGAGACTAATGCTTGTCTTTGTTTGTCCCAAGATTGTCTTGTTAGTTTAATTCTAAGGTTTGTCTATGTTCGTCCTTAGAAATAGACTTACTTGGGACGTACTTAGACTAACTTGGGACGAACTTAGACAAACCCTAGAATGAGACTAAAGTTCATATTTGTTCGTCCTAAGTTAGTATCGTGAGTCTAATTCTAAGGCTTGCCTAAGTTCGTCCTTAGAAATAGGCTAACTTGGAACGAACTTAGACAAACCTTAGAATGAGACTAACGTTTGTTTTTGTTCGTCCCAAGTTAGTCTAGTTAGTCTCATTATAAGGTTTGTCTATGTTCGTCCTTAGAAATAGACTAACTTGGGACGAACTTAGACAAACCTTTGAATGAGACTAACATTTGTCTTTGTTCATCCCAAGTTAGTCTCGTTAGTCTCATTCTAAGGTTTGTTTAGGTTCGTCCTTAGAAATAGACTAACTATGGATGAACTTGAACTAACTTGGGAATAAGTTAGACAAACCTTTGAATGAGGCAAAAGTTTGTCTTTGTTCGTCCCAAGTTAGTGTCGTTAGTCTCCTTCTAATGTTTGTCTAAGTTCTTCCTTAGAAATAGACTAACTTGGGACAAACTTAGGCAAACCTTAGAATGAGACTAACGTTTGTCTTTGTTCGTCCCAAGTTAATCTCGTTAGTCTCATTGTAAGGTTCGTCTTAGTTCGTCCTTAGAAAGAGACTAACTTGGGACGAACTTATACAAACCTAAGAATCAGACTAACGTTTGTCTTAGTTCGTCCCAAGTTAGTCTCGTTAGTCTCATTCTAAGGTTTGTCTAAGTTCGTCCTTAGAAATAGACTTACTTGGGACGAACTTGGACTAACTTGGGGTGAACTTAGACAAACCTTAGAATGAGACTAACGTTTGTCTTTGTCGTCCCAAGTTAGTCTCGTTAGTCTCATTCTAAGGTTTGTCTAAGTTCATCCTTAGAATTAGACTAGCTTGGGATGTACTTGGACAAACCTTAGAATGAGACTAACATTTGTGTTTGTTCATCCCAAGTTAGTCTCGTTAGTCTCATTCTAAGGTTTGTCTAGGTTCGTAATTAGAATTAGACTAACTTGAGATGAACTTAGACAAACCTTAGAATGAGACTAACGTTTGTCTTTGTTCGTCCCAAGTTAGTCTTGTTAGTCTCATTCTAAGGCGTGTCTAAGTTCGTCCTTAGAATTAGACTAACTTGGGACGAACTTAGACAAACCTTAGAATGAGACTAACATTTGTCTTTGTTCATCCCAAGTTAGTCTCGTTAGTCTCATTCTATGGTTTGTCTAGGTTCGTCCTAAGAATTAAACTAACTTGAGACGAACTTAGACAAACCTTAGAATGAGACTAACGTTTGTCTTTGTTCGTCCCAAGTTAGTCTCGTTAGTCTCATTCTAAGGTGTGTCTAAGTTCGTCCTTAGAATTAGACTAACTTGGGACGAACTTAGACAAACCATAGAATGAGACTAACATTTGTCTTTGTTCGTCCCAAGTTAGTCTCGTTAGTCTCATTCAAAGGTTTGTCTAAGTTTGTCCTAAGAAATAAACTAACTTGGGATGAACATGGACTAACTTGCGGCAAACTTAGCCAAACCTTAGAATGAGACTAAAGTTTGTCTTTGTTCGTCCCAAGTTAGTCTTGTTTGTCTCATTCTAAGGTTTGTCTAAGTTCGTCCTTAGAAATAAGCTAATTTGGGAAGAACTTAGCCAAACCTTAGAATGAGACTAACGTTTGTCTTTGTTCGCCTCAAGTTAGTCTCGTTAGTCTCATTCTAAGGTTTGTCTAGTTCGTCCTTAGAAATAGGCAAAATTGGGATGAACAATAGACTAACTTGGTACAAACTTAGATAACCCTTAGAATGTGACAAATGTTTGTCTTTGTTCGTCCCAAGTCAGTCTCGTTAGTCTCATTCTAAGGTTTGTCTAAGTTCGTCCTTAGAAATAGACTAACTTGAGATGAACTTAGACAAACCGTAGAATGAGACTAATGTTTGTCTTTGTTTGTCCCAAGATTGTCTTGTTAGTTTAATTCTAAGGTTTGTCTATGTTCGTCCTTAGAAATAGACTTACTTGGGACGTACTTAGACTAACTTGGGACGAACTTAGACAAACCCTAGAATGAGACTAAAGTTCATATTTGTTCGTCCTAAGTTAGTATCGTGAGTCTAATTCTAAGGCTTGCCTAAGTTCGTCCTTAGAAATAGGCTAACTTGGAACGAACTTAGACAAACCTTAGAATGAGACTTACGTTTGTTTTTGTTCGTCCCAAGTTAGTCTAGTTAGTCTCATTATAAGGTTTGTCTATGTTCGTCCTTAGAAATAGACTAACTTGGGACGAACTTAGACAAACCTTTGAATGAGACTAACATTTGTCTTTGTTCATCCCAAGTTAGTCTCGTTAGTCTCATTCTAAGGTTTGTTTAGGTTCGTCCTTAGAAATAGACTAACTATGGATGAACTTGAACTAACTTGGGAAGAAGTTAGACAACCCTTTGAATGAGGCAAAAGTTTGTCTTTGTTCGTCCCAAGTTAGTGTCGTTAGTCTCCTTCTAATGTTTGTCTAAGTTCTTCCTTAGAAATAGACTAACTTGGGACAAACTTAGGCAAACCTTAGAATGAGACTAACGTTTGTCTTTGTTCGTCCCAAGTTAATCTCGTTAGTCTCATTGTAAGGTTCGTCTTAGTTCGTCCTTAGAAAGAGACTAACTTGGGACGAACTTATACAAACCTAAGAATCAGACTAACGTTTGTCTTAGTTCGTCCCAAGTTAGTCTCGTTAGTCTCATTCTAAGGTTTGTCTAAGTTCGTCCTTAGAAATAGACTTACTTGGGACAAACTTGGACTAACTTGGGGTGAACTTAGACAAACCTTAGAATGAGACTAACGTTTATCTTTGTCGTCCCAAGTTAGTCTCGTTAGTCTCATTCTAAGGTTTGTCTAAGTTCATCCTTAGAATTAGACTAGCTTGGGATGTACTTGGACAAACCTTAGAATGAGACTAACATTTGTGTTTGTTCATCCCAAGTTAGTCTCGTTAGTCTCATTCTAAGGTTTGTCTAGGTTCGTAATTAGAATTAGACTAACTTGAGATGAACTTAGACAAACCTTAGAATGAGACTAACGTTTGTCTTTGTTCGTCCCAAGTTAGTCTTGTTAGTCTCATTCTAAGGCGTGTCTAAGTTCGTCCTTAGAATTAGACTAACTTGGGACGAACTTAGACAAACATTAGAATGAGACTAACATTTGTCTTTGTTCATCCCAAGTTAGTCTCGTTAGTCTCATTCTATGGTTTGTCTAGGTTCGTCCTAAGAATTAGACTAACTTGAGACGAACTTAGACAAACCTTAGAATGAGACTAACGTTTGTCTTTGTTCGTCCCAAGTTAGTCTCGTTAGTCTCATTCTAAGGTGTGTCTAAGTTCGTCCTTAGAATTAGACTAACTTGGGACGAACTTAGACAAACCATAGAATGAGACTAACATTTGTCTTTGTTCGTCCCAAGTTAGTCTCGTTAGTCTCATTCAAAGGTTTGTCTAAGTTTGTCCTTAGAAATAAACTAACTTGGGATGAACATGGACTAACTTGCGGCAAACTTAGACAAACCTTAGAATTAGACTAAAGTTTGTCTTTGTTCGTCCCAAGTTAGTCTTGTTTGTCTCATTCTAAGGTTTGTCTAAGTTCGTCCTTAGAAATAAGCTAATTTGGGACGAACTTAGACAAACCTTAGAATGAGACTAACGTTTGTCTTTGTTCGCCTCAAGTTAGTCTCGTTAGTCTCATTCTAAGGTTTGTCTAGTTCGTCCTTAGAAATAGGCAAAATTGGGATGAACAATAGACTAACTTGGTACGAACTTAGATAACCCTAAGAATGTGACAAATGTTTGTCTTTGTTCGTCCCAAGTCAGTCTCGTTAGTCTCATTCTAAGGTTTGTCTAAGTTCGTCCTTAGAAATAGACTAACTTGAGATGAACTTAGACAAACCGTAGAATGAGACTAATGTTTGTCTTTGTTTGTCCCAAGATTGTCTTGTTAGTTTAATTCTAAGGTTTGTCTATGTTCGTCCTTAGAAATAGACTTACTTGGGACGTACTTAGACTAACTTGGGACGAACTTAGACAAACCCTAGAATGAGACTAAAGTTCATATTTGTTCGTCCTAAGTTAGTATCGTGAGTCTAATTCTAAGGCTTGCCTAAGTTCGTCCTTAGAAATAGGCTAACTTGGAACGAACTTAGACAAACCTTAGAATGAGACTAACGTTTGTTTTTGTTCGTCCCAAGTTAGTCTAGTTAGTCTCATTATAAGGTTTGTGTATGTTCGTCCTTAGAAATAGACTAACTTGGGACGAACTTAGACAAACCTTTGAATGAGACTAACATTTGTCTTTGTTCATCCCAAGTTAGTCTCGTTAGTCTCATTCTAAGGTTTGTTTAGGTTCGTCCTTAGAAATAGACTAACTATGGATGAACTTGAACTAACTTGGGAAGAAGTTAGACAAACCTTTGAATGAGGCAAAAGTTTGTCTTTGTTCGTCCCAATTTAGTGTCGTTAGTCTCCTTCTAATGTTTGTCTAAGTTCTTCCTTAGAAATAGACTAACTTGGGACAAACTTAGGCAAACCTTAGAATGAGACTAACGTTTGTCTTTGTTCGTCCCAAGTTAATCTCGTTAGTCTCATTGTAAGGTTTGTCAAAGTTCATCCTTAGAAATAGACTCACTTTGGATGAACTAAGACAAACCTGTGAATGAGACTAACATTTGTCTTTGTTCGTCCCAAGTTAGTCTCGTTAGTCTCATTCTAAGGTTTGTCTAGGTTCGTCCTTAGAAATAGACTAACTTGGGATGAACTTGAACTAACTTGGGTAGAAGATAGACAAACCATAGAATGAGGCTAAAGTTTGTCTTTGTTCGTCCCAAGTTTGTCTTGTTAGTCTCATTCTAATGTTTGTCTAAGTTCTTCCTTAGGAATAGACTAACTTGGGACGAACTTAGACAAACCTTAGAATGAGACTAACGTTTGCCTTTGTTCCTCCCAAGTTAGTCTCGTTAGTCTTATTCTAAGGTTTGTCAAAGTTCATCCTTAGAAATAGACCAACTTTGGACGAACTTAGACAAACCGTTGAATGAGACTAACATTTGTCTTTGTTCGTCCCAAGTCAGTCTCGTTAGTCTCATTCTAAGGTTTGTCTAGGTTCGTCCTTAGAAATAGACTAACTTGGGACGAACTTGAACTAACTTGGGAAGAAGATAGACAAACCTTAGAATGAGGCTAAAGTTTTTCTTTGTTCGTCCCAAGTTAGTCTGGTTAGTCTCATTCTAAGGGTTGTCTAAGTTCGTCCTTATAATAAGACTAACTTGGGATGAACTTAGACAAACCTCAGAATGAGACTAACATTTCTCTTTGTTCGTCCCAAGTTAGTCTCGTTAGTCTCATTCTAAGGTTTGTCTAAGTTCGTCCTTAGAATTAGACTAGCTTGGGATGTACTTGGACAAACCTTAGAATGAGACTAACATTTGTCTTTGTTCATCCCAAGTTAGTCTCGTTAGTCTCATTCTAAGGTTTGTCTAGGTTCGTCCTTAGAATTAGACTAACTTGAGATGAACTTAGACAAACCTTAGAATGAGACTAACGTTTGTCTTTGTTCGTCCCAAGTTAGTCTCGTTAGTCTCATTCTAAGGTTTGTCAAAGTTCGTCCTTAGAAATAGACTAACTTGGGACGAACTTAGATAAACCTTAGAATGAGACTAATGTTTGTCTTTGTTCGCCCCAAGTTAGTCTCGTTAGTCTCATTTTAAGTTTTGTCTAAATTCGTGATTAGAAATAGACTAACTTTGGACGTACTTAGACAAACCTTGGAATGAGACGAACGTTTGTCTTTGTTCGTCCCCAGTTAGTCTCGTTAGTCTAATTCAAATGTTTGTCTAAGTTCGTCCTTAGAAATAGGATAACTTGTGACGAATAATAGAATAACTTGGGACGAACTTAGACAACCCTTAGAATGGGACTAACGTTTGTCTTCGTTCGTCCAAAGTTAGTCTCATTAGTCTTGTTAATCTCATTCTAAGGTTTGTTTAAGTTCGTCCTTAGAAATAGGCTAATTGGGGACGAACAATAGACTAACTTGGGACGAACTTAGTCAAACCTTAGAATGAGACTAACGTTTGTCTTTGTTCGTCCCAAGTTAGTCTCGTTAGTCTCATTCAAACGTTTGTCTAAGTTCGTCCTTAGAAATAGACAAACTTGGGACGAACTTAGACAAACCTTAGAATGAGACTAACGTTTGTCTTTGTTCGTCCCAAGTTAGTCTCGTTAGTCTCATTCTAAGGTTTGTCTAAGTTTGTCCTTATAATTAGACTAGCTTGGGATGTACTTGGACAAACCTTAGAATGAGACTAACGTTTGTCTTTGTTCGTCCCAAGTTAGTCTCGTTAGTCTCATTCTAAGGTGTGTCTAAGTACGTCCTTAAATTTAGACTAACTTGGGACGAACTTAGACAAACCTTAGAATGAGACTAACGTTTGCCTTTGTTCGTCCCAAGTTAGCCTCGTTAGTCTCATTCTAAGGTTTGTCAAAGTTCGTCCTTAGAAATAGACTAACTTGGGACGAACTTAGATAAACCTTAGAATGAGACTAATGTTTGTCTTTGTTCGTCCCAAGTTAGTCTCGTTAGTCTCATTCTAAGTTTTGTCTAAATTCGTGATTAGAAATAGACTAACTTTGGACGAACTTAGACAAACCTTGGAATGAGACGAACGTTTGTCTTTGTTCGTCCCCAGTTAGTCTCCTTAGTCTAATTCAAATGTTTGTCTAAGTTCGTCCTTAGAAATAGGATAACTTGGGACGAATAATAGAATAACTTGGGACGAACTTAGACAACCCTTAGAATGGGACTAACGTTTGTCTTCGTTCGTCCCAAGTTAGTCTCATTAGCCTCGTTAATCTCATTCTAAGGTTTGTTTAAGTTCGTCCTTAGAAATAGGCTAATTGGGGACGAACAATAGACTAACTTGGGACGAACTTAGTCAAACCTTAGAATGAGACTAACGTTTGTCTTTGTTCATCCCAAGTTAGTCTCGTTAGTCTCATTCTAACATTTGTCTAAGTTCGTCCTTAGAAATAGACAAACTTGGGACGAACAATAGACTAAGTTGGGATGAACTTAGACAAACCTTAGAATGAGACTAACGAGACTAACTTGGGACGAACTTAGACAAACCATAGAAGGAGACTAACGTTTGTCTTTATTCGTCCCAAGTTAGTCCTGTTAGTCTCATTCTAAGGTTTTTATAAGTTCGTCCTTAGAAATAGACTAACTTGGGATGAAATTGGGAAAACCTTAGAATGAGACTAACATTTGTCTTTGTTCGTCACATGTTAGTCTCGTTAGTCTCATTCTAAGGTTTGTCTAAGTTTGTCCTTAGAAATAAACTAACTTGGGACAAACATAGACAAACCTTAGAATGAGACTAAAATTAGTCTTTGTTCGTCCCAAGTTAGTCTCGGTAGTCTCATTCTAAGGTTTGTCTAATTAAGTTCATCATTAGAAATAGAATAACTTGGGACAAAATTATACAAACCTTAGAATGAGACTAACGTTTGTCTTTGTTCGTCCCAAGTTAGTCTCGTTAGTCTAATTCTAAGGTTTGTCTAAGTTCTTCCTAAGAAATAGACTAAATTGGGACAAACGTAGACAAACCTTAGAATTAGACAAATGGTAGTCTTTGTTCGACCCAAGTTAGTCTCGTTAGTCTCATTCTAAGGTTTGTTTAAGTTTGTCCTTAGAAATAGATTAACGTGGGACGAACTTAGACGAACCTTAGAATGAGAGTAATGTTTGTCTTTGTTCGTCCCAAGTTTGTCTCGTTAGTCTACTTCTAAGGTTTGTCTAAGTTCGTCCTTAGAAATAGACTAACTTGGGACGAACATAGACTAACTTGGGACGAACTTAGACAAACCTCAGAATGAGACTAAAGTTCATCTTTGTTCGTCCTAAGTTAGTCTCGTTAGTCTCATTCTAAGGTTTGTCTAAGTTCGTCCTTAGAAATAGGCTAACTTGGGATGAACTTAGACAAACCTTAGAATGAGACTAAAGTTTGTCTTTGTTCGTCCCAAGTTAGTATCGTGAGTCTCATTCTAAGGTTTGTCTAATTTCGTCCTTATAAATAGAGTAACTTGGGACGAACTTAGACAAACCAAAGAAGGAGACTAACGTTTGTCTTTGTTCGTCCCAAGTTAGTCTCATTAGTCTCATTAGTCTCATTCTAAGGTTTGTCTACGTTCGTCATTAGAAATAGAATAACTTGGGACGAAATTAGACAAACCTTAGAGTGAGACTAATGTTTGTCTTTGTTCGTCCCAAGTTAGTCTCGTTAGTCTCATTCTAAGGACGAACTTAGACAAACCTTAGAATGAGACTAAAGTTCATCTTTGTTCGTCCTAAGTTAGTCTCGTGAGTCTTATTTTAAGGTTTGCCTAAGTTCGTCCTTAGAAATAGGCTAACTTGGGACGAACTTAGACAAACCTTAGAATGAGACTAACGTTTGTCTTTGTTCGTCCCAAGTTAGTCTAGTTAGTCTCATTCTAAGGTTTGTCTAAGTTCGTCCTTAGAAATATACCAACTTGGGACGAACTTAGACAAATCTTTGAATGAGACTAACGTTTGTCTTTGTTCGTCCCAAGTTTGTCTCATTAGTCTCATTCTAAGGTTTGTCTACGTTCATCCTTAGAAATATACTAACTTGGTACGAACATAGACTAACTTGGAACGAACTTAGACAAACCTTAGAATGAGACTAAAGTTCATCTTTGTTTGTCCAAAGTTAGTCTCGTTAGTCTCATTCTAAGGGTTGTCTATGTTCGTCCTTAGAAATAGGCTAACTTGAGATGAACTTAGACAAACCTTAGAATGAGACAAACATTTGCCTTTGTTCGTCCCAAATTAGTCTCGTTAGTCTCATTCTAAGGTTTGTCTAAGTTCATCATTAGAAATAGAATAACTTGCGATGAAATTAGACGAACCTTAGAATGAGACTAATGTTTGTCTTTGTTCGTCCCAAGTTAGTCTCGTTAGTCTAATTCTAAGGTCTGTCTAAGTTCTTCCTTAGAAATAGACTAACTTGGGACAAACGTAGACAAACCTTAGAATTAGACTAATGGTAGTCTTTGTTCGACCCAAGTTAGTCTCGTTAGTCTCATTCTAAGGTTTGTCTAAGTTTGTCCTTAGAAATAGACTAACGTGGGACGAACTTAGACAAACCTTAGAATGAGAGTAATGTTTGTCTTTGTTCGTCCCAAGTTTGTCTCGTTAGTCTACTTCTAAGGTTTGTCTAAGTTTCTCCTTAGAAATAGACTAACTTGGGACGAACATAGACTAACTTGGGACGAACTTAGACAAACCTCAGAATGAGACTAAAGTTCATCTTTGTTCGTCCTAAGTTAGTCTCGTTAGTCTCATTCTAAGGTTTGTCTAAGTTCGTCCTTAGAAATAGGCTAACTTGGGATGAACTTAGACAAACCTTAGAATGAGACTAAAGTTTGTCTTTGTTCTTCCCAAGTTAGTATCGTGAGTCTCATTCTAAGGTTTGTCTAACTTCGTCCTTATAAATAGAGTAACTTGGGACGAACTTAGACAAACCAAAGAAGGAGACTAACGTTTGTCTTTGTTCGTCCCAAGTTAGTCTCATTAGTCTCATTCTAAGGTTTGTCTACGTTCGTCATTAGAAATAGAATAACTTGGGACGAAATTAGACAAACCTTAGAGTGAGACTAATGTTTGTCTTTGTTCGTCCCAAGTTAGTCTCGTTAGTCTCATTCTAAGGACAAACTTAGACAAACCTTAGAATGAGACTAAAGTTCATCTTTGTTCGTCCTAAGTTAGTCTCGTGAGTCTTATTTTAAGGTTTGCCTAAGTTCGTCCTTAGAAATAGGCTAACTTGGGACGAACTTAGACAAACCTTAGAATGAGACTAACATTTGTCTTTGTTCGTCCCAAGTTAGTCTAGTAAGTCTCATTCTAAGGTTTGTCTAAGTTCGTCCTTAGAAATATACTAACTTGGGACGAAGTTAGACAAATCTTTGAATGAGACTATCGTTTGTCTTTGTTCGACCCATGTTTGTCTCGTTAGTCTCATTCTAAGGTTTGTCTACGTTAATTCTTAGAAATATACTAACTTGGTACGAACATAGACTAACTTGGAACGAACTTAGACAAACCTTAGAACGAGACTAAAGTTAATCTTTGTTTGTCCAAAGTTAGTCTCGTTAGTCTCATTCTATGGTTTGTCTATGTTCGTCCTTAGAAATAGGCTAACTTGAGATGAACTTACACAAACCTTAGAATGAGACTAACATTTGCCATTGTTCGTCCCAAGTTAGTCTCGTTAGTCTCATTCTAAGGTTTGTCTAAGTTCGTCCTTAGAAATAGACTAACTTGGGACGAACTTAGACAAACCTCATAATGAGACTAAAGTTCATCTTTGTTCGTCCTAAGTTAGTCTCGTTAGTCTCATTCTAAGGTTTGTCTAAGTTCGTCCTTAGAAATGGGCTAACTTGGTATGAACTTAGACAAACCTTAGAATGAGACTAAAGTTTGTCTTTGTTCTTCCCAAGTTAGTATCGTGAGTCTCATTCTAAGGTTTGTCTAACTTCGTCCTTATAAATAGAGTAACTTGGGACGAACTTAGACAAACCAAAGAAGGAGATTAACGTTTGTCTTTGTTCGTCCCAAGTTAGTCTCATTAGTCTCATTCTAAGGTTTGTCTACGTTCGTCATTAGAAATAGAATAACTTGGGACGAAATTAGACAAACCTTAGAGTGAGACTAATGTTTGTCTTTGTTCGTCCCAAGTTAGTCTCGTTAGTCTCATTCTAAGGACAAACTTAGACAAACCTTAGAATGAGATTAAAGTTCATCTTTGTTCGTCCTAAGTTAGTCTCGTGAGTCTTATTTTAAGGTTTGCCTAAGTTCGTCCTTAGAAATAGGCTAACTTGGGACGAACTTAGACAAACCTTACAATGAGACTAACGTTTGTCTTTGTTCGACCCAAGTTAGTCTAGTTAGTCTCATTCTAAGGTTTGTCTAAGTTCGTCCTTAGAAATATACTAACTTGGGACGAACTTAGACAAATCTTTGAATGAGACTAACGTTTGTCTTTGTTCGACCCAAGTTTGTCTCGTTAGTCTCATTCTAAGGGTTGTCTACGTTAATCCTTAGAAATATACTAACTTGGTACGAACATAGACTAACTTGGAACGAACTTAGACAAACCTTAGAATGAGACTAAAGTTAATCTTTGTTTGTCCAAAGTTAGTCTCGTTAGTCTCATTCTAAGGTTTGTCTATGTTCGTCCTTAGAAATAGGCTAACTTGAGATGAACTTAGACAAACCTTAGAATGAGACTAACATTTGCCATTGTTCGTCCCAAATTAGTCTCGTTAGTCTCATTCTAAGGTTTGTCTAAGTTCGTCCTTAGAAATAGAATAACTTGGGACGAAATTAGACAAACCTTAGAATGAGACTAACGTTTGTCTTTGTTCGTCCCAAGTTTGTATCGTGAGTCTCATTCTAAGGTTTGTCTAACTTCGTCCTTATAAATAGACTAACTTGGGACGAACTTAGACAAACCATAAAAGGAGAGTAACGTTTGTCTTTGTTCGTCCCAAGTTAGACTCGTTAGTCTCATTCTAAGGTTTGTCAAAGTTCTTCCTTAGAAATAGATTAACTGAGGACGAATTTAGACAACCCTAAGAATGAGACTAAAGTTTGTCTTTGGTCATCCCAAGTTAGTCTCATTAGTCTCATTCTAAGGTTTGTCTAAGTTCGTCATTTGAAATAGAATAACTTGGGACGAAATTAGACAAACCTTAGAATGAGACTAATGTTTGTCTTTGTTCGTCCCAAGTTAGTCTCGTTAGTCTCATTTAAGGTTTGTCTAAGTTCTTCCTTAGAAATAGACTAACTTGGGACGTACTTAGACAAACCTTAGCATGAGACTAACGGTTGTCTTTGTTCGACCCAAGTTAGTCTCGTTAGTCTCATTCTAAGGTTTGTCTAAGTTTGTCCTTAAAAATAGACTAACTTGCGACCAAATTAAACTATCAGGGGAAGAACTTAGACAAACCTTAGAATGAGATTAAAGTTTGTCTTTGTTCGTCACAAGTTTGTCTCGTTAGTCTCATTCTAAGGTTTGTCTAAGTTTGTCCTTAGAAACAGACTAACGTGGGACGAACTTAGACAAACCTTAGAATGAGACTAATGTTTGTCTTTGTTTGTCCCACGATTGTCTCGTTAGTTTAATTCTAAGGTTTGTCTAAGTTCGTCCCTAGAAATAGACTAACTTGGGACAAACTTAGACTAACTTGGGACGAACTTAGACTAACTTGGGACGAACTTAGAGCGAGACTAAAGTTCATCTTTGTTCGTCCTAAGTTAGTCTCGTGAGTCTAATTCTAAGGTTTGCCTAAGTTCGTCCTTAGAAACAGGCTAACTTGGGATGAACTTAGACAAACCTTAGAATGAGACTAACGTTTGTCTTTGTTCGTCCCAAGTTAGTCTGGTTAGTCTCATTCTAAGGTTTGTCTAAGTTCGTCCTTAGAAGTAGACTAACTTTGGGATGAACTTACACAAACCTTTGAATGAGACTAACATTTTCTTTTGTTCGTTCCAAGTTAGTCTCGTTAGTCTCATTCTAAGGTTTGTCTAAGTTCGTCTTTAGAAATAGACTAACTTGGGACGAACAATAAACTAACTTGGGACGAACTTAGAAAAACCTTAGAATGAGACTAAAGTTTGTCTTTGTTCGTCCAAAGTTAGTCTCGTTAGTCTGATTCTAAGGTTTCTCTAAGTTCGTCCTTAGAAATAGACTAACTTGGGACAAACTTAGACAAACCATAGAAGGAGACTAACGTTTGTCTTTGTTCTTCCCAAGTTAGTCTTTTTAGTCTCATTCTAAGGTTTGTCTATGTTCGTCCTTAGAAATAAGCTAATTTGGGACGAACTTAGACAAACCTTAGAATGAGACTAACATTTGTCTTTGTTCGTCCCAAGTTAGTCTCGTTAGTCTCATTCTAAGGTTTGTCTAATTAAGTTCATCATTAGAAATAGAATAACTTGGGACGAAATTAGACAAACCTTAGAATGAGACTAACGTTTGTCTTGGTTCGTCCAAAGTTAGTCTCGTTAGTCTAATTCAAAGGTTTGTCTAAGTTCTTCCTTAGAAATAGACTAACTTGGGACAAACTTAGACAAACCTTAGAATGAGACTAACGGTAGTCTTTGTTCGACCCAAGTTAGTCTCGTTAGTCTCATTCTGAGGTTTGTCTAAGTTCGTCCTTAGAAATAGACTGACTTGGGACCAACTTAGACTATCATGGGACGAACTTAGACAAACCTGAGAATGAGATTAAAGTTTGTCTTTGTTCGTCCCAAGTTAGTCTCGTTAGTCTCATTCTGAGGTTTGTCTAAGTTCGTCCTTAGAAACAGACTAACTGGGACGAACTTAGACAATCCTTAGAATGAGACTAACGTTGGTCTTTGTTTGTCCTAAGTTTGTCACGTTAGTCTCATTCTAAGGTTTGTCTATGTTCGTCCTTAGAAATAGACTAACTTGGGATGAACATAGACTAACTTGGAACGAACTTAGACAAACCTTAGAATGACACTAAAGTTCATCTTTGTTCGTCCAAAGTTAGTCTCGTTAGTCTCATTCTAAGGTCTTTCTATGTTCGTCCTTAGAAATAGGCTAACTTGAGACGAACTTAGACAAACCTTAGAATGAGACTAACATTTGTCTTTGTTCCTCCCAAATTAGTCTCGTTAGTCTCATTCTAAGGTTTGTATAAGTTCGTCCTAAGAAATAGAATAACTTGGGACGAAATTAGACAAACCTTAGAATGAGACTAACGTTTGTCTTTGTTCGTCCCAAGTTTGTATCGTGAGTCTCATTCTAAGGTTTGTCCAACTTCGTCCTTATAAATAGACTAACTTGGGACGAACTTCGACAAACCATAAAAGGAGACTAACGTTTGTCTTTGTTCGTCCCAAGTTAGTCTCGTTAGTCTCATTCTAAGGTTTGTCTAAGTTCTTCCTTAGAAATAGATTAACTTAGGACGAATTTAGACAACCCTAAGAATGAGACTAAAGTTTGTCTTTGGCCATCCCAAGTTAGTCTCATTAGTCTCATTCTAAGGTTTGTCTAAGTTCGTCATTAGAAATAGAATAACTTGGGACGAAATTAGACAAACCTTATAATGAGACTAATGTTTGTCTTTGTTCGTCCCAAGTTAGTCTCGTTAGTCTCATTCTAAGGTTTGTCTAAGTTCTTCCTTAGAAATAGACTAACTTGGGACGTACTTAGACAAACTTTAGAATGAGACTAACAGTTGTCTTTGTTCGACCCAAGTTAGTCTCGTTAGTCTCATTCTAAGGTTTGTCTAAGTTTGTCCTTAGAAATAAACTAACTTGCGACCAACTTAGACTATCATGGGAAGAACTTAGACAAACCTTAGAATGAGATTAAAGTTTGTCTTTGTTCGTCACAAGTTTGTCTCGTTAGTCTCATTCTAAGGTTTGTCTAAGTTTGTCCTTAGAAACAGACTAACGTGGGACGAACTTAGACAAACCTTAGAATGAGACTAATGTTTGTCTTTGTTTGTCCCAAGATTGTCTCGTGAGTCTTATTCTAAGGTTTGCCTAAGTTCGTCCTTAGAAATAGACTAACTTGGGACGAACAATAGACTAACTTGGGACGAACTTAGACAAAACTTAGAATGAGACTAACGTTTGTCTTTGTTCGTCCCAAGTTAGTCTAGTTTGTCCCATTCCAAGGTTTGTCTAAGTTTGTCCTTAGAAGTAGACTAACTTTGGGATGAACTTACACAAACCTTTGAATGAGACTAACATTTGTCTTTGTTCGTCCCAAGTTAGTCTCATTAGTCTCATTCTAAGGTTTGTCTAAGTTCGTCTTTAGAAATAGACTAACTTGGGACGAACAATAGACTAACTTGGGACGAACTTAGAAAAACCTTAGAATGAGACTAAAGTTTGTCTTTGTTCGTCCAAAGTTAGTCTAGTTAGTCTCATTCTAAGGTTTCTCTAAGTTCGTCCTTAGAAATAGACTAACTTGGGACGAACTTAGACAAACTATAGAAGGAGACTAACGTTTGTCTTTGTTCATCCCAAGTTAGTCTTGTTAGTCTCATTCTAAGGTTTGTCTATGTTCGTCCTTAGAAATAAGCTAATTTGGGACGAACTTAGACAAACCTTAGAATGAGAGTAACATTTGTCTTTGTTCGTCCCAAGTTAGTCTCGTTAGTCTCATTCTAAGGTTTGTCTAATTAAGTTCATCATTAGAAATAGAATAACTTGGGACGAAATTAGACAAACCTTAGAATGAGACTAACGTTTGTCTTTGTTCCTCCCAAGTTAGTCTCGTAAGTCTAATTCTAAGGTTTGTCTAAGTTCTTCCTTAGAAATAGACTAACTTGGGACAAACTTAGACAAACCTTAGAATGAGACTAACGGTAGTCTTTGTTCGACCCAAGTTAGGGTGCGTCCACTTTGACTGAAAGTTAAATTAACTTTATTGATCTTAACTGATATTAACTTATCTTAAATGATCTTAACTGATCTTAAATTATAGTGACTGATCTTAACTGATATTAACTTATATTAACTTAACTGAAACTAATGTTAACTTATAAAGGTAAGTTAAGTTATATTTTTCCGCAACCAGACCTCCACCTACCGGTGGCCATTACTACGCCAGATTCGCCGTTGACCGGCTGACCGATGCCGTTGACCGGCGTTGACCGACGTCGTTGACCACTGTTGACCGGCGTTGACCACCGTTGACCGGGTTGACCGGTGGCAGTAGCAGCCTTGACCGGCGGCGACCGGCGGAGGATGGCGGCCGTGGACGGTGGAGAGTGGCGGTGGCAGGCTGCGCATGGTTGTGGTGGTGGTGGAACAATCGAATTTAACTTGACTGAAACTTAACTTAACTGATCTTAACTGATAGTAACTTACTGAAATGATCTTACTTGATATTAACTTATAGTGACTGATATTAACTTATAGTGACCTATAAGTCAAAAATTCAAGTCAAAGTGGACAGGGCCTTAGTCTCGTTAGTCTCATTCTGAGGTTTGTCTAAGTTCGTCCTTAGAAATAGACAGAATTGGGACCAACTTAGACTATCATGGGACGAAATTAGACAAACCTTAGAATGAGATTAAAGTTTGTCTTTGTTCGTCCCAAGTTAGTCTCGTTAGTCTCATTCTAAGGTTTGTCTAAGTTCGTCCTTAGAAACAGACTAACGTGGGACGAACTTAGACAAACCTTAGAATGAGACTAACGTTGGTCTTTGTTCGTCCCAAATTTGTCATGTTAGTCTCATTCTAAGGTTTGTCTAAGTTTGTCCTTCGAAATAGACTTTCTTGCGATGAACTTAGACTAACTTCGGACGAACTTAGACCAACCTTAGAATGAGACTAAAGTTCATCTTTGTTCGTCCTAAGTTAGTCTCGTTAGTCTCATTCTAAGGTTTGTCTAGACTAACTTGGGACGAACAATAGACTAACTTGGGACGAACTTAGAAAAACCTTAGAATGAGACTAAAGTTTGTCTTTGTTCGTCCAAAGTTAGTCTCGTTAGTCTCATTCTAAGGTTTCTCTAAGTTCGTCCTTAGAAATAGACTAACTTGGGACGAACTTAGACAAACCATAGAAGGAGACTAACGTTTTTCTTTGTTCCCCAAGTTAGTCTTGTTAGTCTCATTCTAAGGTTTGTCTATGTTCGTCCTTAGAAATAAGCTAATTTGGGACGAACTTAGACAACCTTAGAATGAGACTAACATTTGTCTTTGTTCGTCCCAAGTTAGTCTCGTTAGTCTCATTCTAAGGTTTGTCTAATTAAGTTCATCATTAGAAACAGAATAACTTGGGACGAAATTAGACAAACCTTAGAATGAGACTAACGTTTGTCTTTGTTCGTCCCAAGTTAGTCTCGTTAGTCTAATTCTAAGGTTTGTCTAACTTCTTCCTTAGAAATAGACGAACTTGGGACAAACTTAGACAAACCTTAGAATGAGACTAACGGTAGTCTTTGTTCGACCCAAGTTAGTCTCGTTAGTCTCATTCTGAGGTTTGTCTAAGTTCGTCCTTAGAAATAGACTGACTTGGGACCAACTTAGACTATCATGGGACCAACTTAGACAAACCTTAGAATGAGATTAAAGTTTGTCTTTGTTTGTCCCAAGTTAGTCTCGTTAGTCTCATTCTAAGGTTTGTCTAAGTTCATCCTTAGAAATAGACTAACGTGGGATGAACTTAGACAAACCTTAGAATGAGACTAAAGTTCATCATTGTTCGTCCTAAGTTAGTCTCGTTAGTCTCATTCTAAGGTTTGTCTAAGTTCGTCCTTAAAAATAGGCTAACTTGGGACGAACTTAGACAAACCTTAGAATGAGACTAACATTTGTCTTTGTTCGTCCCACGTTAGTCTCGTTAGTCTCATTCTAAGGTTTGTCTATGTTCGTCCTTAGAAATATAATAACTTGGGACGAAATTAGACAAACCTTAGAATGAGACTAACGTTTGTCTTTGTTCGTCCCAAGTTAGTATCGTGAGTCTCATTCTAAGGTTTGTCTAACTTCGTCCTTATAAATAGACTAACTTGGGACGAACTTAGACAAACAATAGAAGGAGACTAACGTTTGTCTTTGATGTTCCCTTGAGTGGCATGTAATTGGCAAAACGTAGCATAGATAGTTCGAGCAGGAGTTCAGGTGGAGTTCGAACATATCCTGGTACTCATGTACAGCGTAGAACTGACGCAAGGATATATTCCAGAAGGATATTGGACAGTGAATATTTCGTCAAGTTGAAGTCGTCCAGCGACTTAATCGAGCATGAGATATTCCAATGAATATCTACATTGAAGGCGGCAAAGCTCTCTTGGGCAAGAAGACGACTTCGTATATTCTTCCAACCGATTCAAAAGATATACATCAAATATCTAGGAATATTTCCTAAATATTTGATGGGATTATCTTGTGCGAATAAGGGTTTCGTCCAAGCATATAAATACAATGCTAGGGCACCCTTATTCTGCATCGCTTTCAATATCAAACATACACGAGTATACACTATCGATTGGGAAGGAAGAAAGCGACGGCCGGATGTGTTTTCTCATTGGAAATACATCGGTGCAAGTGCAGTCTGCTCAAGTGCAACTCAGACTGCCTGAAGCGTATCAACTGCCGCACACAACAAAGGTGAACAAGCTTTCGAGAGAAAGCATCCGAGCTTCTGGAGAAGGTCGAGAACGTTCGGACTGCAGGTTCAGACGAAGGGGATCGAGGTTAACTGCTGTAAACCTCGGTTGCAAATCTGAGATACGTAGTGTTAGAGGCTAGGCGATTACAAGGTGTAAGCGTAAGTCCACCTGTAGCTCTAACTCGTAATAAAGATTTGTTGTCCCTTCTAGGGTGTGGGAAACCCCCCAGAGTAGGCCTGGCCGAACTGGGTTATCATTCTGTGCGTTCTTCTACTTTAGTTCTGTTAAACTGTTGTGATATGAGTTCAAGGTCTGTCGTAACTGAACCTTGAACTGTCATCCGAACTGTTGTGCAAAGAGTTCAAGGTCTGTCGCAACTGTTCCTTGGACACAAGCTTGAACAGGGGATATAATTTCATTTGGTATCAGCGAAGACACTCGACACACTGAGTGGGATCCTGAACTGTTCAAGATGACTCTAAAAGAAGGACAAAGCATCACCAGACCCCCGCTACTCGAAGGATCGAACTTTGCCACTTGGAAGCCCGTGATGAGATCCTTTCTGAAATCTCTAGATGAAAAAGCATGGAAGGCTGTTCTGAAAGGTTGGACGGAACCCATGATGAACAATCTCACTGGAGAACCGATCGCAAAACCAAAAGCTCTGTGGACAGAAGAGGAGGACAAAGCTTCTATGGGAAACTCAAAGGCTATGAACGCAATTTTTTCGGCCGAAGATGAAAACGTCATGAAGCCAATCATCAACTGTGAAGTGGCCAAGGAAGCATGGGACATCCTCCAAACAGCCTTTGAAGGTACAGACAAAGTTCGCAACTCTCGCATGCAGGCTGTCACAACTAGGTTCGAAGAGATGAAGATGAAGGAGAGTGAAACCATCACTGAGTACAACACCAGAGTTCTGGAGCTCTCCAACGAGGCGTGTGCACTCGGAAAACCCATTGATGAAGAAAGATTGGCCAGTAAAGTCCTGAGATCACTCCCTCCGAGATTTGCCATGAAGGTCACGGCCATAGAAGAAATGCACGACATTGCTAAACTAAAATTGGACAAGCTGATGGGTTCTCTCAGAACTTATGAGATCAATCATGATTTTCAACCTGGGGAAGTGAAAGGAATCGCCCTAAAGGCGGACATGTCTGAAGACAAATAGGATGGTGGCTGCACTACTAAACAACTGGCCATGATGGCTCAGAATTTTGGTAGAATGGTGCGGAAAATCAACAGACGTGGACCAGAACAGGGCCAGCCTTCATCAAATAGCTTCCGAAACTGGAAACCCGACAGGTCAAGATCCAGAGACATGAGACAAGACTCTTCTGACAATGGAAAGGAAGAAATTCAGTGCCATGAATGCAAGGGGTTTGGACATATTGCCTCCCAATATCCGAATACACTCATGCAGAAGAAGGCAATGGTCGCTAGCTTCAGCGACAGTGAGTCAGACGAAGAAAAAGGTGAGACCACTAATTTTGTGGCTTTTGTTACTACTCTTGGAGATTGCAGCAATTCTAGTGAAGGAGTACCACCTCAGTTGGAACTCCCAGTTGAAGACCTCTCAGACAGTGACGATGAAGAACTCACACAGGAGTCTCTGGCTGAGACATATAAAGATCTGTACGAGAAATGGCTGATTCTTATCAAGGTCAACAAGAAGCTGAATGACACAGTAGCAAGCGTCACCATAGAAAAGACAAGGTGTGGCAGGAGGTTGAGATACTGCTTACACACAAGGTGGAACTCGAAGGCACAGTAAACTCACAGAGCACTTAACTGGCAGAAATGAAACAAGAAAGATTGTGTCTTTTTGCTCAGAGAACAGAGCTACTGGGTACTGTCTCTTCACTGAAAGTCGACATGGAAAGGGATCGTGACACTCATCCTATAGGCATGGCGGGTCTAAGAAAAACCATCACAGATCTGAAGCACAAGGAGGTGTTCCAACTAAGGAGGATAGAACAGCTGGAACTTCAGCTAGAATCTGAAAAAATGGACCACTCAGACACTAAGAAGGAGCTCAATCACCTCAAATAGTCGGTAAGGATGCTAAACTCTGGCACTAACGACTTAAATGATATTCTCAGATCTCAGAGGTTGGAGTCTAGATATCGAGGCCTGGGGTTTACAAAAGATGGTACCTCTAAAGGCAGTACGTGTGTTAAAGCAAGACCAGTGTCTGAACACCTGCCAGGACAGAAGGTGAGACAGCACCCCAGACAGAAAGTAGACTTGTCCCAAGATCAGTCCAAAGGAAAGAACCTAGCTGATCACAAGGAGACGCATGGAACACTTCGTGGTGGAAAGACTTGTAGATCACCCGTCCAAAACTGTGACTATTCATCAGTGACACAAAGGATAGATCGGCGCACTTGCTGGTACTGCAACCAGATGGGACACATCAAAATGAAGTGCCGCCTGTTTCTTGCTGAACGACGTGCTTTCCAACAACGGACCATACCGCGACAGAAACAAATCAGGGTTCAAAAGGCAGACCAAACCGTTTGCATGGTGGCCTGCTACTCCTCAAGCTACACAGCGCAAGATAGTTGGCATTCGACAGCGGATGCTCCGCCCACATGACAGGTAACTCTCAATACCTTACCCATATTAGACCTGTTGAGCAGATGTGGTTTGTCACCTTTGGGGATGGTGGAAAGGGTCAGGTGATCGGCTGTGGGACATTGATGGTTCCGGATCTCCCTGTACTCAAGAACACCCTCCTTTTCAAAGGACTGACTAGAAATCTTATCAGCATCAGTCAACTGTGCGACGATGGACATTATGTGTCATTCTCTAGCTACTCATGTCTTGTCCTAGACAAGAATGGTGATACACTGATGAAAGGAAAAAGGGATGCCAACAACTACTACACCATTGGGATGGGTCTGATGGGATCAATAGACGTCGAGAACCATGGCCAGCATTTGGTTACTCTAGCTTGTGCAAACGTCAACCATCGATTTCGGCGAGGGGGAGCGGACAAGACCTTGCACACAAGCTCTTGTTGGAGATGCGCACTGACGGAGCCCACTGCACTGACGTTAAGGTGCAATGTTCTCTGTGCAAATAAATTTATATTTTCCGCTACTCGCAACTACACTACTGGGTAGCAAGTGGTAAGTAGGGGTCGAACCCAAGGGAATTAGGAGGATACGTTGTTCTTTGTGGGATTTGTACAGGATGGGAGCGTTTTTTTAGGTTTGATTGAGATTTTAGCGGTTATGACTAAGTGACTTTTTTGGTTGTTTTTGGTTTTGAGTGCGGAAAAGTAAATTACAGAAAAGTAAATACTGAAAATAAAATACTGAAAATAAAAAGAAAGACTTACAGTGGGTGATGCGTGATTTGCGAGTCCTCCGGTAGATGAGCGGTTGGTGATTGCAGATGATCGAGCAATAAAAGTAAATACAGGGGGTTTTGTAATTCTAGGAAAACATTCAGTTTCAGGGGCCTTGTATCATAGTTGTTTATCATTGACCGCTAATGATCATACTAAGTGTTCAAAGATGAATCGAGGCCATTTCTAAGCGCAAGACTTGCAACATCGTTTAAAACACTTGTTCTACTTAAGACTAATTCCTCCTTTCGAAGTATCTTAGCCTTATGTGCATCCATTTGATCTTCTGTTACGATTTCCCAAAATGGTTTTTAAGATAAGTCGAACTCCTCAGATAAGTTTTGCTTGTTACAGCTTCCACTTACCGAGTATGTTCACGAATTCACACGGAAGAGCTTTGCTTGTTACAGCTTCCACTCAACCTTGGAAATTCTGACTATATATGGCACATAGAACAAGTTTTGAACACAAAGATGCACTAGGTGCAGGGTCTAAAACATTTTACAATACAAGTACACCCCTTTAACCGAATAAAGAGTTTAGCTACGAATATCCATAGAGGTGGATACCATAGCTAAATACTCGGGGGTTTTTGAAATCAGTAAGAGGAGAGGGGGTGGAATACTCAAGAACCAACAGGAGTATTCCTAATTCCTACTGAATACTCAAGAACCAACAGGAGTATTCTCTACAGTATTATAATACTCAAGAACCGACAGGAGTATTATAATTTCAAACCGTTATAATACTCAAGAACCAACAAGAGTATTATTTCATAAACCAAACTTACAAAGTAACAAACTTAGAGAGAGAAGTGTATTATGATTTGTGGATTTGTTGGATGATGAAATGAGGAGGAGGAGCTCTCCTTTTATAGCCACAAGGGGAGGAGGATGGAGGGTGGAGATGGTGGCATGTGGCTTTTGATCCAAGGGAGGAGGAGGAGGAGCAAGGAGGAGGCGCCACATGGGTGAGGAGAAAGCCGCCGGTTGGGGGGAGGAAAAGTCACCGGTGGCCGGTCACCATGGAGGGTGGTTTCCTCCCTTGGCCACCTCCAAGCAAGGTTGCCGGTCACCTTGGTCCATGGATGAGTTTTGATAGTTTTGTGCACTCTTTTCACAAAACTATCAATCCAATTTTGCTCCGGTCTAACTTGGTTGTTCCTCGGTTGAATTTGTATTGAGTAATTCAATGTCAGGATCTTGAGATTTCTTTGTTCAGCGTCTGATCTTGACCTTGGAATGACTCGTAATATCTTTTCAGCGTAAAATCCTCTCCTTAGCGTGTTTTCTCTCTAGCGCCAAAATACCCTGTAGAAATATATCGGGACTAACAAGTAGAAGTTAGATAGACAAACAGTCTAATTTGGTGCGTTTTACTGTGTTTTTGATTCGTATAATTATGGTCCATCAGATTACCCCACACTTTTAGTTGTTCGCCCCGAACAATGCTATTAAAGGGCGGCACACTAAGTAAGTTTGTTAAAATATGAAAATTAGACTGTGGTACTAGATTTATCCTAATTCTTGCATTACTTACTTATTACCAAATTGAACTGTGTAAATAAATAGAAGAAACTTGATACTTGTACCTCCGTGCTGAGATGCAAATTATTCTGGATGTTTCGGGAGATAGCCCTTTTTAGGCTCCTGGACTGCAACCTCGGGACCGCCTCTAACTATATGGTTTCCTTGTAGCTTTATCTAGCACGTGATTCGGTTTGGGTTTCAATGGTTTGAGTACTTTGATTTTCTTTTGGCGAGGGACTGCTTTTGTAGTGAATCGGCCTTTGGCCTTTGATTTGACTCTTTGAGTACTTCACTTTTTGTTCGGTTAAAACCTTCACAATTTTGGGCCTTTGGCCTCTTGATTTGCTTCTTTGAGCTTTTTGCGTCTTTGTGACTTGCTAGTCCATTTTCTCAAGCCTTTTTTGGGAGGTCCAATCATCGCCCGCAAGCCTATGGAAATACCTCCCCGCTCCTCTCATCCTTGTCGTTTCGCGCGGGTCAAGATGAGGGTCGCTCATCTATTTTCTCGGCTACTTTGACTAGAGAGAGGACGGTCTGATTCACGTCCTCGCCTTTTTTTCTTTTTGCATAAACACTGCATGGCGGAGATGACTTCAATCTTCACTGAAACCCGAAGTGCAGCCTCCACTGACTTCGAAAACCATATAGTTTGATTCGATCCTTCGATTGCTTGCCAAGCCTCTCTAGGGCATTTCTATCAACTCCACATCCCTAGTTTATCTCAGCACAAAGGGACAGATGAGAAGTTACGTTCTAAGTTTTTAGACTATTGAATTTGCATGAATTTTAGATCTATCTTTTTCACATTCTTAAGTTCATATTTTCAAAAACATAATATTAAAAAAGAAAAAGAAAAACATGTTATTTATTTATGTACACATGCGGATCTCACCCCACACTTTTGAACGAAGGCGTGCCTTTCAGCACTACTTAGTTAAAAAGCCATGCAAGCAGACAATTATGAGAAGGAAATAATATTAAGGAAAGGTAAGATCAGAACTTCCTTTTTGTGTCGAATGACATGGCATGACGCTGGATAATAGAGGGAGTTCGGCTGGGGCCTTGAACTCTCAGCGCAGGCCCGGTAAATTTACGGAAGCTGCCTGGCTGATCTGATCGTGCTCCAAAAACCAATTCCTAAATAGTCAAATCATTCTATGCACCAAGTGGGTGAGAGCGACTTATTGATAAAAACTAAAAGACAAAAAAAGACAGAAAGTAAGGTAGTGTCGGGTTACCTCCCGACCAGTGCACTTGTTTAACATCGTTGGCTCGACAGTACCTTATTCCTGGATCACTGGTTTGGATCCCATGGGTGCTTGAGGTCGAACTTCTTCTCGGTAGTTCTTTTGATTTGAGAGGGTGAGGCTTTATTGACCATAGCTGCTGGTCCAATGGGTCGTGCTTGCTTGTTACTCCTTCGGGGTATCCATTCCTTCAGCCCATGTCTTTGCCGCTTCTTCATGTTTGAATAGTTGTCACTTTTGCGAGTTTGGAAGTTTGGTTTTGTGCCATTAATTGTAGGCGACATTAAGCATGCGCCTCTGCCATTCCTCTTCATTGTGGCAGTGACGGATGGTTGTCTTGGAATGAGTGAGTTTTCAGGCGGTTTTCCTTGGCTTGTGATGAGTGAGAGTTCCTTTGTCGGCTTTTTTGGCTCATGCTCCTCCTCTAACTCCCCGTGCACCTCATCATCATTGATTATATGATCTTCGGTGGCTATGATCGGTATAATACATGAAGGGTTAAGTTGGGGCACTTCGACCATGAGGACTGGTTCTGTTTTAGGTGCTCCGACAGTGAGGACCAGGTCTTTTTCGGACAGTTCGGCAACGAGGTCCGGGACTTCTGTTGGCTCGGTAGTTAGGACAGTGATTTCCTCGGATGGATTGGTGATAAGGACCGGGCCTTTTTTGGGCAGCTTGTTAATGATGTCCTAGAGCTGGTTTGATGCTTCTTTTTGAGCCACCCATGATTCTTCTTTCTCTGTCGGCTCCTCGGGTTCAGCCGTCTTTTCTATTGCCCATGATTCGGTTTCGGCCGTGAATTGGAGCATCGAGGCACTCAATTGCTGTATGTCTGCGGCCAACTGCTGGGTGCTAGCTGCCAACTCGTTTTCTGCTGCCCATACTTCGGTTTTGGCCCTGATTTGGTGCATTATGTTGTCCAGTTCTTCGCTCCGCATGGCTTGATCTTGTCTTTGTCTTGACCTTGCGGCCAAATCATCTATTAAGTTCCAAAGATCATCTATGTCTAAGTTGTTCACCGAGCCTCCCGCTGCATCATTTAGCCAATTCCACTCTTGTGGCATCATCCCATTGAGAAACCTTTGAAGAAGATCGTGGTTGGTGAATCCATGGTGCGGGCAGCTTATCAACATGGAGTCAAAGTACGCTAAGTACTCGTCCAAAGTTTCATCCCGGGATTGTTTTATGTTGTTGATCTTCTCACGGATTTCAAGTTCGAAAGGTGGTGGGGAAAACTCTTCATTGTTCCAAGGTTCCATTCCGTAGTAGTAGGACTTAGTGAATTGCATGATAAAACAAAAAAAGAAAAAACAAAATAGAACAACTATTCTGATGCACAACTCCCCGGCAACGGCGCCAATTTGACGGAGCCCACTGCACTGTCGTTAAGGTGCAATGTTCTCTTTGCAACTAAATTTATATTTTCCGCTACTCGCAACTACACTACTGGGTAGCAAGTGGTAAGTAGGGGTCGCACCCAAGGGAATTAGGAGGATACGTTGTTCTTTGTGGGATTTGTACAGGATGGGAGCGTTTTTTAGGTTTGATTGAGATTTTAGCGGTTATGACTAAGTGACTTTTTTTGGTTGTTTTTGGTTTTGAGTGCGGAAAAGTAAATTACGGAAAAGTAAATACTGAAAATAAAATACTGAAAATAAAAAGAAAGACTTACAGTGGGTGATCCGTGATTTGCGAGTCCTCCGGTAGATGAGCGGTTGGTGATTGGAGATGATCGAGCAATAAAAGTAAATACAGGGGGTTTTGTAATTCAAGGAAAACATTCGGTTTCAGGGGCCTTGTATCATAGTTGTTTATCGTTGACCGCTAATGATCATACTAAGTGTTCAAAGATGAATCGAGGCCATTTCTAAGCGCAAGACTTGCAACATCGTTTAAAACACTTGTTCTATTTAAGACTAATTCCTCGTTTCGAAGTATCTTAGCCTTATGTGCATCCATTTGATCTTCTGTTACGATTTCCCAAAATGGTTTTTAAGATAAGTCGAACTCCTCAGATAAGTTTTGCTTGTTTTAGCTTCCACTTACCGAGTATGTTCATGAATTCCCACGAAAGAGCTTTGCTTGTTACATCTTCCACTCAACCTTGGAAATTCTGACTATATATGGCACATAGAACAAGTTTTGAACACAAAGATGCACTAGGTGCAGGGTCTAAAACATTTTACAATACAAGTACACCCCTTTAACCGAATAAATTGTTTAGCTACGAATATGCATAGAGGTGGATACCATAGCTAAATACTCGGGGGTTTTTGAAAACAGTAAGAGGAGAGGGGGTGGAATACTCAAGAACCAACAGGAGTATTCCTAATTCCTACTGAATACTCAAGAACCAACAGGAGTATTCTCTACAGTATTATAATACTCAAGAACCGATAGGAGTATTATAATTTCAAACCGTTATAATACTCAAGAACCAACAAGAGTATTATTTCATAAACCAAACTTACAAAGTAACAAACTTATAGAGAGAAGTGTATTATGATTTGTGGATTTGTTGGATGATGAAATGAGGAGGAGGAGCTCTCCTTTTATAGCCACAAGGGGAGGAGGATGGAGGGTGGAGATGGTGGCATGTGGCTTTTGATCCAAGGGAGGAGGAGGAGGAGCAAGGAGGAGGCGCCACATGGGGGAGGAGAAAGCCGCCGGTTGGGGGGAGGAAAAGCCACCGGTGGCCGGTCACCATGGAGGGTGGTTTCCTCCCTTGGCCACCTCCAAGCAAGGTTGCCGGTCACCTTGGTCCATGGATGAGTTTTGATAGTTTTGTGCACTCTTTTCACAAAACTATCAATCCAATTTTGCTCCGGTCTGACTTGGTTGTTCCTCGGTTGAATTTGTATTGAGTAATTCAATGTCAGGATCTTCAGATTTCTTCGTTCAGCGTCTGATCTTGACCTTGGAATGACTCGTAATATCTTTTCAGCGTAAAATCCTCTCCTTAGCGTGTTTTCTCTCTAAGCGCCAAAATACCCTGTAGAAATATATCGGGACTAACAAGTAGAAGTTAATAGACAAACAGTCTAATTTGGTGGGTTTTATTGTGTTTTTGATTCGTATAATTATGGTCCATCACGCACAAATCCATGTTGACAACTGTCCCAGCAAACTGTTGAAATAGAAGGTGTCACAGTTACGGAAGGAGTTTGTTCTATGCCCACAGAAATATGCCTGGAGCCGAACAAGAAAATATGAATATGGAGGGCACCAGAAGATGATAACTCTGAGGCATACCAAGATCTTGGTCAACCCTCATGGCAGGACACGAAGTGGAACACCCAGACCCTCAGTGGGTCTATGTGGTGTCAACCACTGAAAGCATCCAACGGTGGTCAGTCATAGTCGAATCTCCAGCTGAACAGTTGGACTGACCACCTAATGAAGAGAACTGGAACAGAAGGCACATCGCGTGAAGACCAATTTTTTGAATATTCTCGAAGATTTTCCTGCCGTTATTTGAAACGAGAGTTGACCAATTTGGGAAGTTGAAAAGGCTGAAGTATTACTTTTTTTTGAAACACATCAATTTGCAGTCTACTCTCCCTCTCTCGCTCAAACCCTAGAACGGCATCCAGTGACTTCTCTCTCAACCGCTCACACACTCAACGGCAATGGTGAACACAAAGAATTCAGCGAAGTCCGGCATCAAATCCACTGAAAAGAAGAGGGAAGGCATGCAGTCCTCAAAAGCTCTGGCGACAAAATCCAAAATTCCAAAATCGAAAGCTCCGACGGTGAAAAAGGCGTCGTCTTTACGATCCGCCACCGAATCTTTGGCCAAAGCAAAGAAGTCTGCCGAAGGAGTCACCACTGAAATCCCTCAGTCAACCGCGGTGGACTCGTCTATCTCATTAGATGCTGGTACATCTCAAGAAGTCCGTCCCCAATCTGAGGTATTTCCAACTGTTCCTTCAGTTTCTGCAAATATTCCTATTATTGAAAGGATTGTGGGGGTTGAGAAGGATGTTAAGTCGGTTGACGGTGATGAAGCCAGTAGGGCTGTGATTGGTGATGGTGGTAAGGATGTTAGTGGTGTTAGGGCTGTTCTTGACGACAATGCCGGTACTGGAGATGAATCTGTCAAACATGTGGAAGTTGGTGAACCCAGCAAGGTGGCTGGTGGGTCAGCATCATGTAGGGAGAAAATCCATGCCTCTGGGTATATTCGTCCGAGAGGTTTACAAAGAAAGAAGGGGACTCGTCGTGTTGTGTCTCCAAAACAATGTCTGGCCAAGATTAGTACAATCAGAGGAAAGCTTATAGCGATGTCTGATGAGGTGACAGAGAAACTCCTTGAAGCCTCGGGGAAGAGGAAGCTAGTGATTAATGAGGAATCTGACGATGGCTCGGACAAGAAGATTAGAGGTTCAGAAGGAGAACCAATCAGTGAGCAAGAGGAGATTGTACCCGAGATGGCTCACCCACCAGAGAATCTTGATGTGTTGGAAGAATCCATACCAGAAGAATCAGACCCAGCAGAAAAGGATGAGGAGTTGGAGAAGATGTACAAAGACATTGATGATGTCATGGAAGATCTGGAAAAGGAAAAGGATAGAGCAGTGACAAGTTCAGAGGAAGTTCCACGTGAATAGGCCGTTGGGGCAGAAGAGTCTGTTGCAGAGAAAGCTTCAAGTGTTCCAACTGTGAAACCGAGTGTTCAGTCTGGTGTTGAGACTGGAAGAGTTGCAGAGAAAGCTACAAGCATTTCAACTGGGGAACCATCTGTTCAGACTGAAGCTCAAACTGCACCAGCTCTAGAGGAAGTTTTGGCTAAGGAGACAGTGGCTGTACCAGCAGTCATTCAAGGTGATCTTCGTAATGATCAAATGGAGAAGGGTGGTACATCAGTTCATGGGGTGTCAGCAAAGCCAGTGTCAAAGGAAGCTACTCTTTCGGAGGATGACCAGGACCTTGTCCCTCTTGTCAATCTCAAAAGGACAAAGACGGAGAAGAAGAAGGTAGACTTTGCAAAGTCTGCAAAGGGATCAGTTCAGAAGGTTGCTGAGGTCAGCAATGGTGCAGGGGGAGCCGGCTCTTCCAAGAAAAGGAAGTGCGTTGCTGCGGTTCCCGTCTCTGAAGATGCTGGGAGATGCGAAGTCCCAGCTCCTGAGTCTGAGACTGTCCCAGTGGGTAAGGTCAAGAAAGGAGTGTGGTTCATTAATAAAGACGCTGCGTTGAAATGGAATTGTGTGCTAAAAAGGAAAATCATTCCTGAGAGGTTGCTAGCTGAGTCCCGATACAAGGGAAAGGAAGTGATTTAGGTGCTTAAAGAGTCTGATCTGTGTTGGACGTTGGACAGATGCAAGCCGTTCAACGAACAGCTGGTGCGTGAGGCCATGGTAAACCTCCCTCCTGGGTTTGGGGTCATTGGAGAAGCAGAGTATGGGGTCTTCTATGTTAGAGGAAGGAGGATCAAGATTGATCCTGAGCTGATCAATGTATACTTCTCCATGGACGACCCAGCTGTTGATGAAGAAGAATCAAGCCTTGAGAAGATAGTGAGCACCATCACTGCAGGCTCTGTTCGGTGGAGGCCTGAGTCAGTTGTGAATACATCGGATCTGTCTACGTTCTATTCAATGCTATTTTTCATTGCTGTTTTCAACTGGAGGCCGTCTACTCATCGCTCTACTGTCAACAAGGACATGGCCCAACTGATTTATCAGATAGGGAATAAGCTGAAGTTCAACCTGGGTAGAATAATGTTCAAACAGATTGCTGAACATGCTACATCAATGAGAACTCTACACCAGATCTGCTTCCCGTCTCTGATTTATGAGCAGATCATCCATCAAGCTCCAGATTTGAAGGCCTCGCCTGACCATCTCACAAAGGCACCCAACAAGTTCGTCGTTGACCACAAGTTGTTTAAAGGGCGTCACGTGAACGATCTCAAAGAGGGGAACCAGAAAGGAAAGGGCGTTGCGAAGTCAAGTAGAGGGGGAGCAAGGATGAGCCGAGATGAGCGGAGCCAACTACTTAATGACCTGAATGTCATCATCGAAGTGGAAAAGGAGCAACGCAAGCGCATCAACAAGCTTGCTCGTGCCCTCAACTACCCAAGTGAGGATGAATCTGATGATACTGATTCTGAGGATGCCACTGATGACGGGTCGTCTGAATGAAGGTCCTCTAAAAACACTATCTCCCTGAACTTTTGTTTAAAACTTTTGTACTTAGTGCTTGTTCTAGCACATTTTGATTGACTGTTTGAACTCGGATTGCACCCCTTGCTAGTTTGTGGCAAAAAGGGGGAGTATTTTGGAGGAGACAATTTTTGTTTCCCTCAAAGTTGTCTATTGTCTAGATAGTTAGATAGACTTAGTTATCTAGTAGATCTGGTTTTTCCAAAATGCCAAGGGGGTGATTGATGTTCCCTTGAGTGGCATGTATTTGGCAAAACGTAGCTTAGACAGTTCGAGCAGGAGTTCAGGGGGGACTTTGAACATATCTTGGTACTCATGTACAGCGTAGAACTGACGCAAGGATATCTTCCGGAAGGATATTAGACAGCGAAGATTTTGTCAAGGTGAAGTCGGCCAGCGACTTAATAGAGCATGAGATATTCGAATGAATATCTACATTGAAGGCGGCAAAGCTCTCTTGGGCAAGAAGATGACTTCGTATATTCTTCCAACCGATTCAAAAGATATACATTAAATATCTAGGAATATTTCCTAAATATTTGATGGGATTATCTTGTGTGAATTAGGGTTTCGTCCAAGCATATAAATACAATGCTAGGGCGCCCTTATTCTGCATCGCTTTCAAGATCAAACATACACGAGTATACACTATCGATTGGGCAGGAAGAAAGCGACGGCCGGTTGGGTTTTATCATTCGAAATACATCGGTGCAAGTGCAGTCTGCTCAAGTGCAACTCAGACTGCCTGAAGCGTATCAACTGCCACACACAACAAAGGTGAACAAGCTTTCGAGAGAAAGCATCTGAGCTTCTGGAGAAGGTCTAGAACGTTAGGACTGCAGGTTCGGACGAAGGGGATCGAGGTTAACTGTTGTAAACCTCGGTTGCAAATCTGAGAGACGTAGTGTTAGAGGCTAGGCGATTACAAGGTGTAAGCGTAAGTCCACTTGTAGCTCTAACTCGTAATAAAGCTTTGCTGTCCCTTCTAGGGTGTGGGAAACCCCCCAGAGTAGGCCTGGCCAAACTGGTTTATCATTCTGTGCGTTCTTCTACTTTAGTTCTGTTAAACTGTTTTGATACGAGTTCAAGGTCTGTCGCAACTGAACCTTTAACTGTCATCCGAACTGTTGTGGAAAGAGTTCAAGGTCTGTCGCAACTGTTCCTTGGACACAAGATTGAACAGGGGATATAATTTTAGTCTTTGTTCATCCCAAGTTAGTCTTGTTAGTCTCATTCTAAGGTTTGTCTATGTTCGTCCTTATTAATAGACTAACTTAGGACAAATTTAGACAAACCTAAGAATAAGACTAAAGTTTGTCTTTGTTTGTCCAAAGTTAGTCTCATTAGTCTCATTCTAAGGTTTGTCTGAGTTCGTCATTAGAAATAGAATAACTTGGGACGAAATTCGACAACCCTTAGAATGAGACTAACGTTTGTCTTTATTCGTCCCAGGTTTGTCTCGTTAGTCTCATTCTAAGGTTTGTCTAAGTTCTTCCTTAGAAATAGAATAACTTGGGATGTACATAGACAAACCTTAGAATGAGACTAACGGTTGTCTTTGTTTGACCCAAGTTAGTCTCAGTCTAAGGTTTGTCTAAGTTTGTCCTTATAAATAGACTAACTTGCGACCAACATAGACTATCATGGGACGAACTTAGACAAACCTGAGAATGAGATTAAAGTTTGTCTTTGTTCGTCCCAAGTTAGTCTCGTTAGTCTCATTCTAAGGTTTGTCTAAGTTTGTCCTTAGAAACAGACTAACGTGGGACGAACTTAGACAAACCTTAGAATGAGACTAATGTTCATCTTTGTTTGTCCCAAGATTGTCTCGTTAGTTTAATTCTAAGGTTTGTCTAAGTTAGTCCCTAGAAAAAGACTAACTTGGGACGAACTTAGACAAACCTTATAAAGAGACTAAAGTTCATCTTTGTTCGTCCTAAGTTAGTCTCGTGAGTCTAATTCTAAGGTTTGCCTAAGTTCGTCCTTAGAAATAGGATAACTTAGGACGAACTTAGACAAACCTTAGAATGAGACTAACTTTTGTCTTTGTTCGTCCCAAGTTAGTCTAGTTAGTCCCATTCTAAGGTTTGTCTAAGTTCGTCCTTAGAAATAGACTAACTTGGGACGAACTTAGCCAAACCTTTGAATGAGACTAACATTTGTCTTTGTTCGTCCCAAGTTAGTCTCGTTAGTCTCATTCTAAGGTTTGTCTAGATTTGTCCTTAGAAATAGACTAACTTGGGAAGAAGTTAGACAAACCTTAGAATGAGGCTAAAGTTTGTCTTTGTTCGTCCCAAGTTAGTCTCATTAGTCTGATTCTAATGTTTGTCAAAGTTCTTCCTTAAAAATAGACTAACTTGGGATGAACTTAGACAAACCTTAGAATGAGACTAACGTTTGTCTTTGTTCGTCCCAAGTTAGTCTCGTTAGTCTCATTCTATGGTTCGTCTTAGTTCGTCCTTAGATTGAGGCTAACTTGGGACGAACTTATACCAACCTTAGAATCCGCCTAACGTTTGTCTTAGTTCGTCCTAAGTTAGTCTCGTTAGTCCTATTCTAAGGGTTGTCTAAGTTCATTTTAGAAAGAGACTAACTTGGGATGAACTTAGACAAACCATAGAATGAGACTAACGTTTGTCTTTGTTCGTCCCAAGTTAGTCTCATTTGTCTTATTCTAAGGTTTGTCTAAGTTCATCCTTAGAAATAGACTAACTTGGGATGAACTTGGACTAACTTGGGGCGAACGTAGACAAACCTTAGAATGAGACTAAAGTTTGTCTTTGTTCATCCCAAGTTAGTCTGGTTTGTCTCATTCTAAGGTTTGTCTAACTTCGTCCTTAGAAATAGACTAACTTGGGACGAACTTCGACAAACCTTAGATTGAGATTAACGTTTGTCTTTGTTCGTCCCAAGTTAGTCTAGTTAGTCTCATTCTAAGGTTTGTCTAAGTCCGTCCATAGAAATAGACTAACTTTGGGATGAACTTAGACAAACCTTTGAATGAGACTAACATTTTTCTTTGTTCGTCCCAAGTTAGTCTCGTTAGTCTAATTCTCAGGTTTGTCTAAGTTTGTCCATTAAAATAGACTAACATGGGACGGACAATATACTAACTTGGGAGGAACTTAGACAAACCTTAGAATGAGACTAAAGTTTGTCTTTGTTCGTCAAAAGTTAGTCTCGTTAGTCTCATTCTAATGTTTGTCTAAGTTCGTCCTTAAAAATAGACTAACTTGGGACGAACTTAGACAAACCATAGAAGGAGACTAACGTTTGTCTTTGTTCGTCCCAAGTTAGTCTTGTTAGTCTCATTCTAATGTTTTTCTATGTTCGTCCTTAGAAATAGACTAACTTGGGACGAAATTGGGAAAGCCTTAGAATGAGACTAACATTTGTCTTTGTTCGTCCCAAGTTAGTCTCGTTAGTCTCATTCTAAGGTTTGTCTAAGTTCGTCCTTAGAAATAAACTAACTTGGGACAAACTTAGACAAACCTTAGAATGAGACTAAAGTTTGTCTTTGTTCGTCCCAAGTTAGTCACGTTTGTCTCCTTCTAAGGTGTGTCTAATTAAGTTCGTCATTAGAAATAGAATAACTTGGGATGAAATTAGAAAAACCTTAGAATGAGACTAACGTTTGTCTTTGTTCGTCCCAAGTTAGTCTCGTTAGTCTAATTCTAAGGTTTGTCTAAGTTCTTCCTTTGAAATAGACTAACTTGGAACAAACTTAGACAAACCTTAGAATGAGACTAACGGTAGTCTTTGTTCGACCCAAGTTAGTCTCGTTAGTCTCATTCTAAGGTTTGTCTAAGTTCGTCCTTAGAAATAGACTAACTTGAGACCAACTTAGATTATCATGGGACGAACTTAGACAAACCTTAGAATGAGATTAAAGTTTGTCTTTGTTCGTCCTAAGTTAGTCTCGTTAGTCTCATTCTAAGGTTTGTCTAAGTTCGTCCTTAGAAATAGACTAACGTGGGACGAACTTAGACAAACCGTAGAATAAGACTAACGTTTGTCTTTGTTCGTCCAAAGTTTTTGTCGTTAGTCTCATTCTAAGGTTTGTCTAAGTTCATCCTTAGAAATAGACTAACTTGGGATGAACATAGACTAACTTGGGACGAACTTAGACAAACCTTAGAATGAGACTAAAATTCATCTTTGTTCGTCCTAAGTTAGTCTAGTTAGTCTCATTCTAAGGTTTGTCTAAGTTCGTCCTTAGAAATAAACTAACTTGGGACGAACGTAGACTAACTTGGGATGAACTTAGACAAACCTTAGAATGAGACTAACATTTGTCTTTGTTCGTCCCAAGTTAGCATCGTTAGTCTCATTCTAAGGTTTGTCTATGTTCATCCTTAGAAATAGAATAACTTGGGACGAAATTAGACAAATCTTAGAATGAGACTAACATTTGTCTTTGTTCGTCCCGAGTTAGTATCGTGAGTCTCATTCTAAGGTTTGTCTAACTTCATCCTTATAAATTAACTAACTTGGGACGAACTTAGATAAACCATAGAAGGAGACTAAAGTTTGTCTTTGTTCGTCCCAAGTTAGTCTCGTTAGTCTCATTCTAAGGTTTGTGAAAGTTCGTCCTTAGAAATAGACTAACTTGGGACCAACTTGGAATATCATGAGGTGAACTTAAACACACCTTAGAATGAGGCTAAACTTTTTCTTTGTTCATCCCAAGTTAGTCTCGTTTGTCTCATTCTAAGGTTTGTCTAAGTTCGTCCTTAGAAATCGACTAACTTGGGACGAACTTAGACAAACCTTAGAATGAGAGTAACGTTTGTCTTTGTTCGTCCCAAGTTAGTCTCGTTAGTCTCATTCTAAGGTTTTTCTAAATTCGTGATTAGAAATAGACTAACTTTGGATGAACTTAGACAAACCTTAGAATGAGACTAACGTTTGTCTTTGTTCGTCCCAAGTTAGTGTCGTTTGTCTCATTCAATGGTTTTTCAAAGTTCGTCCTTAGAAATAGGATAACTTGGGACGAACAATAGACTAACTTGGGAAGAACTTAGACAACCCTTAGAATGAGACTAACGTTTGTCTTTGTTCGTCCAAAGTTAGTCTCGTTAGTCTCGTTAATCTCATTCTAAGGTTTGTCTAAGTTTGTCCTTAGAAATAGGCTAACTTGGGATGAACAATAGACTAACTTGGGATGAGCTTAGTCAGACCTTAGAATGAGACTAACGTTTGTCTTTGTTTGTTCCAAGTAAGTCTCGTTAGTCTCATTCTAACGTTTGTCTAAGTTCGTCCTTAGAAATAGACTAACTTGGGACGAACAATAGACTAAGTTGGGATGAACTTAGACAAACCTTAGAATGAGACTAACGAGACTAACTTGGGATGAACTTAGACAAACCATAGAAGAAGACTAACGTTTGTCTTTGTTCGTCCCAAGTTAGTTTGTTAGTCTCATTCTAAGGTTTTTCTAAGTTCATCCTTAGAAATAGACTAACTTGGGATGAAATTAGGAAAATTTTAGAATGAGACTAACATTTGTCTTTGTTCGTCCCAAGTTAGTCTCGTTAGTCTCATTCTATGGTTTGTCTAAGTTCGTCCTTAGAAATAGACTAACTTGGGACAAACTTAGACAAACCTTAGAATGAGACTAAAGTTTGTCTTTGTTTGTCCCAAGTTAGTCTCGTTAGTCTCATTCTAAGGTTTGTCTAAGTTCTTCCTTAGAAATAGACTTACTTGGGACGAACTTAGACAAACCTTAGAATGAGACTAACGGTAGTCTTTGTTCGACCCAAGTTTGTCTCGTTAGTCTCATTCTATGGTTTGTCTAAGTTCGTCTTTTGAAATAGACTAACTTGGGACTAACTTAGACTATCATAGGACGAACTTAGACAAACCTTACAATGACATTAAAGTTTGTCTTTGTTCGTCCCAAGTTAGTCTCGTTAGTCTCATTCTAAGGTTTGTCTAAGTTCGTCCTTAGAAATAGACTAACGTGGGACGAACTTAGACAAACCTTAGAATGAGACTAACGTTTGTCTTTTTTCGTCCCAAGTTTGTCTCGTTAGTCTCATTCTAAGGTTTGTCTAAGTTCGTGCTTAGAAATAGACTAACTTGGGACGAACATAGACTAACTTGGGACGAACTTAGACAAACCTTAGAATGAGACTAAAGTTCATCTTTGTTCGTCCTAAGTTAGTCTCGTTAGTCTCATTCTAAGGTTTGTCTAAGTTCGTACTTAGAAATAGGCTAACTTGGGACGAACTTAGACAAACCTTAGAATGAGACTAAGGTTTGTCTTTGTTCATCCCATGTTCGTCTCGTTAGTCTCATTTTAAGGTTTGTCTAAGTTCGTCCTTAGAAGTTGACTAACTTGGTATGAACTTAGACAAACCTTTGAATGAGACTAACGGTTGTCTTTCTTCGTCCCAAGTTAGTCTCGTTAGTCTCATTCTATGGTTTGTCGAAGTTCGTCCTTAGAAATTGACTAATTTGGGACAAACTTAGACTATTTGTTCATCCTAAGTTAGTCTCGTTAGTTGATCAGTCAATATTTTGACTAATTATTCACTACATTCGATGAAGGATAACACTCGTTCTCTCGCCAAATTGTCTCTATTTGATGTCTTTCTCTAGTGTTTCAGGATAAAAAGACATATCATCGCTCCTTGGACTCGGAGTGTTGAAAGAACGAAAAGATCGATGGAAAAGACCAAAAAGTGCTCTACACCAGCATTGGGCCGTGACTGCCGTGACATCGACCAAAGGTCACGGTAGTAACAGTGCCCATATAGCTCAGTGTGTTCCAGCCATGCCGCGACTGCCGTAACATCGACCAAAGGTCACGGTAGTCACGGCACCTTTTCAGCTCAGAGACATTCAGCCTCTGTCGTGACATACCGTGACATGTCTATGTGTCATGGTAGTCACGGCACCTGCAGACATAATTTTCAGGATTTTCCTAATTTGTTTTTTGGAAGTTTTCTGGGCCTTTTTGGAAATCGATCGAGTGGGCTATAAAAGAGCAACGACCAGAACGAACCAAGTGTGCTTATTTTGAGAAAAGAAAACCCTAACTTGGGAGAAGACAACTTCATCGTGATGTTGGGGATCGAAACAAACACCGCAGCAATAAAACAAGAAAGTAAAAGCAAAACCGAAGGAAATACCAATATTTGTTCGCCTAGTTTGTCAAAACCGACTATGTCTAGGGGCACTACCAAGCCAGGATAATTTTACTATGAGCTGTTTCACCAGAGATTTCAAGACATACATAAAACAATTCCTGCTCCTCCTATTTATAATAAGCTAGGGTTAACCTATTTGGTAACCCTAAACCTAAACAAATTAGGAACCCTAACCGAATTAGAAATCAGCCCAATTCAGCCCAATTCAGCCCAGCTCCACAGCCCAACACGTGAGAGATTCAACGAGCCACCGCGTCTTTACGGTTTACTCGTCCTTAATTTCTCTAAACACTAATTTTGGTTAATTTACCATGAGTAGTGAGTAGTCTTTCTATTCCGGGATCCTACGGATCCCGTGCTATGTACCCAACACACATGTGATCAATTAACGTTTTATCTATGTGATTCAAATATTCAATTTCATTGTGCTTAATTTATCATTCTATGCAAGTATTTATATCGAATGGGATATTTGCATGCTAGAACATATTTAGGTTAATTATCGAAAGATGGATAGGTCCTAGGTATTGATTGGATTATATGAAATTGTACGAAATCCTTTAGTTTAATAAATCGAGATCGTTGATAATCCGTGGATGGGCGGCGTTCAACGATTGAGATTAATCTAGATAATGATCCGTGGATGGGCGGCTTATCTAGTGTTATTTTGGTTAATTCGATAGCATGAATAATTTACGTGACATGATTGCATGATTGTTGAGGTTAGCATGGGTGAAAGTATGATTGTGGAATTCTTTCTCTGATAAAGTCAATGAGACTAATGTTTGTGTTTGTTAGTCCCAAGTTAGTCTCGTTAGTCTCATTCAAAGGTTTGTCTAAGTTGGTCCTTAGAAATAGGCTAACTTGGGACAAACAATAGACTAACTTGGGACAAACTTAGACAAACCTTAGAATGAGACTAACGTTTGTCTTTGTTCGTCCCAAGTTAGTCTCGTTAGTCTCATTCTAAGGGTTGTCTAAGTTTGTTCTTAGAAATAGGCTAACTGGGGACGAACAACAAACTAACTTGGGACGAACTTAGTCAAACCTTAGAATGAGACTAACCTTTGTCTTTGTTCGTCCCAAGTTAGTCTCGTTAGTCTCTTTCTAACCTTTGTCTAAGTTCAACCTTAGAAACCCTAAACCTAAACAAAGCAAAGTTATGTACCCTAAACCCTAAACCCAAGTTAGTCTCGTTAGTCTCTTTCTAACGTCCCAGATATGATGCCGGTTGTTCCGCTAATGGGCTTATTTTTGAACCCTTTATTATGGAATCTTTAGGAGGTTTTGGAGGAGAGCGGATCGGCTTATCAGAACAGTGACGGCGCGATGGGCTGAGGCCAAGGGTTTGGAGCCCCCGGCAGCTCTCTCTATTTTGAGACAGAAATTATCTTTTGTCTCGCAGAAGGCTTTGGTGGATGGATTTTTGTTACGTACTGGCTAGATGATGCTATATATTTCATTTGTAATGGTCCGTTTCAGTTATAAGAAAATCATCATCCTTAGAAATAGACTAACTTGGGACGAACAATAGACTAACTTCGGATAAACTTAGGCAAACCTTAGAATGAGAATAAAGTTTGTCTTTGTTCGTCCAAAGTTAGTCTCGTTAGTCTCTGACGGAGCCCACTGCACTATCGTTAAGGTGCGATGTTCTCTATGCAAAATAAATTTATATCTCCGCTACTTGTACTCTACTAGTGGGTAGTAAAGGGTAAGTAGGGGTCGAACCCAAGGGAGTCAGGTGAATAGTTGTTCTTTCGAAAAGGGGGGATTAAATAAAGCAGTTGGGGGGTTGTTTTTTTTTGGTACTGAAAGGTAAAGCAACAGTTGATATTACAATTAACGGAAAGTATTCGGCTTTAGGGGCCTTGTATCATAGTCTGTTTATCATTGACCTCTAATGATCATACTATGTGTTCAAAGATGAATCAAGGCTATTTCTAGCACATGACTTGCCACATCATTTAGAACACTTGTTCTATTTTAGACTAATTCCTCCTTTCGAAGTATCTTAGCCTTATGTGCATCCATTTGATCTTCAGTTACGAGTAATCAAATGGTTTTTAAAAGAGGTTAAACTCCTCAGATAAGTTTTGCCCGTTAAAGCATCCACTTACCCGAGTATGTTCACGAACCCCACGGAAGAGCTTTGCCCGTTAAAGCATCCACTCAACCTTGGAAGCTCTAACCTAATATGTGGCACATAGAACAAGTTTTGAACACATAGAGGCACTAAGAGTAGGGCCTAAAACATTGTATGATACAAGCACACCCCTTCAACCGAATGAAGGGTTTAGCTACGAATATTCATGGAATAGGACATCATAGCTAAGTGCGCTGAAAAGTAAAGGTTTTTTGAAACACAGTAAAGTAAAGTTTTCGAAAGTAAAGACAGGAAAGTAAAGTACTTTGAAAGACAGTAAAGTAAAGAAGAGAGTACTTACAAAAACCATTAAGAGTGCTAAAGATTAAGCTTCGATTCCAAAGTAAAGTGATTACAAGGATGGTGTTGTGAATCTAGAGAGCTTCTCTCTCTACCCAAGACTATGGAGCTTTGTGGATTGTGGGATGGGATGATGGATACAAGGGGGAGGGGAGCTCTATTTATAGGCTAAGGGAGGAGATGGATGTGGAGGAGAAGCCACCACATGGCACAAGATGGACGGAGGACTCAAAAGCCGCCGGGACACTTGTCTTGTCAACCTTGGAGCCGCCGGCCTTGTGAGGAGTAGGAGAGGAGAAGAGAGGGGAGCCGCCCCCTCTTAGGTGTCAATTCCTCACTCAAAGCCGCCGGTCCTTATGTGGAAGGAGAGGTTGAGTGTGTGTTTTTGTGATCTTTTACAAAAGCCATCGGTCCTTTTAGCTCCGGACTGACTCTGGTTGCCCTCCGGTTGGACTTGTTTTGAGTGATTCCACGTCAGGTTCTTGAAAGTCAGAATTTGATCGTGACCTGGAATGATTCGTAATTCATTTTCAGCTTTAAAACTCCTCCTTAGCCTGTATTCTCTCTAGACTTCAAAATACCCTGTAGATAAATATCGGAACTAATAAGCAAAAGTTAAATAGACAAAGAGTCTAATTTGGTGGGTTTAACTGTGTTTATGTTTCATACAATTATGGTCCATCAGATAACCCCACACTTTTAGTTGTTCCCGGCTACTAGGACTAGAGATAGGACGGTTTGATTCCCGTTCCGCCTCTTGCATAAACGCTGCACGGCGGAGATGACTTCAATCTTCACTGAAACCCGAAGTGCAACCTCCACTAACTTCGAAAACCATATAGTTAGATTCGATCCTTCGATTGCTTGCCAAGCCTCTCTAGGGCAGTTTATATCAACTCCACATCCCCTGTATATCTCAGCACAAAGGGACAAATGAGAAGTTACATTCTAAGTTTTTAAACAGTTGAATTTTCATAAGGTAAATGCATGAATTTAGATCTATCTTTTTCACATTCTCAAGTTCTTATTTTCAAAAAGATAATATTAAGGGAAAAGGAAAAGAAAAACATGTTATGTACACAGGCGGTTCTCACCCCACACTTTTGAACGAAGGCGTGCCTTTCAGCACGACGTAGTTCAAAAGTCATGCAAATATATACAAGAGAAGGAAATGACATTAAGGAAAAGAGAAGAACTGAACTCCCTTTTACTGTGTCGTGGAACGTCATGCCTCGGAGCAGGATAATCGAGGGAGTTCAGCTGGGGCCTTGAACTCTCAGCGCAGGCCCAGTGATTCTCGGAAGCTGCCTGGCTGATCTGATCTTGCTCCAAAAATCGATTCCTACATGTTAGACATTCCTTCTATACAAAAAATGGGTGAGAGCGACTTGCGGTAAAAACTAAATGACTGAAAATAAATGACTGAAAGTAAGATAGGTGTCGGGTTACCTCCCGACCAGTGCATTTGTTTAACATCGTTAGCTCGACGATACCTCATTCGTGGATCATAAGGTGGGATCCCATGGGTGGCTCAGGTCGTATTTCTGCGTTGTCAAGTTGACCTCGCCATGGTAGTGTTTGACTCGCTGTCCATTCACATTGAATCGGCTTCCATCCTCCATGCTTTCCAACTCCAGCATCCCATGGTTGAATACCTTAGTCACAGTATAAGGGCCGGTCCATCTTGATTTTAGTTTGCCAGGCATCAACTTCAACCGTGAGGAGAAGAGTAGCACTTGTTGTCCTTCCTCAAATGAGCGACGGAGGATGAATTTGTCATGATACAATTTGGTCCGCGCTTTGTAGTCTGTTTGCTCTTCATAGGCCTGAAGCCGCAATTCCTCAAGCTCACACAGATTAAGCTTCCTATCTAGTCCAGCAGCCTTCAAATCGGGATTGCAATGCTTGAGCGCCCAATAGGCTTTATGTTCTAATTCCACCGGAAGGTGGCATGCCTTTCCATAAACAAGTCGAAAGGGGGAGGTTCCAATTGGTGTCTTGTATGCTGTCCGATAAGCCCAAAGAGCTTCATCTAGCCTCTGACTCCAATCTTTCCTACCCGGCTTCACCATTTTTTCTAAAATTCCCTTGATTTTGCGGTTGGAGATCTCTGCTTGACCATTGGTCTGGGGATGATATGCCGTGGACGTTCGGTGGTGGACATGGTAGCGCTTCAAGGTGGCAGCCATCATGCGGTTACAGAAATGAGTTCCTTGGTCGCTGATTATGGCCTTGGGTACCCCGTATCTACAAAACAGGTTAGTGCGCAAAAAATCTATGATAGTCTTTGCATCGTCGCACCTTGTGGCCTTAGCTTCTACCCATTTTGACACATAATCTACAGCAACTAAAATGTAAATATAACCGCATGAAACTGGGAATGGTCTCATGAAATCAATGCCCCAAATGTCGAAAACATCGTTGACCAATATTGGTACTTGAGGCATCTATTTTCTAGCTGACACATTTCCTACTCTCTGACACCTATCGCATTTTTTACACTTCTCATATGCATCTCTAAATATACTTGGCCAAAAGAAGCCGCTATCTAGGATTTTCCTAGCGGTTCTCCTAGGCCTGAAGTGTCCTCCACATGCAAACTCATGGCAGAAGTTAATAACAGAAGTTAATAACAGAAGCTATTTCATTATCGGGGATGCATGTCCTAAGTAGTTAATCTGCTCCTATTTTCCATAAATAAGGATCATCCCATAAGAAATGTCTAGCATCATGCGTAAGTTTCATGCATTGTGCTTTAGTAAAAGAAGGAGGAAATGTACCTCCTACAAGGTAGTTGACGATTGAGGCATACCACGGCACCTTGGTTGAGACTGCATAGAGGTGCTCGTCTGGAAATGACTCGGTTATGTGCCCCTCTTCTTCTTCTCGGACAATCCTGCTTAGATGGTCGGCCACAGTATTTTCGATCCTCTTCTTATCCCTTATCTCCACATCGAATTCTTGCAGTAGTAGTATCGACCGAATGAGTCTTGGCTTGGCCTCCTTCTTCTTCATCAGGTAACGGATGGTAGCATGGTCAGAATAAACTATCACTTTTGCTCCAAGCAAATATGATCTGAACTTTTCCAGAGTGAATACCACTGCCAGAAGTTCCTTTTCGGTGGTGGAGTAGTTTCGTTGGCCAGAATCTAGGGTTCGTGAGGCGTAGTAGATCACACCCACCTTCTTAACAATTTTTTGGCCGAGAACTGCTCCCACAGCAAAGTTGCTTGCGTCGCACATGATTTCAGATGGTTTTCCCCAATCTGAAGTTTGGATGATGGGTGTGCTAGTGAGGGCTTTCTTCAGATCATCAAAGGCCTCCTTGCATGCATTGGTGAATTCAAAAGGAACTTCTTTTTGGAGAAGAGTGGATAGAGGCAACGCCTTTTTGGAGAAGTCCTTGATGAATCGTCGATAGAATCCCGCATGGCCAAGGAATGATTGGATGTCTCGGACCGTGGATGGGTATGGTAGAGTCATGATCAGGTCCATCTTTGCTTTGTCCACTTCCATGCCTTCTTGTGAGACGATATGTCCCAAGACTATTCCGTGTGTTACCATGAAGTGGCACTTCTCATAATTGAGCACTAAGTTCATGGACACACATCGTGCCAAAACCGTGCTCAAATGGCTTAAGCAAGCGTCGAATGTGTCTCCATAGATGGTGAAGTCGTCCATGAAGACTTCAATGAATTCTCCGATCATGTCTAAAAAGATGCTGGTCACTACCCTTTGAAAAGTCCCTGTGGCATTGCATAGGCCGAACGACATCCTTCTGAAGGCGAATGTGCCGAATGGGCAGTTGAATGTAGTCTTCTCTTGGTCCTCAGGTGCTATGGGGATCTGGTTGTAGCCTGAGAACCCATCCAGGAAGCAAAAATATGGCTTGCCCGCCAGTCGGTCTAGCATTTGATCGATGAATGGCAGAGGGAAATGGTCTTTTCTAGTGACGGCGTTTAATTTCCTGTAGTCGATGCACATTCTCCAGTCGTTCTTGACCCTTGTTGTTACCATTTTTCCTTCGGCATCTTCCTCGACTGTGATCCCACTTTTCTTCGGGACCATGTGGACAGGACTCATCCATTGGCTATCTTATATGGGATAGATAACGTCCGCATCTAGTAGCTTCTGTATTTCCTTTTGGACGATCTCCATCAGGATTGGGTTGAGTCGTCGTTGAGGCTCTCTCGATGGCTTTGCTCCATCCTCAAGTAGAATACGGTGCATGCATACAGCCGGGTTGACTCCTCTCAAGTCGGCTAGAGTCCATCCAATAGCCAACTTGTGTTGTCTCAGCACTTTTATCAAACTACGTTCCTGGCCTGCTTCCAAGCCACTCTTGATGATTACTGGAAGTGTGTTATTATCCCCTAGGAAAGCGTACTTCAGATGCCCTGGCAGGGGCTTCAATTCTATTTTGGGAGCTTGCATCACCGAGGGCAAAAAAGTATTTGATTTGATTAATTTTACCTCGTTGACTTCATATTCTGGTGTGAGAGGCTCCGAGATTGTTAAGTGGGCCACCGTTTCATGTAAGCCTTCGGTCAATTCGTATGAGATTTCGGCTCCATTGAGTATGGCTTCTAAGGGATCTGCTCTTGGTTTTGGTTGAACTTCTTGGACCAGGTCGTCCAAAGTATCGAGAGCGTGTATTTCCTCGAATTCCAAGGGGTGCTTCATTGCTCGGAATATGTCAAAGCTGAAGACCTCTCCTTCTACCTCCATTGAGAGCATTCCACTTCCACAGTCTATCTTCATTTTTGATGTTTTGAGAAATGGGCAGCCGAGAAGGATGGGTGCATGGTCTGTAGGTCCGACATTCTCCATTTTTAAGAAGTAGAAGTCTGCTGGAAACACTAATTCACCTACTTGAACCAGGATGTCTTCAATTTTTCCCTCGCGCTGTTTGCAAGACCGATATGCTAGTTGAATAGTGAGACCGGTAGGTTCGAGCGGTCCAATCCTAAGGCAGGAATAGATAGAGAAGGGCAAGACGTTGATTGATGCTCCAAGATCCAGCATGCAGTTCTCGATCCGGATGTTGCCAAATGTGCATGGAATGGTGTAAGTTCCCGAATCACCACATCTGGGGGACACTTTTCGTTATGTGACGGCCGACACGTTTCTACTCATCAGCTCTTGATCATATCTAGTACTCCTCCTCCGGTTGGTGCAAAGTTCTTTTAAAAACTTAGCATACCGAGGGATTTGCTTGATGGCTTCCAAGAGGAGGATGTTGATTTCGACTTTACTGAACAACTCAAACACGTCATCGTCCATGACATGCTATTTTGGTACTCGGGCTGGCACTGGAAATGGAAGACCAGCGCTGATTTTAGAGGTCTCAGTTCTGGGCACTGGGCTGGCCGCTGGTACCGGGCCTGGCCTACGTTCCTCAGGCGCATTCTCTTCTTCCTCGGGTGCGTCCTTGCTTTCCTCGGGCAACTCCGGGCTTTCGTCTTCCTCTCAATCCATGGGTGCAACGACTAGCTTTTTTCCACTCCTAAGAGCCACGTCATTCACATTTCCCTTCGGGTTCTGGACGGTTTGTGAAGGAAGTCTGCAGGGTTCATTAGTGAGCGCAGACATTGAGGTAGCGAGTTGGGACATGTGCTTCTTCAAGTCTGATAATTCTCCCTTTGTTTCGGCTTGGTTTTGATGCACAGTAGTACTCAACTGCTGCATAGTGCCCGACAATTGCTTTATCATGTCCTCAAGTGACTTGTTCGGTCCTTGATGATTGCTCGAGCTGGCTTGGTACTGATTTGGTCCCTTCTGTTGATATTGGCCCGTCGGGTACTGGTTTGGTCCCCTTTGTTGGTATTGGCCCGCTGGTGGGGCGTTATGGTTGTACTGTTGGTGGGGCGGTTGGTAGAATGACTAAGCTGGTTGAGGTGCGGCATGTTGGGTCATCCTTGTAGGGTGGTTCTCGTTTTTCCAGCTCGGGTTGGTTGCTTGACCATACTGCCGGCTTGGACCGGCGTGGTTGTTGTTGTTATTGTACCCTTGATATCCCTCTACTGCATTGGCCTCTACCGGGTCCTCTTAGATCAAAGTTGGGCATGCATCAATCTTGTGGTCTCTAGAGCCACAAAACTCGCAAGGTCTTACTTGAACTGTCTGCTTTCGTAGGATTTGCATCATCATTTCCTTCATCTGTTCCATTTGCTAGGGCATTGAGTTTACCGGTGTCTCGGCACTTGCCAGGTTCTTGGTTCGGGTAAACTCATCCTGCCGAGTGGTCTCTTCTCTGAACCGAGCATTTTCAGCAAATTTTGTGACTAGCCGCCTTATGCCGCTTAATGGTAGGCTTGCTATTGACCCTCCAGCCGAGGCATCCAGGAGCATTTTGTCCAAGAGGTTTAATCCATCAAGCATGTACTCGATGATGAGCTTCTCGGGTAATCCAAGATTGCAGCAGCTTTGCTCCAATCTGTTGAATTTCTCGAGGTAGTCGAACATCGACTCGTTGGGCCCCTTGCTTTATGTCCTGCATCTGCCTCCTTACTTACATCGCTCTTCCTGCGGGGTAGTATTTGTCTAGAAATTTCTTTTGCATCTGAGCCCATGTTCTGATGCTTCCCGAAGGCAATGAAGGGAACCAGTCGTTGGCCCAGTCAATGAGGGAAAAATAGAACGCCTTCAACTTGAAGTCGTCTATATTCACTCGATTGGGCTTTGGATATTGGCAAATGCCATGTAAGCGTTGGAGATGAGTTGTCACAAATTCTCCATGAGCTCCTGAGAACTTGGGCAAGCTGTGGGCCACTGACGCGTCGATGGTAATGTTTTCTAGTTCAGGGCCCTTGTAAATGCACCACGGCTGATTTTTGAAATCTAGGGCATTGAGTTCGTCCATAGTAGGCTCGCGGTAGTTGTTATCCACATAGTAGTGATCAAAGACGGGTTCGCGTCTTGGCTCTCGTCGATATTGCGGGGGTGGTGGATGTCTAGGAGGTTGTTGCGTTGGGCCAGCTTCAGTTCGGCCTTCGGGTGGTCCTTGGTTCCTTAGGATGGCATTCCTATCACGAGCTCTTTGGTTTCGGAAAAGTTGCTCTGGATCGTCGAGAATTGGAAATTGAGGCGGTGCCTCATTATTTCGATTGAACAGATTAACCTCGTCGTCATCCTGATAGTCATGGTGGCTTCCTTCACAAGACATGGTTGTGCAGAAGCGAGTTCGAAAGAGAAAAGAAAAAGAGAAGAACAGCTAATCAAAGGCTAACTCCCAGGCAACGGCGCCAATTTTGACGGAGCCCACTGCACTGTCGTTAAGGTGCGATGTTCTCTGTGCAAAATAAATTTATATCTCCGCTACTCGTACTCTACTAGTGGGTAGTAAAGGGTAAGTAGGGGTCGAACCCAAGGGAGTCAGGTGAATAGTTGTTCTTTCGAAAAGGGGGGATTAAATAAAGCAGTTGGGGGGTTGTTTTTGGTTTTTGGTACTGAAAGGTAAAGCAACAGTTGATATTACAATTAACGGAAAGTATTCGGTTTTAGGGGCCTTCTACCATAGTCTGTTTATCATTGACCTCTAATGATCATACTATGTGTTCAAAGATGAATCAAGGCTATTTCTAGCACATGACTTGCCACATCATTTAGAACACTTGTTCTATTTTAGACTAATTCCTCCTTTCGAAGTATCTTAGCCTTATGTGCATCCATTTGATCTTCAGTTACGAGTAATCAAATGGTTTTTAAAAGAGGTTGAACTCCTCAGATAAGTTTTGCCCAAGCATCCACTTACCCGAGTATGTTCACGAACCCCACGGAAGAGCTTTGCCCGTTAAAGCATCCACTCAACCTTGGAAGCTCTAACCTAATATGTGGCACATAGAACAAGTTTTGAACACATAGAGGCACTAAGAGTAGGGCCTAAAACATTGTATGATACAAGCACACCCCTTCAACCGAATGAAGGGTTTAGCTACGAATATTCATGGAATAGGACATCATAGCTAAGTGCGTTGAAAAGTAAAGGTTTTTTGAAAGACAGTAAAGTAAAGTTTTTGAAAGTAAAGACAGGAAAGTAAAGTACTTTGAAAGACAGTAAAGTAAAGAAGAGAGTACTTACAAAAACCGTTAAGAGTGCTAAAGATCAAGCTTCGATTCCAAAGTAATGTGATTACAAGGATGGTGTTGTGAATCTAGAGAGCTTCTCTCTCTACCCAAGACTATGGAGCTTTGTGGATTGTGGGATGGGATGATGGATACAAGGGGGAGGGGAGCTCTATTTATAGGTTAAGGGAGGAGATGGATGTGGAGGAGAATCCACCACATGGCACAAGATGGATGGAGGACTCAAAAGCCGCCGGGACACTTGTCTTCTCAACCTTGGAGCCGCCGGCCTTGTGAGGAGGAGGAGAGGAGAAGAGAGGGGAGCCACCCCCCTTAGATGTCAATTCCTCACTCAAAGCCGCCGGTCCTTATGTGGAAGGAGAGGTTGAGTGTGTGTTTTTGTGATCTTTTACCAAAGCCATCGGTCCTTTCAGCTCCGGACTGACTCTGGTTGCCCTCCGGTTGGACTTGTTTTGATTGATTCCACGTCAGGTTCTTGAAAGTCAGAATTTGGTCGTGACCTGGAATGACTCGTAATTCATTTTCAGCTTTAAAAATCCTCCTTAGCCTGTATTCTCTCTAGACTTAAAAATACCCTGTAGATAAATATCGGAACTAACAAGCAAAAGTTAAATAGACAAAGAGTCTAATTTGGTGGGTTTAACTGTGTTTATGATTCATACAATTATGGTCCATCAGATCACCCCACACTTTTAGTTGTTCGTCCCGAACAATGCTTTTTAAGGGCGGAACACAATCTAAGTAAAAACTTCAAATTTGAAAGTGAGACTGTGGGACTAGATTTATCCTAATTCATGCATTACTTACTTATTACAAAAACTAAACCGTGTAAATAATTAGAAGAAACTTGATACTTGTACCTTTGCGCCGAGATGCAAATTAATTCGGATGTTTCGGGAGATAGCCCTTTTCAGGCTCCTGGACTGCATTCTCGGGATCGACTGGCACTATATGGTTTCCTTGTAGCTTTCTCTAGCACGTGATTCAGTTCGGGTTTCACTGAGTTGAGTACTTTGATTTCTTTTTGGCGAGGGACAGCTTCTGTAGTGAATCGGCCTTTGGCCTTTGGCCTTTGATATTGAGTTGGAGTTTCTTCACTTTTGTTCGGTTAAAACCTTCACAATTTTGGCCTTTGGCCTTTGATTAGCTTCTTTGAGCTTTTGCTTCTTTGTGACTTGCTAGTCTATTTTCTCGGCCTTTTTGGGAGGTCCAATCGTCGCCCCGCAAGCATATGGAAATACCTCCCCGCTCTTTCTCATCCTCGCCGTTTCGTGCGGGTCAAAATGAGGGTCGCTCATCTATTTTCCGGTCTACTAGGACTAGAGATAGGATGGTTTGATTCCCGTCCCGCCTCTTGCATAAACGCTGCACGGCGGAGATGACTTCAATCTTCACTGAAACCCGAAGTGCAGCCTCCACTGACTTCGAAAACTATATAGTTAGATTCAATCCTTCGATTGCTTGCCAAGCCTCTCTAGGGCAGTTTATATCAACTCCACATCCCCTGTATATCTCAGCACAAAGGGACAAATGAGAAGTTACATTCTAAGTTTTTAAACAGTTGAATTTTCATAAGGTAAATGCATGAATTTAGATCTATCTTTTTCACATTCTCAAGTTCATATTTTCAAAAAGATAATATTAAGGGAAAAGGAAAAGAAAAACTTGTTATGTACATAGGCGGTTCTCACCCCACACTTTTGAACGAAGGCGTGCCTTTCAGCACGACGTAGTTCAAAAGTCATGCAAATATATACAAGAGAAGGAAATGACATTAAGGAAAAGAGAAGAACAGAACTCCCTTTTACTGTGTCGTGGAACGTCATGCCTCGGAGCTGGATAATCGAGGGAGTTCGGATGGGCCTTGAACTCTCAGCGCAGGCCTGGTGATTCTCGGATGCTGCTTGGCTGATCTGATCTGATCTTGCTCCAAAAATCGATTCCTACATGTTAGACATTCCTTCTATACAAAAAATGGGTGAGAGCGAAAGTAAGATAGGTGTCGGGTTACCTCCCGACCAGTGCATTTGTTTAACATCGTTACCTCGACGATACCTCATTCCTGGATAATAAGGTGGGATCCCATGGGTGGCTAAGGTCGTATTTCTGCGTTGTCAAGTTGACCTCGCCATGGTAGTGTTTGACTCGCTGTCCATTCACATTGAATCGGCTTCCATCCTCCATGCTTTCCAACTCAAGCATCCCATGGTTGAATACCTTAGTCACAGTATAAGGGCCGGTGCATCTTGATTTCAGTTTGCCAGGCATCAGCTTCAACCGTGAGGAGAAGAGTAGCACTTGTTGTCCTTCCTCAAATGAGCGACGGAGGATGAATTTGTCATGATACAATTTGGTCCGCGCTTTGTAGTCCGTTTGCCCTTCATAGGCTTGAAGCCGCAATTCCTCAAGACCACACAGATTAAGCTTCCTATCTAGTCCAGCAGCCTTCAAATCCGGATTGCAATGCTTGAGCGCCCAATAGGCTTTATGTTCTAATTCCACCGGAAGGTGGCATGCCTTTCCATAAACAAGTCGAAAGGGGGAGGTTCCAATTGGTGTCTTGTATGCTGTCCGATAAGCCCAAAGAGCTTCATCTAGCCTCTGACTCCAATCTTTCCTACCCGGCTTCACTATTTTTTCTAAAATTCCCTTGATTTCGCGGTTGGAGATCTCTGCTTGACCATTGGACTGGGGATGATATGCCGTGGACGTTCGGTGGTGGACATGGTAGCGCTTCAAGGTGGCAGCCATCATGCGGTTACAGAAATGAGTTCCTTGGTCGCTGATTATGGCCTTGGGTACCCCGTATCTACAAAACAGGTTAGTGCGCAAAAAATCTATGACAGTCTTTGCATCGTCGCACCTTGTGGCCATAGCTTCTACCCATTTTGACACATAATCTACAGCAACTAAAATGTAAGTATAACCGCATGAAACTGGGAATGGTCCCATGAAATCAATGCCCCAAATGTCGAAAACATCGTTGACCAATATGGGTATTTGAGGCATCTCATTTCTAGCTGACACATTTCCTACTCTCTGACACCTATCGCATTTTTTACACTTCTCATATGCGTCTCTAAATATACTTGGCCAAAAGAAGCCGCTATCTAGGATTTTCCTAGCGGTTCTCCTAGGCCCGAAGTGTCCTCCACATGCAAACCCATGGCAGAAGTTAATAACAGAAGCAATTTCATTATCGGGGATGCATCTCCTAAGTATTTGATCTGCTCCTATTTTCCATAAATAAGGATCATCCCATAAGTAATGTCTAGCATCATGCCTAAGTTTCATGCATTGTGCTTTAGTAAAAGAAGGAGGAAATGTACCTCCTACAAGGTAGTTGACAATTGAGGCATACCACGGCACCTTGGTTGAGACTACATAGAGGTGCTCGTTTGGAAATGACATGTGCCCCTCTTCTTCTTCTTGGACAATCCTGCTTAGATGGTCGGCCACAGTATTTTTGATCCCCTTCTTGTCCCTTATCTCCACATCGAATCCTTGCAGTAGTAGTATCCACCGAATGAGTCTTGGCTTGGCCTCCTTCTTCTTCATCAGGTAACGGATGGCAGCATGGTCAGAATAAACTATCACTTTTGCTCCAAGCAAATATGATCTGAACTTTTCCAGAGCGAATACAACTGCCAGGAGTTCCTTTTCGGTGGTGGAGTAGTTTCGTTGGGCAGAATCTAGGGTTCGTGAGGCGTAGTCGATCACACCCGCCTTCTTATCAATTTTTTGGCCGAGAACTGCTCCCACAGCAAAGTCGCTTGCGTCGCACATGATTTCGAATGGTTTTCCCCAATCCGGAGTTTGGATGATCGGTGTGCTAGTGAGGGCTTTCTTCAGATCATCAGAGGCCTCCTTGCATGCAATGGTGAATTCAAAAGGAACTTCTTTTTGGAGAAGAGTGGACAGAGGCAACGCCTTTTTGGAGAAGTCCTTGATGAATCGTCGGTAGAATCCCGCATGGCCAAGGAATGATTGGATGTCTCAGACCGTGGATGGGTATGGTAGAGTCATAATCAGGTCCATCTTTGCTTTGTCCACTTCCATGCCTTCTTGTGAGACGATATGTCCCAAGACTATTCCGTGTGTTACCATGAAGTGGCACTTCTCATAATTGAGCACTTAAGTTCATGGACACACATCGTGCCAAAACCGTGCTCAAATGGCTTAAGCAAGCGTCGAATGTGTCTCCATAGATGGTGAAGTCGTCCATGAAGACTTCAATGAATTCTCTGATCATGTCTGAAAAGATGCTGGGCACTACCCTTTGAAAAGTCCCTGGGGCATTGCATAGGCCGAACGACATCCTTCTGAAGGCGAATGTGCCGAATGGGCAGGTGAATGTAGTCTTCTCTTGGTCCTCAGGTGCTAGGGGGATCTGGTTGTAGCTTGAGAACCCGTCCAGGAAGCAAAAATATGGCTTGCCCGCCAGTCGGTCTAGCATTTGATCGATGAATGGCAGAGGGAAATGGTCTTTTCTTGTGACGGCATTTAATTTCAAGTAGTCGATGCACATTCTCCAGCCGTTCTTGACCCTTGTTGTTACCATTTTACCTTCGGCATCTTCCTCGATAGTGATCCGACTTTTCTTCAGAACCATGTGGACAGGACTCACCCATTGGCTATCTTATATGGGATAGATAACGTCCGCATCTAGTAGCTTCTGTATTTCCTTTTGGACGATCCCCATCATGATTGGGTTGAGTCGTCGTTGAGGCTCTCTCGATGGCTTTGCTCCATCCTCAAGTAGAATACGGTGCATGCATACAGCCGGGCTGACTCCTCTCAAGTCGGCTAGAGTCCATCCAATAGCCAACTTGTGTTGTCTCAGCACTTTTATCAAACTACGTTCCTGGCCTGCTTCCAAGCCACTCTTGATGATTACTGGAAGTGTGTTATTATCCCCTAGGAAAGCGTACTTCAGATGCCCGGGCAGGGGCTTCAATTCTATTTTGGGAGCTTGCATCACCTAGGGCAAAAAAGTATTTGATTTGAATAATTTTACCTCGTTGACTTCATATTCTGGTGTGAGAGGCTCCGAGATTATTAAGTGGGCCACCGTTTCATGCAAGCCTTCGGTCAATTCGTATGAGCTTTCGGCTCTGTTGAGTATGGCTTCTAAGGGATCTCCTCTTGGTTTTGGTTGAACTTCTTGGACCAGGTCGTCCAAAGTATCGAGAGCGTGTATTTCCTCGAATTCCAAGGGGTGCTTTATTGCTCGGAATATGTCAAAGCTGAAGACCTCTCCTTCTACCTCCATTGAGAGCATTACACTTCCACAGTCTATCTTCATTTTTGATGTTTTGAGAAATGGGCGGCCGAGAAGGATGGGTGCATGGTCTGTAGGTCCGACATTCTCCATTTTTAAGAAGTAGAGTTCTGCTGGAAACACTAATTCGCCTACTTGAACCAGGACGTCTTCAATTTTTCCCTCGGGCTGTTTGCAAGACCGATCTGCTAGTTGAATAGTGAGACCGGTGGGTTCAAGCGGTCCAATCCGAAGGCAGGAATAGATAGAGAAGGGCAAGACGTTGATTGATTCTCCAAGATCCAGCATGCAATTCTCGATCCGGATGTTGCGAATTGTGCATGGAATGGTGTAAGTTCCCGGATCACCACATTTGGGGGGCACTTTTCATTATATGACGGCCGTCACGTTTCTACTCATCAACTCTTGATCATATCTAGTACTCCTCCTCCGGTTGGTGCAAAGTTCTTTTAAAAACTTAGCATACCGAGGGATTTGCTTGATGGCTTCCAAGAGGGGGATGTTGATTTCGACTTTACTGAACAACTCAAACACGTCCTCGTCCATGACATGCTATTTTGGTACTCGGGCTGGCACTGGAAATGGAAGACCAGCGCTGATTTTAGAGGTCTCGGTTCTGGGCACTGGGCTGGCCGCTGGTACCGGGCCTGGCCTGCGTTCCTCAGGCGCATTCTCTTCTTCCTCGGGTGCGTCCTTGCTTTCCTCGGGCAACTCCGGGCTTTCGTCTTCCTCTCGTTCCATGGGTGCAACGACTAGCTTTTTTCCACTCCTAAGAGCCACGGCATTCACATTTCCCTTCGGGTTCTGGACGGTTTGTGAAGGAAGTCTGCCGGGTTCATTAGTGAGCGCAGACATTGAGGTAGCGAGTTGGGACATGTGCTTCTTCAAGTCTGATAATTCTCCCTTTGTTTTGGATTGGTTTTGATGCACAGTAGTATTCAACTGCTGCACAGTGCCCGACAATTGCTTTATTATGTCCTCAAGTGACTTGTTCGGTCCTTGATGATTGCTCGAGCTGGCTTGGTACTGATTTGGTCCCTTCTGTTGATATTGGCCTGTCGGGTACTGGTTTGTTCCCCTTTGTTGGTATTGGCCCGCTAGTGGGGCATTCTGGTTGTACTGTTGGTGGGGCGGTTGGTAGAATGACTGAGCTGGTTGAGGTGCGGCTTGTTGGGTCATCCTTGGAGGGTGGTTCTCGTTTTTCCAGCTCGGGTTGGTTGCTTGATCATACTGCCGGCTTGGACCAGCGTGGTTGTTGTTGTTATTGTACCCTTGATATCCCTCTACTGCATTGGCCTCTACCGGGTCCTCTTCGATCAAAGTTGGGCATGCATCAGTCTTGTGGTCTGTAGAGCCACAAAACTCGCAAGGTCTTACTTGAACTGTCTGCTTTCGTAGGATTTGCATCATCATTTCCTTCATCTGTTCCATTTGCTAGGGCATTGAGTTTACCGGTGTCTCGGCACTTGCCAGGTTCTTGGTTCGGGTAAACTCATCCTGCCGAGTGGTCTCTTCTCTGAACCGGGCATTTTCAGCAAATTTTGTGACTAGCCGCCTTATGCCGCTTAATGGTAGGCTTGCTATTGACCCTCCAGCCGAGGCATCCAGGAGCATTTTGTCCAAGAGGTTTAATCCATCAAGCATGTACTCGATGATGAGCTTCTCGGGTAATCCAAGATTGCAGCAGCTTTGCTCCAATCTGTTGAATTTCTCGAGGTAGTCGAACATCGACTCGTTGGGCCCCTTGCTTTATGTCCTGCATCTGCCTCCTTACTTACATCGCTCTTCCTGCGGGGTAGTATTTGTCTAGAAATTTCTTTTGCATCTGAGCCCATGTTCTGATGCTTCCCGAAGGCAATGAAGGGAACCAGTCGTTGGCCCAGTCAATGAGGGAAAAATAGAACGCCTTCAACTTGAAGTCGTCTATATTCACTCGATTGGGCTTTGGATATTGGCAAATGCCATGTAAGCGTTGGAGATGAGTTGTCACAAATTCTCCATGAGCTCCTGAGAACTTGGGCAAGCTGTGGGCCACTGACGCGTCGATGGTAATGTTTTCTAGTTCAGGGCCCTTGTAAATGCACCACGGCTGATTTTTGAAATCTAGGGCATTGAGTTCGTCCATAGTAGGCTCGCGGTAGTTGTTATCCACATAGTAGTGATCAAAGACGGGTTCGCGTCTTGGCTCTCGTCGATATTGCGGGGGTGGTGGATGTCTAGGAGGTTGTTGCGTTGGGCCAGCTTCAGTTCGGCCTTCGGGTGGTCCTTGGTTCCTTAGGATGGCATTCCTATCACGAGCTCTTTGGTTTCGGAAAAGTTGCTCTGGATCGTCGAGAATTGGAAATTGAGGCGGTGCCTCATTATTTCGATTGAACAGATTAACCTCGTCGTCATCCTGATAGTCATGGTGGCTTCCTTCACGAGACATGGTTGTGCAGAAGCGAGTTCGAAAGAGAAAAGAAAAAGAGAAAAACAGCTAATCAAAGGCTAACTCCCCGGCAACGGCGCCAATTTTGATGGAGCCCACTACACTGTCGTTAGGTGTGATGTTCTCTGTGCAAAATAAATTTATATCTCCGCTACTCGTACCCTACTAGTGGGTAGTAAAGGGTAAATAGGGGTCGAACCCAAGGGAGTCAGGTGAATATTTGTTCTTTCGAAAAGGGGGGATTAAATAAAGCTGTTGGGGGGTTGTTTTTGATTTTTGGTACTGAAAGGTAAAGCAACAGTTGATATTACAATTAACGGAAAGTATTCGGTTTTAGGGGCCTTGTATCATAGTCTGTTTATCATTGACCTCTAATGATCATACTATGTGTTCAAAGATGAATCAAGGCTATTTCTAGCACATGACTTGCCACATCATTTAGAACACTTGTTCTATTTTAGACTAATTCCTCCTTTCGAAGTATCTTAGCCTTATGTGCATCCATTTGATCTTCAGTTACGAGTAATCAAATGGTTTTTAAAAGAGGTTGAACTCCTCAGATAAGTTTTGCCCGTTAAAACATCCACTTACCCGAGTATGTTCACGAACCCCACGGAAGAGCTTTGCCCGTTAAAGCATCCACTCAACCTTGAAAGCCCTAAACTAATATGTGGCACATAGAACAAGTTTTGAACACATAGAGGCACTAAGAGTAGGGCCTAAAACATTGTATGATACAAGCACACCCCTTCAACCGAATGAAGGGTTTAGCTACGAATATTCATGGAATAGGACATCATAGCTAAGTGCGTTGAAAAGTAAAGGTTTTTTGAAAGACAGTAAAGTAAAGTTTTCGAAAGTAAAGACAGGAAAGTAAAGTACTTTGAAAGACAGTAAAGTAAAGAAGAGAGTACTTACAAAAACCGTTAAGAGTGCTAAAGATCAAGCTTCGATTCCAAAGTAAAGTGATTACAAGGATGGTGTTGTGAATCTAGAGAGCTTCTCTCTACCCAAGACTATGGAGCTTTGTGGATTGTGGGATGGGATGATGGATACAAGGGGGAGGGGAGCTCTATTTATAGGCTAAGGGAGGAGATGGATGTGGAGGAGAAGCCACCACATGGCACAAGATAGATGGAGGACTCAAAAGCCGCCGGGACACTTGTCTTCTCAACCTTGGAGCCGCCGGCCATGTGAGGAAGAGGAGAGGAGAAGAGAGGGGAGCCGCCCCCCCTTAGGTGTCAATTCCTCACTCAAAGCCGCCGGTCCTTATGTGGAAGGAGTGGTTGAGTGTGTGTTTTTGTGATCTTTTACAAAAGCCATCTGTCCTTTCAGCTCCGGACTGACTCTGGTTGCCCTCCGGTTGGACTTGTTTTGAGTGATTCCACGTCAGGTTCTTGAAAGTAAGAATTTGGTCATGACCTGTAATGACTCGTAATTCATTTTCAGCTTTAAAACTCCTCCTTAGCCTGTATTCTCTCTAGACTTCAAAATACCCTGTAGATAAATATAAGAATTAACAAGCAAAAGTTAAATAGACAAAGAGTCTAATTTGGTGGGTTTAACTGTGTTTATGATTCATACAATTATGGTCCATCAGTCTCATTCTAAGGTTTATCGAAGTTCGTCCTTAGAAATAGACTAACTTGGGACGAATAGAATGAGACTAACGTTTGTCTTTGTTCGTCCCAAGTTAGTCTCGTTAGTCTCATTCTAAGGTTTGTCAAAGTTCGTCCTTAGAAATAGACTAACTTGGGACGAACTTAGCCAAACCTTATAATAGGACTAGCGTGTGTCTTTGTTCGTCCCAAGTTAGTCTCGCTAGTCTCATTCTAAGGTTTGTCTAAGTTCGTCCTTAGAAATAGACTAACTTGGGACAATCTTACACAAACCTTAGAATAAGAATTACGTTTGTCTTATTTTGTCCCAAGTCAGTCTCGTTAGTCTCATTCTAAGGTTTGTCTAAGTTCTTCCTTAGAAATACACTAACTTGGGACGAACTTAAACAAACCTTAGAATGAGACTAACGGTTGTCTTTGTTCGACCCAAGTTAGTCTCGTTAGTCTCATTCTAAGGTTTGTCTAAGTTTGTCCTTAGAAATAGACTAACTTGGGACGAACTTAGACTAACATGGGACGAACTTAGACAAACCTTAGAATGAGATTAAAGTTTGTCTTTGTTCGTCCCAAGTTAGTCTCGTTAGTCTCATTCTAAGGTTTGTCTAAGTTCGTCCTTAGAAATAGACTAACGTGGGACAAACTTAGACAAACCATAGAATGAGAGTAACGTTTGTCTTTGTTCGTCCCAAGTTAGTCTCGTTAGTCTCATTCTAAGGTTTCTCTAAGTTCGTCCTTTGAAATAGACTAACTTGGGACGAACTTAGACTAACATGGGACGAACTTAGACAAACCTTAGAATGAGATTAAAGTTCATCTTTGTTCGTCCTAAGTTAGTCTCGTTAGTCACATTCTGAGGTTTGTCTAAGTTTGTCCTTAGAAATATGCCAACTTGGGACGAACTTAGACAAACCTTAGAATGAGACTAACGTTTGTCTTTGTTCGTCCCAAGTTAGTCTTGTTAGTCTCATTCTAAGGTTTGTCTAAGTTCGTACTTAGAAATAGACTAACTTGGGACGAACTTGGACAAACCTTAGAATGAGACACGTTTGTCTTTGTTCATCCCAAGTTAGTCTCGTTAGTCTCATTCTAAGGTTTGTCTAGGTTCGTCCTTAGAAATAGACTAACTTGGGTCGAACTTGGACTAACTTGGGGAGAAGTTAGACAAACCTTGGAATGAGGCTAAAGTTTGTCTTTGTTCGTCCCAAGTTAGTCTCGTTAGTCTGATTCTAATGTTTGTCTAAGTTCTTCCTTAGAATTAGACTAACTTGGGACGAACTTAGACAAACCTCAGAATGATACTAACGTTTGTCTTTGTTCATCCCAAGTTAGTCTCGTTAGTCTCATTCTAAGGTTTGTCTAAGTTCGTCCTTAGAAATAAACTAACTTGGGACAAACTTAGACTATTTGTTCGTCCTAAGTTAGTCTTGTTAGTTGATCAGTCAATATTTTGACTAATTATTCACTACATTCGATGAAGGATAACACTCGTTCTCCCGGTAAATTGTCTCTATTTGATGTCTTTCTCTAATGTTTCAGGATAAAAAGACATATCATCGCTCCTTGGACTAGGAGTGTCGAAAGAATGAATAGATCGACGGAAAAGACCGAAAAGTGCTCTACACCAGCATTGGGCCGTGACTGCCGTGACATTGACCAAAGGTCACGGTAGTCACGATGCCCATACAGCTCAGTGCGTTCCAGCCCTGCCGCGACTGCCGTGACATCGACCAAAGGTCATGGTAGTCACGGCACCTTTTCAGCTCAGAGACATTCAGCCCTTGCCGTGACCGACCGTGATATGTCTATGTGTCATGGTAGTCACCGCACCTGCGTACATAATTTTCAGGAGTTTCCTAATTTGTTTTTTTGGAAGTTTTCTGAGCCTTTTTGAAAATAGATCGAGTGGGCTATAAAAGAGCAATGACCAGAACGAACCAAGTGTGCTTATTTTGAGAAAAGAGAACCCTAACTTGGGAGAAGACAAATTCATCGTGAGAGATTCAACGAGCCACCGCGTCTTTACGGTTTACTCATCCTTAATTTCTCTAAACACTATTTTTGGTTAATTTACCATGAGTAGTGAGTAGTCTTTCTATTCCGGGATCCTACGGATCTCGTGCTATGTACCCAACTTTCATGTGATCAATTAACATTTTATCTATGCGATTCGAATATTCAATTTCATTGTGCTTAATTTATCGTTCTTTGTAAGTATTTATATCGAATGGGATGTTTGCATGCTATAACATATTTAGGTTAATTACCAAAAGTTGGATGGGTCCTAGGTATTAATCGGATTATATGAAATTGTACGAAAGCCTTTAGTTTAATAAATCGAGATCGTTGATAATCCGTGGATGGGCGGCGTTCAACGATTGAGATTAATCTAGATAATGATCAATGGATGGGTGGCTTATCTAGTGTTATTTTTATTTATTTGATAGCATGAATAATTTACGTGACATGATTGCATGATTGTTGAGGTTAGCATGGGTGAAAGTATGATTGTGGAATTCTTTCTCTGATATAGTCAATGAGACAAACGTTTCTCTTTGTTTGTCCCAAGTTAGTCTCGTTAGTCTCATTCAAAAGTTTGTCTAAGTTCGTTGATGGACCATAATTGTATGAATCATAAACACATTTAAACCCACCAAATTAGACTCTTTGTCTATTTAACTTTTGCTTGTTAGTTCCGATATTTATCTACAGGGTATTTTGAAGTCTAGAGAGAATACAAGCTAAGGAGGAGTTTTAAAGCTGAAAATGAATTACGAGTCATTCCAGGTCACGACCAAACTCCGACTTTCAAGAACCTGACGTGGAATCACTCAAAACAAGTCCAACCGAAGGGCAACCAGAGTCAGACCGGAGCTGAAAGGGAGCCGATGGCTTTTGGAATTGCCACCTTGCCCAGCGGCTAAGCTCTCCACCTCTCCCTTCATGCCACATGGGCGGCGGCTAATGAGGAAGACACCTAAGGGCCGGTGGCTTTGAGCTTCCCCATCCCCCTCTTGACATGTGTCTTCTCCTCCTCCACATATCTTCCTCCCCTTAGCCTATAAATACCAAAGCCCTCCTCCTTGTATCATCATCCCATAACAAACACATCTCATATCAAAACATCATCCATCACAAAGCTCTAGCTTCTCTCTAGATTTTGGGCACAATCATGTAAGCACTTTACTTTGAAATCGAAGCTTCATCTTTAGCACTCTTAACGGTTCTTGTAAGTACTCTCTTCTTTATTTTACCGTCTTTTCAATTCAGCAAGTTTACTTTCCTGTCTTTACTTTCGAAAACTTTACTTTACTGTCTTTCAAAAACCTTTACTTTTCATCGCACTTAGCTATGATGTCCTATTCCATGAATATTCGTAGCTAAACCCTTCATTCGGTTGAAGGGGTGTGCTTGTATCATACAATGTTTTAGGCCCTACTCTTAGTGCCTCTATGTGTTCAAAACTTGTTCTATGTGCCACATATTAGGTTAGAACTTCCAAGGTTGAGTGGATGCTTTAACTGGCAAAGTTCTTCCGTGGGGTTCGTGAACATACTCGGGTAAGTGGATGCTTTAACGGGCAAAGCTTATCTGAGGAGTTCGACCTCTTTCAAAAACCATATGGTTGATCGTAACTGAAGATCAAATGGATGCACATAAGGCTAAGATACTTCGAAAGGAGGAATTAGTCTAAATAGAACAAGTGTTCTAAATGATGTCGCAAGTCATGTGCTAGAAATAGCCTTGATTCATCTTTGAACACATAGTATGATCATTAGAGGTCGATGATAAACAGACTATGATACAAGGCCCCCTAAAACCGAATACTTTCCTTTAATTGTAATATACACTGTTACTTTACTTTCAGTACCATATCAACTGTTTATTTTCTGTCAAGCTCGTCCATCAAGCACTTTACTTTTCAGTACTAAAACCAAAACCAACCCCCCAACTTCTTAATTTAACTCCCCCTTTTAGAAAGAACAACTATCACCTAATTCCCTTGGGTTCGACCTGTACTTACCACTGACTACCAAAAATAGGTAAGTCGCGAGTATCGGAGATATAAATTTATTTTTGCACAGAGAACATCGCACCTTAATGACAGTGCGGTGGGCTCCATCAAAATTGGCGCCGTTGCCGGGGAATTAGCAAATGGATAGTTGTTCCTTTTTCTGTTGTACATAATTCGCCATGTCTTCCTACTACGGAAGCAAGCCTTGGAATGATGGAGGCAGCAACATTATGTTTAAAATGCTTAGATGTCTCCCCCAGTTTGGAGGTTCCATCGGAGAGGACCCTGTGAAACGTTGCCAACATTTTCACTCCATCTGCAGCCACATGAAACCTGAAAATGAGACGTTAGAGGAGTTTAAGCTGACATGCTTCAAATTTTCTTTAACTGACTCGGCAATAGAGTGGTATTACTCATGTGCAGAGTATGAAGGCGATTATGGGGATCTACGAGCCAAATTTCTAGAAGAATTTTCCCCACCATCTCTCCGACTTGAAACCCGCGAGAAGATCATCAACCTTGAGCAATCCCGGGACGAAACATTGGATGAGTACTATACGTACTTTGATATCATTGTTTCGCGCTGCCCGCACCATGGATTCACAAACGTATTCCTTCTTCAAATGTTTCTTGGCGGAATGCTGCCGCATGAGTGGAAAAGGCTCAATGATGCGGAGGGGGGTTCGAACCTAACCATGGCTGAAACTTGGGACCTCATAGACGATTTGGCAGAAAGCACAAAACAAGGGCCGATGTACCAAACTGATGATGAATTACCGACGATGGAAGTGGACTCAGTGCAGAACGAGCCCGACATCACGCCCATTGCAAGCTTGCCCGCAGAAAACCCGGAAGGAGACATCAGTACAAGCGCAGTAATGCACGTGGAGGCGGCTCTCAAGGAACCAACATTGGAACCCACAAAGCTGACAGAGGATGAGGACGCATGGATAACTGAAGAGGAGCCTACATGGGAGCTCACTGCCGAGCTACCTAATTCAAACCCGGTCCTCATCACTAATCTGCCCGAGGAAGTCCCGGCCCTACTTGACGAACCAAATGAAGTCCTGGACCTCACTACCAAACCAGCCGAGACATACCCGGACCTCACTGCCGAACTGACCGAGAAAATCACGGCAGGCCCGGTCCTCACTGAAGAGCTGCTCGAGAAAGGCCCTGTCATCATGGCCGAGAAGCCCCTACTTAACCCTTCATGTTCTATGAAGATCACGGCCACCAGAGATGAGATGATCGATGATGATGCAGTGTTATGCGAGTTGGAGGAGAAGCATGACCCAAAACAATCAACGTAGGAGCTCCCACTCGTCACAAGCCATGAAGAGCCTCCTGAAAGGTGTAAGGACCAAGGACGGCCAATCATCTCTGCCACCAAGAAGAGGGTTAGCAAGGGTGCATGCTTGAGGTCGTTTGGCAAAAGACTGAACTTCCAAAACTGCAAAGATGCCAACCGGCCATACATGAAGAAGCAGCAAAGACATGGGCCCAAAGAATGGAAACCCGGAAGGAGAAGCAAGAGAGCGCGACTCCATGGACCAGCAGCTATGGTCAAGGGAGCCTCACCTTCTCGGAGCTATGAAAAGAAGAACCTGCCAAACCATTGGAGAACCAAACCGAGCCCATCACTCCACAAGTTCTTTGGACAGAGTAAAAGGGCAGCCGAAAAGAAGTTCGACCTCACAAACCCATGGGACCCAGATCCCTCTTAAATGAGGTATCGTCGAGCCAACGACGTTAAACAAATGCACTGGTCGGGAGGTAACCCGACACCTATCTTACTTTCAGTCATTTAATTTCAGTCATTTAGTTTTTTGCCTTAAGTCATTCTCACCTTGCCTGTATATATTTGCTTGCAATTAACTTTTGAACTAAGTTGTGATGTGAGGCACGCCTTCGTTCAAAAGTGTGGGGTGAGAACCACCCTTGTACATAGTTAATTAACATGTTTTTTCCTTTTCCCTTAATATTATCATTTTGAAAATATGAACTTGAGAATGTGAAAAAGATAAATCATAATTCATGCATTTACCTTGTGAAAATTCAACTGTTTAAAAACTTAGGATGTAACTTCTCATTTGTCCCTTTGTGCTGAGATATACAGGGGATGTGGAGTTGACATAAACTGCCCTAGAGAGGCTTGGCAAGCACTCGAAGGACTGAATTTCACTATATGGTTTACGAAGTTAGTGGAGGCTGCACTTCGGGTTTCAGTTGAGTCAGAGTCATCTCCGCCATGCAGCGTTTATGCAAAGAGGCAGGACAGGATTCAAACCGTCCTATCTCTAGTCAGAGTAGCCGGGAAAACAAATGAGCGACCCTCATTTTGACCCGCGCGAAACGGCGAGGATGAGAAAGAGCGGGAAGGTATTTCCATATGCTTGCGGGCGAAGATTGGACCTCCCAAAAAGGCTGAGAAAATGGATTAGCAAGTCACAAAAAAGCAAAAAGCTCGAAGAAGCTAATCAAAGGCTGAAAGCCAGAATTGTGAAGGTTTTAACCGAACAAAAGTGAAGAAACTCCAACTCAATATCAAAGGCCAAAGGCCGATTCACTACAGAAGCTGTCCCTCGCAAAAAAGAAATCAAAATTCTCAACTCAGTGAAACCCAAATCAAGTCACGTGCCAGAGAAAGCTACAAGTTAAACCATATATTGCGAGTCGGTCCCGAGAATGCAGTCCAGGAGCCTGAAAAGGGCTATCTCCCGAAACATCCAAATTAAATTGCATCTCGGCTCGAAGGTACAAGTATCAAGTTACTTCTAAGTATTTACACGGTTTAGTTTGGTAATAAGTAAGTAATGCATGAATTAGGATAAATCTAGTCCCACGATCTCACTTTCATATGTAAAAGTTTTTACTTAGATTGTGTTCCACCCTTAAATAGCATTGATCGGGATGAACAACTAAAAGTGTGGGGTGATCTGATGGCCCATAATTGTATGAATCATAACCCACCAAATTAGACTCTTTGTCTATTTAACTTTTGCTTGTTAGTTCCGATATTTATCTACAGGGTATTTTGAAGTCTAGAGAGAATACAAGCTAAGGAGGAGTTTTAAAGCTGAAAATGAATTACGATTCATTCCAGGTCACGACCAAATTCTGACTTTCAAGAACCTGACGTGGAATCACTCAAAACAAGTCCAACCGAAGGGCAACCATAGTCAGGCCGGAGCTGAAAGGGAGCCGATGGCTTTTGGACTTGCCACCTTGCCCGGCGGCTAAGCTCTCCACCTCTCCCTTCATGCCACATGGGCGGCGGCTAAGGAGGAAGACACCTAAGGGCCGGCGGCTTTGAGCTTCCCCATCCCCCTCTTGACATGTGTTTTCTCCTCCTCCACATATCTTCCTCCCCTTAGCCTATAAATACGAAAGCCCTCCTCCTTGTATCATCATCCCATAACAAACACATCTCATATCAAAACATCATCCATCACAAAGCTCTAGCTTCTCTCTAGATTTTGGGCACAATCATGTAAGCACTTTACTTTGGAATCGAAGCTTCATCTTTAGCACTCTTAACGGTTCTTGTAAGTACTCTCTTCTTTACTTTACTGCTTTTTCAATTCAACAACTTTACTTTCCTGTCTTTACTTTCAAAAACTTTACTTTACTGTCTTTCAAAAACCTTTACTTTTCAACGCACTTAGCTATGCTGTCCTATTCCATGAATATTCGTAGCTAAACCCTTCATTCGGTTGAAGGGGTGTGCTTGTATCATACAATGTTCTAGGCCCTACTCTTAGTGCCTCTATGTGTTCAAAACTTGTTCTATGTGCCACATATTAGGTTAGGGCTTTCAAGGTTGAGTGGATGCTTTAACGGGCAAAGCTCTTCCGTGGGGTTCGTGAACATACTCGGGTAAGTGGATGCTTTAACGGGCAAAGCTTATCTGAGGAGTTCGACCTCTTTCAAAAACCATTTGGTTGATCGTAACTGAAGATCAAATGGATGCACATAAGGCTAAGATACTTCGAAAGGAGGAATTAGTCTAAATTGAACAAGTGTTCTAAATGATGTGGCAAGTCATGTGCTAGAAATAGCCTTGATTCATCTTTGAACACATAGTATGATCATTAGAGGTCGATGATAAACTGACTACGATACAAGGCCCCCTAAAACCGAATACTTTCCTTTAATTGTAATATCAACTGTTACTTTACTTTCAGTACCATATCAACTGTTTATTTTCTGTCAAGACTCGTCCATCAAGCACTTTACTTTTCAGTACTAAAACAAAAACCAACCCCCCAACTGCTTAGTGTAACTCCCCCTTTTAGAAAGAACAACTATCACCTAATTCCCTTGGGTTCGACCCGTACTTACCACTGACTACCAAAAATAGTTAAGTCGCGAGTATCGGAGATATAAATTTATTTTTGCACAGAGAACATCACACCTTAACGACAGTGCGGTGGGCTCCGTCATTCGTCCTTATAAATAGGCTAACTTGGGTCGGAATTGCTTTTATTTTTTGTTATTTAATTTATGCAATTTACATCACAACAAAACCTTTGTCTATTCAGAATAGCTAAATAGGTCGCTTGTTAACTAATGTTCACACACACTGTTCCTTGGATGGACCTTGGCTTACTAAGGTTATAAATTTTGTTTGACTGCAATTAGACCCCTAAAACTCATAATTTGACGACTGTAAAGGGTTAAAAATACGCTTGTCAAAATGGCGCCGTTGCCGGGGAGCAGCGTTTAGTGTGATATTAGATTTGACGTGTGTAGTTTAAACTATTCCACCTTGTTTGTTACTTGTATTTTTCTGCCTCAATTTCTTCGCTCAGGGTGATATTTGGCTCTAGCAGGTACTAGCTAGTTCATGCCAAAGAAAACACCCAGACGGAAGAAGCAGGTTCAATTTCAGACGAGGACACACCGGACCAACGAAGCAATTTTCGCAGGGTCCAAAACGAAGCTCGACAACTTCGAGCGCTGAATCGCAACTTTGCAGCAATGGCCATGAATCAAAACCGAGCTTTGAATGAGGTGGTCGAAGACAACCAGCAGCCCTAAGTGCAGCCACCGGTGCGCAGGACCCTTGGAGATTACACTGCTCCACGTGTCTTGGGATTTCAGTCGGCCATAGCACCACCGGGGGCATAGCCAACAACACCTGGGAACTCAAAACGGTGCTCTGTCAAATGATGCAGAACCGCTAATTTTCTGGTAGAATGAATGAAGACCCTCACCAGCACCTCAAGCGTTTCATTCAGATGTGCAACACGGTGAAGACCAATGGTGTCCCTCCAGAGTCCTACTACCTCAGGTTATTTCCATTCTCATTGTCCGACAAAGCTAGCATATGGCTGGACAGCCATGTTGAGGGTACTTTTACCACCTGGGATAAGTTGGTCAAAGCTTTCCTCCAACAGTACTTCCCACCATCAAAGAGAGCTCATTTCAGGAACAAGATCATCTCATTCCGTTCTATAGATGGCAAGACTCTGTACGACGCTTGGGAAAGGTACAAGGAGCTTATGCGAATGTGTCCCCAACACAATCTAGGGTTGTGGCAGATCATGGTCACTTTCTCTCGGGGGATCGACCAGGGAATGTTCACTTTGATAAATCAGACTGCTGGTGGAAGAGTTTCTGGAGTTCCTCTAGACAAGACCTATAGTATTGTGGAAAAGGCAGCCCATGATTGCCAACTCTGGACAAGCGACCGAGGGAATCCTAAAGACAGGAACGGTGTGCAAGATCTTTATCATGCTGATGGCACCAATGACATCGCTGCATTGACAAATAGTGTGAAGATGCTCGCAACCGAAATAAAAAGTCTTAAAACAGAATCGGCTATGAAGCCATCGATTGTTGCTAACGTAGGTGTCTATTGCCAAATCTGTGGCTCTCCATCTCACTTCACTGATGGCTGTCCAGTGATGGGGCGGGAAGGTGACGAAGGTAGCCAGGAAGATGCGAATTATGTTGGGCAGAATAATCAAGGGACCGGTTTCACTTCTGGACCATCTCCAAATAGGTGGGATAACCCGATGTGGAATAACCCCAACCTCTCCTACAAGCCACATAATCAGGCGCCCCCTAGCTTCCCCTACAAATAACAACAGGGCAGCACACCGTACCAGCCACGAGGGCAATACAACAATCAAGCTCCACCACCACAGAACAATTATCAGCCCAGGAACCAGTACAACAATCATCCCCAGCAACAGCAAACTCAGAATGAGGGGCCAACATCCAACCTGGAATCATTGCTGACTAGCTTCCTAGCAAAACAGGACAAGTGGAACCAGGACCAGGAAAGACGATCAATGGAACAAGATAGGAGGCTTCAAGGAATTGAGCATTCCATAGAGTAGATTACTATTCACAATAGAATGGTGGACAATCAGATAGCTCAGCTAGCGAGCTCGGTAAGCAGGGAACATGGGAAACTCCCATCGAAACCAGATCCAAATCATAGGGAATCCGTGAATGCCATCACACTCTAATGGACCATAATTATACGAATCAAAAACACAATAAAACCCACCAAATTAGACTGTTTGTCTATCTAACTTCTGCTTGTTAGTCCCGATATATTTCTACAGGGTATTTTGGCGCTTAGAGAGAAAACACGCTAAGGAGAGGATTTTACGCTGAAAAGATGTTACGAGTCATTCCAAGGTCAAGATCAGACGCTGAATGAAGAAATCTCAAGATCCTGACATTAAATTACTCAATTCAAATCCAACCGAGGAACAACCAAAGTCAGACCGGAGTGAAATTGGACTGATAGTTTTGTGAAAAGACTGCACAAAACTCACAAACTCATCCTTATCTCCAAGTGACCGGCGGCTTTATGCATTAGATGAGTCATTGGGTGGCCTTCCTCCCCTCCTCCTCCATGGGTGACTGGTGGCTTTGGCAAGAGGTGGCCAAAGCCACAAGCTCTCCTCCTTGGACAACCTCCAACCGGCGGCTAAATGAGCAACCATGAGAAGTTGCCATGTGTTGGCTTCTCCTCCACAAGCTCATCCCCTCCTCCTCCCTTGGATCAAAAACACATGGAAGCCATCTCCTCCCTCCATTCTCCTCTCCTTTGGCTATAAAAGGAGGCTCCCTCCTCCTCATTTGTATCAGCATCATATATCATCCATCAATCCACAAAACACTTATCTCTCTAAGTTTGATTACTTTGTAAGTTTTGTTTTTGAAATAATACTCCTGTTGGTTCTTGAGTATTATAACGGTTTGAAATTATAATACTCCTGTTGGTTCTTGAGTATTATAATACTGTAGAGAATACTCCTGTTGGTTCCTGAGTATTCAGTAGGAATTAGGAATACTCCTGTTGGTTCTTGAGTATTCCACCCCCTCTCCTCTTACTGTTTTCAAAAACCCCCGAGTATTTAGCTATGGTATCCACCTCTATGGATAATCGTAGCTAAACTCTTTATTCGGTTAAAGGGGTGTACTTGTATTGTAAAATGTTTTAGACCCTGCACCTAGTGCATCTTTGTGTTCAAAACTTGTTCTATGTGCCATATATAGTCAGAATTTCCAAGGTTGAGTGGAAGCTGTAACAAGCAAAGCTCTTCCGTGGGAATTCGAGAACATACTCGGGTAGTGTAAGCTGTAACAAGCAAAGCTATCTGAGGAGTTCGACTTATCTAAAAAACCATTTTGGGAAATCGTAACAGAAGATCAAATGGATGCACATAAGGCTAAGATACTTCGAAAGGAGGAATTAGTCTTAAGTAGAACAAGTGTTTTAAACGATGTTGCAAGTCTTGCGCTTAGAAATGGCCTCGATTCATCTTTGAACACTTAGTATGATCATTAGCGGTCAATGATAAACAAGTATGATACAAGGCCCCTGAAACCGAATGTTTTCCTTGAATTACAAAACCCCCTGTATTTACTTTTAATATTAGTATAACTACAATCATCAACCGCTCATCTTCCGGAGGACTCGAAAATCACGCATCACCCACTGTAAGTCTTCTCCCTTATTTTCAGTATTTTAATTTCTGTATTTACTTTTTTGTAATTTACTTTTCCGCACTCAAAACCAAAAACAACCAAAAAAGTCACTTAGTCATAACCGCTAAAACTCAATCAACCTTAAAACACGCTCCCTCGCTGTACAAATCCCTTAAAGAACAACGTATCCCCCTAATTCCCTTGAGTTCGACCCCTACTTACCACTTTCTACCCAGTAGTAAAGTCGCGAGTAGCGGAAAAATATAAATTTATTTGTACAGAGAACATTGCACCTTAACGACAGTGCAGTGGGCTCCGTCAAATTGGCGCCATTGCCGGAGAATTAGCCATCGGATAAGTTGTTCTTTCCCTCCCATGTCCTCATGACGCAACCCCCTTCATATGCATGGACAACAAGACATCTCCCTCTGTTCGGAGGTACGGATGGAGAAAACCCAGTACAACACTGCCGAAACTTTCACCACGTTTGCCACCTCATAAAACCTGCAAATGAAATGTTAGAGGAGTTTAAACTTAAATGCTTTAAATTTTCTTTAACTGATTTTGCAACGATCTGGTATTATACGTCAACCGCTAGTAGTGCAGTACATTTTGTGGACCTCTGCGTTCCATTCCTACGAGAATTCTCCCCCCATCCTTACGACAACAAACCCGAGAAAAAATCATGAGCCTTAAACAATCCCGGGATGAGACTTTGGACGAATACTACACGAGCTATGACACCATCGTCTCAAGCTTCCCGCACCATAGATTCACGAAGAAAGTTCTGCTTCAAAAATTTATTCGTGGGATGAAGGCCAATGATCTAACAAGGATTAACGAAGCAATGAGGAGATCAGCCAGGAACTTCTCCCTGGCAGACATGTGGTACCTCATAAATGACCTGGCCGCAGCCACAAAACGAATGCCCCAAGCTGATAGAGAAATGCAAGAGGCTGGTCCAGAGACAGAAGGAGAAACTCCCGAGCCATCAGAAGAAACTCTCGAGCCATCGGAAGACTGGGATATAGAAAGTATCGGGAGCAACGAGGAAGTGTCAGCAATGGAAGAAGTCCAGAATACCACCGACATGCTGCCGAAGCCATACCCAGCTATCATCACCCAAGCAGCCGAAACCATCTAAGACCAGTTCCTCACAAACAGACACGACGAGGCAGAATCGAGCCTTAAGATGCAAGCTTCCCGACTTTTCCCCTCGATCAATAGACAAATCGCTGAAAACTATGTGATCCATGAAGAGGCTGAAAAGAGAATGGGAAAAGGGCCTGAGCAGAACGACTCCTCGATGGAGCATGTTTTCGCCATGACTGGACAAGGCAGCCCTAAACACCAGAAAACCCAGTTCAAGAGACTAGTTGTAAAGGGTCCCTCGCCTTCTCAGAGACGTTGGAAGGAGAAATCACCAGAACAACGGGAACAGGACCCAAGCACATCGTCTCGCAAGAAATCGGGAAAAGGCAAGGCAAGAAGCAACACAGGAATGGTGGCAAAATACGACCTGAGCCACCCATGGGATCCAAACCAATGATCCAGGAATGGGGTACTGTCGAGCCAACGACGTTAAACAAGTGCATTGGTCGGGAGGTAACCCGACACTATCTTACTTTCTGTTTTTTTTATTTTCTGTCTTTTAGTTTTTATCAATAAGTCGCTCTCACCCACTTAGTGCATAGAATGATTTGACTATTTAGGAATTGGTTTTTGGAGCACGATCGGATCAGCCAGGTAGCTTCCGTGAACTACCGGGCCTGCGCTGAGAGTTCAAGGCCCCAGCCGAACTCCCTCGATTATCCAGCCTCATGCCATGTCATTCGACACAGAAAGGGAGTTCTGATCTTACCTTTCCTTAATATCATTTCCTTCTCGTAATTGTCTGCTTGCATGGCTTTTGAACTAAGTTGTGCTGAAAGGCACGCCTTCGTTCAAAAGTGAGGGGTGAGATCTGCATGTGTACGTAAATAAATAACATGTTTTTCTTTTTTAGTGTTATCTTTTTGAAAATATGAACTTAAGAATGTGAAAAAGATAGATCTAAAATTCATGCATTTACCTTGTGAAAATTCAACTGTCTAAAAACTTAGAACGTAACTTCTCATTTTTCCCTTTGTGCTGAGATAAACAAGGGATGTGGAGTTGATAGAAATGCCCTAGAGAGGCTTGGCAAGCAATCAAAGGATCGAATCAAACTATATGGTTTTCGAAGTCAGTGGAGGCTACACTTCGGGTTTCAGTGAAGATTGAAGTCATCTCCGCCATGCAGTGTTTATGCAAAAAGAAAAAAAAGGCGAGGACGGGAATCAGACCATCCTCTCTCTAGTCAAAATAGCCGAGAAAATAGATGAGCGACCCTCATCTTGACCCGCGCGAAACGACAAGGATGAGAGGAGCGGGGAGGTATTTCCATAGGCTTGCGGGCGATGATTGGACCTCCCAAAAAGGCTTGAGAAAATGGACTAGCAAGTCACAAAGAAGCAAATCAAGAGGCCAAAGGCCCAAAAGTGTGAAGGTTTTAACCGAACAAAAAGTGAAGTACTCAAAGAGTCAAATCAAAGGCCAAAGGCCGATTCACTACAAAAGCAGTCCCTCGCCAAAAGAAAATCAAAGTACTCAAACCATTGAAACCCGAACCGAATCACGTGATAGAGAAAGCTACAAGGAAACCATATAGTGCGAGACGGTCCCGAGGTTGCAGTCCAGGAGCCTAAAAAGGGCTATCTCCCGAAACATCCAGAATAATTTGCATCTCAGCACGGAGGTACAAGTATCAAGTTTCTTCTATTTATTTACACAGTTCAATTTGGTAATAAGTAAGTAATGCATGAATTAGGATAAATCTAGTACCACAGTCTAATTTTCATATTTCAACAAACTTACTTAGTGTGCCGCCCTTTAATAGCATTGTTCGGGACGAACAACTAAAAGTGTGGGGTAATTGACGGGAGCGTCGGTTGCACTGTCGTTAGGGTGCAATGCGTCTCGTACAAATAAATTTATAATGTCCACTACTCGCGACTTAACTACTGGGTAGTAAGGGTAAGTAGGGGTCGAACCCAAGGGAATTAAGGGGATAGATTGTTCGTTACGGCTTACACGGTGCGTGATTTTAGGTCGAGTGTGGACTTACTGCTAATTACTAAACTACTGTTTTTGGGTTTTTTGGGTTTTTTGTGCGGAAAGTAAATACAGAAAATAAATACTGAAATTAAATACAGAAAATAAAGGAGTTGAGGGTTAGAAGACTTACAGTGGGTGATGCGTGATTGTTGATTCCTCCGGTATGTGAGTGGTTGGTGGTTGTGTTTGATTGAGCAGTTATACTAGGAAATTAAATACAGGGGGTGTTTGTAATTGAAAGAGCGTATTCGGTTTCAGGTATTCTTGTATTATCACATGTTTATTAGTTTAGTAAATCTTCTAAGTATTCAAACGATGAATCGAGGCTAGCGATAGCTCAAGACTTGCAACATCGGCTAAATCACACTTGTTCTATTTAGACTAGCGCCAGTACCAGTTAGGTACGCTAGTCTATGTGCATCCACCTGCTCTCCTGTTACGGTTTCCCATAATGGTTTTTTAAATATAGTCGACCTCTTTCAGATAGCTTTGTCTGTTACGACCTCCCCTATCCGGGTGTGATCACGAATATCTTAAGGAAGAGCTTACGAAGTTGGACCCCTAATGGTCACATTCCCAAAATCGTTCACTCTACCTTAGAGACATTCTGACTTTTATATGGCACATAGAACAAGTATTGAATACTAAGAAAATAAACTAAGCTAATTAAACATTAAATAATACAAGATTATACCTTCCGCCGAATGAGGAGTTTAGCCTCGCCTGTCCATGGAGGAGGGCGCCTAGCCAAATATCGTAACTTTATTGATCCAAACCAACTTACAAAATATTACAAAATGTAGAGAGATAAGTGATTGTGTATGGAATGGTTTTGGATTGATGAAATGAGGAGGGGTGAGCCTCCTTTTATAGGAGAAATGGGAGGAAATGGAGGGCTAGGATTGATTTGATCCAAGGGTGGAGGATGAGTCTTGGATGAGCCAAGGAGGCGCCGCCACTTGGCGGCGGAGGATTGGTGGAGGAGAGCCGCCGGTCACCGGTCAACATGGAGGAGCACATGGTGGTGGAAGCCACCTCCAAGGCAAGTGGCCGGTTGTGGGTGGTGGTTTGTGGTGGTTCTCCTCCTTGGCCACCTCTTCTTCAAGTCAACAAGTCATCTTGCCCATATGTGAGTTTTGTACAGTTTTGCACTGTCTTTTCACAAAACTGTCAGTGTAATTTGGCACTGGGTTGACTTGATTCCATCTCTGCACAATTTGTGATGAGTGATTCATCGTCAGGATCCTTGATATTTCTTCAGTCGGCATATGATCTTGACCTTGAATCGACTCCTTATATCTTTTCTGTGCTAAAAGCCTCTCCTTAACGTGTTTTCACTTTAATCTCTAAAATGCCCTGTGGAAATATATCGGGACTAACAAGTGGATGTTAGACAGACAAACAGTCTAACTTGGGGGGTTTATTTGTGTTTTTGATTCGTATAATTGTGGTCCATCAAATCACCCCCCACTTTTAGTTGTTCGTCCCGAACAATGCTTTATATGGGCGTTACTATGTAAGTTGGTTTGAAGTATGAAATTAAGTTTGCGGTACTCGATTTCTCCTAATTCATGCATTACTACTTATTGCCAATTTAAACTGTAAAAATAATTAGAAGTAACTTGATACGTGTACCTTCGTGCCGAGATGCGAATTATTCCGGATGTTTCGGGAGATAGCCCTTTTTAGGCTCCTGGACTACACCCTCGGGACCGTCTCGCACTATATGGTTTTCTTGTAGCTTTCTCTAGCACGTGATTCGATTCGGGTTTCAGTGAGTTGAGCCTTTTTGATTTTCTTTTTTCTACTTTGGCGAGGGACTAGCTTTTTTTGTAGTGATTCTGCCTCTGTCTTTTTGAGTGCTTCACTTTTGCTCGGTTAAAACCTTCACAATTTTTTTGGGCCTTAGGCCTCTTTTGATTTTCTTCTTTGAGTTTTTTGCTCCTTTGTGACTTGCTAGTCCATTTTGTCAGCCTTCTTGGGAGGTCCAATCATCGCCCGCAAGCCTATGGAAATACCTCCCCTCTCCTCTCGTCTTCGTCGTTTCGCGCGGGTCAAGATGAGGGTCGCTCATTTATTTTCTCGGCTATTTTGACTAGAGAGAGGACGGTCTGATTCCCGTCCTCGCCTTTGCATAGATGCTTCCTGGCGGAGTTTGACTCAATTGTTCACTGAAAATCCGAAGTGCAGCCTCCACTGACTTCGAAAACCATATAGTTTGATTTGATCCTTTAAGTGCTTGCCAAGCCTCTCTAGGGCAATTTCTATCAACTCCACATCCCTAGGTTATCTCAACACAAAGGGACAAACGAAAAGTTACATTCTAAGTTTTTAAACAGTTTGCCTTTTCATAAGGTTGATGCATGAATCATGATCTATCTTTTTCACATTCTTAAGTTCATACTTTCAAAAAGATACTTTTTTTTAAAATAAAATAAAAAAAAGAAAAAACATGCATTGGTTCTCACCCCCCCACTTTTGAACGAAGGCAAGCCTTAGTTCAAAAGTCATGCAAATATATATAGGAGAAGGAAATGACTTTAGGAAAAAAGAAGAGCAGAACTCCCTTTAAGGTGTCGAGTGAACGACATGGCATGAGGCTGGATAATCGAGGGAGTTCTGCTGGGGCCTCGAACTCTCAGCGCAGGCCCGGTAAATTCACGGAAGCTGCCTGGCTGATCCGATCTTGCTCCAAAAACTTAATTCCTACATGAAAGACATTCCTTCTAGACAAAAAGTGGGTGAGAGCGCTTATTGGAAATTTAAATAACAGAAAGTAAGATAGTGTCGGGTTACCTCCCGACCAGTGCCTTTGTTTAACGTCGTTGGCTCGACGATACCTCATTCCTGGATCATAAGTAGGAATCCCATGGGTGCTTGAGGTCGAATTTCTTCTCGGTTGTCCTTTTTCTCCGAGAGGGTGAGGTTTCCTTGACCATAGCTGCTGGTCCAATGCGTCGTGCTTTCTTGTTTCTCCATCCGGGCTTCCATTCCACCGGCCCATGCCTTGGTCGTTTCTTCATGTTTGAATGGGTGGCACTTTTGCAATTCTGGAAATTCAGTATTGTGCCATCAAGCATTGGTGACCTCAGGCATGTCTCTATGTGAAGCCTCTTTTTTGTGGCAGCGACCAACAGTCGTCCTAGAACGAGCGAGTTTTCAGGGCTGCATTGTTGAGTCGTGGTGAGTGAGAGCTTCATTGATGGTTTTTCTTGCCCTTGATTTGTCTCCAACTCTCCTTGTACCGCATTATTGACCACATCATCATCGGGCACTGTGATTTGCATAGAAACCGAAGGGTTAAGTAGGGGCTTCTCGGCCATGAGAATCGGGTCTTTCTCGAGCAGATTGTTGATGAGGACCGGTTCAAGTGGCTCGGCTGGTTTGGTAATGAGGACTGGGCCTGGCTTGATTTCCTCATCCGCTTCGGTAGTGAGTTCCCATGAAGACTCCTCCTTGATGCTTTCTGTATCTGATTCGTCCATCACTTCGGATGGCTCTGGAGTGATATCCCATGTAGGCTCTTCCTCGTCCCACACTATATCGGTTTCCGGTTCTAAGTCTTCTGATGGCTCGGGAGTGATATCCCATATGGGCTCTTCCTCGGTGCTTCCGGTTCCTGACTCGTCCATCATGGCCTCTGTCAGCCTTGTGGGCACCAATGTTGGCTCTTTTAGAGCCGCCTCCATATCCATTACTGCCCTTGTACTGATGTCTTCTCTCGGTTTAATCGCGGGCAAGATAATAGGTGTGATGTCGGGCTTGTTCTGTACTGAGTCCACTTTCATCGTTGGTGCCATATCTTCGGTTTGGTGCATTGGCCCTCGTTTTGTGCTTGTGGCCAAATCCTTAATGAGGCCCCAGGCTTCATCTATGCTTAATTCTATTATTGACCCTCCTGCAATAGTATCTAGCAAGCAAAGCTCCGGAAGTCTCATCCCAATAAGAAAGGCCTGAATAAGATCTGAATATGCGAATCCGTGGTGCGGGCAGCTCGCCACAATGGAAATGAAGTATGCCAAGTACTCGTCCAAAGTTTCGTCCCGGGATTGCGTAAGGTTGAAGATCTTATTGCGGACATCAAGTTCGAAAGGTGTTGGGGGAAATTCCTCATAGTACCAAGGCTCTCTTTCGTAGTAGGAAGACATTATGTATAACAGAAAAAAGAACAACTACCCATTCGCTAATTCCCCGGCAACGGCGCCAATTTGACGGGAGCGTCGGTTGCACTGTCGTTAGGGTGCAATGCGTCTCGTACAAATAAATTTATAATGTCCACTACTCGCGACTTAACTACTGGGTAGTAAGGGTAAGTAGGGGTCGAACCCAAGGGAATTAGGGGGATAGATTGTTCGTTACGGCTTACACGGTGCGTGATTTTAGGTCGAGTGTGGACTTACTGCTAATTACTAAACTACTATTTTTGGGTTTTTTGTGCAGAAAATAAATACAGAAAATAAATACTGAAATTAAATACAGAAAATAAAGGAGTTGAGGGTTAGAAGACTTACAGTGGGTGATGCGTGATTGTTGATTCCTCCGGTATGTGAGTGGTTGGTGGTTGTGTTTGATTGAGCAGTTATACTAGGAAATTAAATACAGGGGGTGTTTGTAATTGAAAGAGCGTATTCGGTTTCAGGTATTCTTGTATTATCACATGTTTATTAGTTTAGTAAATCTTCTAAGTATTCAAACGATGAATCGAGGCTAGCGATAGCTCAAGACTTGCAACATCGGCTAAATCACACTTGTTCTATTTAGACTAGCGCCAGTACCAGTTAGGTACGCTAGTCTATGTGCATCCACCTGCTCTCCTGTTACGGTTTCCCATAATGGTTTTTTAAATATAGTCGACCTCTTTCAGATAGCTTTGTATGTTACGACCTCCCCTATCCGGGTGTGATCACGAATATCTTAAGGAAGAGCTTACGAAGTTGGACCCCTAATGGTCACATTCCCAAAATCGTTCACTTTACCTTAGAGACATTCTGACTTTTATATGGCACATAGAACAAGTATTGAATACTAAGAAAATAAACTAAGCTAATTAAACATTAAATAATACAAGATTATACCTTCCGCCGAATGAGGAGTTTAGCCTCGCCTGTCCATGGAGGAGGGCGCCTAGCCAAATATCGTAACTTTATTGATCCAAACCAACTTACAAAATATTACAAAATGTAGAGAGATAAGTGATTGTGTATGGAATGGTTTTGGATTGATGAAATGAGGAGGGGTGAGCCTCCTTTTATAGGAGAAATGGGAGGAAATGGAGGGCTAGGATTGATTTGATCCAAGGGTGGAGGATGAGGCTTGGATGAGCCAAGGAGGCGCCGCCACTTGGCGGCGGAGGATTGGTGGAGGAGAGCCGCCGGTCACCGGTCATCATGGAGGAGCACATGGTGGTGGAAGCCACCTCCAAGGCAAGTGGCCGGTTGTGGGTGGTGGTTTGTGGTGGTTCTCCTCCTTGGCCACCTCTTCTTCAAGTCAACAAGTCATCTTGCCCATATGTGAGTTTTGTACAGTTTTGCACTGTCTTTTCACAAAACTGTCAGTGTAATTTGGCACTGGGTTGACTTGATTCCATCTCTGCACAATTTGTGATGAGTGATTCATCGTCAGGATCCTTGATATTTCTTCAGTCGGCATATGATCTTGACCTTGAATCGACTCCTTATATCTTTTCTGTGCTAAAAGCCTCTCCTTAACGTATTTTCACTTTAATCTCTAAAATGCCCTGTGGAAATATATCGGGACTAACAAGTGGATGTTAGACAGACAAACAGTCTAACTTGGGGGGTTTATCTGTGTTTTTGATTCGTATAATTGTGGTCCATCAGTAATCTAATGGACCATAATTATACGAATCAAAAACACAGTAAAACCCACCAAATTAGACTGTTTGGCTATCTAACTTCTGCTTGTTAGTCCCGATATATTTCTATAGGGTATTTTGGCGCTTAGAGAGAAAACACGCTAAGAAGAGGATTTTACGCTGAAAAGATGTTACGAGTCATTCCAATGTCAAGATCAGACGCTGAATGAAGAAATCTCAAGATCCTGACATTGAATTACTCAATTCAAATCCAACCGAGGAACAACCAAAGTCAGACCAGAGCGAAATTGGACTGGTAGTTTTGTGAAAAGACTGCACAAAACTCACAAACTCATCCTTATCTCCAAGTGACCGGCGGCTTTATGCATTGGATGAGTCATTGGGTGGCCTTCCTCCCCTCCTCCTCCATGGGTGACCGGTGGCTTTGTCAAGAGGTGGCCAAAGCCACAAGCTATCCTCCTTGGACAACCTCTAACCGGCGGCTAAATGAGCAACCATGAGAAGTTGCCATGTGTTGGCTTCTCCTCCACAAGCTCATCCCCTCCTCCTCCTCCCTTGGATCAAAAACACATGGAAGCCATCTCCTCCCTCCATTCTCCTCTCCTTTGGCTATAAAAGGAGGCTCCCTCCTCCTCATTTGTATCATCATCATATATCATCCATCAATCCACAAAACACTTATCTCTCTAAGTTTGGTTACTTTGTAAGTTTGGTTTTTGAAATAATACTCCTATTGGTTCTTGAGTATTATAACGGTTTGAAATTATAATACTCCTGTTCGTTCTTGAGTATTATAATACTGTAGAGAATACTCCTGTTGGTTCCTGAGTATTCAGTAGGAATTAGGAATACTCATATTGGTTCTTGAGTATTCCACCCCCTCTCCTCTTACTGTTTTCAAAAACCCTTGAGTATTAGCTATGGTATCCACCTCTATGGATATTCGTAGCTAAACTCTTTATTCGGTTAAAGGGGTGTACTTGTATTGTAAAATGTTTTAGACCCTGCACCTAGTGCATCTTTGTGTTCAAAACTTGTTCTATGTGCCATATATAGTCAGAATTTCCAAGGTTGAGTGGAAGCTGTAACAATCAAAGCTGTTCCGTGGGAATTCGTGAACATACGCGAGTAGTGGAAGCTGTAACAAGCAAAGCTATCTGAGGAGTTCGACTTATCTAAAAAACCATTTTGGGAAATCGTAACAGAAGATCAAATGGATGCACATAAGGCTAAGATACTTCGAAAGGAGGAATTAGTCTTAAGTAGAACAAGTGTTTTAAACGATGTTGCAAGTCTTGCGCTTAGAAATGGCCTCGATTCATCTTTGAATACTTAGTATGATCATTAGCGGTCAATGATAAACAAGTATGATACAAGGCCCCTGAAACCGAATGTTTTCCTTGAATTACAAACCCCCCTGTATTTACTTTTAATATTAGTATAACTACAATCATCAACCGCTCATCTTCCGGAGGACTCGCAAATCACGCATCACCCACTGTAAGTCTTCTCCCTTATTTTCAGTATTTTAATTTCTGTATTTACTTTTCTGTAATTTACTTTTCCGCACTCAAAACCAAAAACAACCAAAAAAGTCACTTAGTCATAACCGCTAAAACTCAATCAACCTTAAAACACGCTCCCTCGCTGTACAAATCCCTTAAAGAACAACGTATCCCCCTAATTCCCTTGGGTTCGACCCCTACTTACCACTTGCTACCTAGTAGTAAAGTCACGAGTAGCGGAAAAATATAAATTTATTTGTACAGAGAACATTGCACCTTAACGATAGTGCAGTGGGCTCCGTCACACTCCGAGGAGGAAAACAGCTTCAGATGCTACCAGCTCAGAGCACGCGACCTCGAGCCACAAATTCAGCACCCGATCCTACACCTCCGGAAGAGGAAACATCAAAAGAAGCTGAATCCCGAGCTGAAAATTTTGCACCAACCGTGGAGCCCAACCCCTATAGACCGCCAGTCCCATTGATTAGTCGAATTCTCAACTATAATTCCTCTACTTTTATTAGATGTTTTGATCCGTTCCGAGTCTCTTTCGATGCCATTTGACCCTCTTGATTGTCATTTCAGGTGAGAAACACACTTTATGGTCCCCGGGTTCAAAAAGATCAATTCTCGCAGAATTCCGAAGTTTCAGAGCAAAAATACGGATTTTCAGGCAATACGGGACAGACTGACCTTTGGGGCTTATTTTGGACGCATAGATCGTATTTGATGTCCGATTTGGTTGATTCAAAGCTTGATAAAAAGCTAACTCACAGGGCAACAACTCTCCAGTTGAAGCCGAGACCAAATTCGGAGGTTAAGATTTCCAAACAGCCGCCAGAATCTCACCTGAGCTCCAGAAACCCAGCCGAGCCCCATTTCCATCAACACAGCCGGGACTCGCCCGGGTCCCTCTGCACCCGCCCGGGTCTCCTCTGCTGCGTGCTCTGCTCCACTTCACACTCAAGACTCGCCCGAGTTCCACCAAGACCCGCCCGGGTCTTCCCTGAAAATCAAATTTTTGATTTTCGAACTTATAAATAGAAAATGATGATTTTGACCCAAAGGGTCGGGAGCTAAGGTTTTGGAGCACGAAAAATTGAAGGTTTCTTGAGAGAACAAGCTACCAAGGCTTCAAGGGAGGATCATCCATTTGAAGATTGAAGATCATTGGTTCATTCCTTCCATTGTATCTTCATCTATGTACTCAATACAATTTGTGTTTGTCTATGAACATGATTTGTGAGTAGTGTTTTGTATTCTAGGGTCCTATGGACCTCATGTGTGTTAATACTCCCAATCTATAATGAATCAATGTTAGTATAACATGTTTGGATGATTGTGAATCTACTTGGATGAAATGTCGACTCTATGCCCACCAAGTGTTTGATAAAATACATAAGTGGTCTAGAAACATGAATTTGAAGTTGAGTGTTCTAGCGAACGAGACTAAGAGTTCTAGAATGAGAGTAGACTCACCCTTGCTAAGTGATGATCACTAGCGTGACTCATTTTGGCATTGAGATAGGCTTGTTCTTAAACCGCTCATTGGATATTGATCATTCAACTAGCGTTGATGATTGAGAACCTTGAGTAGGACGTGAGCTAACAACATCTAGCGATTGAAGCTCACGTGCGAGGTCCTTTTTCCTTAAATCAAGTAAAAACATCTAGCGATTGAATTTGATTTAATAGTAGCACGCCTTAATCTAATTATCTAACATGATTGTTCTTGCATGAAATTGAATTCTTGGAGTCTAAAAACACACATGAGTGAAGTAGTTCCCTAGAGTACACCTTTTGCCTTGGTAGTGACACTATCTCTAGTTTCCTTAGATTGTTTACATTGTTTACATGCATTTGCTCTAGCAATCACATCAAAACCAACCCTTCGTAATTAGGATAGACTTATCGGAACGAAATTGAATAGTGCTCTTAAGTTTGGACTTGCTCCTTGGACGACCCGATACTTACCGGTCAAATATAAATGTTTTTGATCATGCACTAAAAACTGCACCGCCAAATGGCACCGTTGGCGGGGAGCAATGTATTAAATAGAGCACTAGAGTAGATTTTGTGAGATTTGGACTATTCTTGTAAATATTTTCCCTTTTCTTTTGTACATTCTTTACACTCATATCCCTTGCTAAATTTTGTTATTTTTATTTTGCGAGGATGGACTCATACAACCAACAAGTCTTTTACAATGAAGAATATGACCAAGAGGAGGAGCAACAAAATGCCTATTGGGAAAATCATGGCTATCCGACACATTCATACTCTCCTTATCCGGATGATAGCCAATACTCATTTGAAGATGACTCCTACCCTCAATATCCGTTGGATCCTCAACCTAACAGTGGACCTTATATCTTTGAAATGCTAGCCATGATTCAAGCCAAGGTTACCCAAGACAATCTAGACACGCTACAAGCTTTTCAACATTTAAACCACCGCATGGACGAACTTGTTGCTCAAAGACAAGTGTTGGACAGCACATTAGCGCAACAAGTAATGGAAAATGGGTACTTGGACGATGAAGAAGAGGTTTCCAAAGAAGAAGTTCATGAATCTAATGCCTCAAGGCAAAATTGGGATCAAGCAATGGAGGATGAGTTCATGAGAGCCGCTCGCCAAGCTTTTGATGAGGCGTGGGATGGTGAATCTTACACCGAGGATGAGTTGGAACATGAAAGTGCACCACCCTTCACTACTAGCACGTTTCAAGATCAATCGGTTGAGAACACACAACATATCACCATTCCATCAACGCCCTGGCTCTCCGACGAGGAATTCTTCAACAATGATGACTCATGCGTAGAAGAAAAACCTCTTTTGGATGAAGAAGACCTCCTCCTCCCCTCTACATGTGAGCATAAATGTGAGCCTGATTATCTTGTTGAGGATGGTTTTGAGGAAGAGCATATCGAGCAACGAGGAATTCAAGGATATAAAGACTTTGTTGAGGTTTACATGGTGGAAGCTAAAGAGCATTCTCGCATAAGAGAAGACAAAAGTTTAGAAAACGAGATTGAGAAATGGGCGCCTAAGGACATCATTGTAAAACTCAAGGAAGGTGTGCCCATCAAGCTAGAGGCTAGTGTCGAAGATCCTTTCTTTGTCACAAGGCCTCGGGACAAGTTTTGGAGTTTCCTACAATATTTCGCAGGATTATTCAAAAGGAGCTTCAATGACCCCTTTGTTCTAAAGGGATCTTCATATTTGAAGGGGTCAACTTCCCAAAGGAAAGTCTGAAATTTATCCCCTGTTCAAGCTAGTGTTCAAGGTACAGCTGAGACAGACCTTGAACTCCTTTCACAACAGTTCAGCAAACAGACAAAAGCAGAGGAATGCACAGAATGATAACCCAGTTCGGCTCCGCCTACTCTAGGGGGTTTCCCACACCCTAAAAGGGACAGCAAATCTTTATTACGAGTTAGAGCTACAAGTGGACTTACGCTTACACCTTGTAATTGCCTAGCCTCTAACACTACGTCTCTCAGATTTGAAACCGAGGTTTACAGCAGTTAACCTCGATCCCCTTCGTCCGAACCTGCAGTCCGAACGTTCTCGACCTTCTCCTGAAGCTCGGATGCTTTCTTCAAAAGCTTGTTCACCTTTGTTGTGTGCGGCAGTTTGATCGCTTCCAGGTAGTCTCAGTTGCACTTGATAAGACTGCTCTTGCACCGATGAGTTTCCAATGGGGAAACACAAACGGCCGTCGCTTTCTTCTTCTCCAATTAGTAGGGTTTGCTCGTATGTATTTGATCTTTGAAAGCGATGCCGACTAAGGACGCCCTTGCATTGTATTTATATGCGTTGGACGAAACCCTAATCAGCACAAGATAATCCCATCAAATATTTAGGAAATATTCCTAGATATTTGATGTATATCTTTTCAAATCGGTTGGGAGGATTAACGAAGTCTTCTTGTCCAAGTAAGTAATGTCGCCTTCAATGTAGATAGCCATTCGAATATCTCATGCTTGAATAAGTCGCTCGCCGACTTCAACTTGTCGAAATCTTCGCTGTCAAATATCCTTCCGGGAAATATCCTTGCGTCTGCTCCACGCTGTTCATGAGTACTAGGATATGTTCAAACTCCCCCTGAACTCCTGCTCGAACTGTCTAAGCTACGTTTTGCCAAATACATGCCACTCAAGGGAACATCAATCTCCCCCTTGGCATTTTGGCAAAACCAGATCTACTAGATAACTAAGTCTATCTAACTATCTAGACAATAGACAACTTTGAGGGAAACAAAAATTGTCTCCTCCAAAATACTCCCCCTTTTTGCCACAAACTGGCAAGGGGTGCAATCCGAGTTTGAACAGCCAATCAAAATAGTGCCAGAACAAGCACATAGTACGAAAGTTTAAACAAATAGTTCAGGGAGGTAGTTTTTTCAGAGGACCTTCATGTAGACGACCCATCATCAGTGGGATCCTCCGAAACAGTATCATCAGATTCATCCTCACTTGGGTAGCTAAGGGCACGAGCGAGCTTGTTGATGCGCTTGCGTTGCTCCTTTGTCCACTTCGATGATGACATTCAGGTCATTGAACAGCTGGCTCCTCTCATCCCGGCCCATCCAGGCTCCACCTCGACTCGACTCCGCAACACCCTTTCCTTTCTGGTTCCCCTCATTGAGATCGTTCACGTGACGCCCTTTAAACAACTTGTGGTCAACGATGAACTTGCTGGGTGCCTTTGTGAGATGGTCAGGCAAGGCCTTCAAATCTGGAGCTTGATGGATGATCAGCTCATATATCAGAGACGGGAAGCAAATCTGGTGCAGAGTCCTCTCCAAAGTGGCATGTTCAGCAATCTGTTTGAACATCACTCTGCCCAGGTTGAACTTCAGCTTATTCCCTATCTGATAAATCAGTTGGGCCATGTCCTTATTGACAGTAGAGCGATGAGTAGACAGCCTCCTGTTGAAAACAGCAATGAAAAATAGCATCGAATAGAACGTCGACAGATCCGTTGTATGTACAACTGACTCAGGCCTCCACCGAACAGAGCCTGCAGTGATGGTGTTCACAATCTTCTCAAAGCTTGATTCCTCTTAAACTACAGCTGGGTCGTCCATTGAGAAGTAAACATTGATCAGCTCAGGATCAATCTTGATCCTTTTTCCTCTAACATAAAAGACCCCATAATCTGCTTCTCCGATGATCCCAAACCCAGGGGGAAGGTTTACGATGGCTTCACGTACCAACTATTCGTCTAACAGCTTGCATCTGCCCAACGTCCAGAACAGATCAAATTCCTTAAGCACCTCAATCACTTCCTTTCCCTTGTATCGGGACTCATCTAGCAACCTCTCAGGAATGATTTTCCTTTTCAGCACACAACTCCATTTCAACGCAGCGTCTTTATTAACGAACCACACTCCTTTCTTGACCTTTCCTACTAGAAAAGTCTTAGACTCAGGGGCTGGGACTTCGCATCTCCCTGCATCTTCAGAGACGGGAACCGCAGCATCGCGCTTCCTTTTCTTGGAAGAGCCGACTCTCCAGCACCAATGCTGACCTCAGCGACTTTCTGAACTGTTCCCTTTGTAGACTTTACAAAAGCTACCTTCTTCTTTTGCTTGTCCTTCTTTGTCTTTTTGAGATTGACAAGAGGAACAGTGTCTTGGTCATCTTCTGAAAGAGTAGCATCCTTTGACACTTGCTTCGCAGTGTCCTCATGAACTGATGTACCATCCTCCTCCATATGATTATTACGAAGATCATCTTGAACAACTACTGGTACAGCCACTGTTTCCTTAGTACTAACCTCCTCTGGAACTCTTCCAGTCTCAGCTTCAGACTGAACACTTGGTTCCACAGTTGGAACTTCAGTCTGAACACTTGTTGCTTCCTTGGCACCTGACTCTTCTGCCTCAACAGCTTGGTCACGTGGAACTTCCTCTGAACTTGCCACTCCCCGATCCTTTTCTTTTTCCAAATCTTCCATGACATCATCAATGTCCTTGTACATCTTTTCCAACTCTTCATCCTTCTCTGCAGGAACAGATTCTTCTATAGTGGCTTCCTTCAACACATCCAGGTCCTCTGATGGATGAACCATCTTGGTCACCTTCTCCTCTTGCTTACTGACTTGTTCACCCTCTGAACTTCCAATCTTCTTATCAGACCCATCGTCGGATTCCTCATTAATCACTAGCTTCCTCTTCCCTGACGCCTCAAGAAAATTCTCGGTCTCCTCATCAGACATTGCTATGAGCTTTCCTCTGATTGAACTGATCTTGGCTAGACATTGTCTTGGAGAAACAACTCAGCGAGTCCCCTTCTTCCTTTGTAAACCTCCCGGACGAATATACCCAGAAGCATGGATTTTCTCCCTCCATGTTGCTGACCCTCCAGCCACCTTGCTGGGTTCACCATCTTCAACATGCTTGACAGATTTATTTCCAGTGACAGTACTACCGGGCTTGTCACCAACAATCGCCTTATCACTAATAGCAACACCACTAGTACCAGTACCAATAACTGCCCTACTGGCTTCATCACAGTCAACAAACTTACCCTCCTTCTCAACACCCACATTCAGATCTTTGTCTGCCACAATCTTTTCAACAATAGGAATATTTGCAGAAACTGAAGGGACAGTTGGAATTACCTCAGATTGGGGACGGACTTCTTGAGACGTACCAGTATCTAATGAGACGGACGAGTCCACCGTGGTCGACTGAGGGATTTTAACTGTTACTCCTCCGGCAGTCTTCTTTGCTTCGGCCAAAGATTCGGTGATGGAGCGTAAAGGTGACACCTTTTTCTCTTTCGGAGCTTTTGCTTTCAGAATTTGGGGTTTTTTCGCCAGAGCCTTTGAGGACTGCATGTTCTTCTTCTCAGCGGATTTGATGCCGGACTTAGATGATTTCCTGGTGTTCACCATCGCTGTTGAATAGATGAGCGGTTGAGAGAGAAGTCGCTGAGAGTCGTTCTAGGGTTTGGGCGAGAGAGGGAGAGTAGACTGTGAACTGATGTGTTTCACAAGAAATAATAGTCCACCCTTTTCAACTTCCCAAATTGGTCAACTCTCGTTTCAAATAACGGCATAAAAATCTTCGAGAATATTAAAAAAAATTGGTCTTCATGCGATGTGCCTTCTGTTCCATCTCCCTTCCTTAGGTGGTCAGTCCAACTGTTCAGCTGGAGATTCGACTTTGACTGACCACGTCGGATGAAATCAGTGGTTGACACCACATAGACCCACTGAGGATTTGGGTGTTCCACGCCGTGAGATGCCATAGGTCTTGGTATGCTTCAGAGTTTTTCATCTTCTGGTGTCCTCCATATTCATATTTTCTTGTTCGGTTCCAGGCATATTTCTTCTGGAACTGTGCAACCTGCTGCTTCAATAGTGTCCTGGGACAGTCATCAACATGGATTTGTGTGCAACTCCAATCAGATCTTGTGTGCAGGGTCTTATCATCCACTCCCCCTCGCAGAAATCGATGTTTGGCGTTTGCATAGGTTAGGGCAACCTGTTGCTTGTCATAGTTCTCGTCGCCCATTGGCCCCATCAGACCCATCTTAATGCTGTAGCAGTTGTCGGCATCCCTGCTTCCTTTCATCAGAGAGCTACCATTCTTATCTAGGACGAGGCATGAGTAGCTAGAGAATGAGACATAATGTCCATCGTCGCACAGTTGACTGATGCTGATAAGGTTCTGTATCAGTCCTTTGACAAGGAAGGTGTTCTTGAGTGCAGGGAAATTCGGAACCATCAATGTCCCACAGCCGATCACCTGACCCTTTCCACCATCCCCGAAGGTGACAAACCACATCTGCTCAACAGGCCTAATATGAGTAAGGTACTGAGAGTTACCTGTCACGTGGGCGGAGCATCCGCTGTCGAAGTACCAACTGTCTTGCACTGTGTGTCTTGAGGAGCAGCAAGCCACCATGCACATGGTTTGATCTCCCTTTTTAACCCATACCTGTTTCTGTCGAGGTGTGGGCCGTTGATGGTATGCCCTTCATTCTGCAAGAAACAGGCGACACTTCAGTTTGATGTGTCCCATCTGGTGGCAGTACTAGCAAGTGCACCGATCAATCCTTTGTTTTACAGGTGAGTAGTCCCGGCTTTGGACATGTGTTCCACGGGTCTTTCCACCACCGAGTGTTCCATGCTTCTCCTTGTGATCAGCTCGGTTCTTTCCTTTGGACTGTTCTTGGGACAAATCCACTTTCTGTCTGGGGTGCTGTCTCGCCTTCTGTTCTGGCTGGTGTTCAGACACTGGTCTTGCTTTAACAAACGTAGTGCCTTTAGAGGTACCTTCTTTTGTAAACCCTAGGCCTCGATGTCCAGACTCCATCCTCTGAGATCTTAGAATATCATTTAAGTCGTTAGTGCCAGAGTTGAGATGATTGAGCTTCTTCTCAGTGTATGAGTGATCCATCTTTTCATATTCTAGCTGAAGTTCCAGATGTTCTATCCTCCTTAGTTGGAACACTTCCTTGCGCTTCAGATCTGTGATGGTTTTTCTTAGACCCGCCATGCCTACAGGATGAGTGTCACGGTCCCTTTCCATGTCAACTTTCAGTGAAGAGACAGTACCCAGGAGCTCTGTTCTCTGAGCAAGAAGACAAAATCTTTCTTGTTTCATTTCAGCCAGTTGAGTGTTCTGTGAGTCTACTGTGCCTTCGAGTTCCACCTTCTGTGTAAGCAGTATCTCGACCTCCTGCCAGACCTTGTCCTTTTCTATAGTGACGCTTGCTACTGTGTCATTCAGCTCCTTGTTGACCTTGATCAGTATCAGCCATTTCTCGTACAGATCTTTATATCTCTCAGCCAGAGACTCCTGCGTGAGTTCTTTACCGTCACTGTCTGAGAGGTCTTCAACCGGGAGTTCCAACTGAGGTGGTACTCCTTCAGTGGAATTGCTGCATTCTCCTAGAGTAGTAACAAAAGCCATAAAATTAGTGGTTTCACCTTTTTCTTTGTCTGACTCACTATCGATGAAGCTAGTGATCATTGCCTTAGTCTTCATGTGAGTATTCGCACATTGGGAGGCAATATGACCGAACCCCTTGCATTCATGGCACTGAATTTCTTCCTTTCCTTCGTCAGACGAGTCTTGTCTCATGTCTCTAGATCTTGACCTGTCGGTTTTCCAATTTCGGAAGCTATTTGATGAAGGCTGGCCCAGTTCTGGTCCACGTCTGTTGATTTTCCGCACCATTCTGCCAAAATTCTGAGCCATCATAGCCAGTTGTTTAGTAGTACAGCCACCATCCAGTTTGTCTTCAGATATGTCCACTTTTAGTGTGATTCCCTTCACTTCCCCAGGTTGAAAATCATGATTGATCTCGTAGGTTCTAAGAGAACCCATCAGCTCATCCAGTTTTAGTTGGGCGATGTCGTGCATTTCCTCTATGGCCGTGACCTTCATCACAAATCTCGGAGGGAGTGATCTTAAGACCTTACTGGCCAACCTTTCTTCATCGATGGGTTTCCTTAGAGCAGAAGCCTGGTTAGCCAGTTCCAGAACTCTGGTGTTGTACTCAGTGATAGTTTCACTTTCCTTCATCTGCATCTCTTCAAACCTGGTTGTGACAGCCTGCATGCGAGAGTTGCAAACTTTGTCTGCGCCTTAAAAGGCTGTTTGGAGGATGTCCCATGCTTCCTTGGCCACTTCACAGTTGATTAGCTTCATGACGTTTTCATCTACGGCTAAAAAAATTGCGTTCATAGCCTTTGAGTTTCCCATAGATGCTTTGTCCTCATCTTCTGTCCACAGTGCTTCCGGTTTCGGGATCGGTTCTCCAGTGAGATTTTTCATCATGGGTTCCGTCCAACCTTTCAGAACAGCCTTCCACGCTTTTTCATCTAGGGATTTCAGAAAGGATCTCATCACGGGCTTCCAGGTGGCATAGTTCGATCCTTCGAGTAGTGGGGGTCTAGTGATGCTTTGTCTTTCCTTCAGAGTCATCTTGAACAGTTCAGGATCCCACTCAGTGTGTCAAGTGTTTGCTCTGATACCAATTGAAATTATATCCCCTGTTCAAGCTAGTGTTCAAGGTACAGCTGAGACAGACCTTTAACTCCTTTCACAACAGTTCAACAAATAGACAAAAGCAGAGGAACGCACAGAATGATAACCCAGTTCGGCTCCGCCTACTCTTGGGGTTTCCCACACCCTAAAAGGGAGAGCAAATCTTTATTACGAGTTAGAGCTACAAGTGGACTTACGCTTACACCTTGTAATCGCCTAGCCTCTAACACTACGTCTCTCAGATTTGCAACCGAGGTTTACATCAGTTAACCTCGATCCCCTTCATCCGAACCTGCAGTCCGAACGTTCCTGACCTTCTCCTGAAGCTCGGATGCTTTCTCTCGAAAGCTTGTTCACTTTTGTTGTGTGCGGCAGTTTGATCGCTTCCAGGGAGTCTCACTTGCACTTGATAAGACTGCTCTTGCACTGATGAGTTTCCAGTGGGGAAACACAAACGGCCGTCGCTTTCTTCTTCTCCAATCAGTAGGGTTTGCTCGTGTGTATTTGATCTTTGAAAGCGATGCCGACTAAGGACGCCCTTGCATTGTATTTATATGCGTTGGACGAAACCCTAATCAGCACAAGATAATCCCATCAAATATTTAGGAAATATTCCTAGATATTTGATGTATATCTTTTCAAATCGGTTGGGAGGATTAACGAAGTCTTCTTGTCCAAGTAAGTAATGCTGCCTTCAATGTAGATATCCATTCGAATATCTCATGCTCAAATAAGTCGCTGGCCGACTTCAACTTGTCGAAATCTTCGCTGTCAAATATCCTTCAGGGAAATATCCTTGCGTCTACTCCACGCTGTTCATGAGTACTAGGATATGTTCGAACTCCCCCTAAACTCCTGCTCGAACTGTCTAAGCTACGTTTTGCCAAATACATGCCACTCAAGGGAACATCAAAGTCCATTGTAGACTTGATGGGAAGAAATTCAAATGGGATTTGAAGGTGGATTGACACGCCAAATGCCCAAGGCCCCGTGAGAAGGGATCCTAGCAAAAGACTTCTCACGAGTGATTTTATGGGGCACTTTGCTATGTCTTTGCCAAGATGGAAAAAACTAGGCCCTCGCGGGAGGTAACCCGGTTTGTAAGTTGTCTATTCATGTTATTAATGCTTAATTGTTTGGCATAATCATTGCATGACTTGAGTGTGACTTGAATATTAAGTGTGGCGTGTGCTTTGTCATTAGAGAGTGTGAAATTTTAAGTGTGGAGTTCTACTCACTCCAATCCCACTTCATAATTCTAAGGCCCTCCACTTTCCCCTTGATTTATCCATGAATAATGATGTGGCCCCTAGTGCTCATGTGCATATTTTGAAGGGTGTCGTTTACCCTTCTTGTTTGAATTCTATATAACTAATGCCATGATGTTATTTTGTGACCTTGTGATACCGTATTGCTCATACTTGAGCTTGTTATTATTTCTATAACTATCACTTGTTACATTTAACCTCTCATGTTCTATTGTCATCAAGGAAAGTATTCACATCATGTATGATAAAGCTTAGCACATTGACGTCTCTATTGTTCAAGGGAGCACATCTACAAACGAGGGGAGTTCCTATGCGCCTATATCTTATTTTCTTTATTGGTTGCGCTTAGGGACTAAGCTAGATTCTAAGTGTGGAGTGGGTAGTCGCATAGTTCACTCATGTCATGCCATGCCTATCATTTTTGAATGGACACTTGCATTCATCATGCTTTATCCCAACTCTTTTTGAGTGTTATACTACTAAAGGGTTGTGACTATCATTTCTCAACTTCTATAAGTCACATCTAGCTTGCATTTCCCTTTTACATGATTTAGAGTCCAAAACCAAGCTAGCTCTATTGAATGCACAGTCTCGTGAATCAATTTCCATTGCTATCTTGTGCCTATCTAGAAATCTAAGTATTTTTCGCGCATGCTTGGAAAAGTTTTCAGCAAGCACACTTTAAAATCTTCTTGAAAACTTAAACCTCTCGATTGCTTTTAGGTGACTTTAGTTCTCTTGCCTTGTGCCTTGTTTGTGGTTGTTTCTCACACATTCCATATTCGCATTGGGCATATTGTCAAGTTTTAAGTGTGGAGTCAAAAGAGGGCAAAGCCCCATTCAAAAAAAACTACTTGGTCAATGAGGGCAAAGCCCCGACGAAAACTTTCTCGAAGTACAAGAGAAGTTTGCTCCAAAACATACAAATGTCGGGGGTTAGGAAGGTAAGTTCCCCCTCGAAAGCATTTGTAGGCCTAAGGCCAAGTAAAAATCACTTAAAACTTGACTTTACGCCCTTCCATCATCTTTTATATGTGTGAGTTCACCACATGCATTGTGTGCTAGCAAGTTGAGCTTTAGGACGACCCTTGTGATTTCACGTAAGCTATTGATTGGTTTATGCTTGTTTTAAGAACTCTTGTTGTCAAACTCCTCTTTCCTTATGGATTACGACTTTAGCGTCTAAAACTTGGAAATGAGTTTATATCGTGAGCCCGTGGACTAGCCCTAGCTAGCACAAGTGATCGAACGACGTTTTTGTGCAAAAAGCTTTAACCATTTTTCAAAAGCCTTGCTTCAAAAATGAATAGACTTCTAGGTTAGGCACTTGATAGCGCTAGTATTGACTTCCTTTAATGTGCACCCTCATGTGAGCTTAAACGGTTTGAAAACTTTTTTGAAATGTATAGTGATTGTGATGCTAGCTTGGGATGTGAAGTAAGTTTTGAGAAATCCATGCCTTAATTGTTAAACACTCTTGTTTTCACTCGTATGGGATAAATGCATTTGGGATTTGTGAGTATTCTCGTTTCTGAAAACTCTCACGAGACTATAACTCGTCCACTAGGGTATCCTAGGGGTTTAAAGGCGTGGTGCATATGTGATGGACCCTAATTGTATGAAACATAAATGCAGTTAAACCCACCAAATTAGACTGTTTGTCTATCTAACGTCTACGTGTTAGTCCCGATATATTTTCACAGGGCATTTTAGAGACTGAAGTGAAAACACGCTAAGGAGAGGATTTTATGCTGAAAAGATAACAAGAGTCAATCCAAGGTCAAGATCATATGCCGACTGAAGAAATATCAAGGATCCTGACGTTGAATTGACCATAACAAATTAATCAGAAGAATCAAGAGTGGAGTCAAGATAGACCGGGGAAGAAACACATTGACAGTTTTGTGAAAAGACTGCACAAAACTGTACAAAACTCACATTTGGGCAAGATGACCGGCCACCATTCAAGGAGGTGGGCAAGGGAGGAGCTCCTCCCCCTTGGGTGACCGGCAACCGGCGGCGCCACCTCCTCCACCAAAAGCCGCCGGCCTCCTCCCCTTCCTCCACATGTGGCCATCTCCTCCCTTGATTTCTCCTCCAATAAAAATGCAACACTTGCCACCCATCTCCACCACCCATCTCCTCCCCTTTGGGCTATAAAAAGAGGAGCTCCTCCCCTCATTTCAAACACTCCTCATTCTAAAATTCACTTCTCTCTCTAGAAGTTGTAACATTTGTAATGTTGTAATCTTGGCTTTGGAAATAAAGGATAGCTCCCTTGGCGCTTCAACGGTTGTAAGTAATTCTTAGTATTTATTCAACTGTTTTATTTCCTTAGTTATAATGTTTAGCGCGATGAATAGTAGCTAAACTTGTAGTTCGGTCTAAGGGGCACACTTGTATTATAAAATGTTTTAAGACTATTAACTTAGTGTCTAGTCTTAGTATTCAAAACTTGTTCTATGTGCCATATATCAAGTCAGAGTTTCTAAGGTTTAGTGGAAGCTGTCACAAGCAAAGCTCTTCTGTAGAAATTCGTGATCATACTCGGTAAGTGGAAGCTGTCACAAGCAAAACTTATCGAGGAGTTCGACTTATCTAAAACACCACTTGGTCAAAAACGTAACTGGGAGATCAAGTGGATGCACTTACAGCTAAGATACTTCGAAAGAAGGAATTAGTTTTGCTTAGAACAAGTGTTGCTTTAAACGATGTTGCAAGTCTTGCGCTACGAAAGGGCCTCGATTCATCTTTGAATACTTAGATAATTCACTAAATGTCAATGATAAATAGGATATAATACAAGGCCCCTGAAACCGAACATTTCTCTTTAATTATAAACTGTAATTTACTTTCCAGTATTAAAATCAACCAACCAACCAATCAATCAATCAAAATAGCTGGTAGCTTTAAAACCAACCAACCGACCTTTAACACGCTCCCACGCTGCGTAATCCCCCGAAGAAAAATTATTCCCCTGGTTCCCTTGGGTTCGACCCCTACTTACCAAGTACTACCCAGTAGTATAGTTGCGAGTAGCGGACTATTATAAATTTATTTGCACAAATCGCTTTGACGACGAGCGGTTCTGTCGAATTGGCGCCGTTGCCGGGGAATCAGCCATCGGATAACTGTTCTTCCCTCCCCTTTTTCTTTTCTGTTCATCTCTCTATGACACTACCCGTTACGCATGCATGGACAACGCGATTTCTGCCCCTGTTCGGAGGAACGGAGGGAGAAGACCCTGTACAGCACTGTCAAAACTTCCACCAAGTCTGCCACAACATCAAACCTGAAAACGAAGTGTTAGAAGAGTTTAAGCTGAAATGCTTCAAATTCTCTCTAACCGACTTCACCACGATATGGTACTACACATCCACCGTTTGCAGTGCAGAACGTTTCGTAGACCTCTGCGTTCCGTTCCTGAAAGAATTCTCCCCACCATCTTTACGCCAAGAAACCCGCGAGAAGATCCTGAACCTTCAACAATCCCGGGATGAGACTTTGGACGAATACTACATAAACTACGATGCCATCGTCTCAAGCTGCCCGCACCATGGATTTACGAAGAGAGTTCTTCTCCAAAAATTTCTTCGTGGGATGAGGGCCGAAGAGCTGGGAAGAGTTAACGAAGCTATGAGAAGGTCTGCAACAAACTTCACCGTTGCAGACATGTGGTGCCTTATAACTGGCCTGGCCACTACCACAAGACGAGTACCCCAAACTGATGAGGAAATGCAGACAGAAGAAGCTGATCCTGAGGCTGATGAAGAAGAAACCACCGAACCGTCAGAAGAGACTCCTGAACCATCTGAGGAATTAGACATGGAAAGCACCGGAAGCAACGAAGTAGGAGTCCAGAACACCACTGACGAACTGCCCAAGCCATACCCGACTATCATTACCCAGGCAGCTGAAACTATCTACGATCAGTTCTTCACGAACCAACATAACGAGGCAGAACCAAGTCTCATGAGGCCTTCCCGACTTTTCCCCTTAATTAATGAGCAAGTCGCCGCGAACTATGCGATCCAAGAAGAAGCTCAAAGGAGAATGGGAAAAGCACCTCTGCAGAATGACCCCTCGATGGAGCATTGCTATGCCGCAACTGGACTAGGCAGTCCCAAATACAAAAACTTCGAAAGGCTGGTAGTGAAAGGTCCATCACCCCCTCCGGGGTATTGGAAGGAAAAAATCCCGAAACAAAGGAGTCCTAACCAGAACACAACATCCGGCAAGAAGTCAGGAAGAAGCAACACTGGAACGGTGGCAAAGTTCGACCTCAGCCACCCATGGGACCCAAACCAATGAACCACAAACGAGGTATCGTCGAGCCAACGACGTTAAACAAGTGCACTGGTCGGGAGGTAACCCGACACTATCTTACTTTCCGCACTTTAATTTCTGTCTTTTAAATTCAGTATTTAGTTTTAAGCTTGCATGACTTTTGAACTAAGGCACGCCTTCGTTCAAAAGTGTGGGGTGAGATCAACCTCTGTACATAAATAACATGCGGCTGTTTTCTTTTTTAATAAGTACCTTTTTGAAAATATGAACTTAAGAATGTGAAAAAGATAAATCATAATTCATGCATTAACCTTGTGAAAATTCAACTGTTTAAAAACTTAGAATGTAACTTTCCATTTGTCCTTTGTGCTGAGATAACTAGGGATGTGGAGTTGATATAAACTGCCCTAGAGAGGCTTGGCAAGCAATCAAAGGATCAGATCAAACTATATGGTTTTCGAAGTCAGTGGAGGCTACACTTCGGGTTTTCAGTTAATAATTGAAGTCAACTCCGCCAAAAAGCATCTATGCAAAGGCGAGGACGGGAATCAGACCGTCCTCTCTCTAGTCAAAATAGCCGAGAAAATAGATGAGCGACCCTCAACTTGACCCGCGCAAAACGACAAAGACAAGAGGAGCGGGGAGGTATTTCCATAGGCTTGCGGGCGATGATTGGACCTCCCAAAAAGGCTTGAGAAAATGGACTAGCAGTCACAAAAAGGCGAAAAGCTCAATGAAGCAAATCAAGAGGCCAAAGGCCCAAAATTGTGAAGGTTTTAACCGAGCAAAAGTGAAGCACTCAAAAAGTCAAATCAAAGGCCAAAGGCCGATTCACTACAACAAAAAAGCAGTCCCTCGCCAAAGGAGAAAATCAAAAAGGCTCAACTCACTGAAACCCGAATCGAATCATGTGCTAGAGAAAGCTACAAGAAAACCATATAGTAAGAGACGATCCCAAGATTGCAGTCCAGGAGCCTAAAACAGGGCTATCTCCCGAGACATCCAATATAATTTGCATCTCAGCACGGAGGTACAAGTATTAAGTTTCTTCTATTTATTTACGCAGTTTAATTTGGTAATAAGTAAGCAATGCATGAATTAGGATAGATCGAGTACCACAGTCTAATTTTCATATTCCAAAGCCAAACTTAGAACTTACGCCCTTTAATTGCATTGTTCGGGACGAACAACTAAAAGTGTGGGGTAATCTGATGGACCATAATTGTATGAAACATAAATGCAGTTAAACCCACCAAATTAGACTGTTTGTCTATCTAACGTGTACGTGTTAGTCCCGATATATTTTCACAGGGGATTTTAGAGACTGAAGTGAAAACACGCTAAGGAGAGGATTTTATGCTGAAAAGATAACAAGAGTCAATCCAAGGTCAAGATCATATGCCGACTGAAGAAATATCAAGGATCCTGACGTTGAATTGACCATAACAAATTAATCAGAAGAATCAGGAGTGGAGTCAAGACAGACCGGGGAAGAAACACATTGACAGTTTTGTGAAAAGACTGCACAAAACTGTACAAAACTCACATTTGGGCAAGATGACCGGCCACCATTCAAGGAGGTGGGCAAGGGAGGATCTCCTCCCCCTTGGGTGACCGGCAACCGGCGGCGCCACCTCCTCCACCAAAAGCCGTCGGCCTCCTCCCCTTCATCCACATGTGGCCATCTCCTCCCTTGATTTCTCCTCCAATCAAAATGCAACACTTGCCACCCATCTCCACCACCCATCTCCTCCCCTTTGGGCTATAAAAAGGAGGAGCTCCTCCCCTCATTTCAAACACACCTCAATCTAAAATTCACTTCTCTCTCTAGAAGTTGTAACATTTGTAATGTTGTAATCTTGGCTTTGGAAATAAAGGATAGCTCCCTTGGCGCTTCAACGGTTGTAAGTAATTCTTAGTATTTATTCAACTGTTTTATTTCCTTAGTTATAATGTTTAGCGCGATGAATAGTAGCTAAACTTGTAGTTCGGTCTAAGGGGCGCACTTGTATTATAAAATGTTTTAAGACTATTAACTTAGTGTCTAGTCTTAGTATTCAGAACTTGTTCTATGTGCCATATATCAAGTCAGAGTTTCTAAGGTTGAGTGGAAGCTGTCACAAGCAAAGCTCTTCCGTAGAAATTCGTGATCATACTCGGTAAGTGGTAGCTGCCACAAGCAAAACTTATCGAGGAGTTCGACTTATCTAAAACACCACTTGGTCAAAAACGTAACTGGGAGATCAAGTGGATGCACTTACAGCTAAGATACTTCGAAAGAAGGAATTAGTTTTGCTTAGAACAAGTGTTGCTTTAAACGATGTTGCAAGTCTTGCGCTACGAAAGGGCCTCGATTCATCTTTGAATACTTAGATAATTCACTAAATGTCAATGATAAATAGGATATAATACAAGGCCCCTGAAACCAAACATTTCTCTTTAATTATAAACTGTAATTTACTTTCCAGTATTAAAATCAACCAACCAACCAATCAATCAATCAAAATAGCTGGTAGCTTTAAAACCAACCAACCGACCTTAAACACGCTCACACGCTGCGTAATCCCCCCGAAGAACAATTATTCCCCTGGTTCCCTTGGGTTCGACCCCTACTTACCAAGTACTACCCAGTAGTATAGTTGCGAGTAGCGGACTATTATAAATTTATTTGCACAAATCGCTTTGACGACGAGCGGTTCTGTCAATATGCTAAATGCACTCGTAACACCTACGAAAAGGAGTTAGATTGTAAATATGTGTTAGAGTAGTTAGAAATAAAAGTTTAAGACTATAAATGGATGTGGAGAGCAAATGGGCGACAAAACATAATGACTTATATTTTCTTGATTTGTTTCTCTTTGGTTTGATTTTATTGTTTGCTCGGGACGATCAAACTCTAAGTGTGGAGTGTTTTGATGAGTCGAATTCTCGACTATAATTCCTCTACTTTTATTAGATGTTTTGATCCGTTCTGAGTCTCTTTCGATGCCATTTGACCCTCTTGATTGTCATTTCAGGTGAGAAACACAATTTATGGTCCCCGGGTTCAAAAAGATCAATTCTCACAGAAAACCGAAGTTTCGGAGCAAAAACATGGATTTTCGGGCAATACACGACAGACTGACCTTTGGGGCTTATTTTAGACGTACAGATAGCATTTGATGTCCGATTTGGTTGATTCAAAACTTGATGGAAAGCTAACTCAGAGGGCTACAACTATCAGGCTGACATTGAGACCAAATTCGGAAGTTAAGATTGCCAAACAACCGCCAGAATCACACCTGAGCTCCAAAAACCCAGCCGAGCCCCATTTCCATCAACCCAGCCAGGACACGCCCGGGTCCCTCTGCACCCGCCCGGGTCTCCTCTGCTGTGTGCTCTGCTCCATTTCACACTCAAGACTCGCCCGAGTCCCACCAAGACCCGCCCTGGTCTTCCTTGAATATCAGATTTTTGATTTTTGAACTTATAAATAGAAAATGATGCTTTTGACCCAAAGGGTCGGGAGCTAGGGTTTTGGAGCACGAAAAATTGAAGGTTTCTAGAGAGAAAAAGCTACCAAGGCTTCAAGGGAGGATCATCCATTTGAAGATTGAAGATTTAAGATCATTGGTTCATTCCTTCCATTGTATCTTCATATATGTACTCAATAAATTTGTGTTTGTCTATGAACATGATTTGTGAGTAGTGTTTTGTATTTTAGGGTCCTATGGACCTCATGTGTGTTAATACTCCTAATCTATAATGAATCAATGTTAGTATAACATGTTTGGATGATTGTGAATCTACTTGGATGAAATGTCAACTCTATGCCCACCAAGTGTTTGATAAAATGCCTAAGTGGTCTAGAAACAAGAATTTGAAGTTGAGTGTTCTAGCGAATGAGACTAAGAGTTCTAGAATGAGAGTAGACTCACCCTTGCTAAGTGATGATCACTAGCATGACTCATTTTGGCATTGAGATAGGCTTGTTCTTAAACCGCTCATTGGATATTGATCATTGAACTAGCGTTGATGATTGAGAACCTTGAGTAGGACGTGAGCTAACAACATCTAGCGATTGAAGCTCACGTGCGAGGTGCTTCTTCCTTAAATCAAGTAAAAACATCTAGCGATTGAATTTGATTTAATAGTAGCACGCCTTAATCTAATAATCTAACATGACTATTCTTGCATGAAATTGAATTCTTGGAGTCTAAAAACACACATGAGTGAAGTAGTTCCCTAGAGTACACCTTTTGCCTTGGTAGTGACACTATCTCTAGTTTCCTTAGATTGTTTACATTGTTTACATGCATTTGCTCTAGCAATCACATCAAAACCAACCCTTCGTAATTAGGATAGACTTATCGGAATGAAATCGAAAGTGCTCATAGGTTTGGACTTGCTCATTGGACGACCCGGTACTTACCGGTCAAATATAAATGTTTTTGATCATGCACTAAAAACTGCACGTCACATGGGAAACTCTCATCGAAACCAGATCCGAATCATAGGGAATCCATGAATGCCATCACACTCCATGGAGGAAAACAGCTTGAGATGCTACCAGCTCAGAGCACGCGACCTCGAGCCACAAATTCAGCACCCGATCCTACACCTCCGGAAGAGGAAACATCAAAAGAAGCTGAATCCCGAGCTGAAAATTTTGCACCAATAGTGGAGCCGAACCCATATAGACCGCCAATCCCATTCCCTCAGCAGCTCAAAGCTACAAGAAGAGATAAAGAGTTCATGCAGTTCGTTGATAAAATTCGTACTCTTTACATCACGATGCCCTTCACCGATGCAATCACCCAGATCCCCACCTATGCAAAATTCATGAAGGAGATTCTGACTGGGAAATTGACGATGGACGGGACCGAGATGGTGGCTCTGAGTGAGGAGTGTAGTGCTGCCATGCACCAGCCCATGCCGCCTAAGCTTAAGGACTCAGGGAGTTTTTCTATTCCTTGTGATATTGGCGGTATTACTATTCGTCGTGCATTGTGTGATCTCGGTGCTAGTGTGTCTATCATGCCTTACTCTCTGTATGCTAAACTGAATTTGGGTGATCTCTGTCCTACTAACATCTCTATTCGCCTTGCGGATCGTTGTTGTAGACTCTCGAAAGGGATTTTGAAGCATGTACCTGTCAAGGTGAAGAACATCTACATCCCTGCTGATTTTATTGTGCTAGAGATCTCAGAGGACATCGATATCCCGATTATACTTGGTAGACCATTCCTTTACATAGCTAAGGTAGTCATTGACATGGATAGAGGGTCTGTTGCTTTGCGAGTAGGCAGTGAACGTGTTGTCTTTTATTTGCCTAACATGTGCAAGACTCCTAGTCTTTTAGCTGACTGTGACGTGTTAGACTCTGCTGATATTGATCATCCTATTACACTGACCTCTATTGAGTCTTACAGAGTTATACCAGGCTACCCAATACCGATGGATATATGCGCAATGAGCGTAGAGGGGGCAGCTACAGCTGAAGCCGCACAGAACGCCGAATCAGGTAAGGAACCTTGCAAGGTGGAGCTGAAACCTCTACCTGCAAGTCTCAGGTATGAATTTCTGGGCCCTAACTAAACCAACCCAGTGATTGTGAATGCCTCTTTGACATATGTAGAGACCCGAAAACTGTGCTAGATGTCTTGCGAGAATATAGACCAGCCTTAGGTTATTCGATAGACGATCTCAAGGGAATTAGCCCAGATTTGTGCATGCATAGAATCAACCTAGAGGGTGAAGCTAGACCCAGTAGAGATGCTTTAAGACGTTTAAATCCTAAACGGAATGATGTGGTTAAGAAAGAAATTCTTAAATTATTGGATGCTGGTATTATCTATTCTGTTGCTGATAGTAAGTGGGTAAGCCATGTACACGTAGTCCCTAAGAAAGGAGGTTTAACTGTTGTACGATATGAGCATAATGTCTTGATTCCTACTCGTACTGTGACTGGTTGGCGTATGTGCATTGATTATAGAAAGTTGAATAAGGCTACTCGTAAAGATCATTTTCCTTTGCCTTTTATCGATCAAATGCTAGAGCGTCTTGCGAAGCATAAGTTTTTCTACTACCTCTACGGTTATAGTGGTTTCTTTCAGTTCCTTATACACCCGGAGGACCAGAAGAAAACCACTTTCACTTGCCCCTTTGAAACATTTGCTTATAGAAGCATGCCTTTCGGTCTTTGCAATGCACCAGCCACTTTTCAGCGTTATATGATGGCCATTTTTTCTGATTTTTTGGAGAACACCATGGAAGTATTTATGGATGATTTTTCGGTGTATGGCTCTTCATTTGATTCATGCCTTTCTAACCTTACTGATGTTATTCGTCGTTGTGTTGACACTAACCAGGTTTTGAACTAGGAGAAGTGTCACTTTATGGTGCAGAAAGGTATTGTGTTGGGACACATGGTCTCTAACCGAGGCATCGAGGTCGATCGCGCAAAGGTGGAGGTGATTGAAAAGCTGCCCCCACCAAAAGATGTGAAAGGGATCAGGAGTTTTCTTGGGCATGCTGGATTTTATAGGCACTTTATAAAGGATTTCTCGAAGATAGCCAAGCCGCTCACTGATCTACTTTGTCAGGAAGCTGAGTTTAATTTTAATGATTTGTGTTTTAATGCTTTCCACCATCTAAAAACTGCTCTTACATCTGCTTCGGTAGTGCAGCCTCCCGATTGGGAGCTGCCATTTGAACTAATGTGCGATGCAAGTGATTTTGTAGTAGGAGCAGTCCTGGGGTAGCGCATCGACAAGAAGCTACACGTAGTTTATTACGCCAGCAAGGTCCTCGCTAGAGCAGCAGCAAACTACACTATAACTGAGAAAGAGATGCTGGCCATTGTTTATGCTTTTGAGAAGTTCAGGCAGTATCTAATAGGCTTGAAGACCATAGTGTACACAGACCATGTGACGGGATGTCGTTGGTCGAGTCAAATTTACAATTTATAATGTCCACTAGTTTTGGCTTACTATGAGCTAGTAAAGCGGTAAGTAGGGGTTGATACCAAGGGAGTTGGTGAGGTTACTTATTGTTCTTGGAAGCAAATAAGGAAAAGAAAGTAAAGACAATTGAGGGTTTGAAAGTAAGTGCAAAAAGTAAATGAGCGAAGGGTAAACAAAAAAAGTATTCGGTCTAGGGATTTATTGTTACACATTCATCATGGATATCTAATGATCTATTCCACATTTCATAGAGTGTGGTTGTCCCGGCAAAGGTGACAACCCAGGTACCCCGGCAAAGGTGGTACACCACGGCCTTAACCCACCAAGATGGCGTGTGGTGTCCCGACAAAGGTGACACCTAAGTATCCCGGCAAAGGTGATACGCCCCAACCTCACATGGCAAGGTGTTAGACCTTCTAGTCTAGTCCTTTCCTAGATCGAACAACCCGGCAAAGGTGTCGCTCAATCTATGTGTACTATCTACCATTGCTGCAAGGCATCCGGTAAATGCTACGATAAGGATCATTTGGTCAACTAAGCTTTGTGGCAAAACTTCCACTTAGTCTCGCATTTGATCCGTGGGAATAAGCACAAGGACTAGTGAAAAGTAAAATAGCATTAAGTACAAGAATCTCAAAATGTGTTGACAATACTATTGTGGCTTGTTCATCATCGACCTCTAATGATCTAATCTTGTGTCCATAAGTGTGGTTACTCCATTCCAAGATATAACCCAAAGTAAGGCAATTCCAAGCACTTACACCACAAAGAACACAAGATAACATTAAGAGAAGGGTCTCAAAACATTGCCACAATATATGAATCCCTAAACCGAATGGGGGATTTAGCTACTAGTATTCATGAGAAGGAATACAATAGCCATGAGAGAAATGTAGAGGAAAGGAATTGCTTGAAAGTAAAAATAGAAAAGTAAAAGATTGCTTTCTATTGCCAAAGAGAAGAACAAGAGAGAGAAGCTCCAAGCAATAACAATTTCGGACTATGGATGATGTCTAAACCCCAGGCCAAGAGGTCTCATTTATAGGAAATGGATTACGGTTTTCTCTAACTTGGCCACCACTCTTGCTCTGGAAGTAGCCAAAATGGATTGGCATGAGCCAATGATGAGATGCTTCTAGAATCATCAAGGCACTCTTGCTCTGGAAGTAGCCAAAATGGATTGGCAGGAGCCAAATGATGAGATGCTTCTAGAATCATCAAGATTTTGCAAGTGGGCTATGTTTGGGCTTGGAACTTGAGTGTGGGCCAATAATGCCTTGTGGTGATTTTGGCCTCAGATGCCATCTTTTAAGCCCGATTCCTCCTAGACCTTCCAAAGTGCCTGAAATGCAACAAAGCACTAACAAGTAAATGTTCACATGACAAAGTGTCGAATTGGTGGGAATTGTTGACTCGATGAGGCATCTAAATACGACTCATCACCATGCTGCGATCAAATATCTGCTGTCCAAGAAGTACTCGAAGCCTCATCTAATTCGATGGGTCCTCCTCCTCCAAGAATTTGATATCGAAATTAGAGATAATAAGGGAGCAGAAAATCTGGTTGCAGATCACTTGCGACGCCTCGAGCTAGGAGAGCTCCACCGCGAAGAGGACAACCTCTCGATGTCTGACTTTCTAGCAAGAGAACAGCTTATGCGTGTAGATGTGGATCACGTCCCGTGGTATGCAGATTTTGTTATTTACTTGGCATGCGGAATCATCCCTCCTGACCTCTCTCACAACCAGAAAAGGAAATTTCTATCCGACGTGAAAATGTACTTCTTGGATGACCCTTTCCTATACAGATTATGTGTTGACGGTCTCTACAAGACTTGTGTCGACGAGGACCAGATCAAATGGATACTGGAGCGCTGCCATTCATCACAGTACGGTGGACACGGGGCCGGTTCAAAAACAGCTACGAAGGTTCTGCAGTCCAGATTCTTTTGGCCTTCTCTATTTAGGGACTCCCACGAATTTGTTAAAGCTTGTGATCAGTGCTAGAGGACTGGAAATATTTCGAAACAGCACAAGATGCCCCAGCAGAGCATTCTTGCAGTGGATTTATTCGATGTTTGGGGGATGGATTTCATGGGACCATTCCCACCTTCTTATGGAAATCAGTACATCTTGGTAGCAGTCGACTATGTTTCCAAGTGGGTTGAAGCAGTGGCTACTCCTACTTGCGACGCCAAGGTGGTTATTAAAATGTTTCAGAAGGTAATTTTCCCTCGGTTCGAAGTGCCCAGAACAGTTATCAGTGATGGAGGCTCTCACTTCAAAGAAAGAAACTTCGAGACATTGTTGAAGAAGTATGGTGTTTATCACAAGGTTGGCACTCCTTATCACCCTCAGACCAGTGGGCAAGTAGAAATCTCTAATAGAGAGATCAAGAGCATCCTCGGAAAGGCAGCCTAGAGCCACATGAAGGATTCGGCGTCCAAGCTAGATGACGCTCTATGGGCATATAGGACTGCATTCAAAACACCTATCGGGATGAGCCCATTCACACTTGTTTATGGAAAGGCTTTGTGGGCTATTAGAGAGCTGAACATGGACATGAAGGCAGCCGGGGAAAAGCGACTACTACAACTGCACGAGCTCGATGAGATCAGACTAGACTCCTATGAGAATGCTCGTATTTACAAGGAAGGAACAAAAAAGTGGCATGACAAGAAGATAGTGCGCAGAGAAATCAACGAAGGCGAGGGAGTCCTTCTCTACAACTCCCGCCTTAGATTATTTCCTGGAAAACTGCGTACCAAGTAGAGTGGCCCATACACAGTGGAACAAGCATATCCAGACGGACACGTAGAGCTGAGCATTGAAGGAGGTAAATCAATGGTCATCAACGGGCAGCGCCTCAAGCACTACCACGTCCTAAAACATTTGGCACCTTCCGAAGGCATAGACGATAACTTACTTCTCGGGAAGGGATCTCAGCAAGCAACTTCCCGAGAATGCTTCTAGTCCTACCTCCCTAGCTATGTCTCGCCAAGACGTTAAACTAGGCCTCTTTGGGGAGTAACCCATGTTGTAAGTATTAGTTAGTTGCATTTTGCATTGTTGTGCTTTGCGTGTGTTCATTGCAGATATTTAAGTGTGGAGTGTGCCAATTTCAGCCAGAACACTTTCGGGTCGAGAAAATTTAAGCTGGGAAGTGCAGGTGCCATGACCACCGTGACACAATGGACATGTCACGGTAGTCACAATGGGTTTATATGGCCGAGAGTATTCAGGGGTGTCGTGACCTACCGTATCACGATGGATAGGTCACGGTAGTCACGGCGGGTATTTTCATCAGAAGTTTTCACAGGTGTCGTGACCTGCTGTGACCAATGGAAAGGTCACGGTAGTCATGACAAGTATTTTTGGCCGAGAGTTTAAGGAGTGCTGTGACTACCATAACCCTCTGGAACGTCACGGCAGTCACGACAGGTTTTTCTGTCCGAGAGTTATCAAGGTCCCGTGACTACCGTAACACTATGGAACGTCACGGCAGTCACGGCAGGTTTGAATATAAAGAGGAAAATTAGGTCGATTTCAAAAACTCAAAATCCTCAACCATCGTCTCTCTCCATCGTCTACCCGACTGACGACCAGCCGTCCGTCGCCGTCCGTCCGCCCACCAGCTCACCGTCCACCTAGCCCGTTCGTCCACAGCTCGACTATTCCAACTCCGCTCAGCCGCCCAATCTCCACAAAAACCCTAGCTCAAAAAACCCTAAATCCCAACCGCCCAAATCCCTAATTCGAATTCCCTGCGCCATTCTCGATGCCTCAAAACCGAACCCACAACACCACAGCAGCCTCCTCCCGAAATGGTCTGAGCACTTCTGGTCCACTAGCAGATCAGGCCCCGCCCCTAAGACCTTATCCTATTGGCCTCCCTTTCTTCGGTAAGAACGAACACGCCAACCGGTACAACACCATCATCTTGGCCAAAAAGGTAAAACCCACTTTAGTCCCCGACCATGAGACATTGCAGTCGTTCGGATTATTGACCAATTGTCGTGAATTATTTGTGGCTTATGGCCTTGATATACTATTTTCTAGACCGGCTCAAACTTAATATCTAGTTTTGCGTGAATTCTTGGCTACATTCTCTTATTTGGGTGCATCTTACCAAGCTACGCATTGGGTGTTCCAATTGAGAGGTCGGAATTACACCATGACCAAGGCCGAGGTTTGTGAATTATTCGGATTTCCTTTGGAAGGACTTTGTGGGCAGTATTCTGATACGGATTGATATGAGTTCTGGAAGGCTATATCGGGGTTTGATTGCTATTTTATGTCCAGTTGGCCTTCTTCTTGCATCAAGGATCATTTATGGAAGATTGTCCATCGTCTCGTCGCCAAGAGCATATTTCGACTGGGCGAGGGCGCCACGACTATAGGAAACCCCGAGTTAGATGTTATGATTTCAATGCATAGTCGCCGACCAGTTGACTTCTTCCAGATTCTAATCAACCAAATGGTATTTTGGGGCTCGGTTGTTGACAAGAACGTAGCTTTAGGGGGTGGTCTTTTTGTCACCATTATCGCAGAGTCGCGTGGATGGGAATTCAGTCTGCTTCCAACGCCAAAGAAATCGAAACTGACTGCTGTGAAGATGGTCAACATCAAGATGATTAATCGGGATCGCGAGTGGCATCACAGAGCCGAGCTCCCTAGCAGGAAGAAGCGCAGCCGTGTTTAGCGTAGACAGAGGACGCCGGGACAGGTTCAGGAGGACCAGCCTCCACTTGAGGATGATATCATGGACGAGGCCCAAGACCCTCCACCAGCCACACCAGTCCCTTCACGATAGCTTCCTATTGATGCCCAGCCCCCGAGACCACACTCAGACATTACCCAAGATCAGCTCTTCGTGCAGCAGCGCCAGATTCTCGAGAACCATAGTCAGATTCTAGCTTACCAGCGCCAGCTATTAGCCACTCATGATGTGGTTATGGGAGCGCAGAGTTGCCTTACCCAAGCCCATGCTTAGCATACAGCGGAATTTCCAGCCTTTCGTGACTAGGCCAGCAGGGCACAGCAGTGGACCAATGATGCCTTGTTGACATTACTTCAGAGGCAGGGGCACTCTAGCTATCCTCCTCCCCCGTCCTACATGTCGTCTGCCCCTCCTGCTCACAATGATGTCGGGGCTGGTACATCTCACCCCCTGGCCCTGTGGACTCTGATAATACATCAGACTTATTTGGTATTGATGATGATGCTGAGGACGATGTCGCTGTTGAGTTATTCATGTTTCTCATTCTCCTCTTACTTTTTGTTGTTTTTGTCAGCTATTGCACATTCATGATACTTCTATTTGTATGCTGACTTTTGGATGCTATTCTACTATTTATATGTTATTCGATGTTTGAGTTATTTTGTCTATACTGTTCATCTTTACTCACATCGTTTATCATCTTATTCATTTGGCATCGCTTTTCCAGGATTCTTCACGGTTACCGATGCTAATCCATCACTTGTGTAGCTATGTTTTCCTATTTATACATTTACCAGCTCATGTGTCATACTACACTCCCCGGGCATCATTTAATCTCTATGGGTATCGAGCCATCACACACGAGGGAAGTTCCTATACGCTTTATCTTTTCTCATTATCGTTTCGCTTAGGGACTAAGCTCATTTTTAAGTGTGGAGTGGGTAGCGCATAGTCACACGCATTTCACATCACATTCACTTTTGCATATGCTCAACAGTCTACGTATTATGATTGAAATCCTCATTTTGTACGATACTCCGAGACTGATTGTCACTCTTTTGGATTCGAAGCCTAAGACTCGAAATAGTTTAAATCGTGTGTGTATTCTCTTGAGTCTGTATCATTGCTAGCCTTTGCCTATCACATGTTTTACATATTTCTTGAAGCATGTTTGAGGCTTGAATTTAGTAGGCACCAGTATAAATGTCAAAAACTTAAATTGCACATCTTTTTCTAGGTGACCTTAGTACTGATATGTGTGTTCTCTATACTCGTTGTGATTTGAGTGCACGCCTTCATTCATTCACTATGTCAAGTTTTAAGTGTGGAGTTAGAAAAAGGGTTTTCAATGTTTTCAATCAAGAACAAAGTTCTGAACTCCCAAAAGAGGGTGAAAAATTGACCCCAAGCACAGCTGTTTTTGAAAAAGACAAAAAAGAGAGAGAGCAGAAAAATACCAAGGGCAAACTGAGAAAAGTCACCCCTTGTGTACAAAAAATAGAGAGATTATACCAAGGGCAAAGTGAGAAACTCACCCCTTGTGTATGGAAAACAATTTTGAAACAATTTATGCCCCCTCTTGCTTGATGTAGTGAAATCCCTCCTTCTCATTGCGTGCAAATCATGACTTGTCCTGAGAACTCATGTACTAGAAACTAAGGGACGACCCTCGTTCTTGCACTGAAATTCTGATGCTATTTTCGTACTATTTTTTCCAGAAAACTCTTAAGCTAGGCTCCTCTTCTCTTACGGGTCATTGCCTAGTCCTTGGCACTTGAGAATGAGCTTTGCGCCAGGAACCCGTGGACTATCCCTAGATAGCTTAGGTGAATGGCGAGCATGCTTTGTGTAACTATTCATGTTCCTATTACGTTGATATAGAACTATTTTGAACCTGTGATGAGTCGATTGCTATCAGTGTGTACTGACCATTTGAATGCATGTCCTGTTTAATCTATGATCGTCTGACAACTTTGATGAAAATGTTTGACTTGAATTCGAGGTAACACGATGAATGTGAGGTATGACATGACTTTACTATGACTCGTTGAGCATCATTTCATGCATACACATTAGTAGTTGTACATGGGATTTGTAGGTAGTCCCATTCCTGAAAACCTTCTCGAGACTACACTCGTCCTACTAGGGCAGCCTAGAGGTTTAAAGGCTTGATGCATATGCTAAATGCATTCGTGTCCTCTACGATAGTGAGTTATCTCTTTGTTTTTGTTTTAGTTAGAATTGATCACATGTCTCTTGAGTGGGTAGCTTTGAAACATATGGTTGTTGAGCGTTATATTCACCCGTGTTTTTATTCTGCCATTTGTTCGACATCTGTTCGGGACGAACAAATCCTAAGTGTGGAGTGTTTTGATCAGTCAATATTTTGACTAATTATTCACTACATTCAATATTTTGACTAATTAACGTTTTATCTATGCGATTCGAATATTCAATTTCATTGTGCTTAATTTATCGTTCTATGCAAGTACTTATATCGAATGGGATGTTTGCATGCTAGAACGTATTTAGGTTAATTACCGAAAGATGGATGGGTCCTAGGTATTAATCGGATTATATGAAATTGTACGAAAACCTTTAGTTTAATAAATCGAGATCGTTGATAATCCGTGGATGGGCGGCGTTCAGCGATGAGATTAATCTAGATAATGATCCGTGGATGGGCGGCTTATCTAGTGTTATTTTGGTTTATTCGATAGCATGAATAATTTATGTGACATGATTGCATCATTGTTGGGGTTAGCATGGGTGAAGTATGATTCTGGTATTCTTTCTCTGATAAAGTCACATCCTTTTATTTTCTGTTATTTAATTTCTGCAATTTACATCACAAAAAAACCTTTATCAATTCAGAATAGCTAAATAGGTCACTTGTTAGCTATTATTCACACACACTGTTCCTTGGATCGACCCTTGGCTTACCAAGTTTATAAATTTTTGTTTGACTGCAATTAGACCCCAAAAACTCATAATTTGACGACTATAAAGGGTTAAAAATACGCTTATCATTAGTCTCATTCTAAAGTTTGTCTAAGTTTGTCCTTAGAAATAGACAAACTTGGTACGAACTTAGACAAACCTTAGAATGAGACTAACGTTTGTCTTTGTTCGTCCCAAGTTAGTCTCGTTAGTCTCATTCTAAGGTTTTTCTAAATTTGTCCTTAAAATAGACAAACTTGGGGTAAACATAGACAAACCTTAGAATGTGACTAACATTTGTCTTTGTTTGTCCTAAGTTAGTCTCGTTAGTCTCATTCTAAGGTTCGTCTAAGTTCGTCCTTAGAAATAGACTAACTTGGGGCGAACTTATACAAACCTTAGAATCAGACTAACGTTTGTCTCAGTTAGTCCCAAGTTAGTCTCGTTAGTCTTATTCTAAGGTTTGTCTAAGTTCGTCTTAGAAAGAGACTAACATGGGACAAAATTAGACAAACCTTAGAATGAGACTAACGTCTGTCTTTGTTCATCCCAAGTTAGTCTCGTAAGTCTCATTCTAAAGTTTGTCTAAGTTCGTCCTTAGAAATAGACTAACTTGGGACGAACTTAGACAAACCTTAGAATGAGACTAAAGTTTGTCTTTGTTCGTTTCAAGTTAGTCTCGTTAGTCTCATTCTAAGGTTTGTCTAAGTTGGTCCTTAGAAATAGACTAACTTGGGACGAACTCAGACAAGCCTTAGAATGAGGCTAACGTTTGTCTTTGTTCGTCCCAAGTTAGTCTCGTTAGTCTCATTCTGAGGTTTGTCTAAGTTCATCCTTAAAAATAGTCTAACTTGGGATGAACTTTGACAAACCTTAGAATGAGACTAATGTTTGTCTTTTTTTCTTCCCAAGTTAGTCTCATTAGTCTCATTCTAAGGTTTATCCAAGTTCGTCCTTAGAAATAGACTAACTTGGGACGAACTTAGACAAACCTTAGAATGAGACTAACGTTTGTCTTTGTTCGTCCCAAGTTAGTCTCTTTAGTCTCATTCTAAGGTTTGTCTAAGTTCATCCTTAGAAATAGACTAACTTGGGATGAACTTAGAAAAACCGTAGAATGAGACTAACGTTTGTCTTTGTTCGTCCCAAGTTAGTCTCGTTAGTCTCATTCTATGGTTTGTCTAAGTTTGTCCTTATAAATAGACTAACTTGGGACGATTTTAGACAAACCTTAGAATGAGACTAGCATTTGTCTTTATTCATCCCAAGTTTGTCTCGTTAGTCTCATTCTAAGGTTTGTCTAAGTTCGTCCTTAGAAATAGAATAACTTGGGACGAAATTAGACAAACCTTAGAATGAGACGAACGTTTGTCTATGTTCGTCCCAAGTTAGTCTCGTTAGTCTCATTCAAAGGCTTCTCTAAGTTTGTCCTTAGAAATAGACTAACTTGGGATGAACTTAGACTAACTTTGGATGAACTTACACAAATCTTAGAATAAGACTAAAGTTTGTCTTTGTTCATCCCAAGTTAGTCTCGTTAGTGTCATTCTAAGGTTTGTCAAAGTTCATCCTTAGAAATAGACTAACTTGGGATGAACTGTCTCTGTTTATCCCAGGGTAGTCTAGTTAATCTCATTCTAAAATTTGTCTATATTTGTCCTTAGAAAGACTAACTTGGGACGAACTTAGACAAACCTCAGAATGAGACTAACGTTTATCTTTGGTCGTCCCAAGTTAGTCTCGTTAGTCTAATTCTAAGGTTTGTCTAAGTTCGTCCTTAGAAATACACTAACTTGGGATGAACTTAGACAAACCTTAGAATGAGACTAACGTTTGTCTTTGTTAGTCCCAAGTAATTCAGGTAAGTCTCATTCTAAGGTTTGTCTAAGTTCGTCCTTAGAAATAGACTAACTTGGGATGAACTTAGACTAACTTGGGACGAACTTAGACAAACCTTAGAATGAGACTAAAGGTTGTCTTTGTTCGTCCCAAGTTAGTCTCGTTAGTCTCATTCTATACTTTGTCTAAGTTCGTCCATAGAAATAGACTAACTTGGGACGAACTTAGACAGACCTTAGAATGAGACTAACGTTTGTCTTTGTTCGTCCCAAGTCAGTCTCGTTAGTCTCAATCTAAGGTTTGTCTAAGTTCATCCTTAGAAACAAACTAACTTGGGATGAACTTAGACAAACCTTAGAATCAGACTAATGTTTGTCTTTGTTCGTCCCAAGTTAGTCTCGTTAGTCTCATTCTAAGGGTTGTCTAAGTTCGTCCTTAAAAATAGACTAACTTGGTATCAACCTAGACAAACCTTAGAATGAGACTAAAGTTTGTCTTTGTTCGTCCCAAGTTAGTTTCGTTAGCCTCATTCTAAGGTTTGCCTAAGTTCGAACTTCGAAATAGACTAACTTGGTAAGAACTTAGACAAACCTTAAATGAGACTAACGTTTGTCTTTGTTCGTCCCAAGTTACTCTCGTTAGTCTCATTCTAAGCTTTGTCAAAGTTCTTCCTTAGAAATAGACTAACTTGGGACAAACTTAGACTAATATGGGACGAACTTAGACAAACCTTAGAATGAGACTAAAGTTTGTCTTTGTTCGTCCCAAGTTAGTCTCGTTAGTCTCATTCTAAGGTTTGTCTAAGTTCGTCCTTAGAAATAGACTAACTTGGGACGAACTTAGACAAACCTTAGAATGAGACTAATGTTTGTCTTTGTTTGTCCCAAGTTAGTCTCGTTAGTCTGATTCTATGGTTTCTCTAAGTTCATCCTTAGAAAGAGACTAACTTGGAACGAACTTAGACAAACCATAGAATGAGACTAACGTTTGTCTTTGTTCGTCCTAAGTTAGTCTAATTCTAATGTTTGTCTAAGTTCGTCCTTAGAAATAGACTAACTTTGGACGAACTTAGACAAACCTTAGAATGAGACTAACGTTTGTCTTTGTTCGCCCCAAGTTAGTTTCATTAGTCTCATTCTAAGGTTTGTCTAAGTTCATCCTTAGAAATAGACAAACTTTGGACGAACTTAGACAAACTTTAGAATGTGACTAATGTTTGTCTTTGTTCGTCCCAAGTTAGTCTCATTAGTCTCATTCTAAGGTTTGTCTAAGTTCGTCCTTAGAAAGAGACTAATTTGGGACGAACTTGGACAAACCTTAGAATGAGACTGACAGATGCTTGTCGTCGGAGCAAATGTACAAATAAATTTATAAGTCCGCTACTCGCGACTTTACTACTGGGTAGCAAGTGGTAAGTAGGGGTCAAACCCAAGGGAGTCAGTGTGGATTAATTGTTCTTTAATTAAGCTTATGCAGAAATTAAATGCAATTGGGGTTGGGTTTGAGTGTGATTTGAGGACCGAAAGTAAATTACAATAATTGATAATGGACTGTAAGGAAATGATTCGGTTTTAGGGTCCTTGTATTATAATTGTTTATCATCGACCGCTAATGATCATACCAAGTGTTCAAAGATGAATTGAGACTATTTCCAGCGCAAGACATGATCATGCTAAGTATTCAAAGATGAATCTAGATTTTATAACTAACGCAAGACTTGCAACATCATTTAAAGCAACCCTTGTTCTACTTCAGACTAATTCCTCCTTTCGAAGTATCTTAGCCTTCTGTGCATCCACCTGATCTCACAGTTACGATTGACCAAGTGGTGTTTTAGATAAGTCGAACTCCTCAGATAAGCTTTGCCCTTTCGTAGCATCCACTTACCCGAGTATGTTCACGAACCCCACGGAAGAGTTTTGCCCTTTCGTAGCATCCACTCAACCTTGGAAATTCTGACTATAAATGGCACATAGAACAAGTTTTGAATACAAAGGTATACTAAGAGTAAGATCTAAAACATTTATAATACAAGCACACCCTTTCAACCGAATAACTAGTTTAGCTACTATTCATCACGCTAAACATTATAACTAAGGAAATAAAACAGTTGAATAAATACTAAAAATAATACTTACAACCGTTGAAGCGCCAAGGGAGCTATCCTTTATTTCCAAAGTGAAGAACAATTTTATTGAAAATGAAGAGAGGAGGGTTAAACCCTCTCTCTCTCTAAAGTGTGTACAAGTATGGGATGTGGGATGATACAAATGAGAGGAGGAGCTCTCATATTTATAGGCTAAGGGAGGAGGCAATGGAGGGCCAAGATGAAGGCATGTGTTTTTGCATCCAAGGGTGGAGGAGGAGGAGATGAAGATGTGGTGGAGGAGCCACCACATGTCACATTCCCATGGAGCTCCAATAGCCGCCAGCTGCTATGAGGTGGAGGAAGGAGAGTGGAGGAAAGCTTAGCCACTCATGGAGGAGGAGCATCCTTCTAGAAGCTTGTGTGACCTTTCACAAAAGCCATCGGTTTGACCGGATCTGATCGGAGCTTTGGCCGGAGCTTCTTGGATTTTGGAGAGTGTATTTTGAATGAAAATGTCATTCTAAGATGATCTCAAGAAGGAACCTAAGCCAAATTCTGCTCGGAACATGGTCGAAATCCCAAATCGGAAGAAATTGCCCTTATTTGGCCTTTACCAGGCTTGGTGCCTTTGCCTTGCGTTCTTGTCCATTTGCCAACTGTTCTCGCATATTTGAGTGATTCCAAGTCGGTTCCATGAAGGATGTCAAGGCTGATTTTGAGTGTAGCATGGTCGTGACCTTGGAATGACTCGTAACATCTTTTCGGCGTACAATCCTCTCCTTAGCGTGTTTTCTCTCTAGAGTCCAAAATACCCTGTAGAAATAAATCGGGACTAGCAAGCAGAAGTTAAATAGACCAACAGTCTAATTTGGTGGGTTTTACTGTGTTTTTTATTCGTATAATTTTGGTCCATCAGATCACCCCACACTTTTAGTTGTTCATCCCGAACAATGCTATTAAAGGGCGGCACTCTAAGTTTGGTTTTAAGATATGAAAATTAGACTGTGGGACTCGATTTATCCTAATTCATGCATTGCTTACTTATTACCAGATTGAACTGCGTAAATAAATAGAAGTAACTCGATACGTGTACCTTCGTGCCGAGATGCAAATTATATTGGATGTTTCGGGAGATAGCCTTTTTAGGCTCCTGGACTGCAACCTCGGGATCGTCTCTTACTATATGGTTTTCTTGTAGCTTTCTCTAGCACGTGATTTAGTTCGGGTTTCACTGGTTTGAGTACTTTGATTTCTTTTGGCGAGGGACTGCTTTTTGTAGTGAATCGACCTTTGGCCTTTGATTTGACGTCTTGAGTACTTCACTTTTGTTCGGTTAAAACCTTTACAATTTTGGGCCTTAGGCCTCTTGATTTGCTTCTTCGAGCTTTTTGCGTCTTTGTGACTTGCTAGTCCATTTTCTCAAGCCTTTTTGGGAGGTCCAATCATCGCCCGCAAGCCTATGGAAATACCTCCCCGCTCTTCTCGTTTTTGCCGTTTTCGCGCGGGTCAAGGTGAGGGTCTCTCATCTATTTTCTCGGCTACTTTGACTGTCGTTTCGCGCGGGTCAAGATGAGGGTCGCTCATCTATTTTCTCGGCTACTTTGACCGGAGATAGGACGGTCTGATTCCCGATCTCGCCTTTTGCATTGCATGGCGGAGATGACTTCAATTTTCACTGAAACCCGAAGTGCAGCCTCCACTGACTTCGAAAACCATATAGTTTGATCTGATCCTTCAATTGCTTGCCAAGCCTCTCTAGGGCATTTCTATCAACTCCACATCCCTAGTTTATCTCCGCACAAAGGGACAAATGAGAAGTTATGTTCTAAGTTTTTAGACAGTTGAATTTTCACAAGGTAAATGCATGAATTTTGGTCTATCTTTTTCACATTCTTAAGTTCATACTTTCAAAAAGATACACTAAAAAAGAAAAACATGTTATGTACACAGATGGTTCTCACCCCACACTTTTGAACGAAGGCGTGCCTTTCAGCAAGACTTAGTTCAAAAGTCATGCAAGCAAATATATACAGGTGAGGTGAGAATGATGCAAGGCAAAAAAACTAAATGACAGAAATTAAATGACAGAAAGTAAGATAGTGTCGGGTTACATCCCGACCAGTGCCTTTATTTAACGTCGTTGGCTCGACGATACCTCATTCCTGGATCATAAGTAGGGATCCCATGGGTGCTTGAGGTCGAATTTCTTCTCGGTTGTCCTTTTTCTTCGAGAGGGTGAGGCTTCTTTGACCATAGATGCTGGTCCATTGAGTCGTGCTTTCTTGTTTCTCCTTCCGGGTTTCCATTCTTTCGGCCCATGCCTTTGCCGCTTCTTCATGTTTGAATAGTTGGCACTTTCGCGAGTTTGGAAGTTGGGTTTTGTGCCTTCAAACATCGGCGACCACATGCATGTTCCCATGTGAGGCCTCTTCTTGGTGGTAGCTACGAATGGTTGTCTTGGGATGATTGAGTTCCCGGGTGGTTTTTCTTGGCTTGTGACGAGAGAGATTTCCTTTGTCGGTTTTTTTGGCTCATGCTCTGCCTCCAACTCCCCTTGTACCGCATCATCATTGATTATATGATCTTCGGTGGTTATGATCGGCATGAAACGCGAAGGGTTAAGTTGAGGCACTTCGACCATGAGGACTAGGTCTGTTTCAGGTGCTCCGACAGTGAGGACTAGGTCTTTCTCGGACAGTTCGGCAATGAGGTCTGGGACTTCCTCGGGTGCTCCGAGCGCAGGGACCGGGCCTGGCTTGATTTCTTCGGCCGCTTCAGCAGTGAGGTTCGGGATTTCTGTTGGCTCGGCAGTTAGGACTGTGATTTCCTCGGGTGGACTGGTGATAAGGACCGGGCCTGATTTGGGCAGTTCTTTTTCTAACTCCCAGGGATAATCTGAATGTAGCTCTTCTTCAGGCAACCATGGGTCCTTATCCTCGTCATCAATATGATCTCCGGGGGTAGTCACACTGAGGTATGGGTCTGATATGGGCAATTCGTCATTGAGGTCCGGGTATGTCTTGGCCGTGAATTGGTGTATCGAGGCATTCAATTGCTGCAGGCTTGTGGCCAATTGCTGGGTGCTAGCTGCCAGCTCGTTTTCCGCCGCCCATAACTCAGATTTGGCCCTTTGTTGCATTATGTTGTCCAGTTCTTTGCTCCGCATAGCCTGATCTTGTCTTGGTCTTGACCTCGCGGCCAAATCATTTACTAAGCTCCAAAGATCATCCGTGTCCAAGTTACCTACCGATCCTCCTGCTGCCTCATTTAGCCAATTCCACTCATGTGGCAACATCCCACAGAGAAACTTTGTTTGAAGATCGAAGTTGGTGAATCCATGGTGCGGGCAGCTCGTCACAATGGAATCGAAGAACGAAAATCTCAAAACGTAGTCACAATGTATGAAATCCTAAACTGAAATAGGAAAATTAGCCACTCATCGTCATAAAAATAAACACAAATATTTTTGATGAAAAGGAAGTAGAAATTCTCGGTATCGCCGAAAGTTTCAGGTTCTTCGTCTTCTCCAGAGCCATCTTGATCTTCGTAGAATGATGGGTGATGGAAACCCTTCTCAAAACCCTTAATTTATAAGTTTTTGAGTTTCTTAAACTATTTTTGGGCTGAAATTGCCAAATCCCGGACTTGCTAACTTCATCAATAAGCGTCGCTGATGTCATCAGCCACGCCCAGTGTATACTTTAACGCCGCGCTAGCGTTGACATTAGCAATAAAGCTAATGTCATCCTTGGGCGCGATCCACGCTATTTCAGCCTCTCCTTTCTGCGCGCCAGTTCCGACTTTGACTCTCGATTTGACCATCAAAATGACCTTGGGTGCTCTCGGTGTGAACTCGAGAGTTGTGGATAATTGAGTGAGCTACGCAATGAGATGTGGCTCATATTTTTATGCTCTGCGGTCAATTCCCAGCACTCTGTCGAACGTCTAAAGGGTCTGATATGCCAATGTGGTGTTTTTGGCATGAAACAACGTCTTTCACTGCGCATTCTCTTCTAGAGTTTCCGAAACACCTGAAAAGTAAAACCATACTAAAAAGTAAATGTTTGCATATAAAAGTGTCAAGATAAATGGGATTTGTTGATTCGACGAGTCGTATAAATATGACTCATTAAACCACTGATAAGTCGTAATTGTACGACTATTTTATATGTTAAAACCCCGTCTCTTAGTGTTATCTGTATATTATTTCACTGCTGGTGTGTAGTTTTCATTCTCAGGTACACTCGGAGACCATAGAAGGAATACTGGCTAAAGAGAGCCTATTAGAAGATGTTTCGCGCGGTAAGAAATCAAGACCGAAGCCTTTGAAATTTTCATCAGTGCAGTTCGCGGACGGCTGAAGATTAACGGCGCGGACGTCTAAACATTTACCGTAATACAAGAGACGTCCGCGGATCATAAAGCAAGATACGTCCGTGGATATTGCCAGCTGTAAAATTTCCAGTAATCAATTTGTGTTGTCTCGGGAAGAAAAAGAAGACGAAAATCGGAGAGCCACATTGGAGAAAACACAAATTGAATTCGAGGAGCCTCACAAGTCACATTAGAGAAGATTAATTATGAGAGAAAAGGGAAAGTTCAATGGTTTTTTTTGGCCATCATCTTTTTGGCCGTGTGGTTTTTGGGGGATTGGAAAACAGCAAAAGGCTTTGTGTCCGTGTGAATTTTTGGGGAGTCAAAGAGACACGTTTACTTTGGGGGAAGAGGAGAATTGGAAAAGCCACTCTTGAGAAGTTAAATAGAAGAAGGAAGAAAAAAAGGAATTGTCCTCTTGTTGGTCAAGTCTTTTGGCCGTGTGTGATTGTGAGGAGTAAAAGAAACTCAGCAAAGTGTCTTTTGGCCGTTGTTTTAGCCGTGTAGTTTATTGGAGAATTGATTGATAAACATCAAAGTGTCATTTTGTGAAGTGGTCTCCCTTTGGCCGTGTGCTTTTCGGAGAAAGAGAGGAGACAGTTTTTTTTGAAAGTGGCTGAGTCTTTTCAGTCAAGTCGATTGGCCGTTTGTCTTGGGAGTGGATTTGTGTGAGATTTGATACACACGTTTGGAGGAAGAAGACTTGAAGAAAGCTTGGAAGATTCGACAATCAGTATTTCTATTTCATTTCATTTCATTACAACTTGATTATGTATGCTATTACCATGTGTAGCTTGCACTTGTTCCTTGATATTGATACTTGATTTCGTGTGACGATTGATCTCTTGACAACGGATCATTGTTGCATGCTGCGTTTTATTTACTTGTCTGAATTACAAAACCCCCTTGTTACTTTTATACTTAGTGATACAGATTCTCAAACCGATCTCTGTGGATTCGACCCGACTTACCACTTGCTAGTCGGAAAATATAAATGTTTTTGCACAGGTATAACGACACCTGCTGTCAACCACCCCACACTTAAACTTGTTAGTCACGAACAAGAACAAGTCATAGAAGGAAAACAATTATAACACCACAATTTCTTCGACGTCTTGGATACATTCACATGAATATGAGTTGCTAGTCTAGATTTAGCTTTTCTAGGCATAACTCAATCGTTACTCAAACACTCATGCTCAACATAGAATTAACTTGATACATGTAACCTTTGAGCTGAAATTCAAATTACTTCGGATGAATGGGCGATAGTCCTCTTTAGACCCATGACCTGCATTCATTGTCCCGAACTCTAGCTAAATCGTCATACTTCATTGCTTTTTCTGACACGTGATTCATTCAAGCTTCAACGCTTTGAGCTTTTCTTTCTTCTTTTATTGGACAGCTTTTGATGTAGTGAACTTCCTTTAGCCTTTGGCTCTTGTGTATGAATGATGAACTTTACTTTCTTTGAATAAACTGCACAACTTGATTGATACTTTCTTGAGCTTCGCTCCTTTATTGTGATTTACTTGTTCTTTTTTCCTTTTTCTTCTGAAAGAGTTCCAATCATCGCCCGCAAGCGTATGGAAATACCTCCCCGCTCTTTCTCATCCTCGCCCTTTTTGACACAAGTCATGATGGGGGCCCTCCACATTTTGTCGGTTACTTCAGCTAGAGATAGGACGGTCTGTTTTACCGTCCCAACTACTTACATAAACGCTGCAATGGTGGAGCAAACTCTGAACCATAAAATCTCGAAGTGCTAGCCTCCACTAAATCCATATAACTATACAGCCAGAAATTTGGTCCTTTGAAGGCTTCGTAAAGTCTCTCTAGGGCATTTCTATCAACTTCACATCCCTGTTTATCTCAATTCAAAGGACACGTAATGAGTTAAATTCACATGTAAAAGCATAATTCAGATTTCACGAGAGAAATACAATATAATCAACATCATCTATTTCACATCATCAACATCCAATAATGCATATCCAAGAAACAGAGAGATATTCATACTTTCATTCAATTTTATAAAAGAAACGTGCAGACACCGTACATATGCAAGAAAAAAGTAAACATGCTGACACAACAGACTGGCTGACTCTCCCACCCCACACTTTTGAACCAAGCCATGTCCTCACAGCACAACTTAAGTTCAAAGACACAGATAATGCAAGACACACATGTATAGGGAAAAAGAAAATAGAGATTAAAATGAACAGGCACTCCTCTCATCTCGTTGCTTGATGGTAAAATTTGGTCAAACGAGTCAGTCAACACTGGTCAACGGTCTACCACACCCAGTGTAAACATTTGAGGGAGTTCAACGCCTTAATATCTTTATGGAGCGCGAAGTTAATGTCGAGGCAGGACGCGATCCAAACAGGGGCAGACCTATTTTCTGCATCAAAAGATCTCTTTCCCACAAAAACTAAGTCAAGATAGACTCGGTTAGATGACACAGACTGAACAAGACTTAAACAGACACAAAAGAGACGAAAAGAAAGAACAAATAAAAATTTGTAGGGCTGCCACTCTGCGAGCGCCTTTGTTTTACGTCACTGACTCGACGATACCATATTAGGTATCACAGGTTGGGATCCGAAGGACGTTTGAGGTCAAACTTCTCCTTAGCCACTCCATCCTTCTGAGCCCGCGAGGACACTTTGCTTTTGTTCACCTTATTTGTTGCATGACTGGCCTCATCTGGTAGGTCAGAAAGTAGGGCATCAAGATATGATGTGTTCACGATGTCCGGTGGCTTCTTCGTGATTGGGTGATCAGCATCCTCCTAAATGTTAAAAATTTGACGTCTTGCAAGCTAACGCAAGAGACAACAAGCCTGTTTGCATGCCAATCTTGGTTTTAGTGGCAAAGAGGAATGGACGTCCTAAGATAAGTGTTGGGGGATCATCATCTCTAGCATCACCCATCTGCAAAACATAGAAGTCTGCAGAAACAATAAGATCTCCAACATGAAGTGTTAGATCCTCAAGTAAACCAACTAGACGAATTTGAGATTTATCCCCTGACTCTACCAAAAGCTTAGGAGGTTTCAATGGACCTAGTCTCAAAGAGCAATACAAAGAATATGGCATGGCATTAATAGCAGGTGAGTGTGAAAGCACCTGGGTCCTTACACTTCCCAGGTGGTTCTCCTCGACTCTTAGCAGGTGCATACTCCATCGTTTGCCTTTCTTGCTCATGCCTAGCCTCCAACTCGTCTCCAAGTTCATCCTTATCGACCACATGCTCTTCAAGAGCTCTTACCTGCATAGAAAATGGAAGAGGGTTAGTTTTGGAATGTGCATCATTTCAGGTCGAGTCCTCTTTAGACGTTATGGCTGCGCCCGCCTTGGACATTAGTGGCGCATCCACTTCAGACATTAGCGTCGAGCTAATGTCTTCCTTGAGCGTGATCGTCACTGACTCAGGCTCCTTTTTGCTATTTTTCGCCCCCGGTTCATCTACCACTGCTAATTTATTGATGTTTCCTCTCGGGTTAGGGATGGTCTGCGATGGTAGTTTTTCCGGATCACTCTTCAGCTAAAAAATTGTGCTGGCTAGTCGAGACATCTGTTTTGCCAGTTCTGCTAAAGCTCCATCGTTCTTAGCCTGGATTTGCAGCATAGTGGTGGATAACTGCTGGGTGCTAGTTGCCAGCTCCTTCACCACATCTTCCAGAGACTTGCTGGAATTCTGGTTGCTAGTGCCTACTTGGTTGTAATTCTTCCCTCGCTGCTGATACTGATCGTGATTGTTATAGCTACCCTGCTGCTGATGGTATGGTGGACGGTAGTGATATTGTTGCTGAGGTTATTGGGGTGTATGGTTAATGTAGTTTTGGAATCCACCCACTGCGTTAACATCAACCTGTGTATCCTCCTGTAAAGTAGGGCAAGAATCCATCTTATGATTTGTTACCCCAGCTAGAGATAAATTCAAGACAGACCCTCCAGCTGATGCATCAAGCAACATCCTATGAAGTGGTCTCAACCTATCTAGCAAATACTCGATCACAAGCTTCTTAGGCAGTCCTAGGTTGCAACAGCTTATCTCTAAAGCATTAAACTTCTCTAGATAGTCATACATAGACTCGTTAGGTCCCTGCCTAAAATCTTGCAGCTGTCTACGAACCTATCCTGCCTTAGCTGATGGGTAGTATTTATCGATAAACTTCTTCTGAATCTGATCCCATGTTCTGATGCTACTTGAAGGAAGAGACATAAACCAAGATCTAGCCATGTCAGTCAAAGAAAAGTGGAAAGCTTCGAGTTTGAAATTCTCCACTGTGACTCCATAAGGTTGGAGAGTCTGGCAGATGCCATGAAAATCTTGTAGATGCCTGGTGGCTGATTCTCCTTGACGACCCGAAAACTTTGATAGATTGTGCATTACCGCAGTCTTGATCTCAATTTCTTGCATGTATCGCCCCTCATAGATGCACCAAGGTATATTCTGAAAATTAGGGGCACACAACTCCTTCATTGTAGGTTAATACGGCTCCATCTGATCATCACGAACTTCGCCTTTCTCATTGTTGTTGTCACCAATCTCACTACCTGCATGAAACATTTCGAAGCAAGTAGCAATGCACACAAAAAATAAAAATAAAAATAAAAACAAAAATAAAAAATGAAAAGAAATAACTTAACCGAAGCGCCGCTCCCCGGTAACAACGCAAAAATTTGAAGCGCGTCGTCTGACGTGTAAAACTTAAATTTATATATCTCCTGCTAAATGCTAGTGTTGCAGCAAGCAGGGTCGAACCCTAGATAGCTGATTGTTGAAGCTGTAACTGTGAACAATTAAGAAGGGGGGGGGGGGGGGGGTTTGTGAGTAATTGTTTGTGAATGCACAAGAGAAAAAGGCAAGAATTAGGGTTTTTGATCAGCGAGAGAATATTCGGCTTAGGGTTTCTATTGTAACACGTTTATCATAGACATCTAATGATCACATCCTATGTTTCTATGTGTGGCTGTTCCGACAAAGGTAACAACCCTAAGTATCCAGACAAAGGTGATACACCACAATCTAACCCGACAAAGGTGTTAGACTTCTAGTTATTTTCTAAACACAATAATCTGACAAAGGTATTATTTAGTCTAGGTGTTACTATCTAGCTTTACGACAAAGTATCCAGTCGATGTTACCGGTAAGAATTACTTGTTTGATTAAGCTTTGCGACAAAGCTTTCACTTAACCCAACAAATTAATTCATGCAATGCACGCAAGAACTAGTGAAACATACAATTGCATTAAGAATGAAAATCTCCGAACGTAGTCACAATGTATGAAATCCTAAACTAAAATAGGAAAATTAGCCACTCATCGTCATAAAAATAAACACAAATATTTTGGATAAAAAAGGAAGTAGAAATTCTCTGTGTCACCGAAAGCTTCGTGGGACCTTTTCCACCTTCTAATGGGAACCGGTACACCTTGGTTGCGATAAGCTATGTTTCCATGTGGGTCGAAGGTATTACCTCCCTTACATGTGATGCGAAAGTTACGTTGAAGCTCTTCAAACGAGATACTTTTCCGAGGTTCAGAGAGCCCATAATAATTATAAGCAATGGAGGATCACACTTTAAGGAAAGGCAGTTCAGATAAATGCTGAAAAGATATGGAGTTTATCACAAGGTTGCTACACCCTACCACCCCAAGTCTAGTAGACATGTCAAAGTTTCTAACTGGGAGATAAAAGCTATTCTTGAGAAAATAGTTGGGAGATCAGGGAAGGATTGGTCTTCCCATCTGGACGACGCATCATGGGCATACATACATGCCTACAAAACCCCCATTGGGGTGCCCCTATTTAGGCTCATATATGGAAAACCATGCCACGTCCCTGTAGAACTCGAATACAAGGCGTTGTGGGCAATCCAAACACTGAATTTTGACTTGATGACTACGAGTGAAAGGAGACTGTTACAATTGGACGAAATCAAAGTCGATTCTTCTGATAATGCCAAATTTTACTAGGAAAGTTACAAAAGGTGGCATGATAAGAAAATTTTGAGAAAGGAATTCAAGGAAGGATACTATGTACTGCTCTTCAAGACCCTGTTAAAAAACAATGTTGCAAGCATACTTTCTCATTGATTAGATAAATGCACTACAAAAGACTAAGTGTGGAATAGGGAAGTCACACGTAACGTATTGGGTTCCGACTAATGCATGCTTGGCAGGCCCAGTGTAGACAGTCTCCCCTAACCAGGACACCAATCTAGTTGAGTATATCACTTCATGACAATAACAATTAAGTTTTGGATGCAAACCTAAGACAATCAATGAAGGACGCCCCAATCATGTTCGCCGCATGAAGCTTCAATCCCATCAACTCGAAAAAGTAAAAGGTCGATTCGCAATCCCCGTGAACTCAATCCTTTGTCATTCAACTTTCGTGCAACCTTTTAATATTTTAAAACTTCACCTCATACAAATGCCGCATCCCCCAAAATGGGTTATCAACTCGCCGTCACTCCCCTCCACTCTATAATCACTTGATTCCTAGCTCCCTCGCCATGGCCATTCTCACCCATGCCACCCTCGTGCTCCCACCTGCGTTTACGTTTTCAACCCACCGGTATTGTACCCACCACGACACCAAGTCCTGCGAGAAATTGTGCCTGTAAAGAGAAAACTCTACCAAAGCCTTGACAACCAAGGAGTGACACCCAAGGGGGCGACATTCCTCGACTTCTGAGAGCTACAAAGAAGTAGATGGTACAATGAGATTTTCAAGATGGCCCTCGACTCGGGATTCAGGACCATATTTGATGCCGACCTTGGCGCCTATCCACAAATGCCTTGAGTTCATGTCAACATTCGAGCTCGACGGGGATGTCATATGGAAATTTAACCTTGGCGGTCACAAATGGCATTCACCAAAGATCAGCATTCTCGAGTACATAAGCTTCCCGGACACCCCTGGAGATGTCGTCCCGGGCTACATCAAATCAACAAGGAAGGGTTGTTGGGAATATTACGAAAAGGTGTCTTCAGCGCACTTCAACCACTTGGTGTTCAAAATCTTGCACTACATGGTGGAAAACATGATTAATATGTGAGGGGATGAGGGGGTGACCGTCACCAATGTGGACTTGGACATCATGGCCGCCATCTTCTCAAGGTCCCCATCGACTAGATCGGGATCCTCTCTCAAAGATTCAAAGCCTACACCATCAAGAACTTGCCATTGAATCGCGCCATTGGAATCGAACTGCCTAGATTACCAGCTAGCACTTGAACTAGGTTTCAACTTTGGCCATCAAGAGTGCAAAATAGCAAAGAAGACGCTGGTAAGCTTCGTGGTTGAACCAAAAGATTTAGAGGCGCTGACAGCCTTCGAAGAAGAAACTAAAGAAAGTGATGAAGAAAAAGATGAATGCGACTCTGGGAGTGAAGAGTGAAGAATTTTGTAATTATCTTCGCATGGAAAGTTGTAATGGCTACCCTTAATGTTTCAAGCAATTGAATCTAGATTTCCCTTCACCTTATCGGTTTTGTTTCAAACAAGCTCCTTAAACCCCATATGTCCTCAAGAACTTGTGTTGTGTTAACTGCCTCGACTGATATTTTAGCGTTTTAAAAAACATGTCTACCTTATGATGTTATGCAACTGTGCTGTTCTGATCAAATATTCCTTTTTATACATTAATGGTTCATTTAATCAAAGAGAAATCTAGCAGGTCACTTTACGATCGCAAGCAGATGGCAGAGACTGGCTGGAGCCACTAAAGAGGGAACCCTTCGATGAATGAGGGGAGTTCCTTTTGCGCTTATACCTTATTTCGTTATATCATATGTGCTTAGGGACTAAGCCTGATTTAAGTGTGGAATGGTAGGCACAAACGTTCATTTTTTGAATGCCATGATCAGTAGATAGTAACTTGCAGCTGTGTGGTTAACCATTAACATTGGAGTAACTAGTACGACTCTTGATTTGATTCTTACCTCCAAAAAAACCGCATTGTGGCCCTGCCCCACACCTGAATTAGAAAACTCAGAGCACACATGGGACTAATGATCATAAATTCCCTCAAATCAATATTATAACTACCCTTGGTCTACCCAATTACCTAAGTTTTCTTTTGTGGATATGGAGCAATAGTCAGATGCTAAATTCGTTGCATTAAATTTTTCTTGCAATCGTTCTTGGGGTAACCCAGTTTTCCTCCCCTACTTCCTGTGCATCACTCACGCTTTCCACATTTACCTTAAGTCGTTGTCAAGTTTTAAGTGTGGAGTTATAATGAGGGCAAAAATGGTCCCTTCAAATTTTTTACATGGTCAAAGAGGGTGAAAAGCCTAACCCCGACTAAGAACTTGGCTACAAAAAGAAGTTCGTTCTCAAATTGATAAAAGGGTCGAGGGTTAGGAAGAAAAGTTCCCCTTGAATGTACTTGTAGGCCAAAGGCCAAGTAAAAAAACACACTTGACACTTGACAACGTGTTTTCCCACCATCCTATACATGTGTGAGTGAGCCAAGTGCTGGGAAGCGAAGAGTTGCGATTGGAAAACCATAGGGCACGATCAAAGCTTAGTTGCATTGATTGTTTAGATTGCCGTCTTGTACTAAACTTTACTTCCTCTATGGTTGATGATGAACACTATCTGGGACTTAGGAATGAGTTAAATCGTTTAGCCCGTGGACCAGCCTTTTTGCTAGCAAGGTGCGCAGCTAGCACATCCATGTTAGCTTGAAAACCTTGCACAACCATCATGACACAACAAAGAATAGGCACTTGGGTTAGACTTAGAATAGTTCTAGCAGTGACCTTAATTGAATGTATTGACTCATGTGACTTCAAAGAATTGGCACTTGTTCGAGTTGGTAGGAGCTCTAAATGAAAGCCCCTCTCTGTAGGAGGAGACCAGGCTCGGTCTCACCATGACGTTAAACTAGGTCCTCATTAGGAGGTTAAACCCGGTTGCAAGTGTCCTTTCTCATTGATCAATTAAATGCATCACAAGGACTTAAGTGTGGCGTAAGTAAGTTACTCGGAACAAGTCGAGTTCTAAGACGGTGCAAAGTCAGCATACTCGATGCAGTTAGAACAATTCAATCTCGCATGAACTAGTAATCAGAACGATCTGTACATCAAGTTAGTATGAAAGGTCTCGGTTGCCACAGGCAAGATAGTCTCCTCTAACCAGGAGACCAGTCTAGTTAAGAATCTTGCTTAATATAAGTAATAATTGAGTTTCAGACCGAAACCCGAGACGGTCAATAAAAGACACTATTGTTCCTATGTGGCATGGGTTTTGGCAAAACGTCTCAGAGTGTTCAAGCATGTGTTCAAGGTAAGTTCAATCGTTGTCTTGAACTGAAGTACAGCATACAGCAAACGCAGGAAGATTTGCGTATCCAGAAGATCGACGAGATTATCGGATTGGAATCAATCGACGAGTCGTCATTAAAGATCTGATATTCAAATGAATATCTTCAGCTTGGATTCGAGAATATTGGATGGCTTGGCACGGAAGTAATCTCCAAAGATTGGATATGGAAGAGATTGAATATCTATCAAATATTTTGGAGTATCTCCGAAATATTTGACAAGAATATTCTGATTGAAGTCGGCCATCGAAGATATCGAGACTCAGATATTCAAAAGAATATCTTTGCATTAGATTAAAGATCGGAGCGCCGACTTGCAGAGGAAGAAATCCCGTAATTTTCCTAAAGATTGGATTAAAGATATACATCTAATAATTAGGAATATTTACTAAATATTTGATGAGAATATCTGGAACAGATTTGGTCATCGTCCGTGCATATAAATAGAATGCTAGGACGTCCACTTCTGCATCGCTTCCTGAGAGAAAGAAAACACGAGAGCATTCGTGAGATTGGAGGAGGAGCGACGGCCGGCTGAGTATTCCACACCAGAATAACAACGGCGAAGAAGTAGTCTGTTCAGGGTGCTGTTCAGACTGTTCTTGAAGAACAACCAAGCGTACACACACAGTGATCAAGACAAGTCTTTGAGCGAAGGCAACTGGGCTTCTGGGAGGTCCAAGACTAGGTTGAGAGGGAAGTCTTGTCCTACCCATAGGGGATCGAGGTGAGTTGCGGTGAATCGAGATTGCAAATCCAAGAGACGGAGTGTTAGAGGCTAGGCTATTACACACAAGGCGTTGTGTAAGTGTAAGTCCACGAATAGCTCTAAACTCGTAATAAAATTTGTGTCCCTTTTAGGGTGTGGGAAGCCCCCAGAGTAGGCAAGGCCGAACTGGGTATCATATCATGTGTGCTCCTATTTGTTGTGTTTACGGTACTGTCTGCTAAGGTGTTCTAGTCTCTTGTAGAACACAACCTGGAACTGGTCTTGAACAGACAACAGAATTTCAATTAGTATCAGAACAGACACTCGACATACAGAGTGTGATCCGGCGACTGTTCAAGATTAGTTTGAAGGAAGGACAGAGCACTAACCGACCACCTTTGCTTGAAGGGCCAAACTATCTCAACTGGAAGTCCAAGATGAAAGTCTTTCGGAAATCTCTTGATGAAAAGGCTTGGAGAGCTGTGTTGGTTGGATGGACAGATACCACGATGGCCAACCCTGAAGAAGTAGCTATGCCAAAACCTGAAGCTCTGTGGACTAATGCAGATGAAAAAGCTACTGCTGGAAACTCAAAGGCCTTGACTGCAATTTTCTCAGGAGTGGACGAGAACGTGTTCAAACTGATTGCTGAATGTGAGGTTACCAAGGAAGCATGGGATATTCTCTGAATAGCCTATGAGGGTCCAGACAGTGGATCTAACGATGAAGAAGAAGAACATGAGAATGTCAATCTTGTCGGACTTGTAGTCACTATTGAAGACTGCAGTGAGACAAGTGAAAATCCATACTCTAGTGCACTGTCTGAACAACTTGTTGACGACGCATCAAGCAGTGATGACGAAGGACTTGCACATGAGACCTCGGCCGAGACGTACAAGGAACTATATGAGAAGTGGCTATTGGTGATTGGCCTAAATAAGAAGTTCACAGAAATAGTGGTAAGCCTGACAGAAGAAAAAGATAAAAAGTGGCAGGAGGTTGAACTTCCCACTGCCCAGAAGGTGGAACATCAGGAGGAAATATCTGCTTTGAAGCACGAGATGATCGGAATGAATCAAGAACACTCGTCACTTCTTCCACAGAAGGTGAAACTGCTAGACACCGTATCGATTTTGAAAGTTGAGATGGAGAAAAATAAAGAAACACATCCTGCAGGCTTGGTGGAGCTAAGGAGAAAGAACGCTGAGTTGAGCCGCAAAGAAGTTCATCTTCTGAACAAGGTAGAATCCCTGGAGTTACAAATCGAGATGGAGAGAGATAGTCATACTGCTACTATGAAAGAATTGAGCAAGTTCAAAAGATCGGTGAAGATGCGGAACTCAGGCTCAAAGAACATGGAATCCATACTAAGATCCCAAAGAATTGAAGATGGACATAGAGGTCTCGGCTTCAATGGTAACAGTGGCTCAGATAAGACTTCGTCTGTTAAGGCAAAGTTGAAACCTGGACAGAGAGCAGAACAGAGTGTGAACGACTACCCTGAGAAGCAGCTTCGGAATCAAGAAAGAAAGCAGCTCATGCCCAACCGTGGAAGACATGGTACTGAATGGAGGAGGAACAATCGTACATGTTGGTATTGCTATCAGATGGGGCACATCAAATCAAGGTGCCGACTACTTCTGGCTGAGCAAAAAGTAATGGAATCCAGAGTCACCCCTTGAGTCAGACAAGTCTGGAAACCAAAAACAAGGAAAGAATTGTGCTTCGTTGCTCTTAGCTCATTCAGTCACATGAAGAAAGAATGCTGGTACCTCGACAGTGGATGCTCGGCTCACATGACAGGTAATCCTCAATATCTCATCAATGTTAAACCTATTCACAAGGGTCAGTTTGTCACTTTTGGAGATGGAGGGAAGGGCCAGGTGATTGGCTGTGGGACACTGAAGGTTCCGGATCTACCTGAGCTCGAGAATATCCTCCTAGTGGATGGGTTAAAGGTGAACCTTATCAGTATCAGTAGATTGTGTGATGAAGGACAGTCTGTTACATTCACTCTTGATTCCTGTCAAGTGCTGGATAGGAATGGAGACACACTGATGGAAGGAAGTAGGTCATCAAACAAAAGCTACTTTCTAGGCACAGTTGGAACAGGAGCTGCCACTGTCTGTCTGACAAACATGATAAATGAGATGGAATTGCAAGGGATAGGTATGGTGTCCTCTTCTGGAAAGGTGAAAGACGAAGTTACCCTAAACTCAGTTCCAGAAGACGATAAAGTTAGAGGTGGGACATCGTCTGAAACACCCAATCAGACCAAGTCTACAGAAGATAAAGTTCCAGAGGGAGGTCCAGCTGATGAAGCCACACCTACTCCAGCTGGGACACGTGACAATGTACCTGCGCTGCAACCCTCATGGAGAATTATCAAGCATTATCAAATCATGGAAACTATTGAAGATCCATCTGAAGTAATGAAGAGTCGAGGAAATGAGATCAAATATCGAGAACTGACTGCATGTTCATCCAGTCCGAAGAATGTCAACAAAGAATTTATTGATGAGATTTGGGTGGTGGCCATTCACGTGGAATTGGGAGAGTTCACCAGATCTGAAGCGTGGAAGTTATATCATCTTGCGCATAGTCACGAACTGAAGAAGACTATTGACGGAGCGCACCACACCATCGTTAATGTGCGATGGCTCTGTGCAAAAATAAATTTATAAGTCCGCTACTCGTACTCTACTATTGGGTAGTAAAGTGGTAAGTAGGGATCGAATCCAAGGGAATTAGTGGATAGTTGTTCTTTCGAAAATGGAAAGGAAGACAGTTGGGGGTTGGTTGTGATTTTAGTACTGAAAAGTAAGTGGGTTGGTTTTGATTTTAGTACTGAAAAGTAAATGACTGAAAGTAAAGAAAGTAAATACTGGACTGAAAGTAAATGCTGAAAAGTAAAGTGCTTGAAGGACAAGACTTGCTGAAAGTAAGTGCTTGAAGGACAAGACTTGCGGAAAGTAATTTCTTGAAGGACAAGACTTGCGGAAAGTAAGCAGTTTATATGGGACTGAAAGTAAGCAGTTGATATAGGTACTGAAGTAAATTGCAAGGTGGTGTTTTGATTAAAGGAAAGATTCGGTTTTAGGGGCCTTGTATCATAGTCTGTTTATCATTGACCTCTAATGATCATAGTAAGTGTTCAAAGATGTATCAAGGCTATTTCTAGCACATGACTTGCCACACCGTTTAGAACACTTGTTCTATTTGGGCTAATTCCTCCTTTCGAAGTATCTTAGCTTATGTGCATCCATTTGATCAATCATTTCCGATCAACCAAATGGTGTTTTAAAGAGGTTGAACTCCACAGTTAAGTTGTGCCCTTTCGAGCCTCCACTTAACTACGAAGGTTCACGAACCCATGGAAGAGCTTTGCTCTTTCGAGCATCCACTCAACTAATAGTGTTTTGACCTAATAAATGGCACATAGAACAAGTTTTGAACACAAAGAGGCACTTAAGAGAAGGGTCTAAAACATTATATGATACAAGCACACCCCTTCAACCGAATGAAGGGTTTAGCAACGAATATCCATAGAGGTGGATATCATAGCTAAGTGTTGAATAAAGTAAAGGTTTTGAAAGACAGGAAAAGTAAAGGTTTTTGAAAACAAGTACAAGAGAAAACTTGAGTACTCAAGAACCAACAGGAGTAAACTCAAGAACAACGAAAAGTAAAGGAAATGCTTGAGTACTTCGAGAACCGACAAGAGTACTCAAGAACAAACTTGGAGCTTTAATATCAAAGTGGTGTGTTTACATGGATGGTTTTGTAGAATCTAGAGAGCTTCTCTCACTAACCAAGAACTATGGGATGTTGGGATGGAATGAGGATGATGATACAAGGAGGTGAAGGTCTCTATTTATAGGCACGGGGAAGGAATGAGAGCACAACACATGTCACAAGGGGAGAGGAGGAGCAATTAGCCGCCGGGCAAGGTGGCAAGGGAGGAGAAGCCGCCGGCCATGTGGCTTCTCCACATGGAAAGCCGCCGGCTAGGTGGAGGGGAGGAGCAGTGAGTGGAATGAGATCTTTCTCCAAAAAGCCATCGGTTGTCATGTGACTCCGGTTGGTCTTCGGTTGCCCTTTGGTTGCTGACGGATGCACAGTCGTCTTGTGCAAACGTCAAGAATAAATTTATAAGTCCGCTACCCGCGACTTTACTACTGGGTAGCAAGTGGTAAGTAGGGGTCGAACCCAAGGGAATTAGGGGGATAAGTTGTTCTTTGAGGGATCGTACAGGGAGGGAGCGTGTTTTAGTTTGATTGAGGTTTTAGTGCGGAAAAGTAAGTGTTTTTTTGGTTGGTTTTGGTTTTTAGTGCGGAAAAGTAAATGACAGAAAAGTAAATACTGAAAATAAAAGGAAGAAGACTTACAGTGGTTGTTGCGTGATTGGCAAGTCTTCCGGGAGGTGAGCAGTTGATAAGGCAGTTTATAATAAGGAAGTAAATGCAGGTGGTGTTTAAATCTAAGGAAAGCATTCGGTTTCGGGGGCCTTGTATCATAGCCTGTTTATCATTGACCTTTAGTGATCCTACTAAGTATTCAAACGTGTATCAAGGCCATTTCAAGCGCTCGATTTGCACACACTGTCTAGCCCATTTCAAGGTCGTAGAGCACTTGTTCTATTCAGACTAGCACCCCATTTCAAGGTATACTAGCCTATGTGCATCCATTTGATCAATCATTTCTGATCAAACCAAATGGTGTTTAAAAGAGATCGAACTCCTCAGATAAGCTTTGCCATTTCAAGCATCCACTTACCCGAGTATGTTCACGAACCCCCACGGAAGAGTTTTGCCATTTCAAGCATCCACTAAACCTTGGAAGTGCTGACCTAATATATGGCACATGGAACAAGTTTTGAATACAAAGAAGAGGCACTAAGAGTATAGCCTAAAACATTTTATGATACAAGTACACCCCTTCAACCGAATGAAGAGTTTAGCTATGAATATCCATAGAGGTGGATACCATAGCTAAGTACTCGAGGGTTTTTAAAAGACAGTAAGTAAAGGAGAATACTCAAGAACCAACAGGAGTAAACTAAAAAACTACTAGAATACTCAAGAACCAACAGGAGTATTATAGATTTCAAACAAAAGCGTACAAAAGTGCCCAAAAGTCTAGAGAGATAAGTGATGTGTTGTGATGTTGTGGATGAAGATTACAAAGGAGGGGGAGGTTGTATTTATAGGCATGGAGGAGGGGAAGATGTGGTGAGGAGTGAAGACACTTGGCATCTCATCCATGGAGCTCTCCAAAGCCGCCGGCCCATGTGGAGGAAGGGGAGAGGAGGAGAGGGGGATGTGAGGAGGAAGCCGCTCATGTGAGGAGGAGCCTCCTCCCATTTAGCCGCCCCCCCCCCATGTGAGGAGGAGCCTCCTCCCCTTAGCCGCCCATGTGTGAGGAAGAGAAGAGGTTTTGTGATCTTTGTGATCTTTCACAAAAGCCATCGGTCCATTTCAGCTCCGGACTGACTTTGGTTCCTCTTCGGTTGGATTTGTTTTGAGTGATTCCATGTCAGGATCATGATATTTCTTCAGTCGGCATCTGGTCTTGACCTTGGAATGACTCGTAATATCTTTTCAGCTTAAAAACTCCTCCTTAGCCTGTATTCTCTTTCAACTCCAAAATACCCTGTAGATAAATATCGGAACTAACAAGCAAAAGTTAAATGGACAAACAGTCTAATTTGGTGGGTTTAACTGTGTTTATGATTCATATAATTATGGTCCATCAGCCATCAATTCGGGGTGAACACAACAAGGTTGAGTGGATGCTTGAAAAGGCAAAGCTCTTCCGAGTAGTTCATCCCCTCTTTAAAACCACTTGGTTGATCGAAAATGTGAGATCAAGTGGATGCACATAGGCTAATACATCTTTCAATGGAGTATTAGTCTAGCTAGAACTTGTAAGCTTTGTCTTGAAAAGGACTAGTCGGTGGTGTGAGTGCTTGAAATAGCCTTGCTATGGGTTAAGTCTTGAAAAGGAATAACCCACACCTTAGAACACTTAGTAAGATCATTAGAGGTCGATGATGAACGAAACTATGATATAAGGCCCCAAGACCGAATCTTTCTCTTGATCAAAACACCAACTTGCCATTTACTTACAGTCTTACTTTCAACAACTTCAATTCAGTACCTTTACATTCAGCACCTTTACTTTCAAGTACTTAACTTTCAATTCAGTTCCTAACTTTACTTTCAGTACCTTTACATTCAGTACCTAACTTTACTTTCAGTACCTAACTTTACATTCTGTACCTTTATTTTCAGTACCCTTATTTTTAGTACATTTACTTTCAAAAGAACTACTCCATCCACTAATTCCTTTTGGTTCGACCCCTACTTGCCGCTCTACTAATCCAATAGTGAGCCTACAGTAGTGGACTCTTATAAATATAAATTTTGCAGCGCCACGACGACGGCCTGTCAAATTTTTGCGCCGTTGCCGGGGACTTAGCAATCGGATAGTTGTTCTTTCTTTTTTCTTTCTTTTTCTTAGTTTTTGTACTTGCTTCTGCATAACCATGTCTCGTGCAGGAAGCCACCATGATGATGAGGTCAACGACGAGGTGAACATGTTCGGCCGAAATGCTGAGGGACCACCTCCATTTTATGATGATCCGGAGCAACTCGTCGGAGACCGAAACCGAGCCATTCGGGAGGCTGCCCGGAGAAACCAAGGAGCGCTCGGGGTCCAGAATGGAGCTGGCCCGAGGCAGCCCGCTAGACAGCCACCTCCTCCGAATCAGCAAGTGCCGAGGCAACAACCCATCTTTGAGGAGTACTATGAGGATGACGTCCTTCGCGAACCGACCATGGGAGAACTTTCGGCCCCAAATTTCAGAAACCAGCCGTGGTGCATATACGAGGGCCCAGAACTGGAAAACATTTCTATCAACACATCCCTCGTACACAATTTTCCCAAGTTCTCGGGAACTCAGTGAGAATCTGCAACTACTCATCTTCAACGTTTACATGGCATTTGCCAAAATTTAAAACCTTATGGAGTAGATGTAGAGGACTTCAAATTAAAAGCTTTTTACTTCCCCCTTATCGACTCTGCTAATGATTGGTTCCTTTCATTACCTTCAGGTAGCATCCGAACGTGGGCCCAAATGCAAAAGAAATTCCTGGATAAGTACTATCCGGCGGGAAGGGCGATGCAAGTATGGAGGCAACTGCAAGACATATGGCAGGGGCCTAATGAAACCATGTACGACTACCTCGAGAAGTTTACTCGCTTGGAACAAAGTTACTGCACTCTTGGGCTGCCCGAGAAGCGCATCATCGAGTATCTCCTTGATGGATTGAGTCCCTTGGACAAAAGGCTCCTAGATGCCTCGGCTGGAGGGTCCATGATGAGCCTACCATTGAGCGGCATAAGGCAACTCATCACCAATGTTGCTGAAAATGCCCAGTTTAGAGAGGAGACCACTCGGCAAGATGAGTTTTCCCGCACCAAAAACGTGGCAAGAGCCGAAGCACCGGTAAACTCCATGCCCGAGGACATGAAACAAATGAAGGAAATGAATATCCAAATCCTACGAAGGCAGCCGGCTCAAGTGAGACCTTGTGAATATTGTGGCACTGTGGACCACAAGACTGATGCATGCCCAACCTTGATAGAGGAGGACCCGGTGGAGGTCAATGCAGTAGAGGGATATCAAGGATACAACAACAACAACTGCGCTGGGCCAAACCGGCAATATGGGCAAGCAACCGGGCAGAACTGGCGGCATGACCCCAACCCAAACTGGCGGAACGACAGCCATCATCCAAGGGAAATGCAGCAAGCCACCCCTCAATCGGCTCAACAACCTTACCGACTGCCCCACCGACAGTACAACCAGAATGTCCCACCGATGGGCCAATATCCGCAAAGGGGACCAAGTCAATATCAGGCGGGCCAAAGTAATCATCAAGGACCGAACAAATCCCTTGATGATGTAGTGAAGGAACTCGTGGGTTCTATGCATCAATTCCAAGTCGAAACGAAGGGAGAATTATCGGACTTGAAGAAGCAAATGTCCCAACTCGCTACCTCAATGTCCACACTCAACAATGAACCCAGCCGGCTTCCTTCTCAAACCATTCAAAACCGGAAGGGAAACGTAAGTGCCGTGACCCTTAGGAGTGGGAGAAAGCTTGTCGTCGAACTAATGGAGCAAGAGGAAGACGAAGGCCCGAAGTTGCCCGAAAAAGAGAGGGACGCGGCCGAGGAAAGCAGGGGCGCAGCCGAAGAAAGGCAGGACCCAGCCGAGGAATACAGGCCTGGCCCGATACCAGTGACCAGCCCGGTTCCAGTGGCCAAGGACTTCACGCCCAGCCCGGTACCAGCATCCGAGGAGCACAGGCCACGCCCGGTGCCCAGAACCGAGACCTCCAAGATCAGCGCCGCTCTTCCATTTCCAGTACCAAAACAACATGTCATGGATGAGGACGTGTTTGAATTGTTCAGCAAGGTCGAGATCAACATCCCCCTCTTTGAAGCCATCAAGCAAATCCCTCGATATGCTAAGCTTCTAAAGAAGCTTTGCACCAACCGGAGGAGGAGTACTAGAAATGATCAAGAGCTGATGAGTAGAAACGTGTCGGTCGTCATGCAACGAAAGGTGCCCCCCAAATGTGGTGATCCGGGAACTTACACCATTCCATGCACAATTGGCAACATCTGGATCGAGAACTGCATGCTAGACCTTGGGGCTTCAATCAACGTCTTGCCATTTTCAATCTACTCTTGCCTTAGGATTAGGCCCCTCGAACCCACGGTCTCACTATCCAACTGGCAGATCGGTCGTGCAAACAGCCCGAGGGCAAAATTGAAGACGTTTTGGTCCAAGTGGGAGAATTGGTATTTCTAGCAGACTTCTACGTCCTTAAAATGGAGAATGGCGGGCCAACAGACCATGCACTTATCCTTCTCGATCGACCATTTCTCAAGACGTCAAAAATGAAGATAGACAGCGAAAGTGGCATGCTCTCAATGGAGGTAGAAGGAGAGGTGTTTACCTTCGACATTTTCCGCGCAATGAAGCACCCTATGGAGTTTGAGGCCGTCCATGCTCTTGATACCTTAGATGACATTGTCCAAGAAGTCCAACCGGAGCTAAGGACGGATCAGAACTCACACTCAATGGAGCCATGTACTCACACGAGAACTCATATGAGTTGGCCGAAGATGTTCATGAGGCGCTATCCCACTTGATAATCTCGGAACCGCTTACACAAAGGTATGAAGTGAATGAGGTACGATTGTTTAAATCTAATGTCTTTTTACCTTCAATTGTGCAGTCTCCCATAGTAGAATTAAAGCCCCTGCCCGGACATCTAAAGTACGCATTCCTAGGGGAAAACAACACACTCCCGGTGATCATCAAGAGTGGCTTGGATGCAGCACAAGAGCGTCGTTTGGTGGAAGTGCTAAGCCGGCACAAGTTAGCCATTGGATGGACTCTAGCCGATCTGAGAGGAGTCAGCCCGGCGGTATGCATGCACCGCATTCTACTTGAGGATGGAGCAAAGCCATCAAGAGAGCCTCAACGACGACTCAACCTAATCATGATGGAGATCGTCCAAAAAGAGATTCAAAAGCTATTGGATGCGGACGTCAACTATCCCATCTCGGATAGCCAATGGGTGAGCCCGGTCCATGTGGTCCCGAAGAAAACTGGGATCACGGTTGAGGAAGATTCCGAAGGGAAGATGGTGATGACAAGGGTCAAGAATGGCTGGAGGATGTGCATCGACTACAGAAGATTGAATGCCGTCACGAGGAAGGATCATTTCCCTCTACCATTCATCGATCAAATGCTAGACCGACTGGCGGGCAAACCATATTTCTGTTTCTTGGATGGGTTCTCGGGGTACAATCAGATTCCCATAGCACCCGAGGACTAAGAGAAGACGAGGTTCACCTGCCCATTCGGTACATTTTCCTTCCGGAGGATGTCGTTTGGTCTATGCAATGCTCCCGGTACTTTTCAAAGGGTGGTGACCAGCATCTTCTCAGACATGATTGGAGAATTCATTGAAGTCTTCATGGACGACTTCACCATCAATGGAGACACATTCGACGCTTGCTTGAATAATTTGAGCACGGTTTTGGCACGATGTGTGTCCATGAACTTAGTGCTCAATTATGAGAAGTGCCACTTCATGGTAATACACAGAGTAGTCTTGGGACATGTCGTCTCACAAGAAGGCATAGAAGTGGACAAGGCAAAGATCGACCTAATCATGACGCTACCATACCCCTCCACGGTTCGAGACATCAAATCATTCCTTGGACATGCGGGATTCTACCGACGGTTCATCAAGGACTTCTCCAAAAAGGCATTACCTCTATCCACTCTTCTCCAAAAAGAAGTTCCTTTTGAATTCACCAAGTCATGCAAGGAAGCCTTTGATGAGCTCAAGAAGGCCCTCACTAGCACACCCATCATCCGAACATTGGATTGGGAGCAACCATTTGAAATCATGTGCGACGCGAGCGACTTTGCTGTGGGAGCAGTTCTCAGCCAAAGGTTTGACAAGAAGGTGGTTGTGATCTACTACGCCTCAAGGACCCTAGACTCAGCCCAACGGAACTACTCCACCACCGAGAAGGAGCTCCTAGCCGTGGTGTTCGCTCTAGAGAAGTTCAGATCCTACTTACTTGGAGCAAAAGTGATAGTCTTCTCGGACCATGCTGCCATCCGGTACCTAATGAAGAAGAAGGAGGCCAAGCCAAGGCTCATATGGTGGATCTTGCTACTTCAAGAGTTCGATGTGGAGATAAGGGACAAAAAGGGGATTGAGAATACGGTGGCCGACCATCTTAGTCGGATTATCCGAGGAGAAGAAGAGGGGCACATCACCGAGTCATTTCCGGATGAGCATCTCTATGCAGTCTCAACCAAGGTGCCATGGTATGCTCAAATCGTCTACTACCTAGTAGGAGGTACATTTCCTCCCTCTTTTACTAAAGCACAATGCATGAAACTTAGGCATGATGCTAGACATTACTTATGGGATGATCCTTATTTATGGAAAATAAGAGTAGATCAAATGCTTAGGAGACGCATCCCCGATAGTGAAATATCTTCTGTTATTAGCTTTTGCCATGAGTTTGCATGTGGAGGACACTTTGGGCCTAAAAGAACCGCTAGGAAAATCCTAGATAGCGGCTTCTTTTGGCCAAGTGTATTTAGAGATGCTTATGAGAAGTGTAAGAAGTGTGATAGGTGCCAAAGAGTAGGGAATGTGTCGGCTAGGAATGAAATGCCTCAAGTGCCCATCTTGGTCAATGATGTCTTTGACATTTGGGGCATTAATTTCATGGGGCAATTCCCAGTTTCATGTGGTTTTGCTTACATACTTGTTCCTGTAGATTATGTGTCGAAATGGGTAGAGGCTAAGGCCACGAGGTGCAACGATGCAAAGACTGTCATAGATTTTTTGCGCACTAACCTGTTTTGTAGGTACGGAGTACCCAAGGCCATAATCAGTGACCACGGAACTCATTTCTGCAACCGCATGATGGCTGCCACCTTGAAGCACTACCATGTCCACCACCGGACATCCACGGCATATCATCCCCAAACCAATGGTCAAGCAGAGATCTCCAACCGCGAAATCGAAGGTATTTTAGAGAAGATGGTGAAACCGGAGAGGAAAGATTGGAGTCAAAGGCTAGATAAAGCTCTTTGGCCTTATCGGACGACATACAAGACGCCAATAGGGACTTCCCCCTTTCGGCTTGTTTATGGGAAGGCATGCCACCTTCCGGTGGAGTTGGAACATAAAGCCTATTGGGCGCTCAAGCCTTGCAATCCGGATTTGAAGGCCGCCGAACTGGATAGGAAGCTTAATCTATGCGAGCTTGAGGAGTTCCGACTTGAGGCCTATGAAGGGCAAACGGGCTACAAAGCGCGGACCAAATTGTATCATGACAAATTCATCCTCCGGCGCTCATTTTTGGAAGGACAACAAGTGCTACTCTTCTCCTCGCGATTGAAGTTGATGCCCGGCAAACAAAAATCAAGATGGACCGGCCCCTACTGATAGGTGACGACCTATCAAAGTTGCCCAGAAATGATTTTAGAGCAGCGGAATGAAAAAATATTTGGGCAACAGTGGGGTTTATTGAATATTATGAGGAAAACAAAGGAAAAAGAAGGGAAAAATGGAAGGATAGTAGGGTACAAAGAGAACAAATACTAGTCACACGTATGTGCCTAGTCCTAAAGGAATATTTCCTCAATAGTGATCCTCTAGTTGAGAGATTTTGCTTTGTCAAGGTTGAAGATGTCGAGCAAATGAGCCTTGAGCCTCCGTATATACTCCTACTAGCCGTTATGGGTCAAAGAGTAACCGTTGTGTGCATTAAAGGCACTTTAAGAATCTTCACTGGAGCCAACGGCTCCATTGGACTCCCTAGCAATGGCTCCAAGTGAGATGCATCTCCCATCGGCTCCCTTGGAGTCAAAGTGTAACGCCTGGCTTGATTTGGTAACGCCCGGGTCATTCAATGCATAGATCTCGTGGCTGTTGTGGGAGGAGAGTGAGTTCTCGAGGGTCACGGCTCCCACGGCTCCTTAGGGCTTCATTGAAGATGGATAAGATTTAGTAATGGCTTCCTCATTGAATGAAGTGGCCATGTATCCGTTGGCCATGAGCTGACTGGGCATGGGCGTGTGTTGGGCGTGAGACGGGGAGTTCCAGACATGTGCAGGATCGGGCTGGGTGGGGGTCGAGGTCTGCTGGGTGCCAGTCCGGCCCTTTCTCATGTCGGGTCCTTGTGGGGCGCTGGGCCCTAAGAGCTGGGTGCCTGGTGTTGCGAACGGCACCTGGGCCATAAGGCGGGGCCTCGGGCCAGCCGGCCGTAGGTCTTTGGCTGAGTCCTTGAGAACCCCAAGTCCCCCGCTGGTCGCCTGGGCTATGGCCTGGGACTCGAGAATTGCCTGCCGGGTATTCTGGGTCCACCTTTCCCGGCCTACTCGTCGAGTCTTGATCGTGCCATGTGCCTGGTTGTCGAGAATCCTAACATTACCCGCCCCGTTGAAAGTGGCCTTGTCCTCAAGGTCGTTAGGGCGTCCCTCCACTTTATTTGACTTGGTATGGCGCCCGTCGTCTTTACCCCATAGCACTACCTGGTTCCCTTGGTCAAAGAACTCTAGTCTCTAGGCCTCCCAATTCACCTTGGTGTCTCCGAGTGACTGTAGCCATGGCCATCCCAAGATGAGCTTAGGTCTCCGCATCTGGATGGGAAGGAAGTCGGCTCGGTAGGTGTAGCCGGGAAACTCTAGCTCGACGCCTCGGCAGATACCTTGGCTCTCTCCCTTTTTGCTTGCGCCCAAGATCACTTGCATGCTGGTTTGGCCTATGAGGGTGAGACCCCAAGGCTGGATCATCTTTTGGGGAATAAAGTTATGCGACGCCCTGTTGTCGACTAGGGCTAGGACAGCTCGTCCTCCAAGTCTGACCTTGATCTTCATTGAGTGTGCGCCGGGAGCCTGGGAGCGTATTCTCGAGGGAGTCTTACTGGGTGGGCTGCCCTTCTTTGGTTTGGCTGGGGCGACTCCCCTCCCTTGTGCTGGCTCGGCCGCTGACTCGGTTAACTGTAGTGGCCATAACAAACCCCATAAGTACATAAATAATGTAAGAATGAACTGGTACCTGGTGCCATGAGCCATCCGGGTTGTCTCCCTTCGTGGCTCAGATCTGCTCTCGCTAGTTTGAGCGTGGCTCGGTGTGGACTTGGCCTTAGGCTTGCACCGGTGCCCGGGATGCCATCATTCGCTGCAACGGTAGCAATGGCCCTGGGCTCGTCTCTTCTCCCAGTCGGCCTTGGATAAACCGGAGTCGAGAGTTGTCGCTTGGTTGGGTCGGGATCTCGGCCCGCTCTGCCTCCCTGGCTCGTCTTAGAGGACCTCCATACCGTTCAGGGTTGCTGGGGTATCCTCATCTTCCAAGCTGGAGTCAGTGGCCGCGCCCGGTTCCTCCTCATCTACTAGTACGACCTTCATGGTGGTTGGTGCGCACCGATGCCCGGGCATCCACTTCTCGTCACATCGGAAACATAAGCCCTTGGCTCGCATATTCTCGATATCCGCCGGGGTCACCTTGCGAAAAGTAGGTGCTCCGCCTTGCGCCTCTCTAGGCCTGTCTCGGTTTGCCCCCATGTTGGGCCCCGCGCCTTGTACCTGCTACGGCGGCTCGGTGCTTTGGCTGCCTCGCTCTGCAGCCTTCTCATCTTCCACGAGCTGTGCCAGGTGCATGGCTTCCTCGAGGCTTTTTGGTCATTGCACCTGTACGCCTTCGCGGATTGTTGCCTTGAGACCCTTCATGAAATTTCCCATGTGGGCCTCGGTCGTCATTCCGCCCAGTCCGGATGATAACACCTCGAAGCGGTCACGGTATGTGCTCACGTCCCCTTCTTGCACTAGACCAAAGAACTCTTCGTGCACCCGGCCCGGTTGGCCTTGGAAACGCCCGAGCAGGGCCGCGCATAACTCCTCCCAGCACGTGAAAGGCTGGCACTCATCCCTCCATTCGAACCATTGTAGGGCCTTTTCCTCGAAACAAATAATGGCCGCGTTAAAATGTTCAGCTTTAGATAGGCCATTCATCATGAAGTACCTTTCTACACTATGGTGCCATCCACGCACGTCCTCTCCATGGAATAGTGGCAGATCGACCTTGCGATGGCCCAAGTCGAAGACCCTTGCTGGCCTTGCTTGAGTAACTGTGAGTGCCTCACCCCATGGTCTCGGCTGGTGTGGCTTCTCGCCCGAGTATCTCGTCGGGTAGGTTGGTTCGCTTCGGGGCCTCGGCTGATAAACTCCGTCGCGCCATGGATTCTCATCTCGGGTCTCGCCCAGATAGGGATCAGCGGAGGGCGGCCACTCGGTGGGGCGCCTCGCTTGGCCTTGTGCCCAGCCATCTCTTCGGTTGGTCGGGTATCTTGAGCTCTCTTCGAGTAACCCCTCGAGAGCCGGATAGCCCCCGTGCGGGTCACTACTCGCTCCAGCGCCAAAAACTGTCGGCGCATTCACCATGGGTTGCTTGCCTCGGTCGAGGGCTTTGGGCATGACATGCTCGGGAGACTCGTCAGTTAGCTTGGGCGCGCCTCGCCATGTCGCCATGTCCGCACGGATCTCGGCGAGAACTTTCGACATTTCATCGAGCCTGGTTGTAGTATCCTCATGGTGCTGATCCACCTTTGGGCTTAGAGTTGTTATGTCAACCCTAAGTGCTTGAGTTTCAACTTCTAGAGTTGAAATCCTTGCTTCCAAATCGGTGAGGCATGTTGTAGTCATGGTGAATGGTGTGATGAAGAATGGTTGTGTGGAAAAATGGTGATTTGTGTGCGGAAGTGGTCCAATAGAAAGACTAGCTCTGAGGCCAAATGATAGGTGACGACCTATCAAAGTTGCCCAGAAATGAGTTTAGAGTAGCGTAATGATAAAATATGTGGGCAACGGTGGGGTTTATTGAATATTATGAGGAAAACAAAGGAAAAAGAAGGGAAAAACGGAAGGATAGTAGGGTACAAAGAGAACAAATACTAGTCACACGTATGTGCCTAGTCCTAAAGGAATATTTCCTCGATAGTGATCCTCAAGTTGAGAGCTTTTGCTTTGTCAAGGTTGAAGATGTCGAGCAAATGAGCCTTGAGCCTCCTTATATACTCCTACTAGCCGTTATGGGTGAAAGAGTAACCGTCGTGTGCATTGAAGGCACTTCAAGAATCTCGACTTGAGCCAACGGCTCCATTGGACTCCCTAGCAATGGCTCCAAGTGAGATGCATCTCCCATCGGCTCCCTTGGAGTCAAAGTGTAATGCCTGGCCTGATTTGGTAATGCCCGGGTCATTCAATGCATAGATCTTGTGGCCATTGTGGGAGGAGAGTGAGTTCTCGAGGGTCACGGCTCCCACGGCTCCTTGGGGCTTCATTGAAGATGGATAAGATTTAGTACCGGCTGCCTCATTGAATGAAGTGGCCATGTATCCGTTGGCCATGAGCTGACTGGGCATGGGCGTGTGTTGGCCGTGAGACGGGGCCTTTCGGACATGTGCAGGATCTGGCTGGGCGGGGGTCGAGGTCTGCTGGGTGCCAGTCGGGCCCTTGCTCATGTCAGGGCCTTGTGGGGCGCTGGGCCCTAAGAGCTGGGTGCCTGGTTTTGCGGACGGTGCCTGGGCCATGAGGCGGGGCCTTGGGCCAGTCAGCCGTAGGTCTTCGGCTAAGTCCTTGAGAACCCCAAGTCCCCCGCTGGTCGCCTGGGCTATGGCCTGGGGCTCGAAAATTTCCTGCCGGGTGGTCTGGGTCCGCCTTTTCCGGCCTGCTCGTCGAGTCTTGATCGTGCAATGTGCCTGGTTGTCGAAAATCCCAACACATACACCGTGACTAAGGTATTCAACCATGGGATGCTTGAGTTGGAAAGCTTGAAGAATGGAAGCCGATTAAATGTGAATGGGCAGAGGGTCAACCACTACCATGGCGAGGTCGACTTGACAACTCAACACTATGACCTGGCCAAGCCACCCGACCCCTCATGAGTGAGGTATCGTCGAGCCAACGACGTTAAATAAAGGCTCTTGCCGGGAGGTAACTGACAGAGCCTTGTCGTGAGGCAATGTGCAAAATAAATTTATAAGTCCACTACTTGTGACTTCACTATTTGGTAGTAAAGCAGTAAGTAGGGGTCGAACCTAAGGGAGTCAGTGTGGAATGGTTGTTCTTTGAGGAATTTGTACAGAAAATTAAGTGCGATTGGGGTTGGTTGTGGTTTTAGTACTGAAAGTAATACTGAAAGTAATACTGAAAGTAAAGAAAGTAAATACTGAACTGAATGTAAATACTGAAAAGTAAATTGCTGGAACAGTCGAGTTCAATATCAACCAAGCAACATACTTTTGGCACTGGCCGCACGCTATATTTCAAGCGCAATGCGTGCCAAAGTTATGTTGGATTGATGTTGAACAAGTCTGTAGTAAGCGTACGGAAGTGTAAAGACTGAAAAGTAAAGTGCGGAAAGTAAATGACTGAAAAGTAAAGTGCGGAAAGTAAATAGCTGGAACAGTCGAGTTCAATATCAACCAAACAACATACTTTTGGCTCGCACGCTATATCTCAAGCGCAATGCGTGCCAAATATTATGTTGGGTTGATATTGAAAAGGTCTGTAGTAAGCGTACGGAAAGTAAAGTGCTGAAAGTAAATTACTGAAAGTAAAGTGTTGAAAGTAAAATACTGAAATTAAAGTGTTGAAAGTAAAGTGCATAAAAGTAAAGTGCGTAAAAGTAAAGTGCGTAAAAGTAAATGACTGAAAAGTAAATGTGCGAAAAGTAAAGTACTAAAAGTAAACAGTTGATGATAGGACTGAAAGTAAGGTGGCAGGTTGTGAATTGATTAATGGAAGGATTCGGTTTTAGGGGCCATGTATCATAGTCCGTTCATCATCGACCTCTAATGATCGTTCTAAGTGTTCAAAGATGTATCAAGGCCATTTTTAGCACTCGACTTGCCACATCGTCTAGTCCTTTTCAAGACATAGAACACTTGTTCTATTTGGGCTAATTCCTCCTTTCGAAGTATCTTAGCTTATGTGCATCCATTTGATCAATCATTTCCGATCAACCAAATGGTGTTTAAAAGAAGTTGAACTCCACAGAAAAGCTGTGCTCTTTCGAGCCTCCACTTAACCACGTATGTTCACGAACCCCATGGAAGAGCTTTGCTCTTTCGAGCCTCCACTCAACCAATAGTGTTCTAACCTATTATATGGCACATAAAACAAGTTTTGAACACAATAGAAGCACTAAGAAAAGGGCCTAAAACGTTTTATGATACAAGCACACCCCTTCAACCGAATGAAGGGTTTAGCTACGATTATCCATGGAAGAGGATATCATAGCTAAGTGCTTAAAAGTAAATGGTTTTGAAATCAAAGACAAGGAAAATAACAAAGAGGGTTTCGGTTTTGAAAGACAAGAAAGTAAAGAGGAGAATACTCAAGAACCAACAGGAGTAAACTCAAGAACAACAAGAGTACTCAAGAACCAACAAGAGTACTCTAGAACAAACTTGGAGCTTTCAATATCAAAGTAAAGTGTTTACAAGGATTGTGCCTAAAATCTAGAGAGATTTCTACAAGGACTAGAGAATATGGAACATGGGACTCAAACTAGGACTATGGGACATTGAACAAAGGAGAGGGGATGTTGTATTTATAGGCAAGGGGGAGGAGGAGGTCCAACCACATGGCAAAGGGAGAGGAGCTCCTCCCAAAGCCGCCGGCCATGTGGCATCATCTCATGGAAAGCCGCTGGCCATGAGGTGGAGGAGGAAGTTAGTGGGTTGTGATATTTGTTTCTCAAAAGCCATCGGTTCCCCCACAATCTCCGGTTAGACCTTGGTTGCATCATGGTTGCTTCTTGGATGCAATCAAAAGACAAGGCACAAGCCTTGCACATGGGTGGCTAGACTTGGCATTCACTTGAGTTCTTGATCTTTGTTGAGGTTTAGAACAAGTCATTGGGACATGTTTGAGTGATTCCACGTTGGGTTCATGAAGGTTGTAAAGCCGGAATCTGGTCGTGGCCTGGAATGACTTGTAATCCATTTTTAGCTTTAAGAACTCCTTTTTAGCTCGTTTCATCTATAATCCTCGAAATAGCCTGTAGAACAAAAGTGAAACTTGATGTTCCCATGATTGGCATGTCTTTGACAAAACATCTTTAGACAGTTCAAGCTAGAGTTCAATCAGATATTGGAACAGAAGTTCAGCGTGCAGAAGACACATGATCAAGATACGGTTTATTCTGAAGATACTAAAGATTGAGAATCTTTCCAGTTGGAGTCAGTCAGAAACGACACAGTTCCTTCGAGAGGTCACTCTAATATTTCCTTGCCAAAATTGGAAACCTCCTGTCTAACTTGTCGAAGACGATATCCTATGAAGAAGCTGTCGTCGACGAGATCGAAGCAGATATCGTCTTTGATTGAAATCCCGAATATGTCGACAAAGCTATCTGATGGGAGCCAAACGACAGATTATCATCAAAGAACTGTGCGATCAAATATACGCAGATTTGATAGCAGATCGGCTGAGGGAAAATCGGATGACTTGAGGTGGAAGTCATCTTTAAAGATAGATCGAATATTCAGCAAATATTTCGCAACATCTGTGAATTATTTGACGACATATTCTGATCGGTTTAGGGTTCTCCCCAAGCATATATATACAATGCTAGGGCGTCCTTATGGTTGCGCCTCCCGTGAGAAAAAGCTAAACACGAAAATTCGTGAGATTGGGGGAGAAGCGACGGCTGGGCATTCCACATCGGAATATCAGCCCTGAAGCAACTGTCTGTTCTGTGTGGTGTTCAGGCTGAGGTGGAGGATCAACGAAGTACGCACACACAACTATCAAGCTACGTCTTTGAGAGAAGACGACGGGACTTCCGAGAAGTTCAAGACTAGGCCGAGAGAGAAGTCTCGTCCTACCCACAGGGGATCGAGGGGAGTAGAGACGAACCGAGATCGCAAATCCGAGAGACGGAGAGTTAGAGGCTAGGCAATTACAAACAAGGAGTTATGTAAGAGTAAGACCACTTGTAGCTCTAATTCTCGTAATACGATTTGTGCCCCATTATAGGGTGTGGGAAACCCCCCAGAGTAGGCAAGGCCGAACTAGGTAACATACCGTGCGTGCTCCTGTTTTTGTTTCTTACTTTGACTCTCGGTACTGCTTGATACACTGCTTAAATAATCTGTCGGAACACACTCTGGTAGAGTTCGGGTTCTGTTAACTGTGTGCGTTTCAGTTATCTTCACTAACTACTGGATCTATACGAGAGGTGTCCAAAGGAGTGTCCCAACCATACCTTGAACTGTCAGTCGAACTGTTGTGCAAAGAGTTCAAGGTCTGTCGCAACAGTATCCTAGACACAAGCTTGAACAGGGGACATAATTTCAATTGGTATCAAAGCAAACACTTGACACACTGAGTGGGATCCAGAAAAACTGTTCAAGATGACAGACACTAAAATGTACAGAAGTAAAGATGTTTGCATGGTTGCGTTCAGCTCTTCAAGTCACATGGAGAAAGATCGCTGGTACTTCGACAGCGGATGCTCAGCCCATATGACAGGAGACCCCAGATTTCTTATAAAGATTCAACCTGTAATGAAGAAGCAGTTCGTCACCTTCGGAGACGGAGGAAAGGGCAGGTAATCGGCTGTGGGACATTGAAGGTTCCGGATCTACCTGTCCTCGAAGACACTCTCTTAGTTGAAGGACTGAAAGTGAACCTGATCAGCATAAGTCAACTTTGCGACGGAGGATACGATGTCAAGTTCACTCACAACTCATGCCAAGTTCTCGACAAAGATGGGGGAATTTTGATGAAAGGAAACAGAGTAGCAAACAACTGTTATCTCATCGGGTCTGATGGAACAGGGTCTGGAACAGGAACTGAAACAGCCTACCAGTCTAGTCAAGCAGATGAGATGTCGTTTTGGCACTGACGGTTGGGACATCTGAATCTCAAGACATTGAAGAAACTCTGCTCATCTGGACTCATCAGGGGAATACCAAATGTCAAAGGAAGTCAGGATGTGATGTGTGGAGAATGTCAGATCGGGAAACAGGCAAACGCATCACACCCCAAGGTCTCTCAAATAAGCACCAACCGACCTCTGGAACTGATCCATATGGACTTGATGCGACCAATGCAAACTGAGAGCTATGGAGGAAAAAAATATGTCCTGGTCTATGTTGACGACTTCACCAGATTCACCTGGACAAGATTCCTCCGAGACAAGACAGAAGCCACTCAACAATTCATAGAGCTGGCTACTCTTATCAAACGAGAAAGGGAAGACAAAGGAGAAAAACTGATATCCATCAGGAGTGACAATGGCACAGAATTCAAGAACGTTACTATGAGTGCCTACTGTACGAAGCATGGAATTACTCATCAGTTTGCGTCAGCAATCACCCCTCAGCAGAATGGAGTGGTAGAACGGAAGAACCGTACCATTCAAGAGATGGCCCGGTGATGATTCATGCCAAAAAGGTACCTCTGAAGTTTTGGTCCGAAGCTATGAACACAGCATGTCACATTATAAATCGAGTCTCTATACGCACTGGAACGGAGAAGACCAGCTATGAACTCTGGAAAGGAAAGAAGCCCACGGTCAAATATTTCCACATTTTTGGAAGTGAGTGCTATATTCTGAACGACCGGGAGTACCGACAAAAACTGGATCCGAAGAGTGATGACGGATTCTTCCTTGGGTATTCCTCAAACAGTCGAGCTTATCGGGTATGTAACAAGCGCACAGGGTCGGTCATGGAATCTATAAATGTCAAAGTAAAGGATGAAGTGTTCGTACAGAAGGTCCCAGACGACGCTGAGGACAGCACTAGCTCGGCCCCTGCAACACAACCATTATCCCAGCAGACTGAGCCTGAACCGACAGAAGGCTCCTCTGACAACTCCACTGAAGACCATCCCTCTGACGAAGCTGTTACGGTCAACCCCCGAGAAAATGTCACTATGTTACAACCGTCTCGACGAAGACGACTGAACTTCCGAGAAGTTCAAGACTAGGCCGAGAGAGAAGTCTCGTCCTACCCACAGGGGATCGAGGGGAGTAGCGAAGAACCGAGATCGCAAATCCGAGAGACAGAGAGTTAGAGGCTAGGCAATTACAAACACGGAGTTGTGTAAGAGTAAGACCACTTGTAGCTCTAATTCTCGTAATACGATTTGTGCCCCATTATAGGGTGTGGGAAACCCCCCAGAGTAGGCAAGGCCAAACTAGGTAACATACCGTGCGTGCTCCTGTTTTTGTTTCTTACTTTGACTCTAGGTACTGCTTGATACACTGCTTAAATAATCTGTCAGAACACACTCTGGTAGAGTTTGGGTTCTGTTAACTGTGTGCATTTCAGTTATCTTCACTAACTACTGGATCTATACGAGAGGTGTCCAAAGGAGTGTCCCAACCATACCTTGAACTGTCAGTCGAACTGTTGTGCAAAGAGTTCAAGGTCTGTCGCAACAGTATCCTAGACACAAGCTTGAACAGGGGTCATAATTTCAAAACTAACAGGTAAAAGTTGTTATGACAAAGCGTCTAATTTGGTGGGTTTAACTGTCTTGATGAATCATATAAATGTGGTCCATCAGTAACCCGGCATTTAGGTCGACTTGACAACTCAACACTATGACCTAGCCAAGCCACCCGACCCCTCATGAGTGAGGTATCGTCGAGCCAACGACGTTAAACAAAGGCACTTGCCGGGAGGTAACCCGGCATTTTTAGTTTTATGTGTCTTTTAAATTTTTCAGTCCATATTTACTTATGTCGTTTAGTTTTGAGTCGTTCTGACCTCCCTTTTGCATATAGAAGGAAATGATTATTTGTGCAGGAATCGGGTTCGGGAGCTAAATCAGGAAAGCCCGGGCATCGTCCGAGAATTACCGGGCCTGTGCCCAAGGAGTGCCGGGCTGCACCAAGAAAACCAGGTTCCTGCGCACCAGCCGGGCTGCGCCCAAGAAATTCTGGGCTGCGCCCGAGGAACCGGTTCCCAGCTAAGGCCCCTCGGCCATCAGCTGAATTCGGCCAAACGAGGCCTGGTCGTTTGCTCCTTCATTTACGAGTGAGCAACGACGCTATAGGGGAGTTCTATTCACACTTTAACTTTTATTATCGTTTCCTTTCTTTTGATTGTATGCTTGCATGTGTGTTTTGAACTAAGTCGTGCCGCGAGGCACGGCTTTGTTCAAAAGTGCGGGGTGAGGATAGTTGTTGTACATATAAGTCAATATGTTTTTCTTTTTCCTTTAAAACTAACTTTTTGAGAATATGACTTGCATGATGTGAAATAGATAGATCCGAATGCATGCATTTTCCTTGTGAAATTGAAACTGTGTAGAAACATGTGAACTTAACTATTTACTTGTCCTCTTGTGCCAAGATAAAGTAGGATGTGGAGTTGACATAAAGCCCTAGAAAGGCTTGACAAGCACCCAAGGGACCAATTCTCATGCTATATGGTTATGACAAGACAGTGGAGGCTAGCACTTCGGGTTATTTTGGTTTGATGTTGACTCCGCCGTGCAGTGTTTATGCAAGGGGTGAGACGGGAATCAGACCGTCCTATCTCTAGTCCTAGGTTGCCGGGAAAAAAGGTGAGCGACCCTCATCTTGACCCGCGCGAAAAATGCAAGGATGAGAAAGAGCGGGGAGGCATTTCCATATGCTCTCGGGCGATGATTGGACCTCCCAAAGGTGAAGAATTTGGACAAGCAATTCACAAAGGAGCAAAGCTCAAAGAGCCAAATCAAAAGCCGAAGGCCAATTTGTGAAGGATTTGCCCGAAAGCGAAAGTGAAGTATTCCAATTCAATATCAAAGGCCGAAGGCCAATATCACTCCAATAGATGTCCCTTTAAGAAAATCAAAAAGCTCAACCCTTAGGCCCGAACAAATCATGTGCTAGAGAAAGCCAAGAGTCATAACCATATATCGAGATCGAAACCGAGAGTGTAGATAAGGGGCCTAAGAGGGCTATCTCTCACTCATCCAAGTTAGTATGCATCTCGGCTCGCAGGTACAAGTATCGAGTTGCTTCTATGTTTTAGCTCAGTTTCTTTTGAAAGGAAGTTAGTAATGCATGATAAGGTGAAATCTAGGCTTGCATTCTTACATTCTTACCTTGGATTTTTTGTGTTTTAGCTAAGTGTTTCTCTTTTTGCCTAGCCTTGTTCGGGACAAACAAGTATAAGTGAGGGGTGATTTGATGGACCGTATTTATATGATTCATCGAGTCAACTAAACCCACCTTAAACGACACTTTACCCTTTGAACTCTTACTTGTTAGTGTCGTTTTGCTTTACAGGCATTTTGGAAGGTCTAAAGTGGAAACAAGCTTAAAAGAGGAGTTTTGTGCTATAACGGATCACAAGTCAAAACTGGCCAGTCGGGGATCGAGAGAGCCTCAGCCGAGACCGAACGTCACTACCGGGCTGCACCGAGAAAACCCAGGCCGCGCCCGAGGATCCCAGCTGGGCTGCGTCCTGCAAATGCCGGACGCGCCTAGGAGCCACTGCCGAGAAATGCAGGGCGCGTCCAGGCGCGCCGATAACCACAACTGGGCCGTCCGAGACCAGCGCTTGATGTGTGCCGAGGCCCGCGTCCTGAAATGTTGGGCGTGTCCGAGGCCCACATCCGAGAGTGCCGAGACCTGCGTCCGAGCCTGGCCGGCCTGCGCCCAAGGAGATCTTCAAGTCAATCAAGGACACAACCATGCTCCGACCAGATTCCAGCTTGGCAACCTTCATGGACACAGTTTATAATCACTCAAATATGCTAGAACCGTCGGCATTTGGCCAAGAACGCATTGCAAAGGCCCAGAGCCCGGTCAAGCCATACAAAGGCATTTCCGAGTATTTTGGGATTCTGGCCATTCTCCGGCCAGAATCCGGCCTAACATCCTTGATGAAACCATTTTTCTCTTGACCTTGTCATTCAGAATCCATTGTTCACGAATCAAGTACCTCCGACCAAGATTCGTGTCAGATTTCGGTATGCTCCGGCCAAGCTCTGATCAGCCTCTGACGATGCTCTGATCAAGCTCAGATCATATGCAACCATGCTCCGGCCAGTTCTATCCTTGCTCCGATCAAATTCCGGCCAAGTCCAACCGGGACCAAGTCTAACCTTCCGGTTGGCCTTTCCTATTCATGGCCGGTTGGCCTTTGAGCTAAGCCGCCCATGTGGTTGTCCTTTAGCCTCCAACCGAGTCCAAGGCGGTGCACTTGAGGAGGGATCGGATCCTAAGCGGTTGGTTCCATTCCAACACCCAACCGCCTCCCCTTGCCTATATAAGGAAGAGCTTGGCCTTTGAAAACACATCTCTAGAAACTTTTGATCTTTGGTCTTTGGATACTTGGTCACTTATCTCAATAGCTTGATCTTTGTCACTTGTACTCAAAAGCTTGTAAACACTTACACACATTTGGATATCAAAAGCTTCAACTTCTCTCTACTTGTTCTTAATTTACTTTTCCAAAACCTTTACTTGTTCTTGTCTTTCATTTCGAAAACCATTTATTTTCCTTTGTACTAGCTATGGGATTCCCTTCAATGGATACTTGTAGCTAAACTCTTCATTCGGTTGAAGGGGTTTTTTATATCATAAAACCGTTCTAGACCCTTTACTTAATGCTACTTTGTGTTCTAACTAGTTCTTTGTGCCATCAATTTGGGGTGAACACAACAAGGTTGAGTGGATGCTTGAAAAGGCAAAGCTCTTCCGAGTAGTGCATCCCCTCTATAAAACCACTTGGTTGATCAGAAATGTGAGATCAAGTGGATGCACATAGGCTAATACATCTTTCAATGGAGTATTAGTCTAGCTAGAACTAGTAATCTTTGTCTTGAAAAGGACTAGCCGGTGGTGTGAGTGCTTGAAATAGCCTTGCTATGGGTTAAGTCTTGAAAAGGAATAACCCACACCTTAGAACACTTTGTAAGATAATTAGAGGTCGATGATGAACGAAGCTATGATATAAGGCCCCTAGACCGAATCTTTCTCTTGATAAAAACACCAACTTTCCATTTACTTACAGTCTTACTTTCAACAACTTCAATTCAGTACCTTTACATTCAGCACCTTTACTTTCAAGTACTTAACTTTCAATTCAGTTCCTAACTTTACTTTCAGTACCTTTACATTCAGTAGCTAACTTTACTTTCAGTACCTAACTTTACATTCAGTACCTTTATTTTCAGTACCCTTATTTTCAGTACATTTACTTTCTGTATTCATTTTCCATTCAAAACCAAAAATCAAACCCAATTGTTTTACTTTATTTTCTGTTTTCAAAAGAACTACTCTATCCACTAATTCCTTTGGGTTCGACTCCTACTTCCCGCTCTACTAATCCAATAGTGAACCTACAGTAGTGGACTCTTATAAATATAAATTTTGCAGCGCCACGACGACGGCCTGTCAAATACGCTGCATGAATTAGTGCTGTGAGGGGGAGAAAAATTGCTATGTCAGACTCTGAGACTGGGCAAGTTGTTGAACCGTCTAGCAAGAGAAGTCTGGTACTGGATGAAGAGTCAGATGAATGCTTAGCAGAAAAGACTGCTGAGGTAGTCGATGAAGAGAAGGTGACAGAGAATGAAGCTGTTCCTATGGAAGTTGATGATGTGAAGGCAACAAGAGCCTGAAGATGTTGTCTCTGATGAGTCAGACCCATCTCGAGAAGACAGTAAACTTGAGGAAGTAAATAAGCAAATTGACGAGGTGTTCCAAGGTTTTCAAGAGAAAGGAGCAAGTGAAGGAGACCGACCTGAAAATCAGACGGAGATAGAACAAGTAGAAGAGCAAGTTGTTGTTGAAACTATCGTCCAGAAGAAGGAAAAGTAGTCAGCTGTCCAAGAAGTAATCATGACTGAAGCAGAACATGGTGCTGGTAATCACGCACAGAGAGCTGGTCAAAAGCCTGGAACATTAGCTGAAGTAAAAGAAAAACGGGACAGCAAGGAAGCCTACATCTCATAGAACCACGGTCAGCAAGGAAATAGGACAGCTGCTCTACCAGATTGGAAATAGGATGCTCATTGACATGGGAAGAATTATGTTCGACCAGATTGCAGAACACGCCATTCTACAAAGTCTGTGCACCACATAATCTTCCCATCACTTATCTATGAGCTGATCATCAACCAGCATCCAGATTTGAAGACTGACCAGGACAGACTGTCAAGATTTCCGTTGAAGTTGGTAGTTGATTACAAGCTGTTCAAGGGTCGACATAAGAATGATCTGAAGGACCCCGTGCTGAAGAGGAAGGATGCACCTAAGTCTTCCATAAGGAGAGCTGCTGGTGAGAAGTTGTCCCGAGCTGAACGCGGATAGCTACTGAAGGAGGTAGAGATCATATTGAAGGTCGAACAAGAGCAGAGGTCAAGAATCAATCAATTGGTGCACACTCTGCGATATCCCAGTGATGATAAAGAAGACGGAGAGATTTGAGGTCCTGATTGAAGAAAAGGCAGAACTCCTTGATGTTATCTCGTCGTTAAAGATGCAGATGGAGAAGGACTACCATGCAGCAGTACTGGACGAGCTGAATCAGTTCAAGAAATAAGTGAAGATGATAATCTCTGGATCAAAATACCTAGATACAATTTTGAAGTCCCAGAGAATGAGTGGAGGATGTAGAGGCATTGGCTACACTGATTGGAGCATTTAGGAAAGATTAAGTTTGTCAAAGCTGAACAGCCGGTGATCAGAGAGATGAACAGGTACCCTCTGGCCATCATGATGAATTCCAATGACGAATGGAGAAGAGACTCAAGAACCTGTTGGTACAGTCACAAGAAGGGGAACATCAAGCTATAGTGTCACGAGTTCATGGCTATGCGTCACAAGAAAGGGCACATCAAGCTATAGTGTCACGAGTTCATGGCTGTGCGCAGGAAGTTGCAGCAGAAAAATACTCCAAGGATGACACGAGAATGGAGAGTGAGAACGTGGGCCAAGAATCTCTGATGGAGGGAACCAGGTCATCAAAAACCTATCATTTGCTAACCCGTGGTTGAACAGCTGCTGAGACACCATGGTCCGACAGACTCACAAAATGTGTCACTGTCCCAGGCTATGTTCAGAGGGGAGTTGACAAGATTCCAGATGCCGAGGAGACCAAGTTGGTCTATTTGAACTCTCCTTGCCTATTTTGTGGCAAAAAGGGGGAGAGTGATCTCTGAAGTCTAGATGGTTTTGCCAAAAATGCCAAGGGGGAGATTGTTGTTCCTATGTGGCATGTGTTTTGGCAAAACGTCTTCAGAGTGTTCAAGTAGGTGTTCAAGGTAAGTTCAATCGTTGTCTTGAACTGAAGTACAGCGTACAGCAGACGCAGGAAGATTTGCGTATCCAGAAGATCAACGAGATTATCTGATTGGAATCAATCGATGAGTCGTCATTAAAGATCAGATATTCAAATGAATATCTTCTGCTTGGATTCGAGAATATTGGATGGCTTGGCACGGAAGTAATCTCCAAAGATTGGATATGGAAGAGATTGAATATCTATCAAATATTTTGGAGTATCTCCGAAATATTTGACAAGAATATTCTGATTGAAGTCGGCAAGTGAAGATTTCGAGACTCAGATATTCAAAAGAATATCTTCGCATCAGATTAAAGATCGGAGCGCCGACTTGCAGAGGAAGAAATCCCGTAATCTTCCCAAAGATTGGATTAAAGATATACATCGAATATTTAGGAATATTTACTAAATATTTAATTAGAATATCTGGAATAGATTTTGTCATCGCCCGTGCATATAAATAGAATGCTAGGACGTCCACATCTGCATCACTTCCTGAGAGAAAGAGAGCATTCGTGAGATTGGAGGAGGAGCGACGGCCGGCTGAGTATTCCACACCAGAATATCAACGGCGAAGAAATAGTCTGTTCAGGGTGCTATTCAGACTGTTCTTGAAGAACTACCAAGCGTACACACACAGTGATCAAGACACGTCTTTGAGAGAAGGCGACTGGGCTTCTGGGAGGTCCAAGATTAGGTCGAGAGGGAAGTCTCGTCCTACCCATAGGGGATCGAGGTGAGCTGCTGTGAACCGAGATTCCAAATCCGAGAGACGGAGTGTTAGAGGCTAGGCTATTACAAACAAGGCATTGTGTAAGTGTAAGTCCACGAATAGCTCTAAACTCGTAATAAGATTTGTGTCCCTTTTAGGGTGTGGGAAGCCCCCCAGAGTAGGCAAGGCCAAACTGGGTATCATATCGTGTGTGCTCTTATTTGTTCTTTTTACGGTACTGTCTGCTAAGGTGTTCCAGTCTCTGGTATAACACAACCTGGAACTGGTCTTGAACGGACAACAGAATTTCAGACACCCTAACCATATCCGTCGTATGGAGCTTCAATCCCATCAACTCAAAAAGTTGAAGCCTAGTTGATGATTCCAGTGAACTCAGGACTTGATAATTCAACTTCCTAACAATCCTTCGAAATTCGAAACTTCATATCCTACAAATGTTGCATTTCCCTACATGAGTTATCAATTCTTCATCAATCATGTTCAATCTACAATATCCTGATTTTGATTTCCATAGCCATGGCCGACCCCAACACAATGACCCATGTCACCCTCGTACTCCCACCAAATGGTTATTTCATTCCCAATCCACCGGTACCATACCCCCCACGCCACTAAGTGCTGCACAAAATCCCCCCTCTAAAGAGAAAAATCTATCAAAGACTTCTCAACCAAAGGGTAACACAAAAAGCCACACCATTTCTTGACCTCCAAAATTGAAAATGAGTGGCTGGAATAACAAGATCTTCAAGATGGTCATGAAGTCGGGTTTTGGCATCTATCCAAAGATGGTCTTTGAGTTCATGTCAACGTTCGAGCATGTCAACGGTGGAGACAGATGGAAGTTCAATCTTGGCGGTCGCCTCTGGAATTGACCAAAGTGTAGCATTCTCCATTACATGGGTTTTAGAGACACCCCAACAGCTGTCAACCCGCGCTATTGCAAGGCAACAAGGATAGACTTTTGGGAATATTGTGCAGAAACCAAAAGGGTTCAAACTGGGAAGACTTAGACACCATGATCGCCATCTTCGCGAGGCTCCCATCGACTTGTTCGGGATACTCTCCCAGAGGTTCACGGCATACACTATCAATAGCTCACCATTGAACGGTGCTATGAGAGCCAGTGCCCTGATCACCAAGTTATCCCTAGGCCTGACTTCACCTTTGGCTATCCTGAGTGTGACGCACCAAAGAAGGCACTGGTGAGCTTCACGGTAAAGCTGAAGGATTGAGAGGTGTGGGCATTCTTGGAAGAAGAAGAAGTGAGGAGTGAAGATTGTTGTAATTACCTTTTGCGTAAAAGTTGTTGTTGGCACTCTCGATGTTTCAGCAGTTGAATGTGGATTTCAATTCGAGTTACCAATTTTGTTTTAATGAGTGGGTATGAGTTGAAACTCCCGGAACCTCCCCATGCTTTTAAGAACTTGTGTTATTTTTACTACTTTGACTGATATTAATCTGTTGAGAAACTTGTTTGCCTTATGATGTTATGCAACTTGTGCTGATTCTGACTAGATTATTCTCACTAATACACTAATAGTTCATTTCATTTAAGGAAAATTTAGAAGGGCATCTTGCGGTTGCAAGCAGATAGCATGGATTGACTGGAGCCACACGAGAGGGAACACTTCCATGAACGAGGGGAGTTGAGATAGGAGCTTAGGGACTAAGCATGATTTAAGTGTGGAGTGGTAGGCACAAAAGTTCACTGTTCATATGCCATGATTTTTAGATAGGAGCTTGCAATTGTGTGATTAACCCTTAACATTGGAGTAACTAAGTAGGACTCGTTATTTTATTCTCAACCTCGAGAAACCCCATTTTGGCTTTGTACCACTACTGAACTAGAGAACTCAGAGCTGCACTAGGTCCAATGATCACGCATTCCCTTAAATCAGTGTTCTAACTACCCTTTGTTTACACAGTTTCCTACGTTTTCTTATGCTGATATTGAGCACTCGTCGAAAAATAACTTCTTTGCATTAAATTCTGCCTTGCAGTCGTTCTTTGGTAACCCCTATTTTCCTCCTCTTTGTCCTATGCATAAGACATCACTCACACTCTCCTCATTTGCCATAAGATGTTGTCAAGTTTTGTGGATTCAAAAAGAGGGAAAAAATGAGTCCCATCAAAAAATGAGCCCCATCGTAAACAAACTTTTAATGGTCAAAGAGGGTGAAAAGCCTAGCCCCGACTAAGAACTTGGCTTTAAAAAGAAGTTCGTTCTCAAATTGATACTAGTGCCGAGGGTTAGGAAGAAAAGTTTCCCCTTGAAAGCAGTTGTAGGCCTAAGGACAAGTAAAATACACACTTAACACACGAGAACGTGCTTTTCCACCATTCTACTCATGTGTGTGTGAGTCGTGTGCATGGAAGTTAAGAGTTGGGTTTGGAGAACCCTGTCGACTGATCACTGCTTGGTTTAGCTGACTATTTAGATTTCCATTTTGTTCCAAACTCTTCTTCTCTTATGGCTTATGATGAGCATGATTTGGGACTTGGGAATGAGTTAAGTATATCTCGTGGGCTAGCCCTGTTGCTAGCACAGGTGTGCAGCTAGCACATCCATGGTAGCCTGAAAACCTTGCACAACCATCGTAATACAAGAAAGAATATGCACTTGGGTTAGACTCTAGATAGTTTTAGCACTGACCTTGATGGAATGTAGTGATTCATGTGGCCTGAAATAGCACGAAGTGATCTTACTCAGGGTGGTCAAAGCTCTAAACGTGAGGTAATCATGCTGTGTTTGAATGATCGTAGCCTAACTGGCATACACACTAGATTTCATTCACCTGGGTTGATCACAAGAGGGATTTGGGAGTATTCCCTATCGTGAAAACACTCACGAGACTACAACTCGTCCACTAGGGCAGCCTAGGGGTTTAAAGGCTTAGTGCATATGTGACGCGCATCGTCTGACGTGTCAAACTCAATATTTATTTCTCCTATGAACTACTAGTCAGTGGCAAGCATGGTCAAACCCTAGAGAGCTGGTTTGTTGAAGTTGAATTTGTAGACAAACAAAGAAGAGGGGTGTTTAGTAATTACGAGTGCAAAAGAGAGAAACGCGAGTAAAGATTTCAATCAAAGGAGGCATTCAGCTTAGGGTTTCTATTGTGACGTGTTTATCATTGACTGCTAATAATCAAATCTCATGTTTCTAAATGTGGTTATTCCGTAAAAGGTAATAATCAAAAGTATCTCGGTAAAGGTGTTAAACTTCTAGTTCTCATAAACACAATAATCTGGAAAAGGTATTATCACACTCGTTCTACTACGGCTCGAATAGATGCACATGAATATGAGTTGCTAGTCTAGACTCGCTTTGCTATACATAACTCAATCGTTCTGGCACGTGATTCATTCGAGCTTTAAGACTTTGAGTTTTTCTTTCTTCTTTTGTTGGACAGATTTTGATGTAGTGAACTTCCTTTGGCCTTTGGCTCTTGTGTATGAATGATGTACTTCAATATTTTTTTATAAGACTTCATGACTTGGCTGATTTTGCTCCTTTATTGTGAATAGCTTGTCCTTTTCTTCTGAAGGAGGTCCAATCATCGCCCGCAAGCATATGGAAACACCTCCCCGCTCTTTCTCATCCTTGCTCTTTTTTACGCAAGTCAAGAAGGGGGCCCTCCACCTTTTCCCGGTTACTTTAGACTAGAGATAGGACGGTCCGTTTTCCTGTCCCGCCTACTTACATAAATGCTGCAGTGGCGGATCAAACTCTAAACTATAAATCTTGAAGTGCTAGCCTCCACTAAATCCATATAACCACATAGTTAGAAATCCGATCCCTTGAATGCTTCGTCAAGTCTCGCTAGGACATTTCTATCAACTCCACATCCCTGTTTATCTCAACTCAAAAGACACGTAGTGGGTTAAATTCACATGTAAAATGCAAAAATTCAGAATTCACGAGAGAAACACATTATAATCAACATTATCTATTTCACATCATCGACATTCAATACTGCATATTCAAGAAATAGAAGAAAATTTTCATACTTTTAAAAAAAAATTTTAATGAAACGAGCAGACGCAGTACAATATGCAAGAAAAATAAATGTGCACACAATTGACTGACTGACTATCCTACCACACACTTTTGAACCAAGTCGTGTCCTCACGACACGACTTGACTATCCTACCCCACACTTTTGAACCAAGCCGTGTCCTCACGACACGACTTAAATTCAAGAAACAGACAAAAATGTAGACAAACATGCGTAGGGAAAAAACAAATAGAGAATAAACGTGAATAAGCACTCCCCTCGTTTCATCATGTGATGGTGAATTCTGGTCAAACGAGTCAGTCAACGGAGGTCAACTTTGGTCAAGCGAGAGAGTCGCGCCGGGACAAGGGATTAGCCCGCGCCCAAAAAAGAGCTTAGCCATTTAAAATAGCTTGTGGGTGCGGCGTCTAATATGTGTGATGGGTGCAATACTTACAGACTAGCACCTGTTCCCTGCATGAAAAACGTTATTGTTTTACCCGATTCAAGACTCAAACGAACATAAAATGACATAAAAATGAATAAAAACACAACTTTGTCGGGCTTTCTCCCAGCGAGCGCCTTTGTTTTGCGTTGTTGGCTTGACGATACCTCATTTGGGATGACAGGTTGGGATCCCATGAGGTCAAATTTTTCCTCAGCAATTCGTTCCGTCTGCTCACAGCCATCGTAGAGTGGTGCCCTCATGTTTTTTCTCCCCCGATCAAGCGGGTTAGCCTTCACATGCTCTTGAGTTTGCGAGGACACTTCGCTCATAGCTACTTCTTTCGTTGCACAACTAGTTTCGTAGTTAGGTAAGGTTTCAGGGCACTAAGATATAGTGTGTGTGCACGATGTCTGATGGCTTCTTCATGCGTGGACGATCAGCTTCCTCATAAATATTAAAAGTGGATGTTTTTCCAGCAAACGCAAGTGACAACAAGCTTGTTTCCATGTCAATCTTGGTCTTAGTGGTAAAGAGGAATGGATATCCCAAAATAAGTGATGGAGGATTGTCGTCTCTATCATCTCCCATTTGCAAAACATAAAAGTCTGTATGAACAACAAGATCTCGTACATGTAGGTTTAGATCCTCAAGCAAGCCAACAAGACGAATACATGATTTATCTCCTAACTCTACCAACAGCTTAGGAGGTTTCAACAGACCTAGACTCAGTAAAAAGTATAGAGAATATGGCATAGCGCTAATGCCAGCACCCAAGTCAATTAAACAATGATGTATAAGGGTCTCACCAACACCATAGGTGATTGTGAAGGCACCTGGGTCCTTACACTTTTCAGGCGGTGCCTCTTTACTCATAGAAAGTGGGTGCTCTATAGTTTGCTTTTCTAGCTAATGCCTAACCTCCAACTCGTCTTTTAGCTCATGTTTGTTGATCACATGCTCTTCAGGAACTTTTGCATGCATAGAGAACGAAAGTTGGGTCTCAGAATTTGAAAATAAATTTTGCACTGCTGAGAGTGTCACGTCCACAAAGCACTTCAAGTTCTCGCGCCCAGCTGTAATGTTTTCTTTGGGCGCGACATTAATCTTCTCATTGAGAGCGATCACTGCATTCACCACATCGCTAGATATATTTAGCGTCGCGTCCAGTTCAGATTTTAGGTTGGCGCGCCCAAAGTTAATGTTGTCCTTGGGCGCGAGACTATTGGACTCCGACTCGTTTTCTTCATTGTTTCACTTCGGTTCGTCTACCACTACCAGTATATTGGTGTTTACTCTCGGGTTAGGCACTGTCTATGATGGTCGCTTTCCTGAATCACCCTTTAGCTCAAAAACTATGCTGGCTATTTGGGACATATGTTTAGACAGCTCTGCAATGGCTCCATCAGTCCTCGCCGAATTTTGCAGCATCGTGGTGGCTAATTGTAGGGTGCTAGCTGCCAGCTCCTTCACCACATCTTCCAGAGACTTGCTGGACTACTGATTGCTAGGGCCTGATTGATTGTAGCTTTGCCCTCGCTGCTGATACTGATTCTTATTGTTGTCGCTGCCCTAATATTGACTGTACGGTGGGTGAGTACTGCTGCTGCTGTTGCTGAGGTTGCTGGGGTGCATGGTTATGGTAGTTTTGGAATCCACCCACAGTGTTGACATCAACCTGTGTTTCCTCCTGTAAGCTAGGGCAGGCATCTGTCTTATGATTAGTCGCACCATAAAACTCACAAGGCTTCATGATGCAGATAGATTAGCGATAACTAAGGTTGTGGCGAAATAGTAGGATTTGAGTTGCCGATGTCTGATTTCAGTCCATAATTCCTTATTAAGAACAGAACGGCGTGACAGTCTGAAATCACCAGCTTTGCTCATGATGCAGGGGCTTTTTCGGGCATCCGGAGTCGTTTTTTATTTTATTTAGAATTTCTAATATTTTTAGCTATTTTCGATTTTTAGTAATTTTTGTATTAGGGTTTCATTTTTTTTCCTATTTAAGCAAACTCATGTAATCTTCATTAGCAGCTTTTGAATAATAAAAAATAATAGAACTAGGGTTTTCCCTAATCCCGGCTTTCTTTGCGTTTCCTCTGCATTATATTGGTATCAGACTATGGTGGTCCTACGCGCTGGCTAGAGGTAGACCAAGACGTGGTGCTGCTGCTGTGGAGCGTGATATCGAGGATTTCAGAGATCGTGAGATTGCTGACCTGCGCCGGTAGGTTGAGTATCTAACTCGCTGTTTGGGAGAACTTGAGGCCCATCGTGCCGATGCCGAGGTCGTGGCTGCGGATAACCCGTTCGCGGGTGAGCCAAACAATCAGCGTGACCGACAGTGGGAGCTTGGGCTCAAGGTTGATATTCTTGACTTTGATGGAGGCCTCAAGGCCGAGGAGTTTATTGATTGGCTTTCTCAGGTGGAGGAGGTCCTTGATTTTAAGGACGTCCTTGATGATCGCTGCATGTCGTTGGTGACTTTTCACTTGCATGGTAGGGCACAGGCGTGGTGGCAACAGGTGAAGAAGAGTCGTGTTCGTGAGGGTAAGGCTAAGATCACGAAGTGGCAAAAGTTTGTGAAACATATTCGCCTGGCCTTTTTACCTTACAACTTTGAGCGTGAGCTATATCAACGGTTTTAGAATCTGCGTCAGGGTGTTCGCACGGTTGATAAATACACCAATTGCTGGCCCACACGGACGTGCATGAGTCACCACTTCAGTTGGTTTCCCATTACATTGGTGGGTTGACACTTCAGTTGCAGGATGTCCTGAACATGTTTGATCCCGCCACAGTGTCTGAAGCACACCAGTGTGGCTTGAGGCTGAGAAGTAGTTGGCGAGACGAGGGCCAGGTGGTTTTCGTCAGTCACCAGGTGCAGGTGCCACACCCATGGCTCCTTCCATCAGTGGTCCCACGACCCCGGTGGGGCGACCTGCTGCCAACCCTGCCCAGACTCGGTCCGGAGGTGGTATTCATTGTTTTGGCTGTGGAGAGATAGGGCATCGTCAAGCGTAGTGCCCTAAAGTTTCGAGTTCCCGTGGACTATTTACGCATGATGCTCCCGAGGATGTACCTGTTCCGTAGGGGGGTCCTGTTTTTGACGTGTATGGTGATGACATGGTTGAGGAGGAGGTTGTTTCCGGTGACATGGGTCTTGTGTTGATGTTACGGCGCACGTTCCTGACCCCACGTGCCCCTGACCATTCCGAATGGCTGCGTACCAATGTATTCCAATCTTCTTGTATGATTGGTGGAAAGGTTTGTACCTTCATCATTGATGCTGGTAGTTGCGAGAATGTGATCTCTGAGGTGGCGGTGTCGAAGCTTGCCCTTACCGGTGAATCCCATCCTAAGCCATACAAGCTGGCTTGGGTTAGTAAGGGTACTGATATTACCGTTACTAAATGTGTATTAGTGTCCTTCTCAATAGGAGTGTCGTACATCGACGAGATTTATTGTGATGTGGTTCCCATGGATGCTTGTCATCTACTATTGGGCCGCCCTTGGCAGTTTGATCGCTATGTTGTACATGATGGTAGAACTAACACCTACTCATTTCTTTTTCGGGGTAAAAAGATTGTGCTAGTCCCATCTAAGTCGCGGGTTGCTTCTTCTATTGGCAGCCCGCCTTCGACTAATCTTTTATCTCGAGTCCCGTTGTAGGCTGCGATGCAGGAATCTGGGGTGGTGTTTCCTGAGTCCTTACCGGCTGAGCCTCCTCCACTTTGCGATATCCAGCACCAGATAGACCTAGTGCCTGGCGCTGCCCTGCCTAATCGTCCACATTATCGTATGAGTCCCAAGGAACATGAGGAGCTGCGGCGCCAGGTTGGGGAGATGGGTTCGGATTCGAGGATGAATCTTCTCTACCTAGGAGGGGATGATGTAGACAGATTAGCGATAACAAAGGTTGTGGGGAAATAGCAAGATTTGAGTTGTCGATGTCTGATTTCAGTCCATAATACCTTATTCAGAGCAGAACGGCGTGACAGTCAGAACTAGGGTTTTCCCTAATCCCGGCTTTCTCTGCGTTTGCTCTGCAGGGGCTTTTTCAGGCATCCGGAGTCGTTTCCTATTTTATTTTGAATTTTTAATGTTTTTAGCTATTTTTGATTTTTATTAATTTTTGTATTAGGGTTTCATTTTATTTTCCAACTTAAGCAAACTCATGTAATCTTCATTAGCTGCTTTTGAATAATAAAAAAACAGAAATAGGGTTTTCCCTAATCCCAGCTTTCTCTGCGTTTGCTCTGCATTACTTCACCTGGACCATCTGATTCATCATGAATTTCTGCATCATCTCCTTTAGCTCCTTCATCTCATCGGATGCTGGGATCTCTACCTTTGCAACGTTTCTAGTTTGGCTAAATTTCTCATGGCGGCTGACCTCCTGTATCTACCTAGAATTCTCGACCACTTTAGCTATCAAATTTCGCACTCCAGATGAGGACAGATTCATGATGGTCCTCCAGCTAAGGGATCTAGCATCATCCTGACGAGAGGCCTTAGACCATCAAGCAAGTACTCAATTACTTGTTTTTCTGGCACTCCCAAGTTGGTTAAATTTTTCTATGTAGTCGTACATCGACTTGTTCAGTTCCTACCTAATATCATGTAGCTGCCTACAAACGTGTGCCGCCTTGGCAGCTAGATAGTACTTTGCCAGGAATTTCTTCTGCATCTGGTCCTATGTCTTGATGCTACCTGGAGGAAGAGATAAAAACCAAGTCTGAGCCATGTCAATCTAAGAGAAGTGAAAAGCTTTCAATTTCAAGTTCTCCACTGAAACTCTGTTTCGTCTAAAAGTCTGGAAGATGCCATGAAGGCTCTGCAGATGCATGGTGGCTGACTGTCCGTGTCGCCCTAAGAACTTGAAAAGATGGTGTACTACTGGGGTCTTAATCTCTATCTCAGCAAATTATGGCTCCTCAAAGATGCACCATGGCTGATTTTGAAAGGTAGAAGCAAACAGCTCCCTCATCGACGACTCGCATGGCTCCATCTGATCATCACAACCTTCGCCATTCTCGTTGTTGTTGTCGCCAATCTCACTACATGCACGAGACATCACACGAGTAGCAACCACATGAAAAACTAAAAGAAAAACAAAATAAAAATGAACCCGAAAAGAAAAAAGAAACTGCTTCACCGAAGCGCTGCTCACCGGCAACCGCGCCAACATTTGACGCGCGTTATCTGACGCGTCAACTTTAATATTTATAATCTCCTGCTTAAAAGCTAGTGTAGCGGCAAATATGTGGGATTTTAGCTGGTTTGTTGAAGTTATATATGTAGCCAAATAATAAAAAGTGGGATTTTAGCAATTACGAGTGCAAAAGCGAGAACATGACTAAAGATTCCAATTAGAGAAGATATTCAGCTTAGGGTTTTGATGAGTCGAGTTTTGAACTCATTAATAGTTATTTTTCACAATAGCTTTGGTTTGTTTTCGACGATATTTTGATGTCATTTGACCTCTATCTCTATGTTTCAGGTAGAAAATGAGTCTCCCTCAAGGTCAAAGCCTAAATACGAAAACTCGGGGAAAAACCGAAGATTTTGAGCAAAAGTGGGCAGAAAAAGGATCCTAGCCGATCGATTCAAAATCTCTCCTGAACTAGTTGGTTGGCTGGATGAAGGAGCAGAAATAAGAGCAATAGGCCACATCCAGTCAGTCGGTTGGACTCACCAGCCGACCGGCTGGAATAAATTTTCAGAAGGCTCAACAACCGCCAACCATCGAGTCAATCAGCTGGAATAAGATATCAGGAGGCTTTCAATTACTCAACATCGAGTCGGTCGACTGGCCAGTTGACGGAGCCCACTGCACTGTCGTTAAAGTGCAATGTTCTCTGTACAAATAAATTTATATTTTCCGCTACTCGCGACTTCACTACTGGGTAGTAAGTGGTAAGTAGGGGTCGAACCCAAGGGAATTAGGGGGATACGTTGTTCTTTAAGGGATTTGTACGGCGAGGGAGCGTTGACAGAACCGCTCTTCGTCAAAGCGATTGTGCAAATAAATTTATAATAGTCCGCTACTCGCAACTATACTACTGGGTAGTACTTGGTAAGTAGGGGTCGAACCCAAGGGAACCAGGGGAATAATTGTTCTTCGGGGGGATTACGCAGCGTGGGAGCGTGTTTAAGGTCGGTTGGTTGGTTTTAAAGCTACTAGCTATTTTGATTGATTGATTGGTTGGTTGGTTGATTTTAATACTGGAAAGTAAATTACAGTTTATAATTAAAGAGAAATGTTCGGTTTCAGGGGACTTGTATTATATCCTGTTTATCATTGACTCTCCTAAGTATTCAAACGGTGTATCAAGGCCATTCCAAGCACTCGATTTGCGTACACTGTCTAGCCTATTCCAAGGACGTAGAACACTTATTCTATTTATACTAATACTCCATTCCCGGTTATATTAGCCTATGTGCATCCATTTGATCAATCATTCCCGATCAACCAAATGGTGTTTAAGATGAGTCAAACTTCTCAGATAAGCTTTGCCATTCCAAGCATCCACTTATCCGTACAAGTTTATGAACCCCGCTGTAGAGTTTTGCCATTCCAAGCATCCACTCTACCTTGGACGTTCTGACTTAATATATAACACATAGAATAAGTTTTGAATACTTAGACTAGACACTAAGTTAATAGTCTAAAACATTTTATAATACAAGAGCGCCCCTTAGACCGAACTACAAGTTTAGCTACTATTCATCGCGCTAAACATTATAACTAAGGAAATAAAACAGTTAAATAAATACTAAGAATTACTTACAACCGTTGAAGCGCCAAGGGAGCTATCCTTTATTTCCAAAGCCAAGATTACAACGTTACAAATATTACAACTTCTAGAGAGAGAAGTGAATTTGAGATTGAGGTGTGTTTTTTGAGGAGGAGGAGCTCCTCCTTTTATAGCCCAAAGGGGAGGAGATGGGTGGTGGAGATGGGTGGCAAGTGTTGCATTTTGATTGGAGGAGAAATCAAGGGAGGAGATGGCAACATGTGGAGGAAGGGGAGGAGGCCGGCGGCTTTTGGTGGAGGAGGTGGCGCCGCCGGTTGCCGGTCACCCAAGGGGGAGGAGCTCCTCCCTTGCCCACCTCCTTGAATGGTGGCCGGTCATCTTGCCCAAATGTGAGTTTTGTACAGTTTTGTGCAGTCTTTTCACAAAACTGTCAATGTGTTTCTTCCCCGGTCTGTCTTGACTCCACTCCTGATTCTTCTGATTAATTTGTTATGGTCAATTCAACGTCAGGATCCTTGATATTTCTTCAGTCGGTATATGATCTTGACCTTGGATTGACTCTTGTTATCTTTTCAGCATAAAATCCTCTCCTTAGCGTGTTTTCACTTCAGTCTCTAAAATGCCCTGTGAAAATATATCGGGACTAACACGTAGACGTTAGATAGACAAACAGTCTAATTTGGTGGGTTTAACTGCATTTATGTTTCATACAATTATGGTCCATCAGATTACCCCACACTTTTAGTTGTTCGTCCCGAACAATGCTATTAAAGGGCGTAAGTTCTAAGTTTGGCTTTGGAATATGAAAATTAGACTATGGGACTCGATCTATCCTAATTCATGCATTGCTTACTTATTACCAAATTAAACTGCGTAAATAAATAGAAGAAACTTAATACTTGTACCTCTGTGCTGAGATGCAAATTATATTGGATGTCTCGGGAGATAGCCCCTTTTTAGGCTCCTGGACTGCAATCTTGGGATCGTCTCTTACTATATGGTTTTCTTGTAGCTTTCTCTAGCACATGATTCGATTCGGGTTTCAGTGAGTTGAGCCTTTTTGATTTTCTTCTTTGGCGAGGGACTGCTTTTTTGTTGTAGTGAATCGGCCTTTGGCCTTTGATTTGACTTTTTGAGTGCTTCACTTTTGCTCGGTTAAAACCTTCACAATTTTGGGCCTTTGGCCTCTTGATTTGCTTCATTGAGCTTTTTGCCTTTTTGTGACTGCTAGTCCATTTTCTCAAGCCTTTTTTGGGAGGTCCAATCATCGCCCGCAAGCCTATGGAAATACCTCCCCGCTCCTCTTGTCTTTGTCGTTTTGCGCGGGTCAAGATGAGGGTCGCTCATCTATTTTCTCGGCTATTTTGACTAGAGAGAGGACGGTCTGATTCCCGTCCTCGCCTTTGCATAGATGCTTTTTGGCGGAGTTGACTTCAATTATTCACTGAAAACCCGAAGTGCAGCCTCCACTGACTTCGAAAACCATATAGTTTGATCTGATCCTTTGATTGCTTGCCAAGCCTCTCTAGGGCAGTTTATATCAACTCCACATCCCTAGTTATCTTAGCACAAAGGACAATTGAAAAGTTACATTCTAAGTTTTTAAACAGTTGAATTTTCACAAGGTTAATGCATGAATTACGATTTATCTTTTTCACATTCTTAAGTTCATATTTTCAAAAAGATACTATTACTAAAAAAGAAAAAACAGCTGCATGTTATTTATGTACACAGGTGGTTCTCACCCCCCACTTTTGAACGAAGGCGTGCCTTAGTTCAAAAGTCATGCAAGCTTAAAACTAAATACTGAATTTAAAAGACAGAAATTAAAGTGCGGAAAAGTAAGATAGTGTCGGGTTACCTCCCGACCAGTGCACTTGTTTAACGTCGTTGGCTCGACGATACCTCGTTTGTGGTTTACTGGTTTGGGTCCCATGGGTGGCTGAGGTCGAACTTTGCCACCGTTCCAGTGTTGCTTCTTCCTGACTTCTTGCCGGATGTTGTGTTCTGGTCAGGACTCCTTTGTTTCGGGATTTTTTCCTTCCAATACCCCGGAGGGGGTGATGGACCTTTCACTACCAGCCTTTCGAAGTTTTGTATTTGGGACTGCCTAGTCCAGTTGCGGCATAGCAATGCTCCATCGAGGGGTCATTCTGCAGAGGTGCTTTTCCCATTCTCCTTTGAGCTTCTTCTTGGATCGCATAGTTCGCGTCGACTTGCTCATTAATTAAGGGGAAAAGTCGGGAAGGCCTCATGAGACTTGGTTCTGCCTCGTTATGTTGGTTCATGAAGAACTGATCGAAGATAGTTTCAGCTGCCTGGGTAATGATAGTCGGGTATGGCTTGGGCAGTTCGTCAGTGGTGTTCTGGACTCCTACTTTGTTGCTTCCGGTGCTTTCCATGTCTGATTCCTCAGACGGTTCAGGAGTCTCTTCTGACGGTTCGGTGGTTTCTTCTTCATCAGCCTCAGGATCAGCTTCTTCTGTCTGCATTTCCTCATCAGTTTGGGGTATTCGTCTTGTGGTAGCGGCCAGTCCGGTTATAAGGCATCACATGTCTGCAACGGTGAAGTTTGTTGCAGACCTTCTCATAGCTTCGTTAACTCTTCCCAGCTCTTCGGACCTCATCCCACGAAGAAATTTTTGGAGAAGAATTTTCTTCGTAAATCCATGGTGCGGGCAGCTTGAGACGATGGCATCGTAGTTCATGTAGTATTCGTCCAAAGTCTCATCCCGGGATTGTTGAAGGTTCAGGATCTTCTCGCGGGTTTCTTGGCGTAAAGATGGTGGGGAGAATTCTTTCAGGAACGGAACGCAGAGGTCTACGAAACGTTCTGCACTGCAAGCGGTGGATGTGTAGTACCATATCGTGGCGAAGTCGGTTAGAGAGAATTTGAAGCATTTCAGTTTAAACTCTTCTAACACTTCATTTTCAGGTTTGATGTTGTGGCAGACTTGGTGGAAGTTTCGACAGTGCTGTACAGGGTCTTCTCCCTCCGTTCCTCCGAACAGGGGCAGAAATCACGTTGTCCATGCATGCGTAATGGGTGCTGTCATAGAGAAAAGAAAGAAAAAGAAAAGGGAGGGAAAGAACAACTATTCGACGACTGATTCCCCAGCAACGGCGCAAATTTGACAGAACCGCTCGTCGTCATAGCGATTGTGTAAATAAATTTATAATAGTCCGTTACTCGCAACTATACTACTGGGTAGTACTTGGTAAGTAGGGGTCGAACCCAAGGGAACCAGGGGAATAATTGTTCTTCGGGGGGATTACGCAGCGTGGGAGCGTGTTTAAGGTCGGTTGGTTGGTTTTAAAGCTACCAGCTATTTTGATTGATTGATTGGTTGGTTGGTTGATTTTAATACTGGAAAGTAAATTACAGTTTATAATTAAAGAGAAATGTTCGGTTTCAGGGGACTTGTATTATATCCTGTTTATCATTGACCTTTAGTGACTCTCCTAAGTATTCAAACGGTGTATCAAGGCCATTCCAAGCACTCGATTTGCGTACACTGTCTAGCCTATTCCAAGGACGTAGAACACTTATTCTATTTAGACTAATACTCCATTCCCGGTTATATTAGCCTATGTGCATCCATTTGATCAATCATTCCCGATCAACCAAATGGTGTTTAAGATGAGTCAAACTTCTCAGATAAGCTTTGCCATTCCAAGCGTCCACTTATCCGTACAAGTTTACGAACCCCGCTGTAGAGTTTTGCCATTCCAAGCATCCACTCTACCTTGGACGTTCTGACTTAATATATGGCACATAGAATAAGTTTTGAATACTTAGACTAGACACTAAGTTAATAGTCTAAAACATTTTATAATACAAGAGCGCCCCTTATACCGAACTACAAGTTTAGCTACTATTCATCGCGCTAAACATTATAACTAAGGAAATAAAACAGTTGAATAAATACTAAGAATTACTTACAACCGTTAAAGCGCCAAGGGAGCTATCCTTTATTTCCAAAGCCAAGATTACAACGTTACAAATATTACAACTTCTAGAGAGAGAAGTGAATTTGAGATTGAGGTGTGTTTTTGGAGGAGGAGGAGCTCCTCCTTTTATAGCCCAAAGGGGAGGAGATGGGTGGTGGAGATGGGTGGCAAGTGTTGCATTTTGATTGGAGGAGAAATCAAGGGAGGAGATGGCAACATGTGGAGGAAGGGGAGGAGGCCGGCGGCTTTTGGTGGAGGAGGTGGCGCCGCCGGTTGCCGGTCACCCAAGGGGGAGGAGCTCCTCCCTTGCCCACCTCCTTGAATGGTGGCCGGTCATCTTGCCCAAATGTGAGTTTTGTATAGTTTTGTGCAGTCTTTTCACAAAACTGTCAATGTGTTTCTTCCCCGGTCTGTCTTGACTCCACTCCTGATTCTTCTGATTAATTTGTTATGGTCAATTCAACGTCAGGATCCTTGATATTTCTTCAGTCGGTATATGATCTTGACCTTGGATTGACTCTTGTTATCTTTTCAGCATAAAATCCTCTCCTTAGCGTGTTTTCACTTCAGTCTCTAAAATGCCCTGTGAAAATATATCGGGACTAACACGTAGACGTTAGATAGACAAACAGTCTAATTTGGTGGGTTTGACTGCATTTATGTTTCATACAATTATGGTCCATCAAGCGTGTTTTAAGGTTGATTGATATTTTAGCGGTTATGACTAAGTGACTTTTTTGGTTGTTTTTTGGTTTTGAGTGCGGAAAAGTAAATTACAGAAAATAAATACTGAAAAGTAAAAAGAAAGACTTACAGTGGGTGATGCGTGATTTGCGAGTCCTCCGGAAGATGAGCGGTTGATGATTGTAGTTATACTAATATTAAAAGTAAATACAGGGGGTTTTGTAATTCAAGGAAAACATTCGGTTTCAGGGGCCTTGTATCATAGTTGTTTATCATTGACCGCTAATGATCATACTAAGTGTTCAAAGATGAATCGAGGCCATTTCTAAGCGCAAGACTTGCAACATCGTTTAAAACACTTGTTCTACTTAAGACTAATTCCTCCTTTCGAAGTATCTTAGCCTTATGTGCATCCATTTGATCTTCTGTTACAATTTCCCAAAATGGTTTTTTAGATAAGTCGAACTCCTCAGATAGCTTTGCTTGTTACAGCTTCCACTACCTGAGTATGTTCACGAATTCCCACGGAAGAGCTTTGCTTGTTACAGCTTCCACTCAACCTTGGAAATTCTGACTATATATGGCACATAGAACAAGTTTTGAACACAAAGATGCACTAGGTGCAGGGTCTAAAACATTTTACAATACAAGTACACCCCTTTAACCGAATAAAGAGTTTAGCTACGAATATCCATAGAGGTGGATACCATAGCTAAATACTCGGAGGTTTTTGAAAACAGTAAGAGGAGAGGGGGTGGAATACTCAAGAACCAACAGGAGTATTCCTAATTCCTACTGAATACTCAAGAACCAACAGGAGTATTATAATTTCAAACCGTTATAATACTCAAGAACCAACAGGAGTATTATTTCAAAAACCAAACTTACAAAGTAACCAAACTTAGAGAGATAAGTGTTTTGTGGATTGATGGATGATATGGATTATGATACAAATGAGGAGGAGGGAGCCTCTCTTTATAGCCAAAGGAGAGGAGAATGGAGGGAGGAGATGGCTTCCATGTGGTTTTGATCCAAGGGAGGAGGAGGAGGTGATGAAGATGTGGTGGAGGAGCCACCACATGTCACATTCCCATGGTGGCTTGAAAGCCGCCGGTTGCAAGTGAGAAAGGGAGGAGGGGAGGTGACTTTTGTTACCTCCTCCCATAGCCACCGGTCATCCAAGGGGGAGAAGGGGAGGAAGCCACCCATGAGTCACCACTTCTCCAAAAACCGCCGGTCACCTTGGCAAATGGATGAGTTTTGTGAGTTTTGTGCAGTCTTTTCACAAAACTATCAGTCCAATTTCGCTCCCGTCTGACTTTGGTTGTTCCTTGGTTGGATTTGAATTGAGTAATTCAATGTCAGGATCTTGAGATTTCTTCATTCAGCGTCTGATCTTGACCTTGGAATGACTCGTAACATCTTTTCAGTGTAAAATCCTCTCCTTAGCGTGTTTTCTCTCTAAGCGCCAAAATACCCTGTAGAAATGTATCGGGACTAACAAGCAGAAGTTAGATAGACAAACAGTCTAATTTGGTGGGTTTTACTATGTTTTTTATTCGTATAATTATGGTCCATCAGATTACCCCACACTTTTAGTTGTTCGTCCCGAACAATGCTATTAAAGGGCGGCACACTAAGTAAGTTTGTTGAAATATGAAAATTAGACTGTAGTACTAGATTTATCCTAATTCATGCATTACTTACTTATTACCAAATTGAACTGTGTAAATAAATAGAAGAAACTTGATACTTGTACCTCCGTGCTGAGATGCAAATTATTCTGGATGTTTCGGGAGATAGCCCTTTTTAGGCTCCTGGACTGCAACCTCGGGACCGTCTCGCACTATATGGTTTCCTTGTAGCTTTCTCTAGCACGTGATTCGGTTCGGGTTTCAATGGTTTGAGTACTTTGATTTTCTTTTGGCGAGGGACTGCTTTTGTAGTGAATCGGCCTTTGGCCTTTGATTTGACTCTTCGAGTACTTCACTTTTTGTTCGGTTAAAACCTTCACAATTTTGGGCCTTTGGCCTCTTGATTTGCTTCTTTGAGCTTTTTGCGTCTTTGTGACTTGCTAGTCCATTTTCTCAAGCCTTTTTGGGAGGTCCAATCATCGCCCGCAAGCCTATGGAAATACCTCCCCGCTCCTCTCATCCTTGTCGTTTCGCGCGGGTCAAGATGAGGGTCGCTCATCTATTTTCTCGGCTACTTTGACTAGAGAGAGGACGGTCTGATTCTCGTCCTCGCCTTTTTTTCTTTTTGCATAAACACTGCATGGCGGAGATGACTTCAATCTTCACTGACACCCGGAGTGCAGCCTCCACTGACTTCGAAAACCATATAGTTTGATTCGATCCTTTGATTGCTTGCCAAGCCTCTCTAGGGCATTTCTATCAACTCCACATCCCTAGTTTATCTCAGCACAAATGGACAAACGAGAAGTTACGTTCTAAGTTTTTAGACAGTTGAATTTTCACAAGGTAAATGCATGAATTTTAGATCTATCTTTTTCACATTCTTAAGTTCATATTTTCAAAAAGATAACACTAAAAAAGAAAAATATGTTATTTATTTATGTACACATGCGGATCTCACCCCACACTTTTGAACGAAGGCGTGCCTTTCGGCACAACTTAGTTCAAAAGCCATGCAAGCAGACAATTACGAGAAGGAAATGATATTAAGGAAAAGTAAGATCAGAACTCCCTTTCTGTGTCGAATGACATGGCATGAGGCTGGATAATCGAGGGAGTTCGGCTGGGGCCTTGAACTCTCAGCGCAGGCCCGGTAGTTCACGGAAGCTGCCTGGCTGATCCGATCGTGCTTCAAAAACCAATTCCTAAATAGTCAAATCATTCTATGCACCAAGTGGGTGAGAGCGACTTATTGATAAAAACTAAAAGACAGAAAATAAAAAAACAGAAAGTAAGATAGTGTCGGGTTACCTCCCGACCAGTGCACTTGTTTAACGTCATTGTCTCGACAGTACCTTATTCCTGGATCACTGGTTGGGGTCTCATGGGTGGCTCAGGTCGTAGTGTTTTGGGGCTAAGTTGACTTTGCCGTGGTAATGTTTGACTCGATGCCCGTTTACCGTGAATCTGCTTCCATTGTTCATGCTTTCCAACTCAAGCATTCCATGGTTGTATACTTTAGTCACAGTATCAGGACCGGTCCATCTTGATCTTAGTTTGCCAGGCATCAACTTCAACCGTGAGGAGAAGAGTAGCACTTGTTGTCCTTCCTCAAATGAGCGTCAAAGGATGAATTTGTCATGATATAATTTCGTCCGTGCCTTGTAGTCTGTTTGCTCTTCATAGGCCTCAAGCCGCAATTCTTCAAGTTCGCATAGCTTAAGCTTCCTATCTAGTCCTGCAGCTTTTAAATCTGGATTGCACTTCTTGAGCGCCCAATAGGCTTTATGTTCTAATTCTACCGGAAGATGGCATGCTTTTCCGTAAACAAGCCGAAAGGGGGAGGTTCCAATTGGCGTCTTGTATGCCGTTTGATAAGCCCAAAGAGCTTCGTCTAGCCTCTGACTCCAATCTTTCCTCCTCGGTTTCACCATCTTTTCTAGAATACCTTTGATTTCGCGGTTGGAGATCTCTGCTTGGCCATTGGTTTGGGGATGATATGCCGTGGATGTTTGGTGGTGGACATGGTAGCGCTTCAAGGTGGCAGCCATTATGCGGTTGCAGAAATGCGTTCCTTGGTCGCTGATTATGGCCTTGGGTACCCCGTACCTACAAAACAGGTCAGTGCGCAAAAATTCTATGACAGTCTTTGCATCGTCGCACCTTGTGGCCTTGGCTTCTACCCATTTTGACACATAATCTACAGCAACTAAAATATAAGTATACCCGCATGAAACTGGGAATGGTCCCATAAAATCAAGACCCCAAATGTCAAAAACATCGTTGACTAATATGGGTACTTGAGGCATTTCACTTCTAGCTGACACATTCCCTACTCTTTGACACTTATCACATTTTTTACACTTTTCACATGCATCTCTAAATATACTTGGCCAGAAAAAGCCGCTATCTAAGATTTTTCTAGCGGTTCTCCTAGGCCCGAAGTGTCCTCCACATGCAAACTCATGGCAAAAGCTAATAACAAAAGCTATTTCATTATCGGGGATGCATCTCCTAAGTATTTGATTTGCTCCTATTTTCCATAAATAGGTATCATTCCATAAGTAATATCTAGCGTCATGCCTAAGTTTCATGCATTGTGCTTTAGTAAAAGAGGGAGGAAATGTACCTCCTACAAGGTAGTTGACGATTGACGCGTACCATGGCACCTTGGTTGAGATTGCATAGAGATGTTCGTCTGGGAATGACTCAGTTATGTGTCCTTCTTCTTCCTTTCGGACAATCCTACTTAGGTGGTCGGCCACAGTATTTTCGATCCCTTTTTTGTCCCTTATTTCCACATCGAACTCTTGCAGTAGTAATATCCACCGAATGAGTCTTGGCTTGGCCTCCTTTTTCTTCATCAGGTAACGGATGGCAGCATGGTCAGAGTAAACTATTACTTTTGCTCCAAGCAAATAGGGTCTGAATTTTTCTAAAGCGAAAACTACTGCCAAGAGTTCCTTCTCGGTGGTGGAGTAGTTTTGTTGGGCAGGATCTAGGGTTCATGAGGCGTAGTAGATCACACCTGCCTTCTTATCAATCTTTTGGCCGAGAACTGCTCCCACAGCAAAGTCGCTTGCGTCGCACATGATTTCAAACGGTTTTTTCCAATCCGGAGTTTGGATGATGGGTGTGCTAGTGAGGGCCTTTTTGAGCTCATCAAAGGCTTCCTTGCATGCATTGGTGAATTCAAAAGGAACTTCTTTTTGGAGAAGAGTGGATAGAGGCAACGCTTTTTTGGACAAGTCCTTGATGAATCGCCAGTAGAATCCCGCATGCCCAAGGAAGGATTGGATGTCTCGGACAGTGGAGGAGTATGGTAGAGTCATGATCAGGTCTACTTTAGATTTATCCACCTCTATGCCTTCTCGTGAGACAACGTGCCCTAAGACTACTCCATGAGTTACCATGAAGTGGCATTTTTCGTAATTGAGCACGAGGTTCATTGAGACACATCGTGCCAGAACCGTGTTCAGGTTATCTAGGCAAGCGTCGAATGTATTGCCATAGATGGTGAAGTCGTCCATGAAGACTTCAATGAATTCCCCGATCATGTCTGAAAAGATGCTGGTTACTCCCCTTTGGAAAGTCCCCGGGGCATTGCATAGGCCGAACGACATTCTTCTGAAGGCAAATGTACCGAATGGGCAGGTGAATGTAGTCTTCTCTTGGTCTTCAGGTGCTATGGGGATCTGGTTGTAGCCTGAGAAACCGTCCAAGAAGCAGAAATATGGCTTGCCTGCCAGTCGGTCTAGCATTTGATCGATGAATGGTAGGGGCAAATGGTCTTTTCTTGTGACGGCGTTTAATTTCCTGTAGTCGATGCACATTCTCCAGCCATTCTTGATTCTTGTTGTTACCATTTTTCCTTCGGTATCTTCCTCGACTGTAATCCCACTTTTCTTTGGGACCACGTGGACAGGACTCACCCATTGGCTATCTGATATGGGATAGATAACGTCCGCATCTAATAGCTTCTGTATTTCCTTTTGGACGATCTCCATCATGATAGGGTTGAGTCGTCGTTGAGGCTCTCTTGATGGCTTTGCTCCATCTTCAAGTAGAATACGGTGCATGCATACGGCCGGGCTGACTCCTCTTAAGTCGGCCAGCGTCCATCCAATAGCCAACTTGTATTGTCTCAGCACTTTTATCAAGCTACTTTCCTGGTCTGCTTACAAGCCACTCTTGATGATTACCGGGAGTGTGTTATTATCCTTAAGGAAAGCGTACTTCAGATGCTCGGGCAGGGGCTTTAATTCTATTTTGGGAGCTTGCATAACTGAGGATAAAAAAGTATTGGATTTGAATAATTTTACCTCGTTGACTTCATATCCTGGTGTGAGAGGCTCCGAGATTGTTAAGTGGGCCAACGTTTCTTGTAAGCATTCGATCAATTCATATGAGCTTTCGGCTCCATTGAGTATAACTTCTAAGTGATCTGCTCTTGGTTCTGATTGAACTTCTTGGATCAGGTCGTCCAAAGCATCGAGAGCGTGTACTTCCTCGAATTCCATACGATGCTTCATTGCTCGGAATATGTCAAAGCTGAATACTTCTCCTTCTACTTCCATTGAGAGCACTCCACTTCCACAGTCTATCTTCATTTTTGATGTTTTGAGAAATGGACGGCCGAGAAGGATGGGCGCATAATCAGTAGGTCCGCCATTCTCCATTTTTAAGACGTAGAAGTCTGCTGGAAATACTAATTTGCCTACTTGAACCAGGACGTCTTCTATTTTTCCCTCGGGTTGTTTGCATGACCGATCTGCTAGTTGAATAGTGAGACCGGTGGGTTTGAGTGGTCCAATCTTTAGACATGAGTAGATAGAGAAGGGAAGGACGTTGATTGATGATCCAAGGTCTAGCATGCAGTTCTCGATCCTGATGTTGCCAATTGTGCATGGAATGGTGTAAGTTCTTGGATCTCCACATTTGGGGGGCACTTTTCGTTGTATGACAGCCGACACGTTTTTACTCATCAGCTCTTGATCGTCTCTAGTACTCCTCCTCCGGTTGGTGCAAAGTTCTTTTAAAAACTTGGCATACCGAGGAATTTGCTTGATGGCTTTCAAAAGGGGGATGTTGATTTCGACTTTGCTGAACAACTCAAATACGTCCTCATCCATGACATGTTGTTTTTTCACGCGAGCAGGTGCTGGAAATGGGAGTGTTACGCTGATTTTAGGGGTTTCGGTTCTGGGTACTGGGCCAGGCCTGTGTTCCTTGGACGTATTATCCTCTTCTTCGGTTATATCCTGTTCTTCTTCAAATATGTCGTCGTCTTTATCGGTCGCATCATCCTCTAGGGTTTCGAGAGATTCGGGCCTTATTTGCTCTTCTCCGCGCAACCTTGGGTCTTTGTCCTCCTTTTTCTCCAAAGGTTTGCCGACAAGCGTTTTTCCACTCCTAAGAGTCAGGGCATTCACATCTTCCTGTATTTGAATGGTTCGTGAAAGGAGTCTGCTTGATTCATTAGCAAATGCGGACACTGAGGCAGCTAGTTGGGAGACGTGATTCTTCAAGTCCGGTAATTCTCCCTTTGTCTCGGCTTGGTTTTGATGCATAGTAGTGCTTAACAGTTGCACAGTACTTGACAATTATGTCATCATGTCCTCAAGAGACTTGTTTGGTCCTGGATGATGGCTCGGGCATGTGTCAGTTTTGTGGTCCGTAGAACCACAGAACTCGCAAGGTTTTACTTGAACTGTTTGCTTTTGTAAGAGCTGCATCACCATTTCCTTCATTTGTCTCATCTCTTCTGGCATGGAGTTTACTGATGCATCGGCTTGTGAGACGTTTTTTGTTTGGAAGAATTCATCTTGACGAGTAGTCTCCTCTCTAAATCGAGCATTTTCAGCAACGTTGGTGATGAGATTCCTTATGCCATTTAATGATAGATTCATCATGGATCCTCCAGCTGAGGCATCCAGGAACATCTTGTCTATCTTAGTTAGTCCATTAATTAGGTACTCGATGATGAGTTTCTCGGGTAATCCTAGAGTGCAGCAGCTTCTCTCCAGGTGGTTGAATTTCTCCAGATAATCGTAAATGGTTTCATTAGGTTCCTGCCTTATGTCCTGTAATTGCTTTCTTACTTGCATTGTTTTTGTTGCTGGGCAGTATTTGTCCAGGAATTTCCTTTGCATCTGAACCCATGTTCTGATGCTTCCTAAAGGTAATGAAAGGAACCAGTCGCTTGCTGAGTCAACGAGGGAAAAATAGAACGCCTTCAACTTGAAATCGTTTATGTTTACTCGATTGGGTTTTAGATTTTGGCAAATGCCATGTAGGCGTTGGAGATGAGTTGTGGCAGATTCTTCATTAGTTCCTGAGAACCTTGGCAAATTGTTGATGTCGACGAGAATGTTTTCTAGTTCAGGGCTCTGGCAAATGCACCACGGCTGCGTTTCGAATTCTGGGGCATTGAGTTCTGCCATAGTAGGTGCACGGTAGTTGTTATTATCTCCGTAGTAGTCATCGAAAGCGGGTTCTCGTCTCGGCACTTGTCGAGGTTGAGGGGGTGGTGGATATCTAGGGGTTGTACTGGACCAGCTGCATTTCGGTCCTCGGGTGGTTCTTGATTTCTTCTGATTGCCTCCCTATCACGAGCTCTTCTGTTTCTGATGAGTTGTTCCGGATCGTCCACAAATGGAAGTGGCACCTCATCATTTCGCTCGTACAGGTTTATCTCGTCGTCATCCTGATAGTCATGGTGGCTTCCTTCGCGAGACAAGGTTGAAGCGCGTATTGATTTAAAGAACTTATCCGATGGCAAATTCCCCGGCAACGGCACCAATTTGACGGAGCCCACTGCACTGTCGTTAAGGTGCAATGTTCTCTGTACAAATAAATTTATATTTTCCGCTACTCGCGACTTCACTACTGGGTAGTAAGTGGTAAGTAGGGGTCGAACCCAAGGGAATTAGGGGGATACGTTGTTCTTTAAGGGATTTGTACAGCGAGGGAGCGTGTTTTAAGGTTGATTGAGATTTTAGCAGTTATGACTAAGTGACTTTTTTGGTTGTTTTTTGGTTTTGAGTGCGGAAAAGTAAATTACTGAAAATAAATACTGAAAAGTAAAAAGAAAGACTTACAGTGGGTGATGCGTGATTTGCTAGTCCTCCGTAAGATGAGCGGTTGATGATTGTAGTTATACTAATATTAAAAGTAAATATAGGGGGGTTTTGTAATTCAAGGAAAACATTCGGTTTCAGGGGCCTTGTATCATAGTTGTTTATCATTGACCGCTAATGATCATACTAAGTGATCACAGATGAATCGAGGCCATTTCTAAGCGCAAGACTTGCAACATCGTTTAAAACACTTGTTCTACTTAAAACTAATTCCTCCTTTCGAAGTATCTTAGCCTTATGTGCATCCATTTGATCTTCTGTTACGATTTCCCAAAATTGTTTTTTAGATAAGTCGAACTCCTCAGATAGCTTTGCTTGTTACAGCTTCCACTACCCGAGTATGTTCACGAATTCCCACGGAAGAGCTTTGCTTGTTACAGCTTCCACTCAACCTTGGAAATTCTGACTATATATGGCACATAGAACAAGTTTTGAACACAAAGATGCACTAGGTGCAGGGTCTAAAACATTTTACAATACAAGTACACCCCTTTAACCGAATAAAGAGTTTAGCTACGAATATCCATAGAGGTGGATACCATAGCTAAATACTCGGGGGTTTTTGAAAACAGTAAGAGGAGAGGGGGTGGAATACTCAAGAACCAACAGGAGTATTCCTAATTCCTACTGAATACTCAAGAACCAACAGGAGTATTCTCTACAGTATTATAATACTCAAGAACCAACAGGAGTATTATAATTTCAAACCGTTATAATACTCAAGAACCAACAGGAGTATTATTTCAAAAACCAAACTTACAAAGTAACCAAACTTAGAGAGATAAGTGTTTTGTGGATTGATGGATGATATGGATTAAGATGCAAATGAGGAGGAGGGAGCCTCCTTTTATAGCCAAAGGAGAGGAGAATGGAGGGAGGAGATGGCTTCCATGTGGTTTTGATCCAAGGGAGGAGGAGGAGGTGATGAAGATGTGGTGGAGGAGCCACCACATGTCACATTCCCATGGTGGCTTGAAAGCCGCCAGTTGCAAGTGAGAAAGGGAGGAGGGGAGGTGACTTTGGTTACCTCCTCCCATAGCCACCGGTCATCCAAGGGGGAGAAGGGGAGGAAGCCACCCATGAGTCACCACTTCTCCAAAAACCGCCGGTCACCTTGGCAAATGGATGAGTTTTGTGAGTTTTGTGCAGTCTTTTCACAAAACTATCATTCCAATTTCGCTCCGGTCTGACTTTGGTTGTTCCTTGGTTGGATTTGAATTGAGTAATTCAATGTCAGGATCTTGAGATTTCTTCATTCAGCGTCTGATCTTGACCTTGGAATGACTCGTAACATCTTTTCAGCGTAAAATCCTCTCCTTAGCGTGTTTTCTCTCTAAGCGCCAAAATACCCTGTAGAAATATATCGGGACTAACAAGCAGAAGTTAGATAGACAAGCAGTCTAATTTGGTGGATTTTAATGTGTTTTTGATTCGTATAATTATGGTCCATCACCAGTCCAGTCGATTTGCTGCAATGAAATTTTAGATGGCTTGCCCAAACGCATATCCAGCCGACCGATTGGAATTTTGAGCATCAAGCCAGCCGACCGGCTAGACCTACTACATTAGGTTTTTTCTACCCGAGTCTATAAATATAAAGAGGGGTTTTTGACCTCAGGGTAGAGGTTTTTGGGGTGAAGAAGACCAGAAAACAGGCTCAACCAAGGTTATCTATCATCAAAGATCCAACCAAGGAGAAGATCAAAAGGGAGTTCAAGGATTAACCATCCTCCTTCCTTTACACTTTTCCATTCCCTTTGTTGTGTGCTATAAACCCTACTCACACCTTGTTGTCTTACATGATGTGTGAGTAGTGATCTTGTGTTTTCAGGGTGTTGTAACTAGGGAAGTGCATCCGGTGCGACCATGACCGGACCGGTGGACCGGATTTTTTTAGAAAATTGGACCGTGGACCGAACCGGTGGACTAGATTTTTCTAGAAATGCGGACCGTGGACAGGGTCGGAAAATTCAAAAAAATCCATATATTTCTACTGAAAAAAGATAAGAAGATAAAAAGTTTTGTGCAAGCCGGATGTGCTTGAAATCAATGATTCAATATGTTTCCATCTTCAATTTTGTGAATGTTAAAAAATATAGGGTTCTATTTGTATTTTATTTAGTATTAAAAAATCAAAAAAAAGTTTACAGTCTTGACCGGACCAAAAAATCTACAGACCGGACCTGAACCCGGAATCTATGAAATATATGGACCGTGGACCGACCCGAAACCGGTTCGGTCCAGTTTCCCGATCCGGGTCTGATTTGTGCATCACTAGTTGTAACCCTCCTTGGTACTTTTGATCATGTATACACCCAATGAATCATAATATATGGTGTTAAACTCATATTCTCTATGTTCTTCATGCATGAAATGCCATTAAGTGTTTGATAAAATGCCTAAGTGACATGTTGATACTAAAACTTGATCTAAGTATCGAATGACCTTAGGAAGGGTTTAGATTTTTTTTTGAGGATCATATTCTCTAAATCTAAACCCTTCCTGAGTGTATGGTGTTTATTGCCTTGGGAGATGTTCCATGGCTAATAAATGCTATAGAGTGAACCAACAATCTCGAATGAGTGAGATTCTAATTAAGAGAGCTTGACTAAGAATAGATTCACATGAAAATTGGTCTACCTTAGTCTACGCTAGGTTCCAAACTATTTGACACCTGATTTGCATAACTCTTATATACATGATCTATGGGAAATTGCCAAGGAGGGGGGAGTAACCCCTCGAAACTCCTCTTATCTATCTTTTATCTCTAATTACTCACTACTTAGGATTTAGATATACTCCTTTATACATTTTTGGTTTAGAATAGCTGAATGGAAACATGATCTTACATAGTGCATGTGCTTGGATTGCTCCCTTGGGTTCGACACCGGTCTTACCAGTCATTATAAAATTATTTTGACTAAAAAAGAGTTGCAAAACTACACACGTCAAAATGGCGCTGTTGCCGAGGTGCAACTAGTTAGCACATCCCTAGATTAGATTAAGTGAAAGTTCCGATTATTCTTGTAGATTTTTTTGTACTTGTATATTCTTCTTTTTCACTCATATCCCTTGCTAGCTTACGTTAATCTTATTTTGCGAGGATGGACCCCTACAACCAACAAGTCTTTTCTAATGGAGAATACTACCATGAGGAGGAGTGACGGACGCACAGTCATCGTGTGCAAACGTCAAGAATAAATTTATAAGTCCGCTACTCGCGACTTTACTACTGGGTAGCAAGTGGTAAGTAGGGGTCGAACCCAAGGGAATTAGGGGGATACGTTGTTCTTTAAGGGATTTGTACAGCGAGGGAGCGTGTTTTAAGGTTGATTGAGATTTTAGCGGTTATGACTAAGTGACTTTTTTTTTGATTGTTTTTGGTTTTGAGTGCGGAAAAGTAAATTACAGAAAAATAAATACTGAAAAGTAAAAAGAAAGACTTACAGTGGGTGATGCGTGATTTGCGAGTCCTCCGGAAGGTGAGTGCAGTTGATTAAGGCAGTTATACTAGAAAAGTAAATACAAGGGGGTTTTGTAATTCAAGGGAAGCATTCGGTTTCGGGGGCATTGCATCATAAGCTGTTTTATCATTTTGGTAATCCTTCTAAGTATTCAAACGTGCATCAAGGCCATTTCAAGCGCTCGATTTGCCACGCTATCTAGTCTTTTGCAAAAGTGTTCGAAATTGAATCAAGGCCATTTCAAGCACTCGACTTGCAACACTGTCTAATCTTTTGCAAAAAACGTAGAGCCCTTGTTCTACTCAGACTAGCACCCCATTTCAAGGTATACTAGCCTATGTGCATCCATTTGGATTGTCTTTTCCGATTTATCCAAATGGTGTTTGAGAGAGATCGAACTCCTCAGATAAGCTTTGCCATTTCAAGCATCCACTTACCCGAGTATGTTCACGAACTTCCACGGAAGAGCTTTGCCATTTCAAGCATCCACTCAACCTTGGAAATTCTGATCTAATATATGGCACATAGAACAAGTTTTGAATACAGAGAAAAAACACTAAAATAGTCTAAAACATTTTATAATACAAGTACGCCCCTTCAACCGAATCAAGAGTTTAGCTACTATTATCCATGAAAGAGGATATCATAGCTAAATACTCGGGGGTTTTTGAAAGACAGTAAGTAAAGGGATACTCAAGAACCAACAGGAGTATTCCCAAATCCTACTTGAATACTCAAGAACCAACAGGAGTATTCTCTAAAACTGTTATAATACTCAAGAACCAACAGGAGTATTATTTCAAACTGTTATAATACTCAAGAACCAACAGGAGTATTATTTCAAAACCAAACTTACAAAAGCAAAACTTTCTAGAGAGAGAAGTGATTTGTGTTTTGTGGATGTTACAAATGAGGAGGGGAGGGCTCATATTTATAGCCTTGGATGAGCCATGAGGAGCCAACACTTGGCAAGATGGGAGAGGAGGAGATGGATGTGGAGGAGAGGAGCTCCACATGCCAAGCTCTCATGGTGGCTCCATAGCCGCCGGCGGCTTTTGTGAGGAGGAGCCACATGTGTGGCTTGGATGAGCTTAAAGGGAGGAGATGTGTATAAATCCAAGCTTATCCAAAAAGCCATCGGGTCCTTTCAGCTCCGGTCTGACTCTGGTTGCCCTTCGGTTGGATTTGTTTTGAGTAATTCAATGTCAGGATCTTCAGATTTCTGCATTCAGCGTCTGATCGTGACCTTGGACTGACTCGTAATATCTTTTCAGCGTAAAATCCTCTCCTTAGCGTGTTTTCTTTCTAGAGTCCAAAATACCCTGTAGATATAAATCGGAACTAACAAGCAAAAGTTAACTAGACCAACAGTCTAATTTAGTGGGTTTAACTGTGTTTATGATTCGTATAATTATGGTCCATCAAGGAGCAACCATATTCCTATTTCCAAGAACTTGGCTATAAAACTAATTATTGTAATTCGAATGGGGATGACCAAGAAGAGGAGCAACCAAACGCCTATTGGGAAAAACTCTTGGCATCCATCACATACCAACACTCCAAATGGGGATGATAGCCAATGTTTTGAAGTTGAAGACTCCTACCCTCCATACCCTTAACATCCTCAACCTTCAAGTGAACCCTCCATTATGGCATCTGTGATGGCTAGACTTCTAGCAAGCAAAGAGAAGATGAGTGCCGACTATGATGATATGAGACAAGAATTGAAGGAGATGAAGCAATTCAACCAAAATTTGCATGCTCGGCGCAAGATGCTTGAAACTCAATTGGCACAACAAGCAATTGAAAACGAAAACTTGGGGGGGGGGGGGGAGAGGAGGTCTACGAAGAAGAAGTCCCTGAATCTAGTGCCTCAAGGCAAGAATGGTATCAAGAGTCAGAGGATGAGTTTTGGAGAGCTTTCTACAAGACATGGGACGGTAAATCTTGCGATATGCACGAGATGGAATGCAAAAGTGAATCATCCTTCACTACTTGCACATCTCAAGATCATTTGGATGAGAACACACAAGATCTCACCATTCCATCAAAGCCTTGGCTCTCCAACGAGGAATTCTTCAATGATAATGCCTCTTACTTAGAGGAAATACCGTTTGTTGATGAAGAAGAACTCCTCCCTCCCTGTACAAGCGAGCTTAAATGTGAATCCCAAATTCTTGATGAGGATAAGATAGATGGAGAGCGTATAGAGACAAAAGGACTTCAAGGGTATAAAGGCTTTGTTGAGGTGTACATTGAAGAAACTAAAGAGCCTTCTCGCACACAAGAAGACAAGGGTGTAGAAAGGGATATTGCGGATTGTGCACCCATGGATGCAATTGAAAAACTCAAGGAGGGGATGCCCATCATTCTCAAGACAAGTTACGAAGACCCTTTCTTCACTACGACGTCTCGATACAAGTTTTGGAGCTTCTTGCCCTATTTTGAAAGATCATTTGAAAAAAGCTCCCATGACCCCTTAGTTCTTAAGGGATCTTCATTCTTGAAGGGGTCATTCTCCCAAAGGAAAGTCCATTGTAAACTTTATGGGAGGCAATTCAAATGGGATTTGAAGGTGGATTGACACCCCAAATGTCCAAGGCCCTGTGAGAAGGGATCCTAGCAAAGGACTTCTCAATGAGTGATTCTATGGGGCGCTTTGCTACGTCCTTGTCAAGATGGGAAAAACTAGGCCCTCGCGGGAGGTAACCCGGTTTGTAAGTTGTTCATTCTCATTTTTTATGTTTAAAGTGTTTGGCATGACTTTGGGGTAGCTTAGGCTCTAAATATGGGGGTGAAATGTATGATTAGTGGGTAAAATTTTAAGTGTGTATGGAGTTCTACTCACTCAAATTCCACTTCACATCGCCTAGCTCCTCCACCCCACCCTTGACCTCTCTATGAATAATGGTGTTGCCCTTAGTGCTCATGTGCTTTACTGGAGCTTACTAGAGTGGAACTATTTTGTTATACCATGCTATGACTCTAGTTTTACATTTTCTTGGCACTTAAGACACCTTTTGCACATTATGGAGGATGTAGCTTACTTTCCTTGTTTGAACTCTATCAATCTTATGCCATGATGTTATTATGTAACTAGTGATGTTTTGTGCTCATCGTGTAGTTTTGTACTACCTTGTATATCACTTGTTGCTTTTAACCTCTCATGTGTTCTTGTCATCAAGGAAGTTACTTGCATCATGTACGATCAAGCTTAGCACAATGGCTTCTTTTCTATTAGTGGGGCACATCTACAAACGAGGGGAGTTCATATGCGCCTTTATCTCATTCTCTTCATTGTTTGCGCTTGGGGACTAAGCTATACTTTAACTGTGGAGTGGGTAGTCGCATAGTTAACTCATATCATGTCATGCCTATCATTATAGAATGGACACTTGCATTCATGTATTCTATCCCTAACATGAGAGTGTGTCTAACCACAAAGGCTTGTGATTATCAACTCTAAATCCCTATAAATCACATCTAGCCTATTTGTCACAATTGTTAGATCTTGAACGTAGAACCGACCTAGTCCCTTGAATGTGCATTCTTGTGAATCAATATCATTACTATCTTTTGTCTATCTAATTTTCTAAGTATTTTCATTGAAATACCTTGGATTGAGTTTTAGCAAGCACTTTTAAAATTGTTCACAAAAACTTAGACCTTTTGCTTGCTCCTTGGTCACTTGAGGTTTCTAATTTAGTGTCTTGCTTATAATTGTTCCCACACATTCCATACACTTTCTGAACATATTGTCAAGTTTTAAGTGTGGAGTCAAAAGAGGGCAAAAAATAGGCCCCAACAAAAAATTTTGTGGTCAAAGAGGGCAAAGCCCCGAATAAAAACTTCCTCGATGTACACGAGAAGTTTTGCTTCGAAAATAATACAAATGTCTGGGGTTAGGAAGAAAAGTTCCCCCTCGAAAGCATTTGTAGGCCAAAGGCCATTTGGAAAGAAATAAGAAGCACTTAAAACTTGATTCTATGTTTTCCCTCGATTCTTCATTTGTGCGGGATTCATCATTTGCATTATGGTGCTAGTTGGATTAACTCTTGAACGATTCTTGTGCTTGCACGGGAGCTCACAATTGGTCTGTTCTTGTTTTCTAAGAACTCATAGTCTCGAACTCCTCTTCCCTTATGGATTATGGCTTAACGCCTAAGACTTGGGAATGTGTTCCATGTCGCAAACCCATGGACTAGCCCTAGCTAGCATAGGTTAGCGGTTGACACTATTTTGTGCAAACTAAACTATGACTCTATTGTATTGCCTTGAAAATGAGTGAACATTTGGGTTAGCCTTTTGATAGCTCTAGTATTGATGATCTTGAATGCACGACCTCATGGGTACTCAAATGGTTCAAAAGTTCTTTTGATGATAATGTGATGGTAGTCCTAGCTTGGGGTAAGGGATTTGTTTTAAGAAATCCTCTCCTCGGTTAAGCACTCTTGAATTCATTCTCATTGAATAGGTGCATTTTGGGATTTGTGAGTATTCCCATTTTTGAAAACTCTCACCAGACTATAACTCATCCACTAGGGTAGCCTAGATGTTTAAAGGCATAATGCATGCGCTAAATGCATTCGTAACGCCTACGAAAAGGTGATGTTAGGATGTACATACTTTCATTTTCCTTTGAATAACATGTTTAGGAATAAAGATCGAGACCTTGTGAAAGCTAATGAGGCAAATAGGCGAAAAAATGAAGCACCACTAGCATTTTGCCATTTACATGACCTTGACATAATTTCATACTTTGTTCGGGATGAACAAAGCTTAAGTGCGGAGTGTTGATGAGTCGAGTTTTCGACTCCTTAATAGCCATTTTTTACTATAGCTTTGGTTCGTTTATAACGATATTTGGATGTCATTTGACCTCTATCTCTACGTTTCAGGTAGAATGATGTTCCCTTGACTGGCATGTTTTTGGCAAAACGTCTTTAGACAGTTCGAGCTGGAGTTCAGGGGGAGTTCAAACACATCCTGGCACTCAAGTACAGCGTGGAGCAGACGCAAGGATGTTTTCCGGAAGGTTCTAAAGATCGAAGATCTTTTCAAACTGAATTCGGCCAGCGATAATTTCAAACTTCAAATATTCAAACGATTATCTTCTCATCCGTTTGAAGAAGGTTGACTGACTTGACGTGGAAGAAATATCAAGATCTTCCCAGAGATTGGATTAAGATATACATCGAATATTTAGGAATATTTACTAAATATTTGATGGGAATATCTGAAACAGATTTGGATCTTGCCCATGCATATAAATAGAATGCTAGGGAATCCATATCTGCATCACTTTGAGAATCAAAATACGCACAAGTGCACACTACCGATTGGAGAAGAAGAAAGCAACGGTCGTTTGTTTTTCCCCACTGGAAATCCATCGGCGAAGATACAGTCTGATCAGTGTGTTGTTTAGACTGCCTGGAATAAACCTACCGCTGCACACAACAAAGACCAACTGGCTTTCGAGAGAAAGCAACCGAGCTTCAAGAGAAGGTCGAGCACGTTCGGACAGAAGGTTCGGACAAAGGGGATTGAGGTGAACCGCGGTGAACCAAGATTCCAAATCTGAGAGACGGAGTATTAGAGGCTAGACAATTACAAAGTGTAAGCATAAGTCCGTGTGTAAGCTCTAAACTCGTAATAAAGATTTGTGTCCCTTTAGGGTGTGGGAAACCCCCCAGAGTAGGCAAAGCCGAACTGGGTATCATTCTGTGTGTGCCTTTTAACTGTTAGGTGTGTGGAACTGTTAAAAAGGGTGTTCAAGGTCTGTCTCAACTACACCTTGAACAGAAGCTTGAACAGGTTACATAATTTCAATTGGTATCAGAGCAAACACTCGACACACTGAGTGGGATCCTGAACTGTTCAAGATGACTCTGAAGGAAGGACAAAGCACCACCAGACCCCCCTTGCTTGAAGGATCAAACTATGCCTCATAGAAGCCCAAGATGAAATCTTTTCTAAAATCTCTCGATGAAAGGGCTTGGAAGGCAGTCTTGATTGGATGGACTGAACCCACGATGGAAAATCTTACTGGAGAAGCTGTTCCAAAACCAGAAGCTCTATAGACTGAGGCAGATGACAAAGCATCTATGGGAAACTCTAAGGCCATCAATGCAATTTTCTCTGGCGTAGATGAAAATGTGATGAAGCTGATCATTAACTGTGAAGTGGCGAAGGAGGCCTGGGATACCATTGAGGAGATGAAAATGTGATGAAGATGAAGGATAGTGAAACCATCCCTGAGTTCAACGCTAGAGTTCTGGTTCTGTCAAACGAGGCTGCTGCACTGGGGAAACCTAGTGATGAAGAAAGAATGGCAAGTAAAGTCTTAAGATCGCGCCCTCCGAGATTTGCCATGAAGGTCATTACCATTGAGGAGATGCATGACATCTCCAAGCTGAAACTGAAGGAGCTGATGGGCTCTCTCAGAACTGACGAGATGAACCACGATGTCCAACCCAGAGATGTGAAGGGAGTTGCCCTAAAAGCAGAAGTGTCCGAAGACATACCGGAATCTGCCTGCACCACTGAGAAACTGGCTATGATGGCTCGGAATTTTGGCAGGATGGTGCGGAAGATCAACAGACGTGGTCCAGAACAAGGTCAATTATCCTCCAATAACTTTTAAAACTGGAAAAACGGCAAGTCAAGGACCGGTGATATGAGGCAAGATTCTTCCGAAAAAGGGAAAGAGATTCAGTGACATGAATGCAGGGGTTTCAGTCACATCCAAGCACAATGCGCAAATACTGTAATTCTATCCCCCGTTCAAGCTTGTGTCCAAGATACAGTTGCGACAGATCTTGAACTCGTATCACACTAGTTCAGCAGACAAAGCAGATAATGTGAGCACACACAGTTAACCAGTACCGAACTCTACCAGGTAGTGTTCCAACAGTTGTTTAAACAGTTTATCAAGCAGTACCAGGAAATAAAAGAGAACGGGAGCACGTACGGTATGTTACCCAGTTCGGCCTTGCCTACTCTGGGGGGGTTTCCCACACCCTAAAATGGGACACAAATCGTATTACGAGATTAGAGCTACAAGTGGTCTTACTCTTACACAACCCTGTGTTTGTAATCGCCTAGCCTCTAACTCTTCGTCTCTCAAATTTGCAATCTCGGTTCACCGCAGCTCCCCTCGATCCCCTGTGGGTAGGACGAGACTTCCCTCTCGGCCTAGTCTTGGACCTCTCGGAAGTCCAGTCACCTTCTCTCAAAGACATAGCTTGATAGCTGTGTGTGTGTGTACTACTTTGTTTCTCAAGCACAGCCTGAACACCACACCGATCAGACTGTTGCTTTGGCGTTGATATTCCGATGTGGAATGGCCAACCGTCGCTTCTCCCCCAATCTCACGAACTCTCATGTTTATCTTTTCTCTCAGGAAGCGACAATCAATCTGGACGCCCTAGTCTTCTTTATATAGGTGTTAGTATAGTCCAGATCCAATCTGAATATCCTATCAAATATTTCGGAGATGCTCCTAAATATTTGCAGAATATTCAATCTTTATCCAATCGTCAAAGATGACTTCCACCCCAAGCCATCCGATATTCTCTCAGCCAATCTGCATATATTTGATCGCCTATCTAATCTTCGGTGATGACTTGTCGATTGGCTTCAATCAAATAATCTTGTCGTTATATTCCAATCTTCATGATCTTCGGTGATGACTTGTCGATTGGCTCCAATCAAATAATCTTGTCGATATATTCCAATCTTCATGAGATACCTTCTTCGGTAAGTTAGTCAGGCGATCTTCAATTCTGGTGAGGAGATATTCGAATGACATCTCGAATATCTATTTCTTCACTGACCGACTTCAACCGAAAAGATACTCTATTATCAGAACCTTCCGGAATCAAATCATGCATCTGCTGCACGCTGTACTTCTGTTCCAGTCCGTGGTTGAACTCTTCTTGAACTCTAGCTCAAACTGTCTAAAGCCGTTTTGCCGAAGCCATGCCATTCATGGGAACATCAAATACCCTCATGAAGAAGATGGCAATGGTAGCTAACTGCAGCGACAGTGAGTCAGATGAGGAAACGAAAGGGAGTGAAATCACCAACTTTGTCGCATTCGTCGCAACCCTAGGAGAATGCAGCAAAACCAGTGAAGACATGTCCTCTCAGTTGGAACACCCAGCTGACTATTCCTCAGACAGTGATGATGAAGAACTCACACAGGAAACTCTAGCTGAAACTTACAAATATGAAAAGTGGCTACTACTGATCAAGGTCAACAAAAAGGTGAATGACACAGTTACAAACTTGACCACAGAGAAGGATAAAATGTGGCAGGAGGTCGAGATTCTGGTCACACCGAAGGTGGAACTCCAAGGTAAGGTTGATTTGCTGAATACTCATTTGACCAAAATGAAACAAGAAAGATCGTGCCTGCTAGCTCAGAAAATAGAACTCCTGGGTAGAGTCTCTTCGCTGAAAGTCGACATGGAGAAAGATCATGAAACTCATCCTGTAGGCATGGTAGGTTTGAGGAAAACGATTACTGATCTGAAACGCAAGGAGGTGTTCCTTCTGAAGAAAGTGGAGTCCCTGGAGCTTCAGCTGGAATCGGAGAAGATGGACCGCTCAACCGCTGAGAAGGAGCTCAATCGGCTCAAACAGTCGGTAAGGATGTTAAACTCTGGATCTAAAAATTTGAATGAGATTCTCAAGGCTCAGAGGATGGAATCTGGACATCGAGGGATGGGATACAGAGAAGAAGGCTGCTCAAAAAGAACTACCTTTGTTAAAACAAAACCTGTGGCTGAACAGCACCCAGAACAGAAGGTGAGACAACACCCCAGACAGAAAGTGGATCTGTCCCAAGGAAAAACCACAGGTGGTCAGAGAAGAACTCGCAAAGATCACTTCAGCTCCCCTTCAAATCAGAGGAAAGATTCCCGCACATGCTGGTACTGCTACCAGATCGGACACATCAGACCAAGGTGTCGCTTGTTTCTTGCTGAACAAAGAGCCATGGGACACAAGAATAAACCTTGAATGTGACAAGTCTGGGTTCCAAAGGAAGGCAAGACCGTATGTATGGTTGCGTTCAGCGTATCATGCCACATAGAGGAAGATCACTGGTACTTCGATAGTGGATGCTCCGCTCATATGACAGGTAATCCTAAACTTCTTATGCGCATTTGACCTATTACAAACAGACAGTTTGTCACTTTTGGAGATGAAGGAAAGGGTCAGGTGATCGGCTGTGGGACATTGAAGGTTTCGGATCTCCCTGATCTCAAGGATACTCTTATTGTTGAAGGACTGACAATGAATCTTATCAGTATTAGTCAGCTATGTGGTGATGGACATCATGTCAGTTTCACTCGTGACTCATGTCACGTGTGGGATAAAGAAGGAGGCACCCTGATGAGAGGCTACCGGGCAACCAATAATGGTTACCTCCTAAACTCTGCAGGAACAGTTGCTACACCAGACAGGTTTATAAGTCAAGCGGGTGAAATGACACTGTGGCACGGGCACCTGGGTCAGTTGAATCGGAAGACCATGTTGAAGATCTACTTAGCTGGACCTGCCCAAGGAATGCCCTATACGAAAGGCGAAGTAGATGTGATATGTGAAGATGCCAGATAGGGTCACAGACAAAGGCCTCGCACCCCATCACCTCGCAGATCAGTACTAGAAGACCATTGAAACTGATCCATATGGGTCCGATGCAGGTTGAGAGCTACAGGGGGCAGAAATACATTCTAGTATGTGTGGACAATTTCCTCAGATTTACCTGGACTCGACTTCTCCAATAGTACGGGCTCAAGCAGGCGCCCCAAGCATTGGCTAAGCATCCCATTGTGTTTCTCGTCGACCATGGATGTGTGCGAGGGGGAGTGGATAAGACCATGTTGGTTAGTATCGCACAAATCTATGTTGATGATTTAGTGGTTGGATCCAACATCCAGAAGCAGGTGAAACAGTTCGTGGCACAAATGCAGAAGGAGTTCGTGCTGTGCTTGGTTGGAGAATTGGTTGGAGAGATGAACTACCTGCTTGGACTCCTGGTGATACAGAAGGATGCTGCACAATTTGAAACACTCAGACCCTCCTTGGGTCTATGTGTTGTCAATAACTAAGTGTTCCAGAATGTTGTCAGTCACAGGCGAAACTCCAGTAAAACAGTTGGACTGATCACTCTTGCAAGAGAGCTGGAACAGAAGGTGAATATTTGGATGATGAATATTTTTTAAATATCTTGAAGACTTTTTTGAGCTGTTGAGGAAAGAGAGGATATTCTCGAGGACATTTTTGGGAAGTTGAAATGACCAACCTTGATTGGAAAATCAAATCAATTTTGTCTGCAGCCCTTCTCTCCCTCTTCCCAAACCCTAGAACGGCAGCCTTTTTGCGAAGCCATGGTAAACCTTCCTCCTGGGTTTGGGGTCATTGGAGAAGCAGATTATGGGGTCTTCTATGTTAGAGGAAGAAGAATCAAGATTGATCCTGAGCTGATCAATGTATATTTTTACATGGACGACCCAGCTGTTGATGAAGAGGAATCCAGCTTTGAGAAGATAGTGAGCACCATCACTGAAGGCTCTGTTCGGTGGAGGCCTGAGTCAGTTGTACATACAGCGGATCTGTCGACGTTCTATTCGATGCTATTTTTCATTGCTGTTTTCAACTGGAGGCCGTCTACTCATCGCTCTACCGTCAATAAGGACATGGCCCAACTGATTTATCAGATAGGGAATAAGCTGAAGTTCAACCTGGGTAGAGTGATGTTCAAACAGATTGCTAAACATGCCACTTCGAAGAGAACTATGCACCAGATTTACTTCCCGTCTCTAATATATGAGCTGATCATCCATCAAGCTCCAGATTTGAAGGCCTCGCCTGACCATCTCACAAAGGCACCCAGCAAGTTCATCGTTGACCACAAGTTGTTTAGAGGGCATCACGTGAACGATCTCAAGGAGGGGAACCAGAAAGGAAAGGGTGTTGCGGAGTCAAGTCACGGGGGAGCCAGGATGGGCCGGGATGAGAGGGGCCAACTGCTCAATGACCTGAATGTCATCATCGAAGTGGACAAGGAGCAACGCAAGCGCATCAACAAGCTCGCTCGTGCCCTCAGCTACCCAAGTGAGGATGAATCTGATGATACTGCTTCTGAGGATGCCACTGATGACGGGTCGTCTGCATGAAGGTCCTCTAAAAAAAACTATCTCCCTGAACTATTTGTTTAAAACTTCCGTACTTAGTGCTTGTTCTGGCACATTTTGATTGGCTGTTCGAACTTGGATCGCACCCCTTGCCAGTTTGTGGCAAAAAGGGGGAGTATTTTTTAGGAGACAATTTTTGTTTCCCTCAAAGTTGTCTGTTGTCTAGATAGTTAGATAGACGTAGTTATCAAGTAGATCTGGTTTTGCCAAAATGCCAAGGGGGAGATTGATGTTCCCTTGAGTGGCATGTATTTGGCAAAACGTAGCTTAGACAGTTCGAGCAGGAGTTCAGGGGGAGTTCGAACATATCCTAGTACTCACATACAGCGTGGAGCAGACGCAAGGATATGTTCCGGAAGGATATTGGACAGCGAAGATATCGCCAAGTTAAGTCGGCCAGCGACTTATTCGAGCATAAGATATTCGATTGAATATCTACATTGAAGGCGGCGCTGCTTACTTGGGCAAGAAGACTTCGTATATTCTTCCAACCGATTTGAGAAAGATATACATCAAATATCTAGGAATATTTCCTAAATATTTGATGGGATTATCTTGTGCAAATTAGGGTTTCGTCCTAGCATATAAATACAATGCCAGGGCGCCCTTATTCTGCATCGCTTTCAAGATCAAACATACACGAGCATACACTATCGATTGGGAAGGAAGAAAGCGACGGCCGACTGTGTTTCCCCACTGGAAACTCATCGGTGCAAGAGCAGTCTTGTCAAGTGCAACTGAGACTGCCTGGAAGCGATCAATCTTCCGCACACAACAAAGGTGAACAAGCTTTCGAGAGAAAGCATCCGAGCTTTAGGAGAAGGTCGAGAACGTTCGGACTGCAGGTTCGGATGAAGGGGATCGAGGTTAACTGCTGTAAACCTTGGTTCCAAATCTGAGAGACGTAGTGTTAGAGGCTAGGCGATTACAAGGTGTAAGCGTAAGTCCACTTGTAGCTCTAACTCGTAATAAAGATTTGTTGTCCCTTCTAGGGTGTGGGAAACCCCCCAGAGTAGGCCTGGCCGAACTGGGTTATCATTCTGTGCGTTCTTCTACTTTCGTTCTGTTGGTCGAACTGTTGTGATACGAGTTCAAGGTCTGTCGCAACTGAACCTTGAACTGTCTGCTGAACTGTTGTGCAAAGAGTTCAAGGTCTGTCGCAACTGTATCTTGGACACAAGCTTGAACAGGGGACATAATTTCACATGGTCTTCACATCATGTGCTTCCTTGACAGTGAGTGCCTTCATTACGTACCGCTTTGTTAAAGACCTCAGCACTTTTCTTACCAGCGCCTCTTCAAGTTCAAACGATTCATTAGAGATATCGAGAACCCTTGTGTTGAAATCAGCAATGGTCTCATCCTCCTGCATTTTTAGACTTCTGAATTTTGACATGACCATCTCCATTCTAGATATTTTGACCTTGGTCGTACCTTCATGAGTGGTTTGCAGTATGTCCCACGCCTTCTTCGCAATCTCACAGGTCGAAATCATCTTGAAATTCTTTCCATCAACTCCTGAGAATATGGAATTCATTGCTTTGGAGTTTGCGGCTTCACCATTCTTGTGTATCTCGGTCCACTTGTCTTTAGCAAGAAGGCTAACTTTGACATCTTCGGTAGTCACTGGATGTGTCCACCCGTTTTCACCAGCTTCCCAAACTGATTCGTCCCGTGACTTTAGGAAGCCCTTTATTTGAACTCTCCAATATCCATACTTGTTACCTTCCAGCAACGGTGGTCGTGTGATGTTGTGCCCTTCTCTCAAATCCATCTCAAACAACTTCTGGATCTCACTCTGTGTGTTGAGTGTTTGCTCTGATACCAATTGAAATCTTCCCGTAGTAGTTGAGATGTTGTTCTGGTCGAGTGCAGAACAAATACTAGAACAACTTATGCAAAAATAAACGCAGTGCGAAAAGTAAATGACACGCAAAGTTGTTACCCAGTTTGGCGTTAATGAGCCTACGTCTGGGGGCAGTCTCCTTAGCCCGGTGGATAGAAATTAACTAATACTGAATATTACGAGTACAGGATCTTACGCTTACAGAATCCCTCTTAAACAACCCGAGCCTCAGACACTTCAGCAATCACCACTAGGTCTCCCCTTAGATCTGAGCCTCTCCTCCGATTCCACCAATATGATCCTCCAAGAGAATGAGCGCCTTCTCCCAAATGCGTAGTTAGAACACCAGTGCGTGTAGCGTCAATGTTGTTCAACAATCAGTCTACCGAGCACTAGAACAGACTGAATCCGAGCGCCGTGAGTAATCAGTGACGATTAGTTCACCGGCCGTTTGCCTCCTCCTCCCTTCAGTGAGTATGAGTGTGTATTATTAATCCGTAAGTGATGACTAATACCAAAGCATTAGCCTTACTTATATAGTGCGGTAGAAACCCTAAATCGAGTAGGATTCCTAATTTTAACCGCCTATATCTTTAGGAAATCTTTCCTAATTGATGGTGCGTATTTATACGATTTATCAAGTACACAAAACCCACCAAATAAGACATTTGGTCATACGAACATGTGCTTGTTGATGTCATTTTGTGTATACAGGCAATTTTGGAGTCTAAAGAGGAATCACACTTAAAAAGGGATATTTGTGCCAAAAAGCCAGCCAAGGCCCGAGGACCTCAGCCAGGGACCGAGAAACTTCACCCGAGTACCGAGAGTCGTACCCGGGCCTGTCCGAGAATGCCAGGTCCCTGCCCCAGGCCCGTCTGAGAATGCAAGGTCCCTGTCCCGGGCCCGTCCAAGAAAAGCAGGCCCGCGTCCGGGAGTGCCAAGGCCGCGCCCCGGTCGTCTAGCACTGAGTTCAAGTTGCCCGAGCAAATGAGCTGATCTGACGAATCCACCTCGAGCAAAGTGATCAAAATGGAAAATAAGGTGGACAATGTCGTAAAACCAAGGAGAATGCTCGGGCAAATTGGCAATTGGCCTAATTCCAAAGCAAAGGCCCCGCGCGCATAGGCACCGAAACTAAGTCGCTCGACCAAACCATGGAATCTGGCAAATCTGGCTCGACCAAAGTATTTTAAATGCCAAATGACTCGGACAATCTCACTTCCCAGACAAAACGCCCGAGTGGAACCAGCTAAAGCCCGATCAAGGCCAAAATAGGGCAATTTCGGCCAATTTGGGATTTCGACCATGTTCCGGGAAGAATTTGGCTTAGCATCCTTCTTGAGATCATCTTAGAATGACTTTGTCGTTCAGAATACACTCTCCAAAATCCATGAAGCCCCGACCAAAGCTCCGGCCAGATTCCGACCATATTCCGGCGAACTCCGGCCAACCTCCGATGATGCTCCGATCAAGCTCATATCCCTGCCACCATTCTTCGGTCATTTGTTACTCCGGCCACACTCCGGCGAAGTCCAACCAAATCCAAACTACTTCTTGTCCGGTTGGCCATACTATTCATTTCGGTTTGGTTTTGGAGTCCGGTTGCCTCAACTTTCCAAGTCCGGTTGCCTCAACCAAAACCAAGTTGGCTAGTTGCCCTTTGGAGAAGCCAATACAAGTGCCCCAAGTGGCCAAGTCGTTTTGCTTGAGGAGGTGCAAGAGATAAGTTCAAGAAGTGTGCTTTTTGGAAGAACCAATCAAAATGAAGTCTTTTGGGATATTTCTTCAAGCCAAAGCTTAGCCCCCAAGTTTCCTAGTCTATAAATAGAGGCTTATGCCTTAGAAATCCATGTCCTTCGAAATCCCAAAGTCCTTAGAGAGAAGGGAGCTTAACTCTCTTCTCTTCACTTTCAATGCAAACACACTTTTGTTCTTTGTTCTTCACTTGTTCTTGAGCTTCAAAGCTCTTAATTTCCAGCAAGCTTTCTTTACTTTTCTTGTCTTGATAAAGCCATGGCTACTTGTATTCCTCGACATGAATACAAGTAGCTAATGCTTTCCTTTACTTTCTTGTCAAAAACCGAAGCTCTCTTTCATTTACTTGTCTTGATTTGGAGCTCCTCTCCCTTTACTTTCTTGTTCAAAGCCATGGCTATTTGTATTCCTTGACATGAATACAAGTAGCTAAAGCTTCTTTTACTTTCTTGTTGTTTTCGGTTACAAAAGCTTTCGGTCACTTGTTTTACTTTTTCTTGTTTTCTTTACTTTCGTAAGTATGGTGCTTGTATTCCTTACCATGAATACAAGTAGCTAAGCATATTCGGTCAAAGGGGTGTTCATACTTGTGTATGCATCTTGAGACTTGAACTTAATGCTATTTTGTGTCAACTAGTTCGGTGCCATTATTCGGTTGAACGACAAGGCTAAGTGGATGCTCGAAAGAGCAAAGCTTAGCCGAGTAGTTCAATCTTGATTAGACAACTAGGCTAAGTGGATGCTCGAAAGAGCAAAGCTTAGCCGAGTAGTTTACTCTTCCTTAAGTCGCTTGGTTGATCGTAACTGAAGATCAAGTGGCTGCACTTAGAACTAGAAGTCTATGTCTTGATTTTGGAGTAGATTGTGGTGTAAGAGCTTGAAAAAGCCTTACTTTAGGGTTTAAGTCTTGAAAAGGAATAAATCCACACTTATGAACACAAAGCAAGATCATTTGAAGTCCATGATGGTTGTCTCACAAGTAGAGACCCTAGACTGAATATCTTTCATCCTTACTTACCTGTTATTTACTTTCAGTACTTTACTTTTCTGTCATTTACATTTCAGCACTTTACTTTTCTGCACTTTACTTTACGCACTTTACATTTCAGTCTTTATTTTACGACCTTTACTTTCAGTATTTACTTTACGCAATTTACTTTCCGCACTTTACTTTTCAGTCATTTACTTTCCGCACATTTACTTTCAGTCTTTACTTTCCGCTTACTACAGACGCTTTCAATATCAATCCAACATACATTTGGTACGGATTGCGCTTGAAATACAACGTGCGACAAACCAAAAGTATGTTGTTTGGTTGATATTGAACTCGCCTGTTCCAGCAATTTACTTTTCAGCACTTACTTTCAGTCTTTACTTTCAGCACTTTAATTTCTCGCACTTTACTTTCAGTACCTTTACTTTTACGCAATTTACTTTCTGTCTAAAAAACCCATAAAACCCAATCTGTATTTACTTTCTTTTTCTTTCTGTTTAAAGAACAACCATTCCACACTGACTCCCTTGGGTTCGACCCCTACTTACCACTTTACTACCCAATAGTGAAGTCACAAGTAGTGGACTTATAAATTAATTTTGCACATTGCCTCACGACAAGGCTTTGTCACTAATCTTTTAGGAAATCTTCCTAATATCTTGCGCATATCTCTTGTAGATAATCCTTCAATATATCTTCAATCATGTTTAGGAAATCTTCGATTATCTTCTTTGCTAAGATAACTTCGAGCGCAAGTCTTCCCTAATCTCTCAACTGACTTCTTAGATATGCATATATTTGCATCCACCGACTCCAATAACTGCATCATGTCTTCAATATGTCACAACACCAACTTTCCTAATCTGCATAAGAAATCTCTGCTGTGTCTGAGTTGTTCCACGTCGGTTGAAACAAGTTTCCTAATATGAAATAGGAAACTTTCAACTTCTGTCCTTCCATATGCAACCGCCTTGATTTCCAACGGTCGACTGTGTTTCCTAAACTGAATTAGGAAACATTTCATCTTCTCCAACTTGTGCCAGGACGGTTGTCTCTTCCAGTCTTGAAAAACAGCTTGAACAGCTACACTAAGTTTTTCCAAACTACATGCCATAAATCTAACACACAATACATCATGCAAGAAACTAAATGTGTCGACATAACTGACACACCCACCCCACACTTTTGAACCAAGTCGTGTCCTCACGACACGGCTTTAGTTCAAAGACACTGACAATGTAAGACACACATGCATAGGGAAAAAGAAATTAAAGTGAACAGGCACTCCCCTCATCTCATTGCGTGATGGCGAAAATTCTGATCAAAGGAGTCAGTCTACGATAGTCAACCCTAGTCAACGGTTGATGAGTCGAATTTATGACTCATTAATAGCCATTTTTCACTATAGCTTTGAGTCGTTTCCGACTTTATTTGATGTCATTTGACCCTTGCCATTCACATTTCAAGTACAAAATTATACCTTATGGAATTCAAGACCTTAATAACGAAATCGCTTGAAAAATCAAAGATTAGAGCAAAATGTGGGCAAAGGGTACTCCCAGCCGACCGGTTTCAAAATTACCCCGAACCAGTCGGTCGGCTGGATGAAAAGACAGACTTGAGAGCAACCACCTGCATTGAGTCGGTCGATTAGACTCACCAGCCGATCGACTGGCAAAATATTTCAGAATGCTCACAGTAGCTCACTGTGAGTCGGTCGGCTGAGAGTTCAACCGGTCGGCTAGAGAAGAGATATCAGAATGCTTGCCCAAGCACATATTCAACCGGTCGGCTCACCTGGTCAACCGGTCGGCTGGACATTCACAATAGAATTAGTCTTGATTTTTAGCCGCTAGCCGACCGGTTGGACCTGCTACTCTGGGGTTTTTCATCCGAGACTATAAATAGAAGAAGAGGTTCTTGACCAAGGGGGTGGTTTTTAGAGAGAAAAAGTGTAAGAACAAGGCTAAGGAAGGCTCATTGTCATCAAAGGATTTCTTGGGGGAGAAGGGAGAAGATCAAGGAAGGAATCTAGAGCTTGCTCAACATCTCCAACTTGGGTTTTCTCTACTCATCTTTTCTCCCTCTTGTTGTTTTCTATTTGAAAACTTATATCATGATGATGTCATGGTAGCCCTTGTGTTTTGAGGGTTAGGACCCTCCTTGGTACTCTATGATCACAAATATACATTGATGATTCTTATGGATGATTGTTGATATCATTTTTTCTTGTGTTATGATTGCACTCAACTTCATTATAGCCACCTTCTCCGTGTTCTGTGTTATCTTCATGGCATTGTCACTCGTCGCCTTTTCTTTTCGCGATCGAGTTCTCTTCACCTTCAGGATTATTCGGACGCTACTTGGGCTAGTGATCCCTCTGATCGGAGGTCCCTAACCTCATATTGTGTGTTTTTTGGTTGTTCTCTCATTGTTAGGAAGACTAAGAAACAGACGGCGGTCTCTCGTTCTAGTGTTGAGGCCGAGGTGCGTGCTATAGCTTTATTGACAGCCAAGGTTATTCGGCTTTGATGGTTATCCGAGGATTTTGGCAACTCTTTGACTGCACCTATTCCACTTTTGACTGACAGTACGCGGGCTATCAGTATCGCTCGCGATCCCGTGAGGCATGAGCTCACCAAGCATATTGGTGTGGATACTTTATATGTCAGGCCGCGGGTACATGATCAGGTTATTGCTCTTCAGTATGTTCCGTCAAAACTTCAGTTGGCAGACCTCTTCACGAAGGCACAAACTTGAGCACATCATGCCTTCCATCTCTCCAAACTCAGTGTTCTTGATACATCACGAGTTAGAGGTCGATGTTAGAGATATATTCGACATATTCGGCTACTATTCTAAGTTTAGATATTATATTGTGTATATTTTATTCTGATTCATACTTATCTCTTGTATTGTGTAAATATTGGTCATTAGCCTCATATCAATAAAACACTCGATTGATATATTCATAACATTTTTGACGCGTAAAATAATACACGTTAAGCTTCTTCCAATTTCTATTGAAATGGCAAAGAGACATCTCACTGGTATTTGGAACTTCACAAATCCCTGGTCTAGTCAGCCATAATGAAATCCTGGAGATGTACCAGGATTACATGAATCCCAACTTCACATGGAAGACTTTCACACTGGAAGAACAAGCAAAGGTAATTGTTGCCCCCAACAAGGAGCAACACTGAGCTCGATGTCTGAAGCAGGAGTTCCCTGAGCTCATGTCTATTAAGGAGTCTCTCATAAAGTATGTTTTCGATCCAAACAAGACTGTTGATGCATAAAAGGTTTTCTGGAATTGTCGTTTTTTACTTAAACGTTCCTCTAAATGGCTGAAAATGTTTTCCCCCATTATGATTTTCTTCGCTTTCCGGGCAAGTGATTTTTCTTATATGTGTATTTCAGAATTCATATTACTGTCAGTGTTTTATACATTTGGAAGGGATTTCACTAGTGGAAGAAAATTTTCCTAGCTAAATAGTCTAACTACTTATCACACTTCTAATCGATGCAAGTTCTCAACTGAATGTCCATTTAGAATGGAAAGGAATCCAACTTCTCTAAAAAATATTTTGTTCTAAGGCTCACTAGACATTATCAGTCCCTTAGGTTCTGCATCGATTTAGGTTGTCCTTATTGGAAACGATATGTTTCCTATTCCTTCCATAATGCTTCGTTTCCTATTCTGTTGATAACTGTTTCATTCATTATGTTATTTAATGTACATTACTATATATGTTCAGCCCTTTCAGAGGCATAATATACACAACAACATAATTTTCTTTTTTTTTTGCTCTGTTTCGGTCTCTTCTTGACCATGGCAGGCAATATTGAATCCACCACTGATGGGTTAGAAAACAGCGGCGCACGCAGTCATCTTGACATGTACAAGCCAAAACGTCCAATCAATGACGTTGAGTCGCCCTTTTATCTTCATCCATCTGATCATCCAGGCCTATCCATATGTCATGTGATGCTAAAAGGAGATAATTATGAAGAATGGACGATTGCTATGAAGAATGCCTTTTGTGCCAAACGTAAGATGGGTTTCTTGAACGGCCGTATTTCCAAGCCAACAGATCCCGATGATGAGGATGATTGGTACAGTGTAAATTCTATGCTTATAGGGGGGATTATTCAGTCAATCGATCCTGCTTTGCGCTCCTCAATTACCTATAGTGGCACCGTTCGAGAACTCTAGTCAAATCTTCAGCAACAATTCTCAGTTGGCAACGGACCGAGAATTCTTTAGATTCGCTCTGACATTGCTCAATGTCGTGAGCAAGGTCAAGGAGTCAGTGTGTACTTTGGAAAGCTTAAAAAGCTTTGGGATGAATTAGTGACATATGTGCCGCCCAAGTCATGCAGCTGCGGGAATTCCACTTATCAAATTTCATCCCACCTTGCTCGAGAACGAGAGGAAGAACGTCTGCATCAATTTCTTATGGGCCTTGATGATGATCCGTTTAGCACATTACGATCAAACATAATGGCACAAGATCCACTCCATACTCTCAAACGTGCTTATGCTTTGGTGATTCAGGATGAGCGTCATAAGACTGTCATTAAGTCACGAGAGCCTCACACCGATGATGTCGCCTTTGCTGTTCAACAACCCTCTACTAAGCCAATCCATCACAACAAACACAAACTCCAGTGCACACATTGTGGCAAGAACGGGCATGCAGTGACAACGTGTTATCGCATACATGGCTATCCAGAGGGCTCGACACCTCGTTTTCGTAAGCCATCCGACATGTCTACTGACAAAAATATAGGTCGTGACTCAGGGGCTGTCGCTCAAAGTGCTGCTGGCAGAAGTCGTGGGCGTGGAAGCGGAAGAGCAATTGCGGCACAACAACATGTGCAACACCCTAGTCACACTGGCTTTCAACCCGATGCTCAGGATCGAGCAACTCTCGGTAATGCTATCCAACCGGATCAATGGTAGTCCATTGTAAATTTGTTTGCCTCACTCAACAACAATTCAGGTTCTTCAACTCAGTCCGCTGGTATGTTTTCTAATTAGATCTTGGACTCCGGTGCCTCGTTTCATATGACGGGTGATAAATCGTTACTTCAGGATATCACTCATATCTCTCCAGTGTCTATTAAATTACCTGATAATAATTTTGCAGCCGCTGCTGAAGCTGGGACATTTACTATTACTGGCTCGGTTTCACTTCAGCACGTTTTATTTATTCCCAACCTTGGCTGCAATCTGATATCCCTTGCTCAGTTACTCGCTGATTCGTAGTGTTTTTCTTTACTGACTGATCGGCTATGTGTCATTCAGGACCGCAATATGAAGACGGTGATTGAAGTCGGTGAGCAACGGGGTTGGTTTTATTGGCTACGAACCTTCCAGTCGGCCTCAGGTTATTGTTCAGCTTCTTCTGTCAACTCTGAATCACTTTGGCATCGGCGGCTCGGGCATCCTTCGTCATCAGGTTTGTCTTCACTTTCATCCTCTGGATAAATTGTTAGTCACTACAAATCACCAGATCCGTGTGATATTTGTTTTCAAGCCAAGCAAACTCGATGTGTCTTTCCCTTAAGTTACAATAAAGCTGATGGTTTATTTCACATGATTCATTGTGACATGGGGGTCCGTATAGTGTTCTTCTCATACTGATGCCTCCTATTTTTTGACCATCCTTGATGACTACTCCAGAGCCACATGGGTGTGCCTATTGTCATCAAAATCTGAGGTTGCTTTGTTGATTAAAAATTTTTGTGCTATGACACAGACACAATTTCACAAGAAGGTGCGGAGAGTGAGGTCCGACAATGGCATGGAATTTGTGTCTCTTCAACAATTTTTTGCCACGCAGGGTATCATTGCCGAAACTACATGCATATACACGCCTCAACAAAACGGGCGTCTTGAACGGAAGCACCGACATATTCTCAATGTTGCTAGGGCATTGCGTTTTCAGGCTTCTCTTCCCATTGAGTTTTGGGGGGAGTGTGTTCTCACTGCGTGTTACTTGATTAATCGGACTCCTACTCCTCTACTATATAATAAGAGTCCGTTTCAGCTTTTATTTGGTCGTAGTACAAAGTGCATTTTTTGGGGTTACCCTGTAGGCAAACGTGGGTGGCGTCTTTATGATCTTGAGACACGTCAACTCTTTGTCTCTCGAGATGTTATTTTTTACGAGCACATATTTCCATTGGAAACTTATGAGAATACTACTACGCAGAATCCACAGGTGCTCTCTTTGGCTGCTTATGACCTGCCTGATATTGATGTCGAGGCCACTTCATGGCCCATCACAGTCAGGGGGAGCTCCACAACAATAACTGATGCTCAGATAACTTCGGACTCAGATGCCGTAGCTGCTGTAAATGGAGACACAATTCTTGAGCCTCGTCGCTCAACTCGGTCTCGTCAGCCCTCTGTCTTGCTCCGTGATTTTGTTTGCAAAACAGTTTTACCATTCAAAAACCCCACCTCTGCAGCACTCACAGCTCCAGCTTCATCGTCCTCAGGTATATCGTATCCTATCGCTGCTTATGTTTCCTGTGCTAGATTTTCTGGACCACATGCAAATTTTCTTGTAGCTGTTATCGCAAATCATGAACCAGTCACCTATAAGGAGGCTGTAAAGTATGCTCATTGGCGTGCTGCCATGCAAAATGAGCTTGATGCTCTTGAAAAAAATGGAACGCGGGAGCCATCTTTATTGCCACCAGAAAAAAAGCTATTGGCTGCAAATGGGTGTTTCGTATCAAGTATCATTCTAATGGTATAATTGAGCGTTATAAAGCCCGATTGGTCGTTCTTGGAAATAAACAAGTTGAGGGTATCGACTTTACTGAGACATTCGCGCCCGTTGCTAAGATGAGCACCGTGTTTTGTCTGTAGCTGCTGTCAAAGATTGGGAATTGCATCAGATGGATGTTCACATTGCATTTCTTCATGGTGATCTGAATGAAGAAGTGTATATGCATCCACCACAAGGGTATTCTGCTATTCCTTCCGGATATGTGTGCAAGCTTCGTAAATCTCTCTACGGCTTACGAAAGGCACCTCGCAATTGGTTCTCCAAACTAGCTGCGGCCCTGCGAACCTTTGGCTTTGTACAAAGTCTTGCTGACTACTCACTATTTTCAATAACACAACGTGACGATAAGGTATTGCATGTCCTTGTTTATGTCGATGACCTCATCATTTCAGGAAATGATGCCATATTAATCTCTACATTCAAGACCTATCTCAGCAGCTGTTTTCATATAAAGGATTTAGGTGTTCTAAAATATTTTTTGGGCCTTGAGATTGCTCGGAACTCCACAGGTATCTTTGTTTCTCAGCGGAAGTATGCTCTTGAAATTATTGCTGAGTCTGGTTTATTAGGATCCAAGCCATGTGAGTGTCCTATGGATTCACACCACCAGCTAGCATCTGTCGAGGGCCCTGATCTTGGCAATCCTGAGAGGTATCGACATTTGGTTGGTCGTCTAGTTTATCAATATCACTCGTCCGGAGCTCTGCTATGCTGTTCATACTTTGTCTCAGTTCATGCAGTCACCGAAAGAGCCTCATTGGCTAGCTGCCATCCGTGTAGTTCGTTATTTGAAGGGCCACCCTGGTCAAGGTCTACATGTATCCCAAGAGAGTGCTTTACAGTTGACAGCTTATTGTGATTCTGATTGGGCGTCTTGCCCCCTTACACGACGGTCCGTCACAGGCTATTTCATCACTTTGGGTTGTTCTCCCATCTCCTGGAAGACTAAGAAACAAGTCACAGTATCTCGATCCTCAGCTAAAGCTGAATATAGATCCATGGCCTCTAAATGTAGTGAGATCATATGGCTTCGCTCCTTACTGCGCTCTCTTGGCATAGAACACCATTCCCCAGTTCGATTACTATGTGATAGTCAAGTTGCGTTGCATATTGCTACTAATCCAATTTTTCATGAGCGGACAAAACATATTGAGGTTGATTGTCATTTTGTTCGAGACCTTGTTGTTGCTGGTACGATCGAGTTAAGTCATGTTTCCACCTTGCAACAACCGGCAGATATCTTTACTAAGGCGTTGGGAAAAGCGCAGTTTCATCATCTTTTGGGCAAGTTGGGCATTATCGATCTCCATGCTCCAACTTGAGGGGGGAGTATTGAAAACGATATGTTTCCTATTCCTTCCATAATGCTTCGTTTCCTATTCTGTTGATAACTTTCATTCATTATGTTATTTAATGTACATTACTATATATGTTCAGCCCTTTCAGAGGCATAATATACACAATAACATTCTCCAAATCCTCTCTGTTTCAGTCCTTGACAATGTTCATCAGGTATGAGTCAAGTTATGTGATGGTTTAACCTTCAGCATAAAGCATGAAGAGGCATTCATATGGAGCTCCACTTTTATTAACATCTCAAATAAGGTAAGTAGAAGTGCTACAAGTGGTTGGGTATCTATAATCTCAAACTAGAAAATCATATTGAAAGAATGACTGGAGTTTGTGAAGTGAGGAAGGAACAAATGCAGTTTTGTTTTCAAATTTCAACTGTTTTCTGGTTCAGAGCTATGTATCTCCACCTTTCCTTTTCAACAAAATCTGCATCCAGGAACTTCGAAACATATACCCAAACCCTATAGACGTCGGAAAAATCTGTCAAAAATCCAATTGATGCACTGACTACCGAAATGCCTGATTCAGCTTGGCACATTTTCTCCAATACCCTCTCCCTCATTTCCTCAGATTTGTCTGTAAAGCAAATGTGCCTCAGAACGCCACAGCTTAGAGAAATACTGTTCCTGTCCGCTAGTTTCTGCACCAGCACTGGATCGATCTTCTCCCTTTTCCAGTCAAACAAGTTGAATGCCACGGAGGAGCCTCTGTCATACGCGGTCTTGGGTCCATAGATTTTGACCAAGGGAAGTCTGTTCTCCGAGTTTGGGTGTAGAAGGCTCAGAAGTGCATTCACCAGCCAGTTGACTAAGTACCTTGCTCTGTTACTGATTTTTATGAGGCCTAAAGTGTCCGCATGGTCCAATCCTTTAAAATCTATCTGTTTGACTGAATCATTTGAGAATAACTCGGAGTTAACTGACACTACTTTCTCTGATTCAGATTCATCTATAATGCTTGAATCTTCATGGACTTGTGTCCTCGATATGGAAATGGGGGATTCTAGGCTTATAATGCCAGCGCTTGGGGCTGCAGACGAGTTATTCAGAATGGGAGCAATAGTTTTCTTGACAAACAGGCATCCAAAGCCAGATGGGTTGTCCCCGAAAACCTTGTAAGCTGAGCAAACTATGAAATCAGGGCTGATGATGGACAGGCCTAATGTATCCATATCTTTAGCCCCCAATGCTGATGCGTCGAGTAAAACATGCCATCCATTTTCCTGAGCCAAGCTCATCCACTGATAAGAATATCTAGTTCCAGTCATCCGAGATTGAAGTGGAAAAACCAATAGGCCTCTCTTTTTGTGCTTCTTGCGCAACAAAACTTTCCTGAACTTGGCTGACATGAGTCTCAAACTAGGCCATGAGAACTCTGCAGACTTGATCTCTGCACCCTTAGTGACAGAGCTCTGCATCATCATCTCAACCGCGTCATACTTACAGTCATAGGCGGTCAAGAGGGTTTGATAAGTATGAAAGGGGTAACATTCAGCTAACATTTTAAACGCTGATGAGTGATTGGCAGTGAAAACCATAGAGTAATCGGTTTGGGATGCATTCAGGAAGCTCATGATTCTGTTTCTTATCCTTGACTCAGTTTCTGACTCTTGGCCGCCGTAAAGTATCAGCCAACTGAGATTCACAGACTTGTATGAAACTTCGAAGAATGGAAAGTTGGAAGGAGTTGGGTCTGCTTGGTTCATTTGGTGGAATGAAAATAATCCATGGCCAATATAATCTAAACAAACATGCTGCCTATCAGAGAGATGGTAATACTCTCTGGCTCTGATCTCATCTGCGTGGCATGTTTCCGTGTACTGTGGAAAGGCTTTCAGGAAACTGGAAAATGACATCTCCATGGAAGGAATTGATTCATGGTTGGTGAAATTAGTGTTGGGATGCAGAGTTGAAGCTATTGCATCATACCAGTAAGAGGAGACCACCCCACCTTCCCGGCCAGGAGTTGAGGTTTCTGCCAAAGCTAGAAATGAAGCCGGGAAGCATCCGCGGCACGGCGTAGTTTCCACTGCTTCCATGATGCAAGGTGAATTCATTCAACTTTTTCGCAAATGTGTTGCTTGATTTCTTTAACTCCCTTCCCCTGTTTTTCCTCTGTTTGTTTTCTTGCTCTGTTAGAGTACTTCAATATGGAAGAGGGTCAAAGTCAACGTCAAGCAGCCCTGATAAAAGGATAAAGTGATGTAAACCCTCAGATTTATTCAAACATCAATATTTTTCTAGTGGACTTATATCCAGTGTTATTAAACTCGGATCGATTCGGCTGGTTCGATCGTTTTGGTTCTGTTATCCTATCGGTTACAAGTGATTCGGTCAAAATCCGGTTGACCCGGTGTGTTGATTCGGTTGACCCGGTCGGTTGAACCGATTGACCTAATTTTTCATGAAATTGTGATTTGATCGGTTCAATCGGTTCGATTTGATATAAAAAAATATTTATTTATTTTGACTTGGACAAGACTCGAACCAAGTCTTCCTCTATAATTATCCTCTCTCCTTCCACAAAGCTAAACATAATTCTTGTTTTAATATTTGTTTCAATAATGTATATTCATTTATCAAATCTATAAAATTTATTATTTTTTATCAATTTAGCTAGAAATTCAATTAGTGTTAGAAATTCCTTATTGTTGTGACTTGCAAATTAAGACTAAAATATTTATTGTTGTTCCATTATTTTTGTTTTATTGATTTGTACTTTATCAAATTCTAAATTTGTTATGGTATGTTGTTATAATCAGATCATAATCATGTAATATTTATTCAAGTCATAAATATGTTAAATTATAATATCATATATAAGTATTTTATTTTTATTTTTTAATATGTGCGGGTCAAACCGGTTCAACCCAGTTGAACCACGGACTCATTAACCCAGTAACTTGATCGGTTCGATGCACAGTTCGGTTTTAATAACACTGCTTATTTCTGTCTGAAAATCCAAGTATCCTCGTCTTGAGGAAACTGCTTCTGCATATGTACAACTTAAATGCTAACATATTTAGGTAGGCTGATCAGTTTTGTTACAGAAAGACTAACTGCTTACTGCTTGGTTGAAGTGGACTGATCGTCATAGGCAGTGGTCCAAGGTTTTTTTTGTAGTGGTGTCATTGGCTTTTCCCGCTAAAGGTGTATCTCCTTTTGAAATTATTGATGGCAAATGCGTTGAAGGATAGAGTTTGATTCCTTTGCTTCTTGCTGATGTTGAAATGTTAAACAGTTAAAGGTGTGAATGCTTACATATGCTAGACGCCAAGCTGTGGTAGGGAAAAGGGGTTCTCTTCTCAGCGGATGGCGCGTCATTTGCTGTGCTACTGCAGGCCGATGTCTTATTAGCGAGATCGAGTGGACTGAATTTCTCATTAGTACTAACTAAACTAAAAGATTAAAATTAGTTTCAGATTGAATTGATCAAAAAACAGTAAAACAGTTAAGGAGCGTATATGGAGGATGCTGAAGTTCAAGATTGAATTGATCAAAAATAGTAAAACATGTATTATAATTTCAGATTGGTTTAGTGATACAATCTTAGTTACAAATGTATAGTTTCAGTTCGGTGTTTTTGGGTCTGTTGTTTGCTCAGCTTGGTTGTGTAATTCTGGATGTTGTTCTTTGTTACGTTGTTCAGGCCTGTATTTTATTCCTTGGTAGCTGTTTTTTTTGTCTGGTTGTTGTCCAGTTTAGTAGTGTAGTTCAGGCAGTTTTTGCTGATGTCCAGGCCAACTTTTTGTTCCGGTGTATCTTGTTGTAGTGGTACCTGTTGTTGGCCCTTTTGAATGAAAGATCGATTTTCATTAAAAAAAAAATACAATTAGGCTCTGAGTTTAGTAAATGTGTCCAACGGTTGGCTGATATGATCTCTAGTGGCCTAATGGGTTTATACTTCCATAGGATCGAATGGGCGTTGTAGGTAATCCCATCTGCAGTCTGTTAGTGTTTAGTATTTCTTATATGAAGGAGCTCATACTATCTGAGAAGAATTGCTGCAGAGTTGAAAAGTAGCTAGTCATTACAAATTTTAGTTTGTCCTCCATTATCAAAGCTGAGCCGAAGAGAGATGGACGGAAGATGGCTAGACCGTCATTTGGTTTAATTCGTATAGAGAATGGTAGAATTTTAGGTCGTGGTATCGTTTACGAGAAATCAACGGGATTACGGTTTAGTTTGGAAATTTTATTGGACTGATATGCCCTTCAAATCGTGTTTAATAATTTAATTAAGTATGAGATTAAAATTAACTAATTCTAATCTCGACCGTTGATGAAATTGGCTGGACGAGTGATATAATTTCTCATTTTTCATCAAAACTAACCTTATCATGGGATCCGCACTCATAGTAATAATGAGTATTAGAGAAACTTACTATAAGAGATAAACACATATTGACATTGGTTGAAACCTTGAACTCACCACCGCTTTTGAGAACAACTAATAATAACTTATAATCTAAACTCTCTTGATTTCTCTCTCCACTTCTACATGATATGACATACAATATATAGTATTCACTATTACTTTTTTTTTATAACAGTAGCACTAAAGCTACAAAGAGAAGCAGAGGACTTGAGCTAACTAGAAAAACATGCCAGCCTAGGGCAACAATCTAGTCTCGTCTAGCACCAGTTTTGATTTGTGACGTGCTTAGCCAGCAGGTCTGCGACGACGTTTGCCTCTCTTCGAATCAGAACAATCTTCCATTCTATGTGACGATATAGAATTTGCATACTACTTTTAAATCAATCTTCTTGAGCAATACGGATTCCCGGACAGATGTTGAACCATTTTACTACCTCAGCACAATCAGATTCAAATATCACTCTTTTGGCCTTTAATTTTTCAGCCATCATAAGGCTCTCCATCTGACCCAATCCTTCACAAGTAAAGCTGCAATGGATGTAACCTTTTTTTATTGCTCTTATAGCCATAATGTTACAGTCACTGTCTCTAACAATGATCCCAATGCCTCCCCCCACATCCTTTTTCACAGAAGCATCACAATTAATTTTGATGAAGTCAGCAGGAGGCTTTTTCCATTCAAAATCAGAGCTGTATAAAAATCTCATGCTGGACAAATGTTTGGAATCATTCTGTTCAAAGGATCTTGACAGATTAGTAGATTTGAACACTAGATCATTGATGCTATATCCATCTTCTCCATGTTTCAATTTGTTCCTATTGTGCCATAGAAGCCACAGAGTCACTAAGATCAGGTGTCTTTTTCTGCTTGGAATTTGGCTCCAAAAGTAATGAACAATGTCAGCAAAAGAGAGATTCTGGAAGCATACTTAATTCAGGCAGTCCCAATTGATCCCAAGTTGCTCTTGCAAACCAACAATGGATGAAAGTATGCGCATAAGTTTCGATTTTGTACCCACATACAGCACAACAAACATTATTGATCAGGCCACGATGGTGCAAGCTAATTCCAGTTGGAAGGGCCTCATGATAACCGCGTCATCCAAAGATTTTCACTTTCCTTGGAACAGCCAGTTTCCAGTAAGCTTGCCAAAATTTCTTCTGTTGAGAGTAATCCGAACAGCCAATGTCTTGATTACAGGCCATTCCATAACTCGTCATCATAAGCTTATAAGCACTAATCAATTCAAAACTTCCAGATGAACTTGCTGTCCAGCAGATATTACCATTATGATCCTGAATTGAACCTAATCTAATAATCTCAAAGCCTTTAGCAATGCTCCTTCAACAGAAAGATGGTTTGTACCCAACACTGCAGAACAACATATCCGAATCATGACAGTATTTTGCCTTTAGGATTTTTGAAATCAGTAAGTCGGGTTGAGTGTAGATCCTCCAAGCTTGTTTAGCAAGAAAAGCCAGATTAATACATTTGAGGTCCTTAAAGCCCAGACCTCCCATATCCTTGTCTTGGCAAAGAATCTGAGCTTTAACCCAATGGATGGGTTTCTTACTTTTGGAACAGGACCACCAATATCTTCTAATTGAACTGTGCATTTTCTTTATAGTGTCTTCAGGCAATTTAAAACAATTCATAGCATATTGAGGCAGCGCTTGAAGAACAGCTTTTATAAGGATTTCCTTTCCTCCTGCAGAATTTTTGCCTTTCCATCCCTCAGTTTTGTTACAGACTTTGTCAATCATCCCTGAGAAGTTAAGAGTAACTTTCCGTTTAAGAGATAAAGGAAGCCCCAGATATTGATCATGATGACTAACAGGCTTCACGAAGAGCAAAGCTTGGAAAGAACTCCTAACAGGCTCTGTAACATTTGGGGATAGAACAATCTCAGATTTGTTGTAATTTATAGTCTGACCAGAAATGCCCTCATAACTCGTCAACATATAAGATAAAGCTGCAGCAGTGCCATCACCCACTTTAAATAGAAGAAGACAATCATCCGCAAACATAAGGTGGGTAATCTGAGGAGCTCCTCTACTAATTTTGATACCTTCTATGATCCTATCTGATTCGAATTTTGACAGACTATGGCTCAACCATTCAGAGCAAAGAATGAAGAGATAAGGTGACAGAGGGTCACCTTGTCTTAACCCTCTTTCAGGTACAAAGAACGATGTGATTTTCCCATTAATACGAATGGCATACCGCACACTTGAGACATAATTCAGGATCATGCTGACCCAATCTTCTTTGAAACCAAATCTCAGCAACAGCAACTTCAGATACCTCCATTCGACTCTGTCGAAAGCCTTTGACATATCTAGCTTCAAAGATCTATAGCATTTTCTACCATATCTCGCATTCTTGATGAAGTGAGCAGTCTCATGAGCAATAAGGAAATTATCGGTTATTAATCTGCCTTTAACGAAAGCTGATTGCGCAGGACTAATGATATCCGGAAGGACCTGTTGAAGCCTATTAACAATAACTTTAGCCACTGTTTTTGAAACCACACTTCTGAGACTTATAGGACGATAATCCTCCATTTTCGCTGCTGCGCTCTGCTTAGGAATGAGAACAATAAGAGTATCATTGCAACCTGATGGGACAACTCCTTCGTTCAGAATTGAAAAGCAAGCTTCGATAAAATCCTGTCTAATAACATTCCAGAATTTTTGAAAAAAAACCTGCAGGGAAGCCATCAAGACCCGGAGCTTTGAAAGGATAAAGTTGAAAGAGAGCCATCTTTATTTCACTTTCTGTATAAGGATTTGTTAGCACCATATTATGTTCCTCGGAAACAATACTAGGAATGCAATGAAGTGAAGTGCTGATTTCTGAGTCAGATAGCCGAATGGCAGAGGCAACTAGCTCACGAAAATACGACACTGCCACATTCTCAATATCTTCCTGGTTAGAGATACTTCTTCCATCTTTATCAACCAAGGTGCTAATAGTATTAATCCTTCTCCTTGCATTTGCTTTGAGATGAAAAAACTTCGTATTATTGTCACCTTCGCTCAACCAATTCACTCTGGACCTTTGAGCCCACATGGACTCTTCTCTAATCAGCCATTCATCAATATCATTTGTTATGCTCTTTTCCTTTTCAAAAAAGGCTTTCGTACGCATGCCTTGTCTCACTTCTATTAATTCCTCCTTTAATCTTCTCAGTTGATTACCAACATTCCCAAAGCTTTTTTTGTTCCAAATCTGAAGATGCTGTGAGAGGTGTGAAAGCTTCTCAGAAATGCAGCCATTAGGGTTCCAGTTCCTGTTGATTGTATCTGTGATGCTTGCATCCCTCATCCACATGGATTCGAATTTAAATGGTTTCTCTTACACATTAATAACCCCATCCAGATTAAGAAACAAAGGGGAATGATCTGAATGGTGAGAAGTCAAATGCTGAACAGTCATATTTGGGTATCTGTCCACCCACAGCTCATCTCCAACTGCCCTATCCAACCTACACCAAACTTCATCCCGACCTAGTCTTTTGTTAGAGTAGGTGAACTTTGAACATTTGTACCCCAGATCCATCAAACCACAATCACATAGGACCTGCCTGAACTGCTCCATATTGGCACGCCGAGACAGGTTACTACTTGTGGACTCAGAGAAGCCGCAAATCTCATTAAGATCACCTAGCAAGCACCAAGGCGACCTAATGAGCCTTCTCAACTTTCTCATCAAATCCCAACTCTTGTACCTCAAACTAGCTTTAGGATTACCGTAAAAGAGAGTAATATGTACAAAACCTTTATGCGACAACCTAAAATCGATGTGAAAACCAGAGTAGCTAACAACATCAACATCCGTTATGTTATTCCAAAATAAAGCTAAGCCGCTGGAGCGACCGCGAGCCGGGACAACAAAGCAGCAGTCAAACCCTAACTGGATTCTGACAGCTTCACAGCGACGACTACCACACTTAGTTTCTAAAATACCAACAACTAAAGGACGTGACGAACTGATGACCTCCTTGAGAGCACAAACTACAGACGAAGATCCTAAACCTCTGCAGTTCTAGGCTAAGATTTTCATGGCTCTCGGCGGTGCTGGACACCAGACACCGCCGCATCGACAACATCTTGAAACAGAAAATCATCATTCTCACCCTTGTTAATAAGATAGGGCTGATTGTTGAAATTCAGGAATTGAGAAAACTCTTGCTCAGAAAACTGTTGAGAAAAAACTTCTGTGATCCGAGTAGCACTCTTCGGACGCAGCCTCGCATATCTCTTTTTAGTGATCTTCGCAGCTGGAGCACCAATAGTAAGCGTCTTGGAGGTTCTCAAAACCCTAGCAGTTTGGCCTTGACTAACATTGGTCTCGTAGGAAAAGGGAGTATTTATCATGTTAATTTCAAAGGGATCAGACGCAATGAGGCTTGGGCCAGGCATCCAGATGGGCTGGTGTTGGTCAAGTCCAGCAAAGAGAGGAGGAAAGACCAAAGGGCTCATCCCTTGATACAAATCATCTAAACATCTTGGCCACACTGATTTCTCTTTTTTGCTGTTGGACGAGCCCAAGTAATCTCCATCACGTTTCCTACCCGTGTCCTCTAAATCACAAAGATTAGATTTGTTCCAGATCTCCATGCAATCTTCTCCTTCATCATGACTTGTCTTCTTTCAGACGTTACAACATCTTTCTCAGTGCATGCGTTATTGGGCTTAACACCTTGAGACTCCAAAATAACAACTCCACCCGGCGCCCCAGAATTGCTCTTCATATTAGCCACCTTCGGCGCATAACCCTTCCTGGCGTCTTTCTTCCCATCACGAAAAGATGGTTCAACATGAAGGTGAGCGTAGGGAAAGTCGTCCCCATCAACACTCCTCACATTGCAACTACTCGTACCGTGAGTAAGTCGAGCACACTTCAAACAGTACTTTGGAAGCCTTTCATACTTGAAATCAACCCAAATCGGCTCCTCCTCATCTTCTTCAAAAACATAGCAGCCATCCGCTAACGGCTCGGTAGAATCAATGAGAATTCTTAGCCTTAGGTAATTTTTCTGTACAAAATTCTCATTAACTATCAGAGATGTTTTAGAGACATCTACCAGCTCACTAATCAGCAACCCAAACCGATCTTCATGGTTTTCCTGAACAAGGACCAAGGGGAGGTGGTGAATTTGAAACCACATGGGAACTTTGGTAGGAGTTACATTTCTTGCGACCCTGTCGACATCCCAGTGACCAACCGCGATGGCCCAACCATCACCAGTCCATGGTCCACCATCCATGACCTTCATCTTATCGTGTTTTGATTCAAACACAGCAAGAAGCATGTCATAGGAAATGTCCATAAACTTATATTTACCTTGCAGGAACCAAGCCTTATCCAACAAAGGTGCTACGATGTCTTATTCACTCCTTTCATGTTGCAGAACTTCAAAGCCAACACATGCACGAAGCTCTTTTCAGCTTCCACTATGACATTTTTTGGGATGGAGATGGCCGCCTTTCCATTAAACTGTCTGGCTAAGGAACTGACCTCGTCTTCCATAATGTTATGCATCTGCATGTCCCTCAGAACTCAAAACCGACAGGAACAGAACAAGGAAAAGGAGATGAAAAGGACTGAGCTTTAAGACGAAAAAGGACAGAAGACAAAAAAAAACAACAGAGAAGTACTACAAGACAGGAACGAGGAATGAAAGAAAGGGACCTTTAAAGCCTCCTTAAAAAGAAGGAATGAAAGTCTAATTCTGTAAACAGTGATAGCTAAAGACCAACAAATGGAAGATTAATGGGCGCATGAACGCCAAGAACAATAAGAAGTCTGACAAAGAGCACAGATGGCATGCAGGAAGTAATCTCATAAACTAGGGCTAGTCTAGAGAGAAGGAGGAGCGTCTCGCTCCAATTGTATTCACTATTACTAAACTAGTTACAATTTCTAATTAAGCCAGGGTTTTTAATACCAGCAAAATAAGTATTCTGAAACTTTCCTTAAATAGAATTCCTAAAGCTTTTGGATCTTGAGCCCAACCTTACTAGGTTACCTGCAATGGAGGACACCCCACTGACTCTTCTTTTCCAACTATGTGAATGTGAATGCCATTCTAGCAATGGATCGACGAATCTCAACCTTCTCCCTTGACAATATTGGTCTATATGAATCTTCTCAAGCTTTGAGAAAGTTGTATTGAAATGAGAAAAAGGGTTGAATGTTTCTTCTTATTTGGATTCTATATATAGTGTACAACGAGTTCAATTTAGATCGTACATCAGTGCTAGATAAGATTAAGATAGCAGAAATTACGATATTACAATATCAACACAATATATAGAGACTTTTTTTATTATTGCTCTTATACAGCAGATAAGCAAAAAAAGCAAACAAAATCCTTAATAGGAAAGCAATAATGGAGAGGGTTAGAAATAAAAAGAATAAAGGGCACCGCATGCATTTTTTGAAGAAAGAGAAAGGTAAATCTGCATTTTATTGATTTTAAAGGGTGTTGGAAATGTTTTTGATAAAGGTCCACATCTATTTATAAAGAAAGAAAAATAGTCATTTTCGCTCTTAACTGTATGGCATATGCAGTGTTAAACAAAACGGCCGCCTAGACAGTAATTTTCTTGAAGCCGTTCCGATTTGTTCTAAACGGGACAATTAATCTACTACTGGAAGAATCAGTGTTAGGTTTGTGTTATTTGCGGTCAAATCGTCGGCAAATCGAGTGATTCAAGATGAAAAGGTCATCGGCATCAATGGAACTACGACTGTGTAGTTGGCGGCTATTTTAGGGTTTGATAAAGAGATGATGAACATTATTTTCTATTTACTTTAATACAAAAATAACGTGCTCGTCTAAATATTTGGCTGACCTAATGTATGTACTAGCCCATTATGATTGTACCATAAAAGTATAAGCCATAAACATAACATTATATCTTCCTTGAATCCTTTAAGTTTAAAATTCTACAATCAACACTTATATTTGGAAACAATATATCAAATTGTTCCTTTCAAGTATTAATTTCAAATTAAAATCATATTAATACAATACTATACAATAAATTAATATATATATATAGGGGTGCGCTCGGTTGAGACACGTAAATAGTGTAAGGACGTGAGGACAACCAACCACAACGAGCCACGTGTGCAGAATAGTGGATTTTTGGGTAGTGGATTTTACTGTTTACTTTTTGCTTTTGATGGATTTTTGGTAGTGGGACAAGTGGCGCGCCCACAAAGCACCGGGGGGTTAGATGTGTGGTGTGAGATGTGTCCCTACGTCCTCACACTATTTACGTGTCCTCATTTAAGCGCTCTTCTATAAATATATATATATATAATTCACGACCGATTAATCCTATGAGGACCATGTCCGCCCGATTACCGCCTAGCATTTTTTTACAACCTTGACTGTATGCCCTCTTGGTGTGTTGAAATATAGGGAAAATGACAAAAAGAGGGTATGAACTACCAGTCATTGACAAATGACGGTCCGAACTATGAAAATTGACAATTAAGGGCAATTTCAAACTATTATGATCCACATATAACACCTAATTGATGAAATATCACTTCGTCAATTAACAAAGTTAACTAAACGAATGATTGAAAAAACCATCTTACCCTTAATTGTGAAATTGAGGATTATAATATTTTGAAATTGCCTTTAATTGTCAATTTTCATAGTTCAGACCGTAATTTGTCAATGTGTGGTAGTTCATACCCCCTCTTTGTCATTTTCCCAAAAATATATTGAGAAAAGAATCATTTTTTGCACATTGCTTTTAACTATGTCTGCTAAATGACTTTTATAGAGAGATACAATTTTTAGTTTTTACACATTGCTCTCTTGCTCAAGTTACCCTCATGAAACAAAACTATACACAAAATCATTCAATTACTGAACTAGTTTGAAATTTGTCAATTTATAGCAAAGTTATTGGAAAAATATCATCAGTTGAAAGTTAATTTGAGATTTGTCACAGACCGCCAATTGCGTTAGGGATTTGTTGTGAAATCAAATTAAATGTCTATGTGACTCCAACCTGAATTTCACGCAAGAGTCACGTCGATATTTTTAAATTGTGGACAAATTGCTAATACGATTGGCCTTTTGTTTTGAAGTGAAATCATTCGTTCTTATTTCAACACAAACCGCTAGCAGTTTGTGCTGGAAAAAAATGCTTACTACAAGCCACACCGACATTAAATTTGATTTCACAACAAATTACTAATGCGATTAGCGATTTCTGACAAATCCTAAATTACAGGGACGGGTCCAGGAATTGAAATAGGCGGTGGCCAACAAAAATAGAAATGGTAACATTTGAAAAAGAATTACACTGTTTCGAATAATTATATTACATTAAAATGAAGGACGTCTTGCTTTCGTATCTTGAAAATCCGTGAATCAAAAATTCAAATATTGCTTTGTTAATATTGAAAACCAAACAATTCGATAAGAAATCATCTTCCATCTTGTTGTGAAGTGCTCTTCACTAAAATAGTGTTCGATAGTAGATCAAAAATTGAAAGATTTTTAATAAGAGATCTTTTTGTACAACAAAACAATACATGTTTGATTATCTTGTAATTGACCCATACATAAACTTATCAGCACAAAAGTTCAGTACAAATTTCCAGATTGGGCGAATCGTTTGTACACTTCCAAGATTAACCGGGTTTAACTAAAAATTACATATCTTAAAAATTATATGTCGGTTTATTTACTAATTTTTTTTAGATTTAAACATTAAATTGATTTATAATATATATATTTATATTTATATTAAATTATTTTAACATATAAAAGAATTTTGAAAAAACTTGAGGGTGACAAATGTCACCCCAAACCTTTAATAGTTCCGTCCTGCCTAAATAGGAAAAAGATCAGGTGAGAAGTTGCTGTTTTTGTGAGAAATAGGAAATATTCTGGTCCATTGATTATAAGAATCCAACGGTGATGTTTAATTAGAAATATTATGAATATATGGAATATAATTATATGATTAATATGGTTAGAGGGTATATTCGGAATCACAATTTCGCATCAATCGTGTGAAACGAGCGATTCGTGATTGTTTGTCGAGCGATTCGTGATTGTTTGTTCCGTTCGTGCGTCTCTTCCGTTCGAATCGTCCTCCTGTCTTTGCCGCAACCCTAGGATCAGTTCCTCCAATCTGATTTCGTTCGCAATCTGTCTCCGTCGACTGATTTCTGTTCGCGATAACATCCGACGTTTGACGAAGTTTGAATATGGCCGAGGATCTCGATGCAGGTACCATCATATCTCCATATTTTCCGGGTAAATTTAAGGTTTGGTTTCCTGTTTGATTAAGATACGATCGTATTTGTTCTGCAAAATTTGATTATACTAGTATGTTTTTGAATGTGTGTAACTGCCGACCTGCTCTCCATTGATCCTGTTTTCCACGGTTTGTAAATTTCCGATTCCATCGCTTCATATATTACGAATTTATCTAGTATGAATGAATAAATTCGTGCTTGAAGATATTGCTATGTTTTTGTAATATGTAACATCATTAACATATTGCTATTTTTTTACAGTTGATAACAATGAAGATACTCGTGCCCATGTAGATGAAAGTTTCTCGTTTGTATCTGTCAATGGGAGAAATTGTTGGATCCCCAAGTGCCCTGTTGAGTTTAAGCCTTACGTTGGGATGCAATTTCCAAATCTTGAAAAAGCTGTATTATTTTATAAAGAATATGCACGAATAGCTGGTTTTGTTGTGCGTCTGGCTACGAGTAATAGGTCTGCTGGGATCATCACCATCAAATATTTAGTGTGTCAAAGGGAGGGGTTCAAACCAAAGAGTAAAGTGGTGGACAGTATGAATATTGCTGATCACAATTCTAGGCCGAGGAGGGACACTCGATGTGGGTGTCAAGCAAGAATACAGCTTAACATAGGTGAAGGTGGTAGATATCGTGTCTATTTCTTTGAGGAATCACACAATCATTCTTTAGAATCGGACATAGGTAAGCAGTTTTTGACTTCACACAGAGAGATGTCCCTTATTGACAAGCAGCTTGTAATGGAGTGCGGTAAAGTCCGTATAGGTGCTACCAAAGCCCATCATATTAGGAAAGAGTTATGCGGTGGGTTTATGAATATTGGAGCCACGGTGACTGATTACAAGAACTTTAAGAGGGATTTGAAGCTTTATATTGGACTTAATGATGCTCAGATGGTTGTTGACAATTTATCGGACAAGCTTTATATTGGACTTATTCGTATTGGAAACTTTTCATTTTTCACATGGATGTTTTAACACATGTTTTCGGTAATATATATTCATTTGATGCAGAAACGGCCTTTGTTTAAAGTATTTTGCCTTGTGCTTATTATAAAATATATGCTACGAATAATGTTGTCATTTATACGAACAATGCGGTGAATTCTACAGATTATGCTTTGTTCTATACGAAAAAAGATTTTCTTTTACTCGAAAACCACTTACAATTATACGGATAATGTCTGATTTGGTACGGACTATGCTATGCTTACTACGAATTATGTTAAGTTATGTACGGATAATGAGTTTATTGATACAATGGTTCAAGTCTCAATTGAGTACGGATTATGCTACAGTTAATACGGACTATGAAGTTTTAGATAATACGGATAATGTTTGGTTTTATACGGACTTTGCTAATAAGCTGTGAAATATAAGCTGTTGGATGCACATGCGCAAAAAAATTGGCCATAACCTGTTTACATTCCAAACTATTTGCAGAACATCAAAAGATAACACACATGTCATACCCTGCTTGCCAAACTACGTGGTACCAAAACAAAATGTGTTACAAACTACGTCATTTGTAGTAATCACGTTTATAGTTCTCCTTCAAATCAACAATAGGTGTTTTTGCTCGTGTTCCCTTTACAATATTCATTTGGATTATTTCTCAACCATTCATTGGCGCGCTGCAACACAATGTCCCGATTATTGTTGAGACCGTATAATCAAGTTCATGTAAATGTCACGCAACGCATAGAGTTGACCATCTTGCTGCAATGTCAATTTAGGAGTGTTAAGAAAATAGTTAACACATAGATGAAGTTTATCATATTGACTATTGTTTACCTTAACTCCTTCGATCGCTAGGCCACAGGTTATCCCCAAATTTAACATCCCATCTAATCCCATTGAGCCTACTGCAATCTTCTGTTGCTCTGTTAGGCTTCTTACGACATCAGTTAATGTGTTTGGGGTAGTTCGCGTTTCAAACCCTTTGTATCTTGTGCTGTGACCATCTTTTTCCTTGATTCCTTTTTTGCCTTTCTCAGTTTGTTTGGGTTTTAATCCCTTGATATCCACACTCTCTGTCAATGAAAAATAAAGAACAAACATTAGCTAATAGGCCGTTATAAATGTATTTGATAAATTTAAAGTTGCTTGGACAAAGGAAATATTTTTATATTTCAACCTTTCATTACCTGCTGCAGTTTGTAGTTTGGCGTTGCCTTGACTTTTAGCAGACATGGTGTTGGCCACGAAATCATCATCGCTGTTATTTTCAGCGGGAAGTTTTTTTTTATGTGCTTTTGTTGCACCAACTATAAGAAGAAAATATATAAATGTTATGCATTTTTAGTGCACTAAGGATTATGATTATGAAATTGCAGATAATGATCAGGTACTACAGATTATGTTACTATTGTTACGGATAATGAATCATTCAAAAAGTTTACGGACTATGCTACCATTTATACGGATAATGAGCCTCTGATTGCAGAATTTCAAAAAAGTTCCTTCTATTATTTGTAATGGACTAACATGTACCTGGTTTCCTCAATTGTTTGGCTACATTTGTATCCACTGTTTCATTGCTCCCTTTTTTGTGAGGAGGATATCTCCCAACTAATGCAATAAAACGGCAGTAGTCTTAAAACATGTAATTTTATAAAACTATATGAATTGACTACAAAAAAACACAACACCTTTGAGAGTTTGAGTGCTTGTTTGGTAAGGAATCTGTTTTCGCTTAAGGTTTGGTTGGATTTCAGCATGTATTTCTTTGGATGTGTTCCTTTTCCTCTTGCGATCTATAAAAAAAGTTAGACAAATCTTATAATACAACAAAGTAACAGTGCAACGTATTAATCCATTTCCAAAACACACTATCATACTATGAAGTTTCATAGTTAGGCTACGGATTATGATATGAAGTTTTTTCAAACAAATGCATTATTTTTGCAAATTACGAATTAAATTGAACTAGCCATACACTCAGATCCAAAAATTCGTTCATCAACGCAACCCTAGTGGATATACTAAATCGCAACTTAATCATCAAAAACCCCAAAACGCTACGTAACTTGTTGAAATCGCACTCAACAATTACACTACAGATTATGATCGGCAAATATACCCACGTGTATTGTTGAATACCCTAAAATCGACAGGTTCGGAAACAAATTAACCCTTATCGACAAATCGCATTGTAAAAAAATCTAACCCGGCATATGAATCGCCTGAGTCGGCGGAGATGGCGATTTGGAGTCGTCGTTCGCCGTCTTTCGAGCCATCACCTTCTCCTTCGGATGCGTCGATTATTGACTTGCCTCCTCTCGTTTTCGGATTCAGAAGCTGCGGATGGTTTGGTCGTCCGTAGCGTCGCAAGCTCAGCAAAACAAATTAGGGTTCAGTTCGTAACCCGCTGGATGTGTTTTTGGGATTTTTGGACGGACGATGATACCCTTGCACAAGTAAAACGGCGTGTTTTTTGTTAAAAAATTAAACAGATCGTGGCTTTTGATTATTAAAGATCAATGGACACGATTAATTCCTATTTCTCACCTTATAGTCACTTCTCACCGGATCTCAACCCGCCTAAATAAACTATCGACTCATGGCATTTTCCCAAGAACTTTGCCAATGGCAAATCTCAAATTGACCCTCAGTTACATGAACAAAACCAAGAAAATTACCATATAATTGATTTCTAAATCACATACATGGGCGTTCTCGGTTTTCGGTGCTTGTGTGAAACACTCTTTCACATATTTGTAGTTCCTGAGCTTTGGAATCCCTAATTAGCATTTGAATGCTATTAAGCCAGAGTCCACATATCAGTTTCCTTATCCCAGATACAATATTTTAAACCGAGAGATTGAGGTTTGGATGAAGGACACAAATTAACAGAAGAAAAAAAAAATGCAGAAATGCAAGCAAATTCTCCTTTCAATCCTTATCACCTGTTGAAGCAAAAAACTGTTAGAAGCATCTTTAATGATCATTAACACATTTCAGAAGAAAGCTGCCCCCAAATCTGTTGATTGCAGAAAAATAAGGACATTGAACAGGTAGGTCAACCAGACATTTCATTGCAATGAAGTACAAGAATCAAGAATCAGCTTGCAGAAACCACAAGCAGCGGCCAACAGGTCATTGAAATAAAATGTTCGGTCTGAACCAAATTCAGAAGGAGCACTTGCACTATAGCTCTTCTACCAGCGCGCAAACAATCATCCTGCAAAAAGATGCAACTGGTAATGGAACATTCACAATGGATGCAAATATCTAGTAGTGTAAAATATTAGATGGATGAAAACATCTAAAGCATTTGATTCGGTCACAACGTTACCATAGTATCGAGAAGAGGAGAAGACACACAAGATAGTCAAGTTTGAAAAGGCGTTGCTTCTTTTCATGGCCAAGCACGTTAAAGATCTCAGTCATATCTACTAGGTGCCGTCTTGTAGAATACCTTATTAAACAAACAAAGTGATTGAAAAGGTCATGTCCTAGTCAATTGTGTATCCCTGGAAAAACTCATTGTAGGCCAAACAAGATACCTAAATCGCAGAATGAGGAATTAGACCAAACAAAAACACTTACATTCTATAGTTGTAGTAAAGGTATGGAAGACTGAACAATGCCATTACCCAGTGAGTAAAAAAAGAAGACAGAGCCCTCCTTGCCTGAAATACTCCGGCAAAACAAGCATGTTTACTTGAGCTGCAGTGTCGTATGAATTGATATAGTCGTACTCAAGATCCGCCAAGCACACCAGCTGCAAATGTTTCACCAAATCAAATAAAATTTAACAACAAGATCAACAATATGAACAAATTTGAGAGTTGAAAATCACAGGTACAACATTATTGGCCTAAACCTTATTTTCGGATTCAACTACTCTCCAATTGCAGACAGCCAGCGACAAACATGACACACTCAAACTATAACATTGTGAACAAACCAGTAATATGAATGTGAACAAAGTGATTGATTATTGCAATTAGGGTTCCTGATTGGACCTGATAAACGAGGATGCCGAGTAAGCCGATGAGGACGAAGAATGAAATAAGTCATGCGAGCACATCCCCCGTCATCCTCCCTCACACCGTACCACTCATTCGTCCAGATCGCATCGACTCTCCTGTCACGACCTTCTCTCTCTATTTCAGACGACGTAGGTAACGATGCACTTGTTGTTGGTGTAGTTTTTTCTCTCCTACGAATTTGAACCATTGGATTATAAACCTGATTGGAAGCGGCTTCAGTGCAGCTTGTCCGTTTTAGTTTTAAATTTTAGTAAATAATACAAAAAAGGTACCGAACAATCGCCCGTTTCTAATTTTTTGTCCGAACTATTAAAATTTCTAAAAAAGAGACAAACTATATATAACTTTTCCAAAATGGGGTAAAAACTAATGGAGATAACTATTTCATTAACTCTGTTAATCTCCGATTAACAATTAAATCTCTGCTAACTCTACGCCGTTATGTTAACAAAAAAATAAAAAATAAAAAATAAAAAATAAAAAATAAAAAATAAAAATTTTTAAACCAAACAAAAAACAGTTTCTTCATTCGTGAGAACTAAGAAGCCCTAACTCAAACTTTTTCGACTCCCACCTTCTCAATCCATTGATGTTTGTTGATTCCGGATGTGAATCAATCGATTTTTTCAATTTTTCATCAAAATAGCCAAGTCGGGCGTCGTCTAATCGGAATCGAAACAGTAAGTTAATTTGTGTCTCCCTTTGGTTACATCAGTAGCAAGGTAAGAAAGTGAATAATATGTTTGGTATTGCTTCTGTATCCTAAAGATTTTGAAAAAATCGTCAATCTGATACAACTTTCAAGTCTTTAGGGTTTTGTTGCTTTGATGGGGATTAATTTGAATTTTCTGTAAGTAACACGCAGTTTGCTTTACACTAACGAATTTGATCATTTTGAAGGGTATAATGAAAGCGTTAGTCAAATTCAAAATGAGATATGGTGGTAACTTTATTGCAAATTCAGATATCGAATATGTTGGAGAAATCACAGAAGTAATAACAGTGGACCGTGATAAGGTTTCCTACGTAGACTTTAAAAAATCGGTGGAGGAAGCTGGTTACACTACTACAGACAGGACATTACACAACGATTCTGAGGACCATTATGCAACGGTTCATTAAAAACCGTTGCATAATGTAATGACATTACGCAACGATTTGTTGCTAAAACCGTTGCGTAGTATCATGACATTATGAAACGGTTTGTTAATGAACCGTTGCGTAAAATATGAAAAAAATTTGATAGATTTTGGCTGTTTTAGCTCAAATCCACCTGAAAAATTGAACACTAAATGTAAACAAATTTAATACACTTGCTGTTACACATTTCCAAACATCAATGTACTTTCATTACACTCAAAATATAACCATTCATACACTGATTTATACAACTTCGCATAAACAACAATTCACATGTAAGTAGTGTTATTAAAACCGAACCGTGGATCGAATCGGTCAAGTTACTGGGTCAATGGTTCAACCGGGTTGAACCGGTTTGACCGGCACATATTAAAAAATAAAAATAAAATATTTATATATGATATTATAATTTAACATATTTATGACTTGAATAAATATTATATGATTATGATCCGATTATAACACCATACCATAACAAATTTAGAATTTGATAAAGTACAAATCAATAATACAACATTAACAATTTTAGTCTTAATTTGCAAGTCAAAACAATAAGGGATTTATAAGACTAATTGAATTTCTAGTTAAATTGATAATAAGTAATAACTTTTATAGATTTGATAAATGAATATATATTATTTAAACAAATAATAAAACAACAATCATCTTTAGCCTAGTGAAAAGAAAGAGAATAACTATTAAGAGGGGCTTGGGTTCGAGACTTGTGTAAGTCAAAATTAAATAAATAATTTTTCAGACTAAATCAAACCGATTGAACCGATCAAATCACAATTTTAATGAAAAACCGGGTCAACCTGGTCTTAACCGGGTCGAATGCATTTCCGATCCGATGAGAGAACGGAACCGGTCCGGTGACCGGTTCCCTATCCAACCGAACGGTCCGGTGACCGGTTCCCTGTCCAACCGACCGGTCCGGTTCCCAGTCCAACCGGTCGGTCCGGTTCCCAGTCCAACCGGTCGGTCAAGTCCGATTTTCACAACACTGCATGTAAACACTATTTTCGAACAAGTAGTTGTACAAGTAGGTGGTGATCTCATCTCGCACGGCTTGTACCTTTTCCATATCATATTTTTCCATCCCATTAGGAAAAATCTAGAACAAATAAGAAGACGATTACATCAATATACACAGAAAATGGATTTAGAACAAACCTAGAACATGGATTTAGAACAAACCTATAACATGGATTTAGAACACAAACTTAGAACATGGATTTAGAACAAACCTAGAACATTGATTTAGAACAATGGCATGAGGCTAGCATGTCTAACATATCATCATAGGTTTCAGAATGATGAACACTGATATTCATCTACAACTCCAACATCATTCTACATATGTCACCATTATTATAGAGTACGATGAGGCTAGCATGCTTACTTGGTCAAAGTCTTCCACATATGCCCCCACTACTACAGACGGGACACTATGCATCGGTTCCATGTTTGAGCGTATGCATCGTTTTTGACCTTACGCATCGGTTCGGGCTATAACCGATGCATAATATCGATCTTATGCATCGGTTCTACGAAAACCGATGCATAATGTCAAGCTTATGCATCGGTTTTAGTTTAACCGATGCATAATATTGAATCTTATGTATCGATTCAATAGAACAGGTGCATAAGATCAACATTATGCATCGGTTTATGATAAACCGATGCTTAAGCTCGTAAGATTATTATTTAGAAGTAGCGATCTAGGGTTTATTCTGTGCCGAAAATCCCATCCGCTCTCTCCGTCCGAGCTCGATAGCAACTCTCGATGGCTCTTCCATCGATCCTGACTAGGAGGATTGGCAGCAGGGCCGAGCGCAGTGCTCTGTTTATGGCTTGCGGCTCAGTCCCATGGAGTGACCACCGTCGCGTCGCCTGACCTCTCATACGACTACTGCGCGCTTGAGCCGCGGTCATCTACGGCGAGAGTATTCAGATCCATCACCAGGCTTATGTGAGGAATTACAACAAGGCGTTAGAGCAGCTTGAAAGTGAAGCCGAGGACGAGGTGGGGAAGGACGGGGTTCATCTGTCGCTGTCATGCTTTCAATTCGGTATTATGAGAAGATGAATTTCGGAATCTAAAGGTGAGAGCTTGATCTGATTCTCAGCAACTCATCTGTTGTTCTTAATTTGCATTCGCTTCCGTTTAGGGTTTGTTTGCAGATATTTTGAGACATTAACAACAATACACCAACAACAACTCAATAGCTGCATCTATTAAACCAATGGCAGCTTTGATAACACATTACCTACCAAAGGTTTGTGTGCAGAGATTTCAGGCGTTTGGTTGTTTTTTGTGCGTGCATAATTTAGCTTTTGGTGAATTGGTTGTGTTTCTTTTCTAGGTTTCAAGCTCAGATAAAGTACTGGTTCATGTTTTTTATCACTAACTACTGGTTTTCGTAGCTATGTTTGACAGTAACTACTGGTTTGGGATTTGTTGGGTCTTCAATGTAAACAACAGCCAAGGCTGTATACTACAGGTAGAACTTGAAAAGTTTTTGTGGCGTCTTGTTTGAAATAAACTAATCTTTTATTGTGAAGAAAATAAACATTGCCCAGAGTTAAGTCTGCTAATGCAAAATCATTGTAACTGTTACAGAGAGGCAGGTATTCAGGAACTCATAGATGCACCTTGTTGACAATTCTATTTACGCAGATGACAGTATAGGTAACCTCGAACTATTTCCTTTTGAAGAATCATTAATGTATTTCGTAATAGTTGTTGAAAATTGCAGTTTCATGGGGATTGGCTGTCGATACACATTTTGGTAGTCTGGAAGGTTGGGTGAAGAAGAAGAAGAAGAAGCAAGAGGATATATCAAATAGTGAAGTCAATGAAGGTTCTCCATTATTAAAAAAAATATATGAAATTTTTGTTGTATAGATAATGGTGTACATAAATAGTGACATCATGTATGAAATATTATATTTTAGGCCGAATAAAGAGTATTTCAAATTTTGGATATGAGCAATTGTATTTATGAAATTTATTTACGAATTTTCAGATTAATTTGAGCAATTTAATGGCCAAAAATGGCAAAAAAATTCATAAATTATGCATCCGTTCTGTGGAAAACCGATGCATAATCCCAGACATTATGCATCGGTTATGTGGAAAACCGATGCGTAATCCCATACATTATGCATCGGTTTTTTTTTGAACCGATGCATAATGTCTGAACATTACGCATCACTCGATTATGCATTGGAGCAAAACCGATGTATAATCCCTTCCAAAACCGATGCATAATCCCCTGTTTATAGTAGTGCCCGTTATCAGCACAAACAAATCCGATTATGTCCCGCATATATCTCAGAACATAATAACCGCATAAATTACTTCCATCGGGTTGTTTCGGACACTACACGATAAATAGTCTCATTTACAACTTTATTCATGAAAAGTACAAAAATATTAAAGGAAATGTTTCATCCATGAATATCGTCACTATCTTCCACTGGATTCGACGATTAATCCTCGGGTTATATCCTTGATAGTATCGTTGCAATCCTAAAATAAATAAAAATACGTAATTAGTGACTGTCAATACAAGTTACAAAATAGTAACTTCGAAACTTACGAGTCCACTAAAGCTTTCACATCGCTGTGTACAACGGTGGCGTGTTTTGAGCAGTTAAACCAATGAACTACACCTTGATTGGGGAAGATAACACACAACATCTAGTGGAAACTACAATAATGAACTAATAAATTTATAGAACCCATATTTCAAAAAACAGGTAATATATTCAAAGTAACGTATGTACTTACTCGCCAGCATTTATATAAGGCAGAAAGTAGCAATAATTGCGATCTTTGTCTGGCATATTAAGTCTTGCTACAAACGCCGCCAGCCTCTCATTTATGTGATTGGATGGGATCATGCTCGTGGGATTGAAGAACCCAAACCGAACCTCTGAATCAATCATCTGACTGTATAAAAAATTACAAAATGAAAAACTGGTATAGTTAGACCTTCTGCAGCAAAAGATGAACAACTAAATACAAGAATATTACCATATATATAAATCAAAATGTGAGTTCGACAACGGTCTTAATGCATATATATCACGGATGTCATCTCTGCCCACTGTGGAAGTGTAGTCGTCACCGAACAATTCATCGTCGATGTGTACTCTAACAATATTTCGATGTGTACTCTAACAATATTTCTGCCCAAATTAGACCACATGTCATGTATAAATCGACAGTCGACGGAATAATTTTCCACTTCATCAGTTGCAGCCGGTGGCAATCGATAGTATAGTTGCATGGTATATTCCTGAATGTCGAATGTTAGTAAATAATTCAAATACAATCTTTTAAATTAAATTATGGAAAGATGGTTCAAATATTTGATTTTATTACTCTTATGTTGATTTCAAATGTCATTACATAAGGGTGGACCACGATAAGGTTTCCTGAGTCCTACATTCAACCACTTCCTGGACCATCAGAGTGGCCACAACAAGAGGGACAACTTGTATTGCCTCTACTTTTTAGAAGACAAGCAGGGAGACCGAGGCATCGACGCATAAGGGAGGCTAATGAGCCAATCAACGTGCATAAGAAGCCAAAGGGTGGTAGCACAATGACTTGTAGTCGTTGCGGGAGTGCAAGTCATAATGCACGAAGATGCAAGGGAGATATAGTTGACCCCAAAAAGGCAGAGCAAAGAAAAAAGGATGCAGCCCAAGCTGCAAGAAATAGAATGAGGAGAAACCATAGCAAAGCGTACAAGGTGTAGAACCAGCGATAAAGGAAGATAGAGGAGAGCATACATGTGATCTTCGACGAGGTGGTCATGACAGGTGACTTAATTAGAGAAGAAGATTCTCCTCCTCTCACGCCAGATGATGAATTCAATACGATTGAGGGGGACAGAGTCGTGACTCCAGAAGGTTAGGAGCCAGACACAGACCTCTCTGAGAGAACGTTACCCACCACAGCACCAAATACTGAACATGGTGTTCATCCATCAGAAGTACAAACTGAAGGTGACACTGAACAGAGGGAAGAAGAAGACCCAAATCCTACTCAAGTGACCAACAAACCCACACGATAGAGTAGACGAGATCATGCTCCCCCTGGATGGATGAGAGACTATGTGTGCCACACTTCAGTAGGTGGCGGCATGGGGGAACAAGAGGCGCTTAGAAGTCATGCCTTCACCGCCTTCGTGTCCCTCTCAGAACCTAAGAATATCTAAGAAGCACTGAAAGATCCGGATTAGGTAAGTGCCATGCAGGAGGAGCTAGATTTGTTTGAGAGAAACAAAGTGTGGCGGCTGGTACCTCGACCAGAGGGATGAACCATCATCGGTACCAAGTGGGTATTTAAAAATAAGCTGGAAGACAAGGGACAAGTAGTCAGAAATAAAGCTCGTCTGGTGGCCAAGGGATATAACCAGCAGGAAGAAATCGATTACGATGAGACATTTGCTCCTATAGCTAGGTTAGAAGCAATTCGTTTACTAATCACTTATTCTGCTTAACATGGTTTTAAATTGTAGAAAATGGACGTCACGACTGCCGTCCTCAATGGAGTACTTAAGGAGGAAGTGTACGTGGAACAGACACCAGGGTTCGAGGATACTACACATTCTGACCACGTGTACACTCTCGACAAAGCCCTTTATGAACTGAAACAGGCACCCTGAGCCTGGTATGAGCAGCTATCCCAGTTTCTTATGGGACACGGATACGTGTGTGGTGAGATTGACAAGACGTTATTCCTTCTCTGAGAGGGGAACCACACCCTCGTGGTACAGGTGTATGTCGATGATATAATTTTTGGTTCCACTAATGATGCCTTGGTCAGGAAGTTCACAAGGCTCATGTAAAGTGAGTTCGAAATGAGCATGGTTGGTGAGTTCAAATTCTTCCTCGGACTCCAAGTAGTACAAGAGAACGACGGGACCAGAATCCACCAGCAAAAGTATCTCAAGGAGATGATTAGTAAGTTTGGGATAAAGGACTTAAGTGCTATGACTACACCAATCTCTCCGAATCACTCGCTAGGGAAGGATGAAAGCTCACCACAGATTGACCAAATGCTCTATCGAGGAATGATAGGTTCACTTTTGTACCTTACTGCAAGTAGACCTGATATCATGTATAGTGTTTGCTTGTGTGCTCGATTTCAGGCAGATCCAAGGGAAACGCACCTGAAAGCAGTGAAAAGAATCCTCGGGTACCTGAAGGGTACGGATACCCTATGCTTATGATATCCAAGGAATGGTGACCTCAGACTAGTATGGTACACGGATGCGGACTTTGCAGGTAGCAAGGTGGATCGTAATTCCACTTCATGTATGGTGCAGTTCTTCGGCACCTGCCTAGTGTCATGGGGCTCAAAGAAACAGAACTCGGTTGCCCTCTCGACGATAGAAGTAGAATACATTGATGCAGCCGCCTGTTGTTCTCAGCTACTGTGGCTAAAACAACAGCTAAGTGATTATAGTATTTCATTTGATTCAGTCCCTATTCTATGTGATAACACAAGTGCAATAAATATCTCTAAGAATCCGGTGCAGCACTCTAGGACGAAACATGTCGAGATAAAGCATCACTTCCTACGTGACTGTGTTGAAAAGGGGTTGGTGAGTGTAGATTTTTGCAGAACAGAGGAACAAGTGGCTGGCATATTCACCAAGGCACTCAACAGGGAACCCTTTGAAAGGCTTCGCATGGAGCTAGTTATGACTTCCCTCAACTGAGTACGTGTACCTTGTATGGATCCCGATGACTGGTGAGAAGTATTTAACTTGTGTTTAAGTGCATGATTATGTGAAGTTTCTGGGTTAGTCTCATTCAGTCTCACCTAGGAGTGTACCTGTGAACATGCACCGTATGAATTGATTGATTGTGTGACTTATGATACACTAATATACGGATGAAAAAGCTTTTGTTTTCCTGCCCAAAAGAACCTTCCGGATGTTTTGATCCAACATTACAAGCCCATATGATGGAAGGTATCTACAGCCGTCCCTAGCCTACCTGTGGGGGAACACTCCTATGAGCCTTTTGTTATTTTCCATTTACTGGAGGAGACCACCACGAGGTACCATCACTTTTACTACCACTATTCTGTTGTCTGCTTATGTGTGTGATGCATTATCTCATACCCCACCCTACCGCATCACATCGCCCCTTGCAAGACCATTGGAATTTATGAAGGAAATCTGTGTCGTGGGAAAGGAACGCGGGATTGCGTGTTTGGATAAATGTACAGAGGAGGTCATTGATGATAGACAGAGTCAACAAGGTACTACATGAAACATTGGCACTGTGTAATAAGACAGGTGCATTACTTGACGGATAAGGAAGATAGCATTAAGAGAGGAGAATCATTGATGGAGATTCTAATTTCAGATTTCGTTGCTCCATTCCTACCTGGTAAGGAATGTTACGTGAAGGACACAAATGCACCGCATCTTGATCAACAATCTCAGCAAAAGTTGACAGCTTAACCTGCAGTAATACAACATGTGGATCATGATGACTCTATTCAGGTATACACTCTCCCGTGCAAAAAAATGGTTACGGGGAGAAGGATGAAGTGTACACTCAAAGAGAACAAGGATGCAGTGGTGTGACTATTACTAAGGAAGGATAGATTAGATCTTCAGTGGAAGAACCTCTAGGAGGGAATCAATACGAAGTATGATGTTGCTCAATAGAAGCATGCACCTCAAAGGGGTGATAAGTTGACTGATACTCTGAAGGAGATGCTCCAACTCATATACAAGCTTTGGATGACCACTCTAACCCAAGTCCATTGCGTACATTGTCACTCCTAAGTCCCCTTCCTCTGATGCAGACGCACTGAGTAACGTTTCCGTTGTCAGCCCCTTTTCGCTCCCTTGTTCATCATTCCCATTTCTTGGTACTATTTTTGGTGCTTCTTCATGTATAGTGTTTCGTGTTAGTCTGGCATGCTCTTAATTTAATGATTACAATGTTTTGTTTCGGTATGCTCTAATGGTTTAATGAATTTGCCGATTCACCGCTATGTATACTTGTGCACTGACTACACTTGTCGAGGTTTTTGATGATGCCAAAAGCGAGAAGATGAGGATATGCTCACTCTGAGGGGGAACATTACCACAGCAATACGCATTGCTGATCTGAGGGGGAACTTCATATGCCAACGGTAATATAAAGTGAACTATTACTCTGTTACTGTCCGGGAGTTTGAAGTCTCCATCATCAAAGATTCGTTAGCTTAGAATTAAAATGTGATACTGCTCTGGATTGAATTAGTTTTGGGAGTTTGAAATCTCCCTCATCAAATATTCGTTAGCTATTGCTTAGTTAGAGTTTAATATTTGCATGTGCTAGTTGCTTATATTATCTCTTGTGAAGAGGATGTTTGTTATCATTAAAAAGGGGGAATTTTTTGGAGTATGAGCTCCACCTGTTTTGATAATGACAAACATTCTGTTGATGTGTTACTTGAGCGTGCAGGTTGATGCACAGGTACTTTGGAAGTAACGTTCCCTCAGTGTGTAATTGGAGGGAGAGAATATCGGTCTAGATATTCTGGGAGATCTTGCAGTTCCCAAAGATCTCGTGATCCAGCTGGATGAGGCGTAGATGAAGTTGGAATCTCGGATTTGGCACTCCTACAAGTTAGGCAACCGCCATGATAATATCACAAAAAGATATGGAATATCTTGGAGTATATTTGGATAAGAGATTCGGTCAATATTTAAGGAATAAATATTTGACATATCCAACTAGAATATTATGGGATATTCTTGTTGAAGATTTGTGGACAGTAGTATGGGATATTCTAAACAAATTAGGAAAGATATTCAGAGATTTTCGGAAGATATTATCCTTGACTATCTAGGGTTTCCTCGTGGAGAAGACATCTATAAATTGGAAGCTACGACCTCCATTCTGATGGGTTCGTTCATAGAAATTACTAGAGCTAAAGTTTCTAACAAAACTGAAGTTGCTGATTGCTGAAGGAAGGTCGACTCAGCCGAGGCGCACCTGCGAGGGAACGGACGTAGCAATCGGACGAGTGAAAGATAGCGACTTGGATTTGCAGTGCGGACGACAATTGAGGTAATTACAACTAAGGTTCGTCTGAAAGGAAGGCATTACACCTTGGATAGTGGTTGGGTTGTATTACTTCGTTGTAACCAACATCTAATAATACAAGGCGCTATTCTGAAATCCTTCTGGGAAATTGGAAGGTAGTGGTTTTTCTTCAGTACTTATTTGAGTACTGGAGTTTCCACTATAAGTCACTGTGCACTTTGCATTTTATCTGTGTTTAATTTTATTCCGCTGCTTTACGATTACCTGGCAAGGAACGTTACTTGCCATGTCGCTAACCACGATCCAACACAAGCGACAACGGAAGTGAGTCAATCGCCCATCAAGAAAAATGAAAGTAGAAAGTTCAAGAAAGCTTGTGTAATGTTTCTAAATTATAACATGGTCCATTTTTTAGCTTCACTTGAAAAATACTGATATTATTCTTTTAAAATGGCAGGTGAAGAGGAAAAAGACATCTCGGAACCCATTTATCATTAATGACAGTCAGGTTTGATTGTTTAAGATTATCATTTGGTTTGATGTTTTGTAATTTCTTTGTTATAATGATGAAAAGCTTAGCTATTAAATGATGCAGGTACTCAATAATAGTGCTATTATATTGAATTTTTTTGATTTAATTGCGTATTTTGTAATTAGATGCATACCTTTAGCTTATAATTAACTTTTGTTAATTGTATTACGAGAAATTCAATTGCTATCAATTTCTCGAATCAATGTGTACATATGGTTTGCATATTCTGGTGTATGTTTTGTTATTCTGATTGTGATTTGTAGAGCATCAAGTAAAAGTATATTCAACTGAGATAGTAGATTAATTGTAGATCATATGCTTGTTTTGTAAGCATTTTTAATATTCTACTGAGATAGTCATTGTGCTAACATTTCTTTATTCATTCTATAAAGGTTTCTACAAAAGAGTATCCATCACGAAATTAGCATCCAGGATATGATATTGTAGGGAATGCAATACCGTATGAGAGGTCAATACTCAATGGACCCTTACAAATATCAGTGCAGGGAGGACAAGCTATGTTCAGAAGAGGCACATAAGGCCCAAGTTCAAAAGATTTGCAAAATGATAGCAATATTCAAGACAAATAAACAAATATGCATGTTACTGCTTGATGGTTGAGGTAGCAATCTTGAGAAATATTTGTTCATGTTCGAATGCTAATGTGTTGTTAGGGATGTTACCTCATTTTGTACCTCAATTTTATTGGAGTGTTTCTCTTTTAGCTGGATGTGCTGCTTTCTTTAGTTATACAGATGCTGGAATTTTACCTTATTTTGTAACTGATTTTTGCTGGGAAGGAAAGAAGCTTGGTCCATGTAACATAATGATGTTCATTTTTTTTGAAAAATTTATGTAAATAACTTATTTGTAAGGTGCATCAGCTTGTGATTAAAAAAAGAAAACCCGAATACAGTTTAAAACTCGGACAAGTAACTATAAACTAATATCTATATAAAAAATACAAACAAATGAAAAAGTGATAGTTTACGGAATTATACACACCGTTAACGGTGTTATTAATTCTGTTAGTCTCCGTTAGTTTTTACCCCATTTAGGAAAAGTTATATATAGTTCATCCCTCTTTTGGAAATTTTAATAGTTCGGACAATAAATTGGAAACGGGTGGTAGTTCGATGCCCCTTTTTGTACTTTTTATCGCAACGAGTCAAAGCAACCATACTGCGGCTCAGTATTCTGTATAAAAAAAACCGCGGCTCAATATTCACTTTAATTACAAAGAGTCAATGCAACGTTTAATTTTGGTCAATTATAGTTCACACCAAACATTGCTTTGTTGCAAATCCTGTCTAAATTTTAATAATCGACGTTTGTTGTTAAATGTATGGATGTGGAGAAGCTTAAATAGAGAATTTATAGATTTCGTCAGGTTTCGTTAATCGGATAATCTAAACGGTTTAGATTGATCAAGATTTCCATGAAATAATTAGTATGGTTTAGATTGATCAAGATTTCCATGAAATAATTAGTGATTTAATAAATTTTATGACTCATAAGGGTATAATTTGAATAATATCTTAATCAAATAAATCCACGAGTACCGCACTTGATATATTTCAGAATTCAAGCCCTAAATTTTCGAAATTGAAATCACGATCTCTTCAACAAAATCACGAACATATATCAGCCCAAGATTTCGCAGCTGCATATCTCTTAACAAAATCTTTGATATTATTATTTTGTCTATTTTCTTATTTATCAAAATTACGAATGTAGAAAACAAAACCACGAACATCATGAAGCATGAACAACTAACAATGATATCAAAGCATTTGTGCACAAAAGACGAACATCGTCACTTCATCCACGAACATTGTTATATTATGAACAAAAACACGAGCCTTGTTGTATGTGCATACATCCAGTAAAAACACGAATGTTGAAAATAAAAACACGAGCATCATGAACAAACTAACAATAAGATCAAAACGGTGTTGCTCAAAATCACTAACATTGTGACTTCATCCACGAACATTGTTCTGTTATGAAAACAAACACAACTCATGTTCGACAAAAATAATGCCTACGCCATCTATGAAACGTGCAGAAACCTTTTTTTTCTTATGTATTATGCTCTAAGCAAACGTAAATATATAAAAAGAGAGAGAAAAGAGATGGCAGAGGGGATAAAACAATATGGTTATAAAATCATGGGATTGTAGATTGAGATCGTGATTTTATAACTGACTAATATGCTCTCGATTAAGTTTACTTTAATTAAATTATTGCTTTATTTGCTAAATTTAAGAACCGTAGGTGATTTTGTCCAACGGATAAAAAAAGTTATAAGTTATGACCAAATCTGTAGGTTCTGATATGATCTTTTCCCTTATAAATGATCCCTTTATATAGGAGTACATGGATATACATGAAAAGACTAGGAATAAAAATAGAGAATTAAATGTTACATCATTATACACATGAAAGCTAAGGGTCATTGCGCACATGAAAAGCTAAGAGTCGTCCGATTAATAACGCAATATATATGACACCTCCTTTGGATGACTCGTACAAATATTATGCCTCATAAAAATCATACTAGGAAAATCATGTGGGTAAAAACCTAGTGAAGGAAAAAGAGTGCATAATTTGTATAGTACACATAAATGTTACCTCATTAAAACCCTTATTTAGGAAAACTCAAGTGATAAAACCTAAATAAGGATAAGTGCATAATGCGTATTATCCCCCTCAATGTAGCTTTCGACATAAGCCTCTAAGCTTTCGCATGCCGATTTTGTGGACCAAATTTTTGAAGTGAGTTGTGGGAAGTGCATTTGTAAACAAATATGCTAAGTTAGCAAAAGAACAAATCTGACAAATATCAATCTCTCCATTCTTATGAAGTTCATGTGTAAAGAAGAACTTTGGTGAGAAGTGCTTCGTTCTATCTTCTTTTATATAATCATTTTTAATTTTAGCTATACAAGCAGCTTTATCCTCAAATGAGACAGTATGGCTTTCTTTGTCGCATGAAAGATCACAGGATCCTCTGATATAATAGATTAAAGACCTCATCAACACACATTCACGACTTGCTACATGAAGTGCTAGTATTTCAACATGATTAGAAGAACCGGTTGTAAAGGTATATTTGGTAGAGCGCCAAGATATACCAGTATGACCATTTGTAAACATATAACATGTTTGTGATCATGCTTTATGGTAGTAGGATAAATATGCGCCATCAACATATCCAATGAATCTCGATTTGAGTCTTCTAAATAAAATAAGCCCATATCAGTTGTTCCTCGAAGATATCATAAAATTTTCTTAACGTCAGTCCACTGTCTTTTAGTTGGTGAATAACTGTATACTGCTAATAAATTAATCGAAAATGCAATACCGCATCATGTACAATTAGCAAAACACATTAGCGCTCTAACAACACTAAGATATGGTACTTCAAGACCAAGTAGTTCTTCATCCTTTTCTCGAGGACAAAATGGGCCTTTTATCACATTAAGCAATCGAACAACCATAGATGGACTCACATAATATGATTTATTCATGTTTAATTGTTTGAGGATCCTTTCAGTAAATAAGAACTGATGAACAAAAGTGCCCTTAATTTGTAGACCAAGGCTGAATTTTGTTTTTCCCATGTATTTACATTCAAATTCACTTTTCAAGTATGCAATGGTCTTGGTAAGTTCATCAGGGATCCCAATGATGTTTAAATCATCAACATAAACCGCGATAACAGAAAAACCAAATTTTATCCTGTTAATAAAAACACATGAACAACCTGGAATGTTGATGTACCCCTCTTTCAAAATATATTCACTTAGACGATTGTACCACATTCGGCCGGATTCTTTCATCCTTATAAAGGCTATTTTGTAACTTTATTGAGTACATTTCCTGTGGTTTTAAGCTACATGCTTCATGTAATTGTCATCCTTTGAATATTCTAATGTGAATATCATTGTCAAGTGACCTGTATAAATAGGATGTCACGACATTCATTAAATTCATTTGGAGTCCTTCTAAAACTGACAGACTCGGTAAATATGCGAATGTCATCGAATTCATGACCGCTGAATATGTCTCTTCATAATCAATGCCTAGTCAGCCATGTGCTACTAGTCGTGCTTTGTAACGTACGACTTCATTTTTCTCATTTTGTTTGCGCACAAATACCCATTTATAACCAATAGGTTTGACATTCTCGGTGTTAGTGAAAGTTTTCTAAAGACATGGCATTTTTCAAGTGAATTTAATGATGCCTCGATGGTACTTTTCTATTTTGGCGAATCATTTCTTTGTCTGTATTCATTTATCGACCTTGGCGCATTATCCACAATAATTTTGTAACGTACGACTTCATTTTTTCTCTACAACGTCTCGAGTCATAGCATAGGCAAATAAATTATCCACAATAATTTCTTTTCTATTCCATCACTTGAAATAGTAAAATTGATTGAAATTTCTTCATTGTCATCATTTCCAAGTATCACGTTATCTTTTGAAGATGTCTCTTCATTAAGCTTATCAATTCTATTTTGGAATAGTGGTTGATTCATTAATATGTTTATCTTGAACCTTTCTTTTTATTGGATTTTTTCCTTGTTCCCATCTGGTCTACCCTGTTTTTATCGTATTTTAGACTCACTTGCTAGTTTACTTCTAATATTTTCATCAGGAAGAGTGATTTTGAAAGGAGTATTGATAGCTGGTATATATGACTTTGTCAATGTCTTAACATTCGTAAATGCATCTAGCAATATATTTGCAACCTATTTCAAGTGGATAATCGCATCATGGGTAGTGGTCTAGCAGTCATAGTCTTGGTCGAACGATCAAGAGGTCGACGGTTTGAATCCCCTTTGATGCACCGGTATGAGTTTGGGGCTTGTCCATTCCTTGCTTATCATAGTAGAATTAAAAAAAATTTCAAGTGGATAATCTTTTAAACTTCTAGTTCACATTAGTTTGTACAAGAATCAAAATGAGACAACGATTCCGCATTCAAAGATATCTCTTGTCTTTTTTAGACTTTTTATGTCCCCCTTATCTGGGGAAATTTGTCTCATCAAACTGATAGTCGGTAAATTGTTCCTTAAATATGTCACCTGTCATAGGATCTAAAAATTTAATAACTGGTGGAGATTTAAATCCCACGTAAATCCCTAATCTCCGATGGGGTCCTGTTTTGGTAGGCGGAGATATTGAAACACAAAATGCAAATAAAAAAACTCTTAAAAGGAGAGATATTTTGTTCTTAGCAACTTACAAGTTGCAAAGGAGAATATTTATTATTTGCAGTTGACCTTATATGAAGTAGTGATGTAGTATTGCATGTCTGAAAGCAGAATTTGGTCATTTTGATCTCATAAGTACGTGTCCAACTATCAATTTTAGCCTTTTAATAGAAGATTTTGCTAGACCATTTTGAGTATGAATATGAGCAACCAGATTTTCTATAGTAATCCCAGTTGACATATAATAGTCATCAAAAGATTGGGATGTAAATTCTCTCACATTATCCATATGAAATTTATTAATTGTATGATCTGGAAATTGTGCTCGTAAATGAATAATTTGAGCAAGACGTCTTGCAAATACCATAGTATGAGTGAATAATAAACAAACATGCAATCAACGTGCTGATGCATCTATAAGTACCATAAAGTAGTGAAATGGTCAATTTGATCGGAAATAGATCCACATATATCTCCTTGAATCCGTTCTAAAAATGTTGGACATTCAGTCACAACTTTCATAGGAGATGGTCTTATGATTAATTTTCTTGAAAACAAGGTACACATGAGAGATTTTGAACAAGAGAATCTTCTTACTCTTTAAAGAATGGCCATGTAAATTTTCAATGATTCTTCATGTTATTATTGACCCCAGACGGCCTAATCGATCATGCCATACACGAAAATTATTCGGGGTTATTGAATATTGGCCTAATCGATCACACCATACATGATTTAACTGAATTTATAAAAGTATGATATAATCTAGAATCATATGATGTAAGTTTTTCCATCACTCTTTTCTTTTCTGAGATCATAGACATATATAAATATTCATCGCCGTTTTCATTTGTTCTCTCAACTTGATAGCCATTTCGGCGTATATATTTGAAACTCAAAAGGTATTTTTTTATCTAGTTGAAAACATTGCATCTTCAATAATAAATTGTGTACCATTAGGTTGCACTAGATATTATATTAATATTAGCTTTAGCTAATTTGAGATTCAAAAAATACATTTTGTGTCTTAAAATTGTATGTGTTGTTGTACTATCTGACAAATACATTACAATCATCTTTCATCTTAATTGAGAGGCGAACTTTTATCTCTATGAAGGACAAATAAATAAATAAAATAAGAAATACTTCTAATTTGATGAGAATGAGAAACAAAGAATAAAACATAAAAATATGAACAATATGAAAAATATAAACGCTCAAATTTTAATAAGTAAGACATCATCTTTTATGTCGTCTGTTGAGATGTGGAGGAGAAGGGCATTTTAGAGATTTCACTTTTATAGTGTTGCCTAGCTTTCTCTTTTATATTTGTATGTCACAGCCTCCTTGTTGAGTTGTGAGAGTGAGTGAGGCAAACATACATCCTGTAAACACCATCAAATCATTATAGAGAAAGCTGCAGCGAATAGTGGACGTAGCTCTTGAGTGAACCACTATAAATCCGTGTGTCTTTTATTTTATTTCATTCTTCATCGATTATTTGTGTGAAATGGATTAGGGTTCTAATACTAACAACAGGTATCAGAGCTGTTGGTTGCGATTAGAAATCGATGGGGAGCAAAGATGTTTCGACATACGGTATTGTGAGAGTTGACGGTATCGATTATGCATTTTAGAAAATGCAAATTGAAGATTATTGTATCGCCTAAAGCTTCACCTGCCGTCATCTCCAAAGTCGGAGAAGATGGATGAGACAGAATGGAAACTTCTCGATAGATAGGTCTTGGGAGTTATTCGTTTGACGCTATCAAAGAACGTCGCGCACAACGTGGCTAAAGAAAAAACCACCAAATGTTTGATAGATGCTCTGGCAAACATGTATGAGAATCCTTCAGCAAACAATAAGGTTTTTCGCATGAATAATCTTTTTCATTTGAAGATGAGTGAAGGTGGTTCTATTGCAGCGCATCTGAATGAATTCAACACAGTTGTCAATCAATTATCATCTGTGAAGATTAAGGTTGATGAAGAAGTTCAAGCGCTTATTTTGCTGGCGCCTTTACCGAACAGCTGAGAGCCTATGAGAGCAGCAGTTACCAATTCTATTGGTAATGCTAAACTAAAATTCACTGATGTTAGAGATAGTATTCTTGTCGAGGAGGTGCGAAGAATAGATTCTAGTGAAACATCGACGAATTCTGCCGCCTTGAACTTGACAAACAGATGTAGAATGAAAAATAGAAATTCAACAGAAATAAAGGCAGATCAAAATAAAGGAATGGCAGGCATCAGTCCAGACCTAGGCAAAATTTCAAGTGTTGGAATTGCAGAAAATCATGTCAGATCGAGCGATTTTGTAGAGCACCAAAAAGGGAGGACAAAAAGAATGATGAAAACAGAGGAGATGCAGCAAATGCTGCAACTCAAGACATTCATGATGCATTGTTGTTATCCGTTGATAGTCCTGTAGACTCTTGGATACTTGATTCGGGAGCATTCTTCCACACTAGTGCACATCGCGATATAATGGAAAATTATGTTGCTAGAAGTTATGGGAAAGTTTATTTAGCAGATGGTGAGTGATAAGTCGTAGTTGTACGACTATTTTACATGTTTAAACCCCGTCTCTTAGTGTTATCTGTATATTATTTCACTACCTGTGTGTAGTTTTCATTCTCAGGTACATTCGGAGACCATGGAAGGAATACCGGCTAAAGAGAGCTTATTAGAAGATGTTTGGCGCGGAAAGAAATGAAGACCGAGGCTTGGAGTTTTCATCAGTGCAGACCGCGGACGGCTTAAGAGTTAAAGGCGCGGACGTCTGAATATTTACCGTAATACAAGAGACGTTCGCGGGTGACAAAATGCAAGAAGCGTCCGTGCAGAATGCCAGCTGGCGAAATTTCCTAAAATCGAAATTGCATATTCTCGGGAGGGATCATACTGAAAACGAGGAGCCACATTGGGGAAGAGCAGAAGGGAATTCGAGGAGTTGGAATGAAAAGGAGATAAGAAAAAAAAAAGAAAAAAAGAAGAAATCATCATCTTCTTTTGGCCGTGTGATTTGGGGGTTTGGATTGTCAGCTTTTATCAGTCATCAAACAGAGGAGAAGGGATTGGTTCTAAGAAGCAATTGTCCAGACATCATCATTCCAGCAGCATATTCATCCCAGGAGGGGAGACACACACGTCCTATTGTTCCCATCATCACTAGTACTCTCTATTTCAGTTTATTCAAAACTTCATGATGTATTCTATTAACATGAGTAGCTAAACTCATTCGTGTAGGCTAGAACTTGAAATTGTGATGTATTGACTTGAGACTCATATTGAATTTCTATGTTTTGTGTCATATTACTATACTATGTTCATGGAATTGATGTGCTAGCATGAATGGAACCTTAGCGGGGGAGTTCTTGTTAGTTTGTTGATTTCTATTGTCAAGTTTACTAGCAACCTAGCGGGGATAGTGAACTAGGACACGAGTAATATACCACTAGGATTGACACCCTTAGACAACTTGTAGTGCAACCTAGCGGGGAGCTATAAGTTGTAAAACATTAGAAATCAAAATGGTTGGGTTAATGATTTAGTCTTGCATCACAATCGAAAGTTCTAGCTTGCACTTCTCTTTGATACTTGATACTTGAATTCGTGTGACTATTCCTATTGATACTTGATCGTTGCTACTTGATACTTGCGTTTTATTTAACTTGTTTGGAATTTACCCCCATTGTTACTTTTGTACTTAGTAAGCAGGTTCTCACACCGATTCCTGTGGATACGACCCGACTTACCACAAGCTAGTCGGAAAGAAAGAAATAATTATTTTTGACGGGTACGACGATGCCCGTAAAATATTGGTCCCGTTTCCGGGGATCGGTAACGAAGAATCTACTAAGTATTCTATTTCTTTTAGTTTATTTTACTGTATTTTATTTTGTCACTTGATTACTCTCTGTTTAAGTAACAATGTCGCAGAGAAGTGTTGATGGTGATAATGAAGAGAAAAGTAGTGTGCAAGGGGATAACATTCGAGAACGGAGGCAAGGATTGCCCGATGTTGATTAAAGAGTACCACCCCCCAGAAATTAGCAATATGTGAATGAATTTGCTGGACATCGTGCAGCTAGACACGATAATTATGATGATTACGAGGCTGAGTTGGATCGACAATACCTCGGTGGAGGAAACCAACATGGACAGCTAGCGAGGCGTCAGGATTTGGGACGCACCATGAGAGGAGTCTGCGCCCCATATATTGATGAGGCACCTTGGTGCATTAGGTTGGATGAGGACGCAGATGACATCGAGATAAAGAGTGGGGTGATTCATCACTTACCCAAGTTTGGAGGAATGCCCGATGAGAACCCCTAAGGCACTTGAAGGAATTTCATGGAGTTTGCATGTCCATGAAATCAGCATCGGTTTCAGAGAATATTTTTAAACTAAAGACATTTCCTTTTTCGTTAGAAAGTCAAGCTAAATCTTGGTTAATGTCTTTGCCTTCAGGTTCTATTACATCATGGGATCAATTGCAAAGAAAGTTCATGGACAAGTACTACTCCCATTCGAAGGCGGCTCAAACGAGGAAGGAGCTCTCTATGCTTCGACAAGGACGTGGAGAGACATTGTTCGATTATTTGGCGAGGTTTCGGAAATTGGAAGAGAACTGTCCGAATCATGGAATCCCACAAAGGATGCTTCTTGAATACTTTATGGATGGGATGATTCTCATGGAAAGAAGAATGCTAGATGCCTCAGCCCAAGGGTCCATCCTTGACATGTATCCCGAGGAGATATGGGAATTGATTGAGAAAGTTGCGGAGGGCACAAGGTATTTAGAAGAAACCTATAAACCTGCACATGTTGCTAACGTAAATGTGCATTCTGAATTGCAGGAACTGAAGGATATGGTGGCTAAATTAGTGACGCAACAACCACAAAGAAATCAACAAGTGGAGTGTAAGGTAAACAAGTCCACTTATAATTCGATAAATAATGATAACGCTGTTTTTCAAGAAAGGACAGAAGACGTGAACATTGTGGGATACATAAACAAGGGAGATTTGCCACCAAGAAGGACTGATGGATACCAAGGCAACAACAAATGGCAGCCGAGACAAAATGAGGGTGGTTGGCAAAGGAACAACAATTACGATGCGGGATAATCCTCGTATCCACAAAAGCAGCCGTACAAACCACCGCAATTCAGACAAGGAGATGAGGACACGATGAAGGAATTTCGAGATGAGATGAGAGGAATGTTCAAGGAACTCACTCAAAAGATTGATCACCAAGCTAAGAAGATTGACCACCAAGCTGGAGACGTTGACGAATTAAAGAAACAAATGTCACAAATGGCGAGCGTAGTGTACGAAAGGCGAGAAGACAAAGGGAAGCTACCGTCGCAAACAATTCCCAACCCGAAGTCCAATATCAGCGCTGTAATGCTTAGAAATGGAAAACAAGTGAAGAATGGAATGGAAGAGCACAATGAAGATTCTACCTCAGTGCAGCACGCGGACGCCTCCCCAATTAAAGCGCGGACGTCTGAAGCATTACAACAAAATACAGAGACGTCCGCGAAAGATAAACAGAAGACCTCCGCGGGCTGCAATAATTCAGGTACGGAATTTCCAATTTCTAACACTCCTTTACCATTTCCAATGCAGGTTTCTAAGACAAACAAGAAGTCTATCACAGACAAGGAGGTTTGGGAGTTGTTCAGCAAGGTGGAAATTAACATTCCACTCATTGAGGCTATTCGGCAAATTCCAAGGTACGCAAAATTTCTTAAAGAATTATGTACTAACCGTAGGCGTACAACTAGGAATGAGCATGTCATGCTAGGAGAAAGTGTATCAGCTGCGATACAAAGGAAGGTGCCCAAAAAGTGTAAGGATCCCGGAACTTTTACTATTCCATGTATTATTGGTAACAGGAAGATCGAAAATTGCATGCTAGATCTTGGTGCTTCCATAAATGTTCTTCCTTACTCTTCATATTTATCTTTGCGTATTGGTCCACTTAAACCCGCGGGTTTGACCATTCAATTGGCTGACCGATCATGCACCCAACCTTTGGGTGTGATCGAGGATGTTTTGGTGCAGGTAGAAAATCTTATTTTTCCTGCAGATTTCTACGTGCTGAAAATGGAAGATGAGGGAGCACAAGATCAGCCACCAATTCTATTTGGTAGGCCATTTTTGAAGACGGCGAGAACTAAGATCGATGTGGATAGCGGCACACTTTCCATGGAGGTGGAAGATGAGGTAATAAACTTTAATATATATCAAGCTATACAATATCCACCTGATGATGCAGGAGTACACGCTTTGGATGCGATCGATGAGCTAGTGGAGTCTTCAGATATTCCCTATAGGGATGATGTGCTTGAAATAATTTTGAGGAAGGCTATTGAGTCACGTGGCGCATCAATAGGGATGCTTTGTGATACTAGTGACATGCTACAGGAGCTTAGAGTTTCACCACCATTAACCCCCAGGTATGAGGCTAATCAAGTTACTTTAACTAATAAATCTACACTTGTACCATCTGTTGTACAGGCACCTGAGTTGCAGCTTAAGCCCTTACCCGAGCATTTAAAGTATATCTATTTGGGAGATGGTGAGACGTTGCCGGTCATAATCAAGAAAGGCTTGGAGCCTAATCAGGAGGAGAGATTGGCAGTGGTACTGAGGAAACATAAGACTGCGATTGGATGGACACTTGTGGACATCAAGGGAGTGAGCCCTACCGTGTGCATGCACCAGATTTTACTCGAGGATGGAGCCTAACCTGTGAGACAGCCGCAGCGTAGATTGAACCCACTGATGATGGAGGTGGTTCAAAAAGAGGTACAAAAACTTTTAGATGCTAACGTGATTTATCCCATTTCAGACAGTCAATGGGTAAACCCCGTACATGTAGTACCGAAGAAGACAGGAATTACAGTGGAGCTTAATGCTCGAGGTGAGTTAGTGACAAAGAGAATCCAGAACGGATGGCGCGTGTGCATCGACTACAGAAAGCTAAATGCCGTGACACGCAAGGATCACTTTCCTTTGCCGTTCATTGACCAAATGTTGGATAGGCTCGCAGGTAAGCCTTACTTTTGCTTTTTAGATGGATTTTCTGGGTATAATCAAATTCCGATTGCAGCCGAAGACCAGGACAAGACTACTTTCACGTGCCCATTCGGTACATTCGCGTTTCGACGCATGTCTTTTGGTTTGTGCAACGCGCCTGGTACCTTCCAGCGTGTGGTAATGAGTATTTTTTCCGGAATTGATTAGGGACTGTGTTGAAGTATTCATGGATGATTTTACCGTGTATGGAAATACTTTTGATGAATGCTTGCTTAATGTTGGCAGAGTGCTTGCACGTTGTGAGGAGACGAACTTGGTCTTGAATTATGAAAAATGTCATTTTATGGTCACTCACGGAATAGTATTGGGACATGTCGTTTCTAGTGAAGGAATACAAGTAGATAAGTCTAAAATTGATTTGATGCTTAGCTTGCCTTATCCTACTGATCAGCGTGGTGTGAGGTCTTTTGTGGGATATGCAGGATTTTATCGCAGATTTTTAAAGGACTTCTCAAAGAGGGCGTTGCCTCTCTCTAGATTGCTGCAAAAGGATGTGCCATTTGAGTTTACAGAGGAATTCAAGGCAGCGTTCGATGATCTTAAGGCTGCACTAACTAGTGCACCCATCATTCAAGCACCGGATTGGACACAGCCCTTCGAAATAATGTGTGATGCTAGCGACTACGCAGTTGGAGCGGTGCTAGGGCAAAAGAAGGAAAAGAAGCCTGTGGTGATCCATTATGTGTCTAGTACGCTTGACACGGCTCAGCGAAATTATTCCACGACCGAAAAAGAGCTTTTAGCTGTTATATTTGCTTTGAAAAATTTCGCCCTTATTTGCTTGGTTCTAAAATTGTAGTCTTTTCTGATCATGCAGCCATTCACTATTTGATGACGAAGAAGGAGTCAAAGCCGCGGCAAATTAAATGGATCCTCTTGCTACAAGAGTTCGATGTGGAAATAAAAGACAAGAAGGGCATTGACAACACCGTGGCCGAATAGTGAGAGAGGAGGAAACCGGAGCTATAACCGAAACATTCCCTGACGAGTATTTATTTGCTGTCCAAGAAAAGGCACCATGGTATGCTAACATAGTTAACTACCTGGTGGGAGGTAAGTTTCCTTCGTCATTCACTACTGCTCAACGTTTGAGGCTTAAACATGATTCGAGATATTATATTTGGGATGACCCCTATTTGTGGAAAATTGGTTTGGATCAAGTTGTTAGAAAGTGTGTGTCTGATTCTGAGATTTCTTCTGTGCTTGCTTTTTGTCATGAACATGCGTGTGGTGGTCATTTTGGACCAAGGAGAACATCTTGGAAAATACTTGATAGTGGCTTCTATTGGCCACATTTGTTTAGGGATGCATACAATCATTGCAAGGCATGTGATAGGTGTCAACGCGTAGGAAATATTTCTGCTAGAAATGAAATGCCTCAAATGCCCATTGTTGTTGATGAGATATTTGATATATGGGGTATTGATTTTATGGGACCGTTTCCCTCTGCATATGGTTTACAATATATATTGGTTGCTGTTGATTATGTATCTAAGTGGGTCGAAGCTAAGGCCACCAAACATGATGATGGTAAGACGGTGGTAGATTTCTTGCGTACTAATATCTTTTGTAGGTATGGAGTACCAAAGGCGGTGATCAGTGACCAAGGGTCACACTTTTGCAATCGTTCCGTCGCGTCGGTGTTCAAACACTTTGGTGTTATTCATCGAGTATCCACCGCCTATCACCCTCAAACCAATGGGCAAGCTGAGGTGTCGAACCGAGAGATCAAGTCTATACTAGAGAAGATGGTGAAGCCGTCGAGGAAGGATTGGCCAATAAGACTTGAAGAGGCATTGTGGGCTTACAGGACCGCCTATAAAACGCCAATTGGAATGTCCCCTTTTAGACTGGTTTATTGGAAGGCTTGTCATCTCCCGGTTGAGGTACAACATAAGGCTTTTTGGGCAATTAAAACATGCAACTTTGATCTAACCAATGCAAGGATTGAAAGGAAGCTACAGTTGAGTGAGTTGGAGGAGCTCCGCTTAGAGGCTTATGAGAGCCAGTCAGACTACAAAGCGAGAGCGAAAATGTACCATTACAAGCACATATTGAGGCGCAGCTATGAAGTGGGGACAAAAGGTACTCTTATTTTCCTCAAGATTAATACTTATGCCTGGGAAGTTGCGTTCTCGCTGGACAGGTCCATACGTCATTGTAAGGGTGTACAATCATGGGGCGTTGGAATTGCGAGGACCCGAAGGAGGAGAGAGTTTCAAAGTGAACGGGCAAAGAGTCAAGCCATACTATGATGGATTCGAGGCAACCACTGAGGACGTTGAACTGGCGGAGCCAGTATATTCTACCTAGCAAGAGGTAATGTCCAGCCAAGGACGTAAAACAAAGGCGCTTACCGGGAGGCAACCCGGTGTTTTATTTCTATTTTACATAGGTTATAGTGGAATTGGGAAGCTGATAATGCGCCTCGAGTGCATTTCTTTTTATTTCTGGTGTTTTCAGGCGATTAAACGAAGAAAAGAAATCTACCTCAGTGCATATCGCGCACGTCTTGACAGTTACATGCGCGGACGCCTTAACAATTATTGCCAAATCAAGAGACGTCCGTGGCCTCAATTGAAGAAGACGTCCGCGGTGCATTTCAAAAGGGAAAATCGCAGAGCCTTGCACCACCACCAGATTATTAGGGGAGTACCAGTTCACTTCTTTTTATTTATTTTTATTTGAGTCTGTTTTGTTATCCGTCTTATCTCTTGAGTTGTACCGTGAGGACACAGATGAATTTAAGTGTGGGGTGGGGTGTTATAGAGTCAGTTGTGTGTCGTAATGAACTGATTATGCACTGCTATGTTTTTCTCTTATGTCAAAAATCTCATTTCCAGCTTTTTATGACTATTGTGCTCATTTGACTAAAAATGCGAAATTTAAAAAAATTTCGATGCTTTGTTCTTGTGAGTTGTGATATGCAGGGATGTGGAGTTGACAGAAATGTCCTAGAAGGGTGCGGCAAATTGCAGGAAGTTCTGAGTTTTTGGTTTTGATGATTGAGAAAAGCGGTGGAGGTTGAAGCTTCACTAGCCTAGTCCTGACAGTAGCTCCGTCACCAAGTAATTCAAGTATATTCATGCGTTCGCAGTGGTGGCGGGACAGAGAAAACGAACTGTCCATCTCTAGTCGGAGTAGCTGGGAATGGGTGGGTAACCCCTACCTTGCCTCATGCAGAAACGACGAGGATGAGAAAAGAGCGGGACGCACTCCTATGCTGTTATTCGGAGGCTATGATTGGAGTGGTTCAAGGGCGCTAATGATTATGTAGACAAGAAACAAATTCAAAAGCCGAAGGCAAACCATCAAGTAAAAAGAAAATCAAAATTTGATTGATTCAAGCAAAGATGTGTCGTTTATCAAGTCCATACAAGTTAAGGAATTCAAGGCTCAACGGAACGAAAGCAGTGAATTAATCACGTGTCAGAGAAAGCCGCCGACTCAATCAAAAGACCAAAACTCAGAAAAGAATGCAGTGTCCGTGGTACCTATAGGGGACTATCTCCCAAACATCCAAGGTCGTTTGGATTGCAACTCGCGAGGTAACAAGTATCAAAAAATCTATCTTTACTCGCATTGTTAGAATCTTTAGCATGATAAAATGAATTGCTGGATTTCGGATTGAGATATAATGATTAGCATGACTAGTGCATTGTAATTCATTCTATGGCTTTGTTCTTTGTTCGGGACGAACAAGTTCAAGTGTGGGGTAGTTTGATAAGTAGTAGTTGTACGACTATTTTACATGTTTAAACCCCGTCTCTTAGTGTTATCTGTATATTATTTCACTACCTGTGTGTAGTTTTCATTCTCAGGTACATTCGGAGACCATGGAAGGAATACCGGCTAAAGAGAGCTTATTAGAAGATGTTTGGCTCGGAAAGAAATGAAGACCAAGGCTTGGAGTTTTCATCAGTGCAGACCGCGGACGGCTTAAGAGTTAAAGGCGCGGACGTCTGAATATTTACCGTAATACAAGAGACGTCCGCGGGTGACAAAATGTAAGAGGCGTCTGTGCAGAATGCCAGCTGGCGAAATTTCCTAAAATCGAAATTGCATATTCTCGGGAGGGATCATACTGAAAACGAGGAGCCGCATTGGGGAAGAGCAGAAGGGAATTCGAGGAGTTGGAATGAAAAGGAGATAAGAAAAAAAAGAAAAAAAAGAAGAAATCATCATCTTCTTTTGGCCGTGTGATTTGGGGGTTTGGATTGTCAGCTTTTATCAGTCATCAAACAGAGGAGAAGGGATTGGTTCTAAGAAGCAATTGTCCACACATCATCATTCCAGCAGCATATTCATCCCAGGAGGGGAGACACACACGTCCTATTGTTCCCATCATCACTAGTACTCTCTATTTCAGTTTATTCAAAACTTCATGATGTATTCTATTAACATGAGTAGCTAAACTCATTCGTGTAGGCTAGAACTTGAAATTGTGATGTATTGACTTGAGACTCATATTGAATTTCTATGTTTTGTGTCATATTACTATACTATGTTCATGGAATTGATGTGCTAGCATGAATGGAACCTTAGCGGGGGAGTTCTTGTTAGTTTGTTGATTTCTATTGTCAAGTTTACTAGCAACCTAGCGGGGATAGTGAACTAGGACACGAGTAATATACCACTAGGATTGACACCCTAGGACAACTTGTAGTGCAACCTAGCGGGGAGCTATAAGTTGTAAAACATTAGAAATCAAAACGGTTGGGTTAATGATTTAGTCTTGCATCACAATCGAAAGTTCTAGCTTGCACTTCTCTTTGATACTTGATACTTGAATTCGTGTGACTATTCCTATTGATACTTGATCGTTGCTACTTGATACTTGCGTTTTATTTAACTTGTTTGGAATTTACCCCCATTGTTAATTTTGTACTTAGTAAGCAGGTTCTCACACCGATCTCTGTGGATACGACCCGACTTACCACAAGCTAGTCGGAAAGAAAGAAATAATTATTTTTGACGGGTACGACGACGCCCGTCAGTGAGCCTCTTAAAATTGTTGGAATCAGAGATGTTAATTCAAAGATGTCAAACGGGCATGTGTGGAAACTCACAAAGGTTAGACATGTACCAAAATTGATTCGTAATCTCATCTCTGTGGGGCAGCTTGATAGTAGTGGATACGCAGTGATTTTTGGTAATAATTCGTGGAAAGTGACAAAGAGCGCTATGGTAGTTGTGCGGGGTCAGAAAATTGGTATTCTTTATATGACAACAGGCTGTCGCAATACGGTTGCTATTGTAGACAACTCAGAGAAGACAGAATTGTGGCATTGCAGATTGGGCCATATGAGCGAAAAAGGAATGAAGTTGCTTGTTGCAAACGGTATGATTCCTGATTTGAAATGCGTGGATCACCATTTGTGTGAGAGCTGTGTTCTTGGAAAACAGAGGCGAGTTAATTTTTCAAGTGCAAGAAGAGAGTTGAAATCTGAAAAGCTGGAGTTAGTACATACTGATGTGTGGGGGCCAGCACCAGTCTCTTCTCTTGGAGGATCACATTATTATGTGACTTTTATTGATGATTCAACAAGAAAGCTGTGGGTGTATTTATGAAAAATAAGTCAGATGTGCCTGAAGTCTGATAATGGCGGAGAGTATGTTGATGGGGAATTCAGAAAATATTGTGCAGATAATGGGATTAAAATGGTGAATACTATTCCCGGAATGCCTCAACAAAATGGAATAGCAGAACGTATGAATCGCACATTGAACGAGAGAGCACGGAGTACGAGAATACATGCCGGACTTCCCAAAGTGTTTTGGGTGGATGCGATCAACATTGCAGCTTATTTGATTAATAGAGGACCATCTGTTGTGCTGAATTTCAGAATTCCAGAGGAGGTTTGGAGTGGAAGAACGGTAAATTTATCATTTTTAAAGGTGTTTGGTTGGTTGGCTTATGTTCACATTGATGCAGCTGCGAGAAATAAGCTGGATACGAAATCACAAAAATGTTATTTCATTGGCTATGGTGACACCGAGTTTGGTTATTGATTCTGGGATGACAAAAATTGAAAGATTATTCGCAGCAGGAATGTCGTGTTCAACAAAAAATTATGTACAAGGATAAATTGTAGCAAAGTCTCAAAAAATCTACAACAATTGAGCTGGGAGATATTCCTACATATGAGGTGCAACAAAGTCAGTCAGCAGCTGAAGAAAGTGCAGCTCAGGAACAAAGCTTTCAAAATGCTGATGGCAAAGCTGATGAAGATGGGAAATTTGACATAAATCCACAAACACCATTTATGGAAGTAAGCAGGTCATCCAGGCTGAGTAAACCGTTACAGAGGTTCTCCCCATCCCTTAATTACATTCTTCTTACTGGCAGAGGAGAACCCGAATGTTGTGAGGAAGCTATAAAATCTGATGAATTGATTAAGTGGGTGTTAGCTATGAAAGATGAGATGGAGTTGTTGTTGTCAAATTAAACATGGGAATTAGTGGAGCTGCCTCCGGAAAAGAAAGATTTGCACACCAAATGTATTTATTGATTAAAAGAAGAATACGATGGAGTAAACTATATAAGGCGAGGCTCGTTGCAAAAGGATTTCAGCAAAAAGAAGGTATCGATTACACAGAAATCTTTTCCCCAGTAGTGAAGATGGCGACAATCAGAACTGTTCTTGGATTGGTAGCGAAAGAAAATTTACATCTTCAACAAATGGATGTAAAAACAGCTTTTCTTCATGTTGATTTAGACGAGGAAATTTATATGAAGCAGCCTGAGGGTTTTGAGGTCAAAGGGAAGGAGAAATTAGTGTGCAAGCTGAAAAAGAGTTTGTATAGATTGAAGCAGGCTCCAAGACAATGGTATAAGAAGTTTGACAACCTTATGAAAAAAGCTGAATTCTCAAGATGCGAGGCGGATCATTGTTGTTACATAAAGAGGTATAAATATTCTTACATAATTTTACTTCTTTATGTTGAGATATATTGATAGAGGGAGCAAACTGGACAGTGATTGATGTGTTGAAAAAGAAATTATCGAAGGAATTTGCGATGAAAGATTTAGGAGCTGCGAAGCAAATTCTTGGGATGAGGATCATAATAAATAAGGAGGGTCGAAAGCTGTCACAAGAAGAATATGTGAAGAAAGTCCTCAAGAGATTCAACATGGATAATGCGAGACCAGTCAGTACTCCGTTGGCTAGTCACTTTTAGCTATCCAAAGATCATTCACCTGTTACTGATGATGAGATGAAGCATATGGATAAAATTCCTTATGCATCAGTGATAGACCATATTTATATGATTCATTAAGACAGTTGATGGACCATAATTATACGAATCAAAAACACAGTAAAACCCACCAAATTAGACTGTTTGTCTATCTAACTTCTACTTGTTAGTCCCGATATATTTCTACAGGGTATTTTGGCGCTTAGAGAGAAAACACGCTAAGGAGAGGATTTTACGCTGAAAAGATATTATGAGTCATTCCAAGGTCAAGATCAGACGCTGAATGAAGAAATCTCAAGATCCTGACATTTTATTACTCAATACAAATTCAACCGAGGAACAACCAAGTCAGACCGGAGCAAAATTGGATTGATAGTTTTGTGAAAAGACTGCACAAAACTATCAAAACTCATCCATGGACCAAGGTGACCGGCAACCTTGCTTGGAGGTGGCCAAGGGAGGAAGCCTCCCCTCCATGGTGACCGGCCACCGGTGGCTTTCCACCCCCCCAACCGGCGGCTTTCTCCTCCCCCATGTGGCGCCTCCTCCTTGCTCCTCCTCCTCCTCCCTTGGATAAAAAGCCACAAGCCACCATCTCCACCCTCCATCCTCCTCCCCTTGTGGCTATAAAAGGAGAGCTCCTCCTCCTCATTTCATCATCCACAAATCACAAATGTTTTAGAGAGATAGAGGGCTTAACCCTCTTCTCTTCACTTTCAATAAATATTGTTCTTCATTTTGGAGCTACTTTTGGCGCTTGGATCTTACCTAGGAGCTCCTCTCCTCCGCTTATTGTAAGGTATAAAATCACTTTCAAGTATTATTTGTTTTTACTTTAAAGTTATTTTATTATTCGGTACCCTTGTTCAAGACAATAGTTTGCTTGTATTCCTTGACATGAATACAAGCAGCTAAAAGCTTGTACTCGGTCGCAGGGGTGTACTTGTATTATAAATGTTTTAGACTCTACTCTTAGAGTATCTCTGTATTCAAAACTTGTTCTATGTGCCATATATAGTCAGAATTTCGAAGGTTGAGTGGAAGCGGTAACAAGCAAAGCTCTTCCGTGGGAATTCGTGAACATACTCGGTAAGTGGAAGCTGTAACAAGCAAAACTTATCTGAGGAGTTCGACTTATCTAAAAAACCATTTTGGGAAATCGTAACAGAAGATCAAATGGATGCACATAAGGCTAAGATACTTCGAAAGGAGGAATTAGTCTAAAGTAGAACAAGTGTTTTAAACGATGTTGCAAGTCTTGCGCTAGAAATAGCCTCGATTCATCTTTGAATACTTAGCATGATCATTTCAAATGTTCTACGCGATGTTGCAAGTCTTGTGTTAGGAATAGCCTCGATTCATCTTCGAACACTTGGTATGATCATTAGCTGTCAATGATAAACAAATATGATACAAGGCCCCTAAAACCGAATCCTTTCCTTACAGTCTATTATTGTAATTTACTTTCAGTCCTCAAATCACACTCAAACTCAAACCCAATCGCATTTAATTTCTGCATAAGCTTCATTAAAGAACAACTAATCCACACTGACTCCCTTGGGTTCGACCCCTACTTACCACTTGCTACCCAGTAGTGTAGTTGCGAGTAGCGGAAAATATAAATTTATTTGCACAGAGAACATTGCACCTTAACGACAGTACAGTGGGCTCCGTCAACAGTTAAACCCACCAAATTAGACTCTTTGTCTATTTAACTTTTGCTTGTTAGTTCCACTTTTGTTCTACAGGCTATTTCGAGGTCTAGAGATGATACGAGCTAAAAAGGAGTTTTAAAGCTGAAAATGGATTACGAGTCAGGACACGACCAGATTCCGACTGTACAACTTTCATGATCTTAACCTGGAATCACTCAAACAAGTCCAACCGAAGGGCAACCAAAGTCAGACCGGACCTGAAAGGACCCGATGGCTTTTGGGGAAAAGATCACAAAGCTCTCACCCACTCCCCTCCACCTAGCCCGGCGGCTTTGGCCATGGAGATGACACATGGGGGGGCGGCTCTTGGCCTTGCCACCTCCCCTCCGGCGGCTTTTTTTTCCCCTCTCATCTCTTGCCAAGTGTTGCCTCCTCCTTGCCTCTCCTAGCCTCTAAATAGAGACCTTCACCTCCTTGTATCATCATCCCATTTACAACAATCATCTCATACCACAAGCTCTCACTTCTCTCTAGATTTTGGGCACAATCATGTAAACACTTTACTTTGATATTGAAGTTTGATCTTGAGTACTCTTGTCGGTTCTTGAAGTACTCAAGCTTTTCTTTACTGTTCTTGAGTTTACTCCTGTTGGTTCTTGAGTATTCTCCCTCTTACTTTCCTTGTCTTTACTTTCGAAAACTTTAGTTTACTGTCTTTCAAAAACCTTTACTTTTCCAAGTACTTAGCTATGATATCCACCTCTATGGATATTCGTAGCTAATCCCTTCATTCGGTTGAAGGGGTGTACTTATATCATAAAATGTTTTAGACCCTTCTCTTAGTGCCTCTTTGTGTTCAGAACTTGTTCTATGTGCCATATATTCGGTTAGAACACACATGGTTGAGTGGATGCTTGAAATGGCAAAACTCTTCCATGGGGTTCGTGAACATACACGGTTAAGTGGATGCTTGAAATGGCAAAGCTTAATCGTGGAGTTCAACCTTTCTTAAACACCACTTGGTTGATCGGAAATGATTGATCAGGTGGATGCACATAGGCTAGTATACCTTGAAATGGGGTGCTAGTCTAAATAGAACAAGTGCTCTATGCCTTGAAATGGGCTAGACAGTGTGGCAAGTCAAGTGCTTGAAATGGTCTTGATACACTTTTGAACACTTAGTATGATCATTAGAGGTCAATGATAAACGGACTATGATACAAGGCCCCTCATACCGAATCTTTCCTTTGATTCAAACATCACCTGTCATTTACTTTCAGTCTCACTATCAACTGCTCACTTTCCAGTCATTTACTTTCAGTAACTTTACTTTCAGTCCATATCAACTGCTTACTTTCCGCAAGTCTTGTCCTTCAAGCAATTTCTTTCTGCAAGACTTGTCCTTCAAGCATTTACTTTCAGCAAGTCTTGTCCTTCAAGCACTTTACTTTTCAGTATTTATCTTTACTTTCAGTCACGCTACTTTCAGTACTAAAATCACAACCAACCCCCAACTGTCTTAATTTCCATCTTCGAAAGAACAACTATCAACTAATTCCCTTGGGTTCGACCCCTACTTACCGCTTTACTACCCAATAGTAGAGTACGAGTAGCGGACTTATAAATTTATTTTTGCACAGAGACATTGCACCTTAACGACAGTGCAGTGCGCTCCGTCAAATTGGCGCCGTTGCCGGGGAATTAGAAATCATCAATCGGATTGTTCTTTCCTTTTTCTTTTAAAATTTCAAACTCGGTTCTGCATAACCATGTCTCGTGCAGGAAGCCACCATGACTATCAGGATGACGACGAGATGAACTTGTACGATCGAAATAATGAGGTGCCACCTCCATTTATTGACGATCCGGAACAACTAATCAGAAACCAAAGAGCTCTTAATAGGGAGGCCGTTCGAAGAAACCAAGGACCACCCGAGGACCGAAATGAAGCTGGGCCAGTGCAACCCCCTAGACATCCACCACCCCCTCAACCTCGACAAGTGCTAAGGCGAGAACCCGTCATTGATGACTACTATAGAGATAACAACTTCCGCGAACCTACTATGGGAGAACTGTCGGCACCGGATTTCAGAAATCAGCCGTGGTGCATTTACGAGGGCCCTGAGCTGGAAAACATTGCCATCAACACATCAGTGGTCCACAACCTGCCCAAGTTCTCAGGAACTCATGGAGAATCAGCAACAACTCATCTTTAACGCTTACACGGCATTTGCCAAAACCAAAAACCCAATGGCGTGAATGTAGACGACTTCAAGTTGAAGGCGTTCTATTTTTCCCTCATTGACTCGGCGAACGACTGGTTCCTTTCATTGCCTTTCGGTAGCATCAGAACATGGGCTCAGATGCTAAAGAAATTCCTGGACAAATACTACCCGGCGGGAAGAGCAATGCAAGTGAGGAGGCAACTGCAGGACATCAAGCAGGGGCCCAATGAAACCATGTACGATTACTTGGAGAAATTCAATCGCCTGGAGAGAAGCTGCTGCACCCTTGGACTGCCCGAGAAACTCATCATCGAATACCTCATTGATGGATTGAGACCCTTAGACAAAATGCTCCTGGATGCCTCAGCTAGAGGATCCATGATGAATCTATCACTGAGTGGCATAAGGAATCTCATCACCGACGTTGCTGAAAATGCCCGATTCAGAGAAGAGACAACTCGGCGGGAAGAATTCTCCCGAACAAAGAATGTGGCAAAGGCTGAAGAAACACAGATAAACTCTATGCCAGAGGAGATGAAACAAATGAAGGAAATGATGGTTCAGATCCTACGAAGACAGCCAGCTCAAGTGAAACCTTGCGAATTTTGCGGTTCTACAGACCACAAGACTGACGCATGCCCAACATTAATAGTAGAAGAACCTGGAGAAGTGAACGCAGTGGTAGGATACCGAGGATACAACAACAACAACAACAGCAACGACAGAGCCAGACCAAACCGGCAGTATAATCAAGCGACCAATCCAAGCTGGCGGAACGACAACCATCTTCCGAGGGAGACACAACAAGCCGCACCGCAATTAGCTCAGTCATTCTACCAACCTCCCCACCGGCAGTACAACCAGAACGCTCCATCAGCAGGCCAATATCAACAGAAGGGACAAAATCAGTACCAAGCCAACTCGAGCAATCAGCAAGGACCAAACAAGTCGCTTGAAGACACAATGAAGGGACTCGCAAGAAGCGTAAATCAATTGGGTAATTCGTTTAACCAGTTCCAGGCAAAAATTGACGGGGCAATTTCAGATTTGACCAAACAAATGTCCTAGCTCGCCACTTCAATATCCGCACTTACTAATGAGCCTGGCCGACTACCTTCACAAACCATCCAAAACCCAAAGGCGAATGTCAGCATGATAAGGAAGTCAAACATGATGGTAGCACTAGAAGAAACAGCACGATCCACAACTTACAAACTTACGAACAAACACTTCACCCGTAGGCACCGTCCTGATTGGAATTAAGAAGAAGACCGACCCAATGATGGCAGATCGTGGGTCACGCATGCTGACAATGGACGTTATACATTCACGGTTAGCATGACACCTCCACCGATTACACACTTTGACATACCGACATCTGACTGGGATGACAATGACTCTAATGGTCTCAGATGGGATTCCCCAACTAACATCTATGCATCAGAGCAAAACATTTACCTAGAAGATCAAGAGTTAAAAGGGCCCGATCATACAAATCCAGAGCCAAAGGATGAGCAGAATGGCCCGATAGTGGAAAGATCCCTCACTTCAGAACAGGAGTCACAACCGGAAAGGGATAGGGACCCAGGGGCCTTCACAATCACCTGTGGTATTGGTGAAGCCCAAATTCACAAGTCCTTAATCGATCTTGGGGCTGCCGTCAATGCCATGCCTTACTCCTTATATTACTTATTGGGGCTTGGTCCATTGAAACCACCAAGGTCAAATATCGAGTTGGGAGACAAGTCGTGTATCCGTCCGGTTGGAGTGCTTGAAGATCTAATACTCCATGTAGGAGAGCTCGTCGTTGCTACAGACTTTTATGTAATAGAATTGGGAGAGGCCAGCGAAGACGACCCTCCAACGCTTATATTAGGACGGCCTTTTCTCTTCGCCACCAAGGCATGGATCGACATGGGAAAGGGCTTGTTATCACTTACATTTGGCGGCAAAATTTCAGATTTCTACATTAATGATTATAATGGCCGCTCAAGTACAAGGAAACCGCCAGACATTGTGCCTATCTCGGATATGAGTACACAAATTTCTGACCTGCCAAGAGAGACTATAAGAGTAGCAAGACCAGCAGCTATGGTAAAAAATCCCTCGCCTTCTCAGAGACAATGGAAAGAGAAACCACCAAAACAATGGAGGTCTAACCCGAGCACATCATCCCACAAGAACCCGGGAAGAGTCAAAGCTCGAATCAACGCAGGAGCCACGACAAAATTCCACCTAAGCCACCCAAGGGATGACGGGCGTCATTGTACCGGTCAAAAAATAAAATTTATTTTTCCGACTAGCTAGTGGCAAATCGGGTCGTGTCCACAGAGATCGGTGTGAGAACCTGTTTACTAAGTATAAAAGTAACAACGTAAATATCAAACAAGTCAAATAAAACACAAGTACGCAACAAAGATCAATTATCACGGAATCAAATGTCACACAAATTCGTAAATCAATTATCAAGAGAAGTGCAAGCTAGAACTTTTAATTGTGATGTAAGATTAAATCATTAACCCAACTGTTTTGATCTCTAACGTTTTACAACCTACAGCTCCCCGCTAGGTTGCACTACAAGTTGTCCTAGGGTGTCCATCCTAGTGGTCTATTACTTGTGTCCTAGTTCACTATCCCCGCTAGGTTGCTAGTAAACTTTGATACAAGGAATCAACACACACACAAAAGCTCCCGCTAGGTTGCACTCGTGCTAGCATATCAAATCCATAAGCAATGCGAAGTAATGTGACACAAAACGTAGAATATCAATATGAGTCTCAAATCAAGGCATCACAATATCAAGTTCCAGCATACACAAGTGAGTTTTAGCTACTCATGTTAAGAGAATACATATTCAAGTTCTTAATGGAATGGAATAGAAAGTACTGATGAAGACTGGAACAATAGCAACGTGTGTCTGTCTCTGAATGTGCTGCTGGAACAAATCTCTTCCTGTGACCAATGATGAAGTCTGAAAACAGTGTTGTCCTTTCTTCCTTGATTCCAAGTGCACGACCAAAAGAGAAGACGATGATTTCTTCTCTTCTCTTTTCCTTTATCTCCTTCCAATTTCCCCCTCTTTGAATTCCCCAATGCGGATCTTCGACTCTCCCCCTCTGCTCTCGAGAAAACAAATCCGATTTTAGGGAATTTTGCCAGCTGGCGTTACGCACGGACGCCTCTTGCAATTTGCCACCCGTGGACGTCTCCTGAATTATGGTAAATGTTCAGACGTCCGCGCCCTCTTAATCCTCAAGCCGTCCGCGGAATTCCTTGACTCAGACTCCAAGCACTGTTGACTTTATTCCTTTGACGCAAAACACCTTCTATCATGCTCTCTTTAGCCGATATTCCTTCTATGGTCTCCGAATGTACCTGAGAATGAAAACTACACACCGGTAGTGAAATAATATACAGATAACCATTAAGAGACGGGGTTTAAACATATAAAATAGTCGTACAACTACGACTTATCAAGGGATCCCACCTTATGATCAGAAATAAGGTACTGTCGCGCTAACGACGTTAAACAAATGCACTGGTCGGGAGGTAACCCGACATCTATCTTACCTTCAGTCATTTAATTTCAGTCATTTAGTTTTTTTCCTTAAAACATTCTCACCTTTCCTGTATATATTTTTGCATAAACTTTTGAACTAAGTCGTGCTGTGAGGCACGCCTTCGTTCAAAAGTGTGGGGTGCGAACCGCCTTTGTACATAGTTAATTAACATGCGTTCTTTTTTCCTTTTCCCTTAATATTATCTTTTTGAAAATATGAACTTGAGAATGTGAAAAAGATAGATCTAAATTCATGCATTTACCTTGTGAAATCTGAACTGTTTAAAAACTTAGGATGTAACTTCTCATTTGTGCCTTTGTGCTGAGATATACAAGGGATGCGGAGTTGATATAAATTGCCCTAGAGAGGCTTGGCAAGCAATCAAAAGACTGAATTTCACTATATGGTTTACGAAGTCAGTGGAGGCTGCACTTCGGGTTTAAGTGAGTCAGAGTCATCTCCGCCGTGCAGCGTTTATGCAAGAGGCGGGATGGGAATCAAACCGTCCTATCTCTAGTCCTAGTAGCCGGGAAAATAGATGAGCGACCCTCATCTTGACCCGCGCAAAACGGCAAGGATGAGAAAGAGCGGGGAGGTATTTACATATGCTCTCGGGCGACGATTGGACCTCCCAAAGAAAGGTTGAGAAAATGGACTAGCAAGTCACAAAGAAGCAAAAGCTCAAAGAAGCTAATCAAAGGCCAAAATCCAAAATTGTGAAGGTTTTAACCGAACAAAAGTGAAGAAACTCCAATTCAACATCAAAGGCCAAAGGCCAATTCACTTCAGAAGCTGTCCCTCACAAAAAAGAAATCTAAGTGCTCTCAGTGAAACCCGAACCGAATCATGTGCTAGAGAAAGCGACAAGTTTACCATATAGTGCAAGTCGGTCTAGAGAATGCTGTCCAGGAGCCTGAAAAGGGCTATCTCCTGAAACATCCAAATTAAATTGCATCTCAGCTCGAAGGTACAAGTATCAAGTTTCTTCTAAGTATTTACACGGTTTAGTTTGGTAATAAGTAAGTAATGCATGAATAGGATAAATCTAGTCCAACAATCTCACTTTCCTATTTGAAGTTTTTACTTGGATTGTGTGCGCATCTCTTAAAAGGCATTGTTCGGGTCGAACAACTAAAAGTGTGGGGTGATCTGATGGACCATATTTATATGATTCATTAAGACAGTTAAACCCACCAAATTAGACTCTTTGTCTATTTAACTTTTGCTTGTTAGTTCCACTTTTGTTCTACAGGCTATTTCGAGGTTTAGAGATGATACGAGCTAAAAAGGAGTTTTAAAGCTGAAAATGGATTACGAGTCAGGACACGACCAGATTCCGACTGTACAACTTTCATGATCTTAACCTAGAATCACTCAAACAAGTCCAACCGAAGGGCAACCAAAGTCAGACCGGACCTGAAAGGACCCGATGGCTTTTGGGGAAAAGATCACAAAGCTCTCACCCACTCCCCTCCACCTAGCCCGGCGGCTTTGGCCATGGAGATGACACATGGGGGGGGGGGCGGCTCTTGGCCTTGCCACCTCCCCTTCGGCGGCTTTCCTTCCCCCTCTCATCTCTTGCCAAGTGTTGCCTCCTCCTTGCCTCTCCTAGCCTATAAATAGAGACCTTCACTTCCTTGTATCATCATCCCATTCACAACAATCATCTCATACCACAAGCTCTCACTTCTCTCTAGATTTTGGGCACAATCATGTAAACACTTTACTTTGATATTGAAGTTTGATCTTGAGTACTCGTGTCGGTTCTTGAAGTACTCAAGCTTTTCCGCACTGTTCTTGAGTTTACTCCTGTTGGTTCTTGAGTATTCTCCCTCTTACTTTCCTTGTCTTTACTTTCGAAAACTTTAGTTTACTGTCTTTCAAAAACCTTTACTTTTCCAAGTACTTAGCTATGATATCCACCTCTATGGATATTCGTAGCTAATCCCTTCATTCGGTTGAAGGGGGTGTACTTATATCATAAAATGTTTTAGACCCTTCTCTTAGTGCCTCTTTGTGTTCAGAACTTGTTCTATGTGCCATATATTCGGTTAGAACACACATGGTTGAGTGGATGCTTGAAATGGCAAAGCTTAATCGTGGAGTTCAACCTTTCTTAAACACCACTTGGTTGATCGGAAATGATTGATCAGGTGGATGCACATAGGCTAGTATACCTTGAAATGGGGTGCTAGTCTAAATAGAACAAGTGCTCTATGCCTTGAAATGGGCTAGACAGTGTGGCAAGTCAAGTGCTTGAAATGACCTTGATACACTTTTGAACACTTAGTATGATCATTAGAGGTCAATGATAAATGGACTATGATACAAGGCCCCTCATACCGAATCTTTCCTTTGATTCAAACATCACCTGTCATTTACTTTCAGTCTCACTATCAACTGCTCACTTTCCAGTCATTTACTTTCAGTAACTTTACTTGCAGTCCATATCAACTGCTTACTTTCCGCAAGTCTTGTCCTTCAAGCATATTCTTTCTGCAAGACTTGTCCTTCAAGCATTTACTTTCAGCAAGTCTTGTCCTTCAAGTACTTTACTTTTTAGTATTTACTTTCAGTCTCGTATTTACTTTCTTTACTTTCAGTCATTTACTTTCAGTACTAAAATCATAACCAACCCACGCTACTTTCAGTACTAAAATCACAACCAACCCCCAACTGTTTTAATTTCCATCTTCGAAAGAACAACTATCAACTAATTCCCTTGGGTTCGACCCCTACTTACCGCTTTACTACCCAACAGTAGAGTACGAGTAGCGGACTTATAAATTTATTTTTGCACAGAGACATTGCACCTTAACGACAGTGCAGTGCGCTCCGTCAATCAGCTATTGGCAACTTGATTTACGCGATGGTTTGTACCAGGCTAGACATCACACATCTAGTGGGAATTGTTAACAGATATATGAGTACTCCAGGAAGATAGTATTGGGAAGCTGTGAAGTGGATTTTCAGGTATCTGAAAGGCAGCTCACGTTTATCATTGTATTTTTGAAAGTCAAAGTTGGGGTTGCAGGGATATGTCGATGCAGATAATGGTGGCGACATTGATAGTAGAAAGAGCACATCTGGATATATTTACACATATGGAGGTACTACAATTAGTTGGATTTTCAAATTGCAGAAAATAGTAGCTCTCTCTTGCCGCGAAGCTGAATATGTCATAGTTACTAAAGCTGCGAAAGAGATGATTGGCTAGAATATTTTTTGCAAGAGTTGAATCAAGATCACAAGGGAAGTCTGTTGCATTGTGATAGCCAGAGTGCCATCCATCTTGAGAAGAATCATGTTTATCATGCTCGGACAAAACACATACAACTTCGATATCACTTCATTAGATCGGCTTTGGAAGATGGAGTTTTAGTACTTGAGAAAATTCCTGGGAGTCAAAATTTAGTAGATATGCTAGCGAAGGTTGTTCCGAATGAGAAGTTGAAGTCGTGCGCAGCTTCGGTTGGACTTCTTGGATGATGAAGTTGGTTGCCGCTGCAGTTTAAACTGATGGTTGTAATTTGTCTCCAAGTGGCAGATTGTTGAGATGTGGAGATAAATAGAGAAGGGCATTTTAGAGATTTCACTTTTATAGTGTTGCCCTAGATTTCTCTTTTATATTTGCATGTTGCAGCCTCTTTGTTGAGTTGTGAGAGTGAATAAGGCAAACATACATCCTGTAAACACCATCAAATCATTATAGTGAAAGCTGCAGTGAAGAGTGGACGTAGCTCAATTTGAGTGAACCACTATATGCATGTCTTTTATATTATTTCGTTCTTCATCGATTGTTTGTGTGAAACGGATTAGGGTTCTAATCCTAACAACGTCTTCCAATCACTGATTAGTTTCTCAAACGCTCCATTGGCCTCTTAAAAATAATCTCCAACATCCAAATGAGTGAGATTCATATTGATCCAAACGGGTGATTTCCTTAGGATCATCACTTTTTTCAGTGAGGTTTATTTTTAACACACTCTTCCTTCAAAGAGGCTTCATATATATATATATAGGGGCGCGCTCAAATGAGAACTCTTCTTAGGCTAAGAACATGAGAATTATTTTGCACCTTTGGATCAAATGATCTAAGGGTGTAGATTGATTCTGCACTTTTGTCTTTTAGGTAAAAGACAAAAGTGCAGAATAGTAAAAGCAGAAAGTGCATAGTAAAAAGCAGAAAGTGCATAGTAGATGACGTGGTGCATTTTGGACCACTCATTTCAACAAAATGAGTGGCTGAGAATGATTCTCATGTTCTTAGCCTAAGAGGGTGTTCTCATTTGAGCGCATCTATATATATATATATATATATATATATATATATATATATTAACAATGTGTGTTTGAAAGTACGACTAGTATGATACCAATAATATTTTCCAGTATATCTTTTTTGTAGATATATTCACCGCATAACTCTGTTAACATTGTGACTTTATATTCGCGAACACTTTTATAATCTTCCAAATGTATGCGTATCAATCAAAAGCGTGTTTTAGGAGGCTGAGTATCCCTTTTTTTCTTGGTGATCGAACATTTTCTTTAAATCCTTTCAAAGGATTTATGGATCTTTGATTTTTAAAGATCCATATCAATCCCTCATGAAGATAATGACAAACGAATATCATGGTTTTTGCCTTGTTTTGATTCCTTATTTCATAGTATCTTAAAGATACATGACTTTTAGGCGGATTTCATGGATCTACGCCAAATGACTATTGCCAAAATTATGAAGAGTATTCAACTCAAACTTTATGAAATTTTAATATTGTAACTAGATAGGATAAACAAAACATGAATTCAATTCAAGTAAGAACATAAAATTAAATAAGAACTTAATGCATTAGTCACATAAAAAGCATTACAATTGAGTTAAAACATGTAATTCACAATATAGATAACAAAAGTAGATAATAAGATGAGTACATGGCATGGAACAGGATTAGATGAAAATATAAAATATGAACGACGTACAAATTATGCATGGCAATATAGACCATGGTTATGTGAAATAATACAGGTTATAAACACAAAAGAAAAATATGCTCTCAATTTATAAAATTAAGAATGTGAATGTTTTTTTAAAAGAAACATCATTAGATGAAATATACATGTTATAACATAGTAGAAATTTATTCAAAATATGGATGCTATTAACTTAAAGAAATCCATTCGAAATAATTATATGCTATAAACATCAAAGATGCTAGGCGGTATTGGGATTTTTTGAGTTGGACTCAAAGTCGCCATGATTGCATCATGTAAAGAATAAAAGAGAAGAAGACTTTGGATCAATATCTTGAGCAATTCGTCCTGTTAACATGTTGTGAAAACTATGGATTTGGAGAAACTCAAATAGAGAACAAGAACATATAAGAGAGAAATGTATTCTCATTGATATTAAATTCTTTACAAATGATCCATTTATATAGGAGTACATGGACACATGAAAAGACTAGAAATAAAGATATAGGCTATTAATGGTACATCATAAGGCACATGAAAAGCTAAGGATCATTGGGCACAAGAAAATCTAACAGTCACCCAACTAATAATGCAATATTTATAACAACGACGTTTATTTACTAAGTGTTGTCTTTTTACAATTTAACCTCATTCGACGGTGAATTATTATACATCGATCGACTTTTCTCTCTGGTCTCTCGGACGACACATTTTCTTAGATTACAGAGACAATCTAGGATTTATGTTCTATATGTGTTTGATGAGTCATATTTATACGACTCGTCGAGTCAACTAATCCCATCTATTTCAACACTTTTTGATGCGAACAGTTACTTTTCAGTGTTGTTTTGCATCTCAGGTGTTTCGGAAGCTCTGGAAGGAATATGCGCTTAAAGACGGCATTTCGATGCTAAAATCATCACATGGAGTTCATGGAGTCGAATCGAGAGCCAAAGTCAAGACTGACGAGCAGAAGAGGAAATGCACCTCAGACCAGGTCGCGGACGCAGGCAAGATTAAGAGGGTCGTCCGCGGAAGTTAATATGTTCATTGTCCGCGGCTCTAAAATGTGCAGCGTCCGCGTCTGACGTCAACAAACCGGGATTTGGAAATCTGGCCCAAAACGAAATTAGAAACCTTTTCTCATGAATTAGGTTTTCGACATCAAAAAATCATATACCGTATTCCCAGAATCGAAAAATCCCAGCTTTGAAGAAAAATGGCTCGAGAGGAGATCAAGCTTTCAACAAGAGAAGAGAATTTCTACTACTTTCATTCAAAAATACTTCTGTTTTTTGTCACGACTATGAGTAGCTAATTTCTTTATTCGGTTTAGGGTTCAATATAGTGTGACGAAGTTTTGAGATTCTTTGCTTAATGCTATTTTATGTTCCACTAGTTTTTGTGCTATTTGTCTCGGTTTGAATTGCGAAGCTAAGTGGAGACTTGAAACGGTAAAACTTAGCCGAGCAATTCAGCCCTTATTTTTGCTGCTTGTTTGATACTAAACTGTTAGAACGAGTAGTCGCACGTTAACCTGATATAACCTGAAACGGAGTATTAGGTTTGCTAAAACTAGAAGTCTATAACCTAAAATGGAGTAGATTGTGGAGTAAGTGCTTGAAACGGCCTTACCTTAGGTTATAACCTGAAACGAAGTAACCACACTTAGGAACACAAAATTAGATTGTTAGAAGTCAATGATAAACGAGTCACAATAGAAAACCCTAGACCGAATGCCTCCTCTAATTGAATTACTCTCTCGTTCTCTTTACTCGCACCTTTAACAATCTGCTCACCCCCAATTGTCTTTCTTTTCAGCCACAGAACAACAAGTAACCTCACCAGCTCCCTTGGGTTCGACCCTTGCTTGCCACTACACTAGTTTCTCGCAAGGAAAATATAAATTCAAATTTGCAGGTCAAACGACGCCTGTCAAATTTTGGCGTCGTTGCCGGGGAGCTGCAATACGGTGAAGTTGTTCTTTTTGTTTTATTTTTCTGTTTTTTGTTTTGTTTTGTTTTATGGTTTTTGATGGACCATAATTATACGAATCAAAAACACAGTAAAACCCACCAAATTAGACTGTTTGTCTATCTAACTTCTACTTGTTAGTCCCGATATATTTCTACAGGGTATTTTGGCGCTTAGAGAGAAAACACGCTAAGGAGAGGATTTTACGCTGACAAGATATTACGAGTCATTCCAAGGTCAAGATCAGACTCTGAACGAAGAAATCTCAAGATCCTGACATTGAATTACTCAATACAAATTCAACCGAGGAACAACCAAGTCAGACCGGAGCAAAATTGGATTGACAGTTTTGTGAAAAGACTGCACAAAACTGTCAAAACTCATCCATGGACCAAGGTGACCGGCAACCTTGCTTGGAGGTGGCCAAGGGAGGAAGCCTCCCCTCCATGGTGACCGGCCACCGGTGGCTTTCCACCCCCCCAACCGGCGGCTTTCTCCTCCCCCATGTGGCGCCTCCTCATTGCTCCTCCTCCTCCTCCCTTGGATCAAAAGCCACATGCCACAATCTCCACCCTCCATCCTCCTCCCCTTGTGGCTATAAAAGGAGAGCTCCTCCTCCTCATTTCATCATCCTAAATCAACATTTCACTTCTCTCTCTAAGTTTGTGTTACTTTGTAAGTTTGGTTTATGAAATAATACTCTTGTTGGTTCTTGAGTATTATAACGGTTTGAAATTATAATACTCCTGTCGATTCTTGAGTATTATAATACTGTAGAGAATACTCCTGTTGGTTCTTGAGTATTCAGTAGGAAATAGGAATACTCATGTTGGTTCTTGAGTATTCCACCCCCTCTCCTCTTACTGTTTTCAAAAACCCCCGAGTATTTAGCTATGGTATCCACCTCTATGGATATTCGTAGCTAAACTCTTTATTCGGTTAAAGGGGTGTACTTGTATTGTAAAATGTTTTAGACCCTGCACCTAGTGCATCTTTGTGTTCAAAACTTGTTCGATGTGCCATATATAGTCAGAATTTCCAAGGTTGAGTGGAAGCTGCAACAAGCAAAGCTCTTCCGTGGGAATTCGTGAACATACTCGGTAAGTGGAAGCTGTAACAAGCAAAACTTATCTGAGGAGTTTGACTTATCTTAAAAACCATTTTGGGAAATCGTAACAGAAGATCAAATGGATGCACATAAGGCTAAGATACTTCGAAAGGAGGAATTAGTCTTAAGTAGAACAAGTGTTTTAAACGATGTTGCAAGTCTTGCGCTTATAAATGGCCTCGATTCATCTTTGAACACTTAGTATGATCATTAGCGGTCAATGATAAACAACTATGATACAAGGCCCCTGAAACCAAATGTTTTCCTTGAATTACAAAACCCCCTGTATTTACTTTTATTGCTCGATCATCTGCAATCACCAACCGCTCATCTACCGGAGGACTCGCAAATCACGCATCACCCACTGTAAGTCTTTCTTTTTATTTTCAGTATTTTAATTTCTGTATTTACTTTTCTGTAATTTACTTTTCCGCACTCAAAACCAAAAACAACAAAAAAAGTCACTTAGTCATAACCGCTAAAATCTCAATCAAACCTAAAAAACGCTCCCATCCTGTACAAATCCCACAAAGAACAACGTATCCTCCTAATTCCCTTGGGTTTGACCCATACTTACCACTTGCTACCCAGTAGTGTAGTTGCGAGTAGCGGAAAATATAAATTTATTTGCACAAAGAACATTGGACCTTAACGACAGTGCAGTGGGCTCCGTCAAATTGGCGCCATTGCCGGGAAATTAGCCATCGGATAAGTTGTTCTTTCCCTTCCATGTCCTCATGACGCAACCCCCTTCATATGCATGGACAATATGACATCTCCCTCTGTTCGGAGGTACGGATGGAGAAGACCCAGTACTACACTGCCAAAACTTTCACCACGTTTGTTGCCACATAAACCCTGAAAATGAAATGTTAGAGGAGTTTAAACTTAAATGCTTTAAATTTTCTTTAACTGATTTTGCAACGATCTGGTATTATACGTCAACCGCTAGTAGTGCAGTACATTTTGTGAACCTCTGCGTTCCATTCCTACGAGAATTCTCCCCCCCCATCCTTACGACAACAAACCCGAGAAAAAATCATGAGCCTTAAACAATCCCGGGATGAGACGTTGGACGAATACTACACGAGCTATGACACCATCGTCTCAAACTGCCCGCACCATGGATTCACGAAGAAACTTCTGCTTCAAAAATTTCTTCGTGGGATGAAGGCTGATGATCTAACAAGGATTAACGAAGCAATGAGGAGATCAGCCAGGAACTTCTCCCTGGCAGACATGTGGTACCTCATAAATGATCTGGCCGCAGCCACAAAACGAATGCCCCAAGCTGATAAAGAAATGCAAGAGGCTGGACCAGAGACAGACGAAGAAGAAACTCCCGAGCCATCAGAAGAAACTCCTGAGCCATCAGAAGAAACTCCTGAGCCATCAGAAGACTGGGATATAGAAAGTGTCGGGAGCAACGAAGAAGTGTCAGCAATGGAAGAAGTCCAGAATACCACCAACATACTACCAATGCCTTACCCAGCTATCATCACCCAAGCAGCCGAAACCATCTATGATCAGTTCCTCACAAACAGACACGACGAGGCAGAACCGAGCCTTAAGATGCAAGCTTCCCGACTTTTCCCCTCGATCAATAGACAAATCGCTGAAAACTATGTGATCCATGAAGAGGCTGAAAAGAGAATGGGAAAAGGGCTTGAGCAGAACGACTCCTCGATGGAGCATGTTTTCGCCATAACTGGACAAGACAGCCCTAAGCATAAGAAAACCCGGTTCAAGAGGCTAGTGGTCGAAGGTCCCTCACCTTCTCAGAGACGTTGGAAGGAGACAACATCAGAACAAGGGGAACTGGACCCAAGCACAGCTGCTCACAAGAAATCAGGTAAAGGCAAGGCAAAAACCAACACAAGAACAGTGGCAAAATTCGACCTAAGCCACCCATGGGATCCAAACCAGTGATCCAGGAATAAGGTACTGTCGAGCCAACGACGTTAAACAAGTGCACTGGTCGGGAGGTAACCCGACACTATCTTACTTTCTGTCTTTTTCTTTTTATTTTTTGTCTTTTAGTTTTTATCAATAAGTCGCTCTCACCCACTTGGTGCATAGAATGATTTGACTATTTGGGAATTGGTTTTTGGAGCACGATCGGATCAGCCAAGCAGCTTCCGTGAATTTACCGGGTCTGCGCTTAGAGTTCAAGGCCCCAGCCGAACTCCCTCGATTATCCAGCCTCATGCCATGTCATTCGACACAAAAAGGGAGTTCTGATCTTACCTTTCCTTAATATCATTTCCTTCTCGTAATTGTCTGCTTGCATGGCTTTTGAACTAAGTAGTGCTGAAAGGCACGCCTTCGTTCAAAAGTGTGGGGTGAGATCCGCATGTGTACATAAATAAATAACATGTTTTTCTTTTTCTTTTTTAATATTATCTTTTTGAAAATATGAACTTAAGAATGTGAAAAAGATAGATCTAAAATTCATGCATTTACCTTGTGAAAATTCAACAGTCTAAAAACTTAGAACGTAACTTCTCATTTGTCCCTTTGTGCTGAGATAAACTAGGGATGTGGAGTTGATAGAAATGCCCTAGAGAGGCTTGGCAAGCAATCGAAGGATCGAATCAAACTAAATGGTTTTCGAAGTCAGTGGAGGCTGCACTTCGGGTTTCAGTGAAGATTAAAGTCATCTCCGCCATGCAGTGTTTATGCAAAAAGAAAAAAAGGCGAGGACGGGAATCAAACCGTCCTCTCTCTAGTCAAAGTAGCCGAGAAAATAGATGAGCGACCCTCATCTTGACCCGCGCAAAACGACAAGGATGAGAGGAGCGGGGAGGTATTTCCATAGGCTTGCGGGCGATGATTGGACCTCCCAAAAAGGTTTGAGAAAATGGACTAGCAAGTCACAAAGACGCAAAAAGCTCAAAGAAGCAAATCAAGAGGCCAAAGGCCCAAAATTGTGAAGGTTTTAACCGAACAAAAAGTGAAGTACACAAAGAGTCAAATCAAAGGCCAACGGCCGATTCACTACAAAAGCAGTCCCTCGCCAAAAGAAAATCAAAGTACTCAAACCATTGAAACCCGAACTGAATCACGTGCTAGAGAAAGCTACAAGGAAACCATATAGTGCGAGACGGTCCCGAGGTTGCAGTCGAGGAGCCTAAAAAGGGCTATCTCCCGAAACATCCAGAATAATTTGCATCTCAGCACGGAGGTACAAGTATCAAGTTTCTTCTATTTATTTACACGGTTCAATTTGGTAATAAGTAAGTAATGCATGAATTAGGATAAATCTAGTACCACAGTCTAATCTTCATATTTCAACAAACTTACTTAGTGTGCCGCCCTTTAATAGCATTGTTCGGGACGAACAACTAAAAGTGTGGGGTAATCTGATGGACCATAATTATACGAATCAAAAACACAGTAAAACCCACCAAATTAGACTGTTTGTCTATCTAACTTCTACTTGTTAGTCCCGATATATTTCTACAGGGTATTTTGGCGCTTAGAGAGAAAACACGCTAAGGAGAGGATTTTACGCTGAAAAGATATTACGAGTCATTCCAAGGTCAAGATCAGACGCTGAACGAAGAAATCTCAAGATCCTGACATTGAATTACTCAATACAAATTCAACCGAGGAACAACCAAGTCAGACCGGAGCAAAATTGGATTGACAGTGACTGCACAAAACTGTCAAAACTCATCCATGGACCAAGGTGACCGGCAACCTTGCTTGGAGGTGGCCAAGGGAGGAAGCCTCCCCTCCATGGTGACCGGCCACCGGTGGCTTTCCACCCCCCCAACCGGCGGCTTTCTCCTCCCCAATGTGGCGCCTCCTCCTTGCTCCTCCTCCCTTGGATCAAAAGCCACATGCCACCATCTCCACCCTCCATCCTCCTCCCCTTGTGGCTATAAAAGGAGAGCTCCTCCTCCTCATTTCATCATCCAAAAATCAACATTTCACTTCTCTCTCTATGTTTGTGTTACTTTGTAAGTTTGGTTTATGAAATAATACTCTTGTTGGTTCTTGAGTATTATAACGGTTTGAAATTATAATACTCCTGTCGGTTCTTGAGTATTATAATACTGTAGAGAATACTCCTGTTGGTTCTTGAGTATTCAGTAGGAATTAGGAATACTCCTGTTGGTTCTTGAGTATTCCACCCCCTCTCCTCTTACTGTTTTCAAAAACCCCCGAGTATTTAGCTATGGTATCCACCTCTATGGATATTCGTAGCTAAACTCTTTATTCGGTTAAAGGGGTGTACTTGTATTGTAAAATGTTTTAGACCCTGCACCTAGTGCATCTTTGTGTTCAAAACTTGTTCTATGTGCCATATATAGTCAGAATTTCCAAGGTTGAGTGGAAGCTGTAACAAGCAAAGCTCTTCCGTGGGAATTCGTGTACATACTCGGTAAGTGGAAGCTGTAACAAGCAAAACTTATCTGAGGAGTTCGACTTATCTAAAAAACCATTTTGGGAAATCGTAACAGAAGATCAAATGGATGCACATAAGGCTAAGATACTTCGAAAGGAGGAATTAGTCTTAAGTAGAACAAGTGTTTTAAACGATGTTGCAAGTCTTGCGCTTAGAAATGGCCTCGATTCATCTTTGAACACTTAGTATGATCATTAGCGGTCAATGATAAACAACTATGATACAAGGCCCTTGAAACTGAATGTTTTCCTTGAATTACAAAACCCCCTGTATTTACTTTTATTGCTCGATCATCTGCAATTACCAACCGCTCATCTACCGGAGGACTCGCAAATCACTCATCACCCACTGTAAGTCTTTCTTTTTATTTTCAGTATTTTAATTTTTGTATTTACTTTTCTTTAATTTACTTTTCCGCACTCAAAACCAAAAACAACCAAAAAAAGTCACTTAGTCATAACCGCTAAAATCTCAATCAAACCTAAAAAACGCTCCCATCCTGTACAAATCCCACAAAGAACAACGTATCCTCCTAATTCTCTTGGGTTCGACCCCTACTTACCACTTGCTACCCAGTAGTGTAGTTGCGAGTAGCGGAAAATATAAATTTATTTGCACAGAGAACATTGCACCTTAACGACAGTGCAGTGGGCTCCGTCAGTTTTCCATGTCTTCTTATTATAGTAGAGAGCCTTGGAATGACGAGGAGTTTTCCTCACCATCCTTCCAACTTGAAGTCCGCAAGAAGATCATCAACCTCAAGCAGTCCCGGGACGAAACATTGGACGAGTACTTGTCGTACTTCGATTCCATTGTGACGAGCTGCCCGCACCATGGATTCACAAACTTCTATCTTCTTCAAAGGTTTCTCGGTGGGATGTTGCCACATGAGTGGAATAGGCTTAATGATGCTGCGGTAGGAGGCTCGGTGAATAATTTAACCATGACCGAGCTGTGGGACTTGATAGAAGATATGGCAGAAAGTTCGAAACAAGATCAAGCCAAGCGGCTCGAAGAACTGGTGAACATAGTGCACCAAATCCAGGCCGAAGTCGAGGAATCATGGGCAATAGTAGAGGCGGCTCAAAAAGAAGCTGCATACCGGATCAATGAGATGCTCAACATGAAGCCAAGGGTCAGCAACGAGGAGCGTAGATCAAGTTACACCGAGCCAACAGAGGATAAGGACCCATGGATGACTGAAGAAAAGCTCAATTCAGATTACCCGGGGCATTTAGAAGAAAACGGCCCACTGGCGCCTGAAGAAGAGTCGGCCGAGCCACTCAAACTGTTCCTCACTGACGAGCTGCCCAAAACATGCTCGGTCCTTATTACCGAACCGGCAGAGACAGACCCGGTCCTCGTGGTCGAAGTGCCCCTACTTAACCCTTCATTTTCTGTGCAGGTGACAGCTCCCGAAGACAATGTGATCGATAATGATGAGCTGGAAGATGAGTTGGAGGCAAGTCATGAGTCGGAAAAGCCAACGGTGGAGCACCCACTCGCTACGAGTCAACAAGCGCCGCCTGAAAAGTTTAAGGATTCAGGTGCTTTCATAGTCACCCGTGATGTTGACTCTTATATTTTGCAGATGGGAGATGCTAGAGACGACGATCCTCTAGCTCCTATTTTGGGACGATCACTCCTCTTTGCCATAAATACCAAGGTTGACATGGACACAGGCTTATTGTCACTTGCACTTGGTGGCAAGAGATCAGATTTCCATATTCACAAGGATGTTGACCGTCCATACATGAGGAAGCGACCGAGACATGGCACGTTTGGATGGAAACCCGGATGGAGAGACACGAGAGCGCCACTGGATGAGGGCTATGAGCATCACAGAGGAGTAGCGAAATTTGACCTAACCCGTCCATGGGATCCTAACTTGTGATCCCTAAAGAGGTAACGTCGAGCCAACGACGTAAAACAAAGGCGCTCGCATGGAGGCAGCCCGGCAAATTTTTCCCATTTTTTATTTATTTTTTCTTTCATTTTTATTTCATTTTTTCTTTTTGTTTCAGTCTTTATTCGTGTTTACACATTGTCTTTTGGGAAAGAAATTTATTTTGTGCAGGAAGTGGCATTTTTCGCAGACCAGGTCGCGAGTGCTGAACAGATTACAGGCCGCGGATGAAGAACAAATTATGGGTTGACCGCGGGAACTAAAATGATCGTGACCCGCGGCAGGCGTTGACTCGAACCCTAACTCATGCAAACTCAGACTAGGGGAGTCCTGCTGTTCTTTATTTCTTTTTTTGCTTTCCCTTTTTGTTGTGTCTGCATTTGTTTGTTTGTATTTGAATTTAAGTCGTACCGTGAGGACACGGCTTTAGTTCAAAGACAAACAAACAAATGCAAACACAGCAAAACAGGGAAAGAAAAAAGAAATAAAGAACAGCAGGACTCCCCTAGTCTGCGTCTGAAGATGGCGACTGTGATGGAATCATGTACGCTGGGGGAATAGGCTGATCCGGTGTCCATCCTGGTGGGGTTGGGACTGGCTGAGCTCCGGGCATCACGTGGTACATCACTCTATAAGTGTTGAATGCTATGTCCAACTGTTCCTGTGGAAGTTGTGCTGGCTGGTGAGCGAGCCGTGGCTGAGGCTGCTCTTGAGTATGGCGACGACGAGGTGCAGAAGGACCTGCCTTGTGTGCATGGCTGCGACACCTCTCAACAGGTAACGGCTGACGATACTCAGCCACTGCATGGTATGTCCAGGCAAACTGATCCGGGACGGTGGGTCTCTTCTTGATCGCCTTCATGGAAGTGAAGGCCTTCATGTCCAGAAACGCTGCCGGAATGATCTAATGGTCCAAAGCAGGCTGCCCGTGCAGACGGCACAGCAAATATGTGATCAAACCACCACGGACGACCGTGCCAGCAGTCAGGCGGTGCTCCCAGAAATAACACATCAAATGGCAGTAGTCGACACGCCTCCCCTGATCCATAGCACTGAGGCAGATCATGTCACTATAGGTGAACTTGTCGATCCCATTCACCCGAGCAAATATGGTGTTCCCCAACAGCTTCTGAATGTAGAACATCACTGGGTCCTGAAGGAAGTTCACCCTCGTCTTGCTTGGCGTGAATGTGCCTCCACCGGGAATTCTGAGCCTGGCCCAGGCATCTACCAGAGCGAACTCATCACGAATCCACTCTCCTCCTTCTTGCCATGCAAATACTTCTCGAATCTGAGGCGGAGTGATGGTGTGCCACTCTCCTCGGTTTCTGTAGGTGATTTCCTTGTGATCGACGTAGCGAAAAGAGGCCAAAAATTCACATGTGTCCTCCACATCGGTCTCACTATGGAGGGTCAGGAGTCCTGGCCAACCACTGACCGTCAGCAGCTCTCGAACTCGATCCTCGAATCCGGTAAGTCTTAGAAAGTCTGCATCCACGAACCTACTCACTGCATGTTTGCGAGCCATCAATCCCGCGTACAGTTCCTCGAATGTAAGTGCTGGAGGTGCCATGACACGGCAAATAACAAACACGGAAACAATTAGATTATCAGTAGGAAATTAAGCCAAAAATTGAACCGGTCAACGCTGGTCAACGGGAGCCGCGGGTCATGCATACTTTAAGTGTGCCATCCGCGGATGTAAAATACAAGCCACCCACGGCCATAAAATGTGCGTTACCCGCGGACAGGGAAATTTCGCCGTCGATCGATTCCTTCGATCGGGATCCGTCAATGCAAGCCGAAATCGAACACATAGCAAAGTTATACACCTCAAGATGATTCAAATACTGCAAATTCAACGCCAATTGTCCATGGGACGAAGTATATCCATCTTAGTTTGAAAACCCTAGAAATCCTACTAGAAAACCCAAAAATACCTCACTCCGACTGAGTTTGGTGGTGGATCGGGCAAGGATGAGGCTGGCAAAGCTCCGGTGGCGTCGACTGCGGTGGATTGGGGGTTGAAGGTGGCGGCGTTCGGTGTGGGGAGGGGCTGCGTCGATTTGGAATTGGGAGATGGAAGGAGGAGGGAAGTTGGAGATTGGGTAATTAGGGTTCGAGTGAAACAACGCCGCGGGTCATGACCATTTTATGTCCCGCGGTCAACCCTTAATATCCTCGTTGTCCACGGATTTAATCTCTCCTTTGTCCGTGATCCCGTCTGAGAAAGGTCAGTCTGGTTGGTCAATGCATGAGCCGCGGGTGATGCCCATTTTATTGGCGCGGTTAATCCTTAACCTCCTCATCGTCCGCGGATGTTAATATCATCATTACCCACGATCCCGTCTGAGCAATACGTCTCTTCCTGTCAAAATAGATTTCTTTCCCAAGACTGTGTAAAATGCGACTCAAGACTCAAATAAAATAGAGAAATAAAATAAAAACGAAAAACGAAAAAGGAAAAAATGCCGGGCTGCCTCCCTGCGAGCGCCTTTATTTTACGTCGTTGGCTCGACGTTACCTCTCTTATGGTTCAGTGGGAGGTTCGGCCAGGTCGAACTGCTGAGTGGGTTGTTCGGCGTCGCCGTGATAGTGCTTCACCCGTTGTCCATTGACCTTAAAACTGCCGCCATTTTTCGGGTTCTCCTGCTCAAGTGCTCCATGGTTAAAAACCTTCATAATTATGTGGGGACCTGTCCATCTAGAACGCAATTTGCCAGGCATTAATCATAAACGTGATGAAAATACTAGTACCTGCTGGCCGACCTCGAAAGTGCGTCGTAGAATGAACTTGTCATGGTACAGCTTAGTCCGCGCCTTGTAGTCTGATTGGCTCTCGTAAGCCTCCAGGCGCAGCTCCTCAAGCTCACTGAGCTGTAATTTCCTGTCCAATCTTGCAGCCTTCAAGTCCACGTTGCACGTCTTAAGCGCCCAGAAGGCCTTGTTCTCTAGCTCGACTGGAAGGTGGCATGCCTTTTCGTACACCAATCGAAAAGGCGAGGTGCCTATCGGTGTCTTGTAGGCTGTCCTGTACGCCCACAGTGCATCATCTAGTCTCTGACTCCAGTCCTTCCTAGTTGGCTTCACCATTTTCTCGAGAATCCGCTTAATCTCTCGGTTAGAGATCTCTGCTTGTCCATTCGTCTGGGGATGATAAGCTGTAGAGGTGCGGTGATGCACGTGGTAGTGCTTCAAAGTTGCTGCCATCATCCTGTTGCAGAAATGTGTCCCCTGATCACTGATTATGGCTTTAGGCACTCCGTATCTGCAAAATACGTTAGTGCGAAGAAAATCTACAACAGTTTTAGCATCATCGCATCTAGTAGCCTTAGCCTCTACCCTAGAGAGCTGAAGGTTGTGATTCAATATGAGAAAACATTCGGTCTAGGGCTTTTCTACTGTGACTTAGTTTATCATCGACTTCTAGTGATCTGATCTTATGTTCTTAAGTGTGGTTACTCCGTTTCAGGTTATAACCTAAAGTAATGCCGTTTCAAGCACTTACACCACAATCTACTCCGTTTAAGGTTATAGACTTCTAGTCCTAGTAAACCTAACACTCCGTTTCAGGTTGTGCTAGATTAAGTGCAACTACTTGTCCTAACGTTTCAGTATCAAACAAGCAGCAAAATAAGGGGCTGAATTGCTCGGTTAAGCTTTACCATTGCAAGTCTCCACTTAACTTCACAATTCAGTCCGGGATAAATATGCACAAGAACTAGTAGAACATAAAATAACATTAAGTGAAAAGAGTCTCAAAACATCGTCACCATATACTAAACCCTAAACCGAATAGAGAAATTTAGCTACACATGATTGAAACACAATGCATGATGAAAAGTAGAAAAATCGCTTCTCTCGTCAAAAGATTCATCTTCTCCTCCAGAGCCGTCTCGAATGATGGATGATGAAAACCCTAACCCAAAATATCTTATTTATAGCAAGACATAGGGTTTCCAAGTCTGTGTTGGGCTGAAATTTCCAATTCTCGGACTCGCTGACGTCATCAAAACGCATCGCTGACGTCATCTCCGTGGACCATGCAAATTTTAGCGCCGCGGGTACTGTTCGTATTAGCGTCCGCGGGTACTGTTCATAAAGTGAAAAGTGTCTGCGGTCCTCTCTGAGACTGTTCATCCATTCTGCGCATCTGTTTTGAATTTGGCTCTGATTTTGGCCCTCCGAATGACCTCGGATGCTCTCGGTGTGAACTAGAGAGTTGTAGGGAATTGAGTCAGCAACGCAACGCCATGTAGTTCGTATTTTGCTAATTAACGGTCCATTCCCAGTGCTCCGCCGAACATCAAAAGGTCTGATCTGCCATTGTGATTTTCGGCATAAAATGCCATCTTTTATGCACGTTTCCTCCTAGAGCTTCCGAAACACCTGAAATGCAAATCCATACTAAAAAGTAACTGTTCGCATATAAAAGTATCGAAATAAGTGGGATTAGTTGACTCGATGAGTCGTATAAATACGGCTCAACAGTGTTCTTTGATTATTTCTTTTTTTGTTCGTTTGTGTTAGCATACTCCTGGAGTACGTGTACTCCAATATGTTTTGATGTGACAACCATCCTGCTAATATGTTACTTGAGTGTGCAGGTTGATGTACAGGCACTGAAAGTAATGGTTACTTGAGTGTGCATGTGGATGCACTGATACTCTGAAGGTAACGCTTCCTGGGTAGACTGATTGAAGGCGAGAATATTTGAAGAGATATTGTCGGAGGATCTTCCAGCTCCAAAGATCCGTGATCCAGCAAGAATATATGCTGGATAATGCCCAAGATCAGTTCAAATATTCCTATTACGAGATTAAGAAGTGATCAAAGATTTGGGATGGGACGATCTAATTGGCAAGCTGATGAAGCCATTAGGGGACAGACGAATCAGCAAGGAGCAGGGTTGCAGAAAACGCTAGGCGGACATCGGGCGGAAAGGGTCTCCAAGGATTAATCGGGGCCTAGGCAGGGATTAATCTGTTTTGAATTTTAAATATTTTTAAATATATAATTATATATGCATTATTTAATATACAAACTTCTTCCTCCATATTCTCTAGAATATAGACTTTTAATCAATTCATGGGTTCAAACACATTGACATTGCAAATAAATATGAACATTGTAAATGGCTTCATCCACATTAATATTGTTAATCAAATCCAAATTAAAAAAAATAAGAATCAAGCAGCATAAACAATACAAATTAAACAATACAATCCAAATCCCTAGTTGGAATAATAAGTTAATTTTTTAAAATTTACAAATAAGCACTTCAAGTTTGAATATTGACATGTAGTTGACCGTTCCGCCTAGAAACCGATTTAGACCACCCGAAAGCTGATTACACCGCCTAGACCACCCAAAAACCGCCTAATAACCACAACCGCCTAATTGGTCAAAACAGAACTGGTTCAAGAAAATGGCCGCCTAGGCACCGCTTAGGCGGTATAGGCGGCCGTTATCTGGAACACTAGCTAGGAGATCTTGCAATGACTTGATGATCAAGATGAAAGATTTTCAAGCAAGAAAATCTAGGGCTACCCGATATAGAACCCACTATATAAAGGATGCTAAGGCTGCCTTTCAAAGTATGGTTTCGCGTCCGGGAATCCTTGGCTGCGTGCTCACAGAAGTAGCATCATCAAAGATTGCGTTCGAGGAAGTTTTGGATCCGGCACTCAACAGTTTACCTCAGAGGGAGCATTATTGCGATCTGAGCCAAAAGGGAAGAGGTTCTTGTAGTGCGGTGACAAGCGAGTTACATCACGAACTAAGATTCGTCTAAAAGCACAAAGGTAGACCACTGTGTGTGGTTGGGTTATTGATTTAAGTCGTTGTAACCGAGAACACATTAATAAAAGAAACTATTCCAAAATCCTTCTAGTCTCTACTAGAAGGTAGTGGTTTTTCTTAGGTACTGATTCAGTATCTGAGTTTCCACTATGTTTTGCTGTGTCTTGCCTACTTTTACTTAATGCTTTAATTTCCGCTATGTGCATACTTAGTGAGGAACGTTACCGACAAGGTATCAGTAACTAACCATCCTAATAATTGGTATCAGAGGCTGGTCTCTAGAGTCTTATCTAGCTTTGCAGCTAATATGACAACGATCAATGATACCTTTTGGAAGCCTCCTCGGACCTAGTGAATACAATTGGTGGGTGGAATAGTTCTAATCGCACATTTATTCCTTGGATGGACAGTTATGGAGAATCATAGAAATGGGACCCGTACACATCAAGACACTAAGGACCCTACCAAAGAAAAGAGCAAGTACTACACTCAGCGAAAAAGGTACTACGCTCAGCTCTAGGCAATGTGAGGTGGTGCTAGTCGATAGGCCGATGGTGGCGATGTGAGTTGGTGCTGGTCGATCGGCGTGGCTGGAGTGGAGGGAGGACATTGGAGGAGGGCATCAGCGCTGATCGGTTGGTGGACGCGACCTTGAAATCGCCAACTACACTTTTTTTTCTTCTGTATTATGCTAAGGCCTGTAACGCTGTCCTCTGAGACGGGCCGTCAAGGGGTCTTGTTTTGCATCTAGTGCTTAGTTACACCGTGACACCCGCGACGCCCGTAAACAAATTGGACGTCATGGGCTGTTGACCGTTGACTAGTAATACAATTTGAAATTCTAGTCCGTACCGATTGCTTTTTCGGGCAAGAAACTCCACACTAACGGTCTTGCAATGGTCACACACAGAACACACCATGCAAATGACAAATGCGAGTAACTAATACTTACAGTCCGAATAGTTAGAGACAAACCTAAAAAGCAAATCACTTTATCCCAAACTGAGTACATTGATAAAGTGGTAGAGAAATTTGCCATGACAAGTGTTAAGCGTACTCCTATACCTTTAGGAGGGCTGAGGAGTCGTATTTATACGACTCGTCGAACTAACTAGGCCCATTTATTGCGACACTTTATTATGTAAACAATTACTTTTTAGTGTCGTTTTGCATTTCAGGTGTTTCGGAAGCTCAATGAGGAAACGCGCATAAAAGATGAAATTTCGTGCCAAAAACACCATAATGGCGGATAAGACATTCAGAGGTTCGACGGAGTGCTAGGAATTTACCACTAATCAGAAAAATACGAGCCATATGTCATTGTGTAGCGGACACAACTTTCTACAACTCTTTAGTTCACACCAAGAGCATCCGAGCTTATTTGAATGGTCAAATCAAGAGTCAAAGTTGGAAACAGTGAGTACCGCGCCCCAAGTAGACATTAGCACAGTGCTAACGTCAACACGAGGCACGATAATAGCAATAACGTCAACGCTGGGAGCACCTGTAACGTCTTCCTTGGGCAGGGCGATGACATCAGTAAGTCCAAAAATTGGCAATTTCGCCGAAAAACAGATATAGAAGCCGCAAAAACTTATAAATTAAGGTTTGGAGAAAGGTTTCCTTATCATTCTACGAGGAATCAGAAGACGGCTCTTGAGGAGAACGCGACGATTTCGACGAATAGAAGATTTTACTATTTTCATTCCCAAAAATTATTTGTGTTTTTTGTCATGGATAGGAGTAGCTAAACCTTTATTTCAGTTTAAGGTTTCGTTCATTGTGACATATGTGTTTGAGACTCTTTACTTAATGCAATTTCGTGTTTCTCCAGTTCTTGTGCTTAATTTCAAGGATTAAATTTTGAAGCTAAGTGGATACTTTGCCGTAAAGCTTAGCCTAACAATTCAAACCCTACCGTTAATACTTGTTGGATACTTTGTCGTAAAGATAGGTAGTAACACCTAGACTTATTAATAGATTTTTTGGATTATTGTGGTTAGTAAAGAACTAGAAGTCTAACACCTTTGTTGGGTTAGACTGTGGTGTATCACCTTTGTCGGGATACTTAGGGTTGTTACCTTTGTCGGAATAACCACACTTAGAAACTTCGGATTTGATTTTTAGTAGTCAATGATAAACATGTCACAATAGAAACCTTAAGCTGAATGTTCTCTCTGTTTGAAATCTTCCTCGCTTTTGGCCACTTTTGCACTCACATCTACTTAAAACCCCCTCTTTTCTTATTTTCAGTTACAAATTCAACAATACCAGCTCCCTTTGGTTCTGCCCTGCTTGCCACTACACTAGCTCACTAGCAGGAGAATTATAAAAATTAAGTTTGAAGTGTCAGACGACGCGCGTAAAATTTTGGCGCCGTTGCCGTGGAGCCACGCTTCGGTGAAGTTGTTTCTTTTTGTTATTTCTTTTTGTTATTTATTTTCTATTTTTGTGCTTTGCTACTTGGTTCGCTATGTCTCGCGCAGGTAGCCAGATAGGCAAAGGTGATGATGATCAGATAGAGCAGTATCAACCAACGATGAAGGGCTGTCTGCCCTAAATTTTCAAAATATACACTGGTACATCAATGAGGGGCTAGACATGCAGGAAATCGAGATCAAGGCTGTGGTAGTACACCATCTGCCGCAGTTTTCAAGTCGGCAAGGAGAATCAGCCACCAGCCATCTATAGGATTTTCATGGCATCTGCCCGACTCTCCGAGCCTATGGAGTCATAGTGAAGAATTTTAAACTCAAAGCTTTCCACTTTTCTTTGACTGACATGGCTAGATCTTGTTTTCTATCTCTTCCTCCAGGTAACATAAGAACATGGGACCATATGCAAAAGAAGTTTCTCGATAAATACTACCCAGTAGCTAAAGCAGGACAGGTACATAGACAGCTACAAGATATCAGGCAGGGGCCTAACGAGTCGATGTATGACTATCTGGAGAAGTGTAATGCTTTAGAGCTGAGCTGCTGCAACCTAGGAGTGCCTGAGAAGATGGTGATCGAGTATTTGCTAGCTGGATTAAGACCACTTGATAGGATGCTGCTTGATGCCTCAGCTGGAGGCACCATCATAATTTATCCCCAGCTGGAGTGAGGAAGTTGATCGCTAAGGTTGCTGAGAATGCTAGGTTCAAGGAATAAGCCAGTCTGCAAGAGGAATTCAACAGGACCAGAAGCGTTGCAAAGACTGAGACCCCATCCAATCAGATGACCGAAGAACTGAAACAAATGAGAGAGCTGATGAATTAGATGGTTCAGGTGAAGCCTTGTGAGTTTTGTGGTGCGACAAATCATAAGACAGATGCGTGCCCTACTTTACAGGAGGATGCACAGGCCAATATAAATGCAGTGGGTGGATTCAATAATTATAATACTAATGCAACCCAAGAACCTCAACAACAGCAGTACAATCGCCCACCATACCGTCAGCAGCAAGGTGGCTACAACAGTCAGACTCAGTATCAGCAGCGAAGGCAGAATGACAATCAAGTAGGCCCTAGCAATCAGAATTCCAGCAAGTCTCTGGAAGATGTGGTGAAGGAGCTGGTAGCTAGCACCCAGCAATTAGCCACTACTGTTCAGCAAAACCAGGCCAAGAACAATGGAGCTCTAGCAGAGCTGTCCAAACAGATGTCCCAAATAGCCAGCACAGTTTTTGAGCTGGAGAGTGATCCATGAAAGCTACCATCACAGACCATTCCTAATCCGAGAGGGAATATTAGCTCATTGGCAGTGATAGACAACCTGGACGCAGCACTAAAGGAGTCTGCAGACACTATGAACGCGTTACTCGCGCTCAATGAATACATTAAGGTGAAAAATAGCAAAAAGAGCCGGAGTCAGTGCTGATCGCGCCCAAGGGAGTCATTAGCTCGACGCTAATGTCTGCAGTGGATGTGCACATAATGTCAAGGCCGAGCGCGATCGTAATGTGTGAGCCGGGCGTGACCCTCACTGATGAACACTCCGAAACTAATCCTTCGCTTTAATTTTTTTGCAGGTAAGAGCTCCTGAAGAGCATGTGATCAACAAGGATGAGTTGAAAAACTAGTTGGAGGCATGGCATGAGCTTAAGCAGCTAACGATGGAGTACCCACTTGCTATGAGTCAAGAGGCACCACCTGGAAAATGTAACGACCCAGGTACCTTCACAGTCACTTGTGGTGTTGGTGAGACTCTCATACATCACTGTTTAATTGACTTGGGTGCTGCTATTAATGCTATGCCTTATTCTTTATATTGCTCTTTGAGACTTGGACCATTTAAACCTCCTAAACTTTTGGTAGAGTTGGGGGATAAATCTCGTGTTCGTCCAGTAGGTTTACTTGAAGACCTAACCCTCCGTGTTGGAGATCTTATTGTTCCTGCAGACTTTTATGTTTTGCAGATAGGAGATGCTAGAGACGATGATCCTCCAGCACTTATCTTGGGACGTCCATTCCTCTTTGCCACTAAGACCAATATTGAAATGGAAACAAACTTGTTGTCACTTGTGTTTGGTGGCAAGACATCGAATTACTACATTTATGAGGATGCTGACCATCCATGCATGAAGAAGCCACCGAACATCGTGCACATGCCATATCTTGCCGCCCTACTGCCTTACCTACCGGACGAGACTAGTTGTGCAGCGAAAGAAGAGGCTATAGGCGAAGTGTCCCTGCAAACTCGGGAGGATGTGAAAGTTGACCCGCCTGATCAATGGAGAAAAGAGACGAGGACACCATTATATGAGAGCAATGAGTAAAATGATGGAGTTGCTGAGGAGAAATTTGACCTCAGACGTCAATGGGATCCCAACCTGTGATCCCTAATGAGTTATTTTCAAGCCAACGACATAAAACAAAGGCGCTCAAAGGGAGGTAACCTGGCAAAATTTTTGTTTTTCTCTGTTTTGCTCGTTTTTTGTGTCTTTTATGTTCGCTTGAGTCTTGTTTGGTCTGTTTTCATCAAACCGGTCTATCTTGACTTGGTTTTTGTGGGAAAGAAGTCATGTTGCAGGTACAAAATAGGTCCAACTCAGTGCGGATTGCGCCGAGCATTAACATAAGAGGCGCACCCAATCTTAACATTATAGAAGCGTCCTAAGTGAACATTAAGGCATTGACCACGATCCCTATGTCTACAGTGGGCGCAGCAGACGGTTGACCAGCGTTGACCGACTCGTTTGACCAGAATTTTCACCATCACGCGATGAGACAAGGGGAGTGCCTGTTCACTTTTATTTCTTTCTTTTTCCCTATAGATGTGTGTCTTGCATTGTCCGTGTATTTGAACTAAAGACGTGCCGTGAGGACACGGCTTGGTTCAAAAGTGTGGGGTGGGGGAGTCACTCAGTCAGTTGTGTCAGCATGTTTATTTTTTCTTGCATATGTGTCAGCACATTTCTTGTGTTTTCTTGTTAAAAAAAGAATTTTTTTTTGTATGGAAGTATGAATTTCTATCTATTTCTTGGATATTCAGCATTGAATTATAATGATGTGAAATAGATGATGCTGATTATATTGTATTTCTATCGTGAAATCTGAATTGTGCTTTTACATGTGAATTTAACCTACTACGTGTCCTTTTCAGTTGAGATAAACATGGATGTGGAGTTGATAGAAATATCCTAGAGAGACTTCAAGAACCATTTAAAGGATAGGATTTCCAGTTATATGGTTGGATGGATTTAGTGGAGGCTAGCACTTCGAGTTTTATAGTTCGGAGTTTGCTCCGCCACTGCAGCATTTATGTAAGTAGGCGGGATGGGAAAATAGACCGTCCTATCTCTAGTCCGAAGTAACCGGGAAAAGGTGGAAGACCCCCATCTTCGCGTCAAAAAGGTCAAGGATGAGAAAGAGCGAGGAGGTATTTCCATATGCTTGCGGGCGATGATTGCACCTCCTTCAAAAGAAAAGAAGAAAAGGACAAGCTATTCACAATAAAGGAGCAAAGCTCAAGAAAAAAAATCAACCAAGTTGTGAGGTTTATTCAAAGAAAGTGAAGTTTATCATTCATACACAAGAGCCAAAGGCCAAAGGAAGTTCACTACATCAAAAGCTGTCCCACAAAAAAAGAAAGAAAAGCTCAAAGCCTTAAAGCTTGAATGAATCACGTGCCAGAAAAAGCAATGAAGTATAACTATATAGCTTGATTTCGAGACAGCGAATGCAGATCATGGGTCTAAAGAGGACAATCTCCCATTCATCCGAATTGGTTTGAATTTCAGCTCAAAGGTAACATGTATCAAGTTAATTCTAAGTTGAGCATGATGATTTGAGTAACAATTGAGTTATGCTTAGAAAAACTGAATCTAGACTAGCAACTCATATTCATGTGCATCTATTCAAGACGTCGAAGAAATTGTGGTGTTACATTTATTTTTCTTCTATGACTTGTTCTTGTTCAAGATGAACAAGTTTAAGTATTGGGTGATTTGAAGAGTCGTATTTATACCACTCATCAAACTAACTAATCCCATTTATTTTGACACTTTTTTATGTGACCAGTTACTTTTAGTGTTGTTTTTCATTTCAGGTGTTTCGGAAGCTCTATGAAGAAACGCGCATAAAAGATGGCATTTCGTGCCAAAACACCACAATGGCATATCAGGCCATCGGAGGTTCGACAGAGTGCTAGGAATTGACCACTGATAAAAAATATACGAGCTATATGTTCACACTGAGAGCCTCTGAGGTCATTTGGATGGTCAAATCAAGAGTCAAAGTTGGAAACAGTGAGGACCGCACCCAAAGAAGACATTAGCGCAGTGCTAACGTCAATGTTGGGTGTGGCAATGGCGATAACGTCAATGCTGGGAGCGCTCATAACAATATCCTTTGGTGCGGCGATTACATCAGTAATGCATTTTGATGACGTCAGCAAGTCCGAAAATTGGCAATTTGGCCCAAAAACAGATATAGAAACCGCAAAAACTTATAAATTAATGTCTGCATAAATGTTTTCTATGATCCTATCATTCTAAGAGGAATTAGAAGATGACTCTTGAGGAGAAAGCGATCGTTTCGACGAAGAGAAGATTTACTACTTTCATTCCCAAAAATTATTTGTGTTTTTTGTCATGGATATGAGTAGCTAAACCTTTATTTCAGTTTAGGGTTTCGTTCGTTGTGACATATGTTTTGAGACTTTTTACTTAATGCAATTTCTTGTTTCTCTAGTTCTTGTGCTTAATATCAAGGATTTAATTGTGAAGCTAAGTGGATACTTTTCTATAAAGCTTAGCCTAACAATTCAAACCCTACCGTTAATACTTGTTGGATACTTTGCCATAAAGATAGGTAGTAACACCTAGACTTAATAATAGCTTTGTCGGATTATTGTGTTTAGGAAAGAACTAGAAGTCTAACACCTTTGTTGGGTTAGATTCTAGAGTATCACCTTTGTCGGGATACTTAGGGTTGTTACCTTTGTCGGAATAACCACACTTAGAAACTTGGAATTTGATTTTTAGCAGTCAATGATAAACACGTCACAATAGAAACTCTAAGCTGAATGTTCTCTCTGATTGAATTCTTCCTCGCTTTTTGCCTCTTTTGCACTCACATCTACTTAAAACCCATGTTTTCTTATTTTCAGTTACTGCTTCAACAACACCAGCTCCCTTGGGTTTGACGCGCGTCAGGCGACGCGTCAGACGACATTTGTAGGAAATTGGAGTTGAGTTCGACGCGTGTCAAATTTAATATTTATATTTCTCCTTCTAAAAGCTAGTGTAGCGGCAAGCAGGGTCAAACCCAAGGGAGCTGGTTGTTGAAGCGGTAACTGTACACAGTTAAAGAAAAGGGCGGTTTTAAGCAATTGTGAGTGCAAAAGAGGCGAATAGCAAGGAAGGATTCAATCAGAGAGAATATTCATCTTAGGGTTTCTATTGTGACATGTTTATCATTGACTGCTAAATATTAAATCTCAAGTTTCTAAGTGTGGTTATTCCGACAAAGGTAACAACACTAAGTATCTCAACAAAGGTGATACACCACAATCAAACTCGAAGGTGTTAGACTTCTAGTTCTTTCCAAAACACAGTAATACGACAAATGTATTATTAAGTCTAGGTGTTACGATCTACTTTTACGACAAAGTTTCCAGTAGATACTAACTATAAGAATTGGTTGTTAAACTAAACTTTACGACAAAGTTTCTACTTAACCTCACAATTCAATTCGTGGGATGAAGAACAAGAACTAGTAAAACATGAAATTGCATGAAGAACAAAAGTCTCAAAACGTAGTCACAATGTATGAAACCCTAAAATTAATAAGAAAATTAGCTACTCATAGCCATAAAAAAAACACAAGTAATTACGGAATGGAAGAAATAGAAAATTCTTCTCTTAGTCGAAAGCTTCGCGTTCTTCTTCAGAGCATTCTTCGAAAGTAGGATATGATGTAGAATGATGGGATTATAGAAACCCTACTCCAAACCTTTTATTTATAGCAAAACTGGGTTGCTAAGTCAGTTTTTGGGCTGAATTACTGATGAGCCGTATTTATACGACTCATCAAGTCATCAAAACCCACCAAATTGGACATTTGATCATACGAACATTTGCTTGTTAATGTTGTTTTGCATTTCAGGCACTTGTGGAATCTAAAGAGGAATCGGGCTTAAAAGATGGCATTTCAAGCCAAAATAATCACAAAGTCATTTATGCGAACGCACAAGAAGATCTGTGCGAGCGCACAAGGCCTCGGCACAGCACCATGCGAGAACACAGAGCCAGGAGTGCGATCGCATGAGATTTCATGCGACAGGTTGGGCTTGTGCGATCGCACAGGGTGCACCATGCGAGCGCATGCCGCGGCATCGCCCAAGCCGCGCCCCGCGCACCAGTCGAGCTGTCTAGCACTGAATTCAAGTTGCCTGGGAAAACCATCTGATCTGGCGGATCCGCCTCAAGAAAAGTGATAAAATGGCAAATAAGGTGGATAATGTCGGAAAACCAAGGAGAATGCCCGAGCAGATTGGCAGTTGGCCCAATTCCAAAGGTCCCGCGCGCGCTGATAGGCACCTAAACTAAGTCGCTCGACCAAACCAGCTAATCAGGCATATCTGGCTCAACCAAGTTGTTTGAAATGCCCAACAAAGACAATCTCACTTCCTAGACAAAACGCCCAAGTGGAACCAGCTCAAGCCCGATCAAGGCCAAACTAGGGCAATTCCGGCCGTTTTGGGATTCTGATCAGGTTGCGGGAAGATTCCGACAAAACGACTTCGACCATTAGTCTTCGAATTGCCTCAGCATTCCAAATCTGCAATCCAAAAGCCAAAGACCTCCGGCCAAAATTCCGGCAAGTTCCGGCCAAGCTCCGATGAAGCTCCGACCTAGCCCAATCAAGCTCCGGCCAGTTCCAACCTAACTCCGGTCTAGATCCGGTACATACTATTCAAATCGATTGGCTTCTACTATTCATGTCGGTTGACCTTTGGGTAGAACCAAGACCAAGTCGGTTGGCTCCTTCGAGCCATGTTGGTTGGCCTTTGGGTAAAACCAAGCTCAAGTCGGTTGGCTAGTGGCTTCGACTAGCCAAATCGTTTGGCTTTTGGGGCAAAAGACAATCCAAGTCTCCAAGTGGTTTGACTCTTCACTCTTGCCAAATCCACATCCATTACCTATAATTGGAGGAGCATGGCCCTTGAAAATCGGGCTTGATCACTTGTATCTCTTGTAACACAAAAGCTTGTAAACACTTACCATACATTTGATACCAAAAGCTCCAACTTCTCTCTACTTGTTCTTGATTACTTTTCCAAAATCCTTTACTTTTCTTCAAGCAATTTCCGAAAACCCTTTACTTTTCTTGTACTAGCTATGGTATTCATTTCAATGAATATTCGTAGCTAAACCCTTCATTCTGTTGAAGGGGTTCTTGTATTATGAAACCGTTTTAGACCCTTTACTTAATGCTACTTTAGTGTTCTACTTAGTTCTTGTGCCATCAATTCGGGTTGGACAATAAGGTTGAGTGGATGCTTGAAATGGCAAAGCACTTCCGAGTAGTTCATCCCCTCTTAAAGCCACTTGGTTGATTGGAAATGTGAGATCAAGTGGCTGCACTTAGGCTAATACATCTTGCAATGGAGTATTAGTCTAGCTAGAACTAGTAATCTATGTCTTGAAAAGGACTAGATGGTGGTGTAAGTGCTTGAAATAGCCTTACTTAGGGTTATATCTTGAAATGGAATAACTCACACCTAAGAACACTTAGTAAGATCATTAGACGTCGATGATGAACGAAGCTATGATATAAGGCCCCTAGACTGAATACTTTCTCTTGATAGAAAAAAACCAACTTGTCTTTACTTATAGTTGTACTTTCAACAACCTTCAATTCCGTCATTTACTTTCGCATTACTTTTCAAGTATTACTTACAGTCCTTACTTTCCTTTACTTTCAGTACCTTTACTTTCAGTACCATTACTTTCAGTACCTTTACTTTCAGTACCTTTACTTTCAGTACCTTTACTTTCAGTACCTTTACTTTCCGTACCTTTACTTTCAGTACCTTTACTTTCAGTACCTTTAATTTCAGTACATTTACTTTAAGTACTTTTACTTTAAGTACCTTTATTTTCAGTCATTACTTTCAACAATTTACTTTTCAGTATTTACTTTTCGTTTAAAACCACAATCAACCCCAATTGTCTTACTTTATTTACCGTTATAAGAACTACTACATTCAACTAACTATTTTGGGTTCGACCCCTACTTACCGCTCTACTAACCAATAGTGAGCCAAAAAGTAGTGGACTTACAAATTGTTAATTTACAGTGCCATGACGATGGCCTGTCAAATTTTGGTGCCGTTGCCGGGAAGTTAGCAATCGGATAGTTGTTCTTTCTTTTAGTTTCTTTTTCTTAGTTTTCATGCTTGCTTCTGCATAACCATGTCTCGTGCAGGAAGCCACCATGATGATGAGGTTAACAATGAGGTGAACCAGTTCGGTCGAAATGATGAGGGACTACCTCCATTTTATGACGACCTGGAGCAACTCGTCCGAGGCCGAAACTGAGCCATTTGGGAGGTTTCCCGGAGAAACCAAGGGGCGCCCGAGGTCCGGAATGGAGTTGGCCCGAGGTAGCTCCCTAGACAGCCACCACCACCTCCGCATCAGCAAGTGCCGAGGCAGCATCCCATCTTTGAGGAGTACTATGAGGATGACGTCCTCCGCGAACCTACCATGGGAGAACTCTCGGCCCCAAACTTCAGAAACCAGCCGTGGTGCATTTATGAGGGCCCTGAACTTGAGAACATAGCCATCAACACATCCCTAGTACACAATTTGCCCAAGTTCTCGGGAAGTCAGGGAGAATCTGCAACTACTCATCTTCAACGTTTACATGGCATTTGCCAAAATTTAAAACCTTATGGAGTAGATGTAGAGGACTTCAAATTGAAGGCCTTCTACTTCTCCCTTATTGACTCGGCTAATGATTGGTTCCTTTCATTTCCTTCAGGTAGCATCCGAACGTGGGCCCAAATGCAAAAGAAATTCCTGGACAAGTACTATCCGGCGGAAAGGGCGATGCAAGTAAGGAGGCAGCTACAAGACATAAGGCAGGGGCCTAATGAAACCATTTACGACTACCTAGAAAAGTTCACCTGCTTGGAGCAATGTTGCTGCACTCTCGGACTACTCGAGAAGCTCATCATCGAGTACCTAATTGAAGGATTGAATCCCTTGGACAAAAGGCTCCTAGATGCCTTGGTTGGAGGGTCAATGATGAGCCTACCATTGAGCGGCATAAGGCAACTAATCACAAATGTTACTGAAAATGCCCGGTTCAGAGAAGAGACCACTCGACAAGATGTGTTTTCCCGAACCAAGAACGTGGCAAGAGCCGAGACGGCGGTGAACTCCATGCCCGAGGAGATGAAACAAATGAAAGAAATGATGATCCAGATCCTACGAAGGCAGCCAGCTCAAGTGAGACCTTGTGAGTATTGTGGTGCTACGGACCACAAGACTGATGCATGCCCAACCTTGATAGAGGAGGACCCGGTGGAAGTCAATGCAGTAGATGGGTATCAAGGGTACAACAACAACAACAACCGAGCCGGTAGTATGGGCAAGCAACCTGGTAGAACTGGCAAAATGACTCCAGCCCAAACTGGCGAAACGACACCGGTCGGAATTGGCGAAATGAGAGCCATCCTCCAAGGGAAAAACAACAGGCTACCCCTCAACCGGCTCAGCAACCTTACCGACCGCCCCACCGGCAGTACAACCATAACACCCCACCAACGGGCCAGTATCAGCAAAGGGGACCGAATCAATACCAGGCGGGCCCAAGCAATCATCAAGGACCGAACAAGTCACTTGAGGATATAGTGAAGCAGCTCGCGGGTTCTATGCATCAATTCCAAGTCGAAACGAAGGGAGAAATATCAGACTTGAAGAAGCAAATGTCCCTGCTCGCTACCTCAATGTCCACGCTCAATAATGAACCCGGTCGGTTTCCTTCACAACCCATTCAGAACCCGAAGGGAAATGTGAGTGCCATGACTCTTAGGAGTGGAAAAAAGCTAGTCGTTGACCCCATGGAGCTAGAGTAGGGTGAAAACACGAAGGTGCCCGAAGAAGAACAAATTAGGCCCGAGGCTCTCGGTACTCTCGAGCAGGACGCAGCCAAAGCAAGCAGGCCAGGCCCAATGCCCAGGACCGAGACCTCCAAGATCAGCACCACTCTTCCGTTCCCAGTGCCAGCCCGAGTACCGAAACTACACGACATGGATAAGAACGTGTTTGAATTGTTCAGCAAGGTCGAGATCCATATCCCCCTCTTGGAAGCCATCAAGCAAATCCCAAGATATGCAAAGTTTTTAAAGGAACTTTGTACCAACCGGAGGAGAGGTACTCAAACTGATCAAGAGCTGATGAGTAGAAACGTTTCGGCCATCATACAGCGGAAGGTGCCCCCCAAGTGTGGTGACCCGGGAACTTACACCATTCCCTGTACAATTGGCAACATCCGGATCGAGAACTGCATGCTAGACCTTGGGGCCTCAATCAACGTCTTGCCACTCTCAATTTACTCATGCCTTCGAATTGGGCCCCTCAAACCCACCGGTCTCACCTTCAAACTGGTAGACCGGTCATACAAACAACCCGAGGGGAAAATTGAAGACGTTTTGGTCCAAGTGGGAGAGTTGATGTTTCCGGCAGACTTCTACATCCTTAAAATAGAGAATGGCGGGCCAACAGACCATGCACCAATCCTTCTCGACCGAACATTTCTCAAGACATCAAAAATGAAGATAGACTGCGGCAGGGGGATGCTCTTAATGGAGGTAGAAGGAGAGGTGTTTAGCTTTGACTTATTCCGAACAATGAAGCACCCCATGGAGTTTGAGGCTGTCCATGCTCTTGATACTTTGGATGATCTAGTCCAAGAAGTCCAACCGGAACTAAGAACGGATCCTCTAGAACTCACACTCAATGGAGCCATGTACTCACACGAGAACTCTTATGAGTTGGCCGAGGGTATTCACGAGGCGCTATCCCACTTGATGATCTCGGAGCCTCTTACACCAAGGTATGAAGTAAAAGAGGTGCGATTGTTTAAATCTAATGTTTTTTTACCTTCAATTGTGCAGGCTCCTGAAGTGGAATTGAAGCCCCTGCCCGGGCATCAAAAGTACGCGTTCCTAGGGGAGAACAACACACTCCCGGTAATCATCAAGAGTGGCTTGGAAGTAGAGAAATAGCGTCGTTTGGTGGAGATGTTAAGTCGGCACAAGTTGGCCATTGGATGGACTCTAGCCGATTTGAGAGGAATCAGCCCGGCGGTATGCATGCATCGCATTCTACTAGAGGATGGAGCTAAGCCATCAAGAGAGCCTCAACGACGACTCAACACAATCATGATGGAGATCATCAGAAGAAGATTGAGAAGCTACTGGATGCGGATATCATCTACCCCATCTCAGACAGCCAATGGGTGAGCCCGTTCCATGTGGTCCCGAAGAAAACTGGGATCACGGTCGAGGAAGATGCCAAAGGCAAGATGATTACAACAAGGGTCAAGAATGGCTCGAGGATGTGCATCGACTACAGAAGGTTAAACTCCGTCACAAGGAAGGATCATTTCCCTCTGCCATTCATCGACCAAATGCTAGACCGATGATAGCGCTAAAATACATGCATTTTAGGCGACCTCTATGCTTATTGTTTCGTTCGTTTTATCACGATTTCACTTGATATTTGATGCCTTGTGGTTCATTTCTGGCGAATTACAGAGTTTAAGCTGAGAACACAAGTGGGCATTGATTTTGGAGCAAAATCGAGTAGTTTGGAGCAAAAACATGGACTTTTGGGCAATCGGGACAAACCGACCTCTCCGGAGCATTTTGGACCTACAGATCTCATTTGGTGTCCGATTTGGTCGATTCAAAGATTTTTGAAAAGCTTACTCAAAGGGCTACCACTCTCTAGTTGACGCCGAGACCAAATTCGAAGGTTAAGATTTCCAGAAAAGCCTTGTGCGTTCGCACAGTCCATTCCATGCGAGCGCACAAAACAGACCAGACGCACAGAAATTCCATGCGGTCGCACAACGTTGTGCGATCGCACAAATCAAAACAGTCGCATAAATCCCTATGCGATCGCACACTCGGAAGCCAAGGTCGCACAAAGCCGGTTATGGGAAGTTGTGCAATCGCACAAGACATTTCATGCGATCGCACAAACGAGCAGATGTTATAAAACCCAGATTTTTTAGGATTTCGAGTGTGACTTTTTGGGGAGTTTTTGGCATGGATTTTGAGAGCAGCTAATGCAATTTTCGAGGTGATTTCACTGATTTCGAGGTGGATTAATTGAATAAGAAGACCAACCATCCATTACTCTTGATTCTCCATTGGTTTAGAAGCTCTAAACTCTACTTCTTATATGGGTGTTTCATTCATTGTTATTGTTTTTGATTGTAATATCACCATGAGTGAGTAGTGACTTTGATTGGGGATCTATGGATCCCCTAGACATGTTTGTGGTATTGTAAATATTATGGATGCTATTGATGAATGATTTGCATATGATTCTTCTTCATTTGAACTTAATGTTTCGAATTGTCTATAAGGTGTTCGTGAAAAGTCCTCAATAGCAATTATGCTTGATTTCATGCTTGATGTAACTTGCGTTGAAAAGCATGATTTCAAATGACCTAAATGAAGAAGCATTAGAGTTTTTGTGTTACATGGCGATACTTTTATTCTAATGAGAATGGCTTGGACCTAACAAGAGTATGATCATCTAGTCAATAGAGCGTGAGTGTGAGGCTAGATAGTCATATTCTATAATGCCAATAGAGCGTGAGTGTGAGGCATTATGCGAGATGTAACCTCTTTATACTGAGTTGTAGCGTGAGTTGAACTTAGTATTATTGTTGCAATAGCCAAATTCTAAACATGTGCATGTAATTTCATCGTTAGCATCCCCATTTACTATCACAATAATTGTCTAGGTGGAAAAATAGATCCCTAGTCATCTTTGGATTGATTATTTACCCTTTTTGTTGATCAAACTTCTATTTTGGATAGTGAAATTTTGCTATCGTCCTTTTTAAAGGAAGAACCCCCCCAAACCATAGACATTCCGAATTTAATCGTTAGCACCATTAGTTTAATCACCTATCCTTTGGGTACGACCTCGGATTCCCGAGTCTTTATAAATGTTTTGATTAATCGTGACTAGCAATAGTATTTGAATTCTATTCGAATATTTACGCTAAATTACAACCGATCAACCGACTGGCGGGCAAACCATACTTCTGCTTCTTGGATGGGTTCTCGTGCTACAACCAGATTCCCATAGCACGAGAGGACCAGGAGAAGACAACATTCACCTACCCATTCGGTACATTTGCCTTCAGAAGGATGTCGTTTGGTCTATGCAATGCTCCGGGGACTTTTCAAAGGGTGGTGACCAGCATCTTCTCGGACATGATTGGAACATTCATCGAAGTCTTCATGGACGACTTCACCATCTATGGAGACACATTCGATGCTTGCTTGAATAATTTGAGCACGGTTCTGGCACGATGTGTGTCAATGAACTTAGTGCTCAATTATGAGAAGTGCCACTTCATGGTAACACACGGAGTAGTCTTGGGACATGTCGTCTCACAAGAAGGCATAGAAGTGGACAAGGCAAAAATCAACCTAATCATGACTCTACCATACCCCTCCACGGTGCGAGACATCAAGTCATTCCTTGGGCATGCGGGATTCTACCGACGATTCATCAAGGACTTCTCCAAGAAGGCATTGCCTCTATCCACTCTTCTCCAAAAAGAAGTTCCTTTTGAATTCACCAAGTCATGCACGGAAGCCTTTGATGAGATCAAGAAGGCCCTCACTAGCACACCCATCATCTGAACACCGGATTGGGAACAGCCATTTGAAATCATGTGCGACGCCAACGACTTTGCTGCGGGGGCGGTTCTCGGCGAAAGAGTTGATAAGAAGGCGGTCGTGATCTACTACGCCTCAAGGACATTAGATGCAGCCCAAAGGAACTACTCCACCACCGAGAAGGAGCTCTTAGCCGTGGTGTTCGCTCTAGAAAAGTTCAAATCCTACTTACTCGGAGCAAAAGTGATAGTCTTATCGGACCATGCTGCCATCCGGTACCTGATGAAGAAGAAGGAGGCCATGCCAAGGCTCATACGGTGGATCTTGCTACTACAAGAGTTCGATGTAGAGATAAGGGACAAAAAGGGGATTGAGAATACGGTGGCCAACCATCTGAGCCGGATTGTCTGAGAGGAGGAAGAAGGGCAAATCACCGAGTCATTTCCGGATGAGCATCTCTATGCAGGCTCAACCAAGGTGCCGTGGTATGCGCCAATCGTCAACTACCTAGTAGGAGGTACATTTCCTCCCTCTTTTACTAAAGCACAGTGCATGAAACTTAGGCATGATGCTAGATTTTACTTATGGGATGATCCTTATTTATGGAAAATAGGAGTAGATCAAATGCTTAGGAGATGCATCCCCGATAGTGAAATAGCTTCTGTTATAAGCTTCTGCCATGAGTTTGCATGTAGAGGACACTTCGGGCCTAAGAGAACCGCTAGGAAAATCCTAGATAGCGGCTTCTTTTGGCCGAGTGTATTTAGAGATGCTTATGAGAAGTGTGATAGGTGTCAAAGAGTAGGAAATGTGTCGGCTAGAAATGAGATGCCTCAAGTGCCCATCTTGGTCAATGATGTCTTTGACATTTGGGGCATTGATTTCATGGGGCCATTCCCAGTTTCATGCGGTTATACTTACATTCTAGTTTATGTAGATTATGTGTCAAAATGGGTAGAGGCTAAGGCCACTAGGTGCGACGATGCAAAGACTGTCATAGATTTTTTGCGCACTAACTAGTTTTGTAGGTACGGAGAACCCAAAGCCATAATCAGCGACCAAGGAACTCATTTCTGCAACCGCATGATGGCCGCCACCTTGAAGCACTACCATGTCCACCACCGGACATCCACGGCATATCACCCCCAAACCAATGGTCAAGCGGAGATCTCCAACCGCGAAATCAAAGGGATTTTAGAGAAGATGGTGAAGCCGACGAGGAAAGATTGGAGTCAAAGGCTAGAGGAAGCTCTTTGGGCATATCGGACGGCTTACAAGACGCCAATAGGGACCTCCCCCTTTCGGCTTGTATATGGGAAAGCATGCCACCTCCCGGTGGAGTTGGAGCATAAATCCTACTGGGCACTCAAGCATTGCAATCCGGATTTGAAGGCCGCCGGACTGGATAGGAAGCTTCAACTATGCAAGCTTGAGGAGTTGCGAATCGAGGCCTATGAAGGGCAGACAGACTACAAAGCGCGGACCAAATTGTACCATGACAAATTCATCCTCCGGCGCTCATTTGAGGAAGGACAACAAGTGCTAGTCTTCTCCTCACGGCTGAAGTTGATGCCTGGCAAATTGAAATCTAGATGGACCGGCCCCTACACAGTGACTAAGATATTCAACCGTGGGGCGCTTGAGCTAGAAAGCTCGGAAAACGGAAGCAGATTCAAGGTAAATGGGCAGCGGGTCAAGCATTACCATGGCGAGGTCGACTCGATAGCTCAACATTATGACCTTGCTGTGCCACCAGATCCCACATGAGTGAGGTACCGTCGAGCCAACGACGTTAAACAAAGGCACTCACCGGGAGGTAACCCGGCATTTTTAGTTTATTGCGTCGTTTAGTTTTTAGCCTTAAGTCATACTCACCCCCATTGTATTTTGGAAAGGAGATGTTTTTTCTTGTGCAGGGAACAAATGCACATCATGCGTTCGCATGCCTTAACCATGCGTTCGCATGATCTCCTGCAAGCTAGGGAATTCGACCGCGTGCGAGCGCGCAGGGCCGTTTGTGCGAGCGCATGAGATTTCATGCGACTGGTCGATATTGTCAAGCGCATGCTTGAACCTATGCGAGCGCACGCCGCGCCACAACATCCAACTCGAGTCTCCTTCGGCCATCAGCCGAATTTGGCCAGACCAGGCCCTGTCGTTTGCTCCTACAGCCACGACTGAGCAACGACACTATAGGGGAGTTCTATTCGCACTTTTACTTTTAATGTCATTTCCTTTCTTTTGATTGAATGCTTGCATGTGTGTTTTGAACTAAGTCGTGCCGTGAGGCACGGCTTTGTTCAAAAGTGTGGGGTGAGGATAGTCGTTGTACATATAAGTCAGTATGTTTTCCTTTTCCCTTAAAATTAACTTTTTGAGAATAAAACCGTAATGGTGTGAAATAGATAGATCCGAATTCATGCATTTTCCTTGTGAAATCGAATCAGTGTAGAAACATGTGAACTTAACTATCTACTTGTCCTTGTGTGCCAAGATAAATGTAGGATGTGGAGTTGACAGAAATGCCCTAGAGAGGCTTGACAAGCACCCAAGGGACCGGATCTCATGCTATGTGGTTATATAAAGGCAGTGGAGGCCAGCACTTCGGGTTACTTAGGTTTAGAGTTGGCTCCGCCGTGCAGCGTTTATGCAAGGGGCGGGACGGGAATCAGACCGTCCTATCTCTAGTCCGAAGTAGCCGTGAAAAGAGGTGAGCGACCCTCATCTTGACCCGCGCAAAAAGGGCAAGGACGAGAAAGAGCGGGGAGGCATTTCCATATGCTCTCGGGCGATGATTGGACCTCCCAAAGGTGAAGAAAATGGACAAGCAATTCACAAAGGAGCAAAGCTCAAAGAATCAAATCAAAGGCCGAAGGCCAATTTGTGAAGGATTTACCCGAATGCAAAAGTGAAGTATTCCAATTCTATATCAAAGGCCGAAGGCCAAAATCACTCCAAAGGCTGTCCCTTCAAGAAAATAAAAAAACTCAACCCTTTAGCCCGAACAAATCAAGTGCTAGAGTAAGCTGCAAAGATAACTGATGGACCACAATTGTATGAATCATAAACACAGTTAAACCCACAAAATTAGACTGTTTGTCTATCTAACTTCGATGTTTTAGTCCCGATACATTTCTACAGGGTATTTCAGAGCTTAGAGAGAATACACGCTAAGGAAGAGCTTTTAGCACAGAAAAGATATCAGGAGACAATCCAATGTCAAGATCAGACGCTGAATGAAGAAATCTAAAGATCCTGACATGGAATCATTCAAAACAAATCAAACCGAAGAGAAACCGAAGACAATCCGGAGCTGGAATACACCGATAGTTTTGTGCAAACTGCACAAAACTCACAACCACTCTCCCCTTGCCACATGGGCCGGCGGCTACCTCCTCACATGCACCCCTCCTCCTCTCCCCTTCCTCCACATGTCAACCTCTCCTCCTCCCTCCCAAAAGCCGCCGGCGGCTTTGTGTTGTTCCTCTCCCCTTGTGACACTTGTCTTCCTCTCCTTCTCCCCTCCTCTCCACCCTTGGATGCTAAACCACATGCCCTCATCTTGGCCATCCATTCCTCTCCTCCATGGCTATAAATACCAAGCCATCCCTCCTCATTTCATAAGCCATAAGCAATCACAACACACCACACTCCACTTCTCTCTCTAAGTTTGTTACTATGTAAAGTTTGGTTTTGATATCAATAAAAGTTCAGTTTGTTCTCAAATACTTTAGTTCGATCTTGAGTACTCCTGTCGGTTCTTGAGTACTCAAGTTTTCAGTTACAGTTCAAGAGTTACTCCTGTTTGTTCTTGAGTAATCTCTTTTTCTTCTCTCTTTACTCCTGTTTGTTCTTGAGTATTCTCTTCAATATCCTAGTTATGATGTCCAACTCCATGGATATTCGTAACTAAACTCTTCATTCGGTTGAAGGGGAGTTCTTGTTTTATAAAATGTTTTACTTCGTTTAGTTTCATTTCTCTGTATTCAAAACTTGTTCTATGTGCCATTTATAAGGTCAGAATTTCCAAGGTAGAGTGGAAGCTATGAAAGGGCAAAACTCTACTGTGGGAATTCGTGAACATACTCGGATAAGTGGAAGCTACGAAAGGGCAAAGCTTATCTGAGGAGTTTGATCTATCTTAAAAACCATTTGGAAACTGGACCAAAGGGACCAAATGGATGCACTTACTGCTAAGATACTTCGAAAGAAGGAATTAGTATCGCTTAGAACAAGAGTTTATTGAGCGCTACGAAAGGGCCTCAATATACGTTTGAATACTTAGAAGGGTTACTAAAAGAATGAACAGGATATAATACAAGGCCCCCCAAGACCGAATACTTCTCTCGCAATTACAAAACCCCCCTGTCTGTACTTTTACTGTTCGATCAACTACAACCATCAACTGCTCACAATCCGGAGGACTTACCAATCACGCATCACCCACTGTAAGTCTCCTTTGTATTTTCAGTATTTACTTTTCTGTAATTTACGTTTCAGCAATAAAATCCGCAACCAATCAAAAAGTCACGTAGTTGTTAGCACTAAAACCTCAACCAACTTAAAACACGCTCTCTCGCTAGACAAATCCCTTAAAAGAATAACCTATTCCCCTAATTCCCTTGGGTTCGACCCCTACTTACCAAGTACTACCTAGTAGTATAGTTGCGAGTAGCGGACTATTATAAATTTTTTTTGTACAAATCGCTTTGACGACGAGCGGTTCTGTCAAATTGGCGCCGTTGCCGGGGAATTAGCAAATGGATAGTTGTTCTTTTTTCTATTATACATAATTCGCCATGTCTTCATACTACGACATAGAACCTTGGAAAAATGGGGGTAGCAACCTTATGTTTGAAATGATTAGACGTCTCCCCCAATTCGGAGGTGCTCTTGGAGAAGATCCCGTAAGGCATACACAAACGTTCCACTCCATATGCAACCACATGAGGCCTAAAAATGAATCGCTAGAGGAATTTAAACTAACATGTTTTAAATTTTCTTTAACTGACTCGGCATTAAAATGGTATTACTCATGTGCTGAGTATGAAAGTGATTATGGGGGTCTACAAACCAAATTCCTTGAGAAGTTTTGCCCTCCATCTCTCCGACTTGAAACCCGCGAGAAGATTCTCAATCTTGAGCAATTTCGGGACGAAACATTGGACGAGTACTTGGCGTACTTTGACTCCATTGTGGCAAGCTGCCCGCACCATGGATTCTCCAGAATCAATCTTATCCAAAGGTTTCTCGGTGGAATGATGCCACTTGAGCGGAAAAGACTTAACGATGCAGCGGGAGGCTCGATCATGAAGTTAACCATGTCTCAAACCTGGCGACTCATAGACAATTTGGCAGAGAGCACAAAACAAGGGCCAATGCACCAAACTGAAGATAAGGCACCAACGATGGAAGTGCACTCAGTGCAAAACGAGCCCGACACCACACCCATTACGAGCTTGCCCGCAACAAAGCCGAGAGAAGACATCAGTACAAGGGCAGTAATGGACATGGAGGCGGCTCTAAAGGAGCCAATATTGGAGCCCACAGAACCAACTGAGGATGAGGACTCGCAAATAACCGAAGAGGAACCAGCCAAATCAGACCCAGTCCTCATTACCAAACCAGCCGAGCTACTTGAACCGGTCCTTATCACCAATCCATCCGAGGAAAGCACGGCAGGCCCGGTCCTGGCGCTCGAAGCACTCGAAACATGCCCAATCCTCACTATCGAAGCACCTAAGGCAGGCTTGGTCCTCATTATTAAACTATCCAAGAAAGACCTGGCCCTTATGGTGGAAGTTCCCCAACTTTTCCCTTCAGTTTGTATGCGGATCACAGCCCCTGAAAATGAAGTAATTAACGCTGAGGTGCAAGGCGAGTTGGAGGTAAATCAAGGGCAAGACACGCCATCATCGGAGCTCTCACTCACCACAACTCAACAAAGCAGCCCTGAAAACTCGCTCGTTCTAGGACGACCATTCGTCGCTGCCACAAAGAAGAGGCTTAACATGGGGACATGTGTGTGGTCGCCAATGTTTGATGGCACAATGCTGAACTTCCAAACTTGCAAAGATGCCAACCGGCCATACATGAAGAAGCGGCAAAGACATGGGCCAAGAGAATGGAAACCCGGAAGGAAAAGCAAGAGAGCACGGCTCGACGGACCAGCAGCTATGGTCAAGGGAACCTCACCTTCTCGGAGTTATGAAAAGAAGAACCTACCGAAACCATGGAGTTCTAACCAAAGCAAGAAATCAGGAAAAGTCAAAACAGGAATCAACACAGGAACAGTGGCGAAATTCGACCTAAGCCACCCATGGGACCCAAACCAGTAATCCACAACGAGGTACTGTCGAGCCAACGACGTTAAACAAGTGCACTGGTCGGGAGGTAACCCGACACTATCTTACTTTTCTGCACTTTATTTTCTGTCATTTAAATTTCCAATAAGCGCTCTCACCCACTTTTCGTATAGAAGGAATATCTTTCATGTAGGAATTAAGTTTGGAGAAAGACCGGATCAGCCAGGCAGCTTCCGTGAATTTACCGGGCCTGCGCTGAGAGTTCGAGGCCCCAGCCAGACTCCCTCGATTATCCAGCCTCATGCCATGTCATTTCCACGACACAGTAAAAGGGAGTTCTGTTCTTCTTTTTCCTTAATGTCATTTCCTTCTTTTGTATATATTTGCATGACTTTTGAACTAAGGCACGCCTTCGTTCAAAAGTGTGGGGTGAGAACCATCTGCATGTTTTTCTTTTTTTTTAATAATATCTTTTTGAAAATATGAACTTAAGAATGTGAAAAAGATAGATCATAATTCATGCATCAACCTTGTGAAAATGCAAACTGTTTAAAAACTTAGAATGTAACTTCTCATTTGTCTTTTGTGCCGAGATAAACTAGGGATGTGGAGTTGATAGAAATTGCCCTAGAGGGGCTTGGCAAGCACTTGAAGGATCAGATCAAACTATATGGTTTTCGAAGTCAGTGGAGGCTGCACTTCAGGTTTCAGTGAATAATTGAAGTCAACTCTGCCTTGAAGCATCTATGTAAAAGGCAAGGACGGGAATCAAACCGTCCTCTCTCTAGTCAAAGTAGCCGAGAAAATAGATGAGCGACCCTCATCTTGACCCGCGCGAAACAACAAAGATGAGAGGAGCGGGGAGGTATTTCCATATGCTCGCGGGCGATGATTGGACCTCCCAAGAAGGCTTGAGAAAATGGACTAGCAAGTCACAAAGACGCAAAAAGCTCGAAGAAGCAAATCAAGAGGCCTCAGGCCCAAAATTGTGAAGGTTTTAACCGAACAAAAGTGAAGTACTCAAGGCGTCAAATCAAAGGCCAAAGGCCGATTCACTACAAAAAGCAGTCCCTCGCCAAAAGTAATCAAAGTACTCAACTCACTGACACCTGAATCAAATCACGTGCTAGAGAAAGCTACAAGAAAACCATATAGTGCGAGACGGTCCCGAAGGTGTAGTCCAGGAGCCTGAAAAGGGCTATCTCCCGAAACATCCGAATTAATTTGCATCTCAGCACAAAGGTACAAGTATCAAGTTTCTTCTACTTATTTACGCAGTTTAATTTAGTAACAAGTAGTAATGCATGAATTAGGAGAAATCGAGTACCATTATCTTACTTTCATATTTTAACCAACTTACTTAGTAACGCCCTTATAAAGCATTGTTCGGGACGAACAACTAAAAGTGTGGGGTTATCTGATGGACCACAATTGTATGAATCATAAACACAGTTAAACCCACCAAATTAGACTGTTTGTCTATCTAACTTCGATGTTTTAGTCCCGATACATTTCTACAGGGTATTTCAGAGCTTAGAGAGAATACACGCTAAGGAAGAGCTTTTAGCACAGAAAAGATATCAGGAGACAATCCAATGTCAAGATCAGACGCTGAATGAAGAAATCTAAAGATCCTGACATGGAATCATTCAAAACAAATCAAACCGAAGAGAAACCGAAGACAATCCGGAGCTGGAATACACCGATAGTTTTGTGCAAACTGCACAAAACTCACAACCACTCTCCCCTTGCCACATGGGCCGGCGGCTACCTCCTCACATCCACCCCTCCTCCTCTCCCCTTCCTCCACATGTCAACCTCTCCTCCTCCCTCCCAAAAGCCGCCGGCGGCTTTGTGTTGTTCCTCTCCCCTTGTGACACTTGTCTTCCTCTCCTTCTCCCCTCCTCTCCACCCTTGGATGCTAAACCACATGCCCTCATCTTGGCCATCCATTCCTCTCCTCCATGGCTATAAATACCAAGCCATCCCTCCTCATTTCATAAGCCATAAGCAATCACAACACACCACACTCCACTTCTCTCTCTAAGTTTGTTACTATGTAAAGTTTGGTTTTGATATCAATAAAAGTTCAGTTTGTTCTCAAATACTTTAGTTCGATCTTGAGTACTCCTGTCGGTTCTTGAGTACTCAAGTTTTCAGTTACAGTTCAAGAGTTACTCCTGTTTGTTCTTGAGTAATCTCTTTCTCTTCTCTCTTTACTCCTGTTTGTTCTTGAGTATTCTCTTCAATATCCTAGTTATGATGTCCAACTCCATGGATATTCGTAACTAAACTCTTCATTCGGTTGAAGGGGAGTTCTTGTTTTATAAAATGTTTTACTTCGTTTAGTTTCATTTCTCTGTATTCAAAACTTGTTCTATGTGCCATTTATAAGGTCAGAATTTCCAAGGTAGAGTGGAAGCTACGAAAGGGCAAAACTCTACTGTGGGAATTCGTGAACATACTCGGATAAGTGGAAGCTACGAAAGGGCAAAGCTTATCTGAGGAGTTCGATCTATCTTAAAAACCATTTGGAAACTGGACCAAAGGGACCAAATGGATGCACTTACTGCTAAGATACTTCGAAAGAAGGAATTAGTATCGCTTAGAACAAGAGTTTATTGAGCGCTAAGAAAGGGCCTCAATATACGTTTGAATACTTAGAAGGGTTACTAAAAGAATGAACAGGATATAATACAAGGCCCCCCAAGACCGAATACTTCTCTCGCAATTACAAAACCCCCCTGTCTGTACTTTTACTATTCGATCAACTACAACCATCAACTGCTCACAATCCGGAGGACTTACCAATCACGCATCACCCACTGTAAGTCTCCTTTGTATTTTCAGTATTTACTTTTCTGTAATTTACGTTTCAGCAATCAAATCCGCAACCAATCAAAAAGTCACGTAGTTATGAGGAGTTTTCGCCACCATCTTTCGAACTTGAAATCCGCAAGAAGATCATCAACCTTACGCAATCCCGGGACGAAACTTTGGACGAGTACTTGGCGTACTTCGATTCCATTGTGGCGAGCTGCCCACACCACGGATTCGCAGATTCATATCTTCTTTGGAAATTTCTTATTGGGATGAGATTTCCGGAGCTTTGCTTGCTAGATAGTGCCGCAGGAGGGTCAATGATGGAATTAAGCGAAGATGAAGCCTGGGGCCTCATTGATGAATTGGCCAAAAGCACAAAACGAGGGCCAATGCACCAAACTGAAGATAAGGCACCAACGATGAAAGTGGACTCAGTACAGAACGAGCCCGACACCACACCCATTATAAGCTTGCCCACAACAAAACCGAGAGAAGACATCAGTACAAGGGCAGTAATGGATGTGGAGGCAGCTCTAAAGGAACCAACATTGGAACCCACAAGGCTGACAGAGGATGAGGACGCATGGATAACTGAAGAGGAGCCTACATGGGATCTCACTCCCGAGCATCAGAAGACTTAGAACCAGAAATCGATACAGTGTGGGACGAGGAAGAGCCTACTTGGGATATCACTCCCGAACCATCTGAGTGATGGACGAATCAGATACAGAAAGCATCGAGGGGGAAGAATTGGCAGCTAGCATCCAGCAAATGAGTGCCCCCAAAATTTGTAGTATCTTTTTTCAATCTTTTTTACTTGTGGTTTAATTGACCAATATATTATATGATATTATATTTATACAATATGGATCTCTATAAATAGAGTTCGGAAAATTAAAAATATTGATATATTTTATAAACTTTTTCATTTTATATCGTATGATTTTTCGGATTTTTAGTAGTTAAAAGGTTATGATTTTCTTCAGCCAATTACAAACTGCCATTTGTCCAGGCATTAATCTTCAACCAATTACAAACCGCCATTTGTCCAGAATTAATCTTCAACCAATTACAAACTGACACTTGTCCAAAAGAAATTCATGAGGAGATATGAGGAAGATGCTTTATGAGGAGAGAATCCGGTTCCGCCCGATACACCAAGACGAGGTCGAAAATGAGGAATTCTGGGCGGCTACAAAACTGATCTGGGACCGCATTGCCAAACTGCCCAAATCAATTTCAGTCCTAACTGCCGAGCCAACAGAAGTCCCGAACCTCACTGCCAAAGCGGCCGAAGGAATCAAGCCAGGCCCGGTCCTCATTGAAGAGATGCTCGAGAAAGACCCGGTCTTCATGGCCCAGAAGCCCCTACCTGAACCTTCATGTTCTATACCTATCATGGCCACCAGAGACGATATGATCAATGATGATGCAGTGCTAGACGAGTTGGAGGAGAAGCATGAGCCAAAACAGCCAACGAAGGAGCTCCCACTCGTCATAAGCCAAGAAGAGCCTCCTGAAAGGTGTAAGGACCAAGGATGGCCAATCATCTCTGCCACAAAGAAGAGGGTCAGCATGGGAGCATACTTGAGGTCGCTTGGCAAAAGACTGAACTTCCAAAACTGCAAAGATGCCAACCGACCATACATGAAGAAACGGCAAAGACATGGGCCCAAGGAATGGAAACCCGGAAGGAGTAACAAGCGAGCATGACTCATTGGAACAGCAGCTATGGTCAATGAAACCTCACCCTCTCAAATCAAAAGGGAAGCCGAGAAGAAGTTTGACCTCACACACCCATGGGATCCCACCTTATGATCCAGGAATGAGGTACTGTCGAGCTAACGACGTTAAACAAATGCACTGGTCGAGAGGTAACCCGACATCTATCTTACTTTCAGTCATTTAATTTCAGTCATTTAGTTTTTTGCCTTAAAACATTCTCACCTTTCCTGTATATATTTGCTTGCATAAACTTTTGAACTAAGTCTTGCTGAAAGGCACGCCTTCGTTCAAAAGTGTGGGGTGAGAACCACCTGTGTACATAGTTAATAAACATGTTTTCTTTTTTCTTAATATTATCTTTTTGAAAATATGAACTTGAGAATGCGAAAAAGATAGATCATAATTCATGCATATACCTTGTGAAAATTCAACTGTCTAAAAACTTAGAATGTAACTTCTCATTTGTCTCTTTGTGCTGAGATAAACAGGGGATGTGAAGTTGATAGAAAATGCCTTAGAGGGGCTTGGCAAGCAATCGAAGGACTGAATTTCGCTATATGGTTTACGAAGTCAGTGGAGGCTGCACTTCGGGTTTCAGTGAAGATTGAAGTCATCTCCGCCGTGCAGCGTTTATGCAAGAGGCGGGACGAGAATCAACCCGTCCTATATCTAGTCCTAGTAGCCGGGAAAACAAATGAGCGACCCTCATTTTGACCCGCGCGAAATGGCAAGGATGAGAAAGAGCGGGGAGGTATTTCCATATGCTTGCGAGCGACGATTGGACCTCCCAAAAAAGGCTTGAGAAAATGGACTAGCAAGCCACAAAAAGGCAAAAGCTCAAAGAAGCAAATCAAGAGGCCAAAGGCCCAAAATTGTGAAGGTTTTAACCGAACAAAAGTGAAGTACTCAAAGAGTCAAATCAAAGGCCAAAAGCCTTCACTACAAAAAAGTTGTCCCTCGCCAAAAAAGAAAATCAAAAAGGCTCAACTCATCTGTGAAACCCGAACCAAATCACGTGCTAGAGAAAGCTACAAGGAAACTATATAGTGCGAGACAGTCCCGAGGTTGCAGTCCAAGAGCCTAAAATGGGCTATCTCCCGAAACATCCGAATTAATTTGCATCTCGGCACGGAGGTACAAGTATCAAGTTTCTTCTATTTATTTACACGGTTTAATTTGGTAATAAGTAGTAATGCATGAATTAGGATAAATCTAGTCCCACAGTCTCACTTTCATATTTTAAAAGTTTACTTAGATAGTGTGCCGCCCTTTAATAGCATTGTTCGGGACGAACAACTAAAAGTGTGGGGTAATCTGATGGACCGTAATTGTATGAATCATAAACACAGTTAAACCCACCAAATTAGACTATTTGTCTATTTAACATTTTCTTGTTAGTTCCGATATTTATCTACAGGGTATTTTGGAGTCTAGAGAGAATACACGCTAAGGAGGAGTTTTTAAGCTGAAAATGAAGTACAAGTCATTCCAGGTCACGACCAGATTCCGACTGTACAACTTTCATGATCCTGACTTGGAATCACTCAAATATGCTAGAACAATCGGCGTTTGAACAATAAACGCAATGCAAAGGCACCGAGCCCGATAAAGGCCAAACAAGGGCAATTTCATCCGATTTGGGATTTCGACCGTGTTCGGGGCAGAATTTGGCTTAACTTCCTTCTTGAGATCATCTTAGAATGACTTTGTCGTTTAGAATACACTCTCCAAAAACCAAGAAGCAACCGAAGTGCAACCAGAGTCAGACCGGAGCTGAAAGGACCCGATGGCTTTTGTGAAAAGATCTCAAACTCACTCACACTCTTCTCCTCCACCACATGGGCGGCTAAGCCATCATCCACTCCTCCTTTGCCACATGGGCGGTGGCTTTTGGGAGGACACCTCACCTCCGATGGCTTTTGAAGCCTCCTCTCATCCCATGCCAAGTGTCTTCACTTCCTCCACAAATCTACACTCCCTTAGCCTATAAATACCAACCTTCCTTCACTTGTAAAATCATCCCATTCACAACACAATTCCATAGTTAGAGAGAGAAGCTCTAGCTTCTCTCTAGATTTTGGGCACAATCCTTGTAAACACACTTTCTTTTGAAATATAAAGCTTTAGTTTGTTCTTGAGTACTCTTGTCGGTTCTTGAAGTACTCAAGTTTGTCTTTACTTTTCACTGTTCTTGAGTACTCTTGTCGGTTCTTGAAGTACTCAAGCTTGTCTTTACTTTTCACTGTTCTTGAGTACTCGTGTCGGTTCTTGAAGTACTCACCCCTTTCCTTTACTGTCTTTTACTTTCGAAAACTTTACTTTCCTGTCTTTTACTTTCGAAAAATTTACTTTCCTGTCTTTACTTTCGAAAACTTTACTTTACTGTCTTTCAAAGTACTTTACTTTCCTGTCTTTACTTTCGAAAACCTTTACTTTTCAAGTACTTAGCTATGATGTCCTCTTCCATGGATAATCGTAGCTAAACCCTTCATTCGGTTGAAGGGGTGTACTTGTGTCATAAAATGTTTTAGACCCTTTTTCTTAATGCCTCTTTGTGTTCAACTTGTTCTAAGTGCCATATATTAGGTCAGAACTTCATTGGTAGAGTGGATGCTCGGAAGAGCAAAGCTCTACCATGAACTCGTGACCTCCGTGGATAAGTGGAGGCTCGGAAGAGCACAGCTTATTTGTGGAGATCAACCTCTTTCAAAAACCATTTGATTTATCAGGAATGATGGTCAACTGGATGCAAATATTAGAACAAGAGTTCCACGTCTTGCAAAAGACTAGACGGTGCGGCAAGTCTTGTGCTAGGAATAGCCTCGATTCACTTTTGAACACTTAGTATGGTCATTAGCGGTCAATGATAAACGAATTATGATACAAGGCCCCTGAAACCGAATCTTTCCTTAGATTTAAACATCACCTGCACTTACTTTCAATTTTAGTATAAACTGCTTATCAATTGCTCAACTTCCGGAAGACTTGCCAATCACGCAACAATCGCTGTAAGTCTTCTCTTTTATTTTCAGTATTTACTTTTCTGCCATTTACTTTTCCGCACTAAAAACCAAAACCAACCAAAAAAACACTCACTTTTCCGCACTAAAACCCCAATCAACCTAAAAACACGCTCCCTCGCTATACAATTCCCTCAAAGAATAACTTATCCCCCTAATTCCCTTGGGTTCGACCACTACTTACCACTTGCTACCCAGTAGTGAAGTCGCGAGTAGCGGACTTATAAATTTATTCTTGACGTTTGCACACGACGACTGTGCATCCATCAATGTGCTCGGGTCAGGACTCCTTTGTTTTGGTGGTTTTTCTTTCCATTGTCTCTGCGAAGGCAAGGGACCTTTGACAATAGCTGCTGGTCTTTTGAGTCGGGCTCTATTGTGTTTAGGGCTGCCTTGTCTAGTTGTGGTGAGAAACTGCTCCATCAGGGAATCGTTCTGATTAGACCCTTCTTCCATCCTTCTTTCAGGCTCTCCATTGATCACATAGTTTTCTGCGATTTGCATATTGATCAGAGGGAAAAGTTGCGAGGCTTCCAATATAAGCGCCGGATCCATATTGGCCAGACTGTCCGTGAGGAACTGGTCTTGATTGATTTCTTCGGCTGCTTCGGTGGTGAGGGTTGGGTATGTCGCGGGTTGCTCGCTAGTGGCGTTCTGGACTTCCTCTTCGGCCTGCTCAGGAGTGAATTCTAATGAAGACTTTTCTTCATCCTCCTCTAAATCGGCTTCCGGCTCTGGGTCCTCTGATGGCTCGGGGGTGATCTCCCATATAGGTTCCTCCTCTGTGCTTCCTGTTTCTGACTCGTCCTTCATGGTCTCTGCAAATTCTTCCCTACTCTTTTCTAGATTAGCTTCTACCATCTGCGTTCTATGATCAGCTTGGTGCCTTGGCCTTTGTTTTCTAGCTTCGGCCAAGTCATCTATGAGATTCCACAAGTCGATCAGGGATAAGTGCACAGCCGATCCTCCCACCGCGTCGTTAATCCTTGATCGCTCATCTGCCCTCATTCCACAAAGAAATTTTTGTAGAAGGAATACTTCTGTGAATCCATGGTGTGGGCAGCGCGAAACAACTGTATTGTAGTACGTATAATACTCATCCAGTGTCTCGTCCCGGGATTGTTGAAGGCAGATGATCTTCTCGCGGGTGTCATGTCGTAAGGACGGCGGGGAAAATTCTTTTAGGAATTGGGCACGAAGATCCACATAATAATCTGCACAACTAGCAGTTGATGCGTAATACCATACTGTCACAAAGTCAGTTAAAAAGTGTTCAAAACATTTCATTTGAAAATTCTCTAACGTTTCATTTTCAGGTTTCATGTAGAGGCATATATGGTGGAAATGTTGGCAGTGTATTACAGGGTCTTCTCCGGTGGTACCTCCAAACTGAGGAAGATGTCGAGTCATCAATGCATACATAGTACGCAGTGTAATGAAAATGAGAAGGGAAAGAAAAAGAACAACTAATCAGATAGCTAATTCCCTGACAACGGCGCCAATTTTGACGGAGCGCACCACACCGTCGTTAATGTGCGATGGCTCTGTGCAAAAATAAATTTATAAGTCCGCTACTCGTTACTCTACTATTGGGTAGTAAAGCGTAAGTAGGGGTCGACCCCAAGGGAATTAGGGGTTATTGGCCAGATTGCCCCTTTTTGAAACTCAAATAGCTCGTTTGCCCCCTTTCAAACTCAAATAACCGGATTGCCCCTTTTCTTTATATTCTCGGTTTATGATTTACCGGTAATATGATTTTTCAACATTCCCGGTTTATGATTTACCGGTAATATGGTTTTTCAACATTCTCGGTTTATTATAAACCGGTAATAATATATTCGATTTTTTGAAAAATTTTATTAAACAACCATCTTCGATCACTATATTTATGAGCTTAACCTTTGAATTTGAAAAATTTATTAAACACCCATCTTCGAAATTAGCCGAAACCGAGGGGGTCCGAGCTAAAATTCGGAAGCTCATAGAGGCGTCATCCGGTGTCCGTTTAAGATGTTCTTTATATGGTTAGAAAGCTAATTGAATTTTCTATAACTTATATGTTTACTCGAAAATGAAATTCAAAGGTTAAGCTCATAAATATAGTGATCGAAGATGGGTGTTTAATCAAATTTTTCAAAAAACCGAAAATATTTTTACCGGTTTATAATAAACCAAGAATGTTGAAAAACCATATTACCGGTAAATCATAAACCGAGAATATAAGGAAAAGGGGCAATCTGGTTATTTGAGTTTGAAAGGGGGCAAACGAGCTATTTGAGTTTCAAAAAGGGGCAATCTGGCCAATAACCCGGGAATTAGTGGATAGTTGTTCTTTCGAAAATGGAAAGTAAGACACTTGGGGGTTGGTTGTGATTTTAGTACTGAAAAGTAAGTGGGTTGGTTGCGATTTTAGTACTGGAAAGTAAATGACTGAAAGTAAAGAAAGTAAATACGGGACTGAAAGTAAATACTGAAAAGTAAAGTGCTTGAAGGACAAGACTTGCTGAAAGTAAGTGCGTAAAAGTAAAGTGCTTGAAGGACAAGACATGCGGAAAGTAAAGTGCTTGAAGGACAAGACTTGCGGAAAGTAAATGCTTGAAGGACTAGACTTGCAGAAAGTAAGCAGTTGATATGGGACTGAAAGTAAAATGACAGGTGATGTTTTAATTAAAGGAAAGGATTCGGGTTTAGGGGCCTTGTATCATAAATCTGTTTATCATCGACCTCTAATGATCATACTAAGTGTTCAAAGATGTATCAAGGCTACTTCTAGCACATGACTTGCCACATCGTTTAGAACACTTGTTCTATTTAGGCTAATTCCTCCTTTCGAAGCTTATGTGCATCCATTTGATCAATCATTTCCGATCAACCAAATGGTGTTTTAAAGAGGTTGAACTCCACAGTTAAGTTGTGCCCTTTCGAGCCTCCACTTAACCACGAAGGTTCACGAACCCATGGAAGAGCTTTGCTCTTTCGAGCATCCACTACTACAGAAGAGAGATTAGGCAACGGTTCAGACGTAGCTTATGCAACGGTTTCTCATCCGTTGCATAAGCTACCGTCGCATAAGGTCCATACCTTATGCGACGGTTTCCTGAAACCGTTGCATAAGCGTAACACCTATGCAACGGTTTGTTGTTAGAACCGTCGCATAAGAGCAACACTTATGCAACGGTTTATTGTTAGAACCGTCGCATAAGAGCAACACTTATGCAACGGTTTATTGTTAGAACCGTCGCATAAGATAACACTTATGCAACGGTTTGTTGTTAGAACCGTCGCATAAGATGAACCATTATACAACCGTTTTGGTGCTCAAACCGTTGCATAATTGTAGCTCTTATGCGACGGTTTTTATGGAACCGTTGCACTAAATATAAAAAAATTTGGCAGGTTTCAGCTGTTTTAGCTCAAAATCCCCCTGAAAATTGAATACACATTCTAAACCAAATTTAGTACCCTGCTTTTACACATTTCCAAACATGGAAACACTTCCATTTTACTCAAAATACAACCATTCATACAAGTCCATCCATATATACATTGATTTATACAAACGTCACATATATAAATAATATTCACATGTAAACACTATGTTCGAATAAGTAGTTGTACAAGTAGGCGGCGATCTCATCTCGCACGTCTTGTACCTTCCCCAACTCATATGATTGTGTCCCATTAGGAAAAACCTATAAAAAATAAGAATACGATTAACATGAATATATAAAAAAATAGAGTTAGAACAAATTTGCCTAACTAGAACATGGATTTAGAAACAAACGTAGCTAGAACATAGATTTAGAACACACTTAGCTAGAACATGGATTTAGAACAAACATAAGTAAAACATGGATTTAGAACATGGATTTAGAACACAACCTAGCTACATTTGTCAACATTCTAATAGAGTAAGACGAGACTAGCATTCTTACTTGGTCAAAGTTCTCCACATATGCACCGTTATTAGCACGAACAAATTCCATTATGTCCCGAATATTTCTCAGAACATAATAACCGCATAAATTAGAGTTTGTGGGTTGTTTCGGACTCTGCATTATAAGTAAACTCAGTTAACACTTTATTAATGAAAATTACAAGTATAGTAAAGGAATGTTTTTCTATAAATAGTACCTTCACTATCTTCCATTCGACTTGACGATCAATCCTCGGATTACATCCTTGATAGTATCGTTGCAACCCCCTAAAATAAATAACAATACGTAATTAGTGAATGTCAATGCAAGTTACAAACTAATAGTAAGTTCGAAACTTACGAGTCCACTAAAGCTTTTGCATCGCGGTGTATAACGGTGGCGCCTTTTGAGGAGTTGAACCAATGGACTACACCTTGGTTGGGGAAGATAACGCACAACATCCAATGAAACCTACATCAACACACTAAATTCATAAACCCATATTTCAAAAAATAGGTTATATGGTACAAGTAATTTATGTACTTACTCCGTAGCATTTATATAAGGCATAAAATAGCAATAATTGCGATCCTTGTCTGGCATATTGAGTCTTGATACAAACGACTCAATCCTCTCATCTACGTCATTGGAAGGGCTCACGGCCGTGTGATTGAAGAACCCGAATCGAACCTCTGATTCAAGCATTTGATCGTATAAAGAACTACAACATGAAAAAGATGTAAAGTTAGACCTTCTGCAAGAAATGATGAACAATTAATGACAAGAGTATTACCTTATATACAAATCACAATGTGAGTTCGACAACGGTTTCAATGCGAATATATCACGGACATCATCTGGGCCCACTATGGAAGTGTAGTCGTCACCGAACAATTCGTCAGCAATGCGTACTCTAACAACGTCTCTGCCCAAGTTAGAGTACATGTCGTGTAGAAATCGACAGTCGATGGAATAATTCTCTACTTCATCATTTGAGGCCGGTGGCAAGTGGTAGTATAGTCGCATGGTATATTCCTGAATTTCGAATGTTAGTAAATAATTCATATAAAATTTGATAAATTAAATAATGGAAAGATGGTTCAAATAATTGATATTATTACCCTTGGGTTGATTTCAACCAAGTGCTTCGGCCATGCAACCAAGTCTGCTTTCTCCTCTGCATCTCGTGTTGTCTTTAATTTCTCTCCATGGGGAATGGGTAGTCCATTAATCTGACCAAGAGAACTATCGACCTTCACCTTCACCATTTCATCGGGCAGTGGTATAGCACGTAGCAAACGACCGTTCATGACTCGACCGACAGCCACTACTCGTCTCTCATTATTAAGTCCCTCTTCGATATATAATAGGCTTCTTAGCCCAATCTGTCAACGTAAATAATTCAAACGGATGTTTACATTTGTAAGAAAAATCTAAACCAAACAGTAAGGAAATAATGACTTTAAAAATCTCCAAGTACCTTTGGTATACTCTTCCAAGGGTCCGTATCTGTGGGAGCACCGTGGAAGCAGTACTGACTCTGTCGGTCAGACGGCTGAATATTGCGAATAGCACTAGCACTGGGTGTCACCCTCGAAGAGCTAGAGCTAGGTAATCCAATCCTCCATGGAATGTGTGACCCGAGTCCACGAGTGCGTCCAGGGTGCTCATCCGTGCCAATAGCCTCCGTCAATATGTCACGTCGGCCTTGTGATGAAAATTCTCCTCGAGCGGCCTTATCCACTAAATCATCCTATTATTTCAAAAAATTACCAATATTTAGTGTATAATTTAAAAAATCTTAGCTATTAAACCACACATAACGAACTTACAATCTTTGTAGCTACTCCTCGAGTTGCCTCAGAGACGAACTCATCCGTTTTTCTCATTCGTCCCCTCTTCCACAAATCATGCCTCTCTATAGAGACATTAGAAGCTTGTTCCTCTTGAATTGCCCCCTGAGAAATTAACTCATCTCTTTTTTCTTTTGCCATTGCTTCTTCTAATTTTCTATATCCTCCTCGACCCAAGACGTGCTGATATACATTTTTTTTGACCAGATCCTTGTTTGTGTCCCTTAACTTCTTTGCAGCTTCGGAGAGCCTCTGCTCCTTAAAAGTCTTCCAATGATCGGAGTCAATGTACGAATACTTTTTCAAAGCATCTTCATCTGTTCCGTCACCGTAGATGTAATCTTTTGCGAGACGTGACTTAAATTGTTTCCACATCTTGCACGCAGCGCTAAGCTCCTGATTTTTATGATCCTCGACTCCATCAAAAACTGCCTGGAAATATATAAAACAAGTTTTAATTAATACAAAAGTTAGTTAATTACCATGTTTAAAACAAATACAATGTAATAATTAAACAAGCTCTTACAGTTGCCTCTCTCCACACATAGTCTTTAAAATGTTTAGGGACCTTCCTCCAATCAGAGTGTACGATAGGAACACGACATCGAACCAACGTTCCCAAGTAGCTCCTCCAATTGTCTCCAACCTTCCCTATTGGATTCCCTCTTCTATCCCATTCAACCGTGGCCTTGGTACCAGCGTCCTTGTGTCTCCTAACGAATCTGCCCATATATACAAGACCTCTCTTCTTTGGAACTTTACCAGAAGTGTCATTATGGTCATCCTCACTGCTGCTACTACTGCTGTGTGAAATGGCCATGATCCTGTAAACATGAAATTAATTCATCAATAAACCCATTCTCAGAAATAAATAAATAACTACACAAGTCATAAATAAATAACTACACAAGTCATAAATAACTACACAAGTCATAAATAACTACACAAGTCATAAATAACTACACAAGTCATAAATAAATAACATACACAAGTTAAATTTCTTTATCAATCCATATTCCTTCGCCATGATCTTCTCGTAGTTGAATTTCATTATCAGCTTCACTATCATCGTTCTCCACGGGAACTATCGTATAAACGGGCATGCATTCCTCAGCTAGATCTTCAGATGCATCACTGGTTAGTTGTTGTTTTCCGTGGAGGACAACAAAATGGTTGTTATCAGCAGGGTCACGGACGTAAAATACTTGTCTCGCTTGTTCGGCCATAATGAATGGCTCATCCTTGGACCCTTCTCTTCGAAAATCCACAAACGTCATTCCATATTCATCAGTACGAACCGCCGAATTATTAACCCATTTACATTTAAACACAGGCACTTGAAACTTTACGTAATCCAACTCCCATATTTCTTCGATGAGGCCAAAATAATTAATAGGAGCATATATTGGATTCTGATCTCTAGCACTAGAAACAAGAGTGGTTTCAGCAATAAGTGTGACACCACTATTTTGCACAACGGTTTGGTCATCTTGAGCTTTTGTGTGGAAACAAAATCCGTTAATGTCGTAAGCATTCCACGAGTATACAGTTGGCGTAGGACCCGGCAGGAGCCACTTTACTAAGTCATCAGACTCTTCTTCAGAGTTGGCCTGATTATTTAAAATCTCATTACATCTCAGCCAGTTACAAAATGACCGACTATGTTCTTTTTGTAACCACTGCTCGGATTTTCTTGGGAAAGCACTCCTTAATATGTTTAGGTGCTGCTCTATGAAAGGCGTGATATCAGGCATATGTTGCAATACATAGAAATGAGCAACCATCAACTCATCAAATGATGGGTTGATGTATTTCTGACCACTTATGCCCTTTCCATTAAATCGATCAATATGACGTGGCCTGGGAATCCCAACTGCGGCTGTATTTCCTAAAAAGTTAGTGCAAAACTCGACAGCCTCTTCAGTTATGTATCCTTCCACTATACACCCTTCTGGACGATGTCTATTTCTCACGTAGCTCTTTAGAATCTTCATGTACCTCTCAAAAGGGTACATCCATCTCATATGAACCGGTCCAAGAATGCGAATCTCGCGCACCAAATGAACAGTAAGATGCACCATTACATCAAAAAAGCTAGGTGGAAAAAACATCTCTAATTGGCATAGTGTAACAACAATCTGGTCTTGTAGTTTATCAAGCTCTGATGAATCAACAACCTTAGCAGACAAAGAGCTAAAAATGGCACAGAGTCTTTGTACAGCGGATCTCACTTTAGGAGACAATACACCTCTAATCGCAATAGGCAACAACTGTTGAATCAATACATGATAGTCATGAGATTTTAATCCATTCAACCGCAGATCCTTCATTGAAACCAAGCTGGAAATATTCGAAGAATACCCATACGGAACTTTAACTCCTTTCAAACATCCACACAAAATTGTTTTTTCATTCTTAGAAAGAGTTGTGCATGATGGAGGCAAATATGTACGCTTTCCTTCAGTTTGAGGTGCTAATTTGGTACGAATGTTCATATCCAACATATCCAGTCTAGCTTTCAATCCATCCTTTGTTTTTCCGGGAATGTTTAATAAAGTACCAATAAGACTGTCACATATATTCTTTTCAACATGCATCACATCAATGCAGTGTCTGACGTCAAGTGTATGCCAATAAGGGAGATCAAAAAATATTGATCGCTTCTTCCATGGAGTACCTTCAGTGCGTGCATTGGGCTTCCCAAATCGATTTGTAATATTCTGAATTTTTTGAAGTATTTCATCTCCAGAAGCCGGTCGAGGTTCTATTCCATGTTCGGTCTCACCATTAAATGCAGCTTTTTTCCGCCTGTAAGGATGATGCCTCGATAAAAACCGTCGATGTCCCATGTAAACCATTTTTCGACAATTCTTTAGATGGCGTGCATGTGTCTCTTCCCCGCAAATTGGACAAGCTTTGTACCCTTTAATACTGTACCCCGATAAGTTACCATAAGCTGGGAAGTCATTGATGGTACACATTAGCATGGCACGCATATTAAAATATTCCTGCCTTGACGCGTCAAACGTTCGTACTCCTTCGTTCCATAAAAGCTTCAAATCTTCTATCAATGGAGCTAAGTATACATCAATATCATTTCCGGGTTGTCGCGGACCCGATATCAATAGAGAAAGCATCATATACTTACGCTTCATGGTTAACCTGGGAGGAAGATTGTAGATAACCAATATCACAGGCCATGTACTATGCTGAGTACTGAGGTTTCCATGTGGATTCACCCCATCAGTAGAAAGGCCAATGCGTAAATTTCTACACTCTGCTCCAAATGTCGGGAATGTGTTATCTACTTTTGCCCATTGTAGTGAATCAGCAGGATGACGCATTTTTGTATCAATAACACGTTTCTCAGCATGCCAACGCATATTATCAGAATCCTCCGAGCTAGCAAATAATCTCTGAAACCTGGGGATCGGTGGAAGATACCATAGTACTTTAGAAGGAGTGCCTTTGGAACCATTTTTTGGTTCTTTGTTTAACTTATAACGAGGAGACTTGCACACCGGACATTCAACCATATCTTTATAGGAATTCCGATATAATATACAATCATTAGGACAAGCATGTATCTTCTCGTAATCGATACCCATCGGACACATAACTTTTTTAGCCTCGTAACAACGGTTAGGTAGGGTGTTATCCTTTGGAAGCATATCTTTCACTAGAGTCAACAATTCAGTGAAACTTACATCACTCCATCCATTTTTTGCTTTCAAGTTGAATATTTTCAAAGTTGCAGATAGCCTTGTGTATTTGGAGCACCCTTCGTACAATGGTAATTCTGAATCGTTCCTCAATGACTCCAAAACTTGAGGTCTAGCGACAAAATCATCGGCAACATTGTTGACCATGTCAATTATATTGTCCTCCTCCCAATCATCATCATCCACCGGTAAACTTTCAACGGGCAGAGGTTGAACATTTTGCGGTTCAACCTCGCCATGCATATACCAAAACTTGTACTGTGGGTCAATTCCCTTTAACAAAAGATGTTTCCGTAATTTCTTTGGTTTGACCTTTTTGTTATTCCAGCAACCCATACATGGACAATAAACACGTTCAATGTTGTTTCTCGACGCATACGAAGATGCAAATGCACAAAAATCGATAATCCCTTGGTCGTACTGTACACTTAACCTACTACCGGATACCCAATCTCGATTCATCATAACTACATAAAGCATTATATACTCATAGTTAGAAAGATATATTGTTATATATGGTTGATATAATTATTAGTAGAAATAGACCATATAAATCCACTCCATGAAGCACACTCTAACAATTAAAAAAGTTTTAAATGAGTTACATAGTATATTTTACCTTAGAGTAGAATCTCTCGGAGAAAATAGCCAAAGGCTGGATGCAGCGTCGACTCTATAAAGTTATAAACAACAACAAATAAGGTTAGTAAACGAAGAAATATCAAATAACCAATATGATTGGAGACGTAAGTAGGAAACTAGTTTTGTAGTATGCAATATCATATACCCAAACAATCACAATGGCAATAAACATACCGATATGAGCAAAACAAATTTTGAAGGAAGTTCTTTACGACCTTTGAATGTAAAAAATGCTGTCTTCGACCTGCCTATCTGAGTGAATACATGAAGAGAACCAAAAACAAACAATCACTGACTCTGGAACAAAATTCAAATACATTGTTAAAATCAACCAAAATCTCTATCAACAATGGGTCAAGTAAAACCCTAATAAAACTTATCAATAAACAAGCCATTGAAACAAACTAGTACATGAACGATTGGGAACAAACCGATTTCAGATTGGGTAAAGAGTGGCGCGGGACGAGTGGCAACGGGACGAGTGGCGACGGGCGAGTGGCGACGGCTGGGCGAGCGGCGCGGGACGACGGACGGTGCGGGTCGACGAACTGGTTGACGAGGGCGGCGACGTGTGGGCAAAGACGGCGACTTGCGGATTGGGGGGCGACGGACTGGGCGACAAAACTCGAGAGCGGGATTGGAAGAAAGACAGAAAACTTATGTTTTTTAATTTTAGGTTCGAGTTTATGCGACGGTTTTTATCAAACCGTTGCATAATATCAACATGTAGGCCACGGTTTCTAAATGAACCGTTGCATAAGTTCATGTTTAGGCAACGGTTTGTCTGAGAACCGTCGCATAAGAGTACTCTTATGCGACGGTTCAAGGTAAACCGTTGCATAATCATGAACTTATGCAACGGTACTCAAGAACCGTTGCATAATCATGAACTTATGCAACGGTACTCAAGAACCGTTGCATAATCATGAACTTATGCAACGGTACTCAAGAACCGTCGCATAAGAGTACTCTTATGCGACGGTTCTCAGACAAACCGTTGCCTAAACATTGAACCGTTGCGTAATGAAAAATATGAACCGTTGCCTAATCTCTGATCTGTAGTAGTGATCCACTCAACCAATAGCGTTCTGACTTAATATATGGCACATAGAACAAGTTTTGAACACAAAGAGGCACTTAAGAGAAGGGTCTAAAACATTGTATGATACAACCACACCCTTTCAACCGAATGAAGGGTTTAGCTACGAATATTTATAGAGGTGGATATCATAGCTAAGTGCTTAGTAAAGTAAAGGTTTTGAAAGATAGGAAAGTAAAGGATTTTGGAAATCAAGACAAGGAAAGTAAAGAGGAGAATACTCAAGAACCAACAGGAGTAAACTCAAGAACAACGAAAAGTAAAGGAAATGATTGAGTACTTCAAGAACCGACAAGAGTACTCGAGAACAAACTTGGAGCTTCAATATCAAAGTGGAGTGTTTACATGGATTGTGCCCAAAATCTAGAGAGATAAGTAACAAGTGACTATGGATTTTGCACACAAAATGGGATGATGAACTAAGGAGGAGAAGCTTGGTATTTATAGGCAAAGAGGAGGAAGGAGGAGCCAACACATGGCAAGAGGGGAGAGGAGGAGCTCAAAGCCGCCGGGCAAGGTGGCATGGCTCAGAAGCCGCCGGCCATGTGGCTTCTCCACATGCAAAGCCGCCGGTGGTGAGGTGGAAGGGGGGAGTTTGAGTGGATTGAGATCTTTTCCCCAAACGCCATCGGTTGGCATATGACTCCGGTTGGTCTTCGGTTGCCCTTTGGTTGCCTCTTTGGTTGCTATCAAAAGGTGAGGAACTTAGACTTGGCATTTCACTTGTGTTCTTGATCTTTGTTGGAATAAGTCATTGGGACTTAGTTGTTGCTTGATCGGAGTATTGTCGGAGTATGGCCAGTTCTGACTTGTAATCCACTTTTAGCGTTAAGAACTCCATTTTAGCTCGTTTCATCTTTACTCCTTGAAATAGCCTGTAGAACAAAAGTGAAACTAACAAGTAAAAGTTGTCAAGATAAAACGTCTAATTTGGTGGGTTTAACTGTCTTAATGAATCATATAAATATGGTCCATCAACGTGTGATGAACATCGGTGATAAAGTAACATACAACATACACATAAGTTAAGTTTGTTTATCAATCCATATTCCTTCGTCGTGATCTTCTCTTAATTGCATTTCTTCATTAATTTCAATGTCGACGCTTTCCACAGGAACGATCGTACACACATGTATGCAATCTTCAGCGATGTCTTCAGATGTGCCACTTGTAGCATCACTGGTTACTTGTTGTTTGCCGTGGAGGACAACAAACAGATTTCCGTCCGAAGGGTCCTTGAAATAAAATACTTGTCTTGCTTGTTCGGCCATAATGAAGGGCTCATCTTTATAGCCCGCCCTTCAAAAATCCACAAACGTCCTTCCAAATTCATCAGTGCGAACCGCGGAATGGTTAACCCATTTACATTTAAAAACGGGTACTTGTAGTTTAACATAATCCAACTCCCATATTTCTTCGATAACCCCAAAATAATTTAGAGGAGCAGATATTGGATTTTGATCTCTAGCGCTAGAAACTTGAGTGGTTTCAGCAATAGGTGTTACACCACTATTTTGCGCAACGCTGCGTTCGTCTTGATCTTTTGTGTGAAAACAAAGTCCGTTAATGTCAAAACTTCTCCACATGTATACACTTAGTCTCGGACCTGCCGTAAGCACTTCACTAAGTCATCATCAAACTCTTCTTCCGAGTTCCTTTAATTACTTAAAGCTTCATTATTTCTCAGCCATTTACAAAATGACCAACGGTGTTTTCTTTGCACCCTCATCTCATTTTTTCCCCGGTGTGCACTCCTCACTATGTTTAAGTGCTGATCAATGAAAGGCGTCATCTCAGGTATATGTTGCAATACATAGAAATGGGCTTTTGATAACTCATCCACGGATTTAACTATTTGTTTCGATCCACTTGTTCCTTGTCCTTGAAATCGATCAAAATAAAGTGGCCTTGGAATCCCAATTGCATTAGTATTTCCCAAAAAGTTAGTGCAAAATTCAACCACCTCTTCAGCTATGTATCCTTCCACTATACATCCTTCAGGACGATGCCTATTTCTCACGTAGCTCTTTAGAATCTCCATGTACCTCTCAAAAGGGTACATCCATCTCATATACACTGGTCCAAGAATTTGAAGCTCGCGTACCAAATGAACAGTTAAATGCACCATTATATCGAAAAAGGATGGTGGGAAGAACATCTCAAGTTGGCATAATGTAACCACTACCTGCTCTTGTAATCTATCAAACTCTGTTGGATCAACAACCTTAGCACATAAAGAACTGAAAATCACGCAAAGTCATTGTATAGAGGCTCTCACTTTTGGAGGCAATATACCTCTAATTACAATAGGCAAGAGTTGTTGAATCAAAGTCTGATAGTCGTGAGATTTTAATCCATTCAAACGCAGACCCTTCATTAAAACCAAATTGAAAATATTTGAAGAGAACCCATACAGAACTTTAACACCTTTAAGACATCCGCAAAATCTTGATTTCTCACTCTTAGAAAGAGTGGTGCATGATGGAGGCAGATATGTACGTTGCCCACGAGTTTCTGGTGCTAATTTTGTATGAATGTTCATCTCTAGCATATCCAGTCTCGCTTTAACTCCATCCTTCGTTTTCCCAGGAATGTTTAATAATGTGCCGATCAGACTATCAAATATATTCTTTTCTACATGCATCACATCAACACAGTGTCTAATGTCAAGTGTATGCCAATAAGGGAGATCAAAAAATACTGATCGCTTCTTCCATGGAGCACTTTCGGTGCGTGCACTGGGTTTTCCCAATCGATTTGTAATATTTTGAATTTTCTCAAGTATTTCATAACCTAAACATGGTTGAGGTTATATTGCGTGTTCGGTCTCACCGTTGAATGCATATTTCTTTCGCCTGTATGGATGATGCCTTGGTAAGAAACGCCGATGTCACATGTAAACCATTTTTTGACAATTCTTTAGATAACGTGAATGTGTCGCTTCCCCGCATATTGGACAAGCTTTGTACCCTTTAATACTGTACCTGGACAAGTTACCATAAGCATGGAAGTCATTGATGGTACACATTAGCATGACACGCATATTGAAATAGTATTCCCTAGATGCATCAAATGTCTGTACCCCTTGATTCCATAAAAGCTTCAGATCATCTATCAAGGGAGCCAAGTATACATCTATCTCCTTTCCAAGATGTCTAGGACCCGATATCAAGAAAGAAAACATCATATATCTGCGCTTCATGGTTAGTCTAGGAGGTAGGTTGTATATCACTAATATCACGGGCCATGTACTATGTTGACTACTGAGATTTCCATATGGATTCACCTCATCAGTAGACAAGTCAAGGCGTAAATTCCTAGACTCTGATCCAAACTCTAGGAATGTGTTGTCTGCTTTGGCCCATTGACTTGAATCGGCCGGATGACGCATTTTGTTATCAACGGCACATTTCTTAGCATGTCATTGCATATTATCTTAATCTTTCGCGTCAGCAAATAATCATTGAAACCTAGGAATTTGTAGAAGATACCACAATACTTTGGCCGGAGTGCCTTTTGAGGTATCTGTCCGTCCTTTGTTTAACTTGTATCGAAAAGATTTGGCCACCGAACATTCAGTCAAATCCTTATGAGCATTACGATATAATATACAATCATTGGGACAAGCATGTATCTTCTTGTACTCGATTCCCATGGGACACATAATCTTTTTAGCTTCGTAAGTATGGTTAGATAAAGTGTTTCCCTCGGGAAGCATATCTTTCACCAACATTAACACTTCAATGAAACTCTCATCACTCCATCCATTTTTAGCTTTCAAATTGAATAACTTCAAAGTTGCAGATAACCTTGTATATTTGGAGCAACCTTCATACAGTGGTAATTCAAAGTCATTCCTCAATGATTCCACAATTTGTGGTCTAGAATCAAACTCATCGGCAACGTTGTTAACCATTTCAATTAAGTTGTCCTCCTCCTAATCATCATTATCTTCAGGCAAACTTTCTACTGGTTGAGGTTCAACGTCTTGCGGTTCAGCCTCACCATGCATGTACCAAACCTTATATAGTGGATCAATTCCCTTTTAAAAAGGTGTTTATGCAAATCCTCCACTTTGACCTTTACCTTACTGAAACACGCCTTACACGGAGAGAAGACACATTCAAGTGCATTTTTAATGCATTATCCCCTTTTCATACTCATCACTTAACCTATTACCGGACATCTACTCTCTACTCATCATAAATCCACTACATGAATCATGTTAATATTATTATTAGACCGAGAACAAGTTAGCTAACCAAAATGTTCATGTTCAAAAAATAAACATAGTAAAAATAAAAGAATACCATAAGGAATATGGACAAGTATGCAAAGGTAAGAAAAAAATAAGTCTGGGAGGGTGTGAACCTTGTGTGAAATCAAGAGAGGATAAATGTAGTCATAGGTTGAGGAAGCCAATTAGCGAAGGCTTGAAGTATGCTAGATTTGAAAAACACAAGTTAAGAAATAATTGACAAGTGGAAATCATGAAACTTGAACAAAAAGAACTAAACATATACATACCTTACCCCTCGTACGGCTCAAGAAAAAATGATTTGAAATTCTATAATTTAAATGCCACGTGGATCCCTAAAATAATTAAATAAATAGAATCAAAATAAAGCCCTCTCTTGTTTTCAAAAAACAATATGTGATGGTGCTCGGAGAATCAAAGAAGCAATAATATGACTGATATGCGACGGACGAGAATACAATTCAACACCTAAACCAACAAAATAACTAAATAAACAAAGAAAATTACAACAAGAAATTGCATTTCAATTACGCGGTGAGTAAACCCTAATAAATCCATTATCAATACATACCTTTGAGTGTTGCTGGAGGACTGTCGAGTGAGCGAGGATTGGAGTGGTGCTGGGGGACTGGCGGTGAGCGAGGAGCGAGGAGTGTTGCAGGAGGACTGGCGATGAGCGACCACAGGCGAGACAACGAGCGAGAAGACTGGCGAGACGGAGCGAGGTCGAGGTCGACGATGATGACTGACGAGACGAAGCGACGACGACGGCGAGAAGGAGCGATGTCAACAGGAAGGCGCGCACGAAAAGTTTGAAAATCTAGTAAATCGATTTCGCTTTCGCACCGAGGATGAAAATTGCAGAGTAAAAATGAAATTAGGGTAACTTTGTATTCATCTTTATGCATTGGTTCACATAAAACCGATGCATAAGCCTACCCATTACGCATCGGTTTTGGATTAACCGATGCATATGTTCGAGATTATGCATCGGTTTTTTTGAACCGGTGCATAATCTTGACTTTATGCATTGGTTAATCCAAAACCAATGCATAAGGTCGCGATTATGCATCGGTTAATCGAAAACCGTTGCATAATCTCGACCTTATGCATAGGTTTTGGATTAACCGATGCATAAAGGCAAAACCGATGTGAAACATCAAACACGAAACCGGTGCATAATCCCCCTGTCTGTAGTAGTGACACATGCCTCCAATCCCAAGACCTATAAGATCATACCACCGTAGCTTTCTCTTCATGGCCGCTCCGGACCTTTGTCTGATTTCATTTAATTCTTGTTCTGGTGTCCTTGTGGCCAGCACTCTTTTCTTTAATCTGTAGGGTGTTTGTTTAAGATTGTGAAGGTAGCTTGAGAAAACGGAGTTGCAATTGTTTTTGTATGGTAGAGAGATGACATCATCAACTGGCGCATCCATGTTTACGAATGACCTTTTCGATCGGTGCTCCTTAGAGATGACTGGAGAGTTAAGGGTGGTGAACGTGAGAATCATGCCACACACATATATAATATTGAGTACTTGGGTCTACTTCTCGCAAGAGAGAGAATATGATGTATATTGAATTCTAGTAACAGGATTTACAAGTCGATACATTTGAATTAGAAGTGGATATTGGAAAATTCAACTTGATCACAATCCTAACATGTGGAACATGTAGCATAATGCACTTTAAAAAAAAGTTAAGTTGTTATAAAAGGTTCAAGAGGAGCGTTCAATTGAGAACCCCTTATTTTTTCGAGAACTTGAGACCCCAATTTTCACCTTTCAAAATGCATCATCAAGTCATTTCGTGGTGACATGTGTCCCATGTGCATTTTCCAAGATGCATTTAATGCAAAGTCAAAGCCACATTTTTTACTTTGCTTTTTGGACATGCGTCATATGTAGATTCAAAGATGCATTAATACTACAAAATTTTTATTTTGGACCGGCAACAGATTCCGGCAAAATTCCATGGAGTTAATCCTTCCCCGGAAACATTCATGCGGATGGCGGTGAAAAAATGAGGACAGGAAAATTACAGTTGACTCTCCTAGTTGTAATAATCAGTTGACTTTCCTAGTTGTAATAATCAGTTGACTTTCCTGGGCATGTCCGGGGAAAATCTATCCGGCGACATGTTTATCCCCGTAACATTGTCTGAATCAGTCAGTCACCAGTCCGTCGATTTTTTGGCGATCTGCGCATATCATCCCCCCGCACTTCGCATGACATTTCCCAGGAAATTATTGGATGGAAACTACCTATACATAAGTTCTCATTACGACACTTAAAATACATATATTTTCGCACACATTTAAATTCTTGAATGATGAGTTCGAATCATTATTCGTTTACGACTACGTATGGAAGTGTAACTGATTTGGATTCGTTTCATTGCTCCGTTAAAGTTTGGAATCACACTTGCGAATGGGGATCGACTTGCAACGGAAAAATAGCTACAATGTGGCAAAATACATAGACAAAAATGAATCTAGTGAGGACACTGTTGACTCGAGCCGGCAACTGAGAGAGTCAAAGAGGTAACAAGCAAGAAATCACACGACAAAGTAACCTGTCACACAGGCCAGAAGAAATCTCATCCAAATAAGTAATGTACGCATGGTTAAATAAGTTACAGTGTGGATACAGTAACATGTTTAACTTTTGTAATGTTTGTTGTACTAAGTTTGCCCGTTGGTTATTCGGAAGGAATAAATAAACAATACAATAAATAACAATAGTTTCTATTAATTTGTTGTTATCTTATGTCGACTACATTTTTGAGCGCCATTACGTATAAACACCGTTAAATGCTTAAAACGCAGCAAATGACATGCAAATGATCCTACCAAATGTAAATATAAATGCATTATTGTTGGACCCCCATTGCATACCTAAAGCCTGACAATAAATTCGGGGTTAAATTTGGGGGAAATCCGCCATAATGTACAGGTTGATGGATGACTGCCGGATTTTCTACGAAAAAATGCGGGGCTATTTTGGAAAAAATGTGGGGAAAATTTCTTTTGGTGTCGGCAAATGTCCCTTATAAATGGGAACTAACATTCATTTAGAATGAACAAACAAAATTATAGCTGAATTTCACAATATTCAAATGAATCCATCTCGTCTATCTATTCCTAGGCCAGCAGGTCGCATTACTGAATTGTTGCGTCAAAGGCTTGGTGTCAATTTGAATGACGATCAGGAAATGCCGGTGCAGTCTACTCAAAAATACTTGAGGGAATCACTAGGATCGGATACTTGACGGAGCCCACTGCACTGTCGTTAAGGTGTGATGTTCTCTGTGTAAAATAAATTTATATCTCCGCTACTCGTACTCTACTAGTGGGTAGTAAAGGGTAAGTAGGGGTCGAACCCAAGGGAGTCAGGTGAATAGTTGTTCTTTAAGTAGGACAGTTGGGGTTGGTTGTGATTTTAGTACTGAGAGTAGCGTGGGTTGGTTGTGATTTTAGTACTGAAAGGTAAAGTAACAGTTGATATTACTATTAAAGGAAAGCATTCGGTTTTAGGGGCCTTGTATCATAGTCTGTTTATCATTGACCTCTAATGATCATACTAAGTGTTCAAAGATGAATCAAGGCTATTTCTAGCACAAGACTTGCAACATCGTTTAGAACACTTGTTCTATTTAGACTAATTCCTCCTTTCGAAGTATCTTAGCCTTATGTGCATCCATTTGGTCTTCAGTTACGATCAACCAAATGGTTTTCGAAAGAGGTCGAACTCCTCAGATAAGCTTTGCCCGTTAAAGCATCCACTTACCCGAGTATGTTCACGAACCCCACGGAAGAGCTTTGCCCGTTAAAGCATCCACTCAACCTTGGAAGTTCTAACCTAATATGTGGCACATAGAACAAGTTTTGAACACAGAGAGGCACTAAGCGGAGGGTCTAAAACATTTTATGACACAAGTACACCCCTTCAACCGAATGAAGGGTTTAGCTACGAATATTCATGGAACAGGACATCATAGCTAAGTGCGTTGAAAAGTAAAGGTTTTTGAAAGTAAAGACAATAAAGTAAAATACTTTGAAAGACAGTAAAGTAAAAAAGAGAGTACTTACAAAAACCGTTGAAAGTGCTAAAGCTTCGATTCCAAAGTAAAGTGCTTACATGATTGTGCTCTCAATCTAGAGAGATAAGTGATTTGTGATTTTGGAATGATTTACAAAGGGAAGGAGCATGGGTATTTATAGGCTAAGGGCAAGGGATGGATGTGGATGAGAGGCCACCACATGTCACAAAATGGGAGGAGAAGCAAAAGCCATCGTGGTGAGTCATCACCTCCCTTAGCCGCCCCCCCCCCCCCCCCCATGTGTCACTTCCTCCTTGAAGCCGCCGGCCATGTGAGGTGGAGGAGAGTGAGTGGTGAGTTTGTGATCTTTTCACCAAAAGCCATCGGTCCTTTCAGCTCCGGTCTGACTCTGGTTGCCCTTCGGGACTTGTTTTGAGTGATTCCATTCTTGAAAGTCGGAATTTGGTCGTGACCTGGAATGACTCGTAATTCATTTTCAGCTTTAAAACTCCTCCTTAGCCTGTATTCTCTCTAGAATTCAAAATACCCTGTAGATAAATATCGGAACTAACAAGCAAAAGTTAAATAGACAAAGAGTCTAATTTGGTGGGTTTAACTGTGTTTATAATTCATACAATTATGGTCCATCAGATCACCCCACACTTTTATATGTTCGTCCAGAACATTGCTTTTTAAGGGCGGAACACAATCTAAGTAAAAACTTTTAAATATGAAAGTGAGACTGTGGGACTAGATTTATCTTAATTCATGCATTACTTACTTATTACCAAACTAAACCGTGTAAATACTTAGAAGAAACTTGATACTTGTACCTTCGTGCCGAGATGCAAATTAATTTGGATGTTTCGGGAGATAGCCCTTTTCAGGCTCCTGGACTGCATTCTCGGGATCGACTCGCACTATATGGTTTCCTTGTAGCTTTCTCTAGCACGTGATTCGGTTCGGGTTTCACTGAGTTGAGCACTTTGATTTCTTTTTGGCGAGGGACAGCTTCTGTAGTGAATCGGCCTTTGGGCTTTGGCCTTTGATGTTGAATTGGAGTTTCTTCACTTTTGTTCGGTTAAAACCTTCACAATTTTGGCCTATGGCCTTTGATTAGCTTCTTTGAGCTTTTGCTTCTTTGTGACTTGCTAGTCCATTTTCTCAGCCTTTTTGGGAGGTCCAATCATTGCCCGCGAGCATATGGAAATACCTCCCCGCTCTTTCTCATCCTCGCCGTTTCGCGCGGGTCAAGATCAGAGTCGCTCATCTATTTTCCCGGCTACTAGGACTAGAGATAGGACGGTTTGATTCCCGTCCCGCCTCTTGCATAAACGCTGCACGACGGAGTTGACTTCAATCTTCACTGAAACCCGAAGTGCAGCCTCCATTGACTTCAAAAATCATATAGTTAGATTCGATCCTTCGAGTGCTTGTCAAGCCTCTCTAGGGCATTTTCTATCAACTCCACATCCCCTGTATATCTCAGCACAAAGGGACAAATGAGAAGTTACATCCTAAGTTTTTAAACAGTTGAAGTTTCACAAGTTAAATGCATGAATTTAGATCTATCTTTTTCACATTCTCAAGTTCATATTTTCAAAAAGATAATATTAAGGGAAAAGGAAAAAGAAAAACATGTTATGTACACAGGCGGTTCTCACCCCACACTTTTGAACGAAGGCGTGCCTTTCAGCACGACTTAGTTCAAAAGTTTATGCAAGCAAATATATATAGGAAAGGTGAGAATGATTTAAGGCAAAGAATTAAATGACTGAAATTAAATGACTGAAAGTAAGATAGATGTCGGGTTACCTCCCGACCAGTGCATTTGTTTAACGTCGTTAGCTCGACAGTACCTCATTCCTGGATCATAAGGTGGGATCCCATGGGTGTGTGAGGTCAAACTTCTTCTCGGCTGCCCTTTTGATTTGCCCAAAGAACACATATGGCAGCGGGCTCAGTTCTGCTCTCCCTTGATCCGGAGGCTTCTTCTTCACATATCCCCGAGAAGGCGAGGATTCCTTGACCATAGCTGCTGGTCCATCAAGTCGAGCTCTCTTGTTCCTCCTTCCCGGCTTCCATTCCTTTGGCCCATGTCTTGGCCGTTTCTTCATGTTTGAATGGGTGGCACCTTTGCAATTCTGGAAGTTTAGTATTGTGCCAGTGAACACGAGCGACCTTGAGCTTGTTCCCATGCCAGGCCTCTTCTTTGTGGCAGAGATGATTGGCCATCCTAGAACGAGTGAGGTTTCAGCCGGCTTTTCTTGGCTCATGATGAGAGAGTGCTCCATTGTTGGCTTTTCTTGCCTTTGTCCCGCTTCCAACTCGCCTTGCACCTCCTCATTGATCACTTTATCTTCAGGGGCTGTGATCTGCATACAAACCGAGGGGACAAGTTGGGGGACTTCCACCACAAGGGCCTGGTCTTTCTCGAGCAGCACTTCAGTGAGGACCGGGCCTGCCGTGATTTTCTCGGTTAGTTCGGTAGTGAGGTCCGGGCATGTCTCGGGTGGTTTGGCAATGAGGTTCTGGACTGGCGTGATTTCCTCGGGCAGATTGGTGATGAGGACCGGGCCTGAATTGGGCAGTTTTTCTTCTAACTCCCAGTGGTAATCTGAGTGGAGTTCTTCTTCAGGCAACCATGGGTCCTCATCCTCGTCATTTATATTGTCTCCGAGGGCAATCACACTGAGGTCTTGGTCTGATTTGGGAAACTCGGCAGCGAGGACCGGTTCTAGTGGTTCGGTCGGCTCCGTGGGCTCACATGTAGGCTCTTCTTTGATGACCCTTGGCTTGCGCATCTCATTGATCAGATAATCAGTTTCTTTCATAGCCACCTCTATTTCTGCCCATGCTTCCTTGGATCTGGCTTGATTTTGGTGGATCGTGGCATTCAATTGTTGTATGTCCGCGGCCAACTGCTGGGTGCTAGCTACCAGCTCCATTATATCGTCCTTGAGCGGCTCGGCCTGATCTTGTCTTGGTTTTGACCTCGCGGCCAAATCATCTATTAAGTTCCAAAGATCATCCATGTCTAAGTTGTTCACCGAGCCTCCTGCTGCATCATTTAGCCAATTCCACTCTTGTGGCATCATCCCATTGAGAAACCTTTGAAGAAGATCGTGGTTGGTGAATCCATGGTGCGGGCAGCTCGTCACAAGGGAGTCAAAGTACGCCAAGTACTCGTCCAAAGTTTCGTCCCGGGATTGCTCTATGTTGTTGATCTTCTCGCGGACTTCAAGTTCGAAAGGTGGTGGGGAAAACTCCTCATTGTTCCAAGGCTCGCATCCGTAGTAGAAATACTTTGTGAACTGCATGACAAAAGAAAAACAAAAGAAAAACAAATAGAATAACTATTCCGATTGCTAACTCCCCGGTAACGGTGCCAATTTTGACGGAGCCCACTGCACTGTCGTTAAGGTGCGATGTTCTCTGTGCAAAATAAATTTATATCTCCGCTACTCGTACTCTACTAGTGGGTAGTAAAGGGTAAGTAGGGGTCGAACCCAAGGGAGTCAGCTGAATAGTTGTTCTTTAAGTAGGACAGTTGGGGGTTGGTTGTGATTTTAGTACTGAGAGTAGCGTGGGTTGGTTGTGATTTTAGTACTGAAAGGTAAAGTAACAGTTGATATTACTATTAAAGGAAAGCATTCGGTTTTAGGGGCCTTGTATCATAGTCTGTTTATCATTGACCTCTAATGATCATACTAAGTGTTCAAAGATGAATCAAGGCTATTTCTAGCACAAGACTTGCAACATCGTTTAGAACACTTGTTCTATTTAGACTAATTCCTCCTTTCGAAGTATCTTAGCCTTATGTGCATCCATTTGATCTTCAGTTACGATCAACCAAATGGTTTTTGAAAAAGGTCGAACTCCTCAGATAAGCTTTTCTCGTTAAAGCATCCACTTACCCGAGTATGTTCACGAACCCCACGGAAGAGCTTTGCCCGTTAAAGCATCCACTCAACCTTGGAAGTTATAACCTAATATGTGGCACAAAGAACAAGTTTTGAACACTGAGAGGCACTAAGCGAAGGGTCTAAAACATTTTATGACACAAGTACACTCCTTCAACCGAATGAAAGGTTTAGCTACGAATATTCATGGAACAGGATATCATAGCTAAGTGCGTACTAAAAGTAAAGGTTTTTGAAAGTAAAGACAGGAAAGTAAAGTACTTTGAAAGACAGTAAAGTAAAAAAGAGAGTACTTACAAAAACCGTTGAAAGTGCTAAAGCTTCGATTCCAAAGTAAAGTGCTTACATGATTGTGCTCTCAATCTAGAGAGATAAGTGATTTGTGATTTTGGAATGATTTACAAAGGGAAGGAGCATGGGTATTTATAGGCTAAGGGCAAGGGATGGATGTGGATGAGAGGCCACCACATGTCACAAAATGGGAGGAGAAGCAAAAGCCATCGGGGTGAGTCATCACCTCCCTTAGCCGCCCCCCCCCCCCCCCATGTGTCACTTCCTCCTTGAAGCCGCCGGCCATGTGAGGTGGAGGAGAGTGAGTGGTGAGTTTGTGATCCTTTCACCAAAAGCCATCGGTCCTTTCAGCTCCGGTCTGACTCTGGTTGCCCTTCGGTTGGACTTGTTTTGAGTGATTCCACGTCCGGTTCTTGAAAGTCGGAATTTGGTCGTGACCTGGAATGACTCGTAATTCATTTTCAGCTTTAAAACTCCTCCTTAGCCTGTATTCTCTCTAGACTTCAAAATACCCTGTAGATAAATATCGGAATGAACAAGCAAAAGTTAAATAAACAAAGAGTCTAATTTGGTGGGTTTAACTGTGTTTATGATTCATACAATTATGGTCCATCAATACTGTAGGAAGTTTAGATGACAGTTGTTTTACAAAGAAAAGCTGGTTAGATGATCATGCATTTCCATCTAGTACCTTATTCACGTGGATGCCTGACCTTGAAGCTGGTGTAATGCCTATGCCATGTCTCAGATAACACCATCTGGCCCAAATAAACCAGATTTGGTAAGAGCTTTTTATACATATCACACTTGACAATATTTTATACAAATACTTAACAAACTATTTCCACAGATTATCAGAGTGATAGGGACTTGTGTCTCGAATGGTGATAATGGGTTTCATATCACCTTAAAGGTACGATTAACTTTGCTTATTATGGATCTTGGTTACATTAACTATTAACTTTCTACATTGTATCTTAAAAGGATCCAATCGCAGTACCGTGAGCAACTGTTCACCACACTGCGTGTGGCAGGGGCGCTACGAGCAAATAAAAGGTTGTACTATGTTAGTACTCCAAAAGGTGTGCTACTTTTCGAATATATTGCATATGGTACTTATCTTACGTGTGGCACCTACAAATTTTGATGTATAATATTACATGTTAGCAGGTATCCGTATTTTGTGGTCGTTCCAACTACTGCATATTGAATATTATCGGAACAAATGTGGTTAGAGTGTACGGTGATGATTCAGGTCCGCATTCGGAGGGACCTTGGAATATTTAGTTTGAAATTATGTTCAACTGTTGCCTTTGTGTCAAATTACTACTGTAATAATGAAATCGTATCTTCTTGTATAACAATGACTTATGATACACGTTTGTCAATGTAGGCTTCTTTTTAGGGCAAACATAATTATTTCGAATGCAATAAGATATTACGCTTATTTTATTTACTCAACGTACAATTGAAACTACTTTATGATGAATTACATTTTTTGTTTACATATCAACATTTCGGTACTATTACGTGGGAAATCCGGTGACATTTTGCCGGACTATCCACGGATAGTCACCGATTTGTTACCATGAAGCCATTGGGAACAAAATTTGACCGTTGTAATATTTTCATAATCTAAAATCCGGTGATATACCGTGTCATTTTCGGGACATTTGATGGACCTTCTCCGGATAGTCACCGAAACACTTATTTTGAGACGGTTGGGAACAAATTTAACCGTTGTAATATATCCGTTGAGTAAAATCCGGGGAGATACCGTTCCGTTTCCGGGGAATGTTTGTCGGATTTCCCCCTTACATTACCCGTTTTGAACCCTATAAATACTTATTACCAATATCCACAAATGGCAGAAAATTTGCACCCAATTTCCACCAGTGATAGTTCTCAATACAATTTCATGTTCTTTTCTCTCACTGCATATATCGGAAAGTCATGCTTCGCATCGGATCTCAGTAAATTACCCATTTTTCTATTATATTTCAATTGAACATAGTCATTTTAACTATATATGGAAAATTTGCTACGTGAACGGGAATGGATGTACAACATATGCGTTTTTGGGGTGTCTTACAATAACGACGCCTTCACGGCGGGAGTTTGTGGTTTTATTGAAACTTCTATATCACGAAGCCAGTTGTCACAAGACATGTTATTGCGTTGTCTCTAAAGCAAATGCAAGAACAAAAAAGTTCCTCGGCTACTTGTTGGTTGAAGAGCATGTTTATAAATACAGTTTCTTACCAAATTATTACAACTGGACGTTGCATGGTGAGGAGCTCGCACTAAGAACCTATACGATTTTGACCATCAGTTCAACATTCCTAGTAATGCGTATTCTACTATGGATGCAACAGACGACGTAGGGTTGCTTAGTCGACTTCCCCAAATGATAGCTGATCTTGCGAGACCGAATCGGATGCCTGGACAGTGTGACACTATTAACGATTATAGTCCGAATGCCGATGCCATTAGGTTTTACGATTTGCTAAAATCAAGTTCTGAACTACCTTATTTAGGTTACACAACAGAAACTTAACTATCCATCAATATGAAACTATTGGCCATGAAATCAAACTACGGGTTCTTAGAAGCAGCTTTCAATTCCATATGCGATTTGATGCATAGTTTAGTTGGGACAAAGAATCGGATTCCGAGTTCGTTTAGGGTATCAAAAAAGCTTGTTAGTGATTTGGGGATGTGATCCCAACGGATAGATGTATGCATCAATGGTTGTATGATCTCTTATGGTCCAGATGAGAGTTTGATATTATGTCGATTGAGCGGGGAACCTAGATATCACCCTCCCAAGCGTGCTGAAAGTTCAAGTAGTTACAAAACAAATGGTAGAAGTCAAATGTTTTATCTGCAAATAATACCTCACCTACAACGTTTATTCTTGACAGTCTTTGGCATCGCAAATGTCTTGCCACACATCACCAAGAGACGATGACACTCACATGGTACATCCTTCCGATGGAGAGTCTTGGAAACATTTTGACTCTTGCTATTCCATTTTCGCATCTGAAACCCAGCCCGTAACATACATCTCGAGTTGTGCTCCGATGGTTTTAGTCCTTAGGGAATGTCGACCAAGCAATATTCTATTTGGCCTGTTATGGTTACCCCTTATAACCTCCCGCCTTGGATGTGTATGAAGAAACGACTCATTTGGCTAACGGTGCTTATTCCTGGCCCTTCTAATCCAAAGAAGAGGCTATACATCTATCTCCGTCCTCTTTTGGATGACTTGGTCCATCTCTGGAATGTTGGAGTGGAAACCTACGATGCCAGTCGGAAGCAAAATTTTATGAAGCGTGCAGCGTTAATGTGGACAATTTGAGATTTTCCAGCATATGGTATGCTTTTCGGATGGTCCACGCAAGGTAAACTGGGTTGTCCATATTGTATGGATGATACTTAGACTTTGGTCCTCAGTATCGGGAGAAAAGTGTCTTATTTTGATTGTCATTCGAGGTTCCTCCCCCCGATCACCCCTTCCATACGAATAAATGGAATTTCTATAAAGATCGAGCTGAACATGATGGCCCTATCCCCTTTGGTTCTTGTCAATAAATTCACGAAAGAGTTCAAAACCTTAAATACATTTGGGAGCAATAGATTGATGAGGTTTTCGAAGGGTCTGTGTGCATCACAATTGGACAAAAAAATCAATTTTCTGGGAACTGCCTTATTGGGCAGACGTTAAGTTGAGGCACAATCTTGACGTGATGCACATAGAAAAGAATGTATTTAAAAATTTGTTCAACACCATTATGGATGTGAAGGGTAAATCAAAAGACTATGGTGTCAAATGTAGGAAGGACATAGCTCTATATTGCCGCAGACCTGAACTAGAATTGAAATTGGTACAACATGGAATGGTGGTGAAGAAAGCTAAATATCAACTTATGACCCAACAACAAATATTGGTTCTCAATTGGATTGAGACTTTAAAGTTCCCCGACGGTTTTTCGACAAATTTGGGAAGACACGATGACTACAACCATCAGATATTGGTTGCCTACAAGACTCACGACGCCCATGTGTTTTGGAGAGACTTATGGCCATTGCGTTTACGGGATTTCTTCCGAATCCAATTTGGGAAGCTGTGTCGGAGTTGTGCACATTTTTTTGCGATATTTGCACATCTTCGTTTCATATTGAAAGGACGATGTATTGGAAGGAAAACTTTGTTACGACATTGTGTAAGTTAAACACTATATTTCCCACGTCTTTCTTTGATTCCATGGAACACTTACCCATTCATGTCGCCGATGAGATTCTCCTTGGGGGTCCGGTGCACTACCAATGGATGTATCCATTTGAAAGGTTCATTTATCATCTTAAGTAGACAGCTCAGAAGGGTAACCGAGCGGAGGTGGAAGCTAGTGTTGTGAACGCTTACATACAGATCGAGACTTCGAATCTCGGTGTGAACTATCTAGGTTCCGATTTCCATACGCATTCCACTCAGTTGAATAGGAACGAAGTCGTACCCGATCATAATGATGATGAGCAAATATCAATTTTCAATTATTTTGGGACCGGTGGTAGAGTGATGTCACGAAGAATAATGGAGGAAGTCGAATTTTACAAAGCTTCACATTATATTTTCATGAACACACCTGAGTATGAAATATACTTATCAGAATTTGATAGGTTTCTGCGGCGTAGGAAGCCAAACCTAGACGACAATGAGATCTATCCACTACTGTTTGGAGGTTTCTAGATTGGGTGAAAGGTCACGTAAGTTAGGTGTGGGATCGGGGAGAGACGCACGGCATACCAGAATGGATTCATTATTTATCTTCCGGTTTCGATTGTTACATTAGTTGTACCGCTGGCTACAAGGTGAACAACTATAAATTCCATACTGAAACCGACGACCATGGGAGGAACACGGTCAATTCACAAGTTTATGTCAAAGGAACTGAGGGTACTCACTATATGGTGTCGTTGAAGAAATAATTCATATGAGGTGTAACTTGAATAATCGCATGAAGGTGTTAACAGACTCTCACACTTAAACCATCCACTAGCCATATCGCATAGAAACATGCACAAAAATGAGCATGCGCACTCGATTACGAAGCTAACCCAAACTACTCAAAGTCAATTTACTCATCCCAAAATTTGAGAACAATCGGAACCGAACAAACACAAGCTCAAAAAAATTCGATGAACAAACGCAGAAGCATTGCAGGCTTCTGTTGACGGGAGTGAAGTTCACGCCGCTCTCGTCGTTAGATCAGATCTCGCGCAACCCAACTTGATTTGCTTTCAGATGAGATCTCTATATTGAAATGGAAAATAAAAGTGGGCTGCGGCAGAGAATGAAGTCCGCACGAAAGAGATGAGGAAAAGTAAACCCTATCAAAAAAAAATGTAAGATATACGATTGTGTCATCTTTAGTGGGCCGAGTTCAGATTGACCCAATATATATAAATATTGACCACACCAACAAATTTGGAAAATAGACCTTAATTCTCATTTATTTGCACAATTCAACTTAATTTCATGTTTAGTATTACTTGATAATTTTATAACACGTGGCTAATTTGATGTTCATTATTTTGGAAAGTGTTCAAAACCCAATATTTTCATAGGTTTGAAAAGAATTTTCAAGAAATTTGAAATAATAAAGTGTAGTATCAATAAAAAACCCAATACTTCATATTTTTGCTTTTTCATAAAGCAGCCAAAGCTTCTTTCTTTTTTTGATAAAGAAAGCCTTTTAATTTAACCCAGGACAAACTTAACATTTTGACCTAGTTTCTAATTTTCAATTTTAGAATATGTCAAATTACAAAAAAAAAGTTATGACACAAAACAAAGATCCCCATTAAAGTTTCGGGTGATTAAAGGTTGATGAAATCAGAGGTATACTAGGGGTTCTGTTTTGCATTTAATTTTTTTACGTTTACGCGACATACTATGGAATAAAACGTCGCTTAAGACTGAAACGGTAGGTCGCTCTCTTTTAATGCTAAGTCAATTTCAAACTTAAAGGATGAGTCAAAGTAAACAACTGATGTGACGATCTACTCTTCATTATTATGGGACATACTTTGAGTTGTCGCTTAAATTACGCCGCATCATATATTTAATGAGACATTTTTACGTGTCGTTTAAAGAAATGTCGCATTAACACAATTACGGGACATAAACTTTGTGTCGCTTAAACGGAAATCGCGTTAACATCTTTATGTGACAATCATTTTGCGTCGCATAAACTTTTGTCGCATATTAACGTTATTGCGACAAACAAATCAAAGCGTAGTCGTATAAACCTTCATATGCGACAAAACTATTGCGACAAGTTTCAAAATTTGTCCCGTAGAATGTAAAATGGTGTAATGTTCACGATGCCCTCCAACAAGCCTGATTTATCTGCAACTGCATTGCAGTTGCAGTCAAGTTATACGATCTGGATGGTACTGGATTTAATGAGCGACATGAGGTACATGGCTTTATAGTTTTAAATTTTGAAGATAAATCTATTGCGAGATTATGTTCTTGCATTCTTTATACTAAAATTATGCCATGTAACTTGCCTTGAAATAATTCAGTTGTCAATGCGCCAATTATGAAATTGTGATAATCTAGTATGCTGTTAGAGTGAAGACAACTTGGAACAAACCATGAGTTTTATATGGTTTGTTGTCAGGTCAAACAAATGCTGATCGCACTTCTTTGTGAACCTGAGATGAAGCTGGCTTATGAGACGATTGAAGTAATTCTTGACAAGGTAAACTTTATATTCCTACATAGCATTGTGATCGGCCATACAACTCGAAACTATAAAAATAGCTATCCAGTTTCGCATACAAATGAGTGGTGAGTGTGGATGTACCAACACACAAGTCATGCTGAAATATTCTGATTGCAACCATTATCAGCGGACTAAAGCACTAAAATATAAATTCATTGAACATCGAGCCTTGTCTGTTTTTAGCAGCAAATTTGGGAAGTTTTCGCGATTCATATAATTCATCGTAAAGGTGGCAGACATTCTTAGAAGCAGATGTCAATCAGGATGGAAAGATAGACCTAGATGAGTGGAAAATTTTCGTGGCCAAGAACCCGTATCTGAGGTAGCCCTCTTTTCCATGTACTAACATACAACCTCTATTTACCTTCATCATATACTTGTTTATTTACTGTCTATTGTACCTTTGCAGAGATATCACAACGATATTTCCCAGCTTTGTATTCCATTCCGAGGTCGACGAGATTGCTACCTAAGTGGAGTTGGCTTAAAATTGTCATAATGTAGAGCAGAGTTTTGTGCCCGGGGAACCCAAATTTGTATCAGAAAGAGTAAACAGAGAGAGTAGTCTTATTTTCGAACAGGAGCTCTCCAACTCTACTTTCATTGAGTTGACTGAGCATCGATTTGAGTTCTCAGTCTGTTGTAAAGCGTTACCATCTCAGGTTGCAGATGTAGTTAGATTTGTATGCCCACCGGCAATATTGCGGCCTTATGTAGGAGGATTGTTTCACTAATGCTAAATATGTGTTTGGTATTCAGTATGACTTGTAGTAATTACTATCAGCCTAACCTCTGCATATGTCCATCTTTTAATTTATGGTCCTAACTGGAGTCATGTGGCATTAATAAAGCGTTCTATTAAAAACTTGATAGTAACATTCTAAGTGAAGCATGAATTTCTTTACTTCAGTTATTCTGCACAACAAAGCCTTCTCCAGCAAAAAGAGTTCATTGATCAGTCGAGTTTTTGACTGATTAATAGTCATTTTTCACTATAGCTTTGATTCGTTTCCGACGATATTTTGATGTTATTTGACCTCTTACCCTACGTTTCAGGTAGAAAACAAGACCCTCACAATGTCAAAGCCAAAATAAGAAAACTCGAGGAAAAACCGAAGATTTGGAGCAAAAAGTGACAAAAAGGGATTTCAACCGACCGGCTGGGAATTTCCCCTGGATCAGCCGGCCGGCTAGATGAATGATCAAAAATTAATACCAATCGACCACTTTCAGCCGCCCGGCTGAAGACCCAGCCGACAGGCTGTACAAAGGATCAAAGATGACTGCACACGGCCACTTTCAGCCGACCGGCTGAACTTCGAGTCGCCCGGCTAGATCCTGCACTTCACCTTCAATGCAACCGGCCACTTTCAGCCGCTCGACTGAAGATCCAGCCATCCGGCTGGCCCTGCCCTGCACAATCAATCCAATCGGCCAAGTTCAGCCGATCGACTGGATTCCACCTCCATATCAGCCGGCCGACTGAGTTCTGCTACAGTGCGTTTTCACCCGAGGCTATAAATAGAAAGAGGGGTTTTTGGCCTAGACTTGGCATCTTGGAGGAAAATTTCCAAAAGAAGATATCAAATCAAGGTCATCCATCATCATCTAACCAAGGAGGAGTGAAGATCAAAAGGGAGACATTAGGATTAATCATCCTACTTCTATCCTTCTTCTATTCTCTTTGTAGTTGCTATAAACCCTACTCACACGATGTTGTCTTACATGATGTGTGAGTAGTCGCCTTGTGTTTTGGGGTGTTGTTACCCTCCTTGGTACTCAATGATCATGTATACACATTCAACATGCAATCTATGGAGTTGATTTCATTTCACTATGCTCTCTATTTATGACATGTTACTAAGTGTTTGATAAAATGCCTAAGTGAAATGTTTACCTTAGAACTATGATCTAAGTATTGAAAAAACATGAGAATGTTTTTTACCATATATGCTTGTGATTATCAATTCTAAATCCCTATAAATCACATCTAGGCCACTTGTCACAATTATTGGATCTTGAACTTAGAACCGACTTAGTCCCTTGAATGTGCATTCTTGTGAATCAATATCATTGCTATCTCTTGTCTATTGAATTTTCTAAGTATTTTCATTTAAATAACTTGGATTAAGTTTTAGCAAGCACTTTTAAAATTTTCACGAAAAACTTAGACCTCTTGTATGCTCCTTGGTGACTTGAGAGTGTCTCTAATATAGTGCCTTGCTCTTGATTGTTCCCCGCGCATTCCATACATTCTTGAACATATTGTCAAGTTTTAAATGTGGAGTCAAAAGAGGGAGAAATGCCGGGGGTTAGGAAGGGAAGTTTCCACTTGAAAGCATTTGTAGGCCAAAGACCATTTGAAAAAGAAACTAAGGAGCGCTTAAAACTTGACTCTATGTTCCTCCATCCTTCTACATTTGCGCGGGTGCATCATTGGTATTGCGTGCTTGTTAGTTTAGCTCTTGGACGATCCTTGTGCTTGCACGGGAGCTCTCATTTGGTCTATGCTCGTTTTATAAGAACTAGTAGTGTCGAACTCCTTGTCCCTTATGGATTACGGCCTAAGCGCCTAAGACTTGGGAATGAGGTCCATGTCGCAAACCAACGGACTAGCCCTAGCTAGCATAAGTGAGCGATTGACACTCTTTTGTGAACACTAACAACTTTGCTTCTATCATATTGCCTTGAAAATGAGTAGACTTTTGGATTAGACAATTGATATCCCTAGTATTTATGATCTTGAATGCACGACCTCATGGGTACTTAAATGGTTCAAAAGTTATTTTGATGATAATGTGACTGTAGTCCTAGTTTCGGGTAAGGGATTTGTTTTGAGAAATCCTCGCCTCGGTTAACCACTCTTGAATTCATTCTCATGGGATAGGTGCATTTGGGATTTGTGAGTATTCCCATTTCTGAACACTCTCACAAGACTGTAACTCTGCCACTAGGGATAGCCTAGGGGTTTAAAGGCTTAACGCATGCGCTAAATGCATTCGTAACGCCTACGAAAAGAAGATAGTTAGGATGTACATACTTTCATTTTCCTTTGAATAACATATTTAGCAATAATGATCGATACCTTGTGAAAGCTATTGAGGCAAATAGAAGAAAAATATAGCACCAGTAGCATTTCGCCATTTGCATCACCTTGACATATTTTCATACTTAAGTGTGGAGTGTTGATGAGTCGAGTTTTCGACTCATTAATAGCCATTTTTCACTATAGCTTTGGTTCAATTCTGATGATATTTTGATGTCATTTGACCTCTTACTCTACATTCAGGTAGAAAACAAGTCCTACTCAAAGTCGAAGCCCAGATACGAAGACTCGGGGAAAAATTGAAGAATAAAGCAAAAGTGGGCAAAAAAAATCCTAGCCGACTGGTTCAGAAATCACCCAGAACCAGCCAGTTGGCTGGATAAAGGAGCAGACATGAGAGCACCCAGCCACCTCGAGTCGGTTGGCTAGACTCACCAGCTGACCAGCTGGATGAAGGAGCAGACAAGAGAGCAACCAGCCACCTCGAGTCAGTCGGCTAGACTCACCAGCCGACCGACTGGAATAAGATTTCAGAAGGCTCAACAACTACTCCCATCGAGTCGGTCAGCTGGGCTCACTAAGTGCCGGTTGGAATAAGATTTCAGAAGGCTCAACATCTGCGCCCATCGAGTTGGTCGGTTGGGCTCACCAGCTGACTGGTTGGAATAAGATTTCAGAAGGCTCAACCAAGCACATATTAAATCGGTTAGCTGGGAGCTCAACCTGTTGGCAGGGAGCTCAACCAGTCGGCTGGATGTTCACAACAGAATCATATGGATTTTGGTCACTAGCCGACCGGCTGGACCTGCTACTTCAGTTTTTCCACCCGAGCCTATAAATAGAATGAGGAACGACTGACCTAGGGTGCTGGCTTCTTGTGGAAAAATTCTCAGAAAAAGAGATCAAATCAAGGTCATCAAGGAGGATCCAATCAAAGGAGAAGAAGAAAGATCAAAAGGGAGATTCAAGGATTAACCATCCTACTTCCTCTACACCTTTTCTATTCACTTTGTTGTTTTCTTCACACCCTACTCACACCATGTTGTCTTACATGATGTTTGAGTAGTCCCCTTGTGTTTTAAGGGTCTTATGACCCGCCTTGGTACTCTTGATCATGTATACACATATTGAATTCATAATTTATGGTGTTAAATTCATATTCTCTATACTCTTCACGTATGACATGTAACTAAGTGTTTGATGAAATGCCTAAGTGACATTTTGATCCTAAAACTTGACCGAAGTATCGAATGACCTTAGGAAGAGTTAGGATATAGCGAATATGATCTTATCTAGTGTTTACGATAATAAATTCATGGGTACGAAGTGAACTAGTGATTATGTCTATTGCATTTATCACCTTGGGAGATGTTTCAAGGATGATAAATGGTATAGAATGAACCAACAATCTCGATTGAGTGAGGTTCGAGTTAAGAAGGTTTAGCTAAAAATAGATTCATACGAAAGTTGGTCTACCTTACTCGAAAATAGGTTCTAAACTATTTGACACCTTGTTGTGCCTAACTCTTGTATACGTGATCAATGGGAAATGCCATGGAGGGGAGTAACCCCTCGAAACTCTCTGTTAATTGATATTACAACCCTTGAAACCATTGCATTCCTAGTTTTAATTTAAAACCATCCAATTATTGATTCGTAGAAGTAGCCAAGTTATATATGCAACCTTGTCCTAGCGCAGAATCGTGTACTGCTCCTTTGGGTTCGACACCGGTCTTACCGGTTAATCTATAAATTCTTTTGACTAAAAAGAGTTGCAACGTCTGACGCGTCAAACTTAAATTTATATTTCCTGCTAGTGAATTAGTGTAGCGGCAAGCAGGGTCAAATCCAAGGGAACTGGTTGTTGAAGCTGTAACGAGAGAAAAGCACAAGAGAAAAGACTAACGAGATTTCAATCAGAGAAAGCATTCAGCCTAGGGTATCTATTGTGACACATTTATCATTGACTGCTCAAAATCAAATCTCAAGGTTCTAAGTGTGGTTATCCCGGCAAATGTAACAACCCAAAGTATCCCGGTAAAATGATACACCACAATCTGACCTGGCAAAGGTGTTAGACTTCTAGTTCTTTCCTAAACACAATAACCCGGTAAAGGTATTATTGAATCTAGGTGTTACTACATATATTTACGGAAAAGTATCCACTTAGTTTCACAATTCAATCCTTGAAATTAAGCACACGAACTAGAGAAATAAGAAATTGCATAAAGTAAGAAGTCTCAAAACGTATGTCACAATGAAGAAAACCCTAAACTGAAATAAAGGTTTAGCTACTCATATCCATGGAAATTAAATGCAATAATTCGTGTGTGATGAAAGTAGAAAAATCTCTTCTCTCTTGTTGAACGCTTCGCGTTATCTCCAGAGCCATCATGTTGTTCTTCAAGGTAGGAAAATCTGAACGATGAATGCTCCAAACGCTAATTTTTAAGAAAGTTGGGTTTCTTATTCCTTTTTTGGGCCAGATTTCCAAATCCCATTTTTGTTGACGTCAGCCGCGGACATTGTGCATATAACTGCCGCAGACTGTGTGCATATGACCATCTGCGGATGGCAGCGATAAAATGGCCTACATCCACAATATGCTCGGAGATGCCTCTCTTGTTCTGCCCGTCAGCCTTGACTTCGGCTCTCGATTCAACTTCCATAAACTACATGTGATGTCGTTGGCACCGAAACACCATCTTTAAGCATGCTTTCATCCAGAAAGCATGAAATGGATGGGATTAACTGATTCGACGAGTTGTATAAATAGATGAGATTAACTGTTCGCATAATAAAGTGTCGAAATAGATAGGATTAACTAATTCGACGAGTCATATAAATACGACTCATCAGTACTTTAACCATAGTAAAGCATACAAAGTCTACAACACCAGCAGAGGAAGATAAAGGAGAACATTCACATGATATTGGACGAGGGCCTAATGGCGGGAGACCTTGTCCGCGGCGATGAAGTGGCCCCTCTCACGCAGGTAGATGATCTAAACTTAAATGAGAATGATGGTCAGACAAAGGAGTGTCTCCCTCCTATGAATCCAGACAGACAAGACCCTCCCTCCCTCACCTACCTCAGGGGAAACACATGATATAGACCCAGTAAATGACCCAACTCAGACACGGGATAACTTGCAAGAATGACCAGATAACGTCCAGTAGATGACCACACAAAAATCTAGTAAGGAGCATGATCGGACACCGCCTACCAAGCACAGCACGAGGAATCATACCATGCCCACATGGCATCATGATTATCAGTGCTAAGAGTCGGTTGGGTCTGAACAAGAGGATCAGGTCATCTCCACTCAGTCCTTGTCAATTAACAGTCATTCATCTACTGTCTTTGTTTCTCTTATTGAACCCAGGAACGTCGAAGAAGCCCTGAAGGATCTAGACTGGGTGAAAGTCATGCATCAAGAACTTCACCAATTCGAGAGAAAGAAGGTGTCGAGACTAGTCCCTCGTTCAGCGGATAGAACCTTTATTGGAAGTAAGTGAATGTTTAAGTACAAGCTGGATGACAGGGGGCGGTGGTGAGGAATAAAGCATGGCTAGTAGTCAATGGATACAACCAGTAGAAAGGAATAGACTACGATGAGACATTTGCTCTTGTAGCAAAGTTAGAGGCCATCAGTTTGTTAATTGCTTACTCTGCTTATCATGGATTTAAATTACAGCAAATGGACATGAAGACAACATTCATGAATTGCGTACTTTAAGAGGAGGTGTAAGTAGTTCAGGTGCCAGGATTCGAGGATGCTATCCATCCCGACCACGTATACATCCTTGACAAGGCACTGTATGGTGTGAAACAGGCTCCTGATCCTGGTACGACATACTATCTTTCTTCTTTTGTCACGTGGATACGTACATGGAGAGGTGGACCAGATGCTTTTTCTTCTAAGAGATGCGAATGATACACTTGTGGTACATGTATATGTAGATGATATCATCTTTAGTTCCACTAATATAACAAATTTAGTAACATACTCAGTCGCCCAAGTGAAATTTTGACACTTTTCAATACCTACTTAGTCGTATAAGTTCGTTTAATGTCTTTTTCATGTGCCGCATTAGTTGATTTTATGTAGTTTTTGAGTTTTATAGTCGCATAAGATACCAACAAATATCGGCATTATGTAAATCTAGAACATTCAGAATTCACCTGATAAAGTACTAAAAACTGTCGCATAGGACATTTTAGAAGTTTGAAAAGTTCAACATACATCAGTACAATACACAAAAGACCCCAGCATTTGTGACAAGGTACTATATGTAACGATGGCAATATGTACCGAGATAGTTGCGGGAATGGCAGTAGCAAAGAAATCATATTGAAGCATTAAAGATATACACCAAATACGGGGAATCAACGAGGGAAATCTCAACCGTCAGATTTGGTTATTCCATGCTTACCCGGTAAGGACTGTAACCCTAGGAGAACAAATGTGCAAAATCATCAGGGACTGCATCTCCTAAACATGTTCATCAAGAGAGAGCAGCTTAACTTGCCCACAACAGTAATACAGCAGATGACCATTGAGGTATGCTCTCACCCATACCCTAGTACTATAAAAAAATTGGGTAATGAGACAAAAGTAAAGTGTATACTTGAAGACAATACCGAGGCAGTGGTATACTTCAGAAGGATGGACAAAAGCAACCTGAGGAAAATGAAGTTTATTCATGTCAATGAGGAAGGATGGACTAGATCTTCGGTGGTGGAAGCTCAGGAGGGAATCAATGTGGTTTATGATGTTGCTCACTAAGAGGTTGTATATCGAAGGGATGACAAGTTGGATGATATTCAGAAGGAGATGCTCAAACTCAAATGCATTCTCTGGATGACAATTATACCCTTAGTAACTACGGATATGTTGCAGTGCTTGGAATTTGTTTCATACAGCGTCGCTCCCAAGTCCCCCTACCTTTGCTACAGATGCACTGAGTAATGTTCCCGTGGTCAGCCCCCTTTTTGTCTCCCTCGCTCATCAATCCCATTTATTGATATTTTTTGGTGCTTTTTCATTCCTGATGCTTTGTGGTCATTTGTCATGCTTTTGATTTAGGGAATGCATTGTTTTTTAGTATTCTTTGATGGTTTAATGAATTTGTAGTTTCACTACCTTACATACTTGTGCACTAACTACACTTGCTGAGTTTTTAATGATGCCAAACGCGGTAGGATAAGGGATGCATACTCTAAGGGGAATGATAGGCCCTTGTCGTGAGGTGCAAATCAAATCTAAATTTGTAAGTGTCCACTACCTTGTACTCACTATAGAATAGTAGAGTGCCAAGTAGGGGTCGAACCCTAGGGAAATAGATCAAATACTTGTTATTCTTTGTGCGAAATGTATAGGAAAGTAAAGACAAGTTTTGAGGGTTTTGTAGTTGGTTTTGTAAAGTAAAACTAAAAGTAAATGCAAGAGGATTGTGATCAAGAGAATAGAATTCGGTCTAGGGGCCTTGTTGTAGCTCAACTCATCATTGACCTTCTAATGATCTATCTTGCGCCCATAGGCGTGGTTACTCCATTCCAAGAGATAACCCAAGTAAGGCCATTCCAAGCACTTACTCCATGATTCATTCCATTCCAAGAACAAATCACTAGTGTACTAAAGACTAGTACCCCATTCCAAGGTATACTAGGCTAGGTGCAAGAGTTCGTTCCACATTCCAATGAAAAGAAACACAATAGTGGTGAAGAGACCACACGGGTAAACCTCGCCATTCCAAGCATTAGTTTAGCCTAGGTACTCATTCCCAATCTATTGGCACAACTAGCAAATGGGTACAAGATAGCATGAAGATCAAGGTCTCAAAGCCTTGCTACAACATTTAGGGAACCCCAAACCGAATTATGAAGGTTTTAGCCACTCATATTCATGAAATGAATTCAAGGGCTAAGGAATCACAATCGGAATTTAGGTTCACACCTAAAATGTGTAGAATAGAATGTAAAATGCGTAGCAAAGTAAGGGAAGGAGTACATAGACGTTGGATTGCTTCAAACTAATTGACAAGAGTAACAACTATGGAATTTTTTTGAGTGATTTTCGAATCAATTACAATGATCCAAGGTCCTCCTTTTATAGGAACATGAGGAAGGATCTAGACCTTGGATTGGCAAAAGGAACTTGGCACAATGAACTCCTATAGCCGACTTTCTATATTGGGAAGGGGAGGATTGGCGATCGCAACTTTGCATTGGAAGAAGTGCAAGGAATGACATGTCATCCCTTGGTTAGCGAGCCGAGAAATCTGGGGGAGAGGTCATCAGGCGCTGGCCGGGTGCGACCGGGTGATGCTTTGGGCGCGATCAGATGCTCGGCCGGGTGCTCGGATGGGTGCTCGGACGGGTGCTCGGTCGGGTGCTCGGATGGGTGCTCGGTCGGGTGGCCTCTCGGACAAGATCTCGGGTGTTCGGTCGGGTGGCCTCTCGGGCAGGACCTTCATTCCTCGGACAGGTGCTTGAGTCCTCGGACGGGCCTCAGACAGGTGCTTGAGTCCTCGGACAGGTTCTCGGGCGGGGACTCGGGATGCGACCGGGTGCCCTCGACAGGCGCTCGGGCAGGGACCCGGTACTCTCGGCAGGCGCTCGGTAGGGATCCGGCTTGGGTTCTTAGGGCCCGATTGAGTTCCTTAGGTCCCGAATGACCCCCAAATCATCTTGTGATGCTTTTATGGCCAAAAATGCCATCCTTAAGCTTGTTTCCTCCTTGAGCTCTGATGGACCATAATTATACGAATCATAAACACAGTTAAACCCACCAAATTAGACTGTTTGTCTATTTAACTTTTGCTTGTTAGTTCCGATATTTATCTACAGGGTATTTTGGAGTCTAGAGAGAATACAGGCTGAGGAGTTTTTAAGCTGAAAATATATTACGAGTCATTCCAAGGTCACGAACAGATGCCGACTGAAGAAATATCATGAACCTGACATGGAATCACTCAAAACAAGTCCAACCGAAGAGCAACCAGAGTCAGTCCAGAGCGGAAATGAACCGATCGTTTTGTGAAAACCTCACAAAACTCACAAACCACTCCCCTCATGCCACCTAGCCGGCAGCTTCCTCCTCTCATCCTCCTCTCCTCCTCTCCCCTTCCTCCACATGGGGGGCGGCTAAAGGGGAAGCTCCTCCTCACATGGGCGGCTAAAGGAGTGGTGAGTCACCTATGATGGCTTTTCCTCCCCTCCATGGATTCATGCCATGTGTTTCTCATCTCCTCCACATCTCTTCACTCCCCTTAGCCTATAAATAGACTACTTCCTCCCATTCGTAAAATCATCCCCATAATTTCACAAGTCTTTAGAGAGATAGAGGGCTTAACCCTCTTCTCTTCACTTTCAATAAACACTGTGTTCTTCATTTTGGAGCTACGTTCCCTTGCTTGGATCTTGCTTAGGAGCTCCTCTCTTCCACTTATTGTAGGTACAAAATTACTTTCCATATATTTTGTTCTTACTTTAAAAGTTATTCTCCTTTTCGGTATCCTTGTTCAAAGCCATAGTTTGCTTGTATTCCTTGACATGAATACAAGTAGCTAATGCTTGTATTCGGTAGAGTGAGTATTTCTATCATAAACTGTTCTAGACTCTATGCTTAATGCTACTTAGTTTTTCAAAACTTGTTCTATGTGCCACATATTAGGTCAGAACTTCCAAGGTTGAGTGGATGCTTGAAATGGCAAAACTCTTCCGTGGGGTTCGTGAACATACTCGGGTAAGTGGATGCTTGAAATGGCAAAGCTTATCTGAGGAGTTCGACCTCTCTAAAACACCATTTGGATTGATTGGAAATGATTGTTCAAATGGATGCACATAGGCTAGTATACCTTGAAATGGGGTTCTAGTCTATAGAACAAGTGCTTTATGACCTTGAAATGGGCTAGACAGTGTGGCAAATCGAGCGCTTGAAATGGCCTTGATACACTTTTGAACACTTAGTAGGATCATTAAGGGTCAATGATGAACGATGATATGATATGAAACCCCTAAACCGAATCCTTTCCTTACAGTCTATTATCAACTATTGTAATTTACTTTCAGTTCTCAAAGCACACTTAAACCCAACCCCAATCGCATTTAATTTCTGCATAAGCTTCATTAAAGAACAACTAATCCACACTGACTCTCTTGGGTTCGACCCCTACTTACCACTTGCTACCCAGTAGTAAAGTCACGAGTAGCGGAGATATAAATTTATTTTGCACAGAGAACACCGCACCTTAACGACAGTGCGGTGGGCTCCGTCAAAATTGGCGCCGTTGCCGGGGAGTTGTGAATCGGATTAGTTGTTCTTTTTATTTTCATTTTTGTTCTTGCAATCCACCATGTCATTGTACTATGAAAATGAGCCTTGGAATGATGAGGAGTTTTCCCCACCACCCTTCGAACTTGAAGTCCGCGAGAAGATCAACAACATTGTGCAATCCCGGGATGAAACTTTGGACGAGTACTTATAGTACTTCGATTCCCTTGTAACGAGCTGCCCGCACCATGGATTCACCAACCACGATCTTCTTCAAAGGTTTCTCAATGGGATGATGCCACAAGAGTGGAATTGGCTTAATGACGCGGCAGGAGGTTCGGTAAATAACTTAAACATGGATGATCTTTGGAAATTGATAAACGATTTGGCCGCGAGGTCAAAACCAAGACAAGATCAGGCCGAGCCTCTCGAGGACGATATGAAAGAGTTGGCAGCTAGCATCCAGCAATTAAGTGCCACGATACACCAAAACCGGGCCGAAACCAAGGAAGCCGTGTCCGAACTATCAAGGCAACTGTCCGACTTGTTCCAAGCCTTGTCCGAGCTGAGAAGAGAGCCGAGAGAAGACATCAGTGCAAGGGTCAGTAAGGAGGAGCCTACAATCGAGCCCGTGGAGCCAGCAGAGGATGAGGATGAGGACCCATGGTTGCCTGAAGAAGAGCTCCACTCAGATTATCCCTGGGAGTTAGAAGAAGAACTGCCCAAATCAGGCCCGGTCCTTATCACCAATCCATCCGAGGAAATCACAGTCCTAACTACCGAGCCAACAGAAGTCCCAAAGCTCACTGCCGAAGCGGCCGAAGAAATCAAGCCAGGCCCGGTCCTTAGGCTCGAAGCACCCGAGAAAGTCCCGGACCTCATTGCCGAACTGTCCGAGAAAGACCTGGTCCTCACTGTCGGAGCACCTGAAACAGACCCAGTCCTCATGGTCGAAGTGCCTCAACTTAACCCTTCATGTTTTATGCCGATCATAGCCACCGAAGATCATGTAATCAATGATGATGAGGTGCAAGGGGAGTTAGAGGAGGAGCATGAGCCAAAAAAGCCGACAAAGGAACTCTCACTCGTCATAAGCCAAGGAAAATCGCCTGAAAACTCACTCGTTCCAAGACAACCATCCATCACTGCCACAATGAAGAGGATTGGCAGAGGCGCATGCTTAATGTCGCCTACATTTAATGGCACAAAACCAAATTTCCAAACTCGCAAAGGTGCCAACTATTCAAACATGAAGAAGCGGCAAAGACATGGGCCGAAAGAATGGAAACCCGGAAGGAGTAACAAGCAAGCACGACTCATTGGACCAGCAGCTATGGTCAAAAAGACCTCACCCTCTCGGAGAAAAAGGGCAGCCGAAAATAAATTCGACCTCACACGCCCATGGGACCCCACCTTATGATCCAGGAATGAGGTACTGTCGAGCTAACGACGTTAAACAAATGCACTGGTCGGGGGGTAACCCGACACCTATCTTACTTTCAGTCATTTAGTTTTTTGCCTTGAAACATTCTCACCTGTCCTGTATATATTTGCTTGCATAAACTTTTGAACTAAGTCGTGCTGAAAGGCACGCCTTCGTTCAAAAGTGTGGGGTGAGAACCGCCTTTGTACATAGTTAATTAACATGCTTTCCTTTTCCTTTTCCCTTAATATTATCTTTTTGAAAATATGAACTTGAGAATGTGAAAAAGATACACCTAAATTCATGCATTTACCTTGTGAAAATTCAACTGTTTAAAAACTTAGAATGTAACTTCTCATTTGTCCCTTTGTGCTGAGATAAACAGAGGATGTGGAGTTGCTATAAACTACCCTAGAGAGGCTTGGCAAGCACTCGAAGGATCGAATCTAACTATATGGTTTTCGAAGTCAGTGGAGGCTGCACTTCGGGTTTCAGTTAAGTCAGAGTCATCTCCGCCATGCAGCGTTTATGCAGAAAAAAGGTGGGACGAGAATCAAACCGTCCTATCTCTAGTCAAAGTAGCCGGGAAAATAAATGAGCGACCCTCATTTTGACTCGCGTGAAACGGCGAGGATGACAGAGAGCGGGGAGGTATTTCCATATGCTCGCGGGCGATGATTGGACCTCCCAAAAAGGCTTGAGAAAATGGACTAGCAAGCCACAAAAAGGCAAAAGCTCAAAGAGCTAATCAAAGGCCAAAGGCCAAAGTTGTGAAGGTTTTAACCGAACAAAAGTGAAGTACTCAAAAAGTCAAATCAAAGGCCAAAGGCCGATTCACTACAAAAGCTGTCCCTCGCCAAAAAGAAATCAAAAAAAGGCTCAACTCAGTGAAACCCGAACCGAATCACGTGCCAGAGAAAACTACAAGGAAACCATATAGTACGAGTCAGTCCCGAGAATGCAGTCCAGGAGCCTGAAAAGGGCTATCTCCCGAAACATGTGAATTAATTTGCATCTCGGCACAAAGGTACACGTATCAAGTTTCTTCTAAGTATTTATACGGTTTAATTTGGTAATAAGTAGTAATGCATGAATTAGGATAAATCTAGTCCCACAGTCTCACTTTCATATTTTAAAATTTTACTTAGATAGTGTGCCGCCCTTTAATAGCATTGTTCGGGACGAACAACTAAAAGTGTGGGGTAATCTGATGGACCATAATTATACGAATCATAAACACAGTTAAACCCACCAAATTAGACTGTTTGTCTATTTAACTTTTGCTTGTTAGTTCCGATATTTATCTACAGGGTATTTTGGAGTCTAGAGAGAATACAGGCTAAGAAGGAGTTTTTAAGCTGAAAATATTTTACGAGTCATTCCAAGGTCACGACTAGATGCCGACTGAAGAAATATCATGAACCTGACATGGAATCACTCAAAACAAGTCCAACCGAAGAGCAACCAGAGTCAGTCCAGAGCGGAAATGAACCGATAGTTTTGTGAAAACCTCACAAAACTCACAAACCACTCCCCTCATGCCACCTAGCCGGCGGCTTCCTCCTCTCATCCTCCTCTCCCCTTCCTCCACATGGGGGGCGGCTAAAGGGGAAGCTCCTCCTCACATGGGCGGCTAAAGGAGTGGTGAGTCACCTATGATGGCTTTTCCTCCCCTCCATGTATTCATGCCATGTGTTTCTCATCTCCTCCACATCTCTTCACTCCCCTTAGCCTATAAATAAACTACTTCCTCCCATTTGTAAAATCATCCCCATAATTTCACAAGTCTTTAGAGAGATAGAGGGCTTAACCCTCTTCTCTTCACTTTCAATAAACACTTTGTTCTTCATTTTGGAGCTACTTTCCCTTGCTTGGATCTTGCTTAGGAGCTCCTCTCCTCCACTTATTGTAGGTAGAAAATTACTTTCCGTATATTTTGTTCTTACTTTAAAAGTTATTCTCCTTTTCGGTATCCTTGTTCAAAGCCATAGTTTTCTTGTATTCCTTGACATGAATACAAGTAGCTAATGCTTGTATTCGGTAGAGGGAGTATTTATATCATAAACTGTTCTAGACTCTATGCTTAATGCTACTTAGTGTTTCAAAACTTGTTCTATGTGCCACATATTAGGTCAGAACTTCCAAGGTTGAGTGGATGCTTGAAATGACAAAACTCTTACGTGGGGTTCGTGAACATACTCGGGTAAGTGGATGCTTGAAATGGCAAAGCTTATCTGAGGAGTTCGACCTCTCTAAAACACCATTTGGATTGATCGGAAATGATTGTTCAAATGGATGCACATAGGCTAGTATACCTTGAAATGGGGTGCTAGTCTAAATAGAACAAGTGCTCTATGACCTTGAAATGGGCTAGACAGTGTGGCAAATCGAGCGCTTGAAATGGTCTTGATACACTTTTGAACACTTAGTAGGATCATTAAGGGTCAATGATGAACGATGATATGATATGAAACCCCTAAACCAAATCCTTTCCTTACAGTCTATTATCAACTATTGTAATTTACTTTCAGTTCTCAAAGCACACTCAAACCCAACCCCAATCGCATTTAATTTCTGCATAAGCTTCATTAAAGAACAACTAATCCACACTGACTCTCTTGGGTTCGACCCCTACTTACCACTTGCTACCCAGTAGTAAAGTCACGAGTAGCGGAGATATAAATTTATTTTGCACAGAGAACACCGCACCTTAACGACAGTGCGGTGGGCTCCGTCAAGCTCCAAAAGGCCCTGAAATCCAAAACGACATTAACAAGTAAATGTTCCCATGATCTAATGTCGTAAATGGTGGGTTTTGTTGACTTAATGAGTCGTATAAATACGTCTCATCAGGGAACAATACTTACAACTATGACCTTGCTTATCTAAGGTGCTGAATGGATAGTTGGTGTGACGTGACACAGTTGTGCATAATGTAGGATGCATGACGTGAGGGGGAATATTTTACTTTTTCTTCTTGAACATGACACTTTGTGTGAAACTAGTATAGAGATTGTTGTGTCACGTGTGAAACTATTATAGAGATTGATAAGTGGGTGGATTTCTATATTATTATATCTCTTGTGATTAAGAAGTTTGTCATCGTCAAAAAGGGGGAAATTGTTACAGTACATATCCTCTAGAGTAAGCATACTCCTGGAGTACGTGTACTCTAATATGTTTTGATGTGACAACCATCCTGCAGATATGTTACTTGAGTGTGAAGGTTGATGTACATGTACTCTGGAAGTAACGGTTACTTGAGTGTGGATGTTAATGCCCTAATACTTTGAAGGTAATGCTACCTAGGCAGACTGTTTGAGGGTGAGAATATCAGGAGAGATATTCTCAGAGGATCTTCCAACCCCAAAGATTCTTCATCCAGTGAGAATATATGCATGCTAATGCCCAACAATAGTTCAAATATGCTTTGTTACGAGGTTAAGAAACGATTAAAGATTTGGGAAGATTGCAGGACATAATTTAGGAAACTAAGTATCTTGTGCATATCCAATTAGATCAGTATGGGACGAACTGATGAAGCCAATATGGGATGGACGAATCATGTAGGAGATCTTGCACTAACTTGGTGATCAAGATGAGAGATTTTCAAGCAATAAAATCTGAGGCTACCCGGCAAGGAATCCACTATATAAAGGATGCTAAGACTATCTTTCAAAGTGTGGTTTTACGTCCGTGAATCCTTCGCTGCGTGTTGACGGAAGTAGCATCATCAGAGAACGTGTTCGAGGAAGTTTTGGATCCGGCATTCAACAGCATACCTCAGAGGGAGCATTACAGCGATCTGAGCCAAAAGGGAAGATGTTCTTGCAAAACAAGATAAACGTAAGTTAACAAGGGATATGAGAGTGAAAAGAATATACAAGTATAAGAAAAAGAAAAATATCTACAAGAATAGTAAGAACTTCCACAAAATCTAATCTAGGGATGTGCTAACTAGTTGCTCCCTGGCAGTGGCACCATTTGACAAACTATTCTTTTCATCCTCTAAATAGTATCAATAAAGAGAGGATCGAATGTAGTCAAAACATTTATAATATCGGTAACGTACCGGGTCGAACCCAAAGGAGCAAGATAAGGGCATGCACTATACAATATCGTGTGTCCATTCGGCTATTCTAAACTGAAAATGTATAAAGTGTGTACCTAAATCCTAAGTTGTGAGTAATTAGAGATAAAAGATAGGTAAGAGGAGTTTCGAGGGGTTACTACCCTCCTTGGGAATTCTCATTGATCACGGTGTAGACCAACTCTCACGTGTATCTATTCGTAGCCAAACCGTCTTAGCTTGAACCTCACTCTATCGAGATTGTTGGTTCATACCATTGCCTGTATCATCCTTTGGTTGGGAGATAAATGCAATGAGAATGCACACTAGTTCACTTCCTACCCATGCATCTACCATCGTAAGCACTAGATAAGATCATATTCACTACATCTAAACCCTTCATACGGTCCATCGATACTTAGGTAGAGTTTTAAAATCAACATGTCACTTAGGCATTTCAGCAAACGCTTAGTAGCATGTCATACATGAAGAGCATAGAAAACATGAAATTAACACCATAGATTATTGAATCAAATGTGTATACATGATCATAGAGTACCAAGGAGGGTTACAACACCCTCAAAAAACAAGATCACTACTCACACATCATGTAAGACAACATGATGTGAGTAGTGTTTATAGCAATAACAAAGAGAATATAAAAAGTGTAGAGGAACTAGGATGGTTAGTCCTAGAATCTCACTTTGATCTTCTCTTCTTCTCCTTGGTTGGATCTTTGATTGATAACCTTTGTTGAACCTCTTTTACAATATTCTTCTTCCCCAAAACCCAGCACACTTAGGTCAAAAAACCCTCTTTCTATTTATAGCATCAGGTGGAAAAACTAAAGTAGTTGGTCCAGCCGGTCGGCTGAGCTGATGCCCAATTTCCTAGCCGGTCGGCTGGTGACTAGAATACATATGCTTTTGTTGTGAACATCCAGCCGACCGCTTGGCCAGGTGAGACGAGCGGTTGAGTATTTGCTTGGGCAAGCCCCCTGATAACTCTCCTCCAGCTTTGTCGGCTAGTGAGTCCAACCGACCGACTCGATGTGGGCAATTGTTGAGCCTTCTAATCAGCCGACCGGCTCGATGTGGCAAGTTGCACTTCAAGTCTGCTCTTCCATCCAGCCGGTCAGGTGGTTCAGGGTGAATTCCCAACCGGTCGGCTAGTGGACCTCTTTGCCCACTTTTTGCTCTAAATCTTCAGATTTTCCCCAAGTGTTCGTATTTAAGCTTTGACCTTGAGGGAGACTTGTTTTCTACTAGAAACGTAGGGATAGATGTCAAATGACATCAAAATATCATCAGAAATGAACCAAAGCTATAGTAAAAAATAGCTATTAATGAGTCGAAAACTTGACTCATCATGCGGTGACAAGCGAGTTCGATCATAAACTAAAATTCGTCTGAAAGCACGATGGTACACCACTTTGTGTGGTTGAGTTAGTGATTTATGTCGTTGTAACCGATAACACATTTGTAATACAAAAAACAGTTCAAAAGTCCTTTTATTCTCTACTAGTATGTAGTGGTTTATCTAAGGTACTGATTCAGTATCTGAGTTTCCACTACATATCGATGTGTCTTGCCTACTTTTACTTACTACTTTAATTTCCGCTATGTGGATACTTAGCAAAGAACGTTACCTGCTAGCTATCGCTAACTAACAATCCTAACACTTTTGTTCATTGTTTTATGTTTCGATCATTCTCGAAATTTCTAGGCCTCTATTTATTTTGTGTTTGGTTGAGATAATTTATCCATTATCGAGAGTTACCTGATGAGATGGTGCATGTGACAGTTTATGAGCATAAATTTGTACTTTATTTACGCTTCACATTTAGTTGATTTTTGATCATTTTCCTTATTCTTATGAGCTCTAACTCTATTATTTGATGCTTTTAGGTGAAGAAATGAATCCAAGGTGAAACAATGCGTTTTTGGATATTTCGGCGAAAATAGGAGAAAAATAGGCGGATTGACATCCTTACTTGTCCGAATACATTGATCTATAGCTTGTTGGAAAGCTGAATTAAGGGACTACAATTTTGTAGTTTACACTGAAAGCTGTTTCAGTTGTTAAGAGGTCAAAATTGGAGTCGAAGTCTTCTGCACAGAACGCACATGTGTCACCCGTGTCAAGATCTGTCAACAATAGGTGACACTGCAACCTCTCTGGATTCATCCGTGTGACCTGTTAGGTGACACAAGCGACACATGCCATATGGGCCAAATAGATCAAAAATGCAATTTGGGCTAGGTTTTTGAAAAAATGAAAAAGTCAAATTAAACAAAAAGAATAAGAGGAGACGCCGCAACTCTCGACTCTCAACACTCATACGCACATATTTTCTACACATACTTGGAGACGAAGAAGAGAGAAAGGGGTACGAAAATGTGAGGATTTGATCAGATCGACAATTGAGCTTAAGGGGTTATCGACATCAACTTGAAGGGTGTAGTCATTCCATTTTCTCTTTATAGTATTTGTTTCGAACAAAACATGATTTGTATTTCCATGACGATGGATAGTGAGTGGTGACTCATATTTTGTGGGCCTACTAATCTTACTTGACTATGAGTTGTTTAATATATTAACTGTTGCATGATTTTGATTGTTTACATGATTTGTGTTTTACTTAGCGCTTAAAAGCCAGCGAAGCGTACTAGGTGTTTGAGAAAATGCTTAAGTGTATAGCTTTGAGATGTTAAGCCAATAGCGTCAAAAGTTTGAGGCTAAACGTTCAACTATTAACTAAAATACACGTTACGAACTCGGTGACTACGAGAGTATCCCAATTTTATAACAGGAAAGGCTCGTTCTACGACAAGGACTCCCCATATGTTTACGCAACGAGAATTGATAAACATTAGCGAGTTATTTGATTTGAACCAATAGCACCAAAAGGGTGAGGTTTGTAGTTTAAAGAACAATTCCAATTCGAACCAATAGCGCCGAAAGGGTGACGTTCTTACTTGGATTGTGCGGCTATTTTCCAATCAATATAGGCAAATCCTTGCATGCTAGTTAATAAACTCGATCCTAATGTTGGCTAAGTGAAGTAGTTTCCCGATACACTTCTCGAAATTCGTTAAATACTTTTTCTTACTTTCTTACATATCTAAATTGATTAGGTTTTCAAACCACAACAGTCTCTCGTTTCTAACTAGGATAAATAGAAGCATAATCTTACATAGTGCATAAGTTTAAACTTGCTCCCTTGGACGTTCCGGTTCTTACCGCATTATAAATTGTTTTTGACGCTCAAAATACTACACGTCAACGGTCGGCCAATGTTGGAGATGATCAGTCAAAAGAATTGCCAATACTGGTTGTTGGTACCTCGAGCTGTGCGTGATGAATTAAAAACATTTGTTGCATGGTCAAAAATTTTAGTGGACGTCGGTAGGTAGGTATGTGACAAGCGTATTTTTAACTCTATATAGTTGTCAAGTTATATGTTTTAGGAGACAAATCGTAGTCAAACAAAATTTATAAACCTTGGTAAGCCAAGGGTCGATCCAAGGAAAAACGTGTGTGAGTACTAGCTAACAAGTGACCTATCTAGCTATTCCAAACGATTAAAGGTTTTGGTGCGAAGCAAATCGCAGAAATTAAATGCAGAAAAATAAAGAAGGTTTTGTTTTGATCAGAGAAAGAATCTCAGGACCATACTTCACCCGTGCCAATCCCACTAATCATGCAATCCTATAACGTGGTTCAATCATGCTATCGAATATGGAAATAAACCAAAATAACACTAGACAAGCCGCCCATCCACAGATCATTGTCAAGATTAATCTCAATCAATGAACGCCGGCCATCCACGGATTATCAACGATCTCGATTATTAAACTTAGGGTTTTTCAGACAAAATTCAACTTTCCTATTAATTCATGTACTACCATTGCAGCTACTATGACCTAATATCAATTTCATACAATCCGGTTAATACCTAGGATCCATTCATCTTTTGGTAATTAACCTAAATATGTTCTAGCATGTAAACATCCCATTCAATGTAAAACTTGCAAGAACGGTAAAATTAAGCACGATGAAATTGAATATTCGAATTGCGTTAATGAAAAACGTTCAATTGATCACACGAAGAGTTGGGTACATGTCATGGAATCCGTAGGATCCTAGAATAAGAAGACTACTCACTATTCATGGTAAGTTAACCAAAAATAGTGTTGATAAAAAGATTAAGGATGAGGAAACCGTAATGATGCGGTGGCTAGTTGAATCCTTGATCTCGACGAACTGGTCTGTCTTCTCTTCTCGGAATTTGGCCCCCTCTCTAAAAGTCGAACGCGCAGTTATATAGCTCGAATTGCCAAATTAACAAAAGTCGAAATTCGGAAAGTCCCACGACACTCCGTGACAGTAGTGGGTATCACAGGCTATAACGTGTGTCACAAGCTCCTAAGTTTTGCACAGCCTCGCTCTTGTCCCGTGACACTTATATTGTCCCATGACAGCAGGGAGGTGTCACGGGGTCTTGACTCAAAAATGCTCCATTCGGCTGATTTCTTTGTCTTTTCACACATTCAGGCCTACATTGAGTCAGCGAGTAATTCAAGCCTGAAACACTATGGAAAGCTATCAGAAGACACTAAAATGCCGGGGTAATCGAACTATCCATCATCGAGTGGTGCGATTATTCGGTCAATAATTTAACCGATCAGTATGCCACTTGTAAATTATAGTTTTCTCATTTATATTTTATATTCCATTCGCATATAAAAAAAGTACCTATCAACATGCATATGCCAAGTTCAGATATTTATCCATACAACAAATGCAGTACACTACACCATTTGGTCACTTGGGTCACTAATAAAATAACAGCCGCATAAGGACGTTCTCTATCGCATTACGTCTCATGCGACTGGGGTCAGTGACATAAGAACTAGTTGCATGAAAAATGTGACTTAAGGTTTGATGTGACATATAAATGGACATCAGTGACATAAGATGTCTTAAGAGAGAGATCAGTAGTAGCCGCGTTCGAGGAGGCCCCCTAAGATTCCCATCCACTCCAGCCACCACAATCCCTTTTTTCTGTCTGACATCTTTATAAATGATGTCTAGCTGTATCTTTGTCGGGAGGGGATCAGCAACCATGCTAGCAGGGTCATCGGAACCATGGTCATCCATCAGCAACTTTACATCGGCATTCATTTGCTCTTGCACAAGTCCAAATATAGTCATAAAATTAAACATAACATAATTATATGAACAAATAACAGAAAGGTACTTAAACACAATCATAAACTTTCATCATCCAGGTAATGAAAAAAGAAATGATAGCATAATGACACATATATTGCGAACAAGCACATAACATAGAACGGAATCCATTTAAATAATATGGACTAGTAACACCTAACAAAAAACATTTTTGAGACTTAAATAACTAGGGTGAAAGACTGAATTCACAATATTATTATTATCAAACGCCAAGCCATAGAACAAATTACACAGTCCTAACACACAATATAAGAAACATATTCATATCCAACCATTTATTCATTTATACTTACTGAAATTGAAAAACATGAGTTAGAAGATTACCACTGATCGGAATGCACAACTACCCCCAAAAGACCCGACGAGCGCCTACGAGAAGGGACCCAAAGCACCTGCCGAACGACGGGGCCCTAGGGTCTTTTGAGAGGAACTAGGCGAGAAGGCTCCGACAGGAACCATGGTCGAGACCCAAGCACACCCCGTCGAAGCCTAGTCGAGAGACACGCCAGTCAAAGGAGATCTTCAGGCATTAAATGCCCAAGCGTTACAAAAATCAAGGCTAGCCGTTGGGGAGCCGTTACTCATGGGCAGACCAGACTTGACCAAAGAGAGCCGTTGGGCATGGGACGTTACTCTTTGACCTCCATGGTCCAAGAGTAACGCATGGAGCATTTAATGGGCAACGGCTAGTATTCTTTCCTTTTCATCACCATAAGGCGAGCACTATATATAGAGGAGCAAGGAGCAGCTCTCGGCATCAAGTTTTCCAACCATCGAGTTCATTCTTGATCACTACCTTATTGTCAAGGGTTGCATCCCTTCGGCCCTAGGGTATCCTTATTACTAAGGGATAGTCTAGTGCCTCGAGTTCCCATTGTAGTGATCACCATCATTTTGTCTTTCAATTCAATAAATTCGATACATTTTCCTCATTTCCATCTTTTGATCGAACTACATTTCCCATTTTCTTATTTGCGCTGCGCACTTCGGAATTTACCAAGACTCCGTCAGCAAATTCATATCATTCTGGTATCAGAGCTCTACAATCCTTGGAGTAACATGACAACAACCACATGCCAGGAGACCCTATCTGATTTGGAGATGAGGACATCAAGCCTCGAGTTGAAGTTGGTAGACGTCGACGCCAAGGTCAACCGCAACCACGCGGAACTCTCTTAATCCCACAAAAAGTTACGAGAAACAACGGAGATGGTAGTGGCTCGGTTGGACCCAACACCAACAACACCTAAAGTGCTTGATCGAGGGAAGAACATCACGTGGGATGACTCGGGCACCTCGAATGAGAAACCCAAGAAGACCCCGACAACACCGCATGAAAGTCTCGAGGTCTCGGAGGAAGAGGCCCTCGACACTTACCAGCGCGTCCGAGATGAGATGACCTGAGAACATCCCAGGCAAACGTTCTACATTGATCCCTAGTTGGGCGAGGCGCTGGAGTTCAGAGAAACCCGGCAGGATGACCGACCGAGAAACCGGGGCCTGACGTGAGAGACGCCGACTCAGCTCAGGCCTACGAGGGCACTGGACACCAGCCACCGGAAGTTGGAACTGCCCATATTCCACGGCGAGGACGTGCGAGGCTGGCTGCATAGAGCCAAGCGTTACTTCCTGGTAAACGGGCTGACCAACTATGACAAGATGGATGCCGTGGCCCTTTGCCTTGAAGGAAAGGCCCTGCATTGGTACCGATGGAGGGAGGAATTCCAGCCTTTCCAAGGTTGGGATGAACTAAAAGCGGAGATGAACAAAAGATTTCGAGGGCAACTAGGAAGAATCCATGAGGAGTTTTTTTCTTTGATGCAAGACACGATGGTGGAAGCCTACTGGGAACAGTTTGGGAATTTATCCATCGGCCTCGGCAGCATGCCACCAGAGGCACTTAGAGGCTCCTTCATGAAGGGGCTAAAACCTGCCATATGCGAAGGAGTGCGGGTCATCAGACCAAAGACCTTGGCCGAGACCATGCATCTGGCACATTTGGTTGAAAAGGAAAGGGCGACAGACCGGGCGACCAGGGCGCCCATGCCAACAACCTGGACAACTATGGGAGGTCCAGGTACGGAAGGTAGTCGAGAAAGACTCTGAGAGCCAACACGCAGAGTAAGCGAGGTGAGGAGATTGATGGAGGCCGATATTGCAGCTAGGCGCACCCAAAACCTGTGCTTACGCTGCGACGAGCGCTAGTACCCGGGGCATCGGTGTAAGGTGCCCAAGCTACAAATCTTATTGGTCGATGAGTTAGACAATGAGGGAGTCCAGACCGAGCGGACTGACTAGGAGTTAGTCGAAGTGTCCCTTAATATCCTGGCGAGACTAACAGGGCTGCGTTCAATGAAGCTCCGAGGGAAGATTGGTGCAAGGGACGTACTTGTTCTGGTGGACAGTGGGGCATCCCACAACTTCATATCCAAGCCACTGGTAGAAGAGGAGGACATTCCGACAAATAGCCATGGACAGTTCCGAGTCATTGACAGAACGGCTCGTCGTCAAAGCGATTTGTACAAATAAATTTATAGTCCGCTACTCGCGACTACACTACTGAGTAGTACTTGGTAAGTAGGGGTCGAACCCAAGGGAACCAGAGGAATAATTGTTCTTCGGGGGGATTACGCAACGTGGGAGCGTGTTTAAGGTCGGTTGATTGGTTTTAAAGCTACCAGCTATTTTGATTGATTGATTGGTTGGTTGGTTGATTTTAATACTGGAAAGTAAATTACAGTTTATAATTTAAGAGAAATGTTCGGTTTCAGGGGACTTGTATTATATCCTGTTTATCATTGACCTTTAGTGACTCTCCTAAGTATTCAAACGGTGTATCAAGGCCATTCCAAGCACTTGATTTGCGTACACTGTCTAGCCTATTCCAAGGACGTAGAACACTTATTCTATTTAGACTAATACTCCATTCCCGGTTATATTAGCCTATGTGCATCCATTTGATCAATCATTCCCGATCAACCAAATGGTGTTTAAGATGAGTCAAACTTCTCAGATAAGCTTTGCCATTCCAAGCATCCACTTATCCGTACAAGTTTACGAACCCCGCTGTAGAGTTTTGCCATTCCAAGCATCCACTCTACCTTGGACGTTCTGACTTAATATATGGCACATAGAATAAGTTTTGAATACTTAGACTAGACACTAAATTAATAGTCTAAAACATTTTATAATACAAGTGCGCCCCTTAGACCGAACTACAAGTTTAGCTACTATTCATCGCGCTAAACATTATAACTAAGGAAATAAAATAGTTGAATAAATACTAAGAATTACTTACAACCGTTGAAGCGCCAAGGGAGCTATCCTTTATTTCCAAAGCAAGATTACAACATTACAAATATTACAATTTCTAGAGAGAGAAGTGAAATGAGATTGAAGTGTGTTGAAATGAGGAGGAGGAGGCCTCCTTTTATAGCCCAAAGGGGAGGAGATGGGTGGTGGAGATGGGTGGTAAGTGTTGCATTTTGATTGGAGGAGAAAATGGAGGGAGGAGATGGCCACATGTGGAGGAAGAGGAGTGGTGGAGGAGGAGGAAGGTGGTGGTGACATGTGGAGGAGCTCCAAAAGCCGCCGGTCACCACCCCTCAAAGCCGCCGGTAGGTGGTGGCCCAAGGGGGAGGAGCTCCTCCCTTGGCCACCACTTCATCAAGTGGCCGGTCATCCTTGCTTAATGTGTGAGTTTGTACAGTTTTGTGCAGTCTTTTCACAAAACTGTAAATGTGTTTCTTCCCCGGGCTGTCTTGACTCCACTCCTGATTCTTCTGATTAATTTGTTATGGTCAATTCAACGTCAGGATCCTTGATATTTCTTCAGTCGCCATATGATCTTGACCTTGGATTGACTCTTGTTATCTTTTCAGCATAAAATCCTCTCCTTAGCGTGTTTTCACTTCAGTCTCTAAAATGCCCTGCAAAAATATATCGGGACTAACACGTAGAAGTTAGATAGACAAACAGTCTAATTTGGTGGGTTTAACTGCATTTATGTTTCATACAATTATGGTCCATCAGATTACCCCACACTTTTAGTTGTTCGTCCCGAACAATGCTATTAAAGGGCGTAAGTTCTAAGTTTGGCTTTGGAATATGAAAATTAGACTGTGGTACTCGATCTATCCTAATTCATGCATTGCTTACTTATTACCAAATTAAACTGCGTAAATAAATAGAGGAAACTTAATACTTGTACCTCCGTGCTGAGATGCAAATTATATTGGATGTCTCGGGAGATAGCCCTTTTTTGGCTCCTGGACTGCAACCTCGGGATCGTCTCTTACTATATGGTTTTCTGGTAGCTTTCTCTAGCACGTGATTCGGTTCAGGTTTCAGTGGTTTGAGTACTTTGATTTTCTTTTGGCAAGGGACTGCTTTTGTAGTGAGTCGGCATTTGGCATTTGTTTTGACTTTTTTAGTTCTTCACTTTTTGTTCGGTTAAAACCTTCACAATTTTGGGCCTTTGGCCTCTTGATTTGCTTCATTGAGCTTTTCGCCTTTTTGTGACTGCTAGTCCATTTTCTCGAGCCTTTTTGGGAGGTCCAATCATCGCCCGCAAGCCTATGGAAATACCTCCCCGCTCCTCTCTTTTTTGCCGTTTTCGCGCGGGTCAAGGTGAGGGTCGCTCATCTATTTTCTCGGCTACTTTGACTGTCGTTTTCGCGTGGGTCAAGATGAGGGTCGCTCATCTATTTTCTCGGCTACTTTGACCGGAGATAGGACGGTCTGATTCACGTCCTCGCCTTTTGCATTGCATGGCGGAGATGACTTCAATTTTCACTAAAACCCGAAGTGCAGCCTCCACTGACTTCGAAAACCATATAGTTTGATCTGATCCTTTGATTGCTTGCCAAGCCTCTCTAGGGCAATTTATGTCAACTCCACATCCCTAGTTATCTCAGCACAAAGGACAAATGGAAAGTTACATTCTAAGTTTTTAAACAGTTGAATTTTCACAAGGTTAATGCATGAATTACGATTTATCTTTTTCACATTCTTAAGTTCATATTTTCAAAAAGATACTATTACTAAAAAAAGAAAAAACAGCAAGCATGTTATTTATGTACATAGGTGGTTCTCACCCCCCACTTTTGAACGAAGGCATGCCTTAGTTCAAAAGTCATGCAAGCTTAAAACTACATACTGAATTTAAATGACAGAAATTAAAGTGTGGAAAAGTAAGATAGTGTCGGGTTACCTCCCGACCAGTGCACTTGTTTAATGTCGTTGGCTCGACGATACCTCGTTTGTGGTTCATTGGTTTGGGTCCCATGGGTGGCTGAGGTCAAACTTTGCCACCGTTCCAGTGTTGCTTCTTCCTGACTTCTTGCTGGAGTAAGAGCTCCATGGTTTTGGTGTTTTCTCTTTCCATTGTTTCTGAGAAGGCGGGAGACCTTTGACCATAGCTGCTGGTCTTGATACTTTTTTGGTCCCTAATGACAGGTCAGAAAACTGTGCACCGTGATCTGAGATAGGTGTTATGTCTGGCGGTTTCTTCGTGTCCGGGCGGCTCTTATTAATGTAGAAGTGTGCAATTTTGCCGCCGAACTTAAGTGATAATGACCCCTTGCCCACATCGATTCTTGCTTTAGTGGCATAGAGGAATGGTCGTCCCAATATTATTGTTGGTGGGTCATCTTCGCAGGTTTCTTCTGTTGGTATTACATAGAAGTCTGCAGCAATGACAAGTTCTCCCACATGGAGTATTACATCTTCCAGTTCTCCAACCGGGCGGATGCATGATTTATCTCCCAGCTCGATATTTGATCGAGGTGGTTTCAACGGACCAAGTCCTAGTAGGTAATATAAGGAGGAAGGCATGGCGTTGACAGCAGCCCCAAGATCGACTAAGCATTTATGGATCTGGGTTTCACCAATACCACAGGTGATTGTAAAGGCCCCAGGGTCTTTATTTCTTTCCGGTTGTGGCTCATGATCTGAAGTGAGGGCTCTTTCTATTGTCGGACTATTCTGCCCACTCCCTGGCTTAGAATTTGCGTACTCGGACCCTTTAATATTTTGCTTCGAAGCAATAATATTATTTGGGGAGTCCCAACCAGATGCTGGTATGTCAAAGTGTGTGATCGGCGGCGGTGTTATGCAAACAGTAAACGCGTACCGTCCATTGTCAGCATGCGTAACCCATGTTTTGCCATCATTGGGTCGGTCTTCTTATTGATTCCAATCAGGTCGACTCCTACGGTGGAAATGATTGTTTGTAAGTCTGTAGGTTGGGGACCGTGCTACTTCTCCTAGAGTAACCTTCATGTTTGACCTCCTTATCATGCTTATGTTCGCCTTAGGATTTTGGATGGTCTGTGAAGGAAGTCTGCCAGGTTCAGTAGTGAGTGTTGACATTGCGGTGGCGAGCTGGGACATTTGTTTGGTCAATTCTGAAATTGCACCGTCAGTTTATGCCTGGTACTGGTGTAGTGAAGTACCCAATTGATTAATGTTTCCCGTGAGCTCCTTCATTGTGTCATTGAGCAACTTGCTTGGTTCCTGCTGATTGCTCGGTCTGGCTTGGTTCTGATTTGGCTCTTTTTGGTGATATTGGCCTGTCGATGGAGTGTTCTGGTGATATTGTCGGTGGGGTGGTTGGTAAAATGACTGCGCTAGTTGAGGGACAGCTGGTTGTGTCTTCGTCTGAAGATAGCTGTTGTTGTTATGCCAGCCTGGGTTGGATGTTTGACCGTACTGTCTATTTTGTCCAGCTCTGTCGTTGTTGTATCCTTGATATCCTCCCACTGTATTTACATCAGTCGGTTCTTCTTCTATCAATGTTGGGCATGCGTCCGTTTTGTGGTCTGTAGAACCACAGAACTCGCAAGGTTTTACCATAACTGGCTGTCTACGTATGATCTCAGTCATCATCTCCTTTAACTGTTTCATCTCTTCAGTTATGGAGTTTACTGATGCCTCGGTTTGTGCTACCCTTTTTGATCGAGAGAATTCATCTTGGCGAGTGGTCTCTTCTCTAAATCGAGCATTTTCAGCAACGTTGGCGATGAGATTTCTGATGCCACTTAATGATAGATTCATCATGGACCCTCCCGCTGAGGCATCCAAGAGCATTTTGTCTAGTGGTCTTAATCCATCAATGAGTTACTCGATGACGAGTTTCTCGGGCAGTCCAAGGGTACATCAGCTCCTTTCTAGGTGATTGAACTTTTCCAGGTAATCGTACATGGTTTCATTGGGACCTTGTTTGATTTCCTGTAGTTGCTTCCTTACTTGCATTGCTCTTCCAGCCGGATAGTATTTGTCTAAGAATTTCTTCTGCATCTGAGCCCATGTTCTAATGCTTCCGGAAGGCAATGAAAGGAACCAGTCGCTTGCCAAATCTATGAGGGAAAAATAGAACGCCTTTAACTTGAAGTCGTCCATATTCACTCGATTGGGCTTTAGATTCTGGCAAATGCCATGTAGGCGTTGAAGGTGAGTTGCGGCAGATTCTCCTTGAGATCCTAAGAATTTTGGCAGGCTGTGTGCCACTGATGCGTTGATGGTTATGTTTTCTAATTCAGGGCTCTCATAGATGCACCACGGCTGTGTCTCGAAATTAGGGGCATTCAACTCGCCCATAGTTGGTTCACGGTAGTAGTTGTCCCCGTAGTAGTCGTCGAAAGTGGGTTCTCTTCTTGGCATGTATCGAGGTTGAGGTTGTGGTCGTGGGGGATGGATAGGAGGTTGTACTGGACCAGCTGCATTTCGGTCCTCGGGTAATTCTTGGTTTCTTCTGACTGCTTCCCTATCACGAGCTCTTCTGTTTCTGATGAGTTGTTCCGGATCGTCGACGAATGGAAACGGTACCTCATCATTCTGATCGTACAGGTTTATTTCTTCGTCATCCTGGTAGTCATGGTGACTTTCTTCGCGAGACATGGTTGTTTTGAAGCGCGTAACGATTCAAAGAACTTTATCCGATGACTAGCTCCCCGGCAACGGTGCCAATTTGACAGAACCGCTCGTCGTCAAAGAGATTTGTACAAATAAATTTATAGTTTGCTACTCGCGACTACACTACTGGGTAGTACTTGGTAAGTAGGGGTCGAACCCAAGGGAACTAGGGGAATAATTGTTCTTCGGGGGGATTACGCAGCGTGGGAGCGTGTTTAAGGTCGGTTGGTTGGTTTTAAAGCTACCAGCTATTTTGATTGATTGATTGGTTGGTTGGTTGATTTTAATACTTGAAAGTAAATTACAGTTTATAATTTAAGAGAAATGTTCGGTTTCAGGGGACTTGTATTATATCCTGTTTATCATTGACCTTTAGTGACTCTCCTAAGTATTCAAACGGTGTATCAAGGCCATTCCAAGCACTCGATTTGCGTACACTGTCTAGCCTATTCCAAGGACGTAGAACACTTATTCTATTTAGACTAATACTCCATTCCCGGTTATATTAGCCTATGTGCATCCATTTGATCAATCATTCCCGATCAACCAAATGGTGTTTAAGATGAGTCAAACTTCTCAGATAAGCTTTGCCATTCCAAGCATCCACTTATCCGTACAAGTTTACGAACCCCGCTGTAGAGTTTTGCCATTCCAAGCATCCACTCTACCTTGGACGTTCTGACTTAATATATGGCACATAGAATAAGTTTTGAATACTTAGACTAGACACTAAGTTAATAGTCTAAAACATTTTATAATACAAGTGCGCCCCTTAGACCGAACTACAAGTTTAGCAACTATTCATCGCGCTAAACATTATAACTAAGGAAATAAAATAGTTGAATAAATACTAAGAATTACTTACAACCGTTGAAGCGCCAAGGGAGCTATCCTTTATTTCCAAAGCAAGATTACAACATTACAAATATTACAATTTCTAGAGAGAGAAGTGAAATGAGATTGAAGTGTGTTGAAATGAGGAGGAGGAAGCCTCCTTTTATAGCCCAAAGGGGAGGAGATGGGTGGTAAGTGTTGCATTTTGATTGGAGGAGAAAATGGAGGGAGGAGATGGCCACATGTGGAGGAAGAGGAGTGGTGGAGGAGGAGGAAGGTGGTGGTGGTGACATGTGGAGGAGCTCCAAAAGCCGCCGGTCACCACCCCTCAAAGCCGCCGGTAGGAGGGTGGCCCAAGGGGGAGGAGCTCCTCCCTTGGCCACCACTTCATCAAGTGGCCGGTCATCCTTGCCCAATGTGTGAGTTTGTACAGTTTTGTGCAGTCTTTTCAAAAAACTGTAAATGTGTTTCTTCCCCGGGCTGTCTTGACTCCACTCCTGATTCTTCTGATTAATTTGTTATGGTCAATTCAACGTCAGGATCCTTGATATTTCTTCAGTCGGCATATGATCTTGACCTTGGATTGACTCTTGTTATCTTTTCAGCATAAAATCCTCTCCTTAGCGTGTTTTCACTTCAGTCTCTAAAATGCCCTGCAAAAATATATCGGGACTAACACGTAGAAGTTAGATAGACAAACAGTCTAATTTGGTGGGTTTAACTGCATTTATGTTTCATACAATTATGGTCCATCAGTCATCCTGGGCAACGGATAGGCCGAGGAAAGCCAAGGGCTTTGTTAAGGAGTGCGCCTGGAAGTTCCCATACACATGGTGCATGGGGTCTTCCTGCCACTTTCATGGGAGGCACGGACGCCATACTCGGATGGCCTGGGTTGCAGTCACTGGCAGAGGTCAAGACCAACTGGGGTCTACTGCAAATGGAATTCCAAAAAGGAGACCAAAAGGTGGAGCTGCAGGGCGAGGCCAATTTATGCAAGGCCAAGGCAACCTATGATTCGATAGCCCACGAAAGGAAGTCCAACGTGGCTTGCTACTTGATTCCCTACAAGTCGAAGGGCCAGCACCCATGGAAGACGAGGACACACCCAAGCTCATCACCCGAGTCTTGGGTAAATTCGAAGATGTGTTTCAGGACCCCAGGCAATTACCCCCTATTCGTGGGCACGAGCACGCCATCGTGCTGAAAGATGGTGCAGAGCCGGTGAGCGTAAGGCCCTACCGTTACCCCCAGTCGCAGAAGGACGAGATCGAGCCCCTAGTGCACGAGATGCTATCAGCCGGTATTATCCGACCTACCTCCAGCCCTTTCTCCCGCCCGGTGCTCCTAGTCAAGAAGAAGGACGGGAGTTGGTGCTTCTGCGTGGACTACCTGGCCCTAAACAAACAGACCGTTGCGGACAAGTTCCCAATTTTGGTCATCGACGAACTGCTCGACGAGTTGCATGGGGCAGCATACTTCTCCAAAATGGACCTAAAGTCCGGGTATCACCAGAAACGCATGGCCGCAGGGGATGAGGCCAAGACTGCTTTTCGCACGCACGAGGGGCAGTACGAATTCTTAGTGATGCCGTTCGGACTAACTAACGCCCCAGCAATGTTTCAAGCACTCATGGACCAGGTATTGAAACCATTCTTGAGGAAATTTGTTTTAGTCTTTTTCGATGACATTCTGGTCTATAGCCAAAATTTAGAGGAACATGCCCTACACTTGGACCAAGTCTTCAAGGAACTGTGAAAGAATCAACTAGTAATCAATAAGAAGAAAAGCGCCTTTGAACGACAAATGATCGAGTACCTGGGGCGTGTATTGTCCAAGGAAGGGGTATCGGCCGATAATCTTAAAATCTAGGCAATGCTAGATTGGCCGAAGCCTAAGACACTGAAGGAATTGAGAGGGTTCCTGGGGCTGACAGGATACTATAGAAAGTTTGTAAAAGACTACAGGAAGTTGGCAGCCCCTCTCACCTAACAGCTCAAGAAGGACGCCTTCAACTGGGGAGACGAGGCGCGCGGAGCTTTTGCCGAGCTCAAGGCGACCATGACAAGGGTATGAGTGCTCGCTCTACCCAACTTTGAAGAACCCTTTGTAATTGAAACGGACACATCATGACATGGTCTAGGCGTGGTACTTAGGTAGAACAAGCAGCCTGTGGCGTATTTCAGCCAGGTCCTATCTACCCGGGCACGCCTTAAAGGGACATATGAGAAGGAGCTCATGGCAATTGTGGTGGCCATATGCAAGTGGACACCTTATCTTCTAGGAAGACACTTCATAGTGAGGACGGACCAGAAGAGCCACTACAAAAAAAACATGATTGATGATGACTTCGAGTCATCACAGAATGTCAAAAAGTCATCGCATATATATTTATTTGATGACTTTTATGGTTGTCGCATATCGTTGCAGTAGGTTCCCTCGCAGAAAGTTTTATCGATGACTTTATCTAATCATCACATTTGGTATTTATGCGATGGCCATGAAGTTATCACATGATAATTGTGTGACCACTTTAACTATCACAAATAGAAATTTCTGTAACCATTTAAGATGTCACAAAATCATTTGACGTTCACTTGAGTCGTTGCAAAAAGATTTTTTTGCAACCACTAAGGACATCACGTTAAAACGCTCTACGACCACTGAGATCATCGCTAAAAAGTTGAAACACTCATAAGTCGAAACATTTTTCATTTTTTTCAACAAAAGCAGAATTTGCATTTAAAAAACACTCATAAGTTCCAAACATCCTGCAAATAAAAGCACAATTTGCATATGCAAACGTACAACATCGCTCAAGTGCAAGCGAACATGTCCTATGCATGATCTAAGTATGTAAAACTAGTTGCCAGTTTTCCGTAGAACAATAACAGGTTGCTGGATGAGTGAGATCTGGTAGCCTAAATTTAATCAAGCATTAACTTAGTACAAGGCTTCCATTAGCGTCATGTTGCTGGATGAGGGTTCCGTGCCAAAACAGCTTCTGAAATCTCCATTCGAAAGCGATGCTGATTTTTTGTGCAACCCCAAATCATCCACCAGTTGAGCACTCACTCTTATCACCCCTCTTGGACACAAGGGCTTTTGAATCCAGCCAACTTTAAATCTTCAAGTTCTTCTCTTAGTGCCCAACATCTCTTCAATATTTCCTTCACACAAAAACACATACTAAAATGAAAACAACAAGCAGGCAAATTGAAAATTAAACAGACTCCTTCAAACCAAACAAGAAGCTCAACTGGATTAACAAATTTCTAAACTTTAATAAATCAACCCACAAGGAACGAATCCGGAAAAAGCACAGGACCAGATCACAAATGGAAACTTACCAGTAAAATCACAGGTTGCTATTGGTTTGATGATGCCAATGTTTGGCCTCACACGGTATTTCTTTGGAGAAGTAGTCTTAACCTGCCAATACAATGTTTTCAAGGTAGTATTACGCCTTAAGTTACGTAGTACACAGTATTTCTTTGTATTTTTAAGGTAGTCTTAACATGCCAATACGCTTGAACAAAATGGGAAAAAAATAACAGAGTTCAAATCAGGTAAAGTGAAAAGTTGAAACATGCCTTAAAAGCTACAGTGGTCAGAGTTATTGAAAAGTTGAATGGAGTCTGAGCTTTGCTTCTTCAGCTCAAAACTGGAAAAGGAAGCCAAAAGGTCAATCAGAGAATGTTAACATACACAAAAATGATTAATAAATGTTCATAAATATGTGCAAAATGAAAAGGACACTGTTAAAGAAAAATCTCACGATGCAGCCAAATTAGTACTAACTGAGTTCAGAAAGCATTCAAACGCAGACACTTCAAAAAAAAGTTAATCCGTTCTAACATAGTCACACATAGTTCAGGAAAACAAGCTCCTGTCAAACATTAAAATTTCAATGCACTGAAAGCAGAAAATAGTAGACTTGTCTAGATGAACTTACACACAAATGTCAGTTCGCGCGGATGAATCTCAAGCAATTCCGTATCCATAGCTGCTCTTCTTTACACAGAAAAAAAATGGAAAAGTCAGAATACTATGAAAAGCTCAAACACACGGCCCCGTTTGGTTCATGGAAAATCTGTGGGATGGAAAGAAAATTTGGAGGAAGATATAACTTCTCAAAATTACCAGCCAAAATCAAACCGTAGTCAAGAAAAACACAGAACCAGTCAACTCTACTTCTCAAAATTACCAGCCAAAATCACACTTCAAAAATCCTCCAATACCCAAACCCCAATGAAACGCTAATCTTTTCCACGAACGATCAAACCCACAAATCAATTAGTTAAGATAATATAAAATTATAAAAATAAGAATCAAAAGCGCAGAGACAAGCCGGCCGCTCCACCGAATCCCAAATCCGACATTGTACGAAGATACTCCAACGCAGTTTATAACAACAACACTACGATTGCCCGATGATGACAACATCTCATGCAAAGCTCGATTGTTAACCCTCAGACATAGGTTCACCGACTCCTTTTCTCCAGATTCATAACTTAGGGTTTCTCCGCTACATGTTTATCTGTTAGCTATTGGGCCTCCATTGAGACCAATAAAATTCGTTCCTTTATCTGGAAATAACTGTAAATAAGTTTTTTTATGGGGATGTTTACAAGTATTGTACAAGACTACTGAAATTCTCAAGCTAATCTAGTACATTTTAAACTATTGAAGCACAAGCCTTGCGGCGTCTTTGACTTATCCACTTTCGGAAGCAAATCTTCGAGCAGTTGCCTTGCTCACGTCGAAGCCTTCTCCAGTACCGTGGCGAAGGCGAAGCCATCTCGGGCACCTTCTGCGAATGGAGGGAAACACCTCCTGCGAGGGGAGGAAAGCACCTCCGGTGAAGGGAGGGAAGCACCTCCTGTGAAGGGAGGAAATTCCTCACCAAATATTGGTGGGAATGGTGCATTATGGGGGGATTGAACTCATGACCAATTGGTTACAAAGCCAATGGTTGAACCAATCAAACTACAACCCCACATGCCTGTAAATAAGTTATTTTATAACTTTTTTTATGAAACAACTGTCCTGTGTCTTATCCCTTTACAACAAAAATACACTAAACTTGATTTTTTTTAATCAGATTTACTTAACCATTGAATTTCAAGACAGTTCAAAAACGTAACCTTGGTTGAATTTCCCCTCATTCATATACTGTTGGTAAACTTTGAAGGCAAGTAGCCAACAATCAAACCAACATAAGAACTGTTCATTAATAAAATGTGATATTCGGCTATAATTATTTTCGGTCATCGCAATAAATGACAATTGGTGACAACTGTAAATTAGTTGTCACAGTTTTTTAATGTTATGTGATGATTTTTTTAAATCATCACTGTTTTTGGTCGCAAAATGTGATATTCAGTTATAATTATTTCTGGTCATCACATTAACTGTTCATCAGTGACAACTTTGGATTAGTCATCACAGTTTTTACTATTATGTGATGACTTTTTTAAGTCATCACCATTTTTGGTCGCAGATTAACAAATTTTTTGTAGTGAGCCTCAAGTTCCTCCTGGGTTAATGACGGAGCCCACTGCACTATCGTTAAGGTGCAATGTTCTCTGTACAAAATAAATTTATAATTTCCGCTACTCGCAACTATACTACTGGGTAGTAAGTGGTAAGTAGGGGTCGAACCCAAGGGAATTAGGGGGATACGTTGTTCTTTAAGGGATTTGTACAGCGAGTGAGCGTGTTTTTTGGGTTGAGATTTTAGCGCGAGTAATTTAGTAACCTTTTTTTGGTTGTTTTTGGTTTTTTATGCGGAAAAGTAAATACTGAAAATACAAAGAAGACCTACAGCGGAGGAAAGCCGCCGGTTGTGGTGGGGAAGCTTCCTCCCTTGGCCACCTCCAAGCAAGGTTGCCGGTCACCTTGGTCCATGGATGAGTTTTGACAGTTTTGTGCAGTCTTTTCACAAAACTATCAATCCAATTTTTCTCCGGTCTGACTTTGGTTGTTCCTCGGTTGAATTTAATTTGAGTAATTCAATGTCAGGATCTTGATATTTCTTCATTCAGCGTCTAATCTTGACCCTGGATTGACTCGTTATATCTTTTCAGCGTAAAATCCTCTCCTTAGCGTGTTTTCTATCTAAGCGCCAAAATACCCTGTAGAAATATATCGGGACTAACAAGCAGAAGTTAAATAGACCAACAGTCTAATTTGGTGGGTTTTACTGTGTTTTTGATTCGTATAATTATGGTCCATCAGATCACCCCACACTTTTAGTTGTTCGTCCCGAACAACGCTGTTAAAGGGCGGTACTCTAAGTTTGGTTTTAAAATATGAAAATTAGACTGTGGGACTCGATTTATCCTAATTCATGCATTACTTACTTATTACCAAATTGAACTGTATAAATAAATAGAAGAAACTTGATACTTGTGCCTCCGTGCTGAGATGCAAATTATTCTGGATGTTTTGGGAGATAGCCCTTTTTAGGCTCCTGGACTGCAACCTCGGGATCGTCTCTCACTATATGGTTTCCTTGTAGCTTTCTCTAGCACGTGATTCAGTTCGGGTTTCAATGGTTTGAGTACTTTGATTTTCTTTTGGCAAGGGACTGCTTTTTGTAGTGAATCGGCCGTTGGCCTTTGATTTGACTCTTTGAGTACTTCACTTTTTGTTCGGTTAAAACCTTCACAATTTTGGGCCTTTGGCCTCTTGATTTGCTTCTTTGAGCTTTTTGCGTCTTTGTGACTTTCTAGTCCATTTTCTCAAGCCTTTTTGGGAGGTCCAATCATCGCCCGCAAGCCTATGGAAATACCTCCCCGCTCCTCTCATCCTTGTCGTTTCGCGCGGGTCAAGATGAGGGTCGCTCATCTATTTTCTCGGCTACTTTGACTAGAGAGAGGACGGTCTGATTCCCGTCCTCGCCTTCTTCATTTTTTATGCATAAACACTGCATGGCGGAGCTGACTCTTGACTCAACTGAAAAACCCGAAGTGCAGCCTCCATAGACTTCGTAAACCATATAGTGAAATTCAGTCCTTCAATTGCTTGCCAAGTCTCTCTAGGGCATTTCTATCAACTCCACATCCCTAGTTTATCTCAGCACAAAGGGACAAATGAGAAGTTACGTTCTAAGTTTTTAGACAGTTGAATTTTCACAAGGTAAATGCATGAATTTCGGTCTATCTTTTTCACATTCTTAAGTTCATATTTTCAAAAAGATAACATTAAAAAAGAAAAACATGTTATTTATTTATGTACACATGCGGTTCTCACCCCACACTTTTGAACGAAGTCGTGCCTTTCAGCACTACTTAGTTCAAAAGCCATGCAAGCAAATATTGTACGAGAAGGAAATGACATCAAGGAAAAGGGAAGAACAGAACTCCCTTTAAGGTGTCGAGTGAACGACATGGCATGAGGCTGGATAATCGAGGGAGTTCGGCTGGGGCCTTGAACTCAGAGCGTAGGCCTGGCTAGCTTAATGTTGCATCCAAGTCCGATTCCTGAATAGTCAAATCTTTTATGCACCAAGTGGGTGAAAGCGACTTATTGAAAAAGTAAAATACCGAAAATAAAAGACAGAAAATTAAAGTGCGGAAAGTAAGATAGTGTCGGGTTACCTCCCGACCAGTGCACTTGTTTAACGTCATTGGCTCGACAGTACCTTATTCCTGGATCACTGGTTGGGATCCCATGGGTGGCTTAGGTCGAATTTTGCCACCGTTCCTGTGTTGCTTTTTGCCTTGCCTTTACTCGATTTCTTGTGAGCAGAAGTGCTTGGACCCCGTTCCCGTTGTTTTGGTGATGTCTCCTTCCAACGTTTTTGAGAAGGTGAGGGACCTTTGACCACTAGCCTCTTGAATTGGGTTTTCTGGTGTTCAGGGCTGCCTTTTCCAGTCATGGCGAAAACATGCTCCATTGAGGAGTCGTTCTGCTCATGCCCTTTTCCCATCCTCTTTTCAGCCTCTTCATGGATCACATAGTTTTCAGCGATTTGCCTATTGATTGAGGGGAAAAGTTGGGAAGCTTGCATCTTGAGGCTCGGTTCTGCCTCGTCGTGTCCGTTTGTGAGGAACTGGTCATAGATGGTTTCGGCTGCTTAGGTGATGATAGCTGGGTATGGCTTGGGCAGCATGTCGGTGGTATTCTGGACTTCTTCCATTGCTGATACTTCCTCGTTGCTCCCGACACTTTCTATATCCCAGTCTTCTGATGACTCGGGAGTCTCTTCTGATGGCTCGGGAGTCTCTTCTTCGTCTGTTTCTGATCCAGCCTCTTCTATCTGCATGCCTTCGTCAGCTTGGGGCATTCATTTTGTGGCTGCGGCCAGGTTATCTATGAGGTTCCACATGTCTGCCAGGGAGAAGTTCCTGGCTGATCTCCTCATTACTTCGTTAATCCTTGCTAGATCATCGGCCTTCATCCCACGAATAAATTTTTGAAGCAGAATTTTCTTCGTGAATCCATGGTGCGGGCAGTTTGAGACGATGGTGTCATAGCTCGTGTAGTATTCGTCCAAGGTCTCATCCCGGGATTGTTGCAGGCACATGATCTTCTCACGGGTTTGTTGTCGTAAGGATGGAGGGGAAAATTCTTTCAGAAATGGAACGCAGAGGTCCACAAAATGTACTGCACTGCTAGCCGTTGACGTGTAATACCAGATCGTTGCGAAATCAGTTAGAGAGAATTTGAAGCATTTAAGCTTAAATTTTTCTAACATTTCATTTGCAGGTTTAATGAGGTGGCCGACGTGGTGAAAGTTTCGGCAGTGTTGTACTGGGTCTTCTCCATCCGTACCTCCGAACAGTGGAAGATATCGTGTTGTCCATGCATATGAAGGGGGTTGCGTCATGAGGACATAGGAGGGAAAGAACAACTAATCCAACGGCTAATTCCCCGACAACGGCGCCAATTTTGACGGAGCCCACTGCACTGTCGTTAAGGTGCAATGTTCTCTGTACAAAATAAATTTATAATTTCCGCTACTCGCAACTATACTACTGGGTAGTAAGTGGTAAGTAGGGGTCGAACCCAAGGGAATTAGGGGGATACGTTGTTCTTTAAGGGATTTGTACAGCGAGGGAGCGTGTTTTTTGGGTTGAGATTTTAGCGCGAGTAATTTAGTAACCTTTTTTTGGTTGTTTTTGGTTTTTTATGCGGAAAAGTAAATGACAGGAAAAGTAAATACTGAAAATACAAAGAAGACTTACAGCGGGTGATGCGTGATTGTCAAGTCCTCCGGTAGATGAGCGGTTGATGGTTGCAGTTGATCGAGCGATTCGTAAAAGTAAATACAGGGGGTTTTGTAATTCAAGGAAAACATTCGGTTTCAGGGGCCTTGTATCATAGCCTGTTTATTGTTTTAGTAACCCTTCTAAGTATTCAAACGTGTATCAAGGCCTTTTCCGGCGCTCGATTTGCCGCACTGTCTAGTCTTTTGCAAAAGTGTTCAAAAGTGAATCAAGGCCATTTCAAGCACTCGACTTGCAACACTGTCTAATCTTTTGCAAAAAACGTAAAGCCCTTGTTCTACTTAGACTAGCACCCCATTTCAAGGTATACTAGCCTATGTGCATCCATTTTGGGTTGTCTTTTCCGATTTACCCAAAATGGTGTTTGAGAGAGATCAAACTCCTCAGATAAGCTTTGCCATTTCAAGCATCCACTTACCCGAGTATGTTTGCGAACTTCCACGGAAGAGCTTTGCCATTTCAAGCATCCACTCAACCTTGGAAGTTCTGATCTAATATATGGCACATAGAACAAGTTTTGAATACAGAGAAAAGAAACTAAAAGAATTAAAACATTTTATAATACAAGTACGCCCCTTTAACCGAATAAAGAGTTTAGCTACGAATATCCATAGAGGTGGATACCATAGCTAAATACTCGGGGGTTTTTGAAAACAGTAAGAGGAGAAGGGGTGGAATACTCAAGAACCAACAGGAGTATTCCTAATTCCTACTGAATACTCAAGAACCAACAGGAGTATTCTCTACAGTATTATAATACTCAAGAACCGACAAGAGTATTATAATTTCAAACCGTTATAATACTCAAGAACCAACAAGAGTATTATTTCATAAACCAAACTTACAAAGTAACATAAACTTAGAGAGAGAAGTGAATTGTTGATTGTGGGATGTTTGAAATGAGGAGGGGTGACTCTCCTTTGATAGGCTAAGGGAGGAGGAATGGAGGGTGGAGATGGGTGGCATGTGTTTTTGATCCAAGGGAGGAGGAGGTGCAAGGAGGAGGTGCCACACGGGGGAGGAGCTCAAGCCGCCGGTTGCCGGTTGCAAGGGGAGGAAAGCCGCCGGTTGTGGTGGGGAAGCTTCCTCCCTTGGCCACCTCCAAGCAAGGTTGCTGGTCACCTTGGTCCATGGATGAGTTTTGACAGTTTTGTGCAGTCTTTTCACAAAACTATCAATCCAATTTTGTTCCAGTCTGACTTTGGTTGTTCCTCGGTTGAATTTAATTTGAGTAATTCAATGTCAGGATCTTGATATTTCTTCATTCAGCGTCAGATCTTGACCTTGGATTGACTCGTAATATCTTTTCAGCGTAAAATCCTCTCCTTAGCGTGTTTTCTCTCTAAGCGCCAAAATACCCTGTAGAAATATATCGGGACTAACAAGCAGAAGTTAAATAGACCAACAGTCTAATTTGGTGGGTTTTACTGTGTTTTTGATTCGTATAATTATGGTCCATCAATTAACGTCTGGTGGCCGAGGAGTACCAGCGATGGCTAACCAAGCTGCTCGGCTATGACTTTGAAATCCAATACAAAGCCGGCAAGGAGAATCAGGCGGCCGACGCATTGTCTCGCAAGATAGAGGACCAGCACTCCGACCTTGAGGACAAGGTCGCACTAAAAGGGGCGGGCAATGATAGGAATGCACAACTACCCCCAAAAGACCCAACGAGCACCTACGAGAAGGGACCCGAAGCACTTGCCGAGCGACGGGGCCCTGGGATCTTTTGTGAGGAATTGGGCGAGAAGACCCCGATAGGCAACATGGTCGAGACCCAAGCACGCCCCACCGAAGCCCAATCGAGAGACACGCCAGTGAAAGGAGATCTACGGGCAGTAAATGCCCAAGCGTTACAAAATCCAGGGCTAGCCGTTGGGGAGCCGTTATTCATGGGAAGACCGGACTTGACCAAAGAGAGCCATTGGGCATGGGACGTTACTCTTTGACCTCTATGGTCCAAGAGTAACGCATGGAGCATTTAATGGGCGACGGCTAGTATTCTTTCCTTTTCATCACTATAAGGCGAGCACTATATATAGAGGAGCAAGGAGCAGCTCTCGGCATCAAGTTTTCCAACCAAAGAGTTCACTCTTGATCACTACCTTATTGTCGAGGGTTGCATCCCTTTGGCCCTAGGGTATCCTTATTGCTAAGGGATAGTCTAATGCCTCGAGTTCCCATTGTAGTGATCACCACCGATACATTTGTCTCATTTCCATCTTTTGATCAAACCACATTTCCCATTTTCTTATTTCCGCTGCGCACTTCGGAAATTGCCAAGACCCCGTCGGCAAATTCCTATCAACCACTAAAGGATGACTTTGAGGCTCCTGTGAATACACCACTTCAAATGCAGCTACAAAAGGCGCTTCATGTCCCTAGAAGATGTGGTCAAAAAGTTGGCAGGTAGCACCCAGTAGTTAGCCACCACTGTGCAACAAAATCAGGCCGAGAATTATGAAGCATTGGCGGAGCTGGCAAAGCAAATGTCTCGGATAGCCCAAACTATTTTTTAGTAGAGGAATGATCTGAGGATGCTGCCGTTACATTAGAACCTAACCCGTGTGGAAATATCAACACATTGGCCATAATAGACGAACCGAAATCAAACAATGAAGAAAACGAGTCAGAGTCTGAGAGTATCACGCAAAAGACAAGATTATCAATGGCCACGTTAGCGTAGAGTCTACACTGGATGCGACAATAACATTAGAATAGGACACGGCAACCATCTTGACCGCGCCCAATGAGGAGATTGTTGCCGCGCCCATGGAAGACATTACATCTGGCGCGTGGACTTAAAGTGCTATCTAGACGCGAAACTCATTGCTGAACTAATTTTTTTTGCATTCTAACGCACCGCTTTCGTTTTCTATGGAGGTAAGAGCTCCTGAAGAACAGATGATCGACAAGGATGAACTAGGAGACAAATTGGAGACAAAGCATGAGCTAAAATAGCCAACGCTGGAGCACGCACTTGTAAAGGGTCAAGAGGCACCACCTGGAGAGTGCAAGGACCCAAGTGCCTTCACAGTCACCTGCGGTGTTGGTGAGAGACTTCTACATCATTGTTTAATTAACTTGGGTGCTGCTATTAATCCCATGCCATACTCTTTGTATTGTTCTGTGAAAATTGGCCCATTTAACCCTCTTAAGCTTTTGGAAGAGTGAACGGATAAATCTCGTGTTCGTGTAGTTGGTTTGGTTGAAGACCTAACCCTCCGTGTTGGAGATCTTGTTGTTTCGCAGACTTTTATGTTTTGTAGATGGAAGATGCTAGAACCGATGATCCTCGAGCACACATTTTGGGATGTCAATTCCTCTTTGCCACTAAGACCAAGATTGACATGGAAACAGGCTTGCTGTCACTTGGGTTTGATAGAAGGGCATCAACTTTCAATATTTATTAGGATGTTGACAGTCCATGCAAGAAGAAGCCACCGGACATCGTGCACACACCATGTCTTAGTGCCCTACCTCCAGACCTACCAGATGAGGCCAGTCATGCAACAAACAAGGTGACCATGAGCAAAGTATCCTGCGAGACTCGGGAGGATGTGAAGGCTAACCCGCCTGATCGATGGAGAAAATTTATGAGAGCACCATTCTATGAAGGCTATGAGCAGAATGAAGGAGTTGCTGAGGAGAAGTTTGACCTCACACGTCAATGGGATCCCAACGTGTGATCCCTAATAAGGTATCGTCGAGCTAATGACGTAAAACAGAGGCGCTCACAGGGAGGCAGCCCGACAAATTTTTATTTTCTTTTTGTTTTCGTATCTTTGTGTTATTTTTTGAGATTTGTTCTGTCTTGAGTCGTGTTTCTACATTGTCTTTTGGGAAAGGAGAACAATTTTGATGCAGGAAATAGGTGGAACTCAATGAGTATCGCGCCCTACTCCTATTTTAGTTGCCGTGCTCACAAGTCATTTTAAATGGCTAAAATCTTCTTTGGGTGTGGGCTTATCTCTTCCTTGGGTGCGACACTTGCGTTGACCGTTGACTAGAGTTGACCACCGATGACAGACTCGTTGGACCAGAATTTTCAACATCACGCAACGAGACGAGGGAAGTGCTTGTACACTTTTATTTCTCTCTTTTTCCCTGTACATGTGAGTGTTGCAGTGTCTGTGTCTTTGAACTTAAGTCGTGCCGTGAGGACACGGCTTGGTTCAAAAGTGTGGGGTGGGGGAGTCAATGTGTCAGTTGTGTCGCCATGTTTCTTTTTCCTGCATATTGTACTATGTCACTACATTTCTTGTTTAAATTTTTTTATAGTATGGAATTTCTCTCTATTCCTAGAATATGTAGTATTGAATGTTGATGATGTGAAATAGATGATGCTGATTATATTGTATTTCTCTCGTGAAATTTGAATTATGTGACTACATGTGAAATTAACCACTTTGTGTATTTGAGATGAGATAAATAGGGATGTGTAGTTGATACTAACGTCCTAGAGAGACTTGATGAAGCGTTCAAAGGACCGAATTTCAAACTATGTGGTTATTTGAATTTAGTGGAGGCTGGCATTTCAAGTTTTATGGTTTAGAGTTTGCTCCGCCACTACAGAGTTTATGTAAGTAGGCGGGATGGGATAACAGACCGTCCTATCTCTAGTCTGAAGTAACCAGGAAAAGATGGAGGGCCCCCATCTTGACTTGCGTCAAAAAGGGCGAGGATGAGAAAGAGCGGGAAGGTATTTCCATATGCTAGCGGGCGATGATTGGACCTCCATCAAAAGAAAAGAAGAAAAGGACAAGCAATTCACAATAAAGGAGCAAAACTCAGGAAAAAAAAGAAAACATCAACCAGGTTGTGAAGGTTTACAAGAAAAAAAAGGTGAACCATCACATTCATACACAAGAGTCAAAGACTAAAGAAGTTCACTACATCAAAAGCAGTCCACCAAAAGAAGAAACAAAAGCTCAAAACTTTAAAGCTCAAATGAATTGCGTGCCAAAAAAAGCAATGCAGCATAAACAAATGGCTAGGGTTCGGGACAGCAAATGCAGATCATGGGTCTAAAGAGGACTATCTCCCATTCATCCGAATTGGTTTGAATTTCAGCTCAAAGGTAACATGTATCAAGTTAATTCTAAGTTGAGCATGATGATTTGAGTAACGATTGAGTTATGCATAGAAAAGCGAGTCTAGACTAATGCCTCGTATTCATGTAGCATTAATTCAGGACGTCGTAGAACAACTTGTGGTGTTTCATTTATTTTCCTTGATTCCCCATTCGCGGGATGCCTAATGTACTCAGGATCACTTATATTTCTTATAGCATTCCACCTCATTTGGCTTGCAGTATGGGGTGACATATAAAGACGCTGCAATCTTGGAATCAAAGGGAAGTACTTCACAGTCTTCTTTGGAACTTTGCTTTTACTTCCACGTTGGGCGTATCTTGCCTCGCCACACATGGGGCAGCTAATAAGATCTTTGAACTCTTTGTAGTACAATATGCATCCATGCTCGCGAGCATGTTTTGTCTCATAACCCAAACCCATATTTATCAAAAAAAAATATCACATCTTTATAAGAACCGGGGTAGTTGTTATCGGGAGGAAAAAGTTTTTCTAGTGTTATGTAGCATTTTTATCAAACCCCTTGTCCGATAGTCGACTCTCAACTTGCCCTCAAAATAGTTTCAAGAACGGTTTGGCCACAACTTTCGTATAAAGGAGTCTGGGCTTTGCCTAGAAGGTTGGTATACCCTTCATAAGCCATTCTACTCTCTAAATCGCCATCATCTTTATTCATATTCTTATGATCCTCCTAATGCATATGTCAAAAGGGAAACTGGTCATGAAGAATCTTTTTGGCCGGGTTCGGTTGGTGATGCATACACCACTACTTGTTTCTCCATACCTCTATGCAAGCCATTGTTGTCTCAACATGTATGCCGAAGGTTCATTACTAAAATGGACAAACGTCTCCTTCTATGTAATTCTTCCTCTAACCAACAAACAACTTCTACAAGGACACAAATGTGCATTTTCTCCATTTCGCTTTGCAAATTCAACAAAATCAACAATCCCTTGAATATAACGTAAATCACACCCATCTAATCCCATCCAACTTTTAACCATTGTGAACTTCACCTTCATAATCATAATAAAAAAATCAACATATTAATTCAACACCAAGTATCTTAATACTCATCCTTTTGAAGGAAATCAACGTATGGTGATTTACAACTAACAAATATAAACTAAAAGTAGCAATAAAACTACATTTACATGGCTTTTTGCAATAGAGGACCTACTGAGTTCGTATTCAGCCATGGGAGAGAAAGAGGGTAGTGAAGGATTAAGACTGGTGGTTGTGGATGTTTATGTTTGATCATTAAATGCTTCAGTCCGTATTCAACAAAATTTTAGTAAATGAGTCGCGTAAGTAAGTGGTTGTTGTACTTATCACCTTTAATGCAAAAGTCAGCTAGTCAATCAAGAAATAGTCAACGCTTTCAAATATCGCGAGATGATGTGGCATTTTTTGCATTCTTCTTACGCGACTGATTAATCCGGGTAACCCAAACACGGTCAGATAAGGACACTTATGTGGGTGAGTTTGTGTCAGTTACATAAGGACCAGTTGCATAAGGACACTTATGTCACAAACTTCAGTCAGCTACATAAGTACAAGTCACATAAGTGCCCTTATGTCACAAACTTTGTTAAGCTACATAAGTACCAGTCACATAAGTGTACATAAGTGACTAACTTGTTTTTCTCGGTCGCCTAAGGAAACTTATGCGACTTGTACTTTTGTCTCTGACTCTAACTATGTTACATAAGTGACCAACTGGTGTAGTGGTACGTATAGTGACACATTTACAAGTGAAATATCTATGTAATTTTCTATACGAGAAAACTCATAGGGTGTCTACAAGATAAATGATTGATGTCCCAATTAAGAGCGCACCATATTTGGTGAAGATTCCTACGTTCCTTGACTATTACTAGATGGTCTAACTGCTAACACAATTATACACTTGTAGATTTTGAACGATTAAAACCTTAGTTTGACAAAGCACTTTAGATGTTGAGTATGACTTTGATATTCCCCATTTGCAGGATGCCTATTGTACTCCGGATCACTAACATTTCTTATAACGTGCTATCTCATTTGGCTTGCAATATCGGGTGACATATACACACGCTGCAATATTGAAGTCAAAGGGAAGTACTTCACCGTCTTCTTTGAAACCTTGCTTTTACTTCTACGCTGGGCGTATCTTGCCTCGCAACACAAGGGGCAGCTATGAAGATCTTTGAACTCTTTGTAGTAAATATGCATCCATGCTTGCAAGCATGTATTGTCTCATAACCCAACACCATTTTCTCCAAACTCTTTTCACATCTTTAAAAGAACCGGGATAGTTGTTATCAGGAGGAAGAATTGTTTCGGTGTTATGTAGCATTTTATCAAATCCCTTGTCCGATAGTCGACTCTCAACTTTCATTCGCGTTACCATTGTAAAGGTTATATATAACTTAGTATTTTCATTCGATAATAACAAGCCATTTCATTCTTTCGCTTCTCTAAACCTAGCAGGTGGTATCAAGAGCCAAATGTTCTAATCGTGAGTTTTGTAGTCCGGTGGCAGTAGTCGTCATGCAACTGTCCGCCGTGCATTCTTATAGCTTAGTCGTGTTTAGTGCAACCTTAGATATTTAGAGTTTAGGAGAGAATGAGTACACATCAGTTGACGAGGATGAAGAGTTGCTGATATAGCTGAGGTTCACAACTCCATGGGTGAAGGTGCTGGTTTGCTGAATTTGCTGCTGATGATGTTGATGAGGTATGGATAATGAGGTACCGAGGAAACAGTTGAAGAAAGAATGGTTGTCTTGGAGACTGTTGTTGGCATAACTATTTTTTACGATATTCTTGTGCGATTTACTGATTGTGGAACCGCCTACCATTTTGAAAGAACTAGGGATCTCAGATTAAAGTTTGACGAAGGCAAAGGTGGGACGTGTAACAAAGGTGAGTTGATAGCCTTAGTTTAATTGTTTGATGAAATGCGTGAGAGAAAGGAAGCAGCAGAGAACGCTAAGGTTGCATAACATGGTGTTCCACTAGCTGCCTTAGACCATTTATACCGGTTGATTTCTGCGATATCCTACTAGCGACGTGGAGGACGTCTGGCAAGAAAATTTGTACCGTGGCTGCCATCTAAAAAGATGTGCTGGAAGATGGAGAGGAGGTGCAGATGGACGAGCACATCTAGATTGTCCTCTGCGCTTGATTTTTTTTATGTTTGGAGCGTGCAACGCTCTATATACAAATAATATTAAAACGCATTGATGTATCGCTTAATTAGGTATAGTAAAGTTTACCGAGACAATCAACATTTAGTAGAAAAATTAGTATTTTTTCGATTGAAAAGATGGGCTTAAAACAACAGCCAACAAAACAAACTCAACAACAGACACGACCAAGACAGAGACCAAACAGACATCTATAGGTCAAGAAACATTTTCTACTTTAAGAACACAAATTATATCACAGCCAAGAAGAGTCCCGTAGAAAGCGCTCGACCTGAATGCCCTGTAAACACCTAGGAATAGCCTCCAAAACCTCCCAACTCTAGCGCTCTCTTCTCGCCCGCTTTTCTTGGAAATCCGCAGCAGCATTGCACACCCTCATTGTGTGAATAATTTTCCACTGTCAATGCCTCTGCAGAAGATCTAGTCCAGCCTCAACGACTTCACCAAACTCCCATGTCTCCCATTCGCCACTCTGGATAGTCCAAACTGCCTTGGAGCTATCTGAATAAAAAGAGTCTTGCTCCCATCCCATCTTCTCTGCCAGACTCATTCCATTAATCAAGGCGAGACACTCAACCTCCAAAGATGATGAGCTACGAGATGTCCATTTAGCACAACAGGCTTGAATACAAGAATCCCATACTACCACTACTGCCACTCCACCAATGTCTGAGTTCAGAGACATTGATCCATCAAAGAAGACTCTGGTGCCTCTTGTACCATCACCTGCCCCCTGTGAGTATCCAACTATAGACTTGCTCGCAAACTGTCCCAGCAGAGCCTTGATCCGGTTGCAGCACCAGTCCACACTCTTGCCTGCTTTGTCATGGTTCATTAGATTCCTATTATACCACAGCGTCCTGACTCCCACCATGATTTTCTTTAGGCATTCCATTGTTCCTTTGGCAAAGAAGAACCAGAGCCGATTTGACACATTCTCCTCCACATGTGGTGGCCATTCCTTTATGCTCAGCTTTCTCCACAGCTCTTTTGTCCACAAGTAGTGAATGAATAAGTGCTTTGAAGCCTCGTTCTTAAAACCATAGAAATAGCACACCACATCTAATTTGCATCCCCTCCTCTTAAAATTTTCTGCAACTGGAAAACCATCATGATGTAACCACCGCACCATTATTTTGATCCTGTCTGGTAGGTTCACCTTCCGAATTTCCTCCAGGTCACCTTCATTTATACTGCTCTAAATGATTCATCCAAGCTTCTTCTGTTAATACTTAGCCAGTTCCTAGCTACTCCACAAGTAAACCTTACTGTGAACTCACCCAATGCCGACTCCCTCCAAGTCCATTTCTGGCTGCCCTGATCATATGACACTCCCCATTTGAAACAGTCTATTGCACTGCACAAGCATTTCCACACATATGAATCATACGGCCTTGCCTTTGAGTTTAACAGTCCCCCTCCTTAAAGTACTTTTTTCTACAAATCTGGCACACTAAATGGTCCAGCTCGGACAAAAACCTCCACAATTGTTTCATTAAAAATGTCAAATTCAGTGCCTCAAAACATCTAAATGCCAGTCCACCCTTCTCCTTCTCAAGCTGCATCACCTCCTTACTCAACCAATGAATATTTCTTTCTTTTCCATTCCCAGCCCACAAGTATTTAATAACCATTGAAGCAAATTTATCACACAGGGTCTTAGGCAGTTTATAAAATGTCATTGCATAAATAGGTGTACACTGTGAATAGGATTTAATTAAGGTCTCCTTACCTGCTGAAGATAGCAACAATGTCTTCCAATCTTGGATCTTTCTCCCCATTTTATCCTCAAAGCTCCTGAACACGTCGTATTTATTCATTCCAACTACGTAGGGTAACCCCAGGTACTTCGAATGTTTAGAAACTACTGACATCCCCATAAACTCACCAAACAATTGGATCATGTATTCATCAATGTTCTTACCGCCAAATATCTCTGACTTTTGGAAGTTGACTTTCTGCCCGAATACCCTCTCATACTTCATCAGAACCTGCTTCAGAACAGATACATAACCAAAATCTGCTTTCACAAACATGAGGCAATCATCAGCATAGAATAAATGATTTATTATGGGGACATTTCTTGCTAACAAAACCCCTTCCAATCTATTCAGACTCTGCTCATTAAGTAACTTTATGGGCAATCACTCTTGGCACATAATAGATAAGTACGGGGACAGGGGATCTCCCTGCCAAAGACCCCATTTTGGAACTATGATATTTGACTATTCTCCATTTACTTTAACTTTATAGGCAGGGGCGAAGGTACGTGGTGGGCTTATCGGGCTGTAGCCCGGGTAAGTTTTCAGCCTTTTTTTTACTATCTCTTTGCAATTGCGATCTGTGACTCCGACCTAAGGGCGACCTGTGACTCTGTCACTCCGACTACGAGCGCCTTGCAGAGTGCTGACTGCTGATGTTGTTGTCTATTATTGTCCATTTGTCGTTGAGTTGAGTATCGATTATCGAACTCGAAGGCTCTATTCTTCCCCAAGTTCCGTCAATTTCTTCCGCTGACTACTGAGGCAGAATTTGACTGCCTGAGCCGCTGAGGCTGAGCAAGTGAGTAACTCTATTCTCTAATCTATATTCTCCATTCTCTATATCATGTCATGTGCTTTGTACATTCAGCTGAATTGCTATATGATGCTGTCTGCTGAGCTAAAATTTTAATCATTCATTATGTTGAACTTGAATGCTGCTGCCTGCTGAATTTCCATGTTGTTCCTTGAATGCTGCTGCCTGCTGAATTTCCATGTCCCTGAAAATTGAATAATTCATTATGTTGAATGCTAGTGGCTACTGCCTGCTGAATTTCCATGTTGTTCGTTGTTCCTTGAATGATGCTGCCTGCTGCCTGCTGAATTTCCATGTCATTAAGTTACATTCAACCTAGCCATTATGTTGAATGATGCTGCATGCTGAATTTCCATGTTGTTCCTTGAATCATGCTGATTTTCTGCTCAATATCTATGTATTTTTGTGAACAAGTGTTGCTGATTTGCAGCTGAAATACCGATTTGTTGCTGAATTGCAGTTGTTAGATTATAGTGCCTTATTGTTAAGTAATGATGTTGTGTTGTGTCAAGAATTTATTGTATTCTCTAACATTATTTACCCATGTATTGTATTATTGTAGGTGTATTGATGGATAATAGAAAACCTAAACGTTTGAATATATTTTTGTTTTTCCAAAGTAATGTTTCTTCAACTGCTAGTGAAAGCACGTATCATGATGTTGGAAGTGGAAGTGAAGTGAGAACTCGGAATATTTCCGAATAATCCGTGAATGAAAAATTGATCTCTCATACATCGATTTCACTTGAAGACGGGCAAAATGAAAAAATTATGGATGAATCGACCTTCGATATTAATTCACTTGAAAGGGATCCGGCAAAACGACAAGCAATATGGAAGTATCCTTTAAATGAACAAGATAATGTTCGGAGAGCTTATGTAGTGTTAGGGGCAAATCAACCTCATTAAAAGGCTTATCCAAGTACTTGGGATGGAAATCAGTATCAAAAATTTAATAGCTCATAGTTTGAACAGTGGCATTGGCTTGAGAATTCTATTGAGAAGGATAAAGCATACTGTTTTGCTTGTTTTTTATTTGAAACCGACTCATCTAAAGTCTCATTGTTTACTAGTGATGGGTTTTCTAATTGGAGAAATGTGAAGGATAAGAAATCGGGCATTCTAGCTCATATGGGGGATTAATTCTATTCATAATTCCTCAATGCTGAAGTGGGAAAATTTAAGGAATCCGTCATGGCATATCGAGAGAGTGATAAATACTATGTCCTCAAAAGAAGTAGCAGATAACTGACTATGCCTTATTGCCACTATAGAGGCTGTGAAGTTGTTGGCAGCACAAGGGTGTCCTTTTAGAGGTCATGATGAATCAGTGGATTCTCTTAATCGTGGAAACTTTGATGCTGTATTGAAATATGCGAAATGAATTAGTTTGGACCACCACAAAGTCCTAAATAATGCTCCCAAAAATGCCAAGTATACATCATCAACCATTCAAAAGCAAATAGTAAATATACTTGGCAAAAAAGTTAGAGCAACGATTCGAGAGGAGGTTGGAGAGTCCAAATTTTGTATCCTTGTCGATAAAGCTCTTGATGTGGCAAATAAAGAAAAGATGGCAATCATTCTTCGTTTTGTGGATTGTAAGGGGTTTCTTAGAGAACGATTTTTCAAATTGGTGAGTGTTGTTGACACACGTTCTCAAACTTTAAAAGATGAGATATCAAGGATTCTTGCTCAATTTGACCTCAACGAAGAAAACATGCGTGGTCAAGGCTATGATGGTGCAAGTAATATGAGTGGTCAATTTAACGGATTGCAAGCCTTATTTCTAAAAGATTGTCCATATGCATATTATGTGCATTGCTTTGCTCACCGCTTACAGCTGACCTTGAATTGTGTAGCAAAAGAAGTTCCCGATGTGTGACAATTTTTTTCTACTTTGACGATGATTGTCAACTTTGTAGATTCTTCTGCAAAAAGACATTCAATGTTAAAAAGCTATAGGGAAGAGGAAATTCTGGATATATTGGCTGTTGGTACACTTGAGACAGGTTCAGGTATGAATCAAACTTCTACTTTACAAAGACCCGGTGCCACACGTTGGGGCTCACATCTTCGTTCAATTTCAAGTTTGATTAAGTTATTTGGAGCTACCATGGTCACTATTGATGATTTATATGAGAATGGGGTAGATAAAGTCCCAGCAGAAGCGAAAGGCATTGGTAAGGCTTTAAAAGAAGTTCAATTTTGTCTATTGTTTACTCTTGATGCATGAAGTCATGAGGATCACCGAGTTTCTTTCTCAAGCTTTTCAAAAGAAAGAAATAGATATTTTGAATGCCATGCAATTCTTCTCGATGACAAAAGGAAAACTTCAAACCATGAGAGATGGTGGTTGGGATAGTTTGATTACGAAGATTGAAACATTTTGTTCAAAGCATGGTATTAGTATGCCGGATATGTCCGCTCATTATAAGAAAGGTGGGAGAGATAATGAAAGGAATATAACGAATGAACATTAATTCGAGTCAATGTACGTTATGCTGTGATAGACCTTCAGTTGATGGAGCTTGAGAAAAGATTTCCAGAGACTTCTATGGAGCTTCTCGGTCTTAGTGTGTCATTTGATCCACGCAATGGTTTTCAAGCATTCAAAGCAGAAGATGTGTGTAAACTTGCTTCAAAGTTTTATCCTTGTGATTTTACATCATGTGACATGGACAATTTGAAGATGGAGTGTGGATTCTTTCTAGGTGGTATTGAGGAGGATTCGAGGTTTACAAAGATGACTTCTACATCAGATTTATGTCAACTGCTGGTTGAGTCAGGAAAGTCAATATATTTTCCTATGATATATTGACTAATTTGTCTTATATTAACTCTTCCAGTTTCTACGGCCACAACGGAGAGAGCATTTTCATCGATGAAGATCATCAAAAACAATCTTCGGAATAAGATGAACGGTGAATTTCTTGATGATCTCATGGTTATATATATTGAGAGGACTTTTATTGATTGTATTAGTAATGATGTTGTAATTGCGGAGTTTGAAATGAGTGGACCTCGAAGTGTCAAATTTAGCTAGTTGTATTTGTAATGTCCTATGGTTGGCGTAATAAAAAAAGCGTGAGGATGAGACTCCCACTGGGTTCCAAACCTCAAAAAAAGAATTTACATCATTAACTTCCAGCCCTGGTAACTTTGAATTCCTGGCTTCGCCCCTGTCTGTAGGAGACAGTTGACACGTAGAACATCACTAACCTGACCCAAGACTCTTCAAACCCCAGCTTCAAGAGCATTTTCTCCAGGAAACGCCACTCAACTCTATTGTATGCTTTGCTCATATCTATTTTCAAAGATAAGAAACCGACATGCCCCATTTTCATGTGGTTAATGTAGTGCATAGTCTCATGGGCTAAGAGGATGTTGTCTGTTATTAGCCTACCACTCACTAAAGCCGCTTGTGAATTGGAGACAACCTATTTGCAAGTGTTTTTGTAATGACTTTCATCACTACTTTACAGAGGCTTATTGGCCTAAAATCCCCAATCTTATCTGCATCCTTTATTTTGGGCACTAAAATGATCAGTGTTTCATTCAGAGCCTTGTCTTATTGTCCACCATTTAGAAAATTGAGTACCTCCTTACTCACATCCCCTTTGACTAAGCTCCAAAACTTCTGATAAAACAAAGCTGAATAACCATTCATACCTAGAGCTTTGGTTGGATGCATCTGAAAAAGAGCTGTATGAAACGAAATTAAAATCATGCAAGGAGATAATACTAAACCAAAAAATAAACCACACACTATTGAAATTCAAACTCAGAATGAAACCACAAGTACAAAAATTAAATCACACATACTGAAATTATACCACACAAACAGAAATTAAACAAGTACAACACTCTTCTAAAATTGTAGCTTTTCACCGGTTTCAATAAACCAATTATGCTTTGCTAAATCACTTTGAAGTTGTTTATGAAGATAAGAAGATTGGAGGCTTGTAAGACGCTCTAAAAAGCTTCTGAACGTTGTGCTCGTCCAACAAGGTCATGACGAATGCGGTTACCATTCTGATCGGTTGGTCCATCATAAACCGTGAATGCATTAGTCGATTAATGCGGATCTTGTTCAACTACTTCCACAAATTCTTCCTACACAATTGCTTCCTCGACAATCATGTTATGGAATATAATGCAAGCTAACATAATTGTTTTAAAACACTTTTTTGATGAGACATACCTGCATGACGAAGTATTGCACATAAAGATAATAGAATTCCAAAGCACCTCTCAACATCTTTGTGATAAGACTCATGCTTAGTTGTTTATAATTTCTCGGCTTCAGTTTGAGGATTGGGAATTGATTACACAAAACAGGAGTACCTTGGGTAAATTACATCCACCAAATAGTAAGAATTGATGTATGTGCTCCCATTCACTTTATATGTCACTTTTGGACAAATTCCATCAAGTAGAGGATCAAAGATGTTTGATTGGTACAATACATTAAGATTATTTCGTGCTTCTGGTACACCGATGAAGTTCTGCCATATCCAAGTGTCATACGAGGCAACTACCTCCAAGATGATGGTTGGACGGTTTTTACACCCTGAGTGTGACCCTTACCAAGGCGTCGAGTAATTCTTCCACTCCGAATGCATGCAATCGATGCTTCCAATCATTCCAAGAAACCATCATTGCTTTGCTCTTTGTAGAAGTTAAGATAAGTCCGCTGCATTCAGAGATCGTAAGTAATGATCTCCGAAATTATGGACAATTTGAGCACACCACTCTTTCATATTTCGATTGTTGTTACTCCCGTCCATGTGATTAAGGTAGATTGATATGAACATGGCCCATATGCCAACATACGTATAGCAGATGTCATCTTTTGTTCAGGAAGGAGACCAAGGACTCAAGTCGCATCATGTCGATGATGCCAAAAGGGGTCATGGTTGCATAGCGTAGTCTTGATAAGGTTGAACAAATTTCTGCTCATTCGATACATCCTACGAAAGTCTCTCTCCGAGAATATTGGATGTTTGATGAAGTAGTTGTCTAACAGATTATGCCCTATAGGCCCTCGTTATCTCGGTAGATTTGGTCGATGACGTCAATGTTGGACATCATCTTCATCACCGGTTTTTACAAATGTGACCGCATCCATGATGAACTAGTTGGATATCTCATTGGTTCCTCATACATGCCAAAACCTTATTGACTGGTGAAAGGATCCATCAAAGTTGTGAGTGAAAGAGAAGAAAAGTGACAAATTGAGTATATGAGATAGTTTCAGGATAGAAACATAGATTCTTTACTTAATATCCATTTTTAAATTATGAGAAAATCTAAAAGATACACCTGTTGCATATGTATTTGTCAGAAAATGTTATCAAAAATCTCAGTTGGTAATTCACCTGACAATTAAAAAAATAAATTATTTGATAAATAGTAATAGAAGGTGCTAGATGTTGAACTGCTGTACAAATAGTGCGAATAGCACCTCCTATTATGGTGAATACTAACAGAAAGTGGTATTTGAGGAGGTTCTCAAAACAAAGAACTTCTCAACGGGTGTATATGCTCTTACATTTGCCCTTGTGAGGATTAGTGTGGATTGAACCGAATAGCAAGCTTATGGCAGTTAGGTCAAGTGTTAATCATACGAGGTATTTTCTGGATTGATCATACAATGTTAAAGAATGTTTGTCACGTGGCAGAGAGGACAATCTGATGATAATGATTATTTGTTGTTTGTAAAGTTATAGAAGGGTTTAATTGTCAAGAAGATTGACGTGAGCATTGAAGAAAGCCCAACGCAAGCAACAATGGAAGCTTGTCAAGGACAAGGTCAACTAGGGTTCATTGTGCACAAGTGTCGTAACATGGGCGAATGAAGTGGCATGGCCGATGGAAGCCAATGATGCTTCCTTGTACAAGAAGAGCAAGTGAAAACATGATTTTGTGAATGACCTCAGCTACTGCAAAAAGAGGCAGAGTAACAAGTTGATAGAAAACTAACAGTGTGTCGAGGGAAAGGAAAAGATGCATGGATAGTGTATGATAAATTGCTAACCTAGATGCTAGTTCTTGGACTTGGATTATGGAGATTGTTGGATCATGGCTACAGCTATTGCCAATGAAGAATGAAGCCTCCGTATAAGAAACTCAGTAAGAAAGAGAGGAGCTCTCAGTCACAGCGGTGATAAGAATTGTATGAGTGAAACACGGTAAGATGGAAGGTCTTGGTTATTGTGGTAGATTGTTACGGGAAGTACAAGAGTCCGAGTATGGAAGATCATTTTTTAGCATAAAAAATATCCATAATAATTGATGTGATTTGGTTGGGGAGTGGACCCTAGAGAGGCTAGATACAAGTTGTGTCGACACGGTCAAAGAAAAGTGAGGTATGGACAATTTTTCGTGAGTGCTGCAGCAGCAACATAGGTGTTGAATCACACATATTATGAGAAGAAGATCAAGAGCCCTATAGCGCAGGTGGTGATGTTCTTTCTCTTGATTGTGAGTTTGACAGTGAAGTTTGGTGTTGACAGTGTTGATGGAGAAAGTATTGTGGCTGATGGCCAATTCAGAGAGTGTTTAATGGAATTGTTTAGAGTAAAAACCTACGAGGAAGCTATGTTATTTACCTAGTACGGTAAGTAAAGTCTATGAGTGAAGTAGACTTGGTTTCTAGTCATGCAACAAGTTATGAAGAATAGATGTGACTCTCACTTGTTGAGGTGATGACTTATACTGCTGTATCGAGGAGTGGCGTACGAGAAGAAGCCTTGAGAGAGTTGATGGTCAAGAAACTAGTAAATGGGACACATTTGAGCAGCCCAGTCAAGAAGTATCGAGATCACATATTATTTTCAGTTTAAGGAAATGTGTTAAAGATAGTATTTATTTGGTTTTAAATAAATCAATTAGTAGTGGGTTAATGGGCTTAGTGGTTACTAAAATAAAAATAGTGAAGTCCATTACTATTGAAAAGGCTATATATGCTATAGTATTTTCATTTGATAATAACAAGCAATTTCATTCTTTCTCTTTTCTACACCTAATAGAAAACATGTTAGTTTAGTTGTAAAGTAGACATATACATTCTTGGATATCTAGGTGTGAAGCCCAGCATAATTTTAAATTTTATTTTTCTGAGGTATAACCCAGCCTTGCTGGATCTGACCCTGCCTTCCGCCTAAGACAATTTATGTGAATCTGATGCTCGACTATTGATACACAAGTAAATATCAAATGTACTTTAATATAGCATAGCATGGTAACATGTATTAATGTTTACTATTATAAAAACATTAGTGATCAAGGAGCTTGGAGTGATATTATAGCACATCTAGAGAGATGCGTAGAATTTTCAAATGTGCAAAACTCAATTAATTTGAGATTTTAGAACTTTTGATTTGTTGTGAAAATGATGGATTTGTGGAGAATGATAAGAGATGTAGGGGAACTAAAATGGAGATATGTATAGAGAGTAGTAATCTTTTCGTATTGATATTGATCTTGATTATTCATACATATACAAATGACTCCTTTATAAAGGATTACACGGGACAATCAAAAGACTAGCAATGAAAGAGGATTAAATTAGCCATATGAAAGGCTAAGGGTTATTGGCCATATGAAATGATAAGAGTCATCCAATGCATAATGATAATATTCATAACACTCCCCTTTGGATGACTCGTACAGATATTATGCCTCATTAAAACCTTACTAGGAAAACCCTGTGGGAAAAAAACCTAGTGAAGGAAAAAAAGTACACAAGTATACATTACGCATAAACGTTACCTCATTAAAAACCTCATTTAGAAAAACCCTAAGGGATAAAACCTAAAATAAGGAAAAGAGTGTAACACGTATTCTCTCCCTCAATGTGGGATTTAACATAAATCTCTAAGCTTTCGCATGACAATTTTATAGACCAACTTCTCAAATAGAGTTGTAGGGAGTGTCCTTGTAAACAAATCGGCTAAGTTGTCACAAGAACGAATATGATAAATATAAATCTCTCCGTTCTTATGAAGTTCATCTGTAAAGAAGAACTTTGGAGCACTACTACAGAAGGGAGTTTAGGCAACGGTTCATATTTATCATTACGCAACGGTTCGACGTTTATGCAACGGTTTGTCTGAGAACCGTTGCATAATTGTACTCGTATGCGACGGTTTGTAACAACCGTTGCATAAGTTCAAGATTATGCGACGGTTTGAGACAAACCGTCGCATAAGAGTACAATTATGCAACGGTTTGTTTCAAAACCGTTGCATAAACTCAAACCTAAAATTAAAAAACATAAGTTTTCGGTCTTTCTTGCAATCCCGCTCTCGAGTTTTGTCGCCCAGTCCGTCGCCCTCCGATCCGCTCCAGTCGCCGTCTTTGCCCATACCTCGTCGCCATCGTCACCGAACCCTCCCTCGTCACCCAATTCATCTCCCCGCGCCAGTCGCCCAGTCCGTCGTCCCGCGCCAGTCGCCCAGTCCGTCGCATTGCGCCAGTCGTCCGCGTGTGCTTCATCTACCAAACCCTAAATCGGTTTGTTCTCAATCATTCATGTACTAGTTTGTTTCAATTGCTTATTTATTGATAAGTTTTAAATGACCCATTGTTGATAGAGATTTTGGTTGATTTAACAATGTATTTGAATTTTGTTCCGAGTCGGTGATTGTTTGTTGTTGGTTCTCTTCATGTATTTACTCAGGTAGGCAGGCCGAGAACAGCATTTGTTACAATCAAAGATCGTAAAGAACTTTCTTCAAAATTTGTTTTGCTCATATCGATATGTTTCTTGGCATTGTGATTGTTTGGGTATATGATATTGGATACTACAAAACTAGTATACTACTTATGTTCCATTCATATTGGATACTTGATATTTCTTCGTTTACTAACTTGTGCTTGTTTATAACTTTAGAGTCGACACTGCATCCAACCTTTGGCTATTTTTTGTGAGAGATTCTACTCTAAGGTAAAATACACTATGTAACTCATTTACAACTTTTTAATTGTTGGAGTGTGCTTTATGAGTGGATTATTTATATGGTCTATTTCTACTAACAAGTATATCAACCATAATATGATCTCTTTCTAACTATGAGTATATTATGCTTTATGTAGTTATAATGAATCGAGACTGGGTGTCCGGTAGTAGGTTAAGTGTTCAGTACGAGCAAGGGATTATAGATTTTTGTGCGTTTGCATCTTCGTATGCGTCCACAAACAACATTGAACGTGTTTATTGTCCATGTAAGAGTTGCTGGAATAACAAAAAGGTCAAACCCAAGAAATTGCGGAAACACCTTTTGTTAAAGGCAATTGACCCACAGTACAAGTTTTGGTATATGCATGGCGAGGTTGAATCACAAAATGTTCATCCTCAGCCCGTAGAAAGTTTACCGGTGGATAATGATGATTGGGAGGAGGATAACATAATTGACATGGTCAACAATGTTGCCGATGATTTTGTTGCTAGACCTCAAGTTCTGGAGTCATTGAGGAATGATTCAGAATTACCATTGTACGAAGGGTGCTCCAAATACACAAGGCTATCTGCAACTTTGAAGATATTCAACTTGAAAGCAAAAAATGGATGGAGTGATGTAAGTTTCACTGAATTGTTAACTCTGGTGAAAGATATGCTTCCAGAGGATAACACCCTACCTAACCGTTGTTACGAGGCTAAAAAAGTTATGTGTCCGATGGGTATCGATTACGAGAAGATACATGCTTGTCCTAATGATTGTATATTGTATCGAAATTCCTATAAAGATATGGTTGAATGTCCGGTGTGCAAGTCTCCTCGTTATAAGTTAAACAAAGAACCGAAAAATGGTTCCAAAGGCACTCCTTCTAAAGTACTATGGTATCATCCACCGATCCCCAGGTTTCAGAGATTGTTTGCTAGCTCGGAAGATTCTGATAATATGCGTTGGCATGCTGAGAAACGCGTTATTGATACGAAAATGCGCCATCCTGCTGATTCACTACGATGGGCAAAAGTAGATAACACATTCCCGACATTTGGAGCAGAGTGTAGAAATTTACGCCTTGGCCTTTCTACTGATGGGGTGAATCCACATGGAAACCTCAGTACTCAGCATAGTACATGGCCTGTGATATTGGTTATCTACAATCTTCCTCCCAGGTTAACCATGAAGCGTAAGTATATGATGCTTTCTCTGTTCATATCGGGTCCTCGACAGCCCGGAAATGATATTGATGTATACTTAGCTCCTTTGAAGAAGATTTGAAGCTTTTATGGAACGAAGGAGTACAGACGTTTGACGCATCAATGCAGGAATATTTTAATATGCGTGCCATGCTAATGTGTACCATCAATGACTTCCCTGCTTATGGTAACTTATCCGGGTACAGTATTAAAGGGTACAAAGCTTGCCCAATTTGCGGGGAAGAGACACATGCACGCCATCTAAAGAATTGTCGAAAAAGGGTTTACATGGGACATCGACGTTTTTTATCGAGGCATCATCCTTACAGGCAGAAAAAAGCAGCATTTAATGGTGAGATCGAACATGGAATAGAACCTCGACCGGCTTCTGGAGATGAAATACTTCAAAAAATTCAGAATATTACAAATCGATTTGGGAAGCCCAATGCACGCATTGAAGGTACTCCATGGAAGAAGCGATCAATATTTTTTGATCTCCCTTATTGGCATACACTTGATGTCAGACACTGCATTGATGTGATGCATGTTGAAAAGAATATATGTGACAGTCTTATTGGTACTTTATTAAACATTCCCGGAAAAACAAAGGATGGATTGAAAGCTAGACTGGATATGTTGGATATGAACATTCGTACCAAATTAGCACCTCAAACTGAAGGAAAGCGTACATATTTGCCTCCGTCATGCACAACTCTTTCTAAGAATGAGAAAACAATTTTGTGTGGATGTCTGAAAGGAGTTAAAGTTCCGTATGGGTACTCTTCGAATATTGCCAGCTTGGTTTCAATGAAGGATTTGCGGTTGAATGGATTAAAATCTCATGACTATCATGTATTGATTCAAAAGTTGTTGCCTATTGCAATTAGAGGTGTATTGTCTCCTAAAGTGAGGTCCGCTGTACAAAGACTCTGCGCCATTTTCAGCTCTTTGTCCGCTAAGGTTGTTGATTCATCAGAGCTTGATAAACTACAAGACCAGATTGTTGTTACACTATGCCAATTAGAGATGTTTTTTCCACCTAGCTTTTTTGATGTAATGGTGCATCTTACTGTTCATTTGGTGCGCGAGATTCGCATTCTTGGACCAGTTCATATGAGATGGATGTACCCTTTTGAGAGGTACATAAGATTCTAAAGAGCTACGTGAGAAATAGACATCATCCCGAAGGGTGTATAGTGGAAGGATACATAACTGAAGAGGCTGTCGAGTTTTGCACTAATTTTTTAGGAAATACAGCCGCAGTTGGTATTCCCAGGCCATGTCATTTTGATCGATTTAATGGAAAGGGCATAAGTGGTCGGAAATTTTATAATACATCATTTGATGAGTTGATGATTGCTCATTTCTATGTATTGCAACATATGCCTGACAGAACCGCTCGTCGTCAAAGCGATTGTGCAAATAAATTTATAATAGTCCGCTACTCGCAACTATACTACTGGGTAGTACTTGGTAAGTAGGGGTCGAACCCAAGGGAACTAGGGGAATAATTGTTCTTCGGGGGGGATTACGCAGCGTGGGAGCGTGTTTAAGGTCGGTTGGTTGGTTTTAAAGCTACCAGCTATTTTGATTGATTGATTGGTTGGTTGGTTGATTTTAATACTGGAAAGTAAATTACATTTTATAATTAAAGAGAAATGTTCGGTTTCAGGGGACTTGTATTATATCCTGTTTATCATTGACCATTAGTGAATCATCTAAGTATTCAAACGGTGAATCGAGGCTAGTTACAGCTCAAGACTTGCAACACCGGTTTAAAGCAACTCCTGTTCTATTTCAGTCTAGCGCCAATACCCTAAGGTATGCTAGCCTGGGTGCATCCACCTGATCTCACAGTTACGCTCGACCAGATGGGGTTTAGGATGAGTCGAACTCCTCAGATAGCTTTGCTTGTTACAGCTTCCACTACCTGAGTATGATCACGAATTCCCATAGAAGAGCTTTGCTTGTTACAGCATCCACTCAACCTTGGAAACTCTGACTATATATGGCACATAGAACAAGTTTTGAATACTAAGACTAGACACTAAGTTAATAGTCTTAAAACATTTTATAATACAAGTGCGCCCCTTAGACCGAACTACAAGTTTAGCTACTATTCATCACGCTAAACATTATACTAAGGAATTAAAGACAACAGTTAAATAAATACTAAAAATAATACTTACAACCATTGAAGCGCCAAGGGAGCTTTCCTTTATTTCCAAAGCAAAATTACAACATTACAAGTATTACAACTTCTAGAGAGAGAAGTGAAATTGGATTTTGGTGTGTGTAATGAGGAGGAGGAGCTCCTCCTTTTATAGCCCAAAGGGGAGGAGATGGGTGGTGGAGATGGGTGGTAAGTGTTGCATTTTGATTGGAGGAGAAAATGGATGGAGGAGATGGCCACACATGGAGGAAGAGGAGTGGTGGAGGAGGAGGAAGGTGGTGGTGACATGTGGAGGAGGGGCAAAAGCCGCCGGTCACCACCACCCCAAGCCACCGGTAGGCGGTGGCCAAGGAGGAGGAGCTTCTCCCTTGGCCACCACTTCTTCAAGTGGCCGGTCATCCTTGTCCAATGTGAGATTTGTACAGTTTTGTGCAGTCTTTTCACAAAACTGTCAATGTGTTTCTTCTCTGGGCTGTCTTGACTCCACTCCTGATTCTTCTAATTAATTTGTTATGGTCAATTCAACGTCAAGATCCTTGATATTTCTTCAGTCGGCATATGATCTTGACCTTAGATTGACTCTTGTTATCTTTTCAGCATAAAATCCTCTCCTTAGCGTGTTTTCACTTCAGTCTCTAAAATGCCCTGTAGAAATATATCGGGACTAACATACAGAAGTTAGATAGACAAACAGTCTAATTAAGGGGGTTTTACTGTGTTTCTGACTCGTATAACTTTGGTCCATCAGATTACCCCCCCACTTTTAGTTGTTCGTCCCGAACAATGCTATTAAAGGGCGTAAGTTCTAAGTTTGGCTTTGGAATATGAAAATTAGACTGTGGTACTCGATCTATCCTAATTCATGCATTGCTTACTTATTACCAAATTAAACTGCGTAAATAAATAGAAGAAACTTAATACTTGTACCTCCGTGCTGAGATGCAAATTATATTGGATGTCTCGGGAGATAGCCCTTTTTAGGCTCCTGGACTGCAACCTCGGGATCGTCTCTTACTATATGGTTTTCTGGTAGCTTTCTCTAGCACGTGATTCAGTTCAGGTTTCAGTGAGTTGAGCCTTTTTGATTTTCTTCTTTGGCGAGGGACTGCTTTTTTGTTGTAGTGAATCGGCCTTTGGCCTTTGATTTGACTTTTTGAGTTCTTCACTTTTGGTTCGGTTAAAACCTTCACAATTTTGGGCCTTTGGCCTCTTGATTTGCTTCATTGAGCTTTTCGTCTTTTTGTGACTGCAAGTCCATTTTCTCAAGCCTTTTTTGGGAGGTCCAATCATCGCCCGCAAGCCTATGGAAATACCTCCCCGCTCCTCTTGTCTTTGTCGTTTTGCGCGGGTCAAGATGAGGGTCGCTCATCTATTTTCTCGGCTATTTTGACTAGAGAGAGGACGGTCTGATTCCCGTCCTCGCCTTTGCATAGATGCTTCTTGGCGGAGTTGACTTCAATTATTCACTGAAAACCCGAAGTGCAGCCTCCACTGACTTCGAAAACCATATAGTTTGATCTGATCCTTTGATTGCTTGCCAAGCCTCTCTAGGGAAGTTTATATCAACTCCACATCCCTAGTTATCTCAGCATAAAGGACAAATGGAAAGTTACATTCTATGTTTTTAAACAGTTTGAAATTTCACAAGGTTAATGCATGAATTATGATTTATCTTTTTCACATTCTTAAGTTCATATTTTCAAAAAGGTACTTATTAAAAAAGAAAAACAGCCGCATGTTATTTATGTACATAGGTGGTTCTCACCCCCCACTTTTGAACGAAGGCGTGCCTTAGTTCAAAAGTCATGCAAGCTTAAAACTAAATACTGAATTTAAATGACAGAAATTAAAGTGCGGAAAAGTAAGATAGTGTCGGGTTACCTCGCGACCAATGCACTTGTTTAACGTCGTTGGCTCGACGATACCTCGTTGTGGTTCATTGGTTTGGGTCCCATGGGTGGCTGAGGTCAAACTTCTTGATTCCACCGACTTTGATTCTTACGGTGAGTCTTCCTGATTTTTTTAGCAGATGACGGGTTTGGGTCCAGTTCTGATGGTATCTCCTTCCAACGTCTCTGAGAAGGCGAGGGACCTTTCACTATCAGCTTTTTGAACTGGGTGTTCTCCTGTTTAGGGCTGCCTTGTCCAGTCATGGCGAAAGCGTGCTCCATGTAGGAGTCATTCTGCTCAGGCCCTTTTCCCATTCTCCTTTGAGCTTCTTCTTGGATCGCATAGTTCGCGGCGACTTGCTCATTAATTAAGGGGAAAAGTCGGGAAGGCCTCATGAGGCTTGGTTCTGCCTCGTAATGTTGGTTCGTGAAGAACTGATCGTAGATAGTCTCAGCTGCCTGGGTAATGATAGTCGGGTATGGAATAGGCAGTTCGTCGGTGGTATTCTGGACTTCTACTTCGTTGCTTCCGGTGCTTTCCATGTTTGATTCCTCGGATGGTTCGGGAGTCTCTTCTGACGGCTCGGTGGTTTCCTCTTTGTCAGCCTCAGGGTCAGCTTCTTCTGTCTGCATTTCCTCGTCAGTGTGGGGAACTCGTCTTGTGGCAGCGGCTAGGCTAGTTATCAGGTACCATATGTCTGCAATGGTGAGGTTTGCGGCAGACCTTCTCATAACTTCGTTGACTCTTCCCAGCTCTTCGGACCTCATCCCACGAAGAAATTTTTGGAGAAGATTTTTCTTCATAAATCCATGGTGCGGGCAGCTTGAGACGATGGCATCGTAGTTCATGTAGTATTCGTCCAAAGTCTCATCCCGGGATTGTTGAAGGTTCAGGATCTTCTCGCGGGTTTCTTGGCGTAAAGATGGTGGGGAGAATTCTTTCAGGAACGGAACGCAGAGGTCTACGAAACGTTCTGCACTGCAAGCGGTGGATGTGTAGTACCATATCGTGGCGAAGTCGGTTAGAGAGAATTTAAAGCATTTCAGCTTAAATTCTTCTAACACTTCGTTTTCAGGTTTGATGTTGTGGCAGACTTGGTGGAAGTTTCGGCAGTGCTGTACAGGGTCTTCTCCCTCCGTTCCTCCGAACAGGGGCAAAAATCGCGTTGTCCATGCATGCGTAACGGGTAATGACATAGGAAAAAGAAAGAAAAAGAAAGGGGAGGGAAGAACAGTTATCCGATGACTAGTTCCCCGGCAACGGCGCCAATTTGACAGAACCGCTCGTCGTCAAAGCGATTGTGCAAATAAATTTATAATAGTCCGCTACTCGCAACTATACTACTGGGTAGTACTTGGTAAGTAGGGGTCGAACCCAAGGGAACTAGGGGAATAATTGTTCTTCGGGGGGGATTACGCAGCGTGGGAGCGTGTTTAAGGTCGGTTGGTTGGTTTTAAAGCTACCAGCTATTTTGATTGATTGATTGGTTGGTTGGTTGATTTTAATACTGGAAAGTAAATTACAGTTTATAATTAAAGAGAAATGTTCGGTTTCAGGGGACTTGTATTATATCCTGTTTATCATTGACCATTAGTGAATCATCTAAGTATTCAAACGGTGAATCGAGGCTAGTTACAGCTCAAGACTTGCAACACCGGTTTAAAGCAACTCCTGTTCTATTTCAGTCTAGCGCCAATACCCTAAGGTATGCTAGCATGGGTGCATCCACCTGATCTCACAGTTACGCTCGACCAGATGGGGTTTAGGATGAGTCGAACTCCTCAGATAGCTTTGCTTGTTACAGCTTCCACTACCTGAGTATGATCACGAATTCCCACAGAAGAGCTTTGCTTGTTACAGCATCCACTCAACCTTGGAAACTCTGACTATATATGGCACATAGAACAAGTTTTGAATACTAAGACTAGACACTAAGTTAATAGTCTTAAAACATTTTATAATACAAGTGCGCCCCTTAGACCGAACTACAAGTTTAGCTACTATTCATCGCGCTAAACATTATACTAAGGAATTAAAGACAACAGTTAAATAAATACTAAAAATAATACTTACAACCGTTGAAGCGCCAAGGGAGCTTTCCTTTATTTCCAAAGCAAAATTACAACATTACAAGTATTACAACTTCTAGAGAGAGAAGTGAAATTGGATTTTGGTGTGTGTAATGAGGAGGAGGAGCTCCTCCTTTTATAGCCCAAAGGGGGGAGATGGGTGGTGGAGATGGGTGGTAAGTGTTGCATTTTGATTGGAGGAGAAAATGGATGGAGGAGATGGCCACACATGGAGGAAGAGGAGTGGTGGAGGAGGAGGAAGGTGGTGGTGACATGTGGAGGAGGGGCAAAAGCCGCCGGTCACCACCACCCCAAGCCGCCGGTAGGTGGTGGCCAAGGAGGAGGAGCTCCTCCCTTGGCCACCACTTCTTCAAGTGGCCGGTCATCCTTGTCCAATGTGAGATTTGTACAGTTTTGTGCAGTCTTTTCACAAAACTGTCAATGTGTTTTTCTCCGGGCTGTCTTGACTCCACTCCTGATTCTTCTAATTAATTTGTTATGGTCAATTCAACGTCAGGATCCTTGATATTTCTTCAGTCGGCATATGATCTTGACCTTGGATTGACTCTTGTTATCTTTTCAGCATAAAATCCTCTCCTTAGCGTGTTTTCACTTCAGTCTCTAAAATGCCATGTGGAAATATATCGGGACTAACATACAGAAGTTAGATAGACAAACAGTCTATTTAAGGGGGTTTTACTGTGTTTCTGACTCGTATAACTTTGGTCCATCAATGCCTGATATCACGCCTTTCATAGAGCAGCACCTGAACATATTAAGGAGTGCATTTCCAAGAAAATCCGAGCAGTGGTTGCAAAAAGAACATAGTCGGTCATTTTGTAACTGACTGAGAAGTAATGAGAATTTAAATAATCAGGCCAACTCTGAAGAAGAGTCTGATGACTTGGTAAAGTGGCTCCTGCCGGGTCCTACACCAACTGTATACTCGTGGAACGCTTACGACATTAACGGATTTTGTTTCCACACAAAAGCTCAAGATGACCAAACCGTTGTGCAAAATAGTGGTGTCACACTTGTTGCTGAAACCACTCTTGTTTCTAGTGCTAGAGATCAGAATCCAATAAATGCTCCTATTAATTATTTTGGCCTCATCGAAGACATATGGGAGTTGGATTACGTAAAGTTTTAAGTGCCTGTATTTAAATGTAAATGGGTTAATAATTTGGCGGTTCGTACTGATGAATATGGAATGACGTTTGTGGATTTTCGAAGAGAAGGGTCTAAGGATGAGCCATTCATTATGGCCGAACAAGCGAGACAAGTATTTTACGTCTGTGACACTTCTGATAACAACCATTTTGTTGTCCTCCACGGAAAACAACAACTAACCAGTGATGCATCTGAAGATCTAGCTGAGGAATGCATGCTCGTTTGTACGATAGTTCCCGTGGAGAACGATGATAGTGAAGCTGATAATGAAATTCAACTACGAGAAGATCATGGAGAAGGAATATGGATTGATAAAGAAATTTAACTTGTGTATGTTATTTATTTATGATGTGCGTAGTTATTTATTTATGACTTGTGTAGTTATTTAATGACTTGTGTAGTTATTTATTTATGACTTGTGTAGTTATGACTTGTGTAGTTATTTATTTATGACTTGAGTAGTTATGACTTGTGTAGTTATTTAATTATTTATTTCTGAGAATTGGTTTATTGATTAATTAATCTGACGTTTAATTTCATGTTTACAGGATCATGGCCAGTTCACACAGCAGCAGCAGCAGTGAGGATGACCATAATGACACTTCTGGTACAGTTCCAAAGAAGAGAGGGCTTGTATATCTGAGCAAATTCGTTAAGAGACACAAGGATGCTGGTACCAAGGCCACGGTGGAATGGAATAGGCGAGGTCATCCAATAGGGAAGGTTGCAGACAAATGGAGGAACTACTTGGGTGTGTTGGTTCGATGTCGTGTTCCTATCATACACACTGATTGGAGGAAGGTCCCTACACATTTTAAAGAAAATGTGTGGAGAGAGGCAACTGTAAGAGCTTCTTTAATTCTAACATTATATTTGTTTTAAACATGGTAATTAACTAACTTTTGTATTAATTAGAATTGTTTTATATATTTTCAGACAGTTTTTGATGGAGTCGAGGAGCATAAAAAACAGGAGCTTAGCGCTGCGTGCAAGATGTGAAAACAATTTAAGTCACGCCTCGCACATAATTACATCTACGGTGACGGAACAGATGAAGATGCTTTAAAAATGTATACATACATTGACTAGTCGAGTCATGAATGGTCGTTTGCTACGTGCTATACCACTGCCCGATGAAATGGTGAAGGTGAAGATCGATAGTGCTCTTGGTAAGATTATTGATCTACCCATTCCCCATGGAGAGAAATTAAAGACGACACGAGATGCCGAGGCGAAATCTGACTTGGTTGCATGGCCGAAACACTTGGTTGAAAACAACACAAGGGTAATAAAATCAATTATTTGAACCATCTTTCCAAAATTTAATTTATCAGATTTTATTTGTATTATTTACTAACATTCGATATTCAGGAATATACCATGCAACTATACTACTTCTTGCCACCGGCTTCAAATGAGACAGTAGATAATTATTCCATCGACTATCGATTTCTGCACGACATCATGTCTGACTTGGGCAGAACCATTGTTAATGTACGCATCGCTGACGAAGTGTTCGGTGATGACTACATTTCCACAGTGGGCCCAGATGACGTCCGTGATATATACGCATTGGCACCGTTGTCGAACTCACATTGTGATTTATACATATGGTAATACTCTTGTGATTACTTGTTCATCATTTGTTGCAGGTGGTCTAACTTTATAAGTTTTTTCATTTTGTAGTTCTTTGTTCAATCAAATGATTGATTCAGAGGTTCGATTCGGGTGCTTCAATCACACGGCCGTGAGCCCTTCCAATCACATAAATGAGAGGATGGAGGCGTTTGTAGCAAGACTTCATATGCCAGACAAAGATCAAAATTATTGCTACTTTATGCCTTATATAAATGTTGCCGAGTAAGTACATAAGTTACTTGTAATATATTACCTATTTTTTTGAAATATGGGTTGTATGAATTTAGTTTGTTGATGTAGGTTTCATTGGATGTTGTGCGTTATCTTCCCCAACCAAGGTGTAGTCCATTGGTTTAACTCCTCACCATATCAGACCGTTATACATAGCGATGCGAAAGCTTTAGTGGACTCGTAAGTTTCAAACTTACTATTATTTTGTAACTTGCATTGACAGTCACTAATTACGTATATTGTTATTTATTTTAGGGGGCTGCATACTATCAAGGATGTAATCCGAGGATTGATCGTCGAGTCGAATGGAAGATAGTGACGGTATTATCATACACAAAGCATTCCTTTAATATATTCTTGTAATTTTCATTAATAAAGTGTTAACTGAGATTACTTATAATGCAGTGTCCGAAACAACCCGATGAGAGTAATTTATGCGGTTATTATGTTTTGAGATTTATTCGGGACATAATGGAATTTGTTCGTGCTAATAACGGTGCATATGTGGATAACTTTGACCAAGTAAGCATGCTAGTCTCGTCTTACTCTATTTAGAATGGTGACAAATGTTCTAGTTAGGTTTATTGTTGTTAAAGCATATATGTTCTACCTACGTTTATTCTAAATCTATGTTCTCTAGTTAGCTAGGTTTGTTCTAACTCTATTTTTTTATATATTCATGTTATCTTATTTGTTATAGGTTTTTCCTAATGGGACACGATCATATGAGTTGGGGAAGGTACAAGACGTGCGAGATGAGATCGCCTCCTTCTTGTACAACTACTTATTCGAACATAGTGCTTACATGTGAATATTGTTTATATATGTGACGTTGTTATAAAATCAATGTATATATGGATGGACTTGTATGAATGGTTGTATTTTGAGTGAAATGAAAGTATTTCCATGTTTGGAAATGTGTAACAGCAGGGTATTAAATTTTGTATAGAAATTGTATTTGATTTTCAGGCGGATTTGAGCCAAAACAGCTGAAACCTGCCAAATTTTTTCTGTAGCTTATGCAACGGTTTGGTTTAACCGTTGCATACGATCATACATTATGCAACGGTTTGAGCACCAAAACGGTTGTATAATGGTTCATCTTATGCGACGGTTTTGTTGTTGGAACCGTTGCATAAGGTCCATATCGTAAGCAACGGTTCCAACAACAAACCGTTGCATAAGTTGTGCTCTTATGCGACGGTTTTTGGAACCGTTGCATAAGGTATGGACCTTATGCAACGGTAGCTTATGCAACGGATTAGGAACCATTGCATAAGCTATCTAAGAACCGTTGCATATGGTCCCTCCTGTAGTAGTGGAGAGACGTGCTTCGTTCAATCTCCCTTTATATAACCATTTTTAATTTGAGCTATACAAGCAGCATTGTCCTCAAATATAGAAGTAGGGATTTCTTTGTCGCTTGAAAGATCACATAATCCTCTAATATGAAGGATTCAAGACCTCAGTCGCACATATTCACGACTTGCTTCATGGAGTGCTAATATTTCAACATGATTAAGAAGTGAATGTAAGAGTCTGTTTGGTAGAGCGCCGAGATTTAGCCGGATCACCATATGTAAACACATAACCCGTTTGTGATCGCTCTTTATGAGGGTCAGATAAATACCCGGCGTCGACATATCCAATTAATCCTGATTTTGAGTCTTTTGAATAAAATCAGCTCATACCAGTTGTTCCTCGAAGATATCTTAAAATTTGCTTAATTCCAGTCCAATGTCTTCGAGTTGGAGAAGAACAATAACTTGCTAGTAAATTAACCAAAAATGCAATATCAGGCCGTGTATAATTAGCAAGATACATTAGTGCTCGAATAGAACTAAGATATGGTACTTCAGGACTACATAGTTCTTCATCCTTTTCTCGAGGACAGAATTGATCTTTTGCCACATTAAGTGATCAAACAGCCATAGGCGAACTCACAGGATATGATTTATCCATATTAAATCATTTGAGAATCCTTTCAGTAAATAAGGACTAATGAACAAAAATACCCTTTGATAAATGCTCAATTTGTAAGCCGTGGCAGAATTTTGTTTGTCTCAAATCTTTCATTTCAAATTCAGTTTTAAATCATATGATTAAATTCATCTGGGTCCCAATGATATTTATATCATCAACATAAACCGCGATAATAGAAAACCTGGTTTTTGTCCTTTTGATAAAAACACATTGACAAATTGCATTGTTGATGTATCCCTCTTTCAAAAGATATTCACTTAAACGATTGTACCATATTCGACCGGATTGTTAAACCATATCATGATTTTTTTTAGTTTTATTGAGTACATTTCCCGTGGTTTTGAGCTACACGCTTTCGTCAATTTTAATCCTTGTGGAATTTTGATATAAATCATTATCAAATGACCCATATAAGTAGGTTGTCACGACATCCATTAAATGCATTTGGAGTCCTGATAAGACTGATAAACTCAATAAAAATCTGAATGTTACTGCATCTATGATTGGAGAATATATCTCTTCATAATCAATGTCTGGTCTTTGCGAGAAGCTTTTTGCTACAAGTCGTCCTTTATATTTTACGACTTCATTTTTCTCATTTCGTTTACGCGCAAATATCCATTTATAACCAACAAGTTTGACATTCTCAGGCCAATTGACTTGGCTTTTTCAAGTGAATTCAATTCTGCCTCGATGATACTTTTCCATTTTGGTTAATCATTTCTTCGTCGGCATTCACTAACCGATGGCTCATGATCCTCATGTTCCTCTATAATATCTAGAGCCATAGAATAGGCAAATATATTATCCAATTTTATTTCGTTTCTATTCCACCATTTCCCTAAATGACATAATTGATCAAAATTTCTTCATTGTCACCATTTTCAGGTATCTCATTATCTTTTGAAGATGATTTTTCATGTACCACATCTATTTCTTTAGGAATAGTGGTTGATGCATTAATACGATTATTTTGCACCTTTCTTTTGCTAGGATTCTTATCCTTGGACCCAATTGGTCTACAACGTTTCTGTCGTGTTTTAGACTTACTTGCCAGTTTACTTCCAATATCTTCATCAGGGACATTTATTTTGCAAGGAGCATTAACAGCTGGTATATGTGACTTGGTCACTGCCTTGACATTCGTAAATGCATCTGGCAATGTGTTTGCAACCTTTTGCAAGTGAAATTTTTTTTGGAACATCTAGTTCACATTGATTTTTACGAGGATCAAAATGAGACAATGACTCTGCATTCCACGATATTACTTGTTTTTTTCCAGACTTTATTTTATCTCCCCCCTAGTGTAGGGAAATTTGTCTCATCAAATTGACAGTCGACAAATTGCGCCTTAAATACGTCACCTGTCATAGGTTCCAAAATTTTAATAAATGATGCAAATTCAAATCCCACGTAAATCCCCAATCTTCGTTGTGGTCCCATTTTAGTATGTTGGGGTGGAGATATTGGAACATAAAGTGCACACCCAAAAACTCTTAATGAGAGATATTTGGTTTACGGACACTAACAAGTTGCAAAGGGGAATATTTATTATTTGCAGTTGGCCTTATACGAATTAGTGATGTAGCATGCAAAATTGCATGTCCCCAAGCAGAACTTGGCGATTTAGATCGCATAAGTAATGGTCTAGCTATCAATTTTAGTCTCTTGATAAACAATTCTGCTAGACCATTCTGAATATGAACGTGAGCAACCGGATGTTCAGTTATAATTCCAATTGACATATAATAGTCATTAAAAGATTGGGAGGTAAATTCTTCCGCATTATCCATACAAATTTTCTTAATTGTATGATCTGGAAATTGTGCTCGTAATCTAATAATTTGAGCAAGCAGTCTTGCAAATGCCATATTACAAGTGGACAATAAACAAACATGCGAACAACGGGTCAATGCATCGATAAGTACCATAAAGTACTGAAATGGTCCACTCGATGGGGAAATACGTCCACATATATCTCCTTGAATCCATTCTAAAAATGTTGGATACTCAATCTCAACTTTTAGTGGAGATGGTCTTGTAATCAGTTTTCCTTGAAAATAGGCAACACATGAGAGATCTTTGGACAAAAGAATATTTTTACTCTTGAATGAATGTCCATGCAAATATTAATGATTCTTCGCACCATTATTGAACCCGGATGGCCTAATCGATCATGCCATATAATAAAAACACCCTTAGTCTATTCTTTTATCTTTAATTACTTGCCACTTAGGATTTAGATTCACACTGCTTTATACATTTGAATTAGAATAGCGCATGTGCTTGGCTTGCTTCTTTGGGTTCGATCCGGTACTTAACCGGTATTATAAATGTTTTGACTACATTCGATCCTCTCTTAAATGATACTATTTAGAGGCTAAAAAGTATAGTTTGTCACAACCTCACACTCTGGGTCACAGCTGCAAAATCCGGGTAGCATGAGTCTTCCATGACTCTCTGCCAGAAGGGTGTACCATGGTATTCTAGTCATCTCGTTTTGAAGCATGCCACGACATATTTTGAGTTGTGCTCTGCATCATGAATAACCTATGCGGTCCGGGTATTATGTTAAAATAAAACATTGACGATCGAGCGATCCTAACATAAAGACTGGAACTTCCCGAAGATTCACCACAAAGTCGGCAATCCGTCCTACTATAGTCTTCAGCATAATAATCATACAACATTTTGCGCAAACATCAAACCTTTTGCTTTGACATGTGCAAGTAAGGATTCGGTTGTCACAGTTTGTCAACCTCTGTAAAATCTCACGAATAGAATCTTAAGCGGCTTCGACAAATTGTAATCCGATTTAGGCCGAAGAAAATTCATATGCATAGACAACTTTTATGTATTACCAAACTTTTTTAATATTTAAATAAGTTAATGGGATGATTAAAAAACACAAGTATGTCATTGTATTTTACAGTCATAATTAAAAAAACATTTTTCCTTATATTTACATAATTAATATACAACATGAGACTGAAACTTACCAATTGCACAAAGAATACACCATTGTATTAACTTTTGTGCGTACACAAAACCTGTACTATTTTTACATACATTATTTATCTCGTCTCCGTTAGGATCTTACTGGTGTCATGGATGCAAGTAATCATTAAAAGGTGGTGGATGAGGGAAATCATGGAAAGTACTTACGTGTCGGTCTGTTATGGTCCTCCAACAGGTACGTGAGAGTAAACTAAAAAATGTAATCTGTATTATATGATTCGTTTTGCAAATCTGATAGCGAAACTTATAATATTTAATTCGTACAATCAGGTATCCGTTTGGCGTACTAAATAAAAAAGTTACCTGAATATTACTAGCAGCTGTGTTGTGAAGGAATGTTTGCGTTCACAAGAACGTCATTTACGTTTCACTTAAATGACTAATTATAGTTTACGGTTTACAGATATTTTCAAAATATTTTGAAGCTTTGTCTAGCACATTCGGTTTCTAGATATGTACCAATGTACGATATGTCTACAAAAAATATTTCTCAGACGCTTTGCATTTCCAGTGACAAAGAGGGGGTACGAACTACAACATCCATTGATAAATCACGGTCCGAACTATGAAAATTGACAATTAAGGGCAATTTCAAAATATTTTGATTTTCATATAAGTATAAAACACTTAATTGATGGAATATCACTTTGTCAATTAATAAAGTTAACTAAACGAATGAATTGAAAAAATCTTATTGCCCTTAATTGTGAAATTGAGGATTAAAATATTTTGAAATTACCCATAATTGTCAATTTTTATAGTTCACACCGTAATTTGTCAATGGATGGTAGTTCATACCCCCTATTTGTTATTTTCCCTAAAAAAAATATATACATATTCATGTCTACACAACGATACTATATAGTGCTTTTTAGAGGATAAGTTTTAACCGCATCCAGTGTAACTACGTTGTAATTTGCACTATACATTGAGGCCGTAATCCACCAGCTACTCTTAAAATTCGAATGGTGTTCTGATATTGCACCATCACATTGAAATAATTTTCTCAAATATTTCTCTAGGAAGTTGAAGCGTCTTGTTGTTGTCCTCTGAAAATGAAATCCCAAATCTACGGCGCAAGGCAGTCAAAATGCACACTTGTCGGTCCATGGGTTCTATTTTATGGATGATCCATTCACACAGACGAATTTGACACCGGATAAATGGAGTAAAATGCACAAGGTGTGAAGAAATGGATTGAAGGAGGAATATGAAGTTGTGATTGAATGGAACGAAAAAGAGTTGCAATAGAAATAGTGCAACTTTCGGCAACTAATCCAACCAACTTGTGCGACCGCTCGGCGATAGCGTAGCTGTTTCGCACAAAGTTATTGTCGTATAACAATTGCATAGTTGTCGGCTTGTCGCACAAAAACATTAAATATAATGTTGTCGCACAACTTGTCACAACATTATTGCACATATTCTGCGACAACACTTGTTATCGCTCTGTCGTTATCGCGCAAGTTTCAAAATTTATAGTGAGAGTACATATCCAATAATTAATCTTGAAATTCGTGAGCCGAGATGAAACGTTTTCTTTTGGAGGATTATCGATTTGTTCAGTAGTCATTACAACTCCTTAGTCAAGAAATCTATCGAATTGGCTAGGCTTTTGCTTTGTGTTGACTCGAATAGTTGACCATTGTTTTTGGTACATATGTCAAACAAAATAACTCAACTTAATAGTACAGCCTAGGGCCATATGCCGAGGCCTAATTTGATCCAAATATGCATATGAAGATCTATGGATCCAACAAAAAGTGGTGTATATTTGAGCGCTCTTCTATTTGAAGATGGTTTGACCATTTGTTTTCGGGTCACCCTTACTCGGATACTGATGCTCATCAAACCAAGTTGAAACAACTACATAGCAAGTGCTGTTGTTGTTGAAGTTCTAAATACGCACCATGTCTTGTTTGTTCCCACAACTCCCCCCATTGTCAGAATTGTTAGAGATGCAGCTTGTCTGCTAATCAATGCTCACAAACATAAGTGGCTGATAACTGCTGGGTCTGCATTATGTTTGGAATAGAGATCCACTTGTCTCAAGGCAGCTTGTAATAGTAGCAGTGTTGTGGCTTGTCACTTGGTGGCATGAGAAGGGTTGATCCACGAGAGCCTTGGTACTGTTTCTGATTGAGGTTGTGTTAGGTTGAGACATGTGTAGCTGTTGATGTTGCAGCATGTTATATGTGAGGAAGAGTAAGAATGTTAGTACAGCTTAATTAAAACCAGGGCTTGTGTCCGGTGATGTAGACCTAAACATGATGAGTTCCATGCACGACTTAAATCCAAAGACATAAGGAATCTTGTACATTTAATAAAGTCATAAAAAGATAAGAACGGAAGAGGTGCTAGCTCATGTTTTTTTAGTTTCCTAGTGTTTTAGTAGAATACTTGGAACAAGAAGAGCATGATATGGTTCAAAAAGCACAAGATAATTACAAAAAAAGATGTGATATCACTACAAATTTTGGCTGAGTTGTTCGACAGCTCAAATTTGACGCAAAAGTATCGAATAAGTGTCGTACGTTCGTCGATACTACGACAAAAAGCAATGATGTCGCACAAACATATGTCGCAAGAGGTGTGCGACAGCCGTGCGTTACAATGTGTGCGACACTGGTAAGTCGGTAATACGTCATAGTGTCGCACAACTATTTAACATTTGTCGCACAATTTATGCGACACACTTTTGATAACCATACGACGCCATTGTCATAAAAGTGAGGCATATGTGTTGCATAATGTATGCGACATACATGTGAGGTTTGTGCGACACAAAGAATACAACTACTATTATAATAATCATATTTTCTATTAATTTATAATTTATTCATTTTTAATATACATTTTTAAAAAAATAAATATTACCAAATTAACAAAACATTTCGAATAAACAAAACAAAATATTTTATAAATTGTTTCAATCACCAAAAATACAATACAACTAAAGAATGGAAATACTAAACTAATTGTCCGAGGTACTCGCTAATGTCCTCATCGTCGGTGCACGACCTCTACGAACTGCTGCTCCTCCATAACAACTCATCACTGTTAAAGCTTCCTCTGCTTCTATCAGGCGAGTGGATCGAATCTATTTCAATAACTGTACAAGTGATAAATAAAAATTTAATTATCATCGAGGAAAATGAACAAGTGATAAATGAACTACTTTCACCACGGAGGAAAATGAACAAGTGATAAATAGAGGTGAACAATTTGAATTCATCACCTAGCAGAAAATGAACTCATCGAGAACACCTTCCAATCTGGATCCTGATGAGAGTAAACTATCCAGAAAGCATTCAAGAATCTCATCGGCATTGTCTATTCTTTCAGCATATTCACCAATAATCCAAATCATGGATGCCTGCAAAGCTAGGAAGCTAATTACTAATCTAACATAAAACAAAAAGACTTGTAAGCATGATATATAATTTTGCAGATGATGTGCAGTACTATCTAATACATTCACTTCTGGCTCATCCAAAGTATCCAAGCAATAATGGATTCATACCTGAACAACATATAATCAAAAGCTGTCGTCATGGAAGAACAAACAACCAATAAGATGTCGCAATTTCAACTGAACTAAGTTCACACTGTACCACATTGCACTTACGTGTTTGGATACCTCCTAAAGATATCTTTGATCTCTGTAATAGCTTCTTGAACCACATAGTTTATCTTTGTTTTGATATGTTCTAGCAAGACATTGATAGGCGCTAGACAGATTACAGTTACAGATACATCAAAATGAACAGAAAATAGACAAATCACATACTGAAGAAAAGTCACAACAATTGAAATAGATCAAAACTGCTGGTAGATCCGAGCCAAAACTAATTCGGCCTAAACTGCTTGTAGAACAACAACAAATATACAACCAAAACTGATTCGGTCTAAAGTCTAAACTACTCGTAGAACAAATAAAGAACAAACTGCTTGTAGAACAAATATACAATATAAACCACAACAATAGAAAAATCAAAATCAAAACTGATTTCGTCCTAAACATACTTGTGGATCCTTTAAAGAAAAATGAGATGAATCTTGACCTGACTCTCGTCAGATTGGAGCATAGCACGTCATAGTAAGTAGTAACACAAGTACACAACTCTATAACATATCAGACAACATTGATTCACTTCAATCATCAAAACTCATAGATAAATTTCCTCCTATAACACCTAAATCGTAGTACAAAAACCAACAACCTTAAATGACCCAAACGACATTCAATTTTCTAAATTTCAACAGCCATTCAACAAATCATAAGAAACCTAAGCTCAGATTTGCAGTACAAAAAAACATACATAAAAATCTCACCTTTTCCAATGTCGCCCGACGCCCATCGCCACCACTCTTCTATCACCCGATTGCACGTGCTGAACCAGCGAAACCAAAGACACTGAGTGGTCCATCGGCAACTTGGAGCGGAGGCGAGCATCGTTCGGTCGCTCCGTCGACCGACTCAAATTTAGATCTACAATTTGGGGATGGCGGATGCTGATTCGTCGGTCGGTCGCTCGCGGATGGCGATACCGATTCAAATTTGGGGATGGCGGATGCTGATTCGTTAGTCGCTCGTCTAAAAAATTGAGTTTGGATGGGTGGACGGCCGTGGAAGGTACTCGACGATCAAATTCGGACGGATGCAGGAGGAGAGAAATGCATAATATAGAGGAAGAGAATAAGGGAGATAGAAGAAAAAAAAATTATTTTAAAGTTAAAAATGTGTAGAGTAGACGTAAGTATGGCTCATATTTGGGCCATCAAACTAGCAAAATTTTATGGTGGGGTCAGTTGTTCGACGTAATTAAAATAGTTGTGCGACACTTTTTTTTATGGCCGCGCAAATGCGACTAACATGCGTCGCACATAAAAGGACATATGAATTATTGTGTCGTATAACTGTCGTGTGTTTGTCGTATATTTTGTCCGACGATAAGCTGTGTCGCACAGTTTGTGTCGTAAAATTGACCCAAAATTTGTAGTGGATAATGCTGATGATGATCTGTTATGTGTGTGGTGCTTGTACCTCTGCTTCCAATGATGGCCTAAAGACTGCATATCACTCTATCTTAATCCCGCGTTGATTGAAGAGCAAGATTGTATACAAGATTTGTCTGAGCGACAGCTTGGTCGAGGGGGCATATATCCCACATCGATAAGCCAAGGGAAGCTAAAGTTTTTGCGACTATAAATTGTTTGAGGTTGACACCGAAATTTTCAAGTGCCTCAAACCAGCAGCTGAGATTTAGCGCGAGGGTTTGAAAGGCAGCTTAACAGACTCATGACTCATGTATGAGAGATTGAAATTTGTACTAGGGGTCAAATAAGGGCTTACTCGACCTGACGCTAAACAGCCCTTCTGAAATTAGGGCTTTTTACATTAATTTGGGTAGTCAAATTTATGGATAGTCCGACCTGACACGGGCCCAGTTTAATTAGGGTTCGGATATAGGTCTGCTTATTGAGGTTCAGGTTTTACTAGTCTCGGGTCGGGTTAGTCCGCCTCGGCCGATTGCTATGCCCTAGATCAAATGATTTTGATGTTAAAAAAAGTTCAGCTATTTTGTTTTCTTCCTAAAAAATAAAAGTGTAACCCTTTTGTCTTTTAACTAAAATCTGAATAGTGCAAAAACTCACATCTACTTTTTATAGAATCTTAAATTTATAGTGCATATAATCTGAGGGTGAAATGTTGGGATCCATGGATCCACCAAATAGTGGATCCAATTAAGCGCACCCCTCTTTTAATAAACCGCATCAATCGTTCAACGTCTTTTCAGGATACGGGCTATTTTATAAACTGCAACGACCTCAATAAGGGAATCACATGCCCAATAAGAGGAGAGTGAAATGTGGATAGAAGCTCAATTTGTGACGATTTGACCAGTTGTCATACCCAATCTATTTATAGCTGATGGCATCTTCGGCTCCAATTTTTGTCTCCTTTTAAGGATCTTGGTTGTTTTTTTTATATTGTCAAACTGCGCGATTTATTCTGTTCAAATTATTTGCAAGGGACTAACAATCCATACTTTGCAATGCATACTGTAATCGGATAGAATCCGAGCTTATCCATACATTCTATAGGTAGGAGATGTGTCATATGTTAATCACTCCACTGAGTGTTTTCATTACATCCAATATATGACAGGTAGGGTCGATCTTCATATTTGCCAAGGATCTTGGCTCAATCTCACATTTGCAGCCATTTATATATATATAAAAAGAAGCAATGACAACTGATTTATATACACAAACAGTTGAGGTGGAATCATGTTTCTATTAGTATACTTCCGAATTTGTTGGCACGCAGTCAAATATACATAAAATGCTATCAAGGTTCTGGAGAACATATATGGGCTGGGGATGCAACATCCAACAAATATCATTACAGCGGAGGATTTCTGCCAAACAAATAATGGCTGAGGATCTAGGCTTCTTCCGTATCTGATATTACTGAAAACATGATCGGCAATCACCCTTCCTGGAGCTGCAGATGGAAGAAGAAATCTAACAATCACACGTTTCTGAATATCATCATTCAAATATGAAGGTCATCCACTGATAACTCCTGTGACAGCATCTTCAGTTTCTGCAGCACATGGAAAACAAGAAATATCAGACAGCAGAAATCAAATATTATTAACTCGCTTCAAAAGAAATCCTACAATTTCCCTGTTGAATCTTGATTTCCTTAGCTGAAAATGCCTATTGTTATTCATATAGATGGTGTTTGTGTGTATCAATCCCTTTTTAAAACTTAAATGAAAAAATCTGCTCACCCCGTCCCCTACTAATTTCAGCATGTAACTACCAACTGTCCCTAGCAGGTTAGGATGATGCCAAAGATAAATGAGGAGCTAAATTTTAGGTTATGAACAAAATTTTACACTATATTCCACGTGTGAAGAAGGTACTCACTGTAATGAATTGGGCTGGATCGTCGATACTAGTTGAGCCCAAAACAACTTCCCTTTTCAGCTTAGCTGTTAGCTTGTGACAAACCCGCAACTGTTGTACAAAAAATGGCATCAGGACAAGATCGAGTTATTGAGAGTAGATCTACTCACCAATATTTGCAAAACTTGATTGGAATATCATACCTCAGACCGTGTAGCACCTCCCACGATGAACACAAATATTCTCTTCCCCATTTTTTTGAGATCACTAGATACATGTCGCAGTACAGAATCACTAGAAATAATGTGTCAGAAGGGATTTTGAGTTGTGATTAGTATAATAGAGTACACCATACTACATACAAAACTTCAGTATTCACCTTGAATATCCATCATCAGAGTTTCGAGGGCGAGCCCAGGTAGGTGTTCTCCTAGATCTCATTGAATGTGCACCAGCAGCGGGAGCTGATTGTACTGATGCAACATGCGAGGTTCCATGGTAAGTTGGACTAGGTTCATTCATGCAAGGATATTCGTTTTTTGGTAGTTCTCCCTTGCTGAGTTGCTCAATAAGTTCCTACACTGACAACAGTTAACATCTACTCCAGAATAGATTAAAAACACTTGAAAAACAAATGTTGATACAGCAGAATGTTGTACTGCAGACAGCATGTCATACACCAGTATGAGCAAAATCATGACGAACGCAAATGTCAGCAGCGGAATAATGTATCCCATCGTCCGGAATTTACGGCCTATACATGATTTGCAATTGCAACTCAGATCAGGGCCTTTGAGTTGCTGAGTGACTCAATTGTAACAAACCGTATAATTTGCCTAATAATCTCTAATGGGATTGAATGAAGTACCAACTTCCTTCATGATGGCCTCTTAGGCCTTTCTTTTAAGGTATCAAGATTAGGGTTCAAAGCCAAATGTCTTGTATGCGAAGTCAATGAGATCTGAGTAGAACTCCAACAAGGCATATGAATGATTCGACAAGTAAGCCAAAAAAGTAAAAAGGTAGAAAGATAAAAAAAATTGCTAGATACATTTTCTCAAGCTGACTACAATCAGAATTCAGACATTCTGAAAATGGACATGGCACATACCTCTATCATGGGGTAAAAGCGTGACAATTGCCATGTTGATTCACCATTCGTGCGGTCTTTTCTAGCTGCATGTTTCTTCTGAATATAAAACATAGAGAATACACAATATCAAAATCTTTGAAAAAGAATCTCCCCAGTTTCAATCGACAGAATATTACCTTATGCATGTCGAACTTTAGCATGAAAGCCCCACCAGAGCTTTTTTTAGTGCCCGATGATCCCTCCAGCAATCTCATACTAGTTACAGCATTCATATCATCATTTGATAATCTGGCTAACTGGAAGGAAAATACAACAATGTGAAGTCAAGTAAGCACAAACATTTGCACTGTCTAAATCTTGACTATGGCATTTAGGTCATACCGGAAAATTTATCAAAAGACTGACAAAAACTAAGATTTCACTATGGCAATCAACATGAAATCATGTTTCAAACAAAAATCCAAAATAAAATACGATTGGCAAACACAATTATCAACAAATGATTTCACTCGGAAAACAAATACGGGATTACATACTTGCATAAGTTTGACACCTTTATCACCCTCAAACTTATCCGGGTGAATGGCGGCATAGATCATCAATAAGCGCAACTTGTTTTCGTTTGAAATGTCCTGTAACAAAATTCATGCTTTGTATGACGTTTCTCAACAATCTGCAAGAATACTCCAAAAATATACACTTACTGGTTTTGTCCTTAAGAAGTTGATAAGTTCTTTTGTGCCTGCATCGCCAAACACTAGATCTTGTTCTAGTTGTCCAACTTCACGAAGCCCCGTCTCCTTTATTATTCTGTTAATCTTGCCTGCTATCTACACAAGAAAGGTCCATCTAGCATCACTACTATCAAGCTCCAAACCGAGGTCAAGTGACACCATTCCTCTTAAGTGTATACAATTGAAACCTGAATGTTGCAACTTGGAAAAATAAACCAAGGGAAATATCTGCATAGAAGAGCTACCTCTACATGGAGGGAAAGCTTGTCAATTTGTTCACTGTACTGCGGCAAGGCTTGAACCATCTTCTGCAAATCGCGTGTGGAAAGTTCCCCATCTCTGGCAGATTGAGAAATCTTTGTTAAGCTACAGCAAGACTATATTTAAACTGATAGAATTTGTCAATCCTTAAGCAGACTTGGTTAGCCTTGAATCCCATATGTGAGCTACCGATCTTGAACTTCATAATAAACTAATTTTAAGTAGGACAAAAATCAACCTCCCACCCTGGTGAAGTTGAGCAGCTTTGTTCTTGGAAATGAATCCAGTCATCTTCTCATGCAAACGTTCACTAGCCTGATAAGATTCAAAAGATAAAAAAGGATTGAATACATGTACCTTAGTTAAATAACATCATGAATACGCACAAATGAAACATACATCAGCGATGTGTGCATGGCGTAGCTCCAACCAGATGGGATCATGATCCTCCAAAAGGACATCTTTTTTCTCAGGTTGGCCACCAGTTTTACTCGGCATCTAGAATGTAAATATTTTTTTTAGCTTGCATCTAAACTGAAAACACTAACAAACTTACACCCCTGACTTAACAGAAACAAGTATAACCTCGTGTGTATATTTGTTTCCCTCCATATTTAATAAGTCATGGCACATTGCGTCATAGGTCCATTCATGAATCACTGGGGCAATCTGGTTGAACAAGGAAGAAAAGAGTAAATATCAACAAAAATTGTGAAACGGAAGGGCAAATACATATAGCGCATAAATGAATCCGGAGACCTGATCCACCGATCTATCTAAAATGAGCAGTTCACATGTTTCCGTCTGAGGAAAGTTGGGAACGGATGATTTGTATTTCTCAAGACAGTTCCAGATTCCAGCAGCGAGCTTTGTAGGAATGAGGTCACGAAATGTTGTCATAGTATCCATGTCAAGAGATTTAGCAGCACGATAGCGAACACTAGGAAATTCCTGAAACATTAAACATCTTCCTTAAATATACGCAGAAGCCCTATGGGACTCAACGATTACATGCAATGCAACACAACAATCATCATAGACCAGGAACTTCTAGACACATACCCTCAATGACGCAAACACTGTACTGATACGCGTTGCCATGGCATTCAAACCAGCATCACCCTTTTGAGTGTTTTCCTCATCTCCAAATAGTTCCTCCAAGGCCCTCTCGTTATCAGTAATAAATCCCTGAACGTGAAATGCAATTATCCCCAATTAACACTGCATATAGAAACGGCACTGAATATGCCACTTTGTTACATTAACGCAAGGTTGATTGAGGTCAACTAATTACCTGACTGTCAATGGCAAAGTACTCCAAATTCATCTGCATCGACATTCAAATAAACTTTTAGATTAGACTATAATGAGTAACACAATACATAACCACTGAGATGAAAATTTAGTACACCACAAGTCAAGTAACAAAAGAAAAAAATTGCAAAATCTTAGTATATTACTTCAAAAATTGAACCATTAAGAGGATACATTATTACCTCTCTCAACGCACTAATGCGAGGTAACACAGTTGGATCTCTTTTTATTTGACCAACTAGATCTCTAGAAATAGGCGAACTGAAGAATACGTATGCCCTGCAAAGAATATTATCAATAAACAAATTTTCATTACTGGCAGTAAGTTAACAAAAGACATAAAAATTAAGTTCAATTCTGAATTCAGATAAATTAATTTGCTTACTTCTTGTACAATGGTGATTTGCCAGCCATGTCGGACAAAAACATTATTACACTACAAAGACAACAAGAATAAAAATAATAAGAAATGGGAATAGTGTGGTGGGAAATGATAACTAATTCAGCTATAGAAGTCGCATTCAAAAAGATTCTTAAACAAAAAAGAAATCTAACAGCATCGAACATTTAACTGGCGCTGTATGATATACGTTTATTGAGCTAAGAAAGGGATTTTTCAAATTCAAGCTAGAGACGAGCCAAGAATGCACAGCTTGTGGCAGAATACAAAAACAACTGAGTAGCAACTCGTTAAGGTGACGCGCACAACAACAACAAAAGTTACACGCTGAGGGTGTCATCCATGTACTATGCAGAACAAACAAAATAACTGATCCAGCTGTAACATTACTCAATCAATTGATATGAATCTTAATTCCGACCATATAAATGAGATGCTGACCGAAAAAAAAAATACCATAAAAGAGTTATTACGATTATTATAGGTATTACTACCACTATTGTTATTGACTTATTATGTTGTACAGTTACTGAGAACTAAAATGTATAACTTGATAATTCGGATACAATTAGAAGATCACAAGTCCTACACCAAATCGACTACACTATGCAACATAGATAACAATTCAGCTAAGCTTATTAAATAGATAACTAACTTCTCTCTGCTAGGCTGAACAAAATATACTGCCTCCATGGTAGGTAGCGGTTGCCTTCGCCTGTATATATCTTCCACCACTGCAACAGGAAAGCATAGTATATATGATCTCAAATACTTATAAAGTTATAATTCGGTTAGCGAGCACGGAAAATGTCAATATGGACTAAAAAATTTCCGTGGCACTGTATCGTAGATAGAAGAACTGCCACCGGTTATCTAAACAATGCAAACTTTATTAGAGAAAAAAAAAGATAGAATACTTTGTGTTAGGTACTTTTAAATAAGCAAGGACTACAGTGTTATATTATGTTTTGCGGATCATGTATTGGCAAATCATAAAAAGTATAATCCAATAACTGATGATTTTCTTACATGAAACTCCTTCTTCGGTGGTATCAGCCATCTTGCACGGGTAAGACATAATTTTGACCGTTAACTTGTCCATAATTAGTACCTATCAGAAGAATGATAGAAACATAGAAGGTTCAAGAATGATATGACGTAATCAACCAAGAAATTGTTGTATTGGGGGTAATATTTCCTATGCTTGAACAAAACACCCAGAGGAACTAGATGTTCAACAAGCACAAAAGGTTATACGCATGATTTGTATAGTCACCAGGTTTTATTTAAAGGGTTCTCTCTTGATAAGGTCTATCTACTGTCAACTAATAAACTTATATGATTTTTTTTTGAATAAAGGTGATTTATTTAAAAGGTTAAAAGTGGCACATAGCCACCAAACAAGGAGGACACACAATTAGCTCAAACAAGACAAACAACCTACCAGGGCCCTGGAAAAAACCCACAACAAACCACTAGACTACACCTCAACAACCAAAATCCCTGCTAAGAAAACACCTGCTCCTCAACAAAGCTGCAACCAAACTTATATGATTTACACAAAGCTGCAACTACATAAAAATGATTTCACAATTCACTACAGTGATTTAAAACGCTTAACAGCACCGACTCTCATGAACACGTCATGTTTCTTTTCCTTCACAAGAAAAGGCCAACATGATATCTTTTCCGAAGTGAGTATGACATTGTTGCACAGCTACAGAGATTAGAAGAACAGCTTCCAAAAGGGATTATACCTTCCATGCAGATCCAGTCTTGGTTGACCGAAGCATCTCATACAACAACCCTGTGATATTATATGGAAGGTATAAGCGAAACATTATCCAATTACCAGTTTCCCATGATATGAGAAATTTATCAACCTGAAATGTGAATTGCTCTACATAGCAATGCAGCCAAATTCTGACTGCTAAATGCTCAAAATACCATTTAGCTACTTCATTACAAATTGTATCACTAAGTACTACAGTACAGTAGTCGCCTCAATAGACATTGCAAAAATGGGAAGTGTGTCACATGGTGAGAAAATTCATACCAAATCTAATCATACAAGCCCCACGCTTGCCATTTTAAATCCACAATAACGAATAAAAAGTTGCAAACTCCAAAACACAGCAACTAAATTGGACAAATCCTTTTAGTTCTCTACTCACAATCACATAATAGAATAACCCTATCTACGTCATACTTGTCCTATCTAAGAAACAAAATCATTCCCCATCCGTCCAGCAATCTTCCATATACATTCATTAAGCAAAATTACATCCTCCCAGACTCAAACTCAACACCGTCCATTGTTAGAGGTTAATAATTTTTAAAACTATGTCTACAATCTTGTCCATCTAAACCTTAAATCAGACTACAGAACCACCACAAAACAATCTACAACACTTGCTTAAAAAGATGTCGCATCTTAAGAAACTCACGCTCACGGGTGATCTGCCTGAAATTCTTGTACTCGCCGGCATGAGAAGAAGAGTCGGAATCCGACATAGACATGGCGGAATCAATGATCCTTGCGGAACTTCGACCGACCACACCCGACGATTATGTGCGAAAAAATCTAGCAGTGGGCAGATCGAAGCCGGATAAAGACGCAAAGCAGATTGCCGAAGAGAGAAAATGAGGATTTGGGGAAAGTTGGGGGAAGAGGTTTTGCAATATTTCAAAAAATACCGTTGAAATTAAAAACTGAAAATTGATCTTGATTTTGATTGAATTTCGATCTATATAAGAAACGAGATAGAGAGTCGTCAATCGGTTTGGAATTTTTTTTTTTTTTTATACTCGGTTTGGAATTTTCTTCTTTGCTAAGCTTGTTCGTCAAAGAGGACGATCGGAACGACGACGTGGGTGTCAAATTCCAAATCTACCCTTTCTGAATGCTCGTCAGCTCGGGTTCATTTTTATTTGGTGGTTCGATTCTTAAGCTTGTTGGTCAGGTTCAGATAGAATATTGGTTAGATAAATATTTGTATTATTTATTTAATCGGGCCCACGAGGTAGTCGATCAAAATGACCCACATGTTGTTTCATTTTTGATAGTAAATGATTTAATTCATGAAGGTGCCTAATGCTATGTTCTTGACAAATTACAATTGTCGCACAATGTTGTTCTCTAGCCTAGGGCAGCAGTTTAAGTCCGACCAATTCCAGCTATCCATTTGGACCTTTTGTGCTATTTGTTTCCCTTACTATTCCACGTATGTTCCATGATCCATGCTTTCCTAGCAAAAGGTAGGATTATAATGCCCTAGGTTTACTTCTATCATTCCAAGCTGCGAAATTGGACAGTGTATTGATGACCACCCAGGAGTCTGATTATATGATAACCAAGTCTGCTCCCAATCTTCTCGCACAAGCGTAGGTCATTTAGGACGACGTTCCCTTCACTTCCTTAACTGACTGACAATTATACACACAAAAAGCTTTTATACCCAAAATATGTAACAAAAAGCTTTAATTTCTTTATGTGGTAAAAATAAAGAAATTAAAATGGGGATTATAAGTCAGAAGAGAAAAAAAGGGAAAATGAAACGTAAGAGACTTATGACTAGGGTCGGACCTAGGATTTGAAACTCTGTAAGGCTAAAAAAAATTCTACACGCATTCTTTTTGTTTTAACATAATCTTTAATAACAGATAAATAATAATGATAACAAATATCCGATAAAAAATATTTGCCTTGATAAAAAGTTTGTATAGAAACTGGTAAGCTCAGAGGTCTGTCCGAGTTATAAGGCATAATCCACGTTACAAGGCCTCATGTCCATTGAATGAGTCAAGTTGATTTAGTCTACTTTAGTGTAATTTCTTTAACCGTATTTGCTGGTCTATGTTTGTGGTCGGTTATTAGCATGATGTGAGTCATGGGTAATGTAAGTCGTGGAGTCTTAGTTAGTTTCATTTCAGTTGTCTCTTTAGTTTATAAATTTGATCGAAAGACAAATGAAAAGGCAGCAAAAAAATCAATAAAATTGCGGTTCATTCTCACCCAAAGAGAATATAGTGTTGTGTTTATTAGCTGGGACCTATCATTGGTATCAGTGCAAGGTTATGACGACCACAAAGAACGGATCGAAATTCTCGAGGAGGGGCTTGAGGAGTTGAAGATAAAATGCAGCAAATGGAAGTGGCAACCAATGACTGAAAGATACCATTGCAAAACTATCGGAAGTAGTCCTCTCAAAGAAAAGGAGACTCTAGCCATGCTAGTTATCAACGTGAAGGATCTCTCAAACCCAATCGAGACATCGGTGAAAATACGAGGCCACTATCTTCTAAAATGGCGAAGTTAGAATTTTTGAGATTTTCCGGAGATGATCCAACAGAGTGGCTTAATCGCATGGACCAATTCTTCAAATTTCACAGATAGCTAATGATCAAAAGGTTTGTTTAGCGTCATTCCATCTTGAAGGAGAGGCAAATCAGTGGTGGCAATGGTTTCGCAAGGCATTTATGGAAGAACAGAAGAGTGTCTCACGGGAAATTTTTGAAGAAGAAATAAGATCTTGATTTGGACCACCTGATTGTGAAGATTTTGATGAAGCACTATCTCGTGTAAGACAAACATGTACTTTGCGAGACTATCAAAGAGAATTTGAACGACTTGGGAATAAAGTGCGCGGAGGAACCCAGAAGGCACTAGTTGGTACATTTATGGGAGATCAGAAACTGGATGTGGCTGATGGGGTATACCAATGTTCAAGCCCCAAATCTGTAAAAGAGGCAATTAACTTGGCAAAAATGAGGGACGATCAACTTGCAAGACAAACAAGAGTTGTTAGACCAAATGCATTACGAGCTCTTCTTCTTGAAAGCAACACCAATCATTCTAAGAGTTCCACACCTGTGACAATCAAAAGACTTTCATGGGATGAGATGTAGTCCCATAGAGGTCAAGGATTATGTTTCAATTTCTATGAAAACTTTACTCTGGGACATAATGCCAAACATCACAGTTGATGCTTTTAGAGGGTTGCATACAAAAAGATGAAATGGCAGAGGAGATGGTAGGGATAAACACAACAAATGAAATATGTGAGATTAAGAAGATGACAACGAAAATGAGCTCAAGATCAGTCTACATGCATTAACTGGAAGGACAGTACCGAGAACGATGCGAATCAAGGCAGCCATTGGAGTACATGAAGTGTTTGCCTTGATCGACAGTGGACTTAAAGCTTCATGAAGCACTTTTTTTGCCCATGAAGCCCACAAATTCATTTACTGTAACAGTCCCCAATGGAGAAAGATTATCTTACAAAAGGCACATACGAAAAGCTCGCGGTTAAACTACAACGTAACAAATTTCACCTTGATTTCTATTTTGTGCCCTTAAATGGTCTCTATATGGTTTTAGCAATTCAGTGGCTAGAGACGTTGGGTTTAGTGGTTTGTGATTGAAAGAAGCAAACCATGAACTTCATTTGGAATCTACATCCTCTGAGAATCAAGGAAATTAAAATGTCAACAAATCAAGACACCCCATTACAAGACTTCACTAAGGAATTTTGACAACGACATGATGTATTTGCTTTATATTTTCAGCTTAAAGGATATCAAAACAATGAGAGTGTATCCTTTGATATGCAGAAATTGCTAGAAGAATATTCAGATGTTTTTGCCGAGTCGACCAACTTACCACCTGCACGTGAAATTGATCACAAAATACCACTCAAAGATGGAACTGAAGCCATTAATGTGAGGCCATACAGGTACGCATATTTTCAAAAACCTGAGATTGAAAATCAAGTTCAAGACATGCTTAATGCATGATTGATCAGACCAAGTACAAGTCCCTTTTCTTCTCCTGCATTATCGAGCATTAAACGCTGCCACCATAGAGGATCGTTTTCCAATTCAGACTGTGGATGATATGCTCGACGAATTACATGGAGTTGCATTTTGGGCTGTTCTTTTGAACTTAATTTAATTGGAATTTTACTGTATTGAATTTAATTTAATTGTACTGAACTTAATTTAACTGTATCGAGTTTAGTTTAACTGTACTGAATTTAATTATACTGTACTGAACTTAATTTAACTGTATCGAGTTTAATTTAACTTAACTTTGCTGAACTTAATTTAACTGAAACTAAAAAAATTATATATACACTTTTTAAAACCTCATATTTTTATGATTATATTTTATAAAGTATATTTAAATATAATGTAGTGCAAATGAACATGGATGAAGATGATGCTATGTAAATGTTTCCATTACTACACTTTAATGTCATTGTACGTTTCTATGTAACATATGTATTTTGTTTATATGTTTATTTCCACATGTTCGTTCGACATATCAAGTGCAACAAAGTTTACTTCTTTTTTAAAACGGATGCAATAGTTTCTGAAGAGGTGTGGACACAAACTTGAAAAACCATTAAGATCATATATGTCTTAAAGGTTTCCAAAAATTATTGAGGAACAAGAAAAAGAGCAGATGAATCAAGTACGCGACATGATAGCGTAGCGTTTCAAATTATTGAGGTATCCAGATAATGTAATGGAAATGAACATGGATGAAGATGTTGATATGTAAATATTTCCATTTGTATTACACTTGAATGTCATTGTACGTTTCTATGTAAAATATATATTGTATTCATATGTTTATTTCCACATGTTCTTTAAATTCATATCAAGTGCAACAAAGTTTACTTTCATTTTAAAACGGATGCAATAGTTTCCGAAGAAGTGTGTACACAAACTTGAAAAACCGTTAGATCATATACGTCTTACGATTTTCTAAAAATTATTTAAAAAATTAAAAATAAAATAAAAGTTTTGAATAATAGGGTTGGAAACTATAAAAACCGGATTGACTTAAAAATATATATTAAATTGTTTAACTTAATTGAATCTAAGTATATTTAACTGTACTGAACTTAATTTAACTGTACTGAACTTAATTAAACTATATTGAACTTAATTTAACTGTACTGAACGTAATTAAACTGTATTGAAGTGCAAAAGAACAGTCCCTAAGTTGGATATCAAGGCAAGAGGCCACCAAATACGACTTAGCACCCCAGAGATTCCAAAAACTGCTTTCCGCACTCACAATGGCCATTATGAGCATCTGGTTATGCCATTCGAATTATGCAACACATCATCCACATTCCAATCAATCATGAACTCAATCTTCCGACCGTACCTACCTAAGATCATCTTAGTACTTTTTGATGACATTTTAATTTGTAGTACGACATGAGAGCAACACTTGAAGCATGTCCAAGTCACATTATCCATCCTTCGACAACACCAGTTTTTATGTTAAGTTGAGTAAATGTGCATTCGGCAAACAAGAGCTAGAGTATTTGGGTCACATAATTACATAAGGAGGTAAAAGTCGCGATGAGAAGAAAATTGAATCAATGCTTTCTTGCCCAAGACCCTCCAACGTTATAGACTTGTGTGGATTTTTAGGTTTTACCGGCTACTATCGCAAATTTGTTCAAGGATATGGGTTAATAGCTCGTTGACGGAGCCCACTGCACTGTCGTTAAGGTGCAATGTTCTCTGTACAAATAAATTTATATTTTCCGCTACTCGCGACTTTACTACTGGGTAGTAAGTGGTAAGTAGGGGTCGAACCCAAGGGAGTCAGTGTGGATTAGTTGTTCTTTAATGAAGCTTATGCAGAAATTAAATGCGATTGGGGTTGAGTTTGAGTGTGATTTGAGAACTGAAAGTAAATTACAATAATAGATTGTAAGGAAAGGATTCGGTTTTATGGGCCTTGTATCATATTTGTTTATCATTGACCGCTAATGATCATACCAAGTGTTCGAAGATGAATCGAGGTTATTCCTAACACAAGACTTGCAACATCGCGTAGAAGACTTGAAATGATCATGTTAAGTATTCAAAGATGAATCGAGGCTATTTCTAGCGCAAGACTTGCAACACCATTTAAAACACTTGTTCTACTTTAGACTAATTCCTCCTTTCAAAGTATCTTAGCCTTATGTGCATCCATTTGATCTTCTGTTACGATTTCCCAAAATGGGTTTTTAGATAAGTCGAACTCCTCAGATAAGTTTTGCTTGTTACAGCTTCCACTTACCGAGTATGTTCACGAATTCCCACGGAAGAGCTTTGCTTGTTACAGCTTCCACTCAACCTTGGAAATTCTGACTATATATGGCACATAGAACAAGTTTTGAATACAGAGATACTCTATGAGTAGAGTCTAAAACATTTATAATACAAGTACTCCCTGCGACCGAGTACAAGCTTTTAGCTGCTTGTATTCATGTCAAGGAATGCAAGCAAACTATTGTCTTGAACAAGGGTACCGAATAATAAAATAACTTTAAAGTAAAAACAAATAATACTTGAAAGTGATTTTATACCTTACAATAAGCGGAGGAGAGGAGCTCCTAGGCAAGATCCAAGCGCCAAAAGTAGCTCCAAAATGAAGAACAATATTTATTGAAAGTGAAGAGAAGAGGGTTAAGCCCTCTATCTCTCTAGAACATTTGTGATTTGTGGTGGATGGGATGAGGAGGAGGAGCTCTCCTTTTATAGCCACAAGGGGAGGAGGATGGAGGGTGGAGATGGTGGCATGTGGCTTTTGATCCAAGGTAGGAGGAGGAGGAGCAAGGAGGAGGCGCCACATGGGGGAGGAGAAAGCCGCCGGTTGGGGGGATGGAAAGCCACCGGTGGCCGGTCACCATGGAGGGGAGGCTTCCTCCCTTGGCCACCTCCAAGCAAGGTTGCCGGTCACCTTGGTCCATGGATGAGTTTTGACAGTTTTGTGCAGTCTTTTCACAAAACTGTCAATCCAATTTTGCTCCGGTCTGACTTGGTTGTTCCTCGGTTGAATTTGTATTGAGTAATTCAATGTCAGGATCTTGAGATTTCTTTGTTCAGCGTCTGATCTTGACCTTGGAATGACTCGTAATATCTTTTTAGCGTAAAATCCTCTCCTTAGCGTGTTTTCTCTCTAAGTGCCAAAATACCCTGTAGAAATATATCGAGACTAACAAGTAGAAGTTAGATAGACAAAAAGTCTAATTTGGTGGGTTTTACTGTGTTTTTGATTCGTATAATTATGGTCCATCAGATTACCCCACACTTTTAGTTGTTCGTCCCGAACAATGCTATTAAAGGGCGGCACACTAAGTAAGTTTGTTGAAATATGAAAATTAGACTGTGGTACTAGATTTATCCTAATTCATGCATTACTTACTTATTACCAAATTGAACTGTGTAAATAAATAGAAGAAACTTGATACTTGTACCTCCGTGCTGAGATGCAAATTATTCTGGATGTTTCGGGAGATAGCTCTTTTTAGGCTCCCGGACTGCAACCTCGGGACCGTCTCGCACTATATGGTTTCCTTGTAGCTTTCTCTAGCACGTGATTCGGTTCCGGTTTCAATGGTTTGAGTACTTTGATTTTCTTTTGGCGAGGGACTGCTTTTGTAGTGAATCGGCCTTTGGCCTTTGATTTGACTCTTTGAGTACTTCACTTTTTGTTCGGTTAAAACCTTCACAATTTTGGGCCTTTGGCCTCTTGATTTGCTTCTTTGAGCTTTTTGCGTCTTTGTGACTTTCTAGTCCATTTTCTCAAGCCTTTTTGGGGAGGTCCAATCATCGCCCGCAAGCCTATGGAAATACCTCCCCGCTCCTCTCATCCTTGTCGTTTCGCGCGGGTCAAGATGAGGGTCGCTCATCTATTTTCTCGGCTACTTTGACTAGAGAGAGGACGGTCTGATTCCCGTCCTCGCCTTTTTTTCTTTTTGCATAAACACTGCATGGCGGAGATGACTTCAATCTTCACTGAAACCCGAAGTGCAGCCTCCACTGACTTCGAAAACCATATAGTTTGATTCGATCCTTCGATTGCTTGCCAAGCCTCTCTAGGGCATTTCTATCAACTCCACATCCCTAGTTTATCTCAGCACAAAGGGACAAATGAGAAGTTACGTTCTAAGTTTTTAGACAGTTGAATTTTCACAAGGTAAATGCATGAATTTTAGATCTATCTTTTTCACATTCTTAAGTTCATATTTTCAAAAAGATAATATTAAAAAAGAAAAAGAAAAACATGTTATTTATTTATGTACACATGCGGATCTCACCCCACACTTTTGAACGAAGGCGTGCCTTTCAGCACTACTTAGTTCAAAAGCCATGCAAGCAGACAATTACGAGAAGGAAATGATATTAAGGAAAGGTAAGATCAGAACTCCCTTTTTGTGTCGAATGACATGGCATGAGGCTGGATAATCGAGGGAGTTCGGCTGGGGACTTGAACTCTCAGCGTAGGTGACAGACACTGCCTTGTCGTGAGGCAATGTTGCACAAATAAATTTATAAAGTCCGCTACTCGCGACTACTGGGTAGAAGTGGTAACTAGGGGTCGAACCCAAGGGAATTAGGGGGATACGTTGTTCTTTTACTAACAGGGACGTGTTTTAGGATGATTGAGATTTTAGCGCGAGTAATTAAACTACTGTTTTGTGCGGAAAAGTAAATACAGAAATTAAATACTGAAAGTAAATACTGAAAGTAAAGAGATAAGGGTTAGAAGACTTACAGTGGGTGATGCGTGATTGCGATTCCTCCGGTTGTTGAGCGGTTGATGGTTGTGGTTGATCGGGACAGTTATACTAGGAAAGTAAATACAGGGGGTTTTTGTGATTGAAAGAAAGTATTCGGTTTCAGGTACTCTTGTATTATAACATGTATATAATAAACCGTTAGTAACTTTTCTAAGTATTCAAAGATGAATCGAGGCCCTTTCGTAGCGCAAGACTTGCAACATCGTTTAAAGCAACCCTTGTTCTACTTCAGACTAATTCCTCCTTTCGAAGTATCTTAGCCTTCTGTGCATCCACCTGATCTCACAGTTACGATTGACCAAGTGGTGTTTTAGATAAGTCGAACTCCTCAGATAAGCTTTGCCCTTTCGTAGCATCCACTTACCCGAGTATGTTCACGAATCCCACGGAAGAGTTTTGCCCTTTCGTAGCATCCACTCAACCTTGGAAATTCTGACTATAAATGGCACATAGAACAAGTTTTGAATACAAAGAAATGAAACTAAAAGATATTACAACATTATATAATACAAGAAAATACCTTCCACCGAATGAAGAGTTTAGCTACGAATATCCATAGAGGTGGATACCATAGCTAAATACTCGGGGGTTTTTGAAAACAGTAAGAGGGAAAGGGGTGGAATACTCAAGAACCAACAGGAGTATTCCCAATTTCCTACTGAATACTCAAGAACCAACAGGAGTATTCTCTATAGTATAATACTCAAGAACAAACAGGAGTATTATTTCATAAACCGAACAAACTTACAAAGTAACCAAACTTAGAGAGATAAGTGTTTTGTGTATGGATTGGTTATACAAATGAGGAGGAGGGCACTTCTATTTATAGCCAAGAGGGGTGGAGATGGGTGGTGGAGATGGTGGCATGTGTTTCTCATCCAAGGGAGGAGGAGGAGGCAAGGAGGATGTGGTGGAGGAGACACCACATGGCACCACCTTGTGGACTCCAAAGAGCCGCCGGTTGGGGGGAAGAAAAGGGGAAGGTTTCTTTCCCTTGGCCACCTCTTGCCAAGGTCTTCAAGTCATCCAAGGAGGAGAAAGGGAGGAGGCCACCCATGACTCATCATCTCTCATTTAGCCGCCGGTCATGGAGGAGGAAATGGATGAGTTTTGACAGTTTTGTACAGTCTTTACAAAACTATCAATTCAATTCCTCTTCGGTCTGACTTTGATTATTCCTCGGTTGGATTTAATTTGAGTAATCCTTGATCAGAATCTTGAGATTTCTTCGTTCAGCGTCTGATGTTGACCTTGGATTGACTCTTGTTATCTTTTCAGCGTAAAATCCTCTCCTTAGCGTGTTTTCACTTTTATCTCTCAATTGCCCTGTGGAAATATTTCGGGACTAACACGTAGAAGTTAGATAGACAAACAGTCTAATTTGGTGGGTTTAACTGTATTTATGATGCATACAATTATGGTCCATCAGATCACCCCACACTTTTAGTTGTTCGTCCCGAACAATGCTATTAAAGGGCGGCACTAAGTAAGCTTGTTGAAATATGAAAATTAGACCGTGGTACTTGATTTCTCCTAATTCATGCATTACTACTTATTGCCAAATTAAACTGCGTAAATAAATAGAAGAAACTTGATACTTGTACCTTCGTGCCGAGATGCAAATTATTTTGGATGTTTCGGGAGATAGCCCTTTTCAGGCTCCTGGACTACACCTTTGGGACCGTCTCGCACTATATGGTTTTCTTGTAGCTTTCTCTAGCACGTGATTCGATTCGGGTTTCAGTGAGTTGAGCCTTTTTTTGATTTTCTTTTTTCTTCTTTGGCGAGGGACTAGCTTTTTGTAGTGATTCTGCCTTTGGCTTTATGATCTGTCTTTTTTGAGTGCTTCACTTTTGCTCGGTTAAAACGTTCACAATTTTGGGCCTTAGGCCTCTATTGATTTTCTTCTTTGAGTTTTTTGCTTCTTTGTGACTTGCTAGTCCATTTTCTCAGCCTTTTTGGGAGGTCCAATCATCGCCCGCAAGCCTATGGAAATACCTCCCCGCTCCTCTCGTCTTCGTCGTTTCGCGCGGGTCAAGATGAGGGTCGCTCATTTATTTTCTCGGCTATTTTGACTAGAGAGAGGACGGTCTGATTCCCGTCCTCGCCTTTGCATAGATGCTTCTTGGCGGAGTTGACTTCAATTATTCACTGAACCCCGAAGTGCAGCCTCCACTGACTTTGAAAACCATATAGTTTGATCTGATCCTTCAAGTGCTTGCCAAGCCCCTCTAGGGCAATTTCTATCAACTCCACATCCCTAGGTTATCTCAGCACAAAGGGACAAATGAGAAGTTACATTCTAAATTTTTAAACAGTTTGCATTTTGACAGAACCGCTCGTCGTCAAAGCGATTTGTGCAAATAAATTTATAATAGTCCGCTACTCGCAACTATACTACTGGGTAGTACTTGGTAAGTAGGGGTCGAACCCAAGGGAACCAGGGGAATAATTGTTCTTCGGGGGGATTACGCAGCGTGGGAGCGTGTTTAAGGTCGGTTGGTTGGTTTTAAAGCTACCAGCTATTTTGATTGATTGATTGGTTGGTTGATTTTTATACTGGAAAGTAAATTACAGTTTATAATTAAAGAGAAATGTTCGGTTTCAGGGGCCTTGTATTATATCCTATTTATCATTGACATTTAGTGAATTATTTAAGTATTCAAAGATGAATCGAGGCCCTTTCGTAGCGCAAGACTTGCAACATCGTTTAAAGCAACACTTGTTCTAAGCAAAACTAATTCCTTCTTTCGAAGTATCTTAGCTGTAAGTGCATCCACTTGATCTCCCAGTTACGTTTTTGACCAAGTGGTGTTTTAGATAAGTCGAACTCCTCGATAAGTTTTGCTTGTGACAGCTTCCACTTACAGAGTATGATCATGAATTTCTACGGAAGAGCTTTGCTTGTGACAGCTTCCACTCAACCTTAGAAACTCTGACTTGATATATGGCACATAGAACAAGTTTTGAATACTAAGACTAGACACTAAGTTAATAGTCTTAAAACATTTTATAATACAAGTGCGCCCCTTAGACCGAACTACAAGTTTAGCTACTATTCATCGCGCTAAACATTATAACTAAGGAAATAAAACAGTTGAATAAATACTAAGAATTACTTACAACCGTTGAAGCGCCAAGGGAGCTATCCTGTATTTCCAAAGCCAAGATTACAACATTACAAATGTTACAACTTCTAGAGAGAGAAGTGAATTTTAGATTGAGGTGTGTTTGAAATGAGGGGAGGAGCTCCTCCTTTTATAGCCCAAAGGGGAGGAGATGGGTGGTGGAGATGGGTGGCAAGTGTTGCATTTTGATTAGAGGAGAAATCAAGGGAGGAGATGGCCACATGTGGAGGAAGGGGAGGAGGCCGGCGGCTTTTGGTGGAGGAGGTGGCGCCGCCGGTTGCCGGTCACCCAAGGGGGAGGAGCTCCTCCCTTGCCCACCTCCTTGAATGGTGGACGGTCATCTTGCCCAAATGTGAGTTTTGTACAGTTTTGTGCAGTCTTTTCACAAAACTGTCAATGTGTTTCTTCCCCGGTCTGTCTTGACTCCACTCCTGATTCTTCTGATTAATTTGTTATGGTCAATTCAACGTCAGGATCCTTGATATTTCTTCAGTCGGCATATGATCTTGACCTTGGATTGACTCTTGTTATCTTTTCAGCATAAAATCCTCTCCTTAGCGTGTTTTCACTTCAGTCTCTAAAATGCCCTGTGAAAATATATCGGGACTAACACGTAGACGTTAGATAGACAAACAGTCTAATTTGGCTGGTTTAACTGCATTTATGTTTCATACAATTATGGTCCATCACATTTTCATAAGGTTGATGCATGAATTATGATCTATCTTTTTCACATTCGAAAGTTCATAATTCCAAAAAGATACTACTAAAAAAAGAAAAAAACATGCAGTTGGTTCTCACCCCACACTTTTGAACGAAGGCAAGCCTTAGTTCAAAAGTCATGCAATATATACAGGAGAAGGAAATGACATTAAGAAAAAAGAAGAACAGAACTCCCTTTAAGGTGTCGAGTGAACGACATGGCATGAGGCTGGATAATCGAGGGAGTTCAGCTGGGGCCTCGAATCTCAGCGCAGGCCCGGTAAATTCACGGAAGCTGCCTGGCTGATCCGATCTTGCTCCAAAAACTTAATTCCTACATGAAAGACATTCCTTCTAGACAAAAAGTGGGTGAGAGCGCTTATTGGAAATTAAAATAACAGAAAGTAAGATAGTGTCGGGTTACCTCCCGACCAGTGCACTTGTTTAACGTCGTTGGCTCGACAGTACCTCATTCTGGATCATTGGTTGGGATCCCATGGGTGGCTCAGGTCAAACTTCGCCTCGGCTCCTGGATTGATTCTACCGGGTTCTTTGCTGGTTGATGTGCTTAGGTCAGGACTCCATGGTTTTGGTGTCTTTTCTTTCCATTGTTTCTGAGAAGTCGGGGGACTTTTGACCGTAGCTGCTGGTCTTGATGCTTTTTTGGTCTTTTTTGGTAGGTCAGAAATCTGTGTACCGCGTTCTGAGATAGGTATAATGTCTGGCGGTTTCTTTGTATCCGTGCGGCTATTATTAATGTAGAAATTTGCGATTTTGCCGCCGAACTTGAGTGATAATGAGCCCTTGCCCACATCGATTCTTGCTTTAGTATTGTAGAGGAATGGTCGTCCCAATATTATTGTTGGAGGGTCGTCTTTCTGGTTTCTCCCGTTTGTATTACATAAAAGTCTGCAGCAACGACGAGCTCTCCCACATGGAGTATAACATCTTCCAACACTCCAGTCGGACGGATGCACGATTTATCTCCCAGCTCGATGTTTGTCCTGGGTGGTTTTAGTGTGCCAAGTCCTAACAAGTAATATAAGGAGGAAGGCATGGCGTTGACAGCAGCCCCAAGATCGATCAAGCATTTATGAACCTGGGTTTCCCCAATACCACAGGTGACTGTGAAGGCCCCTGGGTCTTTATCTCTTTCAGATTGTGGCTCATGGTCTGAGGTGAGGGCTCTGTCCATTGTTGGGCCATTCTGCCCATTCCTTAAATTGTTACTGTCATCCCATCCAGATGCTGGTATGTCAGAGTGTATGATTGGTGGCGGTGTTATACACACGGTGAATGCACATCATCCGTTGTCAGCGTGCGTGACCCATGTTTTACCATCATTGGGTCGGTCTTCCTCTTGATTCCAATCAGGACGACTCCTGCGGTTGAAGTCCTTGTTTGTTAGTCTATATGCTGGTGATCACAACTTCTCCCAGTGTCGCCTTTCCGTTCGACCCTTTCATCATGCTAAGATTCGCCTTTGGATTCTGGATGGTCTGTGAAGGTAGTCTGCCAGGTTCGCTAGTGAGCGTTGACATCGCAGTGGCGAGATGGGACATTTGTTTGGTTAATTCAGAAATTGCCCCGTCAGTTTTCACCTGGTATTGGTGTAGCGAAGTACCCAATTGATTTATGTTTCCTGCGAGCTCCTTCATTGTGTCATCAAGCGACTCTGTGGGTTCTTGCTGATTATGCTGGCCAGTCTGGTACTGATTTGGTCCTTTTTGCTGATATTGACCCGCTGATGGAGTGTTCTGGTTATACTGCCGGTGTGGAGGTTGGTAGGATGACTGAGCTGATTGGGGGACAGATGGTTGAGCGTTCTTCTGAGGATAGTTGTTATGCCAATTCGGGATGGTTGCTTGACCATACTGTCTGTTTGGTCCGGCTCTGTCATTGCTGTTGTTGTTGTACCCTTGGTATCCTCCTGCCGCATTCACTTCTGCTGGTTCCTCTTCCATTAAAGTCGGGCATGCGTCAGTTTTGTGGTCCGTCATGCCACAAAATTCGCAAGGCTTAACTGGAACTGGCTGCCTTCGTAGGATCTGAATCATCATTTCTTTTAACTGTTTCATCTCCTCAGACATAGAGTTCATTGGTGTTTCGGCCTTCGCCACACTTTTTGTTCGGGAGAATTCTTCCTGCCGAGTCGTCTCTTCTCGGAATCGAGCATTTTCAGCAACGTCATTTATTAGTTGCCTAACTCCGCTCAATGATAGATTCATTATGGATCCTCCAGCTGAGGCGTCCAGGAGCATTTTGTCTAAGGGTCTTAATCCATCAATGAGGTACTCGATTATGAGTTTCTCGGGTAGTCCTAGTGTACAGCAACTTCTCTCCAGGTGGTTGAACTTTTCCAGGTAATTGTACATGGTTTCGTTGGGTCCTTGCTTGATGTCCTGCAGTTGCCTTCTTACTTGCATTGCTCTTCCTGCTGGGTAGTATTTGTCTAAGATATTCTTCTGCATTTGAGCCCATGTTCTGATGCTTCCGGAAGGCAATGAAAGGAACCAGTCGTTTGCCGCGTCAATGAGGGAAAAGTAGAACACTTTTAACTTGAAGTCGTCTACGTTTACGCCATTCGGTTTTAAGTTTTGGCAAATACCATGTAAGCGCTGGAGATGGGCCATTGCTGACTCTCCACGATTTCCTGCGAACTTCGGTAAGGTGTGGGCCACTGAAGTGTTGATGTTGATATTTTCCAGCTCAGGGCCTTCGTAGATACACCACAGCTGAATTCTGAAATCCGGTGCATTGAGTTCTCCCAAAGTAGGTTCGCGGTAATGGTCGTTATCCCCATAGTAGTTATCGAAGACGGGTTCGCGTCTCGGTACTTGTCGAGGGCGTGGGGGTGGTGGATATCTAGGGGGTTGTACTGGACCAGCTGCATTTCGGTCCTCGGGTGGTGCTTGGTTTCGTCTGTTAGCTTCCCTATCACGAGCTCTTCTGTTTCTGATGAGTTGTTCCGGATCGTCGATAAATGGAAGCGGTATCTCCTCATTTCGATCATACAGGTTTATTTCTTCGTCATCCTGGTAGTCATGGTGACTTTCTTCGCGAGACATGGTCATTTTGAAGTGCGTATCGATTCGAACAACTTATCCGATTAATTAACTAACTCTCCGGCAACGGCGCCAATTTGACAGACACTGCCTTGTCGTGAGGCAATGTTGCACAAATAAATTTATAAAGTCCGCTACTCGCGACTACTGGGTAGAAGTGGTAAGTAGGGGTCGAACCCAAGGGAATTAGGGGGATACGTTGTTCTTTTACTAACAGGGACGTGTTTTAGGATGACTGAGATTTTAGCGCGAGTAATTAAACTACTGTTTTTGGTTTTTTGGGTTTTTTGTGCGGAAAAGTAAATACTGAAATTAAATACTGAAAGTAAATACTGAAAGTAAAGAGATAAGGGTTAGAAGACTTACAGTGGGTGATGCGTGATTGCGATTCCTCCGGTTGTTGAGCGGTTGATGGTTGTGGTTGATCGGGACAGTTATACTAGGAAAGTAAATACAGGGGGTTTTTGTGATTGAAAGAAAGTATTCGGTTTTAGGTACTCTTGTATTATAACATGTATATAATAAACCGTTAGTAACTTTTCTAAGTATTCAAAGATGAATCGAGGCCCTTTCGTAGCGCAAGACTTGCAACATCGTTTAAAGCAACCCTTGTTCTACTTCAGACTAATTCCTCCTTTCGAAGTATCTTAGCCTTCTGTGCATCCACCTGATCTCACAGTTACGATTGACCAAGTGGTGTTTTAGATAAGTCGAACTCCTCAGATAAGCTTTGCCCTTTCGTAGCATCCACTTACCCGAGTATGTTCACGAATCCCACGGAAGAGTTTTGCCCTTTCGTAGCATCCACTCAACCTTGGAAATTCTGACTATAAATGGCACATAGAACAAGTTTTGAATACAAAGAAATGAAACTAAAAGATATTACAACATTATATAATACAAGAAAATACCTTCCACCGAATGAAGAGTTTAGCTACGAATATCCATAGAGGTGGATACCATAGCTAAATACTTGGGGGTTTTTGAAAACAGTAAGAGGGAAAGGGGTGGAATACTCAAGAACCAACAGGAGTATTCCCAATTTCCTACTGAATACTCAAGAACCAACAGGAGTATTCTCTATAGTATAATACTCAAGAACAAACAGGAGTATTATTTCATAAACCGAACAAACTTACAAAGTAACCAAACTTAGAGAGATAAGTGTTTTGTGTATGGATTGGTTATACAAATGAGGAGGAGGGCACTTCTATTTATAGCCAAGAGGGGTGGAGATGGGTGGTGGAGATGGTGGCATGTGTTTCTCATCCAAGGGAGGAGGAGGAGGCAAGGAGGATGTGGTGGAGGAGACACCACATGGCACCACCTTGTGGACTCCAAAGAGCCGCCGGTTGGGGGGAAGAAAAGGGGAAGGTTTCTTTCCCTTGGCCACCTCTTGCCAAGGTCTTCAAGTCATCCAAGGAGGAGAAAGGGAGGAGGCCACCCATGACTCATCATCTCTCATTTAGCCGCCGGTCATGGAGGAGGAAATGGATGAGTTTTGACAGTTTTGTACAGTCTTTACAAAACTATCAATTCAATTCCTCTCCGGTCTGACTTTGATTATTCCTCGGTTGGATTTAATTTGAGTAATCCTTGATCAGAATCTTGAGATTTCTTCGTTCAGCGTCTGATGTTGACCTTGGATTGACTCTTGTTATCTTTTCAGCGTAAAATCCTCTCCTTAGCGTGTTTTCACTTTTATCTCTCAATTGCCCTGTGGAAATATTTCGGGACTAACACGTAGAAGTTAGATAGACAAACAGTCTAATTTGGTGGGTTTAACTGTATTTATGATGCATACAATTATGGTCCATCAGCAGGCCCGGTAAATTCACGGAAGATGCCTGGCTGATCCGATCGTGCTCCAAAAACCAATTCCTAAATAGTCAAATCATTCTATGCACCAAGTGGGTGAGAGCGACTTATTGATAAAAACTAAAAGACAAAAAAAATAAAAATAAAAATAAAAAGATAGAAAGTAAGATAGTGTCGGGTTACCTCCCGACCAGTGCACTTGTTTAACGTCGTTGGCTTGACAGTACCTTATTCCTGGATCACTGGTTTGGATCCCATGGGTGCTTGAGGTTGAACTTCTTCTCGGTAGCTCTTTTGATTTGAGAGGGTGAGGCTTTATTGACCATAGCTGCTGGTCCAATGGGTCGTGCTTGCTTGTTACTCCTTCCAGGTTTCCATTCCTTAGGCCCATGTCTTTGCCGCTTCTTCATGTTTGAATAGTTGGCACTTTTGCGAGTTTGGAAGTTTGGTTTTGTGCCATTAAATGTAGGCGACATTAAGCATGCGCCTCTGCCATTCCTCTTCATTGTGGCAGTGATGGATGGTTGTCTTGGAATGAGTGAGTTTTCAGGCGGTTTTCCTTGGCTTGTGACGAGTGAGAGTTCCTTTGTCGGCTTTTTTGGCTCATGCTCCTCCTCTAACTCCCCGTGCACCTCATCATCATTGATTATATGATCTTCGGTGGCTATGATCGGTATAAGACACGAAGGGTTAAGTTGGGGCACTTCGACCATGAGGACTGGTTCTATTTCAGGTGCTCCGACAGTGAGGACCAGGTCTTTTTCGAACAGTTCGGCAACGAGGTCCGGGACTTTTGTTGGCTCGGTAGTTAGGACAGTGATTTCCTCGGATGGATTGGTGATAAGGACCGGGCCTATTTTGGGCAGCTTGTTAATGATGTCCCAGAGCTGGTTTGATGCTTCTTTTTGAGCCACCCATGATTCTTCATTCTCTGTCGGCTCCTCGGGTTCAGCCGTCTTTTCTATTGCCCATGATTCGGTTTCGGCCGTGAATTGGTGCATCGAGGCACTCAATTGCTGTATGTCTGCGGCCAATTGCTGGGTGCTAGCTGCCAACTCGTTTTTTGCTGCCCATACTTTGGTTTTGGCCCTGATTTGGTGCATTACGTTGTCCAGTTCTTCGCTCCGCATGGCTTGATCTTTTCTTTGTCTTGACCTTGCGGCCAAATCATCTATTAAGTTCCAAAGATCATCTATGTCTAAGTTGTTCACCGAGCCTCCTGCTGCATCATTTAGCCTATTCCACTCTTGTGGCATCATCCCATTGAGAAACCTTTGAAGAAGATCGTGGTTGGTGAATCCATGGTGCAGGCAGCTTATCAACATGGAGTCAAAGTACGCTAAGTACTCGTCCAAAGTTTCATCCCGGGATTGTTTTATGTTGTTGATCTTCTCGCGGATTTCAAGTTCGAAAGGTGGTGGGGAAAACTCCTCATTGTTCCAAGGTTCCATTCCGTAGTAGTAGGACTTAGTGAATTGCATGATAAAACAAAAAAACAAAAAACAAAATAGAACAACTATTCCGATGCACAACTCCCCGGCAACGGTGCCAATTTGACGGAGCCCACTGCACTGTCGTTAAGGTGCAATGTTCTCTGTACAAATAAATTTATATTTTCCGCTACTCGCGACTTTACTACTGGGTAGTAAGTGGTAAGTAGGGGTCGAACCCAAGGGAGTCAGTGTGGATAAGTTGTTCTTTAATGAAGCTTATGCAGAAATTAAATGCGATTGGGGTTGAGTTTGAGTGTGATTTGAGAACTGAAAGTAAATTACAATAATAGAGTGTAAGGAAAGGATTCGGTTTTAGGGGCCTTGTATCATATTTGTTTATCATTGACCGCTAATGATCATACCAAGTGTTCGAAGATGAATCGAGGTTATTCCTAACACAAGACTTGCAACATCGCGTAGAAGACTTGAAATGATCATGTTAAGTATTCAAAGATGAATCGAGGCTATTTCTAGCGCAAGACTTGCAACACCATTTAAAACACTTGTTCTACTTTAGACTAATTCCTCCTTTCAAAGTATCTTAGCCTTATGTGCATCCATTTGATCTTCTGTTACGATTTCCCAAAATGGTTTTTTAGATAAGTCGAACTCCTCAGATAAGTTTTGCTTGTTACAGCTTCCACTTACCGAGTATGTTCACGAATTCCCACGGAAGAGCTTTGCTTGTTACAGCTTCCACTCAACCTTGTAAATTCTGACTATATATGGCACATATAACAAGTTTTCAATACAGAGATACTCTAAGAGTAGAGTCTAAAACATTTATAATACAAGTACACCCCTGCGACCGAGTACAAGCTTTTAGCTGCTTGTATTCATGTCAAGGAATACAAGCAAACTATTGTCTTGAACAAGGGTACCGAATAATAAAATAACTTTAAAGTAAAAACAAATAATACTTGAAAGTGATTTTATACCTTACAATAAGCGGAGGAGAGGAGCTCCTAGGCAAGATCCAAGCGCCAAAAGTAGCTCCAAAATGAAGAACAATATTTATTTAAAGTGAAGAGAAGAGGGTTAAGCCCTCTATCTCTCTAGAACATTTGTGATTTGTGGTGGATGGGATGAGGAGGAGGAGCTCTCCTTTTATAGCCACAAGGGGAGGAGGATGGAGGGTGGAGATGGTGGCATGTGGCTTTCGATCCAAGGGAGGAGGAGGAGGAGCAAGGAGGAGGCGCCACATGGGGGAGGAGAAAGCCGCCGGTTGGGGGGCTGGAAAGCCACCGGTGGCCGGTCACCATGGAGGGGAGGCTTCCTCCTTTGGCCACCTCCAAGCAAGGTTGCCGGTCACCTTGGTCCATGGATGAGTTTTGACAGTTTTGTGCAGTCTTTTCACAAAACTGTCAATCCAATTTTGCTCCGGTCTGACTTGGTTGTTCCTCGGTTGAATTTGTATTGAGTAATTCAATGTCAGGATCTTGAGATTTCTTCGTTCAGCGTCTGATCTTGACCTTGGAATGACTCGTAATATCTTTTCAGCGTAAAATCCTCTCCTTAGCGTATTTTCTCTCTAAGCGCCAAAATACCCTGTAGAAATATATCGGGACTAACAAGTAGAAGTTAGATAGACAAAAAGTCTAATTTGGTGGGTTTTACTGTGTTTTTGATTCGTATAATTATGGTCCATCACTCGTCCACAGACTGTTCTCATTAAAAAGGGAAAGTTCAATGGAGTGAAGAAGCAGAAGCGACCTTCAAAGCTTTGAAGCAAGCCATGACATCAACACTCATACTAGCAATGCTGAATTTTACCAAACCGTTCACCATTGAGACGGATGCGTCAAGAAATGGTATCGGTGCTATTTTATTCAACAGAATCACTACACCATTTTGCCCCATATGCAACATCAAAAAACACGTTGCTTGAGTAAAAAATGTGTTGCTTGGGACTTGAGCAACAAATACATCATTGCAGAAGCTCATGTTGTGTTATCCCTTTTGCATAAAAAATAGCAACATGTTTTAAATTGTATTGCATAAGATGTTATCTAATGCAACGGGTGATTATGTGTTGCATATGTTAAGTTACATTGGAATTCATTTTTTGCAACACCAAATACCACTTCGTTACTATATTTTATGCAACAGGGATAATGCAACAGGAATGCAACTGGAACAGAAGTACAGCGTGCAACAGACGCAGGAAGATTTGCGTATTCAGCAGATCGATGAGATTATCTGATTGGGATCAAGTGATGAGTCATCATTAAAGATTAGATATTCAAATGAATATCTTCAGCTTAAATTCGAACATATTGGATGGCTTGGCATGGAAGTAATCTCCAAAGATTGGATATGGAAGAGATTGAATATCTATCAAATATTTAGGAGTATCTCAGAAATATTTGACAAGAATATTTCGATCTGAAGTCGGCCAGCGAGGAACTCAAAGATTCTGATATTCAAACGAATATATCCTGATCAGATTTACGATGGATTCGCTGACTTGACGTGGAAGAATTATTAAGATCTTCCCAAAGATTGGATTGGAAATATTCATCGAATATTTAGGAATATTTCCTAAATATTTGATGAGGATATTTGGAACAGATTTGGATCTCGCCCATGCATATAAATACAAGGCTAGGGCGACCAGATCTACATCGCTTCCTAGTGAAATAAACACGAGAGCATTCGTGAGATTGGAGGATGAGCGACGGCCGGCTGATTATTCCACACCGAAATATCAACGGCGAAGAAGCAGTCTGTTCAGTGTGCTATTCAGACTGTTCTTGAAGGACAACAAAGCGCACACACACACGGTGATCAAGAGACGGCTTCGAGAGAAGGCGACTGGGCTTCTGGGAGGTCCAAGACTAGGTCGAGAGGGAAGTATCGTCCTACCCATAGGGGATCGAGGTGAGATGCGGTGAACCGAGATTGCAAATCCGAGAGACGGAGTGTTAGTGGTGAGGCCATTACAAACAAGGTGTTGTGTAAGAGTAAGACCTCTTGTAACCCTAAACTCGTAATAAGATTTGTGACCCTTTAGGGTGTGGGAAGCCTCCCAGAGTAGGCGAGGACGAACTGGGTATCATATCGTATGTGCTCATATTTTGTGTTGTTTACGTACTGTCTGCTAAGGTGTTCCAGTCTCTGTTAGAACACAACCTGAAACTGTCCAACAAGTGTTCGAGACACAGTTCGAACACCATCTGGAACTCGTCTTGACTAAGACAAGTAGATTTCAATTGGTATCAGAGCAGACACTCGATATACAGAGTGCGATCCGGTAACTGTTCAAGATGAGTTTGAAGGAAGGACAGAGTACTTACCGACCACCATTGCTTGAAGGGCCAAACTATCTCTAATGGAAGTCCAAGATAAAAGTCTTTCTGAAATCTCTTGATGAAAAGGCTTGGAGAGCTGTGTTGGTTGGATGGACAGAACCCACGATGGCCAACCCTGGAGGAGTAGCTGTGCCAAAACCTGAAGCTCTGTGGACTGATGCAGATGAAAAAGTTGCTGCTGGAAATTCAAAGGCCTTGAATGCAATTTTCTTTGGAGTGGACGAGAACGTGTTCAAACTGATTGCTGAATGTGAGGTTGCCAAGGAAGCATGGGATTTTCTCAGAATAGCCTATGAGGGTCCAGACAGTGAATATAACAATGAAGAAGAAGAGCATGAGAATGTCAATCTCGTTGGTCTTGTAGTCAGTATTAAAGACTGCAGTGAGACATGTGAAAGTCCATACTCTAGTGCACTGTCTGAACAGCCTGTTGACAACGCATCAAGCAGTGATGACAAAGGACTTACTCATGAGACCTCAGCTGAGACGTTCAAAGAACTCTATGAGACGTGGCTATTGGTGATTGGTCTGAACAAGAAGCTCACAAAAATAGTGGCAAGCCTGACAGAAGAAAAAGATAAAAAGTGGCAAGAGGTTGAACTGTTCGTTGCCCAGAAGGTGGAACATCAGGAGTAAAATATCTGCTTTGAAGCACAAGTTGATTAGAATGAATCAAGAACGCTCGTCACTTCTTGCACAGAAGGTGGAACTGCTAAACACCGTATCGGCTCTGAAAGCTGAAATGGAGAAAAACAGAGAAACACATCCTGCAGGGTTGGTAAATCTTAGGAGAAAGAATGCTGACTTGAGTCGCAAAGAAGCCCATTTGCTGAACAAGGAAGAATCCCTGGAGTTACAAATCAAGAGGGAGAGAGATAATCATGCTGCTACTATGAAAGAATTGAGCAAGTTCATAAGATCGGCGAAGATGCTGAACTCAGGCTCAAAGAACTTGGAATCCATACTAAGATCCCAAAGAATTGAAGATGGACATAGAGGTCTCGGCTTCAATGGTAACAGTGCCTCAGATAATACTCCATCTATTAAGGCAAAACTGAAACCTGCACAGAGAGCAGAACTGAGTGTGAACCACCACCCTGAGAAGCCACTTGGGAATCAAGGAAGAAAGCAGCTCATGCCCAACCGTGGAAGATATGGTACTGAATGGAGGAGAAACAATCATACATGTTGGTATTGCTATCAGATGGGGCACATCAAATCAAGGTGCCGCCTACTTCTGGCTAAGCGACAAGTAATGGGATCCAGAGTCACCCCTCAAGTCAGACAAGTCTGGAAACCAAAAACAAGGAAAGAAGTGTGCTTCGTTGCTCTTAGCTCATTCAGTCACATGAAGGAAGAATGATGGTACCTCGACAGCGGATGCTCTGCTCACATGACAAGTAATCCTCAATATCTCATCAATGTTAAACCTATTCACAAGCGTCACCTTGTCACTTTTGGAGATGGAGGGAAGGACCAGGTGATCGGCTGTGGGACATTGAAGGTTCTAGATCTACCTGAGCTCGAGGATATCCTCCTTGTCGATGGGTTAAAGGGGAACCTGATCAGTATCAGTAGATTGTGTGATGAAGGACAGTCTGTTACATTCACTCGTGATTCGTGTCAAGTACCGGATAGGAATGGAGACACACTGATGGAAGGAAGTAGGTCAACAAACAAAAGCTACTTTCTAGGCACAGTTGGAATAGGAGCTGCCACTGTCTGTCCGACAAACACGATATATGAGATGGAATTGCAAGGGACAGGTATGGTGTCCTCTTCTGGAAAGGTGAAAGACGACGTTGCCCAAAACTCAGTTCCAGAAGATGATATAGTTAGAGGTGGGACATCGTCTGAAACACCAATTCAGACCAAGTCTATAGACGATAAAGTTCCAGAGGGAGTTTGACAGGTCGTCGTCGGTACCTGCAAATTTGAATTTATAATTCCTTACTCTTGGCTATGGGTTAGTACAGTGGCAAGCAAGGGTCGAACCCTAGGGAGCTAGATGGTTACTTGTTGTTCTGTAAAAAGAAAACAATTGGGTTTTGAGCAATTTAGGAAACAAGTGCAAATACGAAATAAACGAGATATGTCAATAAGAGGGAATATTTGGTCTAGGGCTTCGTATTGTGAATATGTTTATCATCAATTTCTAAATATCTAATTTCGTGTTCTTAAGTGTGGTTACTCCGTTTCAGGTTATAACCTAAGGTAGGACCGTTTCAAGTCGCTATGCCACAATCTACTCCGTTTCAGGTTATAGACTTCTAGTTCTAGCAAACCTAATACTCCGTTTTAAGTTATATTAGATTTAGTGCAACTACTTATTCTAATGGTTTAGTATCAAATAAGTAGCAAACATAGGGTATGGATCACTCGGTTAAGCTTTACCGTTTCGGGTCTCCACTTAACCTCGCAATTCAACCGAGATTAACATGCACAAGAACTAGTAGAACATGGAAATAGCATTAAGCATAAAATCTCAAAACGATCGTCACAATACTTAGAACCCTAAACCGAACAAGTTTTTCAGCTAGACATGGCCATGGAAATAAAGACAATAAAAATAAAGGAAGAGAATGTCTTCTCTATTGCCGAACGTAGGAGGACCGGAGCCGGAATGGTGTTGATCGCCGAGGAAGAGGAGAGAACCTTGGTCTTTGAGTGAGGGATGAGACTCTCGAATTTGGGATGTAGAATGGGATTTGTAGAGAGAGGAGCTCTCCACGTTTTGGGATGATTATTGGCATTGAGGAGAGGTCTTATTTATAGAGTAGACAAGCCCCTTGAAGTTTCCAATTGAAGTCGGTCCATAAACGGTTTTTGGAAACATGTCCTAAAACCGACTTTGCTTGGCTTCCAACTTTACTTCTTCTGCAAGTCTTCCTGAACCTTGTAGAGCCTTCCAGAACCTTCTAGGAACTTCCTAAACTGCCACGCCTAAAACTAGGAATTTTCTCGAAAACACTATTCACGAGCCGAAGTTACTGTTCACGAGAAGTTACTGTTCACGACGAGCCGGTCGGTTCAGGTGGTCAAATGCTCCTCTGGCTTTGATCTTCAATTGTGGTGTTTCTGACACGAAATGCCGTCTTTTAAGCGCGTTTCCTCCTAGAGCTTTCGAAACACCCGAAATGCAAAACAACATTAAGAAGTAACTGTTTACATGATAAAGTGCCGAAATTGGTGGGATTTGATGACTAGATGAGACGTATAAATACGGCTCATCAAACCATCCCACACTTAAACTTGTTCGTCCCGAAAAAGGACTAGGTTATAAGAGGAAAATAAATTGAAACGTCACAATTCCTTCGGCATCCTAGATATTGCTACATGAATATGACTTGCTAATCTAGACTTCACCTTTCCATGCATATCTCGTTACTAAAAGTCTTATTCTCACACATGGAAGTAATTGATACGTGTTACCTTTGGGCCGAGATGCAAATCAATTCGGATGTCTGGGAGATAGTCCTCTTTAGACCCATGAACTGCACTCTCGGTTCCGAACTCTTTCTATATGGTTATACTTCATTGCTTTTTCTTGCACGTGATTGATTCGAGCTTCAAGGTGCTTGAGTTCTTTTCGGACAGCTTTTGTAGTGACTTGGTTTTTGATGTAACAGTGGTGTACTTCACTTTTTTGCGTGTAAAACTTTACAATTGACTGATTTTTTCTCTTTTTGCTATTGACTGTGAACTGCTCGTCCATGATTCCTCTTTTCTGACGAAGGTCCAATAATAGCCCGCAAGCATATGGAAATACCTTCCTGCTCTTACTCATCCTCGTCCTTTTGACGCGAGTCAAGCCGAGGGTCACTCGTCTATTTCCCCGGCTACTTGGACTAGAGATTGGACGGTGTGTTGTTTTCCCGTCCCACCTGACCGCATAAGTACCGCAGTGGCAGAGCAGACTCTAAACCATGTCGTCTCGAAGTGCTAGCCTCCACGAAATCCACATAACCATATAACTCGAATTCGGTCCTTTGAATGTTCTGTCAAGTCTCTTTAGGGCGTTTCTATCAACTCCACATCCCTATTTATCTCAACTTACAAAGTCACGTAATGGGTTAAGTTCACATGTAATCGCACAATTCTAATTTCATTAAAGACATGCATGTAGTCGGCTCTATCTATTTCACATCATCAACATTCAATACCGCAAATCTAGGAAATAGAGAAGAACTTGTACAAAAAATTTTAAAATTTGAGGAAAACGTGCTGACTCTATGCAGGTGCAGGAAAGTAAACGTGCTGACACAACAACTGACTCTCCCACCCCACACTTTTGAAATAAGCCTTGTCCTCACGGCACGACTTAGACTCTAAACACACAATGCATGCAAACAACATGGAAAAGTAGAGAAAAGGGTTGGAACAATACTCCCCTTGGGTTCGGTCGGTGGCCGGTCAGGCTGGGACGAGGTTCGGAAAAAAAAATCGGGCGCGGCCCGGTTCCATCTCGCCAAAACCTGGTCATGCGCTCGCATGGATTACCTTGTGCGATCGCACAATCTCGACCAGTGGCATGAAATCTTCGTGCGTTCGCACATATGGCCTTGTGCGCTCGTATGGTCTGCTTTGTGCGATCGCACAATTGCGACCAGTCGCATGAAATTCTTGTGCGATCGCACGACTGTATCTGCGCGCTCACACTCCCAGCCTGCAGGCAACCATGCGAACGCATGGTCCACATTTGTTCCCTGCATGAAAATCATCTTCTTTCCCAAGTACAATGTGATGAATATGACTCAAAACTTAAATAAACGTAAACGACATAAAACTAAGAAAAAATGGAAGAATGCCGGGCTGTCTCCCGACGAGCGCCGTTGTTTTACGTTGTTGGCTCGACGGTACCTCTTTAGGGATCACAAGTTAGGATCCCATGGGCGTGTGAGGTCAAACTTCGCCTCAGCTACTTCTTCAATCTGCCCAAAATCATCGTGTATAGATGTGCTCGGATCTGCTATCCATCGATCAGGCGAGTTCGCCTTCACATACTCCCGGGTTGTTGAGGACATCTTGCTTATAGCTACTGGCCCGGTTGCATACATGGTCTCCTTTGGTAGGGCAGGGACTAGGGCACCACGATCTGAGGTGTTTACTATGTCCGGCAGCTTCCTCGTGCATGGACGATCTTCATCCCCATAGATGTAGAAATCTGATGTCTTTCCACCGAATGCAAGTGATAATAGGTCCGTGCCCATGTCAATTCTGGTCTTGGTGGAAAAGAGGAATGGCCATCCCAAAATGAGTGCTGGTGGCTTGTCGTCTCTAGCACCTCCCATCTGCAAGACATAGAAATCTGCAGGAACAACAAGATCTCCTACTCGGAGGGTTAGGTCTTCAAGCAATCCAACAGGCCGAGTACATGACTTATCCCCTAGTTCTATTAACAATTTAGGCGGTTTTAAAGGGTCAAGTTTCAACAAACAATATAGAGAATAAGGCATGACATTAACAGCAGCACCCAAATCAATTAAGCAGTGATGTATCTGAGCCTCACCAATACCACAGGTGACTGTGAAGGCACCTGGGTCCTTACTCTTTTCTGGCGGCGCCTCATGGTTCGTAGTGAGTGGGTGCTCCATCATGGGGCCGTTCTGCTTAGGCCTCATCTCCAACCTACCTTTCAGCTCATCTTTGTCGGTCGTACGGCCTTCGGAAGCAACTACCTGCATGGCACATGAAGAATCGTGAGTTTCGGACTTCTCGGCCACAAGGACCGGGCCTGGCTGGGCTGTGCCGAGTGTATCCGGGTCGAGTGTCTTGGCTGGTTCTTCTTCTGGCACCAGTGGGCTGAAGTCTTTCGTAGGCTCGGTGAAATCTGAGCTAGGCTCTTCCATGCTGTCTCTTGACTTTGTGTCAACTGGTTCGAGCATCTTGTTTACCCAATATGTAGACTCTTAAAGTGCTGCGTCCACGTCCACTACTCCTACCATGCTGGCATTTCCTTTTGGATTGGGCACTGTTTGGGACGGTAGCCTCCCCGGGTCTTTCCTCAGCTCGGACATGTTTTGGACCAAGTTAGACATCTGCTTGGACAGGTCGGCGATGGCCCCGCCCCATCTGTTTTAGCCTGAAATTAATGCACTGAGGTGGCTAGGTCCTTCACGATGTCTTCCAAGGACTTGCTCGATCTCTGTTGGTACTGGCCCGGCCCATTGTGCCCTCCTTGTTGCTGACGATATGGGGGTCGGTAGTACTGCTGGGCCTGTTGAGGTGCGGCTGGCTATGCTGGCTCTCTTTGGGCGTGATTGTTCTGATTGTCGTTCCGCCAGTGCTGCCCATTTGCCCCTTGCCTGGTCGCGGCTGCGCCATACTGTGAGGCTGGCTCAGTCCGGTTGCCATAGTTTTAGTAATCGCATATTGCATTCACTTCGCCTTGGTCGTCCTCCACTATAGTTGGGCACTCATCTGTTTTGTGTTCTGTGGCTGCACAAAAGCCGCATGGCTTGACTTGGACTGGCTGCCTTCTGATGACCTGCTGCATCATCTCCTTGAGTTGCTTGATTTCTTCGGCCATGGAACTGGATGGGGGCTCGACCTTTGAGACGTTCCTGGTCCTGCTATATTCTTCTTCTTTGTTGGACTCATCCTGGAACCTTGCATTCTCAGCCACCTCCATGATCTTCCTCCGTACTCCGGCTGGGGACAAGTTCATGATCGTTCCTCCAGTTGAGGCATCTAGCAGCTTTTGGTCGAGTCTCCTCAGTCCATCGAGCATATACTCCACGATCAGCTTCTCTAGAAGTCCGAGGTTGCAGCAGCTCTGTTCTAGGGCATTGAACTTCTCCACGTACTCGTACATCGTCTCGTTGGGTCCTTGTCGTAGCTCTTGCAATTGCCTTCGGACCTACATCGCTCGGCCTGCTGGATAGTACTTGTTCAAGAACTTCTTCTGCATCTAGTCCCATGTATGGATGCTACCTGAAGGCAAAGATAAGAACCAATCGTTAGCAGAGTCGATGAGTGAAAAATAGAAAGCTTTTAATTTGAAGTCCTCGACTTCGACTCTGTATGACCTTAGGTTTTTGGATATCCCATGGTAGTGTTGCAGATGAGCTGTGGCCGATTCCCCCTTGGTTCCCGAGAATTTAGCCAAGTGATGAACGACCGACGTGTTGATGGCTATAGCTTCAAGGTCCGGCCCTTCATAGATGCACCAAGATTGATCTCGGAAGTTGGGGGCTGATAGATCTCCCATGGTGGGCTCCTGATCGTCGTACTCCTCGTAATACTCACCGTTGAAGACCGGCTATCGTGGTTGTCTGATCTGTTGAGGTAGTTGTCATCTCGGTTGTGGTGGATATTGCTGTTGAGGAAGCCTCGGGTACTGTTGGAGTGGTGGTGGCAGTTGTTGGAGCTGTTGGACCTGCGGATATTGCTGAGGGAGTTGTCTCGAACCAGCCCCGTTGGGTGGTCTTTGGTTCACGTGGGCATCCCCCCTGATCTCTCCATTCTGACCCATCGGGCCCTGCTCTTCGTGTTGTGGAAGTCCACCTTCCATATCTCGGATGACCTGTTCGACTTTTTCGTTATGGCTATTGTCGCCAACCCGGCTACCTCCATGAGACATGGCACACGAGTAGCAATGCACAAAATAGGAAACTAAAAGATAAGGAAATAACTAATTTAGAAACTAAGAAAGTACAAGCTTCACCGTGCGTAGCTCCCCGGCAACGACGCCAAAATTTGACAGGTCGTCGTCGGTACCTGCAAATTTAAATTTATAATTCCTTACTCTTGGCTATGGGTTAGTACAGTGGCAAGCAAGGGTCGAACCCTAGGGAGCTAGATGGTTACTCGTTGTTCTGTAAAAAGGAAACAATTGGGTTTTGAGCAATTTAGGAAACAAGTGCAAATAGGAAATAAATGAGATATGTCAATAAGAAGGAATATTCGGTATAGGGCTTCGTATTGTGACTACGTTTATCATCGATTTCTAAATATCTAATTTCGTGTTCTTAAGTGTGGTTACTCCGTTTCAGGTTATAACCTAAGGTAGGACCGTTTCAAGTCGCTACGCCACAATCTACTCTGTTTCAGGTTATAGACTTCTAGTTCTAGCAAACCTAATACTCCGTTTCAGTTTATATTAGATTTAGTGCAACTACTTATTCTAACGGTTTAGTATCAAATAAGTAGCAAACATAGGGTATGGATCACTCGGTTAAGCTTTACCGTTTCGGGTCTCCACTTAACCTCACATATCAACCGAGATAACCATGCACATGAACTAGTAGAACATGGAAATAGCATTAAGCATAAAATCTCAAAACGATCGTCACAATACTTAGAACCCTAAACCGAACAAGTGGTTTAGCTAGACATGGCCATGGAAATAAAGACAATAAAAATAAAGGAAGAGAATGTCTTCTCTATTGCCGAACGAAGGAGGACCGGAGCCGGAATGGTGTTGATCGCCGAGGAAGAGGAGAGAACCTTGGTCTTTGAGTGAGGGATGAGACTCTCGAATTTGGGATGTAGAATGGGATTTGTAGAGAGAGGAGCTTTCCACGTTTTGGGATGATTATTGGCCTTGAGGAGAGGTCTTATTTATTGGCCTTGAGGAGAGGACAAGGCCCTTGAAGTTTCCAATTGAAGTCGGTCCATAAACGGTTTTAGGAAACATGTCCTAAAACCGACTTTGCTTGGCTTCCAAGTTTACTTCTTCTGCAAGTCTTCCTGAACCTTGTAGAGCCTTCTAGAACCTTCTAGGAACTTCCTAAACTGCCACGCCTGAAATTAGGATTTTTCCCGAAAACATTGTTCATGACCCAAAGTTACTGTTCATCCAGGAAGTACTGTTCACACACCGAAGTTACTGTTTATGACCCCCGAAAATACTGTTCACGAGCCAAAGTTACTGTTCACGATGAGCCGGTCGGTTCAGGTGGTCAAATGCTCCTTTGGCTTTGATCTTCAATTGTGATAATTCTGACACGAAATGCCATCTTTTAAGTGCGTTTCCTCCTTGAGCTTTCAAAATATCTGAAATGCAAAACAACACTAAGAAGTAACTGTTTGCATGATAAAGTGCCAAAATTGGTGGGATTTGATGACTCGATGAGTCGTATAAATACGGCTCATCAGAGTTCCAGCTGATGAAGGCACACCTACTCTAGCTGGGACACTTCACGATGCACCTGCGCTGCAACCCTCATGGAGAACTATCTAGCATTATCCAATCACGGAAACTGTTGAAGATCCATCTGAAGTAATGAAGAGTCTAGCAAATGAGATCAAGTATCGAGAACTGACTGCATGCTCATCCAGTCCAAAGAATGTCAACAAAGCATTTATTGATGAGATTTGGGTGGTGGCCATTCACGTGGAACTGGGAGATTTCACCAGATCTGAAGCATGGAAGTCATATCATCTTGCGCATAGTCACGAACTGAAGAAGACTATGTACGGACTCACACAAGCACCCAGAGCATTGTACGAGACATTCCTCATCGACCATGGCTATGAGCGAGGGGGAGTAGAGAAGCAACATATGTTCATCACGAGTACACAGAAGCTGGTTGGACAGTTCGTGAGCCGGATGCAAAAAGAGCTCCAGCTGATCATGGTGGGAGAGATGAAACACCATCCTGGAACACACGTTGACCAGATGCTGGGAGAGCAGAAGAGGATCGCTACAGGAGAGCAAGAGAGCATTGCTGCAGGGAGGTTGATGGACCATAATTGTATGAATCATAAACACAGTTAAACCCACAAAATTAGACTCTTTGTCTATTTAACTTTTGCTTGTTAGTCCCCTTATTTATCTACAGGGTATTTTGAAGTCTAGAGAGAATACAAGCTAAGGAGGAGTTTTAAAGCTGAAAATGAATTACGAGTCATTCCAGGTCACGACCAAATTTTGACTTTCAAGAACCTGACGTGGAATCACTCAAAACAAGTCCAATCGAAGGGCAACCAGAGTCAGACCGGAGCTGAAAGGGAGCCGATGGCTTTTGGAATTGCCACCTTGCCCGGCGGCTAAGCTCTCCACCTCTCCCTTCATGCCACATGGGCGGCGGCTAAGGAGGAAGACACCTAAGGGCCGGCGGCTTTGAGCTTCCCCATCCCCCTCTTGACATGTGTCTTCTCCTCCTCCACATATCTTCCTCCCCGTAGCCTATAAATACCAAAGCCCTCCTCCTTGTATCATCATCCCATAACAAACACATCTCATATCAAAACATCATCCATCACAAAGCTCTAGCTTCTCTCTAGATTTTGGGCACAATCATGTAAGCACTTTACTTTGGAATCGAAGCTTGATCTTTAGCACTCTTAACGGTTCTTGTAAGTACTCTCTTCTTTACTTTACTATCTTTTCAATTCAACAACTTTACTTTCCTGTCTTTACTTTTGAAAACTTTACTTTACTGTCTTTCAAAAACCTTTACTTTTCAACGCACTTAGCTATGATGTCCTATTCCATGAATATTCGTAGCTAAACCCTTCATTCGGTTGAAGGGGTGTGCTTGTATCATACAATGTTTTAGGCCCTACTCTTAGTGCCTCTATGTGTTCAAAACTTGTTCTATGTGCCACATATTAGGTTAGAACTTCCAAGGTTGAGTGGATGCTTTAACGGGCAAAGCTCTTCCGTGGGGTTCGTGAACATACTCGGGTAAGTGGATGCTTTAACGAGCAAAGCTTATCTGAGGAGTTCGACCTCTTTCAAAAACCATTTGGTTGATCGTAACTGAAGATCAAATGGATGCACATAAGGCTAAGATACTTCGAAAGAAGGAATTAGTTTAAATAGAACAAGTGTTCTAAATGATGTGGCAAGTCATGTGCTAGAAATAGCCTTGATTCATCTTTGAACACATAGTATGATCATTAGAGGTCGATGATAAACAGACTATGATACAAGGCCCCCTAAAACCGAATACTTTCCTTTAATTGTAATATCAACTGTTACTTTACTTTCAGTACCATATCAACTGTTTATTTTTTGTCAAGACTCGTCCATCAAGCACTTTACTTTTCAGTACTAAAACCAAAACCAACCCCCCAACTGCTTAATTTAACTCCCCCTTTTAGAAAGAACAACTATCACCTAATTCCCTTGGGTTCGACCCGTACTTACCACTGACTACCAAAAATAGTTAAGTCGCGAGTATCGGAGATATAAATTTATTTTTGCACAGAGAACATCGCACCTTAACGACAGTGCGGTGGGCTCCGTCAGAGGTGCTGCACTCAGTTCCTATGGATGAAGCAGAATCTGTCTGAACACGGAGTGGAACGGGTGAAGAAGTTTCTGCCCAAGAACCCAGTACAATCCATGATCAGATATCACTTCATCAGAGAGCTAGTGGAGAAGAAGGTCATCACATCGAAACACGTGACAAACGCCGCTCAGTTTGAAACACTTAGATCCTCTCTGGGTCTGCGTGTTATCGCCAACTAAGTGTTCCAGAAGGAGGTCAGCCTAGAGCAAAACCCCAGCAAATCAGATGGGTTGACCTACCAAAGAAGAGGGCTGGAACAGATGTTTTTGGCAAGTTGAGGAGTCCAAATATTTGAAAATCAAAAGGCAGTCAAATCGAAGTCGGATGAGGATACAATATCAGCAAACCCTAAGATCAGAGAAGGGAAATAGAAGGGAGAAGAAGCGGCTGTGACAGAACTGAAAGAAGCTTCTTCAAAGGCGTCAAAGGCTGATCCTAATCCAACTAAAGGGAGTGTGCAGACTGCGAAGGAAAATCAGGCGATGGCTGAACCACCCCTCAATGACGTAATCCCTTGTTCTCACTCCTAAGGTACTGCACTCAATTCTGTTGATGAGGAAGTACGGGCGATTGGTAAAGATTCAGTGAGTTATAAGGGTGACAAAGTGGTTAATGAGAAGCCGAAGGGATTGAAACCGGTTGTAGATTCTGTGGCCGATGCTGCACAAGAAGGTGAAGCCAATAGGGCTAACATTGTGGTTTTGATAATAAGAAGCTGTTGAATGCAAAGGTAGATGCCACTGGCTTCGTGCTGAAGAAGACATGAATCCGCATGAAAGTCGTGCCTAGAAGGAATGGAACTCCCAGAAAATACGCTGCACAAATTAGTGCTGTGAGGGGGAGAAAACTTGCTATGTCAGACTCTGAGACTGAGCAGGTTGTTGAACCTTCTACCAATAGAAGTCTGGTACTAGATGAAGAGTCGGATGAATGTTTTGCAGAAAAGACTGCTGAGGTAGTCGATGAAGAGAAGGTGAGAGAGAGTGAAGCTGTTCCTATGGAAGCTGATGATGTGAAGCAACAAGAGCCTGAAGATGTTGTCTCCGATGAGTCAGACCGACCTGAAAATCAGACGGAGACAGAACAAGTAGAAGAGCAAGTTGTTATTGAACCTGTCGTCTACATGAAGGAAAAGCAATCAGCTATCCAAGAAGTAATCATGACTGAAGCAGAACACGGTGCTGGTAATCACGCACAGAGAGCTGGTAAAAATCCTAGATCATTAGCTGAAGTAAAAGAGAAACAAAAGGAAGGAGATGTGCATATTGGGTCTGCAGCACAATCAGAAAATGAACATGTTGAAGAAAAAGCATCTGACGCACCAACTGTGCCGACTGAGTTGGAACATCCAGCTAATACAGATGTAGAGATGCAATTATCTGATCAAGAAGAGGCTGAGAATGAGAACACTCAGAAGGAGGACCAGGACACAGTTTCACTGTCTGAGCTCAAGAAAGCTGAAAAGAAGAAACCCAAGAAGATAGTGACCTTCCAAGCATGCTCATCTAAGGCAACTATCAAGATGAATGGGAACACAGACGCAGGGGGAGCAAGTGCGTCTAAGAAGAGGAAAATGTATAGTCCAGATTCTGTTCCTGCCCATGTCCCAACTGGGATTGTGAAAAAAAAAGTATGGTGTGCCAGTACAGAAGTAGCAGCCAAGTGGGAAGACAGTTCCATCCTAGTTGCAGATCTAACCACATTCTACTCGATGTTGTTATTCATCACTATAGTCAACTGGAAGCTTACATCTCATAGAACTATGGTCAGCAAAGAGATGGGACAGCTGCTCTACCAGATTGGAAACATGATGCTCATTGACATGGGAAGAATTATGTTCGACCAGACTACAGAACACACCATATCTACTAAGTCTCTACACCAGTTGGTATTTGATCACAAGCTGTTCAAGGGTCGACATAAGAATGATCTGAAGGACCCCGAGCTGAAGAGAAAGGACGCACCCGAGTCTTCCATAAGGAGAGCTGCTAGTGAGAAGATGTCCCGAGCTGAACATGGACAACTACCGAAGGAGGTGCAGATCATACTGGAGGTCGAACATGAGCAAAGGAAAATACTCAATCAATTGGTGCGCGCTCTCTAGTATCCCAGTGATGATGAAGAAGACGGAGAGAGTTGATGTCCTGATTGAAGAAAAGGCAGAACTCCTTGATGTTATCTCGTCGTTGAAAATACAGATGAAGAAAGATAAATACATGCACGCTAGAGACATGGATGATCTGAAGAAAAGACATGCTGCCATGAGCCAAAGAGAGATATATCTTCTAGACAAAGTCAAGTCCTTCAAATTACAAAGTGAGGCGGAGAAGGACTACTGACAGATGCCTTGTCGCGAGGCAAATGCAAAAGATAAATTTATAAGTCCACTACTTTAGTGACTTCACTATTTGGGTAGTAAAGCGGTAAGTAGAGGTCGAACCCAAGGGAAATTGGTGGATAGCAGTTCTTTAAGGATTTTGTACAGAAATTAAGTGCGATTGGGGTTGGTTGTGGTTTTAGTACTAAAAAGTAAATGACTGAAAGTAAGGAAAGTAAATACAGAACTGAAAGTAAATACTGAAAAGTAAAGTGCTGGAACAGTCGAGTTCAATATCAACCGCAAACACACTTTTGGTTTGTTGCACGCTATATTTCAAGTGCAATACGTGCCAAACTTATGTTGGATTGATGTTGAACAAGTCTGTAGTGAAAGTAAAGTGCGGAAAAGTAAATGACTGAAAGTAAGTGCGGAAAATAAAGTGCTGGAACAGTCGAGTTTAATACCAACCAAGCAACATACTTTTGGTTTGTCGCACGCTATATTTCAAGCGCAATACGTGCCAAAGCTATGTTGGGTTGATGTTGAAAGCGTCTGTAGTAAGCGGAAATGTAAAGACTGAAAATAAATTGCTGAAAGTAAATGACTAAAAGTAAAGACTGAAATTAAAGTGCTGAAAGTAAATGACTGAAAGTAAAGTGCTGAAAGTAAAAGTGAGGTGCGGAAAGTAAAGTTAGTTGCGGAAAGTAAAGTTAGTTGCTGAATGTAAAGGTACTGAAAGTAAAGGGTACTGAAAGTAAGCAGTTGATAGTAGGACTGAAAGTAGAATGAAGAGTTGGTGTTTTGATTAAAGGAAAGATTCGGTTTTAGGGGCCTTGTATCATAGATCCGTTTATCATTGAACTCTAATGATCATACTACGTGTTCAAAGATGTGATAAGGCCATTTCCAGCACTAGTCACACCGTCTAGTCTTTTTCAAGACATAGAGCACTTGTTCTATTTAGGCTAATTCCTCCTTTCAAAGTATCTTAGCTTATGTGCATCCACTTGATCAATCATTTCCAATCAACCAAGTGGTGTTTAAAAGAGGTTGAACTCCATGGAAAAGCTTTTCTCTTTCGAGCATCCACTTAACCATGTATGTTCACGAACCCCATGGAAGAGCTTTTCTCTTTCGAGCCTCCACCCAACCATGAATGTTCTAACCTAATATATGGCACACAGAATAAGTTTGAACACAATAGAAGCACTAAGAAAAGGGTCTAAAACATTTTATGATACAAGCACACCCCTTCAACCGAATGAAGGGTTTAGCTACGAGTATCCATGGAAGAGGATATCATAGCTAAGTGCTAAAAAAGTAAATGGTTTTCGGTTTTTGAAAGACAAAGAAAGTAAAGGTTTTGGAAAGTAAAAACTAAAGAACAAACTTAAGAACAAACAATAGTACTCAAGAACCAACAAGAGTACTCAAGAACAAGAGAGAAGTTGGAGCTTTTGATATCAAAATACAAGTGTTTACCAGGATTTGTGAGTGAAGGATTTTAGAGAGCTTCTCTATCTAAGTAACAAAGGATGACATGAGGTTTGTTTTCAAGGGCCAAGCCCTTCTATTTATAGTCCAAAGAGGTGGTGGAGGTGAGGATATTTGTCCTCCCAACCGCCTCTAGTCCTCCCACAACTCCGGTTGGCCTTGGTTGCTCCTTGGTTGCTCTTCGGTTGGAGTTTGGTTTGAGCCAAAGGGCAAGGTACATGGGCATGGCACATGGGCGGGTAGAGCTTGGTGAGCCAAGGGGAATGCACTTGACTTGTGGATTGGCTTGCATTAAAAACCCACAAACTTGGCTAGCAAATATCTCAAGCCAACCGATTTTGGCCTTGGTTGCTCCTCAAGTGAGCTTAGTTGGACCTCAAAGGGCAACTACTTGATTAGTTGAGGCTTGGGAAACTCCTTTGGTCTTGGTTGAGGTTTGGGCAACTATTTTGGACTTGGTTGAGGTTTGGTTTCAAACCAAAAGATCAACCGATGTGAATAGTATAACCTAACCGGGAAATAAGTAGTTAGGTTGGACTTCGCTAGATTTTGACCGGAGATGGGCTAGAATGACCGGAGCAAGGTGGTGGTTGGATGTGGCATGATCAGAGCATCGTCGGAAGCTCACCGGAGCATGGCCAGAATATGGCCGGAGCTGTCGGAATTTTGGCCGGAGGTGATTGGGTCGAGGGCCATGGATTCTGAAGGACAAGGCCAAGATAAACATGTTTCATCAAGGAAGTTAGGCTTGATTCTGGCCGGAGCATGGTCATGGCCCGGGGTTGAAGTTTTCCTCAGGCCCTCGGTCGACCGGGCCCGGGCGCTGCTCTCGGCGCGGTCCTGGTTTTCTCGGACTCGGCTCTCGGCGCTCTCGGATGTGGGTCTCGGCTCTCTCGGCACGGGCCCTGGGACGCGGCCTGGGACCTCTCGGCGTTGGGACTTGGGACGCGACTCGGTAGTGAAACTTGGTCCCGGCTGAGCTCTTCGGTCCTCGGTTGGGCTCTTCGGTCTGTTTTGACTTGTAATCCATTTTTTGGCTTTAAGAACTCCTTTTTAGCTTGTTTCTTCTCTAAACCTCAAAATAGCCTGTAGAGCAAAAATGGAACTAACAAGTAAACGTTGTTAAGACAAAGTGTCTAATTTGGTGGGTTTAACTATCTTAATGAATCATATAAATATGGTCCATCAGATCACCCCACACTTATACTTGTTCGTCCCGAACAATGCTATTTGAAAGAGGTGGCACAAAATCCAAGTAAACTTTAAATAAGAATGTGAGAATGTGTGACTAGGCTTATCCTATTCATGCAATACTTACTTGTTTCCAAACTAAACCGTGTAAATACTTAGAAGAAACTTGATACTTGTACCTTCGAGCCGAGATGCAAAGTAATTCGAATGATTCGGGAGATAGCCCTTTTCAGGCTCCTGGACTGCATTCTCGGGACCGACTCGCACTATATGGTTAACTTGTAGCTTTCTCTAGCACATGACTTGGTTCGAGTTTCAATGAGTTGAGCACTTTGACTTCCTTTGATGAGGGACATCTTTTGAAGTGATTTGGTCTTTGGTCTTCGATTTTGAATTTGAGTTTCTTCACTTTTGTTTCGGTTAAAACCTTCACAATTTTGGCCTTTGGCCTTTGATTTGCTTCTTCGAGCTTTGCTCCTTTGTGATTTGCTTGTCCATTTTCTCAACCTTTTGGGAGGTCCAATCATCGCTCGAGAGCATATGGAAATACCTCCCCGCTCTTTCTCATCGTCGCCGTATTGCACGGGTCAATATGAGGGTCGCTCATCTATTTTCTCGGCTACTAGGACTAGATTTAGGACGGTTTGATTCTCGTCCCGCCTCTTGCATAAACGCTGCACGGCGGAGATGACTCTAATTTCCAATGAAACCCGAAGTGCAGCCTCCACTGACTTTGTAAACCATATAGTGAAATCCAATCCGTTGAGTGCTTGCCAAGCCTCTCTAGGGCAGTTTATGTCAACGCCACATCCCCTGTATATCTCAGCACAAAGGGACAAATGAGAAGTTACATCCTTAGTCTCTACACAGTTGAGATTTCACAAGGTAAATGCATGAATTTAGATCCATCTTTTTCACATTCTCAAGTTCATATTTTCAAAAAGATAATATTAAGGGAAAAGGAAAAGAAAAGCATGTTAATTAACTATGTTCAAAGGCAGTTCTCACCCCACACTTTTGAACGAAGGCGTGCCTTTCGGCATGACTTAGTTCAAAAGCCAATTGCAAGCAAATATTTACAGGAAAGGAAATGGGTGAGTACGACTTAAGGCAAAAACTAAATGACATAAAAGTAAAATGACTGAAAAAACTTAAATGACATGAAAATGAAAATGTGCCGGGTTACCACCCGGCCAGTGCCTTTGTTTAACGTCGTTGGCTCGACAATACCTCACTAAGGAGGGATCTGGGTCCCATGGGCGGCTTAGGTCAAATTTTGCCGCGGCTCCTGCATTGATTCTTGCCTTGACCCTCCCTGATTTCTTGCGGGATGATGTGCTCAGGCCAGGACTCCATTGTTCCGGTGGTTTCTCCTTCCAATACCTCTGAGAAGGCGAGGGACCCTTGACCATAGTCGCTGGTTTGGTCACCCTCTCGGTCTCTCTTGGTTGGTCAGGAACTAGTGCACTGAGATCAGCGGCGTTCACAATGTCTGGTGGTTTCTTTGAATCTGTGCGGCCATTAGCATAGATGCAGAAGTCTGAATTTCTGCCGCTGAATGCAAGCGTCAATGAGCCCTTGCCCATGTCGATCTTTGCCCTTGTGGTGTAGAGGAATGGTCGTCCCAATATGATTGTTAGAGGGTCGTCCTCGCTGGATTCTCCGATTGGTATTACATAAAAGTTCGTAGGAACGATGAGTTTTCCCACACGGAGCATTAACCTTTCTAGCACTCCTACCGGATGGACACACGACTTGTCCCCCAACTCGAGGGATATCCTTGGTGGCTTGAACGGACCAAGCCTCCATGAGCAATATAGAGGATATGGCAGGACATTGACGGCGGCCCCGAGATCAATTAGGCATTGGTGAATTTGGGCTTTGCCGATACCACAGGTGACCGTGAAGGCCCCTGGGTCTTTACTCATTTCCAGTTGTGCCTCATGACTCCAAGTGAGGAGCTTCTCCGTCATCAGGCCATCTTGCTCATTTCTTGGCTTCAATCTCTTTTCTTCCTTGTTCTTTTTGGTCCCATGATCTTCGGAGGCAATGATCTTCATAGAATAAGATGAATCTTGAGCCCCAATTTTTTCGGTTCCGAGGCCTGATCTGGGACCATCTAAGTCTTCATTGTCATCCCACCCAGATGCTGGTACGCTAAAGTGTGTGACTGTCGGTGGTGTTATGTTAACGGTGAACGTTTAGCGTCCATTGTCAGTATGCGTGACCCATGTTCTGCCATCAATGGATCGGTCTTTCTCTTGATTCCAATCAGGACGGTTTCTACGGTTGAAGTGCTTGACCGTAGGTTTGTAAGTTGCTGGTCCTCGTTGTTGTTTTGCCAGTAGAGCTGCAGTTTGTGCTTCTTTGAGTCTTTCCATGGCTATTAGTTCTCCGTATGACTGGGCATATGATTCATCTTCCCCCATCATACCAAGGAACTCTTCCTTATTTACTTCAGTAGTTGATAGTGAGGGTCGTGCTGCTTCTTCCAGTGCCTCCTTCATATCTGACATCTTTACCATGTTAACCGTACCCTTTGGGTTTTGAACAGTTTGTGAGGGTAGTCGACCAGGCTCATTAGTGAGTGCGGACATTGAGGTGGCGAGCTGGGACATTTGCTTGGTCAAATTTGTAATTGCCCCGTCAGTTTTTGCTTGGAGTTGATGTAGTGAAGTACCCAATTGATGCACGCTTCCTGCGAGTTCCTTCATGGTGTCTTCAAGCGACTTGTTTGGTCCTTGCTGATTACTTGAGCTGGCTTGGTACTGATTTGGTCCCTTCTGTTGATATTGGCCCGTCGGGTACTGGTTTGGTCCTCTTTGCTGGTATTGGCCTGCTGGTGGGGCGTTCTGGTTGTACTATCAGTGGGGCAGTAGGTAGAACGACTGAGCTAGTTGAGGTGCGGCTTGTTGTGACTCCCTTGGAGGATGGTTGTCATTCCGCCAGGTTGGGTTGGTTGCTTGATTATACTGCCGGTTTGGTCCGGCTCTGTCGTTGCTGTTGTTGTTGTTGTATCCTTGGTATCCTACCACTGCATTCACTTCTCCCGGTTCCTCTACTGTTAATGTAGGGCATGCGTCAGTCTTGTGGTCCGTAGAACCACAAAACTTGTAAGGCTTCACTTGAACTGGCTATCTTAGTAGGATCTGAACCATCATCTCCTTAATTTGTTTCATCTCCTCTGGCATGGAGTTCATTGGTGTCTCGGCCTTTGCCACATTCTTTGTTCGGGAGAATTCTTCCTGCCGAGTTGTCTCCTCTCTAAATCGGGCATTTTCAGCAAAATCGGAGATGAGTTGCCTTATGCCGCTTAATGATAGATTCATCATTGACCCTCCAGCTGAGGCATCTAGGAGCATTTTGTCTAATGGTCTTAATCCATCAATGAGGTACTCGATGATGAGTTTCTCGGGCAGTCCAAGGGTACAACAGCTTCTCTCCAGGCGGTTGAATTTTTCCAGGTAGTCGTACATGGTTTTATTAGGCCCCTGCCTTATGTCCTGCAGTTGCCTCCTTACTTGCATCGCTCTTCCCGCCGGGTAGTATTTGTCCGGAAATTTCTTTTACATCTGAGCCCGCGTTTTGATGCTACCCGAAGGTAATGAAAGGAACCAGTCGTTCGCCGAGTCAATGAGGGAAAAATAGAAAGCCTTCAATTTGAAGTCTTCTACATTCACTCGATTGGGTTTTAGATGTTGGCAAATGCCATGTAAGCATTGGAGATGAGTTGTCGCAGATTCTCCATGAGTTCCTGAGAACTTGGGCAAGTTGTGGACCACTGATGTGTTGATGGCAATGTTTTCCAGTTCAGGGCCCTCGTAAATGCACCACGGCTGATTTCTGAAATCTGGTGCCGATAGTTCTCCCATCGTAGGTTCGCGGAAGTTGTTGTCCCCATAGTAGTCATCAAAGACGGGTTCTCGTCTTGGCGCTTGTTGATATTGCGGGGGTGGTGGATGTCTAGGGGGTTGCTGCGCTGGGCCAGCTTCATTTCGGCCCTCGGGTGGTCCTTGGTTTCTTCGGGCGCCTTCCCGAATAACACGGTTTTGGTCTTGGATGAGCTTTCCGGATCGTCAAGAATTGGAAATGGAGGCGGCGCCTCATTATTTCGATCGTACAGATTCATCTCGTCGTCATCCTGGTAGTCATGGTGGCTTCCTGCACGAGACATGGTTATGCAGAAGCGAGTACAAAATTAAAGAACTTTATCCGATTACAATTCCAATTTCTTCGGCAACGGCGCCAATTTTTGACAGATGCCTTGTCGCGAGGCAAATGCAAAAGATAAATTTATAAGTCCACTACTTTAGTGACTTTACTATTTGGGTAGTAAAGCGGTAAGTAGGGGTCGAACCCAAGGGAAATTGGTGGATAGCAGTTCTTTAAGGATTTTGTACAAGAAATTAAGTGCGATTGTGGTTGGTTGTGGTTTTAGTACTGAAACGTAAATGACTGAAAGTAAGGAAAGTAAATACAGAACTGAAAGTAAATACTGAAAAGTAAAGTGCTGGAACAGTCGAGTTCAATATCAACCGCAAACGCACTTTTGGTTTGTCGCACGCTATATTTCAAGCGCAATACGTGCCAAACTTATGTTGGATTGATGTTGAACAAGTCTGTAGTGAAAGTAAAGTGCGGAAAAGTAAATGACTGAAAGTAAGTGCGGAAAATAAAGTGCTGGAACAGTCGAGTTCAATATCAACCAAGCAACATACTTTTGGTTTGTCGCACGCTATATTTCAAGCGCAATACGTGCCAAAGTTATGTTGGGTTGATGTTGAAAGCGTATGTAGTAAGAGAAAATGTAGTGACTGAAAATAAATTGCTGAAAGTAAATGACTGAAAGTAAAGAGTGAAATTAAAGTGCTGAAAGTAAATGACTGAAAGTAAAGTGCTGAAAGTAAAAGTTAGGTGCGGAAAGTAAAGTACTGAAAGTAAAGTACTGAAAGTAAAGTTAGTTGCGGAAAGTAAAGTTAGTTGCTGAATGTAAAGGTACTGAAAGTAAAGGGTACTGAAAGTAAGCAATTGATAGTAGGACTGAAAGTAGAATGAAGAGTTGGTGTTTTGATTAAAGGAAAGATTCGGTTTTAGGGGCCTTGTATCATAGATCCGTTTATCATTGACCTCTAATGATCATACTACGTGTTCAAAGATGTGATAAGGCCATTTCCAGCACTAGTCACACCATCTAGTCCTTTTCAAGACATAGAGCACTTGTTCTATTTAGGCTAATTCCTCCTTTCGAAGTATCTTAGCTTATGTGCATCCACTTGATCAATCATTTCCGATCAACCAAGTGGTGTTTAAAAGAGGTTGAACTCCATGGAAAAGCTTTGCTCTTTCGAGCATCCACTTAACCATGTATGTTCACAAACCCCATGGAAGAGCTTTGCTCTTTCGAGCCTCCACCCAACCATGAATGTTCTAACCTAATATATTGCACATAGAACAAGTTTGAACACAATAGAAGCACTAAGAAAAGGGTCTAAAACATTTTATGATACAAGCACACCCCTTCAACCGAATGAAGGGTTTATCTACGAGTATCCATGAAAGAGGATATCATAGCTAAGTGCTAAAAAAGTAAATGGTTTTCGGTTTTTGAAAGACAAAGAAAGTAAAGGTTTTGGAAAGTAAAAACTCAAGAACAAACTTAAGAACAAACAAGAGTACTCAAGAACCAATAAGAGTACTCAAGAACAAGAGAGAAGTTGGAGCTTTTGATATCAAAATACAAGTGTGAGTGAAGGATTTTAGAGAGCTTCTCTATCTAAGTAACAAAGGATGACATGAGGTTTGTTTTCAAGGGCCAAGCCCTTCTATTTATAGGCCAAAGAGGCAGTGGAGGAGAGGATATTTGTCCTCCCAACCGCCTCTAGTCCTCCCACAACTCCGGTTGGCCTTGGTTGCTCCTTGGTTGCTCTTCGGTTGGAGTTTGGTTTGAGCCAAAGGGCAAGGCACATGGGCATGGCACATGGGCGGCTAGAGCTTGGTGAGCCAAGGGGAATACACTTGACTTGTGGATTGGCTTGCATTAAAAACCCACAAACTTGGCAAGCAAATATCTCAAGCTAACCGATTTTGGCCTTGGTTGCTCCTCAAGTGAGCTTAGTTGGACCTCAAAGGGCAACTACTTGATTAGTTGAGGCTTGGGCAACTCCTTTGGACTTGGTTGAGGTTTGGGCAACTCCTTTGGACTTGGTTGAGGTTTGGTTTCAAACCAAAAGATCAACCGATGTGAATAGTATAACCTAACCGAGAAATAAGTAGTTTGGTTGGACTTCGCCGGATTTTGACCGGAGATGGGCTAGAATGACCGGAGCAAGGTGGTGGTTGGATGTGGCATGATCGAAGCATCGTCGGAAGTTCGCCGGAGCATGGCCTGAGCTTGGCCGGAATATGGCCGGAGCTGCCGGAATTTTGGCCGGAGGTGATTGGGTCGAGGAGCATGGATTCTGAATGACAAGGCCAAGATAAACATGTTTCATCAAGGAAGTTAGGCCTGATTTCTCGGACTCGGCTCTCAGCGCTCTCGCATGTGGGTCTCGGCTCTCTCGGCACGGGCCCTGGGACGCGTCCTGGGACCTCTCGGCATGGGTGCTCGGCTCTCTCGCCACGGGCCCTGGGGCGCGGCCTGGGACCTCTCGGCGCTGGGACCTAGGACTCAGCCCGGTAGTGAAACTTGGTCCCGGTTGAGCTCTTCGGTCCCCGGCTGGGCTCTTCGGTCCGTTTTGACTTGTAATCCCTTTTTTGGCTTTAAGAACTCCTTTTTAACTTGTTTCTTCTCTAAACCTCAAAATAGCCTGTAGAGCAAAAATGGAACTAACAAGTAAACGTTGTTAAGACAAAGTGTCTAATTTGGTAGGTTTAACTATCTTAATGAATCATATAAATATGGTCCGTCAACTACCACGCGGCAGTATTGGAAGAGCTGAATCAGTTCAAGAAACCAGATCATCAAAAACCTATCATTTACTGACCCGTGGTCAAACAGCTGCTGAAACACCATGGTCCAACAGACTCACAATATGTGTCACCGTCCTAGGCTATGTTCGAGGGGGAGTTGACAAGATTTTAGATGCCGAGGAGACCAGGTTGTTTGATTGGACCCCTTGCCGATTTGTGGCAAAAAGGGGGAGTATTTTGAGGTAACTGTTCTAGTTCCTCAAGTTGTGTCTAAATCGCAGATTTGGTTTTGCTAAAATGCCAAGGGGGAGATTGATGTTCCCATGAATGGCATGGCTTTGGCAAAACGGCTTTAGACAGTTCGAGTAGGAGTTCAAGGAGAGTTCAATCTCAGACTGGAACAGAAGTACAGCGTGCAACAGACGCAGGAAGATTTGCGTATCCAGCAGATCAATGAGATTATCTGATTGGGATCAATTGACGAGTCATCATTAAAGATTAGATATTCAAATGAATATCTTCAGCTTAAATTTGAGAATATTGGATGGCTTGGCACAGAAGTAATCTCCAAAGATTGGATATGGAAGAGATTGAATATCTATCAAATATTTAGGAGTATCTCCGAAATATTTGACAAGAATATTTCGATCTCAAGTCGGCCAGCGAGAAACTCGAAAATTTTGATATTCAAACGAATATCTCCTGATTAAATTTACGATTGGATTGGCTGACTTGTCGCGGAAGAATTATCAAGATCTTCCCAAAGATTGGATTGGAAATATCCATCAAATATTTAGAACAGATTTGGATCTCGCCCATGCATATAAATACAAGGCTAGGGCGACCAGATCTACATCGCTTCCTGAGTGAAATAAACACGAGAGCATTCGTGAGATTGGAGGAGGAGCGACGACCGGCTGATTATTCCACACCGGAATATCAACGGCGAAGAAGCAGTCTGTTCAGTGTGCTGTTCATACTGTTCTTGAAGGACAACAAAGCGCACACACACGGTGATCAAGAGATAGCTTCGAGAGAAGGCGACTGGGCTTCTGGGAGGTCCAAGACTAGGTCGAGAGGGAAGTCTCGTCCTACCCATAGGGGATCGAGGTGAGCTGTGGTGAACCGAGATTGCAAATCCGAGAGACGGAGTGTTAGTGGTGAGGCCATTACAAACAAGGTGTTGTGTAAGAGTAAGACCTCTTGTAACCCTAAACTCGTAATAAGATTTGTGACCCTTTAGGGTGTGGGAAGCCCCCCAGAGTAGGCGAGGCCGAACTGGGTATCATATCGTGTGTGCTCCTATTTTGTGTTGTTTACGTACTGTCTGCTAAGGTGTTCCAGTCTCTCTTAGAACACAACCTGAAACTGTCCAACAAGTGTTCGAGACGTAGTTTGAACACCGTCTGGAACTCGTCTTGATTAAGACTAGTAGATTTCAGTTTTTGCATCGACTACCGCACCTTGAACACCATCACCATTAAAGACAAATTCCCCATCCCTAGTGTGGACGAATTGCTTGATGAATTGCATGGCGCGACCCTCTTCACAAAGCTTGATATCCGAGCCGGGTACCACCAACTCCGCATGAAAGATGAGGACATATACAAGACCGCCTTTTGCACGCATGAAAGTCATTACGAGTTCTTAGTGATTCCATTCGGCCTCACAAATGCTCCAGCTAGTTTTCAATCTGAGATGAACCTCATTTTCAAACCCTTGCTACGGCGTAGCGTCCTTGGCTTCTTTGATGACATTTTGGTGTATAGCACCAATCCATCCGACCACCTGCAACATCTCTGAGAGGTACTAGCATTACTTAAATGTCGTTCTTTTTATGCTAAGCCAACAAAGTGTGAAATTGCCAGAGAGTCTATCCTTTACATGGGACATGTGATAAGCCAACATGGAGTAGCTGTGGACCCAGATAAAATTGCAGTAGTGGAACAGTGGCCTTTACCTAAGAACATAAATCAATTGTGGGGTTTTCTTGGCTTAACAAGATACTATAGGCGTTTTGTCCGCACATATTCCACTTTGGCACCCTTACGACTCTATTGCGTAAAAATGCATATGTATGGACCCCTGAAGCCTCTCTAGCTCTTGAGAAGCTGCGCCAGGCCCTCTCGTCTACACCTGTCCTTGCTTTGCCTAATGTTGCCTTGTCGTTTCATGTCTAGACAGATGCTTCTGGGTCCTGTGTTGGGGCAGTTCTTACACAAGGGGGTCAACCAATTGCATACTTCAGAAAACAACTCTCCAATCGGCTCCAACGAACCTCTACTCACAATAGCGAACTATGTGCTCTAGCCCTCGCCGTTCAAAAGTGGAGGCAATATCTCCTTGGTCGACGCTCTGTGGTAGAAACTGATCATCAACCTTTGAAAACCATCTTGTCCCAAACCATCCACACCCCGGAGCAGCAACATTGGATTGTCAAGTTACTAGGTTACAACTTTGAAGTTCGTTACCAACCAGGGAAAGATAATGGACCAGCGGATGCCATATCTCGCTTACACGAAGAGCCTCATCCTAAGTCCACTATATGCATGATCTCGGCAACCACCACAAAGCCAGACTATGGCTTCTTGAGAGCACTAAGGTGCTATTACACAACTAATCAGATGGGGATTCACCTTCAGAAAGCCATCCAGGACCATCCAGAGGATCATCCCACACTTTTCATCCGAGACGGCATTTTACTTGCACAAGGCAAGATCAAAGTCCTTGAAGATTCAACTCTTAAGGAACTTATTATGTTTGAGTTCCACAATACAACCTCTAGCGGGCACCCAGGAATATGTCGTACGCTGGCTCGAGTGAATGTGCCAACTTCTCCCAGCATAAACTTCGTGAAGATGTGCGCGAGTATGTGTGCCACTATGAGACTTGCCAACAAGTAAAGGCGCCCAATTCTGCACCCCAAGGTCTGCTTGCACCCCTACCAAGTCCAACACGCATATGGAAAGATATAACCATGGACTTCATAACCCATCTTCCACCTGCGACCGGCCTCACAGCTATCATGGTGGTTGTGGATTGCCTTTCCAAATATGCGCATTTCTCATCGCTTAAAGAGGGATATACTGCAGCTGATGTTGGTTCTGTGCTCATCCGAGACATTATTAAACTTCACAGGTTCCCTGCTAGTATTATCTCAGACTGCGACCCTATCTTTATGAGCAAATTTTGGAAGGCTTTGTCAAACAACAGGGGACACTAATCGCCCACACGACAGCTTATCATCCCCAGGGTGACGGATAAACAGAGGTTGTTAATCACAGCCTAGAGAATTATTTGTGGTGCTTTGTTAGTTATCATCAAAGCGAGTGGGTGTCCTTCCTTCCCTGGGCAGAATATAGCTAGAATACGGCACTCCACTCCTCCATCAGCATGACACCATATGAAGCGGTTTATGTCCGACCATCACCATCCTTGCTGGACCACATCCCAGGCGACATCACAGTAGGGGCTGTTGATGATCAAGTCCGTGACCGTAAATAGCTCCTGCGAGACCTCACTACTAACCTAGCCAAGGTACGTCATAGGATGCAACAGCAAGCGAACGCCAAACGGCAAGACAAGGTCTTTCAAGTTCGCGACTTAGTCTGGCTTTGCCTACAACCATATCGCCAGAACATCGTCCGCAACCGTCGCACCAACAAGCTTGCAAAGCGGTTCTATGGCCCCCTTCGAGATCACTTAGCGCATTGGCAGTGTCGCGTATCGCCTCAAGCTCTCTCCTACAGCCCGCATTCACAACATATTCCATGTGAGACTCATGCGTCGCTTCATCGGTGATTAGGCACAAACCCTGCAAGGTCTTCTAGCCCACTTCGAAGGCTCCAAGCCGATCTTAGTGCCCGAGCGCATCCCGCGTACCAGAATTGTGCAAGTTCGCGTCCACTGGGAGACATAATGGCTAGTTAAATGACAGACATCGGAGACTGACGTCACCTGGGAACCTAAGTAAGATCTCATGGCTGAATTCCCTAATCTGAACCTTGAGGACAAGGTTCTTTCCCATGGGGGTGGCATTGATGGGATTCCTAAAGATACCTGCATGCATGAGAATAACCTGACTAATGAGAGGAGCGCTGCACCAAAGGAGGATGGACTTCCACGCAGGGGCACCAGGACTTGAGAAGCCTCTAAAATGTTTCTAGCTGGCGACTATGAGCTGGCCAATTAGTTATGATTCTCTGCAACAAATAAGTGCCCAATGATTATATAATGCAGTGCACCTGTAATGAATGCGTACTGAAAAATCATTAACAAACTTCCCTTCCCTTATTCTCTCTCCCTTCACTCTTCTTTTCTCCACCACATAGCCAATTCATTCCATAGTGATTAATATTGTGCCCACGTAATATTGTGCAACGTAAGAAATATGCATGTCTAATTCAAGGTTTCAGTTGTTAGATTATTTTTATAATCTAATGTTTGGATTATAATATAAATAGTTTAAGATGTGTATACTGTCATAGTTTATAAATCAATATTAAAGTGATCTATTATATAGTTGGCTTTAGAGTATATAAATTAAGGCGATCATGGAATATTAAACATATGTGTAGATACCAGTTTGTAAATACGTTTTTTTAGGGGGATGATTCGTAATTATGAAAACTTGTAGCATTTATGTACACTCCTAAAAATAGGTAGTGGTTCCCAATTTCACGTATCGATCGAAGTTTTATTTCTCTCAAATATCACTGGGAAAAGGTCAAACGAAGAGACTGGAAGATCCATTTCCGGCGACGGCCAGAAGAGTTCAAAGTCATCAACGAAGGATTGATATTTTCTATATGCTCGATTAACATGAATTGGATATTACGATCCTTGGTCTATGAAATTAATCTAATAATTGGTATCAGACGCCTCCAATTTTATGCTAATTGAACACCATACGCTTCAGAAAGTTGATCTTACTTGAAGCTGAGATCTGGGATTTGTTTTCTTTGCGGCGCTACATTTTTTTCTCACAATTTTGTTGCTGAGTTTCTGAGTAAATCCATTTTGTATAATCGGCCAGAAATTGCATGAATTTGTCTGGCAAAAATGATTGAGAACTAACTGAACGTGGGTGAAACCGTCGGTAACTGTCCAGCAACTCCTGCCTTCTAGTCGCGTTTGGCTGTAGCAGCCACCTCGGCATCCGGATCTGATGATACGATATCCGCGTCTTATTTCGGAGGGATCTTGGTCGCGATGGAGGAGAAAGACATGCGGCAGCTGCCATGGTACATTCTCTTCAAAACCCCAACTGACGAAGAGATGCGATGATTGGAATTTTGTCGTTTTGGGCCGAATGCGTTGTTTATTGAGTTGCAACCAATTTTTTTAATTTTATATTTTGATTGCTCAGGTAATGCATACGGAAACCCTAATTGATTTCAATTGATGGGTTTGAACCGATTGTGGTTCAATTAGGATTCAACCGGTTGCGATTCAAGTTCACCACGAATCAATATGGTTCAATTGGAATCTGATTTGGGTCCGCTTCACTATGAGAATCAAGTCAATGTGGTCCAGTTTGGTTATTTGGTCCAATTGAATTTGATTAATTTAAAGTGATTTGAGCAAATGTGATAATGGGGCTCAAATTTTTGGTTTAATTCAGGATGATCCAACTAAAATTAGTCTGATTCGATTCATGTTGACTCCAATTTTTTTTGTGTTGTTGAAATAAATAGATTGGTCCAGTTCAGATGAAGTTGTGGTTCGAAATGAACCTATTGCGGTACAATAAGGAATGAACTTGTTTCGGTCCATTTAGCGGTTCGGTCTGGTTTGTTCAATAAGAAATGACTTGATTTTGGTTCTTTATGTGAACTAATTCAATGTGGTCCATTTTTTGGTTACTCGGTCCAATTGAATCAAGTCAAGTGAAGTAGAATTTGCCGACTTTGATAGGAACATTTTCAACTACCCCCAAGGGTGTCTTGTAGTCTCGTCCGCGAGTTGTAGTGTCATTTTAGTGGACTTAACCGCTTTCAACCCAACCTTGTGGTAGGTGGCAAGAGGCATAACGCTCACACTAGCCCCGAGATCGGCTAGTGGACTTGTGAAGTTCATATCACCTATCGAGCAAGGAATAGTGAACTTACCGGGATCTTTTGCCTTTTGTGGTATTTCCTTTGAAAAGAGGGCACTACATTCATGGTTGAGGGGTTGAAGATCATCTTCTTCGACGGTCCTCTTGTTTGACAAAATATCTTTTAGGAATTTGTTGTAGAGCGGGGCCTTCTTTATGAGCTCATAGAATGGTAAGTAGACATACAGCTTCTTCAACATTACGGCGAAGGCCGCATACCCCTAGTCCAATTTTGTGGGCTTCACAAGCCTTTGAGGGAAGGGAATGGGCGGAGAATAAGGTTTCATTTCCTCTTTTCCCTTCTTGGTTTCCTTTGCTTTATCGGTTGAAGGGGTAGTGACCACATCTTCTATTTCTTCTTCTTCGGCTCTAGCTTGGCCGGTGGGCTTTGGAGGCACTTGAGTAGTTTTATTTGGTTGAAAATCCTCTAAGTATCTCCCACTTCTAAGGGTCACCGCCTCACAATGTGCTTCGTAGGGAACCTTTGATAAAGCCTTCTCATCAAGCTCCTCCATCTCACCTTTATCATTTTTAGCAAATCATCTCCAATTGACCTCTCGTTCCTTACATAGATTGCATTTCAATACTCCTTTTGGCCTTGCTCGGGTCGAGCCGGTAGCTTCTTTTGTGCTCTTGAAGATGATTCGGCTTGTTGAGCTATTTGGTTCTCAAGCATCTTGGCATGAGTTTCCATCCTTTCAAATTTGGTTTGCAAACTTTGGTTTGATAGTCTCACTTCCATCAATTGAGCTTAGAGGTCCCTACTTGCTCTTTCTTGAGAAATACGAGTTTTTTCTAGTTGTGTAAGCATCTCTTGCTTCATTTCAAGGAGCACGGCCATCATAGGATCCGCATTGGAGGGTTCATTTGTTGATTGAGGAGGATGAGTGACTTGGTGGTAAGGTTTCATTGGTTGAGCTTGGTATTGTTGCCCTTGGGCTTGGTTCCTTTGTTGGAATTGGGTCCTCGGTTGAAAAGCTTGATTATTTGAAGTAGGCCTAGGACCAAAGTCGGGAGGTGTAGGATTTTTGGTCTTGTATGAGAAGTTCGGGTGATTCTTCCAAGTGGATGAAAACCTTGGGGTAGTGTAGTTTGATTGTGAACTTCGGCCTTGAGGGGCGCTAGCATCATACTCCCTCCCTTGGTTTCCACCAACATAATTTGCTTCTTCATACCCATTTTCACTCTCAACCCTTTGAACCAAAGGGCAAGAGTTAGTATCATGCTCATAAACTTCACAAATGTCGCAACCTTGGCTCATTGAGTGGTCCTTCGTTGGAAGTTTCATTTTATCCACTTTCTCTGAGAGGTTTTCCAATTTTTTAGCTAATGAATCATTGTCCCTCGAGCTTATATATCCTCCTCCTTACCTTCTTGGGTTTCCTCTTTCACTTGCCCACATGAGGTAGTTCTTGATGATCTTCTCAATTACCTCAAATCCTTCCGGAGGTTCAAGCTCCATTATGCCTCCTCCCGCGGCGATATCAAGTGCAAGCCGTGAGGGACCATCTACTCCATTGTAGAAGATATGAAATAAGAGCCACATGCCTACATTGTGATGTGGGCAAAGCCTTTGATACTCCTTGTATCTCTCCCAAGCTTCATAGAGCGTCTCTCCATCCATTTCTGTGAAATTCGTGATTTGACTCCTATAGTAAGCCGTCTTAGATGGAGGGAAATACTTGTTGAGGAATGCGGTTGCAAGCTCTTCCCAGGTAGTGAAGTTAGCCGGTGTTTGGCTCCTAAACCAATCCTTGGCTCTTCCCGTGAGTGAGAAGGGGAACAACCATAGGTGTATAGCATCCTTTGAAACTCCATTGATCTTAAAAATTTCACAAATCTCAAGAAACGAAGTCAAATGAGAGTTTGGGTCCTCATGGTCTCTCCCCAAGAATTTGTTGGATTGAACCATTTGGATTGTGGAGGTCTTCAAATCAAAGTCACGGTTGTCCACCACGGGAACAAGGATATGAGATCGGTAGCCATAAGCATTGGGGGCTACATAGTCCTTAAGAGCCCTTCTAGCATGAGAGACTAGATGAAAGTGAGGGGGAGGAGGAGGTCTATCTCCCATGTTAAAGGTTGGTATTTCTTGAGAGGTTGAGGATGATCCTTTTGCCTTGGTTGCTCTACTCCTTGCGAGGTAGGGGTTCAAACCTTTTTCAACATCCTTGCTAGATTTCTTAGCTTTAGGGGGAATATAAGGATTGCACCTACAAGGGGAAAACAAACTAGACAAGTGAGGATAATGGAATGAACTTAAGAACCAATGTTATAAAAAAGCAAACAAAAAAAACATGGAATAGTCGAAGTACTAAATGATTCGTCCTACGGACAACCTAACCATTGCTCCCCGGCAATGGTGCCATTTTGACGTGTGTAGTTTTGCAACTCTTTTTAGTCCAACGAATTTATGGAACCTGTATGACCGGTGTCGAACCCAAGGGAGCAATTGGATTGTACTCTAAGATTTATAAATTTGTTTACTTGGCTATTCCTACGATTCAATTATGAGGTGATTGTCAACTAAAAAATAGCAATGAAATGGTTTCAAGGGGTTTTAATTCAATTCAAAGAGAGTTTCGAGGGGTTAGTCCCCTCCTTGGCATTTCCCATGATAACGGATACAAGAATTATGCACATTCAAGTTGTCAAATAGTTTGGAACCAAGCTTAGACTAAGGTAGAACAAATTTCATGTGAATCTATTCTTAGTCAAGCTCTCTTAATTATAACCTCACTCAATAGAGAATGTTGATTCACTCTATAGCATTTATTAGCCTTGGAACCTCTCCCAAGGCAATAAATACCATAGGCTTTGGGGACTAGTTCATTTCCTATCCATGTATTTATAATCATAAACACTAGATAGGATCATATATACTCTCTATATCTAAACTTTTCCTAAGGTCATTCGATACTTAGGTTAAGTTTTAGGATCAACATGTCACTTGGGCATTTCATCAAACACTTAGTAGTATGTCATACATGAAGAGCATAGAGAATATGAATTTAACACCATAGATTGTATATTCAATGTGTGTATACATGATCAAGAGTACCAAGGAGTGTTACAACACCCTCAAAACACAAGGGGACTGCTCACACGTCATGTAAGACAACATGGTGTGAGTACGGTTTAGAGAACACAACAAAGGGAATAGAAAAGGTGCCGAGTTAGTAAGGTGATTAATCCTTGAACTCCCTTTTGATCTTTCTCCTTCTCCTTTGGATGGATCCCCCTTGATGACCTTGATTTGATATCTTTTTTTGAGTGGTTTCCCCAGAAGCTAGCTCCCTAAGTCAAACATCCCTCTTTCTATTTATAGCCTCGGGTAAAATTTCTGATGTAGCAGGTCCAGTCGGTCGGCTTGTCCTAATGCTCGAATCCTAGCCACTCGGCTGGTGGCTAAAATCTAGAGGCTTCTGTTGCAAACACCCAGCCGACCGATTGGCCTGGTGAGCCGCCCGACTAAATATCTGCTTGGCCAAGCATCCCGAAGCCTTTTTCCAGCCGGTCGGCTGGTGGGTCCAACCGACCGACTCAATGTGGGAGGTTTATCAGCACTCTGAAGCTTCTTTCAAGCCGGTCGGCTGGCAGGCCCAACCGACTGACTCGATGTGGGCTGTTGCTCTCCAGTAGGAAGTCTTTTACCAGCCGGTCGACTGGCAAGTCCAGCCAACAGACTCAATGTGGACTTATTGCTTCCATGTCTGCTCTTTCATCTAGCCGACTGGTTGGTTCAGGGGAGATTTTCAACCGGTCGGCTGGGAGTCCTTTTTGTCCACATTTTGCTCCAATCTTTGGTTTTCCCCGAGTTTTTGTATGCAGGCTTTGACATTGAGGAGGGCATGTTTTCTACCTAAAACGTAGGGTAAGAGGTCAAATGACATCAAAATATCGTCGGAAACAAACCAAAGCTATAGTGAAAAATGACTATTAATGAGTCGAAAACTCAACTCATCAGCTGGTCTTTGCCCTATACAAGCAATGCAATCGCTCACTTTGAGTCAGTTCGTTGTGCAATCCAACCGGTTGGCTAGACATTTGCACATGAGCAGTCTGGATTTCAGTCACCAGCCGACCAACTTGATTTCAAGTAATATCACCTCCCGACCGGCTGGACCTGTTACTTCAGAATTTTTACCCGAGGCTATAAATAGAAGAAAGGTGTTTTGACCATGAGTGATGAGTTCTTGGGGGAAAATTTCTAGAAAAAGAGGCTCAATCATGGTCATCATCAAGGATCCAACCAAGGCAAAGAAGAAAAGATCAAAGGGAGACTCTAGGACTAATCATCCTACTTCCTATACACTTTCTCCATTCCTCTTGTTGTTTTCTACGAACCCTACTTATACCATGTTGTCTTACATGATGTGTGAGTAGTCACCTTGTGTTTTGAGGGTCTTATAACCCTCCTTGGTACTCTATGATCATGTATATACATTTCATTCTATAATCTATGGTGTTAAATTCATGTTCACGAAGCTCTTCATATATGACATGTGACTAAGTGTTTGATGAAATGCCTAAGTAACATGTTGATCTTAAAACTTGACCAAAGTATCGATGGACCTTAGGAAAGGTTTGGTTGTAGTGAATATGATTATATTTAGTGTCTACGACGGTAAATGCATGGATATGAAGTGAACTAGTGCTTATTGCCTATAGCATTTATTACCTTCGGATATGTTCCAAGGATAATAAAGGCTATAGAGTGAACCAACAATCTCGATGGAGTGAGGTTCTAGGTAAGATGGTTTGGCTTAGAATAGATTCACATGAAAATTGGTCTACCTTAGTCTAAGCTAGGTTCTAGACTATTTGACACCTTGATATCCATAATTCTTGTATACGTGATCAATGAGAAATGCTAACTAATTTGGAGTTTTTAGCCGACCAAAAACAAGAGAGCAGCACAAAATTCTACTCAAGGGAAGTGATCGAGATCAAGGAATTATAAATCGAAGATCAACAACATCATCATCTACATCAAGGTTGTGATTGTTCTTCGTTAAAAACTTGTAAGAATCGTTTCGAACAAAAACATGAGTTGTATGTTCACTACCATGGATAGTGAGTAGTGACCCTATTTTGGGGTCCTACGACTCTTTCCTAACATGAATCGTTGAATAAAATAGAAAATTGCATGAATTGGATTGTCTATTTGGATTTGTATTTTACTTAGCGCTTAAACCCAAGCGATGCATACTAGGTGTTCGACGAAATTCCTAAGTGTATTGCGTTGAGATAGTAATTCAATTGCGCCGAACGGGTGAGACTTAATATTCAACTATTAAGTAAAATACACGTTATAAATTAGGTGACTACGAGAGTAGCCCAAGTTTATAACGGGAAAGGCTAGTTTTACGACAATGACTCCCCATGTTTACACGACGAGAGTTGGTAAACATCAGTGAGTTGCTTGATTCGAACCAATAGCGCCGAAAGGGTGAGGTTCGTAGTTTAAGGTACATTTCCAATATAAATCAATAGCACCAAAAGGGTGAGGTTCGTACTTAGAGGGTACGGCTATTTTCCAATCAATATAAGCAAATCATGCATGCTAGATAATAAACTTGATTCAAATGTTGGGTAAGTGAAGCAATTCCCCAAAATATCTCTTGAAAACATCTTTTCTTACTTTCGTTTATTTTTTATTATAGAAATGACGGAGCCCACCGCACTGTCGTTAAGGTGCGATGTTCTCTGTGCAAAAATAAATTTATATCTCCGATACTCGCGACTTAACTATTTTTGGTAGTCAGTGGTAAGTACGGGTCGAACCCAAGGGAATTAGGTGATAGTTGTTCTTTCTAAAAGGGGGAGTTAAATTAAGCAGTTGGGGGGTTGGTTTTGGTTTTAGTACTGAAAAGTAAAGTGCGAGTCTTGACAGAAAATAAACAGTTGATATGGTACTGAAAGTAAAGTAACAGTTGATATTACAATTAAAGGAAAGTATTCGGTTTTAGGGGGCCTTGTATCATAGTCTGTTTATCATTGACCTTTAATGATCATACTATGTGTTCAAAGATGAATCAAGGCTATTTCTAGCACATGACTTGCAACATCATTTAGAACACTTGTTCTATTTAGACTAATTCCTCCTTTCGAAGTATCTTAGTCTTATGTGCATCCATTTGATCTTCAGTTACGAGCAATCAAATGGTTTTTAAAAGAGGTCGAACTCCTCAGATAAGCTTTGCCCGTTAAAGCATCCACTCAACCTTGGAAGTTCTAACCTAATATGTGGCACATAGAACAAGTTTTGAACACATAGAGGCACTAAGAGTAGGGCCTAAAACATTGTATGATACAAGCACACCCCTTCAACCGAATGAAGGGTTTAGCTACGAATATTTATGGAATAGGACATCATAGCTAAGTGCGTTGAAAAGTAAAGGTTTTTGAAAGATAGTAAAGTAAAGTTTTCGAAAGTAAAGACAGGAAAGTAAACTTGTTGAATTGAAAAGACAGTAAAGTAAAGAAGAGAGTACTTACAAGAACTGATAGGAGTGCTCAAGATCAAGCTTCGATTCCAAAGTAAAGTGCTTACATGATTAGTGCCCAAAATCTAGAGAGAAGCTAGAGCTTTGTGATGGATGATGTTTGTGATTTTGGAATGTGATTGTGGGATGTGTTTACAAAGGGAAGGAGGGTTCTATTTATAGGCTAAGGAGAGGTAAGGGATGTGGATGAGAAGAGACCACATGTCACAAGGGGAGAGGGGAAGCCAAAAGCCATCGGAGGTGAGTCATCCCACCTCAAAACCGCCGACCACATGTCATGAGGGGAGGAGAAGCCCTCTAGCCGTCAGCCACATGGAGGAAGGAGAGGAGTAGGTGTGAGTTTGTTTTGTGACCTTTTCCAAAAGCCATCGGTCCTTTCAGCTCCGGTCTGACTCTGGTTGCCCTTCGGTTGGACTTGTTTTGAGTGATTCCACGTCAGGTTCTTGAAAGTCCGAATTTGGTCGTGACCTGGAATGACTCGTAATTCATTTTCAGCTTTAAAACTCCTCCTTAGCCTGTATTCTCTCTAGACTTCAAAATACCCTGTAGATAAATATCAGAACTAACAATCAAAAGTTAAATAGACAAAGAGTCTAATTTGGTGGGTTTAACTGTGTTTATGATTCATACAATTATGGTCCATCAAGAAACCAATCAAAACTCGATTTGGATTATGATACCTTAAATAGTGCAAAAGTTTAAACTTGCTCCCTTGGATGATCCGGTTCTTACCGGTATTGCAAATTATTTTTGACGACAAAATACTGCACGTCAAAATGCCGCCGTTGCCGAGGAGCAACGCATTAAATAGCCACTAGCCTAGGTTGTGTGTACTTTGACTAGTCTACACAATTTTCTTGTTTATTTTCGTTCTACTTTTTGTCTTTGTGCATGTTATCTAGTTGATGCAAACTCGGTCTAAGAAGACTTATGGTTTGGCTTCCAACAACAAAACTCCTGCCCCAAAATCAAGGATCAAGGTGAGGTCCAAAGAGAAGGAAAGTTCTAGCTCACCTTGTTCCTCGACAAATACCAAACCCAAAACCTCAATAAAAACACCGACAAAAACACCTACAAGATCCATGGATAACCAAGAACCCCATGAACACCGTAATCCCGCACCCGACGCCCAAGATGAAAGGGTACTAAGGGATTATGTTACCCCCAACCTCACGGGATTTCGATCACCGATAGCCCCTCCCGCAGTAGCCGCGCATCAATTTGACTTGAAACTGGCTTTGATAAACAGGGTCGCCGCGAATGCATTTACTGGACTTAGGAATCCCAACACTCACTTAGCATCATTCCTAGAGCTTTGTGACACATTCTAGATCAATAACGTGCCGTAGGAGGCCATATATCTTAGGCTTTTCCCGTTCTCACTTATGGGGAAAGCCAAAGATTGGTTATGGAGTAATGAACCAGGGATGTTGACCACATGGGAAGACCTTGCACAAGCTTTTCTCCTTCACTACTTCCCACCCGGAAAAACCACGAAGCTAAAGAGCCTAATCAACACGTTTTCACAGCGTGATGGTGAAACATTTTACGAAGCGTGGGAAAGGTACCAGGAGCTTTAAAGATCAAGTCCCCATCATAACTTTGACAAGTGGACTCTCATCCACAATTTTTATGGAGGTTTGGATTCCGAGGCTAGGAATCAAATGGACCAAGCCGCGGGAGGTGCCACAATGGACCTTCTACCAATTGACGGAGAAAGGATTATTTAGAAAATCGCGAGCAATTCTCACTTTTGGGAAAATGAGAGGAGTTACCCCAAAAGACATGGAGGTACGCAAAATGTTAGAGTAGTGGAATCCAATTGAGGAAGTTCGTGCCATTTCTAAGAAGCTCGATGCACTAGTTTCTTCTCTTAGCAAACTACAAATGGGCAAGCTCAACAATGACCTCAAGTGGGTTGTTCAATATGTTCGAGCTCTTCTCATGTAGAAGATTAATGTCCTCATAACCTCCCATGCAAAAAACTTCAGAATGCTGAAGTAGTTAAATATATGGGGAGAAATCAAGGTAGCACTTATGGGTCCAACTTTACCAATGCCCACCCTCAAAACTTCAGAAATTCCTCATACTCAAATCCTTTATATAAAAGCCAAGCTAGCCAAAGCCAACCGAGAACCCAATATCAGCAAGGGCCAAACTACACAAGTCACCAAAATCAGAATAGTTATTAAGGGCAACTCCCGCAACAACCTCAAGCCCCACCTCAACAAAGTGCACAAGATGAATCCGTGGCTGGCATCTTGGCCAACCTTGTGGCAAACCAAGTCAAAGCCACGCAAGAAAATAGGATGATACTCCACACTCAGATAGCCACAACAAAAGCACTACAAGCACTCAACCAAAGAATGGACGAAAAGGATATCCACAACAAAATGTTGGAGACTCAATTGGCGCAACAGGCAACCTCATCATCGAAGCAACAAGGGAAACTTCCCTCTAACCTAGATTTGCATCCAATCGAGCATTGCAATGCCCTTTTCCTTGCTGATGATGAACACTCATGGGAAGAAGTACGAGAGATTGATGATAATGATGAGGTTGATGAGCCAATAATAGAGCCTCCCAAAGCAACCCCTAAAGAATCCGGAAAGAAGGCACCTTCAAAGCTTTTCCCCGAGGATCCTCAACCATATATTCCACCCATTCCATTTCCTCAAATGATTGTGAATCCCAAGATAGAAAAAGAGTTTGAGAATTCCGTGGCCATTCTAAGGAAGCTATACATCCACCTACCCTTTTTGAAACTCTTACAAAAAGCCCCGCGCTACAACAATTAGGGATATTTTATCTAAGAGGAAAAAGATTGAAGTGGATGTCTTACACCCTCAACCATGATTGTAGTACACTATTCTGAAGTCATATTCCATTCAAAAAGAAGGATCACGGTCGCTTCACCATTCCATGCACAATTGGCGCCACAAGTTTTGATAACCCTTTAGCCGACATTGGTGCAAGTGTGAGTGTCATGCCCTTAGTCACTTATCACATGCTTGGCTTAGAAGGGATGAAAGCTACGAGGATGACCTTACAATTAGAAGATGGGACTACGAGGTACCCCGCTGGAGTAATAGAGAATGTGCCTCTCAAAGTCGACAAGTACTACTTGCCTTGCGACTTCGTAGTCGTGGATACGAGCAGTAGAGATGATGCCCCATTGATTCTTGGGAGACCCTTTCTGGCCACCGCCGGTGTTAGAATTAATGTGGGGAGCGGAAAATTGACTTCGAAGATTGGTGGCGAAAAAGTAAAGGTGCAAATGCATAGAGAGGCAAATCTGATGCTCGTCGAGAAAACTCACGAGAAAGGCCACAATGGTTTGAAGGGTGGAAAAAACACAACAAATGAATCCAAGAAGAAATCGCCAAAGATTCATGAGCCAAATTCAAATCCTCCTCTTAACCACCGAGGATCATTCGTGCCTATAGGTTATGGACCAAGAAATGCTAAATCGAGCACATCGACGAATGAAAAGCAAAGTTCACTTTGGGGTCTAGCATCAAGAGAGTGACCGGCAACTCTTCAAAGAATCCAAACTGAACTTAAAGATATTTCCACTTGAGAAGGGATCTTAGCATGAGACTCCTCAAGTGTGTTTCTTGGGAGAGCTCTAGCTATGTCTCGCCAAGACGTTAAACTAGGTCTTCGAGGGAAGTAAAGCCACTTGTAAGTTGCCTATTCAAATTTATTTTCCACTCCCATCACTACTCGCTTGACGCTTTTGATTTAAGTGTGGAGTTCCCTACTATGATATGCATTATACTTGTGACATGTTCTTATAATTTCTATGTAATGGTCACTTGTTTGTATTACATACTTGAATGTCATATGCGGGAAAGGAATAAGCAAATCACGAATCACACTCCTTAAGCTACAATTCCAGGGAAGTCACATGCACTACACTTTTTAATTCTATATATTTGCTTAGGGACTAAGCTTCATTTAAAGTGTGGAGTGGGTGTGTAGTTCATTCTATTGAAATTATCCATGTCTAGGGACTTGCACATTTTATGCGCTAGTTTACATTTGAGTATTCGAATTTCGAAGGCATCCGCATTACCCCATTACTCTGCTATCTAATTTCAATGCTAATGACTTGATTTTGAATCTAGGATAACCATGACTTTTATGAGTGCATAATTCCTAGGCGTCAATGTTGTTGATATCTTTTGTCTAATCTAATGAGAAGAGGAATGAACTTTGTACTAGTACGTGAGCATGATTTTGTTTGAGATAATTTTGAAAATGTACTGCCAAGCTCCTCTTTCCTTACGGATTAATGGACTTAGCTCCTAAGACTTGGAAATGAGTGTTGTATCGTTAGCCCATGGACTATCCTTCTTGATAGTATATGCGCACGATTGGCACGCTTTTTGTGTTTCTAAGGTTAATGTTTTGAGTATCTTGTGAAAAGGTTGAATGAATTGTTAGATTGGACATTTGATAACTCTAATATTGACTGTCTTTGAATGTGCATTTTTTAAGGTCATTGGTTGTTCGAAATTCTTTTGAAAAGGAGTTAGTCTTTGATTGCTACTTTAGCTGATGTGCATGTGGTATTCATTGCGTATTGCCTAGATAAATGTGGAACAATCTTGTTCATGCATATAGCTAGTTGCATATGGGATTTGTGAGTATTCCCTATTTTGAAAACTCTCACGAGTCTACAACTCGTCCTGTAGGGTAGCCTAGAGGTTTAAAGGCTTGGTGCATACACTAAATTCACTCGTGTTCCCTACGACAGTGGATTAGGATTTAGTTCATGTTTGTTCGGGACGAACAAACTTTAAGTGTGGAGTGTTTTGATCAGCATAAATCTAAACTATATGTATACTTCACATTTAGCTTATTTTTGATCATCTTCCTTATTTATAGGAGCTCTCACTCTATGTTTTGGGGTTTTTAGGTGAAAAATGAATCCAGGGCGAAAAAAGTGTTTGGTGGGAATTTGAACAAAAAGAGTTCAGAAATAGGCGGATTGACATCCCTACTTGTCGTGCACGCCCATACCTCATACAATGTCCAAATATATTGAGTTTTGACTTGGTAGAAAGCTGAGATGAAGGGCTACAACTTTACAGTTTGGACCAAGAGCTGATTAAGTTGTTAAAGGGGTTCAAATTGGAGCCAAAGAGCCGATCTCACTATGCGCCAGTATTGCCCATGTCGCGTATTTAAGTGACACTGGTGACACTGACTAGAAAATTTCAGCTCTCTTGTTTTTCTCGCGTCACCTAATAGTTGACACTTGGTGGCACAGACGACACATGCCAGACAGGCCAAAAACGCGATTTCCACTAGATTTTTGGGAAAAATTGCAAAAAACCAAAAAAGAATAAAAACAAAAAAATAGCAACCGCCAACACCATTCTCAATTCTCGACATCCAATTTCAATACACACCTACACACTTGGAAAAGACGAAAAAGAGAGAAGGAGGAACAAAAACGCAAGGATTTGCGATCGGATCAAGGATTGAGATTGAAGGGAGTTATCGACATAAATTCGAAGGATGTAGTAATTCCTTTTTCACGTTTTGTAATTCTAGTCCCGTTCATGACCATGACTTGTATTTCCATGATGATGGATAGTGAGTAGTGACCTATATTTTGGGTCCTACGAATCTTACTTTACTATGAATCGTTTTATTAAATAACCGTGCATAAATTGGAATGCATACATGATTCGTATTTTACTGAGCGCCTAAAACCAGCAATGCACACTAGGTGTTTGAGAAATGCCTAAGTGTATTGCTTTGAGACGTTAAGCCAATAGCGCTGAAAGGGTGCGGCTAAACGTTCGACTATTAAGTCAAGTACACGTTACGAACTCGGTGACTACGAGTGTGGCCTGAGATTGTAACGAGAAAGGCAATTTTTACGACAAGGAATCCCAATGTTTATGCAACGAGATTTGGTAAACATCAGGGAGTTACTTGATTCGAACCAACAACGCCGAAAGGGTGAGGTTTGTAGATTAAGGTACAATTCCAATTTGAACCAAAAGCGCCGAAAGGGTGAGGTTCTTACTTGGATTGTGCGGCCATTTTCCAATCATTATAGGAAAATCCTTGCATGCTAGTTAATAAGCTCGATTCTAATGTTGGGTAAATGAAGAAGTTCCCTGAAATACTTCTCGAAATTTGTTAAAACTTTTTTTACGTACTTGTTTATTTTAAATTATAAAACCAAACAAACAATCATTTTTGACTAGGATAAATAGAAGCATAACCTTACATAGTGCGCAAGGTTACAATTGCTCTCTTGGATGACTCGATACTTACCGATTTTATAAATTATTTTTGTTTCTCAAATTAATACACGTCAAAATGATCATTCGCCGTGAATTCAAGAAAGGAGATCAAGTCTTATTTTTCAACTCTAGACTCAAACTCTTCACGGGTAAATTAAAAAGCCGATGGAGTGGTCCATTTGTTGTCCACAAGCCCTATGACTATGTCCATGTAGAGCTTATGAACAATGAAGGGGAAATCTTCAAGACAAATGGACAAAGCCTCAAACACTATTTTGGAGAAACTCAGGATGAGCATGGTGTAATTTATTCTTTGACCGACCCATAGCAAGGGCTACAAATCCGCTTGAGGAGGGATCTTAGCAAAATACTCCTCAAGTGTATTTCTTTACGAGGACATTCAGCTCGGTCTTTGCCAAAACGTTAAACTACGCGCTCTCGGGAGGTAACCCGATTTGTAAGTTGTCCATTTATGCACAAGAAACCCTATATGCTTGGCATGTGTACATTGAACCTTGACTTTGGACTTAAATGTTTGGTTGTGGATGTAATTTGTGTGAATGATGCATGTGCGCGACTTCTTGACGGTTTGTGACATCCTAACTGTGGAGTCAATGATCCTAGCTTGTGGTAGTTGTCAATTATATATGCTAGTGATTTCTTTATGGTGAAACATGCTTTGAATTCAAATATGTAGAGATACCGAGGTGAATGGACTTGTACCATGAAATTGATTAATTTTATTTGTGTTTGAATTGCTAGATTTCTTGATATGCATGTATGGCGGTAGGTTTGAGATATTTTTTTGGTTGCACATTGATTGAGGAACATGAGTACTTGGGACTCCCACTTGGTGGTTTATTGGGAACACATGCACTAGATGAATTATTGTCCTTGGTTCTCAAAAATCATGGGATTACCATACACTCTCAATGAATGCAATTCCCCACAGTGTTCCCTAGATATTTTTGAGCAAATCCAATAATCCACCCTATAAAAGCCTTGCTTAGCCCCTCCATCACACATCACTTTGAGTGACTCCATCCCTACTCTTGAGATATCACCTTTTTTTCATTCAACATGAGTGATGAGCCTTCAGTTAATGAACCACCAAAAGGAGGAAGGAGAAGGAGATACCCCTCCACCTTAACTGTTCCGGTTAAGCCTAACCACCATAACCCCTCATCTGTTTTCCCCGCCTTGAATGAAATGGCCGAATCTCTAAATGCGAATGAGCAAAGGAAATTCCTAGACTTGCACTACCGAGCAGAGGCAAAGCCCACCCCCTTCCCTGCATTTGACCTCATGAGCATGCTGACAACATCAGCGCAATGTCCCAACCTCCACAAATCATGAAATACAAGGAAGGGGGTAGGCCTTGCCTCTGCTCGGTAGTGCAAGTCTAGGAATTTCTGTTGCTCATTCAGATTTAGTGATTCGACATTTCATTCAAGGTGGGGTAAACAGATGAGGGGTTATGGTTGTTAGGCTCAGCAGGAACAGTTAAGGTGGAGTGGTATCTCCTCCTCCTTCCTTCTCTTGGTAGTTGATTAACCAAAGGCTGATCACTCATGTTGAATGAAAGAAAAGTGATATCTAAATAGTAGGGATGGCGTCTCTCAAAGTGATGTATGAGGGAGGGGCTTAGCATGTCTTTTATAGGGTCGATTATTGGATTTGCTCAAAAATATCTAGGGAACATCGTGGGGAATGGCATTCATTGAGAGTGTATGGGAATCACATGATTTTTGAGCACCAGGGACAATAATTCATCTAGTGCATGTGCTCCCAATAAACCTCCAGGTGGGAGTACCAAGTACTCATGTTCCTCAATCAATGTGGAACCAAAACAAAAATCTCAAACCTATCACCATACATGCGTATCAAGAAATCTAGCAATTCAAACACAAATAAAATCAATCAATTTCATGGTACAAGTCCATTCACCCCGGTATCTCTACATATTTGAATTCAAAGCATGTTTCACCATAAAGAAATCACTAGCATATATAATTGACAACTGCCACAAGCTAAGAGCATTGACTCCACACCGTCAAGAAGACGCGCACATGCATCATTAACACAAAGTACACCACAACCAAAAATTTAAGTACAAAGTCATGGTTCAATGTATACATGTGACGAACTATTCTTTTTCACCTCTAAATAGTATCAATGAAGAGAGGATCGAATGTAGTCAAAACTTTTATATTAACCGGTAAAGTACCGGGTCGAACCAAGAAGAGCAAGCCAAGCACATGCACTATGTAAGATCGTGTTTCCGTTCGGCTATTCTAAACCAAAAATGTATGAGGGAGTATATATCTAAATCCTATGTGGTGAGTAATTAGAAATAAAAGATAGATAAGAGGTGTTTCGAGAGGTTACTCCCCTCCTTGGCATTTTCCCAATGATCACATGCACAATATTCAAACATTTCATGGTAGTCAAATAGTTTTGAACCTAGTTTAGACTAGGGTAGACCAACTCTCATTGAATTTATTCCTAGCCAAACCTTCTTAGCTCGAACCTCACTTTCTCAAGATATTGATTCACTCTATAGCACTACTATCCTTGGAATCTCTTCCTAAGGTAATAAGTGAGATAGGCATAAGGGATTAGCTCACTTCCTACCCATGCATTTACTCTCATAAACACTAGATAAAATCATATTCTCTATATCCAAACCATCACTAAGCTCTCTCGATACTTAGGTCAAGTTTTGATATCAACAATGTCACTTAGGCATTTCATCAAACACCTAGCAACATGTCATAAATGAAGAGCATAGAAAACTTGAATTTGACACCATTAGATGAGATTAATTGATGATTCGCTCAATGAATAACTCCAATAAATCAAATATTCAATCCTTAGTCAAGCATCCATATCCTAAGGTTCACTTACATGATTTAAGATATAGATCATTTTCTCCATCCTAGAACTATCCCCAAGGGTTTCCAAGTCCTAAGTTCAAGTTTTAGTCCAAGTTGTCACTTAGGCATTTTATCAAACACCTAGAGTGCATAACATTCATAACACAAGAGAAAGTTAAAACAACAATCATCCATATGAATATCAAAGTATATATGTGATCAAAGAGTACCAAGGAGAGTCATAAGACCCTCTAAACACAAGATCACTACTCACACATCATGTAAGACACCATGGTGTGAGTAGGTTTTATAGCACACAACAAGTAGAATAGGAAAAGATGTAGAGGAAGGAGGGTTGTCAATCCTTGAACTCCCTTTAGTCTTCTCTTCTTCTCCTTAGTTGGATTTTTTGATGATTGATGACCTTGGATGAGCCTCTTTTCCAATCTTCTTCTCCCCAAAAACCTCCACACTTAGGTCAAAAACCCCTCTTTCTATTTATAGCTCCGAAACTGAGATTTCTGGGTTTTTGATCCAGTTGGTTGACTGGACATCCAGTTGGTCGACTGGATGAGGTGATATTTCAGTGCCTTCTGAGTTTTATTTGAGTCGGTCGACTGGACTTCTTAGTCGACAGACCGGGGCCTTTTTGGTGGTCTTCCCGTCTGAATTTGGTCTTAGCATCAACTGAAGAGTTGTAGCACCTTGAGTAAGCTTTCTAACAAGCTTTGAATCAACCAATTCAGACACCGTATGCGCCCTGGGAGTCCAAAACAAGTCGCAAAGGTCAATCTGTTTGGTCAGGCTTCTGAATTTTATTCGATCGGTCGACTGGACTTCTCAGTCGAACGACTGGGGCCTTTTTGGTGGTCTTCCCATCCGAATTTGGTCTTGGCGTCAACTGGAGAGTTGTAGCCCTTTGCGTGAGCTTTCCAACAAGCTTTGAATCAACCAATTCGGACACCGTATGCGCCCTGGGCGTCCAAAACAAGTCGCAAAGGTCAATCTTCTTTATTTTGCCTTGAAACTCCTTGTTTTGCACCGAAACTTCTATTTTTCAACCAATATTGATATTTAGGCCTTGACCATGGGGGGGGACTTGTTTTCTACTTGAAGTGTAGAGATAGAGGTCAAATGACATCAAAATAATATTGGAAACGACCCAAAACTATAGTGAAGAATGGTCATAAATCAGTCGAAAACTCGACTGATCAACATGCCAACCATATAGGGTTTCTTGTGCATAAATGGACAACTTAAAAATTGGGTTACCTCCCGAGAGGACCTAGTTTAACGTATTAGCAAAAGACTGAGCCGAATCTCCTCGTAAAGAAACAACCTTGCGGTGTCTTTTATTAACATCCCTCCTCAAGCGGTTTTGTAGCTCTTTTCATGGGTTGGTCAAAAGAATAAATTGCACCACGCTCATCCTGAGTTTCTCCAAAAGAGTGTTTGAGCCTTTGTCCATTTTCCTTGAAGATTTCCCCTTCATTGTTGATAAGCTCTACATGGCCATCGTCATAGGGCTTTGGACAACAAATGGCCCACTCCATCGACTTTTTAATTTACCCAAGAAGAGTTTGAGTCTAGAGTTGAAAAGTAAGACTTTATCTCCTTTCTTGAATTCACGGCGAATGATCCTTTTGTCATGCAATCTTGTTGTCTTCTCTTTGTAGATCCTAGAGCTCTCATATGCCTCGTTCTCATCTCCTCTAACTCTTGGTGTTGAAGGATTCTATTTTCTCTCACAGTTTGTAAGTCCATATTCAAAAATTTAATTTCCCACATGGCCTTGTATTCCAATTCGACCGGTAAATGGCATGGCTTCCCATAGATGAGGCGATAAGGAGACATCCCAATGGGAGTTTTGAATGCCGCTTGATAAGCCTGCAATGCATCATCTAGCCTCGATGGCTAATCTTTCCTTGAGCTACCAACTATTTTCTCCAAAATGGCTTCCATTTCCCGATTTGAGATCTCTAATTGCCCACTTGTTTGTGGATGATATGGCATTGCAAATTTGTGACTTAATCCATACTTGCGTAGCAAAGCTTCAAAATGTTTTTCCTTAAAGTGTGAACCACCATCACTAATGACGGTTCTTGGAAGTCCGAATCTTGGGAAAATTGTCTTCTTGAAAAGCCTTGTGATGACCTTGGCATCACAAGTAGAAGAGGCGATGGCTTATAGCCATTTGGAAACATAATCAACCGCGACTGATAAGTCGAGTTTTCGACTTATTAATAGCCGTTTAGACTATAGCTTTGGGTTGTTTCCGACAATATTTTGATGTCATTTGATCTCTATTTCTACGTTTCAGATAGAAAACAAGTCCTACTCAAAGTCGGAGCCTAGATACGAAAACTCGGGGAAAAACCAAAGTTTGGAGCAAAATATGGGCAAAAAGGGCTGCCAGTCGACCGGTTCAGAATCTCCCGTGAACCAGCTGGGCGGTTGACTAAAAACACTCAGGGAGGCTCATATTCTCGCAACACCCAGTCGATCAATTTGACCTATCAGCCGGTCGACTCACTAAACACTCAGGGAGGCTCACATTCGCGCAACACCCAGTTAGTCGGTTGGACCTATCAGCCGATCGACTGACTAAAAGAACTCAGGGGTGCTCACGTTCTCACCACACCCAGTCGGTCGGTTGGACCTATCAGCCGACCGACTAACTAAAGACCCAGGGATGCTTGCCCAAACACATTACTAGCCGACCAGCTAGATTTTGGGCTTCCGTCCAGGTGCTGCTACTTCAGTTTTTCCACCCGAGCCTATAAATAGAAAGAGGAAGGTTTTGCCTAGAGAGCTGGCATCTTGGGGAAAAATACTCAGAAAAAGAGATCAAATCAAGGTCATCAAGGAGGATCCAACCAAAGGAGAAGAAGGAGGATCAATAGGGAGTTCAAGGATTAACAATCCTACTTTCTCTTCATCTTTTCTATTCCCTTGTTGTGTTCTCTAAACCCTACTCACACCATGTTGTCTTACATGATGTGTGAGTAGTCCCTTGTGTTTTGAGGGTGTTGTGACCCTCCTTGGTACTCTATGATCATGTATATTCATTGAATAATGAATATGCAATCTATGGTGTTAATTTCATTTTCACTAAGTGTTCTATTTATGACATGTTACCAAGTGTTTAATAAAATGCCTAAGTGACATGTTAGTCTTAAAACTTGATCTAAGTATTGAAAAAGCTTAGTGATAGTTTGGATGTGGTGAAAATGATCATGTCTAGTGTTTATGAGAGTAAATGCATGGATGTGAGGTTAACTAGAGCTTAATTGCTATAGCATTTATTACTTTGGGAGATGTTCCGAGGATAATAAAGGTATAGAGTGAATCAATATCTAGATAAAGTGAGGTTCTAATTAGGATAGCTTGACTAGGATTAGATTCACATGAGAATTGGTCTATCTTAGTCTAAGCTAGGTTCTAAACCATTTGACACCTTAAAATGACTTAACTCTTGTGTACGTGATCATGGGAAATGTCAAAGAGTGGAGTAACCCCTCGAAACTCTCTTTGAATTGAATTACAACCCCTTGAAACCATTTCATTGCTAGTCTTTAATTGAACACCATGTCATAATTGATTTGTAGTAATAGCCGAGTGAAAAATTTGATAAGTCTTAGCGTACAATCCAATTGCTCCCTTGGGTTCGACACATGTCTTACCGGTTCTATAAATTCTTTTGACTTAAAAGAGGTGCAAAACTCTTTCCATATGAAGACGGGAAAGGACCCATGTAGTATATACCCCAAACATCAAATATTTTGACCGGTAGAATACTTTGTTGGGGCATTTCGTGTCTTTTAGAAATATCGTATGATCTTTGGCATTGGTCACAAGCTTTAACAAACTCATAAGCATCACTAAAGATGGTAGGCCAATAAAATCCACATTGTAGGACCTTAGACGCCGTCTTTGCTCCATTACCATGTCCTCCATATTGTGAGGAATGACAATGGTATAAGATGCTCCTCATTTCCTCTTCGGTGACACAAGTCCTATATATTCCATCCGTGCAAAGCTTATACAAGAATGGCTCATCCCAATAATATCTCTTTGTCTCAGATAAGAATTTCCTCCTTTGACGATGATTCAAGTATTTGGGTATGATCCCACTTACTACAAAATTCACTAAGTCCGCGTACCAATGGAGGGACTCTGCTTCTACACTCATGAGTTGCTCTCTAATGAAAGAGTCATTGATGGACCACAATTATACGAATCAAAAACACAGATAAACCCCCCAAGTTAGACTGTTTGTCTGTCTAACATCCACTTGTTAGTCCCGATATATTTCCACAGGGCATTTTAGAGATTAAAGTGAAAACACGTTAAGGAGAGGCTTTTAGCACAGAAAAGATATAAGGAGTCGATTCAAGGTCAAGATCATATGCCGACTGAAGAAATATCAAGGATCCTGACGATGAATCACTCATCACAAATTGTGCAGAGATGGAATCAAGTCAACACAGTGCCAAATTACACTGACAGTTTTGTGAAAAGACAGTGCAAAACTGTACAAAACTCACATATGGGCAAGATGACTTGTTGACTTGAAGAAGAGGTGGCCAAGGAGGAGAACCACCACAAACCACCACCCACAACCGGCCACTTGCCTTGGAGGTGGCTTCCACCACCATGTGCTCCTCCATGATGACCGGTGACCGGCGGCTCTCCTCCACCAATCCGCCGCCGCCATGTGGTGGCTCCTCCACCACATGTTCCTCCTCTCTCCTCCTTGGATGACTTGATGACTTGCTTGGAAGGTGGCTTCCACCACCATTTGCTCCTCCACCACAACCACCTACCGGCGGCTGCTCCTCCACCACTCCTCCGCCGCCAAGTGGCGGCGCCTCCTTGGCTCATCCAAGCCTCATCCTCCACCCTTGGATCAAATCAATCCTAGCCCTCCATTTCCTCCCATTTCTCCTATAAAAGGAGGCTCACCCCTCCTCATTTCATCAATCAAAAACCATTCCATACACAATCACTTATCTCTCTACATTTTGTAATATTTTGTAAGTTGGTTTGGATCAATAAAGTTACGATATTTGGCTAGGCGCCCTCCTCCATGGACAGGCGAGGCTAAACTCCTCATTCGGCGGAAGGTATAATCTTGTATTATTTAATGTTTAATTAGCTTAGTTTATTTTCTTAGTATTCAATACTTGTTCTATGTGCCATATAAAAGTCAGAATGTCTCTAAGGTAGAGTGAACGATTTTGGGAATGTGACCATTAGGGGTCCAACTTCGTAAGCTCTTCCTTAAGATATTCGTGATCACACCCGGATAGGGGAGGTCGTAACAGACAAAGCTATCTGAAAGAGGTCGACTATATTTAAAAAACCATTATGGGAAACCGTAACAGGAGAGCAGGTGGATGCACATAGACTAGCGTACCTAACTGGTACTGGCGCTAGTCTAAATAGAACAAGTGTGATTTAGCCGATGTTGCAAGTCTTGAGCTATCGCTAGCCTCGATTCATCGTTTGAATACTTAGAAGATTTACTAAACTAATAAACATGTGATAATACAAGAATACCTGAAACCGAATACGCTCTTTCAATTGCAAACACCCCCTGTATTTAATTTCCTAGTATAACTGCTCAATCAAACACAACCACCAACCACTCACATACCGGAGGAATCAACAATCACGCATCACCCACTGTAAGTCTTCTAACCCTCAACTCCTTTATTTTCTGTATTTAATTTCAGTATTTATTTTCTGTATTTACTTTCCGCACAAAAAACCCAAAAAACCCAAAAACAGTAGTTTAGTAATTAGCAGTAAGTCCACACTCGACCTAAAATCACGCACCGTGTAAGCCGTAACGAACAATCTATCCCCCTAATTCCCTTGGGTTCGACCCCTACTTACCCTTACTACCCAGTAGTTAAGTCGCGAGTAGCGGACTTATAAATTTATTTGCACATTTGCTGTGACGACAAGCATCTGTCAAATTGGCGCCGTTGCCGGGGAATTAGCCATCGGATAGTTGTTCTTCACCTCACATGACCTCATGACTCAACCACCCTCGTATGCATGGACAACACGGCACCTTCCACTGTTCAAAGGAACGGATGCAGAAGATCCAGTACTACACTGTCGAAGCTTTCACTACGTTTGCTGCCACATAAAACCTGAGAATGAAACGTTAGAGGAATTTAAGCTTAAATGCTTTAAATTCTCTCTAACGGATTTCGCAACAATTTGGTATTACACATCACCCGCTAGTAGTGCAGCACATTTCGTGGACATCTGCGCACCATTCCTAAGAGAATTCTCCCCACCATCCTTACGCCAAGAAACCCGCGAGAAAATCCTGAACCTTCAACAATCCCGGGATGAGACCTTGGGCGAATACTACATAAACTACGATGCCATCGTCTCAAGCTGCCCGCACCATGGATTCTCAAAGAAAGTTCTTCTCCAAAAATTTCTTCGTGGGATGAGATCCGAAGAGCTGGGAAGAGTAAACGAAGCAATGAGAAGATCAGCCGAGAACTTCACCATTGCGAGCATGTGGAACCTTATAATTGGCCTGGCTGCAGTCACAGAACGAACATCCCAAACTGACGAAGAAATGCAAACAGAAGAAGCTGACCCTGAGGCTGATCACGAAGAAACTACCGAGCCGTCAGAAGTAACTCCTGAACCATCTGAAGAGTCAGACATAGAAAGTATCGGGAGTAACAATGAGGTGTCAGCAACAGAAAAAGTCCAGAATACCGCTAACATGCTGCCAGAACCATACCCAGCTAGCATCACAAACAAACACGACGAGGCAGAATCGAGCCTTAAGATGCAAGCTTCCCGATTTTTCCCCTCGATCAATAGGCAAATCGCTGAAAACCATGTGATCAAAGAAGAGGCTGAAAAGAGGATGGGAAAAGGGCCTATGCAGAATAATTCTCCAATAAAGCATTGTTACGCCATAACCGGACAAGCCAGCCCTGAACACCAGAAAACCCGGTTCAAGAAGTTGGTAGTAAAAGGTCCTTCACCTTCCCTGAGACGTTGGAAGGAGGCACCACCAGTACAAGGGGAACGGGACCCCAACCAGTCATCTGCTCAAAAATCAGGAAGACTCACCGCAAGAATCAAGGTCGGTGGAATCAAGAAATTCGACCTAAGCCACCCATGGGATCCCAACCAATGATCCAGAACAAGGTACTGTCGAGCCAACGACGTTAAACAAGTGCACTAGTCGGGAGGTAACCCGACACTATCTTACTTTCTGTCATTTTAATTTTCAATAAGCGCTCTCACCCATCTTTTTGTCCAGAAGAAATGTCTTACATGTAGGAATTAAGTTTCGGAGCAAGGATCAGATCAGCCAGGCAGCTTCCGTGAATTTACCGGGCCTGCGCTGAGAGTTTAAGGCCCCAGCCGAACTCCCTCGATTATCCAGCCTCATGCCATGTCGATCACTCGACACCTTAAAGGGAGTTCTGCTCTTCTTTTTTCCTAAAGTCATTTCCTTCTCCTATATATATTTGCATGACTTTTGAACTAAGGCTTGCCTTCGTTCAAAAGTGGGGGGTGAGAACCAATGCATGTTTTTTCTTTTTAAAAAAAAGTATCTTTTTGAAAGTATGAACTTAAGAATGTGAAAAAGATAGATCATGATTCATGCATCAACCTTATGAAAAGGCAAACTGTTTAAAAACTTAGAATGTAACTTTTCATTTGTCCCTTTGTGTTGAGATAACCTAGGGATGTGGAGTTGATAGAAATTGCCCTAGAGAGGCTTGGCAAGCACTTAAAGGATCAAATCAAACTATATGGTTTTCGAAGTCAGTGGAGGCTGCACTTCGGATTTTCAGTGAACAATTGAGTCAAACTCCGCCAGGAAGCATCTATGCAAAGGCGAGGACGGGAATCAGACCGTCCTCTCTCTAGTCAAAATAGCCGAGAAAATAAATGAGCGACCCTCATCTTGACCCGCGCGAAACGACGAAGACGAGAGGAGAGGGGAGGTATTTCCATAGGCTTGCGGGCGATGATTGGACCTCCCAAGAAGGCTGACAAAATGGACTAGCAAGTCACAAAGGAGCAAAAAACTCAAAGAAGAAAATCAAAAGAGGCCTAAGGCCCAAAAAAATTGTGAAGGTTTTAACCGAGCAAAAGTGAAGCACTCAAAAAGACAGAGGCAGAATCACTACAAAAAAAGCTAGTCCCTCGCCAAAGTAGAAAAAAGAAAATCAAAAAGGCTCAACTCACTGAAACCCGAATCGAATCACGTGCTAGAGAAAGCTACAAGAAAACCATATAGTGCGAGACGGTCCCGAGGGTGTAGTCCAGGAGCCTAAAAAGGGCTATCTCCCGAAACATCCGGAATAATTCGCATCTCGGCACGAAGGTACACGTATCAAGTTACTTCTAATTATTTTTACAGTTTAAATTGGCAATAAGTAGTAATGCATGAATTAGGAGAAATCGAGTACCGCAAACTTAATTTCATACTTCAAACCAACTTACATAGTAACGCCCATATAAAGCATTGTTCGGGACGAACAACTAAAAGTGGGGGGTGATTTGATGGACCACAATTATACGAATCAAAAACACAGATAAACCCCCCAAGTTAGACTGTTTGTCTGTCTAACATCCACTTGTTAGTCCCGATATATTTCCACAGGGCATTTTAGAGATTAAAGTGAAAACACGTTAAGGAGAGGCTTTTAGCACAGAAAAGATATAAGGAGTCGATTCAAGGTCAAGATCATATGCCGACTGAAGAAATATCAAGGATCCTGACGATGAATCACTCATCACAAATTGTGCAGAGATGGAATCAAGTCAACACAGTGCCAAATTACACTGACAGTTTTGTGAAAAGACAGTGCAAAACTGTACAAAACTCACATATGGGCAAGATGACTTGTTGACTTGAAGAAGAGGTGGCCAAGGAGGAGAACCACCACAAACCACCACCCACAACCGGCCACTTGCCTTGGAGGTGGCTTCCACCACCATGTGCTCCTCCATGATGACCGGTGACCGGCGGCTCTCCTCCACCAATCCGCCGCCGCCATGTGGTGGCTCCTCCACCACATGTTCCTCCTCTCTCCTCCTTGGATGACTTGATGACTTGCTTGGAAGGTGGCTTCCACCACCATTTGCTCCTCCACCACAACCACCTACCGGCGGCTGCTCCTCCACCACTCCTCCGCCGCCAAGTGGCGGCGCCTCCTTGGCTCATCCAAGCCTCATCCTCCACCCTTGGATCAAATCAATCCTAGCCCTCCATTTCCTCCCATTTCTCCTATAAAAGGAGGCTCACCCCTCCTCATTTCATCAATCAAAAACCATTCCATACACAATCACTTATCTCTCTACATTTTGTAATATTTTGTAAGTTGGTTTGGATCAATAAAGTTACGATATTTGGCTAGGCGCCCTCCTCCATGGACAGGCGAGGCTAAACTCCTCATTCGGCGGAAGGTATAATCTTGTATTATTTAATGTTTAATTAGCTTAGTTTATTTTCTTAGTATTCAATACTTGTTCTATGTGCCATATAAAAGTCAGAATGTCTCTAAGGTAGAGTGAACGATTTTGGGAATGTGACCATTAGGGGTCCAACTTCGTAAGCTCTTCCTTAAGATATTCGTGATCACACCCGGATAGGGGAGGTCGTAACAGACAAAGCTATCTGAAAGAGGTCGACTATATTTAAAAAACCATTATGGGAAACCGTAACAGGAGAGCAGGTGGATGCACATAGACTAGCGTACCTAACTGGTACTGGCGCTAGTCTAAATAGAACAAGTGTGATTTAGCCGATGTTGCAAGTCTTGAGCTATCGCTAGCCTCGATTCATCGTTTGAATACTTAGAAGATTTACTAAACTAATAAACATGTGATAATACAAGAATACCTGAAACCGAATACGCTCTTTCAATTGCAAACACCCCCTGTATTTAATTTCCTAGTATAACTGCTCAATCAAACACAACCACCAACCACTCACATACCGGAGGAATCAACAATCACGCATCACCCACTGTAAGTCTTCTAACCCTCAACTCCTTTATTTTCTGTATTTAATTTCAGTATTTATTTTCTGTATTTACTTTGTGCACAAAAAACCCAAAAAACCCAAAAACAGTAGTTTAGTAATTAGCAGTAAGTCCACACTCGACCTAAAATCACGCACCGTGTAAGCCGTAACGAACAATCTATCCCCCTAATTCCCTTGGGTTCGACCCCTACTTACCCTTACTACCCAGTAGTTAAGTCGCGAGTAGTGGACATTATAAATTTATTTGTACGAGACGCATTGCACCCTAACGACAGTGCAACCGACGCTCCCGTCAGTCATCAACAAGGGTAGTGTCTTTATCAAGCTCTTCATTTCCCTCAAGTCTAGATAGATGATCGGCGACAAGATTTTCCACTCCCTTTTTATCCTTGATCTCAATATCGAATTCTTGGAGTAGGAGAATCCACCTTATGATTCTCGGTTTGGAGTCCTTTTTTGACAAGAGATACTTGATTGACGCATGGTCGGTGAAAACTATGGTCTTTGAGCACACTAGATATTGATGAAACTTGTCAAAGGAATACATAATGGCAAGAAGCTCCTTTTCAGTTGTAGAGTAGCTAGCTTGATCTCCATTAAGAACCTTGCTAGTGTAGTAGATTGCATGAAGTTTATTGTCCACTCTTCATCCAAGGACCGCTCCAATAGCATGATCGCTTGCATCACACATGAGCTCAAATGGCATATCCTAATTTGGATGTTGAATAATGGGAGCCGAGACCAATGCCTTCTTCATCAAATAGGAATTTTGTATCATTGCACAATAGGTCTGTCAAAGGTCTTGCAATTTTTGAGAAGTCCTCAATAAACCTTCTATGAAAGTCGGCATGGCCTAGAAAGCTTCTTATCCCCTTAACATCCCTTGTAGGTGGTAGTTTTTCAATGACCTCTACCTTTGCGTCGTCAACCTCAGTTCCTCTCTTAAAAACCAAATGCCCAAGCACAATACCTTCTTGCACCATAAAATGGAATTTTTCCCTTAGCACAAGGTTTGTCTCAATACATCTATTCAGGATTTTAGCTAGATTAGCCGAACAATCATCAAATGAAGAAACATAGACAGAAAGTTTATCCATAAACACTTCCAATACGTCCTCAATGAATTTGGAAAAGATAGCCATGCATTTTTGAAATGTGGCACACGCACTACAAAGTCCAAAAAAGGGCATTCGCCTGTAGGCAAATGTTCCATAAGGGCATGTAAACGTGGTCTTGTCTTGATCTTGTGGGTGTATAGGGATTTGGAAAAGTCCATTATACTCACCAAGATAACAAAAATTTCATGTTTGGCTAACATTTCTAGCATTTGATCAATGAATGGAAGTGGAAAATGATCTTTTTTAGCAGCCATGTTGAGTTTCCTAATATCAATGCACATTCACCAACCGGTGACGGTTCTAGTCGGAATAAACTCATTTTTAACAACCGTTATACCTCTTTTTTTAGGTACCACATGAATGGGACTCACCTATTTCGAATCCGCTATGGGGAAAATGATGATTCCCGCATCTAGCATTTTTAAGATCTCTTTTTTAACAACTTCACCAAGATTAGGATTAAGTCTCCTAGCATGCTCTTTAGAGGGTACACTATCCAAATGAACTCTATTCATGCACAAATTAGGACAAATCCCCTTCATTTAATCCATCGAATAGCCAATGATACTTTTGTACATTCTAATCATACCCAACAATTTTCAAGTCTCAATTTCATTCAATGAAGCATTTACAGTAAAAGTAGAATTCAGACCTAAACTCATACCTTAGGCTTGTTGGTAAAGTTTTTAGCTCTACCGAACAAGACTCCTTACCTTTGTCGTCTTGTGGTTCTTCTTTTCCATTATCATTTGAGATAGCCCAACAATCATCATGCTTAGGTAGCGCATTTTCAAGGTCAATATCACGTGTAGACAAGTTAGGTATATCAAGCAGTTCAAAGCCATCAATAAAGTCGATATAGTTGCAACTTATAGTAGAACTAGGACTCTTTTGTGATTTTTTAAAATTAAACTCAACCTCTTCGTCACCTACTCCCATGGTATTTGACCTTTTAGTAGTATCAAATATAGCTCCCGCGTTTAGAAGAAAGGTCTTCTCAAAAGAATGGGAATCTCACTATCCTCTTCCATTTCTAGCACCACAAAATCACCGGGAATATAGAAATTCCCTAGTCTAACCGGGACATCCTTAAGGACTCCCTTGGGAAATCTTGAGGAGCGGTCCGCAAGCCTCAAGGTCATTTGTGTGGGCTTAGGCTCACCCATGTTCAATTTCTTGCATAAGGAATAATTCATTAAAGATATACTAGCACCCAAATCACACATAGCACGTTCAATTTTCACATCATTAATATAGCATGAAATGGAAATGCTACGGGATCCTCAAGCTTAGGTGGCATGCTTGGTTGGAATATGGCGCTACATTCTCCATTGAGGGACACCGTGTCAATGTCTTCAATTGTTCTCCTGTAAGTAATAATATCTTTTACAAACCTTGCAAAAGATGGGGCTTGATTAATTACCTCGGTAAAAGGCATTGTCACATAAAGTTTCCTCATCATTTTTCGTCATTATTCATTTTCTTCAATCTTTGTGGGAAGGGGATATGAGGTGTATAAGGATTCAATTCATCTTTTCCCTTCTCCACTACTTTTTCCTTTTTGGTTGGAGTGTTAGTGACCTCTTCATCTAATTCTTCAATTTAGGTGCTAGCTTGCCCTTCGAGATCAAAAGAAACTTGCTTCTTTTTCTTTGGTTGGACATCTTCCAACTCTTTGCCACTCCTCAATGTCACCGCATTGCAATACTCTCTAGGTTTTGGATTGGGTCGAGCCGGTAACTTCCCATGTGCTCTTATAGAGAACTCAGCTTGTTGGGCTACTTGGTTCTCAAGCATCTTAACATGAGTATGCAAATTTTGGATGGAGTGTCTCATTTCCTTCAATTCTTGTTTTCATCTCAAGGAGTGCGGCCATTATAGGGTCCGAGTTGGAGGGTTCATTTGATGGTTGAGAAGGATGGTTAACTTGTTGGTAAGGTTTTTGGGCTTGGTATTGTGCCCATTGGGGTTGGTTCTTTTGAAGTAAGGTTACCCCTTGATTTTGATTCCTTGGTTGGAATTGGTTTCTTGGTTGGTAAGTTTGGTTGTTTGAAGTAGGCTTAGGACCAAAACCGGGAAGAGTAGGGTTTGTGGTCTTATACGTGAAGTTGGGGTGATTCACACCGCCGAGTGAATCAATGTGCCGCGAACCAAACTGGTTCATCCACTTAGCTGAACCCAATTTAGGGTATCTATCAAAAAAATTGGCAGTCGTTACAATTCACATCCATTCGCCATATCATCCAAACAAGTTGAATGTACAGACTCTAATTTAGTGGACCGAATGGATCAAACTTGAAGCCAAACAAGTTGCCGAACCTGCTATGATAAGCAACAACGCACATCTATCAAAACATCCAACAAATCTTAACAACTGCAGAAACTTGATTTAAGAATTTTAGTTTGAGGAAGATATTTGTGAATCGATGCCGTCATCAATCAATAAGATGTATTGTTCGCTGAAATTGAAACAACACATTAGATAGATGATTCGCCAGTCAAGCTTCACATCTCCATCTATCGCCTTGACGCGCGTTGTCTGATGCTTCAAACTTAAATTTATAATCTCCTGAGAATAACTAGCTAGTGTAGAGGCAACCTGGATTGAACCCAAGAGAGCTGGTTGGTTTGTTGAAGTTATGTAGACAAATAAAGAAACAGGGGGTTTTTAGCAGTGTGAGTGCAAAAGAGGCAAATCGCAGAGAACGCTTCAATCAGAGAGAATATTCAGTTTAGGATTTCTATTGTGACACGTTTATCATAGACAGCTAATGATCTAATTTCAAGATTCTAAGTGTAGTTATTCTGACAAAGGTAATAACCCTAAGTATCCCGACATAGTGATACACCACAATCTAACCCGACCAAGGTGTTAGACTTATAGTTCTTTCCTAAACACAATAATCAACAAAGGTACTATTAGGCTTAGGTGTTACGATCTACCTTTACGACAAAGTATCTGATAAGTCGTAGTTGTACGACTATTTTACATGTTTAAACCCCGTCTCTTAGTGTTATCTGTATATTATTTCACTACCTGTGTGTAGTTTTCATTCTCAGGTACATTCGGAGACCATGGAAGGAATACCGGCTAAAGAGAGCTTATTAGAAGATGTTCTGTGCGGAAAGAAATGAAGACCGAAGCACCTTGGAATTTTCATCAGTGCAGACCACTTACGTCTGAAGAATTATGGGCACTTACGTCTTAACAATTACCGAAATTGTTAAGACGTCCGCAGACGTTAAATCAAGAGACGTAAGTGGAATTTTGCTGGCAGTCAAATTTCTTATTTTCGGATTTGTAATTTCGGGAAGGAGAAAAACAGAAAACGAGCAGCCACATTGGGGAACAGAAATCAGAATTCGAGGAGTCAATTGGAGGAGATAAGAAAGAGGAAAAGAAGAAGAATCATTTGTCTTCTTTTTGGCCAAGTTTTGGCCGTGTGTGATTTTAGGAAGAAAAGGGACAATTGTCTTCTTCTTGTCTTTTTGTTTTGGTCCGTGAATAATTGGGAGGATTGCTGAGCAGCGTTTGAGAAGAAAAGACAGAAAAGTCTTTGTCTCTTATTTGGCCGTGAGTCTTTTGTTTGAAAAAGAAAACAAATTAGTCTTTTGGCTGTGTCTTTTTGGCCGTGGGTTTGCTGGAGGATTGAAAAGAAGACAGCGAAGTCTTATTTTGTGTTTGGTATTTGCCGTGGATTGCTGGACGTTTTTGGCAGAAGAAGAAAAGAAACAAAGGGCAGAATTGCAGAAGGCTTGGAAGAGGAATTTCACATCAGTATTTTAATTTCATTTTACTCAACTACTTTATGATGTATTGTATTACCATGAGTAACTAAACTCATTTGTGTAGGCTAGAACTTGAAATTGTGATGTATTGACTTGAGACTCATATTGAATTTCTATGTTTTGTGTCATATTACTATGCTATGTTCATGGAATTGATGTGCTAGCATGAATGGAACCCTAGCGGGGGAGTTCTTGTTAGTTTGTTGATTTCTATTGTCAAGTTTACTAGCAACCTAGCGGGGATAGTGAACTAGGACACGAGTAATATACCACTAGGATTGACGCCCTAGGATAACTTTTAGTGCAACCTAGCGGGGAGCTATAAGTTGTAAAACATTAGAAATCAAAACGACTGGGTTAATGATTTAGTCTTGCATCACAATCGAAAGTACTAGCATGCACTTCTCTTGATATTTGATTTACGAATTTGTGTGACAATTGCTCATCTTGACAAGTGATCATTGTTGCTTAATTGTGTTTATTTTTACTTGTTTGAAAACCCCCCTGTTACGTTCTTACTTAGTGAACAGATTCTCAACCGATCTCTGTGGACACGACCCGACTTACCACTTGCTAGTCGGAATTATAAATGTTTTTGCACAGGTACAACGACACCTGTCAAAATGGCGCCGTTGCCGAGGATCGGTAACGAAGAATCTCACTAAGTTTTTATTTCTTTAAGTTTTATTTTACTTTTTTTGTTTTTGTTCTTCGCTATGTATTCCTATTACAAGGAACCAGTTTATGACGATGATGTTGATCGAAGACTGCCACCCCCCAGAAATCAGAAATGTGTGAATGAGTATGCTCGACCTCGTGCAGCTAGATACGAGGATTATGATGATGAGTTGGATCGAGAATACCTCGGTGGAGGAGACCGCTATGGACAGTTACCTAGGCGTCGGGATTCAGGACGCACTATGCGAGGTTATTATGCACCGTACAGTGATGAGGCACCTTGGAGCGTTAGGAGGGACGAGGACCCGAAGAAGGAATTAAGAGAGGAAATGAGAAGCATGTTCAAGGAACTCACTCAAAAGATTGACCAACAAGCTGAAGTCATTGACGAGCTTAAGAAGGAAGCGTCTCAAATTGCCAGCGACTTTTACGAAATGCAGGAAGAAGAGCTGAACAAAAATTCTACCTCAGTGCAGGACGCGGACGCCTCAACCATTAAGGCGCGGACGTGTGAAGCATTACCAGAAATTCAAGAGACGTCCGCGGAGGATAAACAGGAGACGTCCGCGGGCTCCAATAATTCAGGTAACGAAATTTTAAGTTCTAACACTTCTCTTCCATTCCCAATGCAGGTGATAGCTCCTAAGGACCACGCGATCGACAAAGATGAGCTGGAAGATGAATTGGAGGCGAAGCATGAGCCGGAAGAGCCAATGATGGAACACCCACTCGTCACGAGTCAACAAGCTCTGCCCGAAAAGTGTAAGGACCTAGGTACCTTCACAATAATCCGTGATGTTGACTCTTACATTTTGCAGATGGGAGACACCAGCGCTAACGGTCCTCTTGCACTGATTTTGAGACGGTCACTCCTCTTTGCCACAAGGACCAAGAATGACATGGGAACATGCTTGTTATCACCCGCGTTTGCTGGAAAGACATCAAACTTCCATGTTTACGAGGATATCGACCGTCCATACATGAAGAAGCGACCGAGACATGGCACGTTTGGATGGAAACCTGGATGGAGAGACATGAGAGCACAACTAGATGAGGGCTATGAGTATCACAAGGGAGTACGTAAGTTTGACTTGGAGCACCCATGGCATCCTAACTTGTGATCCCTAAAGAGGTAGTGTCCAGCCAAGGACGTAAACCAAAGGCGCTTACCGGGAGGCAACCCGGTGTGTTTCTTTTATTTTACACATGTTAGGAGTAGGTTAAATAGTTGAATTGGGAAGCTGATAATGCACCTCGAGTGCATTTCTTTTTATTTCTGGTGTTTTCAGGTGATTAAACGAAGGAAAAAAATCTACATCAGTGCAAATCGCGCACGTCTCAACCAATATATGCGCAGACGTCTGTATCATTATTGCATATTCTTTAGACGTCCGCGGGGTTAAATAGAGAAGACGTCCGCGGGACATAGCAGAGCACACCACCACCACCAGAATATTAGGGGAGTACCAGTTCACTTCTTTTTATTTATTGTCTTTTATTTTTATTTGAGTCTGTTTTGTTGTCCGTCTTATCTCTTGAGTTGTACCGTGAGGACACGGATGAATTTAAGTGTGGGGTGGGGTGTTATAGAGTCGGTTATGTGTCGTGATGAACTGATGATGCACTGCTATGTTTTTCTCATATGTCAAAAATCTCATTTCCAGCTTTTTATGACTATTGTGCTCATTTGACTAAAAATGCGAAATTTAAAAAAATTTCGATGCTTTGTTCTTGTGAGTTGTGATATGCAGGGATGTGGAGTTGACAACAATGTCCTAGAAGGGTACGGCAAATTGCAGGAAGTTCTGAGTTTTTGGTTTTGATGATTGAGAAAATCGGTGGAGGTTGACGCTTCACTAGCCTATTCCTGAGAGTAGCTCCGTCACCAAGTAATTGAAGTATATTCATGTGTTCGCAGTGGTAGCGGGACAGAGAAAACGAAATGTCCATCTCTAGTCGGAGTAGCTGGGAGTGGGTGGGTAACCCCTACCTTGCCTCATGCAGAAACGACGAGGATGAGAAAAGAGCGGGACGCACTCCTATGCTGTTATTTGGAGGCTATGATTGGAGTGGTTCAAGGGCGCAAATGATTATGTGGACAAGAAACAAATTCAAAAGCCGAAGGCAAACCATCAAGTAAGAAGAAAATCAAAATTTGGTTGATTCAAGCAAAGATGTGTCGTTTATCAAAGTTCATACAAGTTAAGGAATTCAAGGCTCAACGGAACGAAAGCAGTGAATTAATCACGTGTCAGAGAAAGCCGCCGACTCAATCTAAAGACCAAAACTCAGAAAAGAATGCAATGTCCGTGGTACCTATAGGGGACTATCTCCCAAACATCTAAGGTCGTTTGAATTGCAACTCGTGAGGTAACAAGTATTGAAAAATCTATCTTTACTCGCATTGTTAGGATTTTAAGCATGATATGATTAGTTGCTGGATTTCGGATTGAGATATAATGATTAGCATGACTAGTGCATTGTAATTCGTTCTATGGCTTTGTTCTTTGTTCGGGACGAACAAGTTCAAGTGTGGGGTAGTTTGATAAGTCGTAGTTGTACGACTATTTTACATGTTTAAACCCCGTCTCTTAGTGTTATCTGTACGTTGATTGAGCTTTTAGCGTGATTAACTAAGCTACTGTTTTTGGTTTTTTGGTTTTTTGTGCGGAAAGTAAATTACAGAAATTAAATGATTAATTACAAAGAGGGACTTACAGTGGGTGATGCGTGATTGTTCATTCCTTCGGTATATGAGTGGTTGATGGTTGCGGTTGATTGAGACAGTTATACTAGGAAAGTAAATACAGGGGGGTTTTTGTGATTGAAAGAAAGTATTCGGTTTCAGGTACTCTTGTATTATAACATGTATATAATAAACCGTTAGTAACTTTTCTAAGTATTCAAAGATGAATCGAGGCCCTTTCGTAGCGCAAGACTTGCAACATCGTTTAAAGCAACCCTTGTTCTACTTCAGACTAATTCCTCCTTTCGAAGTATCTTAGCCTTCTGTGCATCCACCTGATCTCACAGTTACGATTGACCAAGTGGTGTTTTAGATAAGTCGAACTCCTCAGATAAGCTTTGCCCTTTCGTAGCATCCACTTATCCGAGTATGTTCACGAACCCCACGGAAGAGTTTTGCCCTTTCGTAGCATCCACTCAACCTTGGAAATTTTGACTATAAATGGCACATAGAACAAGTTTTGAATACAAAGAAATGAAACTAAAAGATATTACAACATTATATAATACAAGAAAATACCTTCCACCGAATGAAGAGTTTAGCTACGCCTATCCATGGAAGAGTAGCGCATAGCAAAGTATCGTAACTTTATTGATCAAAACCAAACTTTACAAAGTATTACAAATCTAGAGAGATAAGTTGTGAAATGTGGTGGTGATGATTTTGTGAAGAGGGTTGTGCTCCTATTTATAGGGAGGAGGAGGGAGGAGTGAAGGGTGGAGATGGGAGGCAAGTGTTTTCTCATCAAGGGTGGAGGAAGAGGGAGGAGTTTGTGGAGGAGAAGGGAGGACACATGTCACATCCCTATGGTTGCTCCTCCTAGCCGCCGGTTGCAAGTAGTTTATGGGGAGGAGTTTGTGGCTTTGGTTACCTCCAACCAAAGCCACCGGTCATATGGGGGAGGAGGAAGGGTTGTGCCACCCATGAGTCATCCCTTTCACACTAGTGGCCGGTCATCTTGCCCATGGATGAGTTTTTGACGGTTTTGTACAGTCTTTACAAAACTATCATTCCAATTTTGCTCCGGTCTGACTTTGATTGCTCCTCGGTTGGATTTAATGTGAGTAATCCTTGGTCAGAATCTTGAGATTTCTTCGTTCAGCGTCTGATATTGACCTCGGACTGACTCTTGTTATCTTTTCAGCGTAAAATCCTCTCCTTAGCGTGTTTTCTCTCTAGACCCCAAAATGCCCTGCAAATGCATTTCGGTACTAACAACCACAAGTTAAATAGACAAACAGTCTAATTTGGTGGGTTTTACTGTGTTTATGATTCGTATAATTATGGTCCATCAGGAGCTCTCCTTTTATATCCACAAGGGGAGGAGGATGGAGGGTGGAGATGGTGGCATGTGGCTTTTGATCCAAGGGAGGAGGAGGAGGAGCAAGGAGCAGGCGCCACATGGGGGAGGAGAAAGCCGCCGGTTGGGGGGGTGGAAAGCCACCGGTGGCCGGTCACCATGGAGGGGAGGCTTCCTCCCTTGGCCACCTCCAAGCAAGGTTGCCGGTCACCTTGGTCCATGGATGAGTTTTGATAGTTTTGTGCAGTCTTTTCACAAAACTGTCAATCCAATTTTGCTCCGGTCTGACTTGGTTGTTCCTCGGTTGAATTTTTATTGAGTAATTCTATGTCAGGATCTTGAGATTTCTTCGTTCAGCGTCTGATCTTGACCTTGGAATGACTCGTAATATCTTTTCAGCGAAAAATCCTCTCCTTAGCGTGTTTTCTCTCTAAGCGCAAAAATACCCTGTAGAAATATATCGGGACTAACAAGTAGAAGTTAGATAGACAAACAGTCTAATTTGGTGGGTTTTACTGTGTTTTTTATTCGTATAATTATGGTCCATCAAAGGCCCCTAAAACCGAATCCTTTCCTTTAATTAAAACATCACATGTCACTTTACTTTCAGTCTCATTATCAACTGCTTATTTTCAGTCATTTACTTTCAGTACTTTAATTTTCGCACATTTACTTTCCAGCAATTTACTTTCAGTAATTTACTTTCTGTCGCTTATTACAGACCCTTTCAATATCAGTCCATACCAAGAGTATGTTGATTAGTCGATATTGAATTCGACTGTTCCAGCAATTTACTTTTCAGTATTTACTTTCCGCACTTTACTTTCACTACAAACTTGTTCAACATCAATCCAACACAACTTTGGCGCGCGTCACGCTTGAGGCACAGCGTGCGACAAACCAAAAGTGTGTTTGCGGTTTACATTGAACTCGATTGTTCCAGCACTTTACTTTTCAGTATTTACTTTCAGTCATGTATTTACTTTCTTTACTTTCAGTCATTTACTATTCAGTACTAAAATCACAACCAACCCACATTACTTTCAGTACTAAAATCACAACCAACCCCCAACTGTCTTATTTAATTTTCCATTTTCGAAAGAACAACTATCCACTAATTCCCTTGGGTTCGACCCCTACTTACCGCTTTACTACCCAATAGTAAAGTCACGAGTAGCGGACTTATAAATTAATTTTGTACACATTGCCTCGCGACAAGGCAGTGCTGTCAGATTTCATACATTGTGAACATGTTTTGAGATTTTCGTTCGTAATGCAATTTTATATTTTGATAGTTCTTGTGTTCGTTCTTATGAATTAAATTGTTAGACTAAGTGGAAGCTTTGTCACAAAGCTTAGTCGAACGACTAATTCTTACCGTTAATATCTACTGGATACTTTGTCGTACAGGTAGATAGTAACACCTAAGCTAAATAATACCTTTGTCGGATTATTTAGTTTAGGAAAGAACTAGAAGTCTAACACCTTTGTCGGGATAGATTGTGGCGTATCACCTTTGTCGGGATACTTGGGTTGTTACCTTTGTCGGAACGACCACACTTTAAAACATAAGATTGATCATTAGATATCTATGATAAATGTGTCACAACAAAAACCCAAAGCTGAATGTTTTCTCTGATTGTCTTCGTTAATCTTTTCTCTTGTGCCTTACAATAATTACTCACAAAAACTCCCTTGGGTTCGACCCTGCTTGCCGCTTACTAGTTTCACGCAGGAGATTATAAATTCAAGTTTGACGCATCAGATGATGCGCGTTAGGTATGTTTTTCATGTGAGCACCAACTAAAGAGAGCGTTGGACCCTGTTAGAGGGGACTATGATGGTCATCCCAATCCCTAAGCTGTGGATTTCGAGATTGGATCAAAAATACAGGGGGTCAACAAGAGTACAAAGCTTCCCAACGTGATCGGGGATGCTGCCACATTGGTCGAGGATTCGCAGTTCCAGAGTCTTGGTTCCCAGCGCAATGTTTCATCCCATCCCTCAACTTTCTTGCAATTGGAAGCTGTAGTCCAGAAAATGACGTAGCTCCAGCAGCAGCAGATGATAATATACTTGGCGCAAGCTCTCCGCAGTGCTATAAATTATTAGCCCCATCATCGGGAAGAAGACGAGAACATGTTGTATATTGACTATTGCTGATGTTCCAACACTGTAATGGAATTTGTGACACACTTTTGGAAACTTGTTCACTTTTTGAAGTGCCTTTGGCTGCACTTGTTTCATGAATATGTGAAATATGTTTCAGGGAAATATGATTTCTATTAGGTTTGTTTAATAAATCCAGGTTTTTTTTTCTAATTTACGATAATTAATTTAATGTTACCATATCACAATATACTGATTCAGAATTTGGAAAATATTTATGGGAAAACCGCAATGTTATCGTAACGATAACACAGTGTTGTACGATAAAATTGCATCAACCTTACGATAACGCAGTTCTTGTTACCGTTTAGTTGTTGCAATTTATCGCAGAACGCTTGTGATGACGTGATGCGGGTACGTTACGATGACTGGTTGCACCTTGACACGACGTTATTGTAAGCGTCTCGCAGTACGTTAATGTAACCTTGTCGCGTAGTGCTTACGGCAGTAAAAACTACGATAACAGCCATTGGTGTCGTAAGTTTATCGCTTATACGCAACCTGGCAATAATGATACGATAGTTTTTTGTTCTCGCTCGTTTGGACCAAAATTTGTAGTAGTAGAGCAAAAAGGAACAAAACTCAGCGCATCTTGCCAGAATCAACTGATAGCTCGCCCAAGCTATCTCCAGCTCGCTCGGATTGCTCTCTTACTCGGTCGAACCGAAAAGTGAGAAAGCACATTGTTAGTGATGCGAATAAATAATGTGGGTCTTGGGCTGGCTGAGGTGTTTATGATGAGGAACGCCATACTGGTATTGTTAAGAGTTTGTTAGTATAAGAATGAAAGTGTGTAGCGAAAGAAGACAATCAATGAATGAATACACTCTTCCCTAAACCCTAATTCTTCTCACTCTTCTCTTCTTCTACCATTCTTCTTCTTCTATTCTCCATTTCATCTCAACACATCTTCCTGGTTCGCATCAATTGGTGCCCTCGTTGAGAGGATCGATAGATATGCCTACAAGCTTCGACTCTAACTCCATTGCAAGGCTTAACACCAGAGCTGAGGCTATGGGAACCAGGATCGTAGCCATGGCGAAAAAGCTATCGTCCGGTATGTAGCATCCTCACGACCAACCAATTCAGATGAATACAACTACGCGTGTACATCCCACAACCACCATCACACCTATGCTCAGTAACTTGACCCAATCTTTAAGAGAAATTTCAGCATCAGTCATGGAGGGTTGCAACACCGACACCTCTACGGTATCATCTAACACATCCTTAGATCATTGTTCATTTATTCTGAAGATGAACACAGGTAGAAATGATGATTCACAAGGTTATATGAATGTTTGATTTCAATTCAGTGTCGTTTATGGTACTATTAACTCATGCCTTGTATCTGTTTGTGTATATGACTCGGTGAAACTACCTTGTGCTTTTGTTAGAAGTAGGGATTTTTTTAGAATCCAGTATTCAACCCATTCAACACAGTCACGTTATACTGCTGCCTTACGAGTAAAACCACCTGCAAAATCTCCAGATGGCCCATTTAAGGTTCGGAGGATGCTGAATTGACAAGCATATTTTTAACCCTATATAGTTGTCAAGTTATGATTTTTAGGGGTCAAGTTGCAGTAAAAAACAATTTATAAAATTTGGTAAGCCAAGGGTCGATCCAAGGAACAACGTGTGTCAATACTGACATTGTAGGTTTTTTGCATGCAAATAAATGCAATAGAAACTGTAGCCAAAAACAATTTATAAAAACTGGTAAGACCGGGTCGAACCCAATGAAGTGCCAAGCACATGCACTATATAAGATTGCGTTTCCGTTTGGCTATTCTAATAAAAAAGATGAAGTTGTGTGAATCTAAATCCTAAATGGAAAGTAATTAGAGATAAAAGATAGATAAAAGGAGTTTCGAGGGGTTACTCCCCTCCTTGGCATTTTCCTATTGATCACGTATACAAGAATCACGCCTTTCATGGTGTCAAATAGTCTAGAACTTACCCTAGACTAAGGTAGACCAATCTTCATGTGAATATATTCTTAGTCAAGCCTTCTTAACTAGAACCTCACTCCATCGAGATTTTTGGTTCACTCTATAACTTTCATTATCCTTGGAACATCTCCCAAGATAATAAATGGCATAGGCTTAAAGTACTAGTTCACTTCAATTCTATGCATTTACCGTTGAAAACACTAGATATGATCATATTCACTACATCCAAACCTTCACTAAGGTCCATCGATACTTAGATCAAGTTTTAAGATCAACATGTTACTTAGGCATTTCATCAAACACTTGGTTACATGTCAAATATGAAGAGCTTGGTGAACATGAATTCAACACCATTCGTTGAGATTAATTGAGATGATTTGCTTAATGACCTAGCCCAAGACTTATGGAAATCAACTTTCGTTGACATTTCCTCAAGCCTTCAACCATCAAAGGTGGAGTCTCACTCTTTCAAGATATTAACTCACTTTAACTCATCACTTAGTTCATAACTTTCATTACAAACCAAATCCTATGAATTAAACATTTAACCCTAGTCAAGCATCCATATCCTAGAGTTCACTTTCATGATTAAGCTATGGATCATTTTTTCCATTCCAAAACTATTCCCCAGCTCTCTCAAGTCATAGGTTCAAGTTTTAGTCTAAGTTGTCACTTAGGCATTTCATCAAACACCTAAATTGCATAACTTTCATAACACTAGAGAAAATATAATCAACAATCATCCATATGAATTCCAATGTGTATACATGATCATAGAGTGTCTAGAAGGGTTGTCAGATGACGTTGTAGATTTTCGCAATCAAATAAATGGAATAGAAACGATAGTCAAAAGAATTTATATTAACCGGTAAGACCGAGTCGAACCCAAAGGAGCAAGCCAAGCACATGCACTACATGAGAGTGTGTTTCCGTTTGACTATTCTAATTCAAATGTATAAAGGTGTGTGTGTGTGTCTAAATCCTAAATGGCAAGTAATTAGAGAAAGAAGATAGATTAAAGGGAGTTTCGAGGGGTTACTCCCCTTGGCGTTTCCCAATGATCACATACACAATATTCAAGCATTTCATGGTGTCAAATAGTCTAGAACCTAGCTTAGACTAAGGAATACCAATTTTCATGTGAATCTATTCTTAGTCAAGCCTTCTTAACCAGAACCTCACTTCATCGAGATTGTTCGTTCACTCTATAGCATTTATCATCCTCGAAACATTTCCCAAGGTAATAAATGCAACAGGCATAAAGTACTAGTTCACTTCATTTCTATGCATTTACCGTTGTAAACACTAGATACGATCATATTCATTACATCCAAACCTTCTCTAAGGTCCATCGATACTTACGTCAAGTTTTAAGATTGACATGTTACTTAGACATTTCATCAAACACTTAGTTACATGTCATATATGAAGAGCATAGTGAACATAAATTTAACACCATTCGTTGGGATTAATTGATGATTTGCCTAATGACCAAATCCAATGAATTAAACATTCAATCCTAGGCAAGCATCTATATCCTTAGGTTCGCTTTCATGATTAAGATATTGATCATTTTCTCCATACTAGAACTATTCCCTAGCTCTTTCAAGTCATAGGTTCAAGTTTTAGTCTAAATTGTCACTTAGGCATTTTGTCAAACACCTTGCAACGTACCATTTCATAACAAGAGAAAATGAAATCAACAACCATCCACATGAACTTCAATGTATATACATTGATCATATAGTGCCAAGGAGGGTCCTAAACACTTAAAACACAAGAACTACCCACACATCATCATGATAGCATGTTTTCAATACAAATCTACAAAGAAGGAGAAAAGATGAGTAGAGAAAACCCAAGTTGGAAATGTTGAGCAAGCTCTAGATTCCTTCCTTGATCTTCTCTCTTCTCCCCCAAGCAATCCTTTGATGATGGTGAGCCTTCCTTAGCCTTTTTCTCACACTTTTTCTCTCTAAAAACCACCTCCCTTAGGTCAAAAACCTCTCTTTCTATTTATAGGTTCGAAACTGAAATTTTTGTGTTTTTGGCCCAATCGGCCAGCTGGGACTTGAGCCGGTCAGTTGGGGAATGCCCGAGTGCAATGCTTGACAATGGAGGTGCCCAACCGGTTGGCTGGAATTTCAATCGGTCTGACAGTCTGAATTTGGTCGTGGCGCAAAATGGGGAGTGGTAGCCTTTTCAGTTAGCTTTCCAACAAGCTATAGATTAACCAATTTGGACACTATATTCGCCCTGGGAATGGAAAATAAGTCAAAAAGGGCAATTTGCCCTGTTTTGCCCCGAAACTCCTTGTTTTGCGCCGAAACTTCAATTTTTCATGCAATCTTGATATTGACGTCTTGAATTCAATGGGGTATCATTTTTTTTACCTAAAATGTGAAAGGCAAGGGTCAAATGACATCAAATAAAGTCGAAAACGACTCAAAGCAATGGTAAAAAATAGCTATTAATAAGTCAAGAATTTGACTTATCAACACTCCACACTTAAGCTTTGTTCGTCCCGAAAAAGTATATCAACATGTCAAGAGTAAGCAAATGCCGAAAAGCTAGTGGCGCTATGTTTTTCGTCTATTTGCCTCACTAGCTTTCAAAAAGTCTCGATCATTATTTCTAAACATGTTATTGAAAGGCAAATGCAAGTATATACATCCTAACTACCTCCTTTTCGTAGGCGTTACGAATGTATTTAGCACATGCATTAAGCCTCTAAACCACAAGCCTACCCTAGTGGACGAGTTATAGTCTCGTGAGAGTTTTCAGAGAAGGGAATACAGACAAATCCCAAATTCACTTATCCCATGAGAATGAATACAAGAGTGCTCAACCAAGGCGAGTATTTCTGAAAGCAAATTCCTCGCCCCAAACTAGAACTACCATCACATTATCATAAAAAGAACTTTTGAACCATTTAAGTGCCCATGAGGTTGTGCATTCAAGATCATCAATGCTAGGGCTATCAATTGTCTCATCCAAAAGTCTATTCATTTTCAAGGCAATACAATAGAATCAAAGTTGTTAGTTTTCACAAAAAGGTGTCAATCGCTCACCTATGCTAGCCAGGGGTAGTCCATTGGTTTGCGACATGGAACTCATTCTTAAGTCTTAGGCGCTTAAGTCATAACCCATAAGAAAAGATGAGTTCGACACTAGGAGTTCTTAGAAAACAAGTATAGACCGAATGAGAGCTTCTGTGCAAGCACTAGGATCGTCCAAGAGTTAATCCAACTAGCACACAATACAAATGATGCACCCACGCAAATGTAGAATGATGGAAGAACATAAAGTCAAGTTTTAAGTGATCCTTATTTTCTTTTATAAATGGCCTTTGGCCTACAAATTCTTTTGAGGGGAAACTTTTCTTCCTAACTCCCGGCATTTGTATCATCTTTAAAGCAAAACTTCTTTTGTACTTCGAGAAAGTTTTTAGTCGGGGCTTTGCCCTCTTTTGACCATGAAAATGAAGCATTTTTTGTTGAAGAATTTTCACCCTCTTTTGACTCCACACTTAAAACTTGAAAATATGTTCAAGGAATGTGTGGAATGTGCGGGAAACAATCACAAGAACGCACTAAATTAGAAAACTCAAGTCACCAAAGAGCATTCAAAAGGTCTAAGTTTTTCATGAATGTTTTTGAAAGTGCTTGCAAAAACTAAGTCCAAGGCGTGCAATGAAAATACTTAGAGAATTAGATAGACATAGGATAGCAATGATATTGATTCACAAGAGCGCACATTGAAAGGACTAAGTCGGTTCAAGATTCAAGATCAAGTAAAAATGAAAAGTAGGCTAGATGTGATTTATAGGTAATTTAGAGTTGATGATCACAAGCCTTAAATGGTGAAAACACTCATGAGATTGGGATAGAGTACATGAATGCAAGTGTCCATTCTAAAATGATAGGCATTACATGATATGAGTGAACTATGCGACTATCCACTCCACACTTAAAATATAGCTTAGTCCATTAGCACAAAGAATGAAGAGAATGAGATAAAGGCGCATAGGAACTCCCCTCATTTGTAGATGTGCCCCACCAATAGAAAAGACTTCATTGTGCTTAGCTTGATCATACATGATGTAAATAACTTCCTTGATGATAAGAACACATGAGAAGTTAAAAAGCAACAAGTGACATATAAGGTAATGCAAAACTCAAGTATGAGCAAGAAAGCATCACAAGTCACACGATAACATCATGGCATATGTTTAATAGAGTTCAAACAAGGAAGATAAATCACATCCTCCAAAATGTGCACAAGTTGTCTTAAGTGCCAAAAAATGTGAAACTGGAGTCATAGCATGGTATAAAAAATAGTTCCAATCTAGTAAACTCAAATAAGACACATGAACACTAAGGGGCGACATCATCATTCATAGATAAATCAAGGGAGAGGTGGACGGGCTTGGCGATGTGAAGAGGGATTGGAGTGAGTAGAACTCACTCCACACTTAAAATTTGTCCCACTACTCACAAATTTTACACCCCATACTTAGAGCCTACGCCAGTTAAAGTCATCCCAAACAATTAAACATAAAAAAAGAATGAACAACTTAGAAACCGGGTTACCTCCCGCAAGAGCCAAGACGTAGCAAAGCACCTCGCAGAATCACTTGTGAGAAGTCCATTGCTAGGATCCTTTTCACGGGGCCTTGGACATTTGGGGTCAATCCACCTTCAAATCCCATTTAAACTTCTTCCCATCAAGTCTACAATGGACTTTTCTTTGGGAGCTTGACCCCTTCAATAATGAAGATCCCTTTAGAACTAAGGGGTCTTGGAAGCTTTTTTCAAATACTCTTTCAAAATAGGGCAAGAAGCTCCAAAACTTGTCTCGAGATGTCGTAGTGAAGAAAGGGTCCTCATAACTTGCCTCGATCTTGATGGGCACACCCTCCTTTAGTTTTTCAATTATGTCCTTGGGTGCCCAATCCTCAATCTCCCTCATTAAACTTGTATCTTCTTGCATGCGAGGTTGTTCTTTAGTTTCTTCCATGTAAACCTCGACAACGTCTTTATACCCTTGGAATCCTTTTTGAAATTCTATCCCCTGTTCAAGCTTGTGTCCAAGATACAGGTGCGATAGACCTTGAACTCTTTTCACAACAGTTCAGTAGACATTTCAAGGTACAGTTGCGACAGACCTTGAACTCTTATCATAACAGTTCAGACAACATAACGAAAGTAGAAGGACGCACAGAATGATAACCCAGTTCGGCCACGCCTACTCTTTGGGGTTTCCCACGCCCTAGAAGGGACAGCAAATCTTTATTATGAGTTAGAGCTACAAGTGGACTTACGCTTACACCTTGTAATCGCCTAGCCTCTAACACTACGTCTCTCAGATTTGCAACCGAGGTTTACAACAGTTAACCTCGATCCCCTTCGTCCGAACCTGCAGTCCGAACGTTCTCGACCTTCTCCTGAAGCTCGGATGCTTTCTCTCAAAAGCTTGTTCGCCTTTGTTGTGTGTGGCAGTTTGATCGCTTCCAGGCAGTCTCAATTGCACTTGATAAGACTACTCTTGCATCGATGAGTTTCCAGTGGGGAAACACAGCCGGCCGTCACTTTCTTCCTTCCCAATCGATAGTGTATACTCGTGTATGTTTGATCTTGAAAGCGATGCCAACTAAGGACGCCCTAGCATTGTATTTATATGCGTTGGACGAAACCCTAATCAGCACAAGATAATCCCATCAAATATTTAGGAAATATTCCTCGATATTTGATGTATATCTTTTCAAATCGGATGGAAGAATATACGAAGACTTCTTGCTCAAGTTATCTACGCCACCTTCAATATAGATATTCATTCGAATATCTGATGATCAAATAAGTCGCTGACCGACTTCAAATCGACGAGATCTTCGTTGTCCAATATCCTTCCGGGAAATATCCTTGCGTCTGTTCCACGCTGATCATGAGTACTAGGATATGTTCGAACTCCCCCTGAACTCCTGCTCGAACTGTCTAAGCTACGTTTTGCCAAATACATGCCACTCAAGGGAACATCACTTTTTGCGCCAAATGCTCTTCCTCTATCTTATCCTCAACTAAAGATTCGGGCTCACATTTAAGCTCTTTTAAACCGGGAAGGAGGAGTTCTTCTTCATTAACGAAAGGTATTTCCTCTATGTAAGAGGCATCATCATTGAAGAATTCCTCATTGGAGAGCCAAGGCGTTGAGGGAATGGTGAACTCTTGTGTATTCTTATCCGAATGATCTTGAGATGTGCTAGTGGATAATGATAATGCACTTTCGTATTCCATCTTGTCCTTTTTACAAGATTCATGACAAGCGTATTTTTAACCCTTTATAGTTGTCAAGTTATATATTTTTAGGGTCTAATTGCAGTCAAACAAAATTTATAAACCTTGGTAAGCCAAGGGTCGATCCAAGGAACAACGTGTGTGAGTACTAGCTAACAAGTGACCTATTTAGCTATTCCGAATTAAAGGTTTTGGTGCGGTAAAACAAATTGCAGAAATCAAATGCAGAAAATAAAAAGGTTGTGGCTTGATCAGAGAAAGAATCCCAGGATCAAACATCACCCGTGCTTACCCCACAAATCATGCAATCATGCAACGTAAATTCATCATGCTATCAAATATGGAAAAAACGAAAATAACACTAGACAAGCCGCCCATCCACGGATCATTGTCTATATTAATCTCAATCATTGAACGCCGCCCATCCACGGATTATCAATGATCTTAATTATTAAACTCAGGGTTTTTCAGACAAAAGTCAACTTTCCTATTAATTCATGTACTACCATTGTTGCTACCATGACCTAATATCAATTTCATACAATCCGGTTAATACCTAGGACACAATCATCTTTTGGTAAATAATCTAAATACGTTCTATCATGCAAACATCCCATTCAATGTAAAACTTGCAAGAAAGAAAAAATTAAGCACAATGAAATTGAATATTCGAATCGCATTTATGAAAAACGTTTAATTGATCACACGAAGAGTTGGGTACATGGCACGGGATCTGTAGGATCCCAGAATAAAGAAGACTACTCACTATTCATGGTAAATTAACAAGGAATAGTGTAGATATGAAATTAAGGATGAGATAACTGTAGTGACGATGAAGCTCGTTGAATCCTCAATCTCTTGCAATGTTCTTCGTCTTTCTCCCAAGTTAGGGTTCTCTTCTCTCTTATTAAGCACTATTTGTCAATGTCGCACCCCCTTCAATCAACCTGCTGGTCGCCTCTTTATAGCTTTCCAAAAAGGCCAAAAGTCCAAAAAAACAATTTTTGGAAATAAGCTGAAAATTCTATTCCCGGCGGCTAGTTGGTCGACTGGCTGTGTGAAGAAGTCCTGTCGACCGACTCGATGGGTGCTCCAGAGGGTGCTCTACGATGTTGAATCCAGTCAGTCGACCCAACTCCCCAGTCGACCGACTCGATAAAACTCAAATGTGTCGTCTCACGTGGCTGCCTCAGTCGACCGACTCAGCTCTCCAGTTTCTCGACTCGATGTAAACACCAGAAGCACTGTCTTGCATTGCAGCTCCAGTCGGTCGACTCAACTTCCCAGTCGATCGACTCGATAGAGACTTCAGAAGCGTTGCATTACGGGCAACTCCAGTCGACTGACTCAGCTCTCTAGTCGGTCAACTCGATGAAAACTCCAGGATTGTTGATCTACAGGGCAGCTCCGGTCGACCGACTCAGCTCTCTAGTCGGTCGATTGGTTTCCCTTTTGTGCTCTTTCGCCTCAAATGCATGGTTTTTCTCCGAGTCTTGGTCTTAGACCATGGTTTTGATGGATAGCTGCTTTTAACCTGAAACGCTCAAGAAAAGACATCAAATACAGACAATTTGCCGGGAGAACGAGTGATATCCTTCATCGTATGGAGCAATTAACTAGTCAAAATATCGATTGATCAAAACACTCCACACTTAGGATTTGTTCGTCCCAAACAAATGTCGAACAAATGACTGAATAAATGCAAGTCCATGTGAGGCTCAACAACCTTATGTTTCTAAGCTACCCACTCAAGTGTCATGTGATCAATTCTAACTAAAATGAAAACAAAAAGATAACTCACTATCGTAGAGGACACGAATGCATTTAGCGCATGCATTAAGCCTTTAAACCCCTAGGCTACCCTAGTAGGACGAGTATAGTCTCGTGAAGGTTTTCAGGAATGGGACTACCTACAAATCCCCTGTACAACTAACTAACGTGTATGCATGAAATGATGCTCAACGAGTCACAGTAAAGTCATGTCATACCTCGGATTCATCGTGTTACCTCAACTTCAGGTCAAATATCTTCATCAAAGTTGTCAGACAATCATAGATTAAACTAGTCATGCATTCGAACGGTCAATACACACGGCTAGCAAGCCACTAATCACATGTTCTAAATAGTTCTATAGCAACATAATAAGAACATGAATAGTTACACAAAACATGCTCACCATTCACATATGCTATCTATGGATAATCCACGGGTTCTTAGCGCAAAGGTCAATCTCAAGTGCCAAGGACTAGACAATGACCCGTAAGAGAAGAGGAGCCTGGCTTAAGAATTTTCTGAAAAATAGTATGAAAATCACATCAAAATTTTAGTGCAAGCACGAGGATCGTCCCTTAGTTTCTAGTACACGAATTCACAAGACAAGTCATGATCGCATGCAATGAAAAGGTGGAATTACACTACATCAAGCAAAAGGGGCAGAATTTTTTCTCTTTTTTTTCATACACAAGGGGTGACTTTTCTCACTTTGCCCTTGGTACTATTTTTCTGCATTGTTTTCTTGTTTTTTTTTTGCAAAACCAACTATGCTTAGGGTCAATTTTTCACCCTCTTTTGAAAATTCAGAACTTTGTTCTTGATTGGGGCCTATTTTTCGCCCCTCTTTTGACAATTTTTTTTCTAACTCCACACTTAAGGCTTGACATAGTATAAGAATGAAGGGGGGTGCATGCAGATCACAACAAGTATAGAGAAACACATACTAGTACTAAGGTCACCTAGAAGAAGAGATGCGATTTAAGTTTTTGACATTTTGTACCGGTGCCTACTAATATCAAGTCTCAAACATGCTTCTAACAATGATACTAACTCGAGAGAATACACACATGAATAAAACTATTTCAAGTCCTAGACTTCGAATCCAAAAGAATGACAATCAGTCATGGAGTATCGTAGAAAATGAGGGTTTCAATCGCATTACATAGACAGTTGACCATATGCAAGAATGAATGTGTGACATGCATGTATGTGACTATGCACTACCCACTCCATACTTAAAAATGAGCTGAGTCACTAAGCGAAGAAATAAAAGATAACAAAAGCGCATAGGAACTTCCCTCGTCTGTGAAAGCTCGATATCCATGGAGATTAAGCGATGCCCGAGGAGTGAAACACGACTCGTGAGCTGGTAGATATATAGATGAAAACACAGAGCTTCACAAGTGATATTAGCATCGAAAATTGTGGAGGGGCACTCTGAAATCTACTTGTCTTAGTCAAGACGAGTTCCAGATGATGTTCGAACTGCGTCTCGAACACTTGTTGGACAGTTTCAGGTTGTGTTCAAACAGAGGCTGAAACACCTTAGCAGACAGAACAGAATACAGAGCAAATAGGAGCACACACGATATGATAACCCAGTTCGGCCTCGCCTACTCTGGGGGGTTTCCCACACCCGAAACAGGGACACAAATCTTATTACGAGTTTAGAGCTACAAGTGGTCTTACGCTTACACAACCTCGGGTTTGTAATGGCCTAGCCTCTAACACTCCGTCTCTCAGATTTGCAACCGAGGTTTGTCGCTACTCCCCTCGATCCCCTATGGGTAGGACGAGACTTCCCTCTCGGCCTAGTCTTGGACTTCTCGGAAGTCCAGTCGCCTTCTCTCAAAGACGTAGCTTGGTCACCGTGTGTGTGCATGCTTTGTTGCTCTTCAAGAACAGTCTGAACAGCACACTGAACAGACTGCTTCTTCTGCCGTTGATATTCAGGTGAGTAATATACAGCCGGCGGTCGCTCCTCCTCCAATCTCACGAATCCTCTCGTGTTTATTTTCTCTCAGGAAGCGACGCTGAACAAGGATGCCCTAGCATTGTATTTATATGCTTTGGACGAAACCCTAATCAGCACAAGATAATCCCATCAAATATTTAGGAAATATTCCTAGATATTTGATGTATATCTTTTCCAATCGGTTGGAAGAATATACGAAGACTTCTTCCCCAAGTCAGCCACGCCGCCTTCAATCTAGATATTCATTCGAATATCTGATGTTCAAATAATTCGATGGCCGACTTCAAATAATCTTTGGAGATAACTTTCGTGCCAAGCCATCCTATATTCTCTCAGCCAATCTGCATATATTTGATCGCCTCTCTGATCTTCGGTGATGACTTGTCGATTGGCTCCAATCAAATAATCTCGTCGATATCTTTTGGATATTCAGCACTTCATTCCAATCTTCAAGAAGATCTCGATCTTTCTTTATCACCACGTAATTCCGAATCTTCTTAATCGACTCCTAATTGATGTGAGGATATTCATTTGAATATCTGATCCTCTAATTTATTGTTGAGCCGACTCCAATCAGATCAGATCTTCGATCGTCCAGATTAGGAAAACATCGTATCTTCAGATCTGCTGTATGCGAGTTCCAGTAGTTGATTGAACACTCCTTGAACTCCTGCTTGAACTGTCTAAAGCCATTTCTCCTTGAACTCCAGCTTGAACTGTCTAAAGCCGTTTTGCCAAAGCCATGCCATTCATGGGAACATCAATCTCCCCCTTGGCATTTTGGCAAAACCAAATCTACGCTTTAGACACAACTTGAGGAACCAGAACAGTTACCTCAAAACACTCCCCCTTTTTGCCACAAACTGGCAAGGGGTCCAATCGAGCAACCTGGTCTCTTCGACAATTGGAATCTTGTCAACTCCCCCTCGAACATAGCCTGGGACAGTGACACATGCTGTGAGTCTGTCGAACCATGGTGTCTCAGCAGCTGTTCGACCACCGGAATGATCTCTACCTCCTTCAGTAGCTGTCCACGCTCAGCTCAGGACATCTTCTCACCAACAACTCTCCTCATAGATTACTCAGGAAAATTCTTCCTCTTTTAGTTGATTGATTCTTGTCCTCTGCGCCTGTTCGACCTCCAGTATAATCTTCACCTCCTCCAGTAGCTGTCCGCGATCAGCTCGGGACAACTTCTCACCAGCAGCTCTCCTTATAGAAGACTCAGGTGCGTCCTTCCTGTTCAACCCGGGGTCCTTCAGATCATTCGTATGTCGACCCTTGAACAGCTTGTGATCAACTACCAACTTCAACGGAGCACTTGACAGTCTGTCCTGGTCTGTCTTCAAATCTTGATGCTGGTTGGTGGTGCAGAGACTTAGTAGATATGGCGTGTTCTGCATAATTCTTCCCATGTCAATGAGAATCCTGTTTCCAATCTGGTAGAGCAGCTGTCCATCTCTTTTCTGTCCGTGGTTCTATGAGATGTAGGCTTTCAGGGATGATCTTTCTTTTCTGTACTGCCTTCCACTTGGCTGGTGCGTCCGTACTGGCAAACCATACTCCGTGCTTAGTCACTCCAGTTGGAACAGACCTTGGAACACTCCTCTTCCTTTTCTTGGATGCACTTGCTCCCCCTGCATCTGTTCTCTTACCATCCTCCTTAGTAGTTACTTCAGTCGAGCATGCTTGGATGGTCACTTCCTTCTTTGGTTTCTCCTTTTCAGACTTCTTGAGCTCAACCAATGAAACCGAGTCCTCATCATCCTCCTGTGTGTTCTCAATCTCAAGCTTTTCTGGAACAGTCTTCAGCAACTCCACATCTGGATCGACTGATTGTTTCAGCTTCCTTGGCATATCAGTCACAACTCCTTTTTGACTCACAATCCCTTCCTTCTGTTTTCCTTTCAGTTCTGCCATGTATACAGAATCGTGATCCTCTCGCTGTGCCTCTTTATCAACTACCTCAGTAGTCTTTTCTACCAAGCATTCATCTGACTCTTCATCCTGTACCAGACTTCTCTTGCTAGAAGATTCAACAAACTGCTCAGTATCAGAGTATGACATAGCAAGTTTTCTCCCCCTCACAGCACTAATTCATGCAGCGTATTTCCTGGGAGTTCCATTCCTTCTAGGTACGACTTTCATGCGGATTCCTGTCTTCTTCAGCATGAAGCCAGTGGCATCTACCTTTGCATTCAACAGCTTCTTCTTATTAGAACCACAATGTTAGCCCTACTGGCTTCACCTTCTTGTGCAGTATCGGCCACAGAATCTACAGCAGGTTTCAAACCCTTCGGCTTCCCATTAACCACTTTGTCACCCTTATGACTCACTGAATCTTTACCAATCGCCCGTACTTCCTCATCAACAAAATTGAGTGCAGTAGCTTGGGAGTGAGAACAAGGGATTACCTCATTGAGGGGTGGTTCAGCCATCGACTGATTTTCCGTTAGCATTCTTCCTTCAGATGGATTAAGGTTAGCCTTTGTCATCTTCGAAGTCGCCTCTTCTCCTTTCTTGATATGCTCGTAATGGTGGCATAATACTGATAATATTTTGGAATGAATAACTAGTTCCAGCCACGTACCATCTGTTCCAGCCCTCTTCTTTGGTCGGTCAGCCCAACTGATTTGCTGGGGTTTGTACTCTTGGCTGACCTCCTTCTGGAACACTTAGTTGGCGACAATACGCAGACCCATATAGGATCTAAGTGTTTCGAACTGAGCGGCGTTTGTCATGTGCTTTGATGTGATGACCTTCATCTCCACCAGCTCTCTGATGAAGTGATATCTGATCAGGGAGTGTTGTACTGGGTTCTTGGGCAGAAACTTCTTCACCCGTTCCACTCTGTGTTCAGACAGATTCTGCTTCATCCATAGGAACTGAGTGCAGCACCTCTCTGCAGCAATCCTCTCATGCTCTCCCAGCATCTGGTCAACGTGTGTTCCAGGAAGGTGTTTCATCTCTCCCATGATCAGCTGAAGCTCCTTTTGCATCCGTCTCACGAACTGTCCAACCAGCTTCTGTGTACTCGTGACGAACATATGCTGCTTCTCTACTCCCCCTCGCTCATAGCCATGGTCGATGATGGACATCTCGTACCATGCTCTGGGCGCTTGTGTGAGTCCGTATATAGTATCCTTCAGTTCGTGACTGTGCACAAGTTGATATAACTTCCATGCTTTATATCTGATGTGCTCTTCCGGTTCCACGTGAATGGCCACCACCCAAATCTCATCAATAAATGCTTTGATGACATTCTTCGGACTGGATAAACAGGCAGCCAACTCTCGACACTTGATCTCATTTGCTCGACTCTTAATTCTCCATGAGGGTTGCAGCGCAGGTGCATCGTCAAGTGTAGGTGTGGCTTCATCGGCTGGACCTCCCTCTGGAATTTTATCTTCTAGAACTGAGTTGGGGGCAACATCGTCTTTCATCTTTCCAGAAGAGGACACCATACCTGTCCCTTGCAATTCCATTTCATGTATCGTGTTTGTCGGACAGACAGTGGCAGCTCCTGTTCCAACTGAGCCTAGACAGTAGCTATTGTTTATTGACCTACTTCCTTCCAACAGTGTGTCTCCATTCCTATCCAGTACTTGACACGAATCACGAGTGAAAGTAACAGACTGTCCTTCATCACACAATCTACTGATACTGATCAGGTTCACCTTTAACCCATCCACTAGGAGGATATCCTCGAGCACAGGTAGATCCGGAACCTTCAATGTCCCACAGCCGATCACCTGGCCCTTCCCTCCATCTCCAAAAGTGACAAGCTGAAGCTTGCAAATAGATTTAACAATGATGAGATATTGAGGATTACCTGTCATATTGAGATGAACTTCTTTGCGGCTCATCTCAGCATTCTTTCTCCTTAGCTCCACCAAGCCTGCAGGATGTGTTTCTCTATTTTTCTCCATCATTGTATCACAAACGTTTGGGAGATCTGCCTTCACCTTTTCACCACGAAAAACATCTTGTATAATAACTGGGACGTCAGCTGTCTCCTCTACTGAGACTGCCACTGAGGCAACAACTGACTCAACTCTCTGCTGATCTCCTGGTTCATCTGCTTGAACACTTACCTCCTTCACAGCTTCTGGATTGAGGGCAGGTGCAGAGTTTTCCACCCCTACAGCCTGGGCATGAGACGACTTCTGTGAACTTGTCACAGCAGACACATGGACCTTGTAGATTCTGTCCAGATCATCATCCTTTTCAGCGCGATCAGATACTTCCGCTATTGAATCATCAACCTTCTCTGATGGATTAACCTCCTCGGTCACAGATTCAACATGCTTTCTGAGATGCTCACTACCTTCTCCTCGAAGCTTTTCACCAGACCCATCGTTAGATTCACTATCTGGACCCTCATAGGCTATTCTGAGAATATCCCATGCTTCCTTGTCCATCTCACATTCAGCAATCAGTTTGAACACCTTCTCGTCTACTCCATAGAATATTGCATTTAGGGCCTTTGAATTCCAAACAGCCGCTACATCATCTGCTTCAGACCACAGGGCTTCGGGTTTTGGCATAACAGCTCCTTCAGGGTTGGCCATCGTGGGTTCTGTCCATCCTATCATTACAGCTCTCCAAGCCCTTTCATCGATGGATTTCAGAAAGGTTTTCATCCTGGATTCCCAATAGACATAATTTGGCCCTTCAAGCAACGGTGGTCGGTTAGTGCTCTGTCCTTCCTTCAAACTCATCTTGAACTGTCGCCGGATCACACTCTGTATGTCAAGTGCCTGCTCTGATACCAATTGAAATCTACTTGTCTTAGTCAAGACGAGTTCCAGATGATGTTCGAACTGCGTCTCGAACACTTGTTGGACAGTTTCAGGTTGTGTTCAAACAGAGGCTGAAACACCTTAGCAGACAGAACAGAATACAGAACAAAAAGGAGCACAAACGATATGATAACCCAGTTCGGCCTCGCCTACTCTGGGGGGTTTCCCACACCCGAAACAGGGACACAAATCTTATTACGAGTTTAGAGCTACAAGTGGTCTTACGCTTACACAACCTCGGGTTTGTAATGGCCTAGCCTCTAACACTCCGTCTCTCAAATTTGCAACCGAAGTTTGTCGCTACTCCCCTCGATCCCCTATGGGTAGGACGAGACTTCCCTCTCGGCCTAGTCTTGGACTTCTCGGAAGTCCAGTCGCCTTCTCTCAAAGACGTAGCTTGGTCACCGTGTGTGTGTGCATGCTTTGTTGCTCTTCAAGTACAGTCTGAACAGCACACTGAACAGACTGCTTCTTCTGCCGTTGATATTCAGGTGAGGAATATACAGCCGGCGGTCGCTCCTCCTCCAATCTCACGAATCCTCTCGTGTTTATTTTCTCTCAGGAAGCGAAGCTGAACAAGGACGCCCTAGCATTGTATTTATATGCTTTGGACGAAACCCTAATCAGCACAAGATAATCTCATCAAATATTTAGGAAATATTCCTAGATATTTGATGTATATCTTTTCCAATCGGTTGGAAGAATATACGAAGACTTCTTCCCCAAGTCAGCCACGCCGCCTTCAATCTAGATATTCATTCGAATATCTGATGTTCAAATAATTCGATGGCCGACTTCAAATCTTGATCTTTGATCCATATCTTGTCAAATATTTCGGAGATACTCCTAAATATTTGATAGATATTCAATCTCCTCCATATCCAATCTTTGGAGATAACTTTCGTGCCAAGCCATCCTATATTCTCTCAGCCAATCTGCATATATTTGATCGCCTCTCTGATCTTCGGTGATGACTTGTCGATTGGCTCCAATCAAATAATCTCGTCGATATCTTTTGGATATTCAGCACTTCATTCCAATCTTCAAGAAGATCTCGATCTTTCTTTATCACCACGTAATTCCGAATCTTCTTAATCGACTCCTAATTGATGTGAGGATATTCATTTGAATATCTGATCCTCTAATTTATTGTTGAGCCGACTCCAATCAGATCAGATCTTCGATCGTCCAGATTAGGAAAACATCGTATCTTCAGATCTGCTGTATGCGAGTTCCAGTACTTGATTGAACACTCCTTGAACTCCTGCTTGAACTGTCTAAAGCCGTTTCTCCTTGAACTCCAGCTTGAACTGTCTAAAGCCGTTTTGCCAAAGCCATGCCATTCATGGGAACATCACACTCCACACTTAGAACCTTGAAATGTCAACACATAATGCAAATGAAAAATGCAGCTAACTAGTACTTACAGCGCGGGTTACTCCCCGAAGAGGTCAAGTTTAACATCTTAGCAAGACATAGCTAGGGAGGTGGCGCCAGAAGCATTCTCGGGAAGTCCCTTGCTGAGATCCCTTCCCGAGAAGTAGATTATCGTCTATGCCTTCAGGAGGAGCCAGATGCTTTAGTACGTGGTAGTGCTTGAGGCGTTGCCCGTTCACCACCATAGATTTTCCTCCCTCAATGCTAAGCTCCACGCGGCCATCTGGATAAGGTCTCTCCACTGTGTATGGGCCACTCCACTTAGTGCGCAACTTCCCAGGAAATAGTCTAAGGCGGGAGTTGTAGAGAAGAACTCGCTCGCCTTCATTGAATTCTTTGTGCACTATTCGTTTGTCGTGCCATTTCTTTGTTCTCTCCTTTTAGATGTGAGCGTTCTCAATGGAGTCTAATCTGATTTCGTCATGCTCGTTGAGCTGCAGTAGTCTCTTTTCTTCAGCTGCTTTCATGTCCATGTTTAGCTCTCTAATTGCCCACAGAGCCTTGTACTCGAGTTCCACCGGTAGATGGAAGGTTTTTCGATAGACAAGCCTGAAAGGACTCATTCTGATAGGAGTTTTGAATGCCGTCCTATATGTCCACAGTGCGTCATCTAGCTTGGACGCCCAATCCTTCCTGTGGCTCAAGACTATTTTCCTTAGGATGCTCTTGATCTCTTTGTTAGAGATTTCGACTTGCCCACTGGTCTGAGGATGATATGGAGTGCCAACCTTGTGATAAACACCGTATTTCTTCAGCAATGTCTCGAAATTTCTTTCTTTGAAGTGGGAGCCACCATCATTGGTAACTGTTCTTGGCACTCCAAACCGAGGAAAAATAACTTTATGAAACATCTTCATAACTACCTTGGCGTTGCAAGTAGGAGTAGCCACTACTTCATCCCACTTGGAAACATAGTCTGCTACCAAGATGTACTGATTTCTATAAGAAGGTAGGAATGGTCCCATGAAATCGATGCCCCGTACATCAAATAATTCGACTGCAAGAATGCTCTACTGGGGCATCTCCTGCTGCTTAGAAATATTGCCAGTCCTCTGTCACTGATCACAAGCCTTGACGAACTCGTGGGCATCCTTAAATAGAAAGGGCCAAAAGAATCCGGACTGCAATACTTCCGTAGTTGTTTTCTAACCAGCCCCGTGTCCACCATATCGTAATGAATGGAAGTGCTCTGGGATCCATATGATCTGGCCTCGTCGACACAAGTCCTGTAGAGACCGTCAGCACATAATATATATAGAAAAGGGTCATCCTAGAAGTACCTCTTTACGTCGGACAGAAATTTCCTCTTATGGTTATGCGACAGGTCAGGAGGAATGATACCGCATGCCAAGTAATTGACAAAATCTGTGTGTCCCGGGGTGATGTCCACATCGACACTCATAAGCTGCTCACCTGCTAGAGAGTCAGTCATCGGGAGTTTGTCCTCTTCGCGGTCGAGTTCCCTTAGCTCGAGACGTGACAGGTGATCTGCAACCAGATTTTCGGCTCCCTTCTTGTCTCTAATCTCAATGTCAAATTCTTGGAGGAAGAGAACCCATCGAATCAATCTAGGCTTTGAATCCTTCTTGGATACCAGATACTAAATAGCGGCATGGTCAGTGTACACTATAGTCTTCGAACCTATCAGATACTGCCTGAACTTCTCAAAAGCATAAACGATGGCCAACATCTCTTTCTTTGTCGTAGTGTAATTTGCTGCTGCGCCGGCTAGGACATTACTGGCATAGTAAATCACGTGTAGCTTCTTGTCAATGTGCTGCCCTAAAACTGATCCCACTGAGAAATCACTAGCATCACACATTAGTTCAAATGGCAGCTCCCAGTCAGGAGGCTGCACGACAGGAGCAGAAATAAGAGCAGATTTCAGAGTGTGGAAAGCATTAAAACATGATTCATCGAAAATAAACTCAGCTTCCTGGCAAAGTAATCAGTGAGTGGCTTGGCTATCTTCAAGAAATCCTTTATGAAGCGCCGATAAAATCCTGCGTGCCCCGAAAAAACTCCTGATTCCTTTCACATCTCTTGATGGGGGTAGCTTTTCAATCACCTCCATCTTCGCGCGATCGACCTCGATGCCTCTGTTGGAGACCATGTGTCCCAACACAATACCTTCCTATACCATAAAGTGAAACTTCTCCCAGTTTAAAACTAGGTTAGTGTCAACACAATGATGGAGAACATCAGTAAGGTTAGAATAGCACGAATCAAATGAAGAGCCATACACCGAAAAATCATCCATAAATACTTACATGGTGTTTTCTAGAAAATCAAAAAAATGGCCATCATACAACGCTAAAAAGTAGCTGGTGCATTGCCAAGACCGAAAGGCATGCGTCTATAAGCAAATGTGCCAAAAGGGCAAGTGAAAGTGGTCTTCTCCTGGTCCTCGGGGTGTATAGGGATCTAAAAGAACCCACTATAACCGTCGAGGTAGCAGAAAAACTTATGCTTCGCAAGACGTTCTAACATTTGATCGATAAAAGGCAAAGGAAAGTGATCCTTACGAGTAGCCTTATTCAACTTTCTATAATCAATGCACATGCGCCAACTAGTCACAGTACGAGTAGGAATCAAGTCATTATGCTCATTACGTACAACAGTCAAACCACCCTTCTTAGGGACAACATGCACAGGACTTACCCACTCACTATCAGCAATAGAATAAATAATGCCAACATCCAATAATTTCAGAATTTTTTTCTTCACAACATCATTCAGTTTAGGATTCAAACGTCTCAAAGCGTCCCTAGTAGGCCTAGCATTGGCCTCTACGTGGATTCCATGCATGCACATATCTGGGCTAATCACCTTAATATCATCAATCGAATAACCTAGGGCTTGTCTATGCTTTTTCAGGACATCTAGCAATCTCTGGGTCTATACATCAGTCAAGGATGCATTCACAATCACCGGGTAGGTCAAGTTAGAGCCCATAAATTCATACCTGAGACTTGCAGGTAGAGGTTTCAGCTCAACCTTGCAAGGTTCCTTACCTGAGTCGGTGTTCTGTTCAACTTCGGCTTCAGCTGCTCCCTCAATGCTCACTGTGCATATATCCATCGGTATTGGGCAGCCTGGTACAACTCTGTAAGATTCAATAGAGGTCAGTGTAATAGGGTCATCAACATCAGCATAGTACAGCACAACACAGTCAGCTAAAAGAACCTCAGATTGGTCTTACCGCAGCCAAATACGAATCTCTTATGTTGTGATTTCATCTTTCAGCGGCATTTAAGAAACTCAGCAGCATCCAAATAAGCCATACTATGATTATGCCTTTCAACAAATTCAGTCACAATATAACCTGAAGCTCCATTCAATTTAATTACCAGTTTAGCTTCGCAACCGCATCTTAAGGATGTGCAATTCCGACTCCCTATTTTCCGTTTACCATTTTTAGTATCAAATGAATTAGTGACAACAAAGCCTTCCTTGTTGCAGTATATATGTTTCGTCAAAACAGTCCCATCCCTATGTTTCTTAGAAGAACCACGTCGAATGTCAAAGCGACAATGGACTCCATAGCGATAATAAAAATCAATAGCAGCTTCAACAGAAGGAAATGTCACACCAGTGTAAGGCTTCAACTCTTCGGGGCAAGTCGGAGTTTAGTATTGGGTTCCATTTTGAGACGGTTGAATCTCGGAATTGAAAGAAACATCATCTTCAAAACAACAGTGTGCTTCTTCCGGGGAAAGGGAGCTTAATGGTTCTGGCTCCTCAGTGGACAACAGCTTTCCCGAGGTCGATGGTTCCAACGGATTTCCAGCTGAGACAGAAGATGACGGAACAGATGTAAACTCCATTAGGATTTACAATTAGGGTTTCGGGGGTTGAAATACATAAATCGGGTTGCTGGTTGACGGCTTCCGGCTAACTGATAGCTGCGTGAGGGTACCAAAAGGCAATCCAATTAGGGCAAGCAGAAGATCAGACGAACGAATTCATGGTCGCAGAATAAAATCTGTAGTTTCGAATATTGAAATGGAGTTCGAACTAGTTAGAATGGAAACTATTGTGATGATAGGTTCAGTAGACGACGCCACGAAGGTGATAGCGAGAAGATAGTTGATAGAAAAACAAATCATTACAATTTTCAATAGTGAAATAATTGGGGGAACGAGATTTCGGGTTCTTATTAACCCTTAAGCTTTTCATTTCAAACTATTTGATTATTAATAATGTAAAGCCACAAAATAGTGGCAGGTTGTGAGCCAATAGATGAAACTTAATGAATGGCTGAGAATTGGCCTTAGGTTCTTAAACTAATAGAAGACTTCATTTGAGCGCTCATATATATATATATATATAGAAGATCGTTCAAATGAGACAAGCCTTCCAGAAGTGAGGCAGTGTGAGACACGATCTGAGCCATCCATCAACCCCCCGTGCATTGTGGGTGCGCCACGTGGCAACGAATAATAAAACACTATGCAAATAGTAAAAGCAGTGTGAACATGTTTGGCGGCTCTTGCCACATGGCTTCGCCACGTGCGTCCGATCAACTCCACAGACGGCCGAGATCGTGCCTCACTGCCTCATTCTTATACCCCTGCCTCAACCGAACGCCCCCTCGGTTGAGGCAGTGAGGCACGATCTCGGCTGTCTGTGGAGTTGATCGGACGCACGTGGCAAAGCCACGTGGCACGAGCCGCCAAACGCGTTCACACTGCTTTTACTATTTGCATAGTGTTTTACTATTCGTTGCCACATGGCGCGCCCATAATGCACGGGGGTTGATGGATGGCTGAGATCGTGCCTCACACTGCCTCACATTTGGGAGGCTTGCCTCATTTGAACGCTCCTCTATATATATATATAGGAGCGATCAAATGAGGCAAGCAAATTAGAATGGGGCAAGTGAGGCACGATCTCAACCACACATCTAACCCCCCCGTGCATTTGTGGCGCGCCATGTGTCAAATAGTAAACCCACTACCAATTGTAGTGTGAACGCAAAAATGGCGGCTGTGAACGTGGCTTCGCCATGTGTCACAATGAGTGGCCCAGATCATGCCTCACGTGCCTCATTCTACCAACCCTGCCTCAACCGAGTGCTCCCCTATATATATATATTTATAGGGGGCGTTCGGTTGAGGCATGCTGTAAGAATGAGGTGGTGAGGCATGATCTCGGCCGTCTGTGGAGTTGATCGGACGCACGTGGCGAAGCCACGTGGCACGAGCCGCCAAACGCGTTCACACTGCTTTTACTATTGTGAGTGGGTTTACTATTTGGGCGTCACGTGGTGCACCCACAATGCACAGGGGGTTGATGGATGACACAAATCGTGCCTCACACAGCCTCACTTCTGGGAGGCTTGCCTCATTTGAACGCTCCTATATATATATATATAGGGAGCGTTCAAGTGTTACACTCCCTTATATGTGTTACATGTTACACCAACAGCAACCATTGGATGAGTTCCATCCAAACTCCCACACTCAGCCACGTGTAAGATGATGGGGCAGGTGAGTCCGTCCAATATTGGGCATTGAGGGGCAATTTGGTCCTGTGATTATTTACCTTCCCCACACTGTCAGAGTCTCTCTCCCCAGACGGACATTGACCCTCTCTCTCTTCATCCACGCTCCAAATCCAGATCTGAATCCCTCAGTCTTGGACGGCTCTAATCGGCGACTGAACTAAGCCGTCGGAGTTCAGTTATGAAGCTTTTCTCCACCCCGTCCTTCTGCACGCATCACTAGTGTCAGACCGTTTCTCTCTTCATCCACGCTCCAAAATCCAGATCTGAATCGGCGAAGAGGGATTCAAACGCGGTGGTGACTTGATTTGTGGTGACGGCAGTGACTCTCCTCTACCCTCATCTCCGGAGATGTCGACCTCCTCCCCGGTATTCGGCCCTCCTCACGCAGCCTTCTGCACTGAGCCTCGTCGTTGAATGCGAGCGGCAGCCTTCAAGGAAATCCAAGTGCTTGGCGTTCAGGTTTCGAACTAATTGTATGCTAAATTGAAATTTTATGTGTATTTATTTTTACTTAGATGTGCTGTGGTATGGATTTTAGGGACGAAGAGGAGTTTTGGGGACCTGGAGGATGATGGAGATGACATTTTTGGATCCAAGAAGGTATTTTGAAAGCTGCAGTTTCATGTACATGTTGTGTTTAGATGTGCAATTTGAAAGCTGCAGTTTATCTGTTTTCGGATCAATTTGGAATGTTAGTTTCTGCCTCTAGCCGTTCAGTTGCATATTTAACGACTGTTCTTATATGTTGTCTGAATGGTGCATTTCCTCTAATGCATGTATTGTTGATTTCGTTGAAGAACAGTAGTATTTGCATTCTATATACTACTGTAAGCATGTCAGTTGAATATGACATCCTCAACATTCAATGTGATGCGGTTTATGCCCTAAATGATCAACATTCTTATTGTAAGCATGTATTTCTGCTGAAGCTATTGCCGTCTTGTGTAACCTTATGTGTTTGTGTCCCATGTTTAGCAGTTTGTTTTTCAATATTCAATCATCTTTTAGCTACTGCGATGGTAGATGCAATCTGTTAGTTGATGTTAGTTTCAATATTGCTTTTCTATTTGCATTTTCAGTGAATCTGTGAACTGTTGCAGTTTTCCTTGAACTTGTTTTGATCAATTGGGATTTGATGTTTCGCAGTGACAAGAAGTTCAAGGTTGTCCTTGAACTGGGAGCTGTCTTTGTTTTTGTTGATGTGTTTGAGCAGAGGAAGAGCATATACCAGACAGAGAAAGAGTTTGTTCCGTATCCGTCACATATGTGAACTTTCTATGGGCTTTGTGATCTTTGTAGTGGTGTTTTGATAGCACAAATTTAACTTCATGTTGAAATACTAGTAAGCTTCAGGCACTTGTTTATGTGAAAGTTGTATTTGTTCTTATTTACTTTGCATCCAGAAGTGTAACTATCAAAGACTTCCATCCTAGTTTTTGGTTATAAAAGTGCAGAAGTAGGACGTAGGGAGGGACTTGTGTTCAAAAAGTGCAGATTAAAAGTTCTTTTGGTTATAAAATTAAGTGCAGGCTGAAACGGTGAATGAATTAATTTGTAAGTGCAAAATGTAACAAAAGATGGTATAATTTTAAAGTGTAAACTGAAATATGGAAGAATTGTCAAGTGCAAATTGAAACAAAATATGGTATAATTGTGAAGTTTAAATTGAAATAGAATATCCAGACTGCACTTGCACTGCATATTGAAGTGCAATTTGAGGGAGTGCAGTCTGGAACAGACAATGTTGTTGAGGGAGTGCAGTCTGGAGTTGATAATGTTGTTGAAGGGAGTGCAGTCTGGAACTAAAAATGTGGTTGAGGGTGTGCAGTCTGGAACTGAATATGCTATTGAGGGAGTGCAGTCTGGAACTGATAATGATGTTGAGGGAGTGTAGTCTGGAGCAGAAAATGATGTTGAGGGAGTGCAGTCTGGAACTAAAAATGATGTTGAGGGAGTGCAGTCTGGAACTGAAAATGTTGTTGAGGGAGTGCAGTCTGGAATTGAAAAATGCTGTTGAGGGAGTGCAGTCTGGAACTGATAATGATGTTGAGAGTGCAGTCTGGAGTTGATCATGATGTTGAGGGAGTGCAGTCTGGAACTGAAAATGCTATTGAGGGTGTGCACTCTGGAACTGAAAATGCTGTTAAGGGTGTGCAGTCTGGAACTGATAATGATGTTGAGGGAGTGCAGTCGGGAGCTGAAAATGTTGTTGAGGGAGTTGATCGGTTGTGTGTAGTAGGAAATATTCAAATGAGATTCAAATACTTATTTGCTAGTCACGTGATCAAAACATTTATAAAAGCTCGGGAATCCGAGATCGAACCCAGAGGATAGGCGTTAAACTAGTGGTGCTAAAGATCAAGCTAGAATGTCTAAGGGGGGGGGTTTGTTCCTCTAAGGAGGTCGATAGCAAGAATTCCACTATCCAAAAGGAGGTTCGATCAATAAAAAGAGATTAACAATCAATAAAAGATGACTAGGGATCCAATCCTCCACTAAACAATCATTGTGACGGTAAATTAGGACATTATTGATGAACTTCTCATGCACACACTTAGAATATAGGCATGCAACATTAATACCAAGTTTAACTCTCGCTCTAACTTAATATTAAGAGGTCACATCTCGCTTAATACCTCAAACTCTCGCTCTATTGGCATTATAAAGTAAGATTACCTACCCTCAAGCCCTAGCTCTATTGGCTAGATAATCATACACGTGTCAAAAACCATGTCATTCTCATTAGAATTAGAGTGTCGCCATGTAACACAAAAATCCTAATGCTTCTTCATTTAGTTCATTTGACATCATGCTTTTCAACACTAGTTACATCAAACATGAAATCAACTAGGGTTCCTATTGAGGACTTCTCACAAACACCTTATAGGCACCCATTAACATTAAGTTCCAATGAAGAAGAATCATGTGCAAAATCATTCATCAATAACATCTATAGCATTTACAAGGTCACAAACATGTTTAGGGGATTCATGGATCCCCAACCAAGGTCACTACTCACTCATGGTGAGGTTACAATCAAAAACAATGACAAAAGTAGAAAAACCCATATGAGATGTAGAGTTTAGAGCTTCTAAACCAATGGAGAATCAAGAGTAATGGAGAATCCTTGTGGTTGGTATCCTTCTTCACTTAATCAGCTCGAAATCCGTGCCAAAACCCTTGGAATTTTCTGTGTCGGTGCCTTGGAATCCGTGCCAAAATCTCTCTCCAAAGTCACACGTGAAACCCTAAAAATTCTGGGTTTTATAACATCTGCCGGGTTATGCGATCGCATATTTGCAATTGTGCGATCGCACAAGTTTTCTGGTGGTCGGTGGTATGCGATCGCACATATTTTTGTGCGACTGGATTTCTTGTGCGATCGCATACTTGAGATTGTGCGAGCGCATATCTTTCCTTAGCTGATGTGCGACTTTGGCTTCCGGGTGTGCGATCGCACAATAGTTTATGCGACTGGATTTCTTGTGCGATCGCATACTTGAGTTTGTGCGAGCGCACAACTGCCCATGTTCTGACCGTAGCTCCAAGATGCGCGATCGCATAAAGATGTTGTGCGATCGCACAAGGCTTTGTTGGCAACTGTAACCTCCGAATTTGGTCTCGGCGTCAACTAGAGAGTTGTAGCTCTTTGAGTTAGCTTTCCAACAAGCTTTGAATCAACAGAATCGGACACCAAATGAGCTCTCTAGGTCCAAAATACTCCGGAGAGGTCTATGTGTCCCGTAATGCCCGAAAATCCATGTTTTTGCTCCGGAATGCTCGGTTTTGCTCCAAAGTCAATGCCCGCTTGTGTTCTCAGCTTAAACTCTGTAATTTGCCTGAAATGAACCACAAGGCATCAAATAGCAAGTGAAATCGTGATAAAACGAACGAAACAATAAGCATAGAGGCCGCCTAAAATGCGTATATTCTAGAGCTATCAAATCACCCCACACTTAACGTTTGATCGTCCCGAGCAAACTAGTCATATATGTCAACAACAAGAAGGCATTTTGCTCAATCATGATCGGCTCAAAGAAACTCCATATGGTTACGAAAGCTAACTCAAAACACTAAGAAACAAATACTACTTTTGATAAACCACTTTCGTAGGTGACACGAGTGCATTTAGCGTATGCACCAAGCCTTTAAACCCCTAGGCTACCCTAGTGGAGGAGTTGTAGTCTCCTGAGAGTTTTCAGAAACGGGAATACTCACAAATCCCACAAAGAGAACAATCATCCAATTAGGCATTTTAAACTCACAATTTTCAAAGTACTAGGCAAGGTATTTTCATGAGGCTCATAATGCATTCAACTAGATATGTGCATTTCAATCACTACATGAGTCCTCTTCGAATCCTTATGGAAATTCATGAATTAGGACATTCAAGCAAATCAAAGCAAAGACTAACAACTCTTTAATCAAGGATTCTAGTCATTTTCTATATTAGTGACTTCAAGAAAATGATCTCATATTTGCAAAGAAATCTTGTTGGATCACTCACCAATGCTAGCAAGGAGGCTAGTCCATTGGCTTGTGAGCTTAGAACTCATTCTCAAGCCTAGGACGCATAGGTCACTTAGTCGTAAGAGAAGAGGAGTTCCAACATTATATTTTTTTTGTAAATAGTTGCAAGTCATTTCATGCCTAAGTATAAAAGAATACGAGGTTCGTCCCTTAGTGAATTCTTGCTAGGAAGTATCAATTGTCTCGTTGGTTTTCATGCTAGAGAATGGTGGAATAGCCGATTGTCAAGTCTAATTGAAACATTAAAGGGGGTAGAAGCCGCACTAAGCACTTTCGAGGGGGAACTTACCTTCCTAACCCTCGGCACTTAGCACATACTTCTTTAAAGTTCTTCCTAATGGTGATCAATCATAAGGAAGGGAATTGGGGCTTATTTCACTTTTTTTTTAATCTTTTTTTTTTCTTTCTTTCTTGCCCTCTTTTGACCCCACACTTAGAACTTTGACAAAGGGCTAAGTGTTAAAGATGGAGCATGACAAACCAACAAGACAAATCCACGAGATAAACAAGGTCACTAAGGTCACCTAAAGGCAATCATGGCATGCAAAAGTTTTAAAATTATATTTTTTTCCGATTTTATGCTTTCAAAGATCAACTCTTTAGTCTCAACAAGAAAAAGCTTAGAATAAAAGATAAAGAAGTGCTAGTAGATGCTTTGATCCTCAAGAATGAAAGTCAACAATCCAATCCATTAGTCATCTAAAGGATCAATCAAGTGAAATCATGCACGACTAGTTGAATTTAGAGATGAAGTTTTTTTTTCCCGAAAATGTAGCCTTGCCTAGACTTTTTGTTTTCATTAACAATTTGAAATTTTTGGATGAATTGTGCGGTAGTGTAAGTGTTTTTCCCTTTAAGCATAAGTTGATTGGATTTTAAACGTGAAAGCATATCAAGCAAGCATAAAACATCTCATGTAGTATAGACAATGTGAAACATAGGCCACCCCACACTTAGCAATTGCTTAGTCCCTAAGCAATGAATAGAATAGAAAGCAAGGAGAGAGTTAAGAAAAACTTCTCTCGTTTGGAGGTAGCCCTTTCAAGAGTAGGGAGTTGCTTGCTTGTTGAGTTGCTCTTGCTCAAAATATTTGATTGATGAGCTCCTTTTTACTGTATGAGACATATTAAAGAATGAGAATGTTAGGTGCACAAGGTAGGAAAATCATCATCGAAAAAGTGTAAATGTTAAGCAAGTCGACTCAAAATTCCGTCAAGAGATCACAATAGGAGGTTGTGCGAGCTTGGCTTTTTGAACTAAGGGTTAGTATGCGATCGCATGACGTGATATGTGCGATCGCACAAACGAGACAGTAGCATAAATATATTATGCGATCGCACAAGGGAATGTGCAAGCTTGAAGAATGGAAGCTAAGGGTTGATATGCGATCGCATAAGGTGATATGTGCGATCGCACAAATGGGACAGGGGAGTAAAATCATGTGCGAGCACATAAGATTTGTGCGACCTTAACCGAATTGAAGAAGGGCTTTTGTGCGAGCGCACAATGATTTATGCGAGCGCATAGACTTATTTAGAGAAGATTCTAAGCCGAATTCAAAATGATTATCAACACTCCTGCACAAAATTTCGAGACCCCACACTTAAGTCCAATTAAATCATCCAATCTATCAAGCACAATATCACAAGGACACCCCAAAGTTCACCAATCATCACATAGAGGTTCACGCACATTCACACTTCAACCTTTCAATTTTCCACATGAAAATCCAATCAACATAGACAATATTAAGAGCATAGGAAAAAGACACTTACGAGCCTAGTTTAACGTCTTGGCTAAGACGAAGCCGAGTCTTCGTGTAATAAAATAGGAAGCACACTAAGAGAAGTCCCGAGCGGGATCCCTTCTCTAGCGGTATTGTTGAGAAGTGGAGGAGTCAATCCGGGTTCCTTGAAGAGTTGCAAGCAACTTGTTTAATAACCTTTTTCCAACGTGGTAGCTTCTCACCCCTTGATATATTTGCCTTTCCGTTCTTTTTCAGCTCGTCGCCGGGTGGTGATTCATATTGATCAAAGGAAGGGTCTTCATCGGGTTCAAGCATGTTGTGCAACTTTTTCTTATCAACTTTCTCTCCCTTAGCAACTTCGACTCCCTCCTTCCCTAGCTTTTTCTCAATACTAGCCACTTGTTCTTCTTTTGGCTTTTCTATCTTTACCTTTTCTCCACCAATCTTTAGTGTCAATTTCCCTTTTCCAACATCAACCTTAAAACCCGCGGTTGCCAAGAAGGGGCGTCCAAGGATTAATGATGAAGTGAAGTTTTCCCCCATATCAATCACCACAAAGTCGCATGGAATGTAGAATTTGTCGACTTTGATTGGGACATTCTCCACTAGGCCCCAAGGTTGCCTTGTAGTCCCATCCGCGAGTTGTAGTGTCATTTTGGCGGATTTTACCCCTTTCAACCCAAGCTTGCGGTAGGTGGCAAGAGGCATAACGCTCACACTAGCCCCGAGATCGGCTAGTGGACTTGAGAAGTTCATATCCCCTATTGAGCAAGGGATAGTGAATTTTCCGGGATCTCCCATCTTTTGGGGGATTTGCTTCGAGAAGAGGGCACTACACTCATGGTTTAGGGGGTGGGGTTCAACTTCTTCAATGGTCCTCTTCTTGGATAAGATCTCTTTAAGAAACTTGTTGTATAAAGGTGCCTTCTTGATGAGCTCGTGAAATGGTATGTAGACATGTAGCTTTTTCAACATCTTGGTGAAAACCTCATACTCTTTATCCAACTTTGAGGGCTTGATGAGTCTTTGAGGAAACGGGACCGGTGGAGAATAAGGCTTGAGTTCTTCCTTTCTCTCTTCACTTTCTTTCACCTTTACGGTTGGAGGATTAGGGACCTCTTCATTGAATTCTCTTTCTTCGGCTCTAGCTTGGCCAACGGGTTTTGGAGGCATTTGAACGGCTTTCTTTGGTTTAACACCCTCCAATTTCTTCCCACTCCTAAGGGTCACCGCCTCACAATGTTCCTTCCTCTCTAGAAAATCATCCTCAAATGATCCCTCAATGTAGACGGCATTGCAATATTCCTTTTTGTCGTGCTCGGGCCGAGCCGGTAGCTTCCCTTGTGCCTTAGTTGAGGAATCGGCTTGTTGAGCTATTTGCATCTCCAACATCTTGTTGTGAGTAGAAATCTCGTCCATTCTTTGGAACATTTGATTCATTCTTTGGTCGGCTTTTGCTTGACTTGCCACAAGACTTGCTAAGATGTCGGTCATGGATTGATCTTGTGTACTTTGATGAGTCGGGGCTTGTGTTTGTTGAGGGTTCATCTCTTGGTAGTTCCCTTGTTGTTGATATTGATAGTTTGCTCTTGGTTGGTAGGGAGGTTTTTGTTGTGCTTGGCTAGATTGCCCTTGTTGGTTTTGCCTTTGATAATTTCCTTGATTTGCATAAGAATTTTGCCCTTGAGGCCTTGGAGGAAAATTGTCATTAGCCACTCTCCTATGAGGAGGCTCATAGCTTCTTGCGATAGGATTGGCATTTTGAGCATAGTTCCTTTGTTGATTTACAAAGTGTGCCTCTTCATACCCATCATCATCTTCTTCATAGCGACCGTCGGGGCAATTTTTGGTAGAATGTCTAGTGCTTGCACATAGAAAACAAGGTTGTTGAGCCGAAGTTCTCTCTTTATCGGCCTTAGGCTTAGTTGCCTCCACAGAATTTACCATGCTCATCATGGCCTCCATTTTCTTTGATAAATCATTAATTTGCTCTTTCGTTGCATAATTCGAGGAATCATCTCTTGACTTGCCCATTTTCTTGTGATCAACTCCTTGATATCTATCGGAGTTTATAGCAATTTTGTCCACAATTTTGAACCCTTGAGTCGCCGGTAATTCCATAATAGCCCCTCCACTTGCCGTATCCATTTGATTTTTAGCTTCCTTGCTCATACCCAAATAGAGATATCGCATAAGATCGGCTTTTCTGAAGTTGTGGTGAGGGCATTCCCTCAAATAATGTTTGAAACGATCATATGCTTGATGAAATAACTCATTGTCTCTTTGGGAGAAAGTCAATATGAAATCCGTGAATTTCTTGGTTCTTGATGGAGGGAAGAACTTGTTCAGAAAAGAAGTTGCTAGATGATCCCAAGTTCTAAAGGTTCCCGGCTCGTGGTTTTGCAACCATTCCTTGGCGTCTCCATATAATGAAGAGGGAAATAACTTCAAGTAAACATATTCAACGGGCACATTCCTCGGCTTGTAAGTTCGGCAATACTCTTGGAAATTGGCCAAATGAGTGGAGGGGTTCCCAACTCCTTGATATTGATCATGAGTTACCATATGCACCAAGGAGGACTTCACATCAAAATCAAAAGCGTCCTCATCCGGAGGCATAATAACCGAACCGTTTCCCTCGAGGGTGGGAGTCATGTAATCTCCCACGGGCCTTTCGTCCTCTTCCTCTTCATCATATCTATAATGTCTCTCCTCTCTACGAGGGACATGAGGATTCCGGATAGGACGTCTCTCATTCTCATTATAATTGTCATCTCTAGCTTGAAGATCCTCTACTTCTTCCCCATCAATTCTATGATTTTGAACATTTCTTTGAAGAACCGGACGGTTCTCATTCTCCTCTTCCATAATAACTTGTTGTCTTTCTTGGATAATAGGGGGAATAGCACGAATAACCGGAGGTAAAGGTGCAATAGGGGCAATCGGGTTCTTTCGGGGTCTACCTCGTTGTTTCTTTGTGGTTGGTTGAGAAGGGTTAGAAGAACTTGATGTTGAACCTAGAGCCACGTGTTTCTTTCCTTGAAACCTTGTGTTCATTCAAATGCCTACAAGAACAAAAGAAATTCTTAGCAATGAAGGGCAAGGGAAACAAACACAATCAAGCACAAAGCAAGCAATAGCTACCAAGTAAGGAAAAGCAAACAAACTAAATAATCAAATAGCACCTAGTTAATTGACCTATCCCCGGCAACGGCGCCATTTGATCGGTTGTGTGTAGTAGGAAATATTCAAATGAGATTCAAATACTTATTTGCTAGTCACGTGATCAAAACATTTATAAAAGCTCGGGAATCCGAGATCGAACCCAGAGGATAGGCGTTAAACTAGTGGTGCTAAAGATCAAGCTAGAATGTCTAGGGGGGGGGGTTGTTCCTCTAAGGAGGTCGATAGCAAGAATTCCACTATCCAAAAGAAGGTTCGATCAATAAAAAGAGATTAACAATCAATAAAAGATGACTAGGGATCCAATCCTCCACTAAACAATCATTGTGACGGTAAATTAGGACATTATTGATGAACTTCTCATGCACACACTTAGAATATAGGCATGCAACATTAATACCAAGTTTAACTCTCGCTCTAACTTAATATTAAGAGGTCACATCTCGCTCAATACCTCAAACTCTCGCTCTATTGGCATTATAAAGTAAGATTACCTACCCTCAAGCCCTAGCTCTATTGGCTAGATAATCATACACGTGTCAAAAACCATGCCATTCTCATTAGAATTAGAGTGTCGCCATGTAACACAAAAACCCTAATGCTTCTTCATTTAGTTCATTTGACATCATGCTTTTCAACACTAGTTACATCAAACATGAAATCAACTAGGGTTCCTATTGAGGACTTCTCACAAACACCTTATAGGCACCCATTAACATTAAGTTCCAATGAAGAAGAATCATGTGCAAAATCATTCATCAATAACATCTATAGCATTTACAAGGTCACAAACATGTTTAGGGGATTCATGGATCCCCAACCAAGGTCACTACTCACTCATGGTGAGGTTACAATCAAAAACAATGACAAAAGTAGAAAAACCCATATGAGATGTAGAGTTTAGAGCTTCTAAACCAATGGAGAATCAAGAGTAATGGAGAATCCTTGTGGTTGGTATCCTTCTTCACTTAATCAGCTCGAAATCCGTGCCAAAACCCTTGGAATTTTCTGTGTCGGTGCCTTGGAATCCGTGCCAAAATCTCTCTCCAAAGTCACACGTGAAACCCTAAAAATTCTGGGTTTTATAACATCTGCCGGGTTATGCGATCGCATATTTGCAATTGTGCGATCGCACAAGTTTTCTGGTGGTCGGTGGTATGCGATCGCACATATTTTTGTGCGACTGGATTTCTTGTGCGATCGCATACTTGAGATTGTGCGAGCGCATATCTTTCCTTAGCTGATGTGCGACTTCGGCTTCCGGGTGTGCGATCGCACAATAGTTTATGCGACTGGATTTCTTGTGCGATCGCATACTTGAGTTTGTGCGAGCGCACAACTGCCCATGTTCTGACCGTAGCTCCAGGATGCGCGATCGCATAAAGATGTTGTGCGATCGCACAAGGCTTTGTTGGCAACTGTAACCTCCGAATTTGGTCTCGGCGTCAACTAGAGAGTTGTAGCTCTTTGAGTTGGCTTTCCAACAAGCTTTGAATCAACAGAATCGGACACCAAATGAGCTCTCTAGGTCCAAAATACTCCGGAGAGGTCTATGTGTCCCGTAATGCCCGAAAATCCATGTTTTTGCTCCGGAATGCTCGGTTTTGCTCCAAAGTCAATGCCCGCTTGTGTTCTCAGCTTAAACTCTGTAATTTGCCTGAAATGAACCACAAGGCATCAAATAGCAAGTGAAATCGTGATAAAACGAACGAAACAATAAGCATAGAGGCCGCCTAAAATGCGTATATTCTAGAGCTATCAGGAGTGCAGTTTGGAGCTGAAAATGCTGTTGAGGGAATGCAGTCTGGAACTGAAAATGTTGTTGAGGAAGTGCAGTCTGGAATTGATAATGATGTTGAGTGAGTGCAGTCTGGAACTGAAAATACTGTTAAGGGAGTGCAGTCTGGAGTTCAAAATTAGACTTCACATCCCTTTTGAGTTTTTTTTTGGATCGAACTCATCCCTTTAAGTTAAGCATAACATTTAAGTAGTTTCCATGCAAATACTACTATATAATATATGTTTGTTAGTTTTAAAATACAAATGTTGACTGATGTTCAACAAACAAAGTGCAAAGATGCTTCAACATCTCTTATCATGTTTTGTAACCGAGGTTCCTTTCACCTCTGCTTGATGTTCATTGATACTGCATCCGGCCTCCTGGCTGTCCCTGATTTCATGAATTTGCTCCATGTTAATCCCCTAAATTGAAAACAAACTATCAACGCATAAAAATGCATCAAATCCAACAAAAACAACACCAAACTGAACATAAGCACCAAACACACTCAGTCAAGCAAACCAAACTATCAAATCTCACCGCTTCGCCAGAAAAATACGCAGCATTGTAATATACACATAGCTATTTTTCAATTTTACTAAAAAAAGCAATGGAAACGTACACAAATACACTTATATATAACTTGCTATTTGACCGTCCTTTTTATATGAAAAGCTTGTAATCCATTCCTGAATTTCTGATTCCTACCCGAATTTATTACCTAGACAACGAGCTTAGCAGTACATTAATCTACAAAAATAACCAAGCCAGTATCCTATCATCTTCATCACCACAAAAAATCAGCATGGCAACCTCATTTAGGCATTTAATCAATCACTTCAGGGGCGTCTTTTTTTTTCCCACAATCATGCTCTAAATTGATAGAATGAAAGTTGGACAGTAACATGTTATGCCTCTATCGCACAAAAATTCAACAAAGAAAACGCCATCGACGATTTGTCGGGTAAGAAGTCACCTCATGTAACTATGTAAGAAAGACGACACATCCTTGCTCTATAACAAAAGCAACCCCGGTACTGACACCTGACCTTCAACGGGCAACTTGACTGCTTTCCGAATGCCTTTGTTTCCACATTACCAAAGCAACCTTTCCTGCACAACAAAAACCACAAAGAATCAGCATTTGAACAATAACATATTTTGCCTCCATGGCACAAAAATTCAACAAAGAAAACCATGTGATTTTCAGAACTGAAAACGCTCCAAGAGAAAGCTAGATGGGCCATCTAAATGTTCCAGAAACCACATGCCATCATGTAAGCTTCTACCTTTGTCTCCCATCCTCCTCATCCGCACCAAGAGAACGCCTATGGTGTTCAATGCTTCCGCATCAACAACAATAAACAATTGCAAAAACCTCACCTTTCCATTGTCGACTATCGCCATCACTATTCACTACTCTAAGCTATGATCAATAGCAAGTTGTCACACACAACAAGGGAATTCTTTTCGCACTTTCCGTACAAAAATAGAGTGTACATATAAAAATCGCAAAGACTGAGACGGAGTGCCAAGATGATACCTGGAAAAAGATGGAGTGCCAAGATGATACCTGGAATTCTTGCCACACACAGCAAGTTGCCATCATCTTCGCTCTCAGTTTTTGTGTCATTCTCATCTTCACTTAAGTGAAACACCATTGACTTAATATTTAGCCATTTCTTCATCGCAATATTTAGCCATTTGCATAAAAATAGCACAATTTTTAAGTACTAGCATTGCAAGATAAAAAAAAATTAACTTCAAATTCAGTAGTAACAAGCAGCAACACTCCACTACTCCATCAATTCATACAAAATACAAGCAGCGACATCCCACAACTCCACAACATTCCAACTCGTCAAATAAAAACCTAGCAACACTAAAATCATATCCTTCGCACACTTCACCATCCAAACTTTCAACCAGATTGCAATCTATATTTCAAACCAACTCTAGCAGAACATAACTCTAACAAAATAACACAGACTTAATCCAACTACTTGAATCGATTTAAATCTAACCTAGAGGAAATCCACCAAGCACGACGCCAATCGATCCGTCGTTGAACGGAGTCGATCGCGAAATTCATCTTCACAGCCGTCATCTTCGTCGGGCACGTTCGCGCATCTCCAATCGCCAGCACCGCTAGCGTCGCCTCAAGCCGTCTTTCTAGTCTCTCTCAGCCGCCTCACTCTCGCAACTTAAATTCGACCTTCAGTGTTTCGTTCTCGGAAGATGTACTCCGATCCGGCGATTTCTGGCTCAGCTCTTTCTGCATTTCAAATGCTTTGAGTTTGTTCCAGAAGCTGCAGTCGAGATGGTGAAAGTGGGTGGAACGGTGGTCGTCGATTGCTGAGTAGATTTAGGAGGAGCTATCATTTCGGTTTCTCTGATGAGAGAGAAAAAGAAACACGCGGATGAGAGAGATGACGAGATTCAACAGTCACAGTCTAAAGCATTAAAATGAATTGTCCAATTTGCCCTTCGATCATTTTTTTCAAACAAAAGAATTATATTTGAGTGGGACACGTGTATGAAGAGGAGAGAATGGATCAAAGCCCATCAATGGTTGAGAGTTGTGTAACATGTAACACCATAAAAGAGTTGTAACACTTGAACACTTATATATATATATATATATAGGAGCGTTTAAATGAGGCAAGCCTCCTAAATGCGAGGCGGTGTGAGGCACAATTTCAGCCATCCATCAACCCCTTGTGCATTGTGGGCGCGCCATGTGGCAACAAATAGTAAAATACTACGCAAATAGTAAAAGTAGTGTGAACGCATTTGGCGGCTCATGCCACGTAGCTTCACCACGTGCGTCCGATCAACTCCACAGACGATCGAGATCGTGCCTCACTGCCTCATTCTTATAGCCTGCCTCAACCGAACGCCCCCTATTATATATATATATATATACGGTTGAGGCAGGGGTATAAGAATGAGGCAGTGAGGCACGATCTCGGCCGTCTGTGTAGTTGATCGGAGGTACGTGGCGAAGCCACGTGGTACGAGCCGCCAAACTCATTCACACTACTTTTACTATTTGAATAGTGGTTTACTATTCGTTGCCACGTGCCGCGCCCACAATGCACGGGGGTTGATGGATGGCTGAGATCGTGCCTCACACTGCCTCACATTTGGGAGGCTTGCCTCATTTGAACGCTCATATATATATATATATATATATATATATATATATATATATATATATATATATATATATATAGGAGTGTTCAAATGAGGACACTCAAATTTGGTGAGGACGTAGGGACTAATCTCAGCCATTGGATCATCATCCATCTAACCCCCCTGTTTTGTGGGTGCGCCACGTGTCCAAATAGTAAACCCCACTAACTTTTGAAAAGTCAACAATTGCGGCTGGACACTATTTGCGCCACGTGGCGCGCCCTGATTGGTCGTCCTCACGTCCTCATAGTTAGAGGCGTCCTCAATAGAACGCCCCCTATATATATATATATATATATATATATATATAGGAGGGGGAGCACTCCGTTGAGGCAGGGTTATAAGAGTGAGACAGTGAGGCACAACGTGGACCAATCATTTTGGTGAGGTGGCAGTGGAAAAATATTTGTTGGGGGGTAATTTGGAGTTTTGACAAATGTGGCAGAGGGGTAATAATAAAAAAATAAATTTCTCCGTTTCTCTCAGCTGCTTCATTCTCTCTCCGAACGAAACCCGAACCAAACCCATCTCCAAGAAACCCAGATTTGCTTGGATTGCGATTTTGTTGGACCGTTGCGATTTTGTTCGATTTGCGATTTTGTTCGATTTGCGATTTTGTTCGAACAGCTGCGATTTTGTTCAATTTTGTTCGAACGCCTGGTGTTGGCGCTGAATCTGTTTGGTGTTCGAACAGCGAGCGACGAACGGTGTGTTAGTTGAGCGTCGACGAACGAAGGGTGGTCGAATCGAGTTTCCGTTGAGCGTTTTAGGGTGTTGGACGAGCGAATGGTGAGAGGCGAAGGTTGTTCAAAGCGTTCGTCCGGTGTGCATTTACGGTTGAGGGACGAAGGGTGTTAGACGAGCGAACGTTATTGTATTTCATTGAGGCTGATGGATTAGCAGTCCGACTGCAGAAAATTTGGTCCCGATCCGTCTGGATATTGAAATTGATGGAATTAGGTTCCGGGATGTGTTCACTTGGAACCCTAATGGTTAGTCTTCTTCTTTCTTTCTTTTTTAAAAAATGTTGGTAATTTTTAGCTATTGGAATAAACTATTGATCTGTTGCTTTTGTTTGTTGTAGTTGTTCAGAGATGTTTGTTGTGTGTAAAGTTTAGTGAGATTTGATATTTTGCTAATTGTTTGCATATAATGATTCATTATTATAGATCCTGATCAAGATGTATTGGTGTTTGCGAGAAGGACGGTTAGAGATTTAAAGCTACCTCCGGCATTCATAACACAGATTTGTCAGTCGATTCAAGTGAGTGACTTTGTAACAAATGAGTTAGTTTTATGATAGAGTTAGTGTTTGAGTAATGTGTTATATGCGGGTGATATAAATAGGAGTCAGTGGTCACTAAAGAAATTGCGAATTGCGATTTGATGCATCATATTCACAGTTTCACTTTCACCTGATGGGTTGAAAATTGGAAGAAGTAATCGTGTTCAGCGACTGATTATTGTGTTGTTTGGTGTGCTAGCATCAACTGAATGAATTCAGAGCACTACTAGGCCAAGACACATGTATCCAGGCGATAAGATGGTGTTAATTAAGATTAGGGAAGGTTGTTTGTCAAATATAGGGATACATAGTTATCAACCCTTTTTATGATCTGTTATTGACTTGTGCATTTCTTGTTTTGACCAGTTAGATCTTCGAGTTAATCATACACTCATCAAGGATCAGTTTTTATGGGTAAGCTTTGATTGTACAAGGATAAGGAAGACATATTTTTACCTCTTATCCATATTCTCAACCAGCCTCTCTTAAGTGCTGAGTTGTTCACTTTCAGGACTTGAACAACTTTGAAAGTGATCCTGAAGAATTTGCCAAAACTTTATGTAAGGATATGAACATCAAAGATCCTGAAGTTGGAGTAAGCAATTTTTTTTAAGGCTCTGCTAAACTTACACTGAGTTTCTGTAGGTAGCATAATCATTTGAATCCATACATTAAAAAGGATGCTTGGACACAGGAGGAAGAACTTGCCCTGATAGATGCTCACCACGTATACGGAAACAAATGGGCTGAAATTGCCAAGGTGTTACCTGGAAGGTATGTGCTTTTTATTCATTTATCTTCGTGAAATATATGGAGCTAAAAAAAGGCTTTGGGATACGTTAACCTCCATCGTGTTGAGTGAGAGCAGTTATTTCAATAGATTTAGTGAAAACAGAACTCCATTTCATAATGAAATTGTTTTTCATTTCATTTATATGCCTGTTTCATGTTCTACAATTCTATATCGTTGCCCCTCTGCTTTCATCCTCTTTTTCATTTATACTGCTTTCATCCTCTTTTTCATTTTGTAATTTTCCTGGGTTTTGATTTTCTGGGCTTCATCACCTTTTTTTTCCTGTTGAAGGATGGGAGGGTGGCAGAAGAGGATGACACACTTCCTGATGGACATAAATTAAGCAAAGGGGATGGGGTGTTCTACATATCATATGCTATGGGGAGAATGACTTCCTGAGGGACCAAGGCCTCAATCACCCGAAAAGTTGAGAGTGATGGCCATAAAAAAATAGCCCGCAAAAGAAAGCTGGAGCAATCCTCTTGAAGAGGCCGTATGTCTAATTTGTGAAACTGTACTTGTATTTTAAGTCAGACTTTGTAATCTGTTGACAGAGCACCTAAATTTTGAATTTTTGGTTGCTGTTGTTGTTGTAACGTTAACATAGCCGGCTCTGTGATGTTTAATAATGTGATGAATTGCAAAAAAATTTATAGGTTGATGATGTAACAAAGTTGTTGCCGTTGACAGACCAAAATGGCCTTCAAAAATGAATTTGTAATAAATTTAGTTTTGGAAAATAAAAAGGGGGTAATGACTTATGAAACAAGGGGTAATGACTTATGAAACAAGGGGGTAATGACTTATGAAATAAGGGGGTAATGACATGAAATAACGGCGTAATGGAGAAATAAGGGGGTAATGACTTATGAAACAAGGGGGTAATGACGTATGAAACAAGGGGGTAATGACTTATGAAATAAGGGGGTAATGACTTATGAAATAAGGGGGTAATGACTTATGAAACAAGGGGGTAATGACATATGAAACAAGGGGGTAATGACATATGAAATAAGGGGGTAATGACTTATGAAATAAGGGGGTAATGACATATGAAATAAGGGGGTAATGACTTATGAAATAAGGGGGTAATGACTTATGAAATAAGGGGGTAATGACTTATGAAATAAGGGTGTAATGCCTTATTAAATTAAGGGTGTAATGCCTTATGAAATTAAGGGGGTAATGCCGTATGAAATTAAGGGGGTATGACATATAAAAATAAATGAGTAATGCCTTGTGAAATTAAGGGGGTATGACATATAAAAATAAGGGAGTAATGCCTATTAAAATTAAGGGGTATGACATATGAAAACAAAGGGGAATGCCTTATGAAATTAAGGGGGTATGACATATAAAAATAAGGGGGTATGACATATAAAAGTAAATGAGTAATGCCTTGTGAAATTAAGGGGGTATGACATATAAAAATAAGGGAGTAATGCCTATTAAAATTAAGGGGGTATGACATATGAAAACAAAGGGGAATGTCTTATGAAATTAAAGGGGTATGCCATATATAAATAAGGGGGTAATGAGTTACGAAATTAAGGGAGTAATGACTTATTACTTATAGAATATGGGGGTATGACATGTGAAAATAAGGGGTACCCCTTATTTTCACATGTCATACCCCCATAATCTATAAATCATACCCCCTTATTTTTATATGTCATACCCCCTTAATTTCATAAGGCATTACCCCCCTTAATTTCATAAGGCATTACCCCCCTTAATTTCATAAGGCATTACCCCCCTTAATTTCATAAGGCATTACCCCCTTAATTTCATAAGGCATTACCCCCTTAATTTCATAAGGCATTACCCTCTTGTTTCATAAGGCAGTACCCCCTTAATTTCATAAGGCATTACCCCCTTATTTCATAAGGCAGTACTCCCTTGTTTCACATGTTATACCCCCATATTCTATAAGTCATTACCCCCTTTATTCATAACTTATTATCCCCTTATTTAATATGTAATACCACCTTATTTCACAAGTCATGACCCCCTTAACTTAGTACCCATTACCCCTTTAATTCATAAGGCATTACCCCCTTATTTTTATATCCCCATATTCTATAAATCATTACCCCTTAACAATATGCATAAACGACATACCCTGAAGATCTCGTGTTCAATAACCCTAGAAGCTTTACATATGTGTTATGAAATAAGGGATAATGAACTTGGCCACATTACATATAAAACAATCAATACAAACTTCATAGCTTTTACAACCCAATTGTTATTATTTATACAAAACTCGAACATAAAAGTATATACATCGCTGTTACAACCCAATTTTACTGTACATAAATTTTCTTACAAATACAATATTCAATGATATATGATTTTTATATCATTGAATACATTATATGATTTTTACAAATACATTTTCTATGCCGCGGCAAGTGTGAAACTAGATTTGCCGCTTCAAGTCTTTGGTGGTTCGCTTCAGGCATGGTGCCATGAGGGCATCTCTAACAAAGAAAGTGATCTATCATGTGCTGTATAATATCCGCACCATCAATATGGGCTGACTCGTCTTTGACCTGCAAAATGTTTTGTTCAGAATAGCCTGATGAAGAAATATGCATTTATATGCAAAAGTCCTTGAATGAACTAAAATCAATCATCAATTGACGACCAGTACTCATCAAAAATCAATCATCAATTCATCAATCGAAGCAATCAAGTAAAACCATTACAAAACACAAAATACACTGATACACAAAATACATAATTTCCAACATTTTCAATATTGTCACACCATCATCATTAATAATTGTAACATGACCAATGCCATCAACCAGCATATGCAACATGATGCCTTATTCTTGCCAAAACCATGATGCCAAAACACAAACATGATGCCAAAACCAAACACACTACCTATTCCCACTGGCAGCAATTAACTTTCCTTATTCTTTTATTATTCAAGGACTTGAACATGATGCTTCCCCTCTTGGCTCTCTCAAATATCCCAAAAGTATCTCTGCCTGCCATTTTCAAAATAACACAATCAAGATCAATGCATTAAAGCTTTCGTTTTTCATAACAAAATCTCGTAACAATCTATATGGAGAGCCAAGCAGCCAAATTCGATTACATGCCAAGGCTTTGTCAAAAAATTTATCACCCTTTTAAAAGGAATTGTTTCCTGTACAACTAGCCGATTCGTAATGTTTTTAAAAGGCTAACCCCCGTATTACAAAAATGAGGCAAGATCCTCCTCAGACCTCCTTATTCAAAAGAGCACCGATAAGAATAGTTACTTCTCGGACAGTACAAGTTGTAAGCCATACTAACATGGTCTGATACAATGGATGAAGTCACAAAGGCCAAAAGATACACACAACAATAACCACTGATATGTCAAGATCAATGCACTAAAGCTTTCGTTTTTCATCAAAATCCACATAGCAATTAAAAATTGGCCGTAAACTCAAAATATCCAAATTCTAAATCGTCATCCAAACATTAGCTATCATCGACAGTTCTTGATCAAAAGCATTAGCCACCACCGGAAAGAGCTATTCATACACAATTGATGAAATCCAACTACTGAAGCTAAAAACAAACAACAGAAAACAATGAAATTTAAACAAAATTGATGACAATGTTCTAACACCCAAATCATAAATCAAAAACCTCAAAGTACCTAAAACCCTAATCATAATTACACATCATCAAACATCAAAATTCACAAAACCCAACAACCTTGAATCAGCAGACCAAATTCGACAACAAAAATAAAGGAAACCTGAATATCAAAACCCCCAAATTTCACGAAGTTTGTTATCAACGAATTCGCTAAATCAATACCAAATCCAACCACACAAAATAAATGAAGCAAATAAACCAACCATAAACTACCTTGTCGGCGTCGAGTCCCGCTGCTTGATCTCAGCCTTCCGCCGGCGATGGAGAACGAGCGAAGCGCGAAAGCGTGCCCAACCTCGAGCCTCAATCGACATCGCCGAATCGATTTCGTTCGACACGCGACTCACGCTCGAGATTGACGCCGATGTTGCTTCACCAAAGCCAGCATCGATACCTTCTGCGTCTCCTTCGTGCTGCCTCTTCTTCCGCCGACCGCGAACAGTGAAGGGATGAATCATCGAATGAATCCAAAGCAACAGCGAACCTCTGCGAGCAAAAATCGAACTAACGAAATCCAAATCGGTGCAGATCTGGATTTCCATGGGTTTCGTTTGATTTACAGCACGAGAGAGAAACACCAAATTATGTCAGTTGTGTGAAAAATGTAAAACCCCAAACTGCCCTTCTAAATTGAATTAATAGTGAATTTGCTTTTAGAAAAGTAATAAACAAATATTTGAGTAGTGGGGCAGGTGTCAAGTTTTAATTGGATGGAAGAAAATGATGTGTATGAATGAGTGGTTGAAATGCTGCCTCACTGCCTCACTTTACTGTAGCCTGCCTCATTTGAACGCTCCTCTATAGAGGAGTGTTCAAATGTTACACCCATTTTATTGTGTTACATGTTACATCATTTTGCACCTTTAGATCAAATGATCTAAAGGTGCAAAATGAAAGTCAATAAGTCAAAATAGACAAAGTTGTTTGTCATTTTGCACTTTTGTCTTCTACCTTGCACTTTTGTCTTTTACCTAAAAGACGAAAGTGCAAAATGAAATCTCCACCATTAGATCAAATGATCTAAAGGCTCAAAATCATGTAACATGTAACACAATAAGAAGGTGTAACACTTGAACGCCCCCTATATATATATAGGGGGCGTTCAAATGTTACCACTTCTTATTGTGTTACGTGTTACGGGATTCTGATTGGTTGATGAAAAGAAGGAACTAATCAGAAGCGAGGAACATGGGGCTTACGGTGCACCTCACAAGCACGGGGGGTTGTGTGGGTGAGGTTGCATCGTAGTTACGTTGTTCCTCGCTTCTGATTGGTTCCTTCTTTTTCAATAACCAATCAGAAGCTCCGTAACACGTAACACAATAAGAAGCTTGTAACATTTGAACGCTCCTCTATATATATATATAGGGGAGCACTATTTTGAGGCAAGTTGGTAGAATGGTACCGTGAGACACGATCTTGGCCGTCTATTTTTGTGATCGGACGCACGTGGCGAAGCCACGTGTCAGCCGCAATTGTTGACTTTTCAAAAGTTAGCGGGTTTACTATTTGGGACACGTGGCGCACCAAAAATGCACGGAGGGTTGGATGGACGATCGAGATCGTGCCTCACGGTACCATTCTTATTTTGCTGCCTCATTTGAGCGCTCCTCTATATATATATATATATGGAGCGGATCAAATGAGAACTATCATTTACGTTACAAACTAAGAACCATATATAGCCTTGCGATCATTTTTATCAACGGCCCAAATTAATAGCTTATTATTAAATAGGTAAAAGAAGAGGGTACTTATGTCCATAATTTATATATCTTATTTGAATAATTAAAATCTATACCCCTTAAATTTAGCAACTAAACATCGATAAATAAATCAATCTAGAATCAAATTAAATTATAAATATGAATATATTATGTCAAGATTTGCATGCAGCGGTTAAACAACTTCCGCTTTACATCTGCTCGCCAAACCCGCTTCGTCTTCCTCATCGTCCCCTTTTCCTTCTCCGGTCGCATCCACATCAGCATCATCATTGTCAATTTCTGGTTGGAAAGTGAAGTCAAGGATGAGGTGGGGGAAGGACAAAGAGTGGATTGTCGGTATGAAGAAGCGAGGACAAGGTGTCCGATCAAGGATATCTTATGGTTGATGCCTCTCTGTGAACTCTCAAATAATCGAGGTTGATAAGTTTACAGAGTCGTCGGATGAGGGCGAGGGTGAGATGGACCGCTCCAGCCTTCTCAGATCTGCCTCTCTCTCTGCACCCGCATCCCCTTTCTTTGTTGAATCTTATTATTTCTTCGTGGTCCATTTTTCTAAAGTTTTGGAGCTGATGACTTCCTAAAACAAGAGACTGAAAGTATGCCATCTTAGAATAAAAGGGATAACTTGCACTAGATGCTCTGAGCCTGTCGAACGTGGTCTTTCAATAGTTGATGGGGTAAAAGAAGATGCTGGTTTTGAAGCTGGTGTCATTTCCTCCAACAATGGTAAGATACAAAGGTGTTCATGCATCAGCAGAGTAAGTGGGTATGCCAAAAAGGGGAATTCAGCTTGAGCTCCTCGGTTAACAGTGGACGTATGGATCGACAATGGGCAGGGCAGGGCCGGCCTTGTCCTTACTGAAAGGGCTTGAGCCAAACAAATAATATTTTAGGAGGGCTTTTTAAAAAATTAGGGCCGGACCCGGTTAAAAATTTTGACCCTAGGGCCGAACACTATAAGGGCTTTTAGGGCCGAACCAAACAGAACCGGCCCTTAAATTTAGGGCTGAACTTAGGGCCGGGCTTAAAATAATTATTTTCAAGCATATCAATAAAAATCACAATTTTTTTATGAAGCAACATCAATAATTTGGTAGTATGAACATGCAGTACTTCAAGCAAATTATCAATCCACTTGTTTGCTAGTAATTAAACTTTGGAGAATGTTCCCTAGACTCTGAATGATTAAGCTTAATGTTCCCTAGACTCTGAATGATTAAACTTACGCCTTACTGTATAAACGACTTGTCATTTGTTAATCCTTAAATTCAAGACTTGAGCTCCCAGTATCAATACCCTCTTGCTCATATGAATTAACTCTTTGCTTCCATCACTTTCATTTGGAGGCTTCTAATAATTGGGGTATGAAGTACTGTTCTTTTTAGATTCTAAGTAAATTGATTAATCATCTTGTCTGTCATATTGAAACATTTATAATTAAGAAACATATTAAAAAATAATTTAAAGACAGTAAAATATTGAAGGGCTTAACGGTCAGGCTTTTTAGGTCGAATCGAGTAGAACATTATTAGGTCATAATTAGGTCGCGCTTTTTAAGGGCGGACAGGGCCGGGCTTAATTATGTCATAGTTAGGTCGGGCTCGAGGGCCGAACAGGGCTTTGAAATCTTAGCCTTTGTTCGACTTTGAGCCTTTAGGGCTTAAGGCTCGAGGGCTTCAGCATAGGGCCTGGCCGGCGTTACGGTCCGTAAGTCATAAGGCTTTGTGTAGGGCTTTCGAGCCCTAGGGCTGAATGTTGACCCCTAAGTGGACGTGGGTTTGCGAAGAAAGCAGCTGAGTTTGGTTTGTCAAATTAAGTCCGTTGCTTTCCTGTGTGAAATTTGTGGATTTTTAAGAGGACGTGGGTTTGCGAAGAAAGCAGCTGAGTTTGCTATACAACTTATGCAGATTGCTATGTTGTAGAAACTAAGTGCAGTAAAGTAAGCAAAGACACGCAAGATGTTTACCCAGTTCGGTGTTAACGAGCCTACGTCTGGGGGCTTATCCCAAGCCAGGTGGAAAGCAATTCACTATGATGAGTTTATAATACAAAAGGTCTTACGTTTACAGACTCCCTCTTAAACAGCTGACGTGTAGTATTTTGAGCGTCAAAAACAATTTATAATGCATGTAAGTACCGGATCGTCCAAGGGAGCAATTGTAAACTTATGCACTATGTAAGGTTGAGCTTCTATTTATCCTAGTCCGAAAAGAGTTTTTGTTTTAAAAGCTAATCAATCGAAAAATGCAAGAAAGTAAGAAAATGTTTTAACGACTTTCAAGAAGTATTTCGGGGAACTACTTCACTTACCCAACATTAGAATCATGTTTATTAACTAGCATGCAAGGATGTGCCAATATTGATTCGAAAATAACCGGACACTCCAAGTATTAACCACACCCTTTCGGTGCTATTGGTTTATATTGGAATGTACCTTAAACTACAAATCTCACCCTTTCGGCGCTATTGGTTTGAATCAAGTAACTCGCTGATGTTTACCAACTCTTGTTGCGTAAACATGGGGAGTCCTTGTCGTAAAACTAGCCTTTCCCACTACAAACTTGGGCTACTCTCGTAGTCACCAAGTTCGTAACGTGTATTTTACTTAATAGTCGGACGCATAGCCTCACCCTTTCGGCGCTATTGGCTTAACGTCTCAAAGCTATACACTTAGGCATTTTCTCAAACACCTAGTGTGCATCGTTGGGTTTAGACGCTAAGTAAAATACAAATCATGTAAAACAATCCAAAACATGCAACGATTAATATATTAAACGATTCATAGTCGAGTAAGATTCGTAGGACCCCAAAATATGGGTCACTACTCACAATCCATCGTCATGGAAATACAAGTCATGTTTTGTTCGAAACAAAAATTACAAGAGAAAAAAGAATTACTACACCCTTTGAATTGATGTCGATAATCCCTTCAAATCTTCAATCCGATCAAAATCCTTGCGTTTTCGAGTCCCCTTCTCACTTTTTCGTTGTCTCCAAATGAGTGGGCGTGGTTGGATGTGGAGAATTCTGGTGATGATGTATGTTGCGGCTGAAAACCCTAATTTCCTTTTGTTAAAAATTTGCCTTTTCGCATTTTTCCGAAACATAGCCAAAATTGCATTTTTGCCCGTCTAGCTTGTGTCAGTTGTATCACAAGTATCACCTAAAAGTGACACAAGAAAAACCAGAGAGCTGATTTTTCCTGGAAAGTATCACTTAAATAGGCGACACAGGCGATACAAGCGCATAGTGATATAGGCCTGTTGGCTCCAATTTTTGACCCCTTTAGAAACTGCATCTGCTCTTAGTCCAAACTACGAAATTGTAGCCCTTACTCTCAGCTTCCCAACAAGTCATATATCACTGTATTCGGACACCGTATGCACTCTGGGCGCGCGTGACAAGTAGGGAGGTCAATTCGCCTATTTTTGCACTATTTTTCCCAAATTTCCACAAAATGATTTGTTTTGCCTTGGATTCATTTCTTCACCTAAAACATCAAATCATAGAGTGAGAGCTCATAAGAATAAGGAAAATGATCGAAAATCGACTAAATGTGGAGCATGAATATAGTACAAATTTATGCTCATCAAAACACTCCACACTCAAAGTTTGCTCGTCCCGAACAAACATAAACTAAATCCTAATCCACTGTCGTAGGGAACACGATTGCATTTAGCATATGCACCAAGCCTTTAAACCTCTAGGCTACCCTACAGGACGAGTTGTAGTCTCGTGAGAGTTTTCAGAAATGGGAATACTCACAAATCCCATATGCGACGAGCTAATATGCATGAACAATATAGTTCCTCATTTATCTACGCAATACGCAACGAATACCCCATGCCCATCAACTGAAATAGTAGTCAGTGACTAACTCCTTTTCAAAAGAATATCGAACCACCAATAACCTTACAAAGATGCACATTCAAAGACAATCAATATTAGAGTTATCAAACGGCTAACCTAACAATTCATTCAACCTTTTTGCAAGATACTCAAAACATGATCCTTAGAAACACAAAAAGCGTGCCAATCGCGCGCCTATGCTATCAAGAAGGATAGTCCATGGGCTAACGATACAAAACTCATTTCCAAGTCTTAGGAGCTAGGTCCATAATCCATAAGAAATGAGGAGTTTGACACTTCGTTTTCAAAACTATCTCAAACAAGGTCACGCTCACGTACTAGTACAAGGGGCATCCCTCTACTCAAGTCACAATGCATACACACTAAAAGAAATGATGGAAAGGACATTGTCAAACTTAAGTGTGTGCCTCATTTTTTTTTCAAGGCATTTTGCCCACGATATGCTTCACGATTTTTTTCTTTAGATAGCTTGCCTTATTTTGGCTAGTGCTTGCAATAACTTTTTACTTTTCTCTTCTTTTTTTGTAGCTTGCCTTATTTTGGCTTGTGCTTGCATAGATAATTTTTTGTTTGGGTCAATTTTCACCCATATTGACTTCACACTTAAGATTTGGCAATGTATTTAGGATATAAATGGTGTGTGCATACAATGTGAAAGAATAAAGATCACCTAAGAGTAATGACTAGTTTTCAAAGAGAAGAAAAGTATTTTCATGCTTGCAAATTTCAAGTTCAAGTGATGCAAAAAGGTTGCCTAAATCATTAGATAGACACAAGATAACAACAACATTGACGACTAGGAATTGTGCACTCATAGAAGTCATGGTGATTCTAGATTCAAAATCAAGTCATTAGCAATGAAACTATATAGTCGAGTAATGGGGTATTGCGAATGCCTTGGAAATTCGAGTACTCAAATGTAAGCTAGCGCATAAAAAGTGTAAGTGCCTAAACATGGATAATTGCAACAGAATGCACTACACACCCACTCCACACTTAAGAGGAAGCTTAGTCCCTAAGAGACAAATATATAGAAATAAAAAGTGTAGTGCAAAGGGCTTCCCTAATGTTGTAGGTCATAGTGCGTGATACTTAGAATGCTCATTCATTTCCCATGTATGACATTCAATCTGTAAAACAAACAAGTGACCACTACATAGAAATTATTAGTAGAATATGTCACAAGTACAAAATGTATCATAGTAGGGACTCCACACTTAAATCAAAAGTGTCCAGTGAGCGATGATAAGAGTGCAAAATAAATTAGTAAGGCATCTTACAAATGGTTTTACTTCCCTCGAAGACCTAGTTTAACGTCTTGGCAAGACTAGCAAAGTGCCCCATGGATTCGCTTTGGGAAAAGTCCTTTGCTCAAATAACTTCTCACAGGGCCAATGGTGTTTAAGGCGTCAATCCACCTTCAAATCCCATTTAACCTTTCGTCCATCAAGTCTGCAATGGACTTTTAGGTGTAAACTCATCTCCTTTGAAAGTAATATGCTTTTCAAGATGGAGGGATTGTAGGAGCTCCTTGCTAATAATTTTGCAAAATAAGGTACAAAGCTCCTAAATTTGTCTCGAGATGGCGTGATGAAGAAAGGGTCTTCAAAACTCGTCTCGAGCTTGATGGGTACACCGTCTTTCAGTTTCTCAATAACTTCCTTGGGTGCCCAATCCTCTAACCCCATCTCAAAACTTGCATTCTCTTGTATGCGAGGTTGCTCTCTTGTAGCGCCCATGTAAACATCAACAAAGTCTTCATACATGCCAAATCCTCATGGCTCAATGCTCTCTTGTTCTATTTCATCCCCATCAATAGATTGAAGCTCACTTGCAATTACCACTCGTGGGGGTGAAAGTGTCTAAAAATTATAGTCTTCTATACTTGAATCATCTTCATATATCTCTTTGATAGCTTGGCCGGGCTTCTCAAAAGAGAAATTCAACACTTTATCCTCACTTGATTCAAAGACTTCTACTTCGGAAACCATTTCTTTATCATCCAATTTTCCATCTTCAATTACTCATTGCGTCAATTTGCTTAACACTTGGTTGTGGGCAGCGAGTTCATCTAAACGTTGGTTAAGAGCTTGGAAATTTTGTATCATGTTCAGATTGTCTTGGGCAACCTTGGCTTGGTAATCTTGAAGCATGGCTAGCATTTTCATGTCGGAGAATCCATCATTAGGTTGAGGAATTGGAGGATATTGGTGGGAGGAGTCTTCTTCTAATGAACTTTGGCTATCATGCCAATTTCGAGAGTAGGAGTGTGTTGGATATTCGTTTTCACCCCAATAAAAGTTTGGTTGCTCCTCCTCTTGGTCATCCCAATTTGGAGTGTAATACTTTGTTGGGTAGCCATGTTCTTTCCAATAAGAGTTTAGTTCCTCCTCCTCTTGGTTGTATCCTTCATCGTACTCGAATCGTTGATTGTATGAATACATCCTTGCAAAACAAAAAGAACAAAAGTTAGTAAGGTATATGAGTGAAGAATATACAAAAACAAAAAGAAAATATTTACAAGACTAGTCGAGATATCCACACAATCTAGGCTAATGACAAGTTAATGCGTTGCTCCACGGCAATGGCGCCATTTTGACGTGTAGTATTTTGAGCGTCAAAAACAATTTATAATGCCGGTAAGTACCGGATCGTCCAACGGAGCAATTGTAAACTTATGCACTATGTAAGGTTGAGCTTCTATTTATCCTAGTCCGAAAAGGGTTTTTGTTTTAAAAGCTAATCAATCAAAAAATGCAAGAAACTAAGAAAATGGTTTAACGACTTTCGAGAAGTATTTCGGGGAACTACTTCACTTACCCAACATTAGATTCATGTTTATTAACTAGCATGCAAGGATGTGCCTATATTGATTGGAAAATAGCCGCACACTCCAAGTATGAACCTCACCCTTTCGGCGCTATTGGGTTATATTGGAAATGTACCTTAAACTACGAACCTCACCCTTTCGGCGCTATTGGTTTGATACAAGTAACTCCCTGATGTTTACCAACTCTCGTTGCGTAAACATGGGGAGTCCTTGTCGTAAAACTAGCCTTTCCCACTACAAACTTGGGCTACTCTCGTAGTCATCGAGTTTGTAACGTGTATTTTACTTAATAGTTGGACGCATAGCCTCACCCTTTCGGAGCTATTGGCTTAACGTCTCAAATCTATACACTTAGGCATTTTCTCAAACACCTAGTGTGCATCGATGGTTTTAGGCGCTAAGTAAAATACAAATCATGTAAAACAATCCAAAACATGCAAGGATTAATATATTAAACGATTCATAGTCGAGTAAGATTCGTAGGACCCCAAAATATGGGTCACTGCTCACAATCCATCGTCATGGAAATACAAGTCATGTTTTGTTCGAAACAAAGATTACAAGAGAAAAAGAAATTACACACCCTTGAATTGATATCGATAATCTTTTCAAATCTTCAATCCGAACAAAATCCTTGCATTTTCGAGTCCCCTTCTCTCTTTTCCGTTGTCTCCAAGTGAGTGGGCGTGGTTGGATGTGGAGAATTCTGGTGATGATGTATGTTGCGGTTGAAAACCCTAATTTCCTTTTGTTCAAAATCTGCCTTTTCGCATTTTTCCGAAACTTAGCCAAAATTGCGTTTTTGCCCGTCTGGCTTGTGTCAGTCATATCACTAGTACCACCTAAAAGTGACACAAGAAAAACCAGAGAGCTGATTTTTCCTGGCAAGTATCACCCGTATCACTTAAATATGCGACACATGCGATACAAGCGCATAGTGATATAGGCCATTTGGCTCCAATTTTTAACCCATTTAGAAACTGCATCTGCTCTTGGTCCAAACTACGAAGTTGTAGCCCTTACTCTCATCTTTCCAACAAGTAATAGATCACTGTATTCGGACACCGTATGCACTCTAGGCGTGTGTGACAAGTAGGGAGGTCAATTTGCCTATTTTTACACAGTTTTTCCCAAATTTCCACAAAATGCTTTGTTTTGCCTTGGATTCATTTCTTCACCTAAAAACATCAAATCATAGAGTGGGAGCTCATAATAATAAGGAAAATGATCGAAAATCGACTCAATGTGGAGCATGAATATAGTACAAATTTATGCTCATCAACAGCCAACTCCTCTAACACTCAGGTGATTGCTATCTAGGCTCCCCCTAGATCAGAGATCCCTCCTCTAACTCCACAGTTAATCCTCCACGAATATTGGCGCCTTCTCCCGAATGCGCATCAACCAAGGAACAGTGTGTGTGTGTCTTCAAATTGTTCCACGATCAGTCTGAACAGCACCGAATACAGATTGACTCCGAGCGCCATGATCTTGCAAGAATGATAAGATCACAACCGATTGCCTCATCCTCCCAATCAGAATATTAGAGTGTATAATTTCTCCAAGAGTGCTACTGGTTCGAGAACCCTAGCGCTCTTTATATAGGGGCGGTAGATTCCTAAGATAGCGGGAAATCTAATCTTCCACCGCCTAACTCCTTCAGGAAATATTTCCTAATCTTTTAGGGAAGTTACCTAAAACCTTGAGCCACCTCATGTAGATAATCTTGCATCGATATCTTCTTCAATATTTGTTGCTAAATTATCTTCAAGCTCATGTTTTCCCTAAAAACTCTCAACCGACTCCAACGAGCATCGCCAACTTGCCAAATATGTATTTAGGAAATTTTGCTTCTGCACCAGCCTTGTCTTGCGTCGCTTGTCTCTCTCTTTCCTTGAACTCCTCCTTGTGCAACAGCTTGAACAACCTCACAGGGTTTTGCCAAAACATATGTCACTAAAACTAACAATCTCCCTCTTGGCATTTTTTGAATCTGTACTACTTTTACATTTGAATTTTTGAAGGAGATTTCAAACTCCCAAACTGTACTAACAATAAAGTGCTACCTACAAAGATTTTTTAGGAGAATTCAAACTCCATAAATTTCAAGAAGATACAAATCTTTTAAGGAGATTTCAAACTCCCAAAACTACTCCCCATTTTTGCCATAAGGTGAGAAGGAGGGTAAAATAGTAGCAACGATCGAAATTAAACCACAGAGTTCAATAGAAATAGCAACAAAAGTTAAAAGTGGTAGGAAAGGCAGGATAATCACCATGAGTTTAGTAGTCCGATTCATCATCATCAGCACCATCTTCTTCATCTCCTCTGAATACCTCAGCTCCACCAACAGACTTGTGATTTTCTTTTTCCTTGTCACCAGAGAGAGTATTCTTTCATTGACATCAGCTAGCTCCTCTTCCAGATGAGAAATTTCCTTTCTGGGAGTAGCGGCAGGTACTTGAGCATTCAGTTCACGTAGAGACTATTCAGAAGGCTTCTTCTTGTTTATCTCAGGTGCATCTTGTTCCAAATTCATAGTGTGTTTCCTAGTGAAATGCTCATAGTCTGCCAAGAACACTTTTGGTGCACCTATCATCTTGTCCTGGCTTGTCTTTATGTCCGGATTTTGAGCTAGCACAAGTTGGAAGATAAGAGATGGAAAACCAATGGGATGATTTATTCTGACTAAAGTAGCATGTGAAGCAATTTGATCAAACACGAGTTGGCCCAAGTCAATCTTCTGTTTGCATCCCAGAGTCTTTAGAAGAGCTCCCATAGAATTTCCAAGCGTTGTCCGATGATGATTAGGCAGCCAGTTATGCACCGCAATGCTGTGGACTGAGGAATGCTTGGATGAAAGATCTATAACTGGAATTGTTGACTTAATCCACTTTGTCCTTACACCAGCAGTGATAGGCTCAGGAAGCTTGTGCCAGTTAGGTTCAGTCAAAGCCACCTCTAGACCCTCTACACCGTAGTAGTCATTGATAGCTTCTGGGGTGATAACAACCTCCTTTCCCCTTATCCTCACCTTCCCGTCAGACTTATTCTCAATATCAACTCCCTAGAAGATTTGCAATAACTTCTCGTAGAATGTTTAAAGCGAACGATTTGGCAATAGTTATTGATGACCACAGATCTAATTCTTTAATAAGACTCAATATTTCTTTTGCAGAGTACTTATCTGCCTCCAGTATTCTTTCAGCCACTATCTTCCGCTTCACTATCTGATCCCATCTCTCGGCTTGCTTCTCCGAGGTAAACCAGATACCATCCACAACAAGTCATGCATCAAACTGCACACTCTTTCCCTTTTTGTCCCCTTTAGGCTCCCTAGTAGCTATACTTGTCTTGGACTTCTTTGCTACACATGTCGAGTCATTCTTACGACCAACAGTTTCCACCTCAGCAGAGGTTCGAGAAGGTGTAACAACTTTTCTCTTCTTTGATGCAGTCTGTTTAACCACCGTTGGTGCTTTCTTCTTCTTGACTGATGCCTTTGTCATACCCGCAGGTTCCACGGAGACTGGAGCAGTCTCTGGTACAACTTCCACCATCTCAGATGTCCTTTCTTCTGGAACATGAACTTGTTCCTCCATCTCGACATCTTTATTTGTATGGTCTAGTTGATTAACCTCTCCTTCTTTGGTTACATCATTCGTAAACAACTCTTCCTCCACAACATTAAACAGTTCTTGAAGTGAGTCAGCTAGCTTTCTTGACTCATTTTGTGAGTTATCCTCATCTTCATTATTAGACACCTCCACTTGTTCATCAACTTCCTCAGTTTGACCACCCTCGCTCTCATCAGGAGCGTCATCCTGCTCCTCACTGCCAGATTCTTCTGGCTTAGGTTCTACCTCTTCCTCATCATTAGATTCCTTGATGCTCTCTTCAGGTTCCAGATTTGTTTCCTAGTTCATATCCACATTCTTCTAAATAACATCTGCCTTATTTAGAGCATCTATACCAGGAATTTCAACATGATGTTCTACATTCTCCTTCTCAGCATCACCAGGATTGTCTTCTTCAAACTCAAAAACAACTACTTTTCGTCTGACAACTCGAAAGGTTTCCTTTACTGGTGTCTTCTTTTGAGAAACCATCTTGATTCTGGTTCCCTTCACATTAGGAGTAGTGACAATTTCAGTAGAGGAACGACTCTCCCCGTGTACCGATGCCACAACCTTTGGCTTTTCTAGCACTATCTTCAAACCCTCCACTGAAATATTAGGCACACCAGGGCTATGCACAGCAATATTCCTCAAGATTTTACAGATTACCTCTTGTACCAATTTCTTGACCGGTTCCTTGTTCACAGTCGATGATGTCGTCTCCTTAGGGTTTTGTACTGGAACAAATTTAGGAATCTATTTAGCCTTTGCTGGATTGTCAGTCGCCTTGTTCTTTACTGATTTCTCTAACCTTGATTTATCAGGGACAGTCCCCTTTTCCAACACAGTCGCCTTTGGTTTTGCCGTTACCACCTTGACATCCGTCGACTTAGGGTTTGCTTCAGAGACTTCATTTTCACCAGCTAGCTTGGATGATGCTTCAGCAACGGTCGTCTTGACAATCTTGTTCTTCCCAGTGTTCACCATGATAGATTTCCTTCAACAAGATTCACCTAGGGTTTCGTCGGGAGAGAATGAGCGAGACAGGTATAATTTTGAAATTTAAATTCACAATCCAGATCAACACGCCTTATAATAGCTCATTACTTCTCAAAGTGCCATATCGATTTGAGTCGTTTGACCCATTCGAGTATCTTGGTTAAACCAATCGTTGCATCTCACACTATTTTTTGAATACTTCGACCTTCCTTCCACGTCAGCCCTCAACACATATTTTGTTCAAGCTCTTCCTGACCACCTCCTTTTGGAACAACTTAGTTATCAATGACACACCGACCCAGTGAGGGTCTATGTGTCTCGAACTACACGTTGCCCAAGGGCTTAGTGAAGATATATGCTAGCTATTTTTCTGTTGATACATGCTTCAGTGTGATTACTTTCTTTTCAACTAGCTCTCGAATGAAGTGATGTCTGATGTCAATTTGCTTTATTCTGGACTGCTGAACAGGGTTCTTGGATATGTTGATTGCGCTCATGTTGTCACAGTAGAGTGTCATCACATCTTATTCCACTACATATTCCTCCAACATCTGTTTAATCCACAACATCTGGGTACAACTCCAACAGCTATGTATTCTACCTCAGCTGTAGATAGTGAAATCTTATTCTGCTTCTTACTGAACCATGATACCAGATTGTTGCATAGAAAGAAGCATCCTCCAGATGCCCTTATTCGATCCTCAGCATTCCCTACCCAATCCGCGTCGCAGTAGCCTACCAGACATGAGCTAGTGTCCTTAGTGTACCAAAGGTCATAGTCAGTTGTTCCACAGACATACTTGGTAATCCTCTTCACATTCATTAGGTGACTCTCCTTAGGATTTTCTTGATATCTGGCAAAGACTCCTACATTATGAGTGATGGACCACAATTATACGAATCATAAACACAGTAAAACCCACCAAATTAGACTGTTTGTCTATTTAACTTCTGGTTGTTAGTACCGAAATGCATTTGCAGGGCATTTTGGGGTCTAGAGAGAAAACACGCTAAGGAGAGGATTTTACGCTGAAAAGATAACAAGAGTCAGTCCGAGGTCAATATCAGACGCTGAACGAAGAAATCTCAAGATTCTGACCAAGGATTACTCAAATTAAATCCAACCGAGGAGCAATCAAAGTCAGACCGGAGCAAAATTGGAATGATAGTTTTGTAAAGACTATACAAAACCGTCAAAATCTCATCCTTGGGCAAGGATGACCGGTGGCTTTTGTGAAATGGATGACTCATGGGGTGGCTTTCTCATTTCTCCTCCTTGGATGACTTGAAGACTTGTGTGGAAGGTTGCAAAGCCACAAACTCCTCCCCATAAACCACCCATAACCGGCGGCTTCTTGTGCCACCATAAGGTGGTGACAAGTGGAGCTCTTCCCCTCCACAACCTCACTTCCTCCTCCTCCACCCTTGATCCTAAACCACATGGAGCCATCACCACCCTCCATTGCCTCCTCCTCCTCCTTATAAATAGAGAGCTTCACCTCTTCACAAATCATCACCACCACATTTCACAACTTATCTCTCTAGATTTGTAATACTTTGTAAAGTTTGGTTTTGATCAATAAAGTTACGATACTTTGCTATGCGCTACTCTTCCAAGGATAGGCGTAGCTAAACTCTTCATTAGGTGGAAGGTATTTTCTTGTATTATATAATGTTGTAATATCTTTTAGTTTCATTTCTTTGTATTCAAAACTTGTTCTATGTGCCATTTATAGTCAGAATTTCCAAGGTTGAGTGGATGCTACGAAAGGGCAAAACTCTTCCGTGGGGTTCGTGAACATACTCGGATAAGTGGATGCTACGAAAGGGCAAAGCTTATCTGAGGAGTTCGACTTATCTAAAACACCACTTGGTCAATCGTAACTGTGAGATCAGGTGGATGCACAGAAGGCTAAGATACTTCGAAAGGAGGAATTAGTCTGAAGTAGAACAAGGGTTGCTTTAAACGATGTTGCAAGTCTTGCGCTACGAAAGGGCCTCGATTCATCTTTGAATACTTAGAAAAGTTACTAACGGTTTATTATATACATGTTATAATACAAGAGTACCTGAAACCGAATACTTTCTTTCAATCACAAAAACCCCCTGTATTTACTTTCCTAGTATAACTGTCCCGATCAACCACAACCATCAACCGCTCAACAACCGGAGGAATCGCAATCACGCATCACCCACTGTAAGTCTTCTAACCCTTATCTCTTTACTTTCAGTATTTACTTTCAGTATTTAATTTCTGTATTTACTTTTCCGCACAAAAAACCCAAAAAACCAAAAACAGTAGTTTAATTACTCGCGCTAAAATCTCAATCATCCCAAAACACGTCCCTGTTAGTAAAAGAACAACGTATCCCCCTAATTCCCTTGGGTTCGACCCCTACTTACCACTTCTACCCAGTAGTCGCGAGTAGCGGACTTTATAAATTTATTTGTACAATTTGCTCTGACGAAAAGCGAATCGTCAATGAGCAATGTCCAGTCTACTGGCCATCAGATATAGTAAGCACCCAATCATGCTCATGTACAAGGTCCGGTCCACACTTGTGCCAGTTTCATCCTTGGTGATCTTCACATGGATAGTAGTAGGGGTTCTTTTATGTGCTGCTTTCTCCAGATCAAACTTCTTGACTAAGTTCCTAGCATATTTGCTTTGAGAGACAAAGATACCATCTACCTTCTGCTTCACTTATAGTCCCAGGATGTAAGACATCTCTCCTAGCATGCTCATCTTGAATTCGTTCTGCATTTGTTCTACAAACTTGTCCACCATCCTTTGATTTTTTTAGCCGAACACAATGTCACCACATAAATTTAAGCAATAATGAAGTCTGACCTTGTGTGTTTGACGAAAAGCGTCTTGTCTACTCCCCCTTGCACATAGTCATGGTGGATTAAGAACTCTATGAGCCTCTCGTACCATGCTCTGAGTGCCTGCAAGATGGTGAGGATGTTTGAAACCCTTCGATTGCGCCATAACCTCTTTGTTGAGCAACACATTCAGGGAGGCACTCTTGACATCCATCTGGAACAACTTGAACTTCAGGCAACAGCAATTGTATGGCCACCAATCGAGCAACTGGAGCAAAGGTCTCCTCAAAATCCACCCCTTCAATCTTAGAATAGTCTTGAGCAACAAGCATCGCCTTGTTCCTAGTGATGTTCCCTTGTTTTTCAGACTTGTTCTTGAAGATCCACTTTGTTCCAATAACATTCACACCATCAGGTCGTGGAACAAGATCCCACACATCATTTCTTTGAAATTTCCCAAGTTCCTCCTGCATGGCCACCACCCAGAATTCATCGATAATTGCTTCTTTGATATTCTTTGGCTCCACAGTTGATAGAAAACAAGAATGACTAGCCAATTGATGATAATTTACTTGTTTACCTCGAGTTTTCAAGCCCTCAGTTGGTTCACCAATAACCTCCGTAATAGGATGATTCTTCTCAATCGTTCTACACGATTGCAGTACTCGAGTGAGAGCAGCCGGTAATTCAATTCTAGCTTCATCTGTAGATGATCCATCTTGTTCATCACGTTGTTATGGAGGTGTGTCGGTGACTGTTTCTTGAACTCATTGGTCTTGCATTACTTCTCCATTAACTTGTTCAGGGAGAGTTACTCCAGCATCGTCCTCGTCACCCAGGTCAGATCCACCTCCTTCAATGTCTTTCACTATGACGTTGACAGACTCCATGATAACTCAAGTTCGCTTATTGTAGACCCGGTAAGCACAGCTATTTGTAGAATAGCCCAGAAAAATTCATTCATCACTCTTTGGAACTAGGTTTTGTTGGTACTCACGATCTCGAAGGATTTAATATGCGCTTCCAAAGAAATGAAAGTATTTTACTGTTGGTTTCTTTCCTTTCCACAGCTCGTAGCAGGTCTTCTCTATGCCAGTCTGGGTTGTCACTCAATTTATGATGTAGCACGCTGTATTCATAGCTTCAGTCCAGAACTTCAATAGCACTTTCTTTGCATGGATCATCACCCGAGCCATCTCTTGAATGGTTCGATTCTTTCTTTCATTAACTCCATTCTGCTGTGGGGTGATCGGAGACGAGAACTGTTGAGAAATTCCCTTTTATGTGCAGAATTTAGCAAGGGTATTTTTCTCAAATTCATTTCCATGATCAATCCTGACTGCTACTAGATGTTCCCCTTTGTCTTCTCTTTCTTGCTCCAGTCGAGTGCTTAGTTGAACAAATAATTGAACAGCATCTGACTTTTCTTGTAAAAAACTAGTCCATGTAAATTGAGAATAGTCATCAACAAAGACTAGCACATACCTCTTCCTAGAGTAGCTTTCCACCTGGATTTGCCCCATTAGATCCATGTGCATCAACTCCAGAGGTCTCCTCGTGTTGATCTGAGTGGTTCCTTTGTGAGCGACCTTAAGTTGCATCCCACTCTGGCAATCTCCGCAAATAGTATTCAAGTCACCTTGAACTTTAGGTATCCTACGCACTAGTTCATCAGTGGCAACCTTCTTCAGTGTCCTCAGATTCAGGTGTCCCATCCGTTGGTGCCAAAGATTCATCTCTTCGGTTTTGCTCAACAAGCATGTTGTTTCAAACGTAGGTCGACCAAGATTTAGCAAGTAGCAGTTGTTTGAGGATCTTCTTCCCGTCAGAACTCGTTCATCATTGTTGTTCAACACTACGCTTTTCTCTATCTACATCTTCAGTGATGAGACAACTGCTAAGAGCTCAGTCTTTTGTTCAACAAGTTTAGCTCTTTCATCTCTAATTCTCTTCATCTAGAGTTTTAGATCCGCAATCATCTCCTGATGTTCTACCTTTTGGGCAACCAGGACAGCAGTTTCCTCTCACAGCTTTTCTTTTTCTTCCTTCAGATTTGCCAAGCTAAAATGGAGCTTCTTATTCAACTCAACTCCTTCCAGCCATTGGTTGAACATCTTCTTGTACTTGTCTGCAATACATTCTTCTGGAATCTCTTCATCATCACTGCAGCTAGAGTACTCCGTAGTATCCTCAGATGATGTCTTGGACTGACTCCTTTGGCTTCTTCCTGTTCAAGTACACTTGCTAAAGCTTTCTCCCGTTTTCATCATCAGATTCACTGTCTCTTCAGTTGGTTGCATAGGCTTTCTTGTTTTTGCGAGTGTTCTTACACTCTGCCTGGATGTGTCCGTAGCCTTCACACTCTCTGCATTGGATCCCCTTGCCTTTGTTTTCTTACTTGTAGTCTCCTGATTTGTTCTTCTTCTGAAACTTTCTTTCATTCTGGAATCTAGAGTTAGATGACTAACCTAGGTCTGATCCTCTCTTATTTAGTCTTTTCATGAATTTCCCAAAGTTTTTTGCAAGCATGTCATACTTTTGTTCAGACATTTCTCATCCCTTCTCCTGAACATCAGTTACTTCAGTTCTCAGGTCAACACTCTTAACTTTCTTGTGTTGTTCATCTTCGTTCATCTCCATTTCATGGGTCTGTAGAGATCCCATCAGTTCATCTAGCCTCATAGTCTTTACATCCTGAGCTTCCTTAATAGAGATTGCCTTCATGGAAAATTGTTACGGAAGTGATCTCAGCGCCTTCCTTACCATTCTTTCTTCACTGATAGGTTCTCCAAGTGCAAGCGATTCATTGGCAATGTCAGAGAATCCTCGTGTTAAAGTCAGCTATGGTCTCATCTTCCTTCATATTCAAACTTTCGAATTTCGACGTGACCATATCCATTCTAGAAATCTTGACTTTAGCCACACCTTAATGAGCAGTTTGCAATATATCCCCAGCCGTTTTAGCAATCTCGTAGTTTGAGATCATCTCGAAATTTTTTCCATCGACGGCTGAGAATATAGCATTCATTGCTTTGGAGTTTCCGGCTTTAGCGTTTCGTTCCGCCTCATTCCACTTGTCTTCTGGAAGCAACACTACTTTACCACCTTCTCCAATTGTTACATGGAGTGTCCAGCCTTTTTCGATAGCTTTCCAAGCTAGCTCATCCAGTGATTTAAGGAACGCCTTCATTCTTACCCTCTAGTAACCATAGTTTCTTCCTTCCAGCAGTGGAGGATGTGTAATGTTCTGCCCCTCCCTTAGATCCATCTCAAACAACCTTCGGATATCACTATGTGTGTCGAGTGATCTGCTCTGATACCAATTGAAATACTTTTGTGTGTGTTGAGATGTTAACCTGGTTATATGTGGAATAACTAGCTAGACAACTTATGTAGATTGATATGTTGTAGAAACTAAGTGCAGTAAAGTAAGCAAAGACACGCAAGATGTTTATACGGTTCGGCGTTAACAAGCCTACGTCTGGGGGGCTTATCCCAAGTCCGGTGGAAAGCAATTCACTATGATGAGTTTAGAGTACGAAATGTCTTACGTTTACAGACTCCCTCTTAAACGGCCAACTCCTCTAACACTCTGGTGATTGCTATCTAGGCTCCCCCTAGATCAGAGATCCCTCCTCTGTTTGCACAGTTGATCCTTCATGAAAATTAGCGCCTTCTCCCGAACGAATAGTAATCAAGGAACAGTGCGTGTGTCTTCAAATTGTTCCATGATCAGTCAGATTAGCACCCAGTACAGATTGACTCTTTAGCGCCATGATCTTACTTGAATGATAAGCTCACAGCCGATTGCCTCATCCTCCTGATCAGAATATTAGAGTGTATAATTTCTCCAAGAGTGCTACTGGTTTGAGAACCCTAGCGCTCTTCATATAGGGGCGGTAGATTCCTAAGATATCGAGAAATCTAATCTTCAACCGCTTAACTTCTTTAGGAAATATTTCCTAATCTTTTAGGAAAGTTACCTAAAACCTTAAGCTGCCTCATGTAGATAATCTTGCATTGATATCTTCTTCAATATTTATTGCTAAATTATCTTCAAGCTCATGTTTTCCCTAAAAGCTCTCAACCGACTCCAACAAGCATTGCCGACTTGCCGAATATGTATTTAGGAAATTCTGCTTTTGCATTAGCCTTGTCTTGCGTTGGTTGTCTCTCTCTTTCCTTGAACTCTTCCTTGTCCAACAGCTTGAACAACCTCACAGGATTTTGCCAAAACATATGCCACTAAAACTTACATGTAACACTCTAGGTATCTTAATTTACCAGGGGTGATTGGATTAAAAAGAAGGGAGGTGTTTCGAGCCTTAGAGAATAGAACGCATAATAAGATTTCTTATTGGAGGAATAAATTATTATCTTATTCCGGTAGGAAGGTACTACTTAAAAGTGTGCCTCAATCAATACCGGTGTACAGAACGCGGTGTTTTAAAATTTCAAAAGGGGGTTTGTAATAATTTAGTTGCTGCATCAGTGAGATATTTATGGAATAGTAAAGAGGAGGAGAAAGGGAATTCATTGGGTGAATAAAAATGTTCTGGTAAAGGAAAAAGAAACAGGAGGTCTAGGTCTTAAGAATTTTTTTTTTGATGGGAAAAATGTACAGAATTCGGACATCGACGACTCAATGACTCGATTCAGTACGTATACTCAGGTGAACGCACAGGCCTAAAATGGCCAACCCATCCTCGTCAGAAACGTCCTCAAAGCCACTAACATTCCCTGGCCAGAGCCGGGGAAAAAGGGCAGCTAGGACAACTAATGCGACTATAACTCAGTCCGCGAACGGCTGAGAATGATCAACTCACTCAGTCCGAAAATCGCCTGAGAATAGTCACTTATTGAACGACAACTAAAACAAGAACTAAAACGAAAACTAACCAAAACAACATTAAACACCCTAAAAACATCCTCTGCAACCGGCGCCGTGAACAACAAAAACATAACAAAAGACCAGCCAAAATCGCAGTTCAGCCGCCATCCCCGCTACCAGCTGCCTCCACACCATCCAACACGACCACAACCAGCCTCCACCCCGAGCAGCACTGAGTCTCACCCCGCCAGGGTGAAAAGGCACCACGCCAGCCAACTCCAACCCAACAAGACAGCAACAGCAGCAACGACGTCCGCTACAGGGAAGAACGGCGCTGTGGAGGTTCCGAAGAATATCCAGGCCGGGAGCCTGAGCTGACTGTAAGCCAGATCTTGAAAGCAAACTACTTTCGATTTGGCAACCTGATGGATGCAACCCTGGAGCGTAGGCCCTCATATGCTTGGAGGGGAATCTTTGCAGCCAAGGAAATCCTGAAGATAGGAGTGCACATGGCAGACAGGGAGGAGGATGAGGATTTACAGTGGCTGAGATCTGGGGATTTTTCAACGAGGGAAGCTTACAAACTGTTGAAGAAGGTCATGGAGGAACCTGATGAGAAGGGGAAAAACTCTGATGATAAATACATTAGAAGATTTTGGAGAACGGTATGGAGGCTGCCTATGCCAAACAAGGTAAAAAAATTTACTTGGAGAATATATCACAATGCTATTTCTGAGCAAAATTTAATTTAAAAGAAAGTGTAATGTGAACCAGTGCTGTTTTGATTGTGGATACAAAGTGGAACATTTTTTGCATGTTGTTAAGGAGTGTTGGAAGGCTTTGGTGGTTTGGACGGGATTGGGAATTCAGGGAGATGTACTAACGGTAAATTGTGAGCTTCCAGCGGATTGGCTGTGGTTTTGTGCTCAAAGTTTGAATCGTACTGAGTTTAGGATAATTATCTGTGGCTGTTGGTGTTTGTGGTTTAGTGGGAATCAGAATAGGCATGGTGGTGATGGAGGAGATTGTAATGCAATAATTCGCAGGGTGAAGTCATTAATTTTAATGTGGGATAAGTGGCTGAATTGTAAAAATGGGATTAGAAATGGAGTGTGGGGGTATACAAATATTATTGTGATAGTTCTTTTGACAGGAACGATAACAGCACCGGTATTGTTGTTGTCCAACTGTCAAAGGAATGTATTGAATTTATTTGTGCAGGTCACGTTGACACATGTCAAAGCGTCTTGGAAGGGGAAGTAATAAGAGCAATATTCATGAGACTAAGGATAGCAGGTGAAATGGCAATAAAGGATTTAATAATATTCTCTGACTCCATTGAAAATGTCGAGGCAACACTGGTTGGGCTATTCAAAAAGAGTGGAGGTCAACCAATATGCTAAGCAGGCGTTTAGAATGTTGGAGTCTAACCCAGGTTGGAGTATTGAGAATATTCATCGGGAAGATAATATGGTAGCTGACCAAGCTGTGAACTAGACGAGGAAAGGTAGGAAGAATTGGACGAGGCGTGATGCAATTCCACTGGGATGTGTTCGGGCTGACTGAAAGAGTATGAAGATGAAAGAGCTAGTTCGCGAATGAGTAAGAACAAGTGATACAGGGAGCTCTATGGCAAGGTGGTTGGGTGGTTGAAGACTGGAGTTTTCTCGTTGTTGGAGAAGCTAAGGGGCCTTTGTTTGTTAGTCATGTTGTCTTGTGAGTCAGTTTTTAATTTCTGGAATGTCTGTAGCAGAGTAGTTTTCAAACAATTGTTGTTTCCGCTTGTCTGTGGACTTTTGGGCCCCTTTGTTTTTCCCAGGTTGGGCGAAAACTTGGTCTTTTTCATCACACACACAAAAAAAGGTCAATGCAATTCAATATGGGCTTTGCACATTTTAACCCATTATTATGACACTTGAAGTTTAGCCTCAATTTTACAGTCCAGATCCAGAAATTTGAACTCCAATGTCCAAAATCATTCGTTTTTACTCGCACTTTTAACAGAATTATAAAACTGTCGCAATAATCATCTTAAATGATGTAATGTAATGTAAAGTTTACAGGTTTTGGGACAAAGACAAGTGTTTTCAATTTTCATCAATACAATTTAATCGTCAACTTTCATGAAAGCACCCATAAAATTATATTTTTTGTTTGTTAATAATAAAATTCATTGTATTTTTCAGAATTTCGTTTCTGCCCTTAACCCTAAATTGCTCACCGCTCGGACGAACAGACGAACAATCATAATAGTGAAAACATGCGTAAAATTGAAGTTGGAATATTTTTGGAGAGAAGAATTTGATATGTTTAAATCATTACGTGCATCTCAAATGTCGTGAATCAAATTGGTTGTTGGCAATGTTGCTGAATTATACAGGCGGGTATACAAGAAGTTACTGAATAACAGATACAAAATACTGAGATGCGATTAAACAGAACAGTATGCAATACAAATTCACGCACAGATTCAATTCAACAGAATAACATAAACAGTATGAAAGTGAATTGAAACAATTGCAAACCGAATGATGGATCGAGTCACGTTGGACGTTGTCCTTAAAGCAAGATTGCCGCCCTACTGTGCTTGGGACTCGCTGGCAGTATGCTTCCCAGGATAAAACGATCCTCGACAACAACTTAGCACCAAGCTTTGTCAATCGAACCTTTCTGGCCTTCAACTATCACCGTACACACGCGAAGAAAAAACTTTTACAAACATGCCGGCCGGCTTAAACCTCCATGCGAAGAAAGTTGGAAACGTATTTAGGGTTTTTTTTCTTTTTTTTTCAAATAACGCACTGTGTTTTCTTTATATAAGAAAACTCACGTTATTGAGTCCATCAATAATGGGCCCACTTATTAAAATCAGCCCATCGTGGGATGATGATAATAATAATTAAATAATTACATCAGTATTTAACTATTTAATTATCTCTGCCCACCAGGTGTCACATTAGTCACACTAATGTACAATTAAGCCATTACTTAGCTTAATTTTCTTCACCCTTAATACACATTTTTCCAACAATCCCCCACATGAAGAAAATCAAGTAATAAAAATCAAAACTCGACTCAATGCGGTGATAGCTTCTACGGTTGATATCTGCATAGGATAGGTAGGCAGCGCCCTTGAACCTTCCCTTGAGAAAACATGTTCTCTTTACTGACTATTCAGTAGACGTGATTGTCTTTGAACTGTTCGTCTTATAATGTAAACGAAAGCCATGTCCCCCACAGATATCTTCCTGACCATTAATCAGTTCTCACTGGTGGGCTCATTTTGGTCATGACACCCCTTTCCTGGTTCTGCAAGAGTTTCTAAAGAATTAAGCCCTTTGAATTCTCCTTTGAAGCGACCCCACTTCTCTCTCACATAGGTGATTCTTTCAAATAATCCCGCGTTACCCATTTGAATCTCACTATTCAAATTACTAGAATCATTAAAAGCTTCAAGCTTAACCTCGTGCGGGAGTCACTGTTTATCAGGGAATAGGACTGGGGTGTTACCCCCACAGTGACCTCATAGTCTTAGCAGTTAGGTGGTCCCTTTGAACCAAGTTCTTGGGATCTCCAGTCATCATGGTAGGGTTTTCCGTTGCCTCGACTTTATTTCCATAAGGGCTTAAGCCTATGTTTTGATATTAACAATCAAAAGGCTTCAGACCCATTCCCTTGGACAACTTCTCTATTAGGTCCTTACTTAACCCTTTGGTTAGCGGATCAGCATTATTCTCTTTGGACCTCATATAGTCAATATGACTTAGGTGCAGAGAAGTTGTTTAATGGTATTATGTCGTCGATGTATATGCCGAGACTAACCATTATACATAACATTATGTGCCAAGAAATCAATGATTGATTCTCTCAATGTAAACACATTGTTGGCACAAGTTGTGTCCATTCAGGAATATTCTCCTCTAAATTCCTTGACCACTTAGCATCTTCTCACATTTATCTAATGCAAAGAACTCAGCCTATAATCGACCTTGACTAACACAGTCTGTTTAAAGGATTTCCAAGACACATTTGCCTCTCCCACAATGAACCCATAGCCACTCGTGGCCTTGGAATCGTGTATATCACATATCCAACTCGCGTCAGTGAAACTCTCAATGACCTCCAGATATCGAATATAATGTAGACTATCATTACAAGTAAATCGTAAGTACTTCAATACTCTCACGATACCCTTCCAGTGTGCACTTCCTGGATTACTCGTGTATCTCGCTAATCTACTCACAGTGTAAGCATTGTCTGATATAGTACAATTCATCAAGTACATTAGACTGCTTGTCACTCTGACATATTCCACTTGGGAGATGCATTCCCGTTTATTCTTAGACATGTGTTGATTCACGTCAACTGGAATTCTAGACAGTCCTGGACTGTCTTCTTCAGATTTGTCTAAGAGTTTGTCAATGTAGTGTGACTGACTTAATACGAGTCCCTTTAACCTTCGTGTAATTTTAATGCCTAAAATTACTTCGGCAAGTCTCAAAGCCTTCATATCGAACTTCCAGTTCGATAATGACTTGTTGGACTTAGTGTATTCTCATTGCTTCCCGCAATGAAAATGTCATCAACATTAAGACACAAAGTCACGTATCCGTGTTCAATGTTCTTAATGTATACACATTTGTCACACTTGTTAATCTTAAGGCTATTAGACATCATTATACGTTGTCTAATTTCAAACGTCACTGCTTTGGCGCTTGCTTCAGGCTACTAAGAGATTGACAATCTTTGTTCTCTTGCCCAGCAATAATTACTAAACTCTAAGGTTGTTCAGTGTAAATTTCTTCCTCAACTTTCCATTGAGGAAGCATGTCTTTACCTCCATCTGGCGACTTTCCAGATTGCGCAAAGCAGCAATGATCACTATCATTTTTGATATTATTGTCGTCACTAGAGAATGAGTATCAAAGTAGTATAAACATTTCTTTTATCTATACTCTTTTATTACAAGTCTCGTCTTGTATATCGATGCAGATCCATCTGCCTTCATCTTCCTCTTGAAGATCCACTTTTAACCATGTGGTTAACATCTAAGAGGGAGGTCAACCAACTCTTAAGTGTGGTTCTCAGAGATAGAGTCAATCACATCTTATGAATTCTTTCATAAGAGACTCTTCACTGACTGACGACCTCTTTCTACGTTTGAGGTTCAACCTTAAGCATGTAGTTTAGAAAATCAAGTCCATGTGATTTATCTATCCTTCCTTGCTTAATTTGTCTCAATTTCTCCGAATCGATCTCATGTTCTGGTTCTTCCTCATTCTCTCGTTCTTGAGGCATTTCTTCAATATCCTCATTAACTGAGAAGAACCCAACACAGCTTCCTTATTATCATAAGGAAATACATTCTCGAAGAACAACGTGTTCTTTGATTCCATTATAGTATTCTTGTGTATATTTGAATTTTTCGATTCATACACAAAGAATCTATATGTATTACTCGTATAACCAATGACATCATAGCCAATGATTTTTGGTCTTATCCTCATTCTCTCAGGATCAGGGGCCAGTACCATAGCTAGGCACCCCCACACTTGCAAGTATTTATAGGAAGACATCGTTTCCTTAAATGACTTATAAAGAGACTTAACTCTTTACGAGGTATCTTACTCAAAAGATAATTTGCTGATAAGATGGCCTCCCCCACATTCCTTGGGGTAACACAGAGCTTATCATCATTACATTCATCATCTCTTTCAAAGTACAGCTTTTTCGTTTCAAAACACTGTTCGGCTTAAGAGAGTATGATGGAGTGATCATGCTCACTTCCAATATCACTTTTCTCAACTCATCAAGTTATTACTCAACCTCTGAAGTTGATATTCAACTTTACATGACATGTTTTTCCTCAACTGTCATAGCTTTGCTATTAAGCAAATATTCATAACAATATTTTGTACTATCATCGATGAAAGTCACAAATTACTTGTTACCACCCCATAAATCACATAGCTCACTATGGATTGACTCAAGGGTTTTCCCAATCGCTTTCAACACTATGAAAGGATTTACCATCACATTTGATTCACGCAAATTTACATGTGAACTTTTAAGTTGACACTTGGATACACAATCCAGCTTCGTCAAGCACTACGGCGGACAGTTATGTCACTCAATCGTATGGAAATATATTCCCAAGTATATTTCTGGAACTAGACTTACAATTTATTCCTCGACGTAGGCAACCTTAAGAGATAAACATCTCATTCGTCACGTGGTGCCCCCACAATGAGGGCTACTAAAACAATTAGCATCAAAACAGCGTTCAGGTTCTCTCACTGAACCAACTCCAAATTTGATCATTCAGGCTTCGCATCAATCTGATGGAACCAATTAGAATGAGACCCAACTCATTCACTTCATTCAACCAATCTCAGAACAGTAGATCATTTTCTCAATGATTATGAGATCATTTGCTCTCCTCAGATGAGACTAATTGAACCGGTTTAGCTCAAACTGACTCAGTTCAATACATCAAAACCTAACTTAGGGTTTTGAGCACCACACATATGATGGCATCAACCAACACGTCTAATGGCCGCCAACCATAGGAGATGCATTTCCTTGACAGCTTCATTGTGTACAACACTCTCTAAACAATTGGCCGAAATCATATTATTTGGCTCCAAATTTTTCCGATGAAAGCTGGGTGAGATATGAGCCCAAATCACCAGCGAGCTCCTTTCCAATCTCAATTCTTAAACACCATAAGGTCTAACAGATCTCTTCAAAACCTCGTTTTGAAAGGTCATGGATATCTCAGCCTCACAGTGCAGCCCAAATTTCACCTTTGGAAACTTCAACACTGATCCAAAGGGATTATGCATCCTTTCCTTTTCATGTCTCTTATAGTGCAGCCTGACTGCTTTCACCATCATTCTGGCTTCTGCAGTGCACCAGCAAGCTCCTATGCAGATTAGATTTCAACCTCCAATTCCAGTGCCGAGCATTATTCATGCAAGTCCCAATTTGTGCTTTCAAAATGATATTTGAATATACAATCCAAATTCATCATGCACTATGACAGGCACTCGTGCCACTCAACCAGTTGGAACTATACCCTCAGGTATATTCTTGGAATTAGACTCACAGGTCTATCCCTAGAACCAGACTCGCAAATCTGTTCTTGGTCATAGCCAGCGTTAAGGTGGTACAACACCTTATTACATCAGGTGCTGCCCCCACATTGAGAGCCACCGATATATCATCAGGTTCGAAACCAAGTGCTCATTGTCTTGAACCAAAGTCCATCTTGATCCATTCCTCATCCAATCATGCAGTTTAAACTAGATTTCAAAAGGTTAGCTTGCACCAAATCAATGGACCACATTTAATCAATTTTGATTAAATTAGACATTCAATAAATTGATTCATTTATCAAATCAAACCATGAATCAATCTCAACCGATTAATTCAACAATTTGAATTGCACCGTAAGATTAAATCAGGCCCAAATATGATGGAAATTTAAACCAAACCTGAGTTGTGATCCAACCAACATATACTCAGCCAATCCCATCTTGACCAATCTGAATTATCATAATTCATTAGTCAACTGAAATTCATTCAAAATCAATGGAGCCAAACCTGAGTTGTGATCCACATCTAGTCCAATTTGATCTGCCCATGTGCTGCCAAGATATTTCGATTCCTCTGCTGAGTCCCTTCTGCTCAGTCTTTTGATTTTCAACCGGACCTCTCCTGGACTTCATTTTGGCCCAAATTGCAACTGGGTAGATTACACAGCAATTTGTAATAGTCAATAACGTTAATGGGCTGAAATAATATAAAGTTATATTGAGACTATATGAGCCCATAAACAAATTTTAGGATTTCTCCCCGAAGAAAGTGGCCGCCAACTGGAGAAACCATCTCCCTTGACCTTGAAACCAACATCTCCTGCCACTTCATCGATTGAAGATCAACTTCTCCGCTTGTGGAACCGTAACTGAACCGAATCAGTTCCATCACCAATGAACCATCAATGCATCAACCGGGATTGCTCGATCCCACTGATTTCATCTTCTGACATCATCCTCCATGACATTCACAGATTGATTGTTTTCGATATTCATGTCGAAACATGAACAAATTGGTCAGTAACTTCAACGAGTATTCAGATCAATTAACTAATCTTGCTTTAAGATTGTTGGCAATGTTGCTGAATTATACAGGCGGGTATACAAGAAATTACTGAATAACAGATACAAAATACTGAGATGCGATTAAACAGAACAGTATGCAATACAAATTCACGCACAGATTCAATTCAACAGAATAACATAAACAGTATGAAAGTGAATTGAAACAATTGCAAACCGAATGATGGATCGAGTCACGTTGGACGTTGTCCTTAAAGCAAGATTGCCGCCCTACTGTGCTTGGGACTCGCTGGCAGTATGCTTCCCAGGATAAAACGATCCTCGACAACAACTTAGCACCAAGCTTTGTCGATCGAACCTTTCTGGCCTTCAACTATCACCGTACACACGCGAAGAAAAAACTTTTACAAACATGCCGGCCGGCTTAAACCTCCATGCGAAGAAAGTTGGAAACGTATTTAAGGTTTTTTTTTCTTTTTTTTTCAAATAACGCACTGTGTTTTCTTTATATAAGAAAACCCACGTTATTGAGTCCATCAATAATGGGCCCACTTATTAAAATCAGCCCATCGTGGGATGATAATAATAATAATTAAATAATTACATCAGTATTTAACTATTTAATTATCTCTGCCCACCAGGTGTCACATTAGTCACACTAATGTACAATTAAGCCATTACTTAGCTTAATTTTTTTCACCCTTAATACACATTTTTCCAACATTGGTAATGACAAGGCTTATGAAACTAAAAATTCAATGTGCATAGTTAGCTGAGACATCCCTTTTCTGAGGTTGACATATGTTTGCGTAGGCTGAATTATGAGCGGACGATGATGATTAGCTAAGAAGATTGGTGTTGGGTGTTGCAGTTGAGGCTTTGTTTTCATGGTTGTGACGATGGATCATGAAATGACAACAGATACAGTGAAAAAGACAAGATGATACTGGATGAGCGAGGTAATTAAGAAGATGAGATGAAGACAAGATGAAATTGCAAGTCATGCCACCTTTTGTTTTAATTTTATTACATAACTTGAATGTTGAGTTGGATATCGACTTAACTTATGTTACGGTTTTCAAATGTTATTATATTCTTTTGTACGTGTACGAAGGACATATATATATGTATCTTACTTCAAAAGTGGCAAACAAATGAATATTGGAATGATATTTATATACCAGAAATGTCGCTTACTATTTACACTTCAATTGTTTAATATTATAATTCAAAATAAAATTAAGTCTATTTTGATCGTAAGAACAACTTAAAAATGTAAGGACGTGACTTAGTGGTAAGAGAAAATGTACAAACTCATCAACAACTCAAACCACTCGGCCGATTTGATTCGTGACATATGGGTCAAAACTGGAGCTTTGGTCTGAGAAATGGCAGAATATGATAATCTGATATTCATCTTTTTATGACAAAATATATAATTTTTTAGAATTTAAAGTTATTTAAAAACAAGTTTCAACTATATTCTTAATATCAACCTTTATATTCTGGACAATAATCCAAACAGACATTGTTTAATAAATTTTAATGCTAGAAATTAGAAACGTTGTAAATTTTGGATTTAGATTTGTGGAGCCAAACAAGTTACATGGTAAAACATTATCGTTTAAATAATAAAACGACCACATTCTATTTAAAAGATGATTTTTTTAATAAAAAAATTATATTGTATTAATAAACATACAGAAAACTAGGTTGTATTACAATCAATTATAAATTAGTTGATTTTTTTTTAAAAAATATGCAGTACAAGTGTACAACATACAAGAGAAGAGACCTAAATTCGAAAGGGATCCAAAAGTCAGAAAACAAAAACACATGAACGATGAGCTGTCAGCAGGTTCGGTTCCTCAACGGCTCAACCCACCATCCAAAGTTTTATTTTAATTTTCTCACAATTTCATTTACGTCAGGGTTCTCGGCATGACACGTTTTCACTATAAATTTTGGTAAAAATATGCGATAACTCTAATTTATCGTAGAGTTATGGTAGAGTTGTCGTAAAATTGGTTGTACGATAACTATGCGATAAATTGTACAATAACTATGCGATAACCATTCATTGTTATCGCAAAATTGATTAACGTATAAAAAAACATTTAAAAAAACGTACGATAACTCGGCGATAACTTTTAGTGACAACTCTACGATAACCATACGATAACATGGAGTTTTATTTAAAATGACCCAAACGAGTTTGGGCATTTCAAAACTGACCGACGCGAGTTTCACATTTCAAAACTGACCCATTTTTAATGAAACCGGATCCCCGAGATCCGGTTTTCAACGATTTTCAAAAGACCGGATCCTGAGACTCAGGTTAGTTGTGTTTTGTAACTAACCGGATCCCCAGGTTCCGATTTTTAGGAGATGTGGCTGATGTAGACGACGGTCAAATACGCGGCTTCCACGTAAGACCGGAGTGCGGAGATCCGGTTTTATTTTAATGAAACCAGATTTCGACGATCCGGTTTTTGGCGACTTTAAATTTTGTTTTGTTGTTAAGCCCTTTATTATGGGCTGTATTTAAAATAAAAAGATACAGCAGTTTGGAAATCATTGAAAGTTGGACATTAAAAACAAAGTTGTGGTAAAATAAAAGTGAACAACAACAGTACTATAGGTACTCGGATATTGGATTTAGCTTGCATTGGCGAAGGGACAAGACTTTCTGTTATGACCAGTTTGATGGCATAATTTGCACCTTTGAATTCTGCCTGGGGGTTGTGATGATGAAGCCTCTCCTTGAGTACTGGACTGGCCGACATCCCTCTGGTCCATTTCAGTACGCCTTCGCCTTGTCGGATTTCTACCGACGTTTGTATGTATGAAGTGAGGATTAGGCATATGAGGAAGTCCATCATAGGGTTCCCAGAATTCAGAATGAAGTAATGGATTGAAATGGTAACTCCAGGTCATGTTGTAAGCTTCAAGTGTATACTCATGAGGCACATAGTTGCTGTATTCCCTATTCGTGAACTTACAAACTGCAAATGCATGACTGCAGGGAATATGAAGTGTCGTCCATTTTCCACATTCACATGTTCTCTTGGGTAGGCAAACTTTCCACAGATGATGTTTAATTCCCGTGGTAACCTGATAAATTCCCTGTGACGGGTTAAAATGTACGACTCTGTGGAACTGTGCCCTTTGTCGGAGTTCCTCCAACCTCTCGTGTACCTTTGGTGCAAAAGCAGAATCCGTATTGTCGTAACGATAACTACGGGTATTGAAGTATTTATTCAACTGTTTGAAAGTGAACATAACCAATGCTGAAATCGGTAAATCACGTCCGTGCTTGAGAACGCCATTGAACGATTCTGAAGCGTTCGTGGTCATCGAGCCCCATCTCATACCACCAGTATCCATTGCCAAAGACCATAATTGAATGTCCATGTTGCGCAACCACGTTCGTACGTCAGGTCTGTCTTTCAATAGTTTCATCAGCTCCTCATATTGAGCTGCGAACTTGTACTCTTTTTTGGCATATGCAACCTTGCCAAGTTTTTTCTTCAAATAAGAGTCTTTGACCTTCGTGTTGAAGTTGCTCTGGAAGTGTTGAACGCGGATACAATGGTAAGCATTAGGAGGCGACCATTGTGGTTCTCTCATAGTAGCCATTATTCCTCCGCGTCTGTCAGATATGACGCACAAGCCTTGCCGTGAAGTGACACCCTCTCGAATGCAACTCATGAACCAACTCTAGCTGGAGGTGTTTTCACTCTCGACCAAAGCAAACGCAACCGGTAAAACACCATTGTTTGTGTCCAATGAGCATGCTACGAGGAGCTTCGCATCGTACTTACCATACGTATGAGTTCCGTCAATGGATAATATAGGACGATAATGCTTAAACGCATGAATACATTCAGCAAATGCCCAAAAAACACGATTTACCTGAATGTACTCACCATCGATTTCTTCTGTATCCCATTTGACAACTGTTACCGGACTATGATCAACTAAAGCCTTCATCAAGTGCGGCAGGTCTGCGAAGGAGCCATCCCATGTTCCAAATAAGTTAACCATTGTTTCTTGCTTCGCTTGCCAAGCTTTCAAGGGGGAAATTTCTAGCCCATAGTCTTTATAAATTCTTGCTTGTATCTCTGCTCCACTCAACCGTAATTTTTCTGTCATCACATCCCAAAGTTCTTTAGCGATGTACTTAGGCGTGCCTTTCTAGCCTTTCTAGCCTTTCTAGCCTTTCTAGCAAGGGGGAACAGCCGAAAGATTGCTCCAATCCCATTTGTTGATGCGTGCCTTTCTAGCCAACCAATCCGCTGCCAAATTTCTTTCTCTTGCAGTGCTCACCACCGTCCAACCAGGATGATCGTGCAACAGCTTAATGTAGCTTTTGATTCCCATTAAGCTCGCGTCTGGTCTCCAAGAACCGATGTTAATGGCCCAAAGCACCTCCTTCGTGTCCAAGACAAATGTGGCCTTCTGTACCTGCAGGTGCTTCGCCAGTTCAAAACCCTGCTGCAGCGCCTTGCACTCCGCCTCAAAGCTAGATGACGTCCCTTCCATCCGCCCTGCTCTAACTGCATCCACCTTCCCATCCTGCAAGAAAACAACTCCCCAGCCTCCCATTCTCGAGTCTGAGTCGAACGAGCCATCACACATAAAAATTGCCCCTTCTGTAGCCTCGTCCATGCCATCACCTCTCATATCCCTCTTCTGACTTACATCCCTGTTCTCCTTCAATAAAAACCGTAGTTTAACTTTCAAATCCTCTAAGCTCCTCCCATCTTTCCCATGAGTCAGTTTGTTTCTATTCTTCCACCCCAACCACAGGACGCATAATAGGCTAGTGAACTCGGCTTCTGAAAACAACTTGGCACAAAGCCATAGCCAGTACCCTGGTTCTCTACATTGACTGCTCCACACTGTGCCAGGCAACTTGCATTCCTCCAGCAGTCCTCTAATCCACCAGCATTCCTTGAACACATGCATTGCGCTTTCACCTCTGCGACAACAGTATATACACCTGTTATCCACTTTGCATCCTCTCCTCTCCAGATTTGCCATAGTCGGTAAACCAGCGTGAAACAGCCTCCATTCGAAATTCTTAGTTCTTTCTAGAAATTTCAGCTTCCAGAAGTTCTTCCACTATTTCTTCGACTCGTTCCTGTCCGATTGCTCTCCTACCGGCGGGTTACGTGGCTTGTCGATCTCCAAAGCACAAAAATACGCCCCTTTGACTGTAAATTCTCCCGAGCCATCCCTCTTCCATCAGTATTTTCCTTCACATGCATCCCAATCTGCTCTGTATCTAATGATATCCATTGCCTCCATGATCCCTCTCCAAGCGTAGGATGGTCGTGATCCTCCTGAAGCACTTAACATATCAGAATCAGGGAAGTACTTCACTTTGAATACTTCGCTCACCAATAAGTCTGTCCCAGTCATGATGCTCCACCCCTGTTTTTTCAGTTGTGCTAAATTCATCAGCTCAAGCCTTCTGAACCCTAAACCTCTATTACATTTCTCCTTTTGCATCTCTTCTCTCCTTACCCAATGATTTCCTCTATCTTTGTCCCTATGCCACCAGAACCTGATAAAATCTCTCACCAATTTTCTGCGCAGCATTAGTGGTACTTTAAAGCAAGACATTGCATAAGTTGGTATGGACTGCAAGATCGATTTTATTAATAATTCCTTTCATGCGCTCGATAATAGTCTGTGCTTCCAATCCCCGATTTTTCTTAGTATTTTCTCTTCCAAACTTCTGAATAGGGCTATTTTCCGATTGCTGAAGGTAATAGGTAAGCCTAAATAGGCAGAGTGAGCATCAACCAATTTCATTTGCATCCTTCCTGTTATTTGCTCCCTATACTCCTCTATAATATTCTTGCTACAGACAACTTCCGATTTGGACAAGTTTACCTTCTGACCGGCCACTACTTCATACTTGCTTAAAATACTTCTAATCCAGCAGAGTGAGTCCTTTCTGGCATTTAGAAATAGCAAACAGTCATCCGCAAACATAAGCTTTGTAATTACTGGGGCCCCTCTGCATATTCTAATCCCGTTGATGAGTCCTATCTTCAGATACTTATTCAGTGTATGTGTCAATCATTCTGTACAAATAAGAAATAGATATGGAGAGATAGGATCTCCCTGTCTTAAGTCCCGACTCGGTTTGATTTCCTCAGTGATATTATCATTTACCCTCACCTTATATGAGACCGTCTTCACACAAAACATTATCATGTTGAACACATACAAGTTCCAAGAGAAAATTAAACAAGCATATTATAAGAGAAATTTTCAATTTGGTCAAATTGACAAAATTGTTTCCCAATGTACTTCATCTCCCAATTTGTTTTCCAAAATACTTATTTTCATTAAAGCATTGTTATCAAGGGCGCCAACGTGTAAGTCGCCCTTACGTATTGTGGCTTAGTCCGATTGCCAATACAAATGCTGAGTCAGTGGTGAGGTGATAATTTTAATAAGAGACGTTGTTGCCAACATTACCCAAGTAAAATTTACCAATTAGAGCTCTAATTTCCCTTTTTCCTATTATGTTATCTCACTTTTCCCAAATATCCTCGCAATCCCGACCACTGCTCCCAACCGCCGGTACTCGGCTGCCATCCACTGGTAATCTCTGCTTCTCTCCCATTTTCCCTTCGCCGCTCATTCCCTAACGTCTATTATTCATTGTGAAAGCACCCTAATTTTTAAATTTCTTAATTTCTCTTCAAGCGCTCTTACGATGAACGCCCATTAATAAAATTGACAGGAAGTACAAACTAAATGATTTAGATTGAAACGATGTTGGTAATAATGCTTTTGTGTTAGACATCCTCCCCAATAGCATTCTGAAAAATGAATAAATTAGAACACAATTTCAAAAATAGAGTAAGAAGGGAACCAATCTGCTCAAATTGAACGAAATGAAAATTTTTCACATATAGGAATTTGGGGTTACATTAATTTACCAATATAAACAAACACTAACATTGTAACAGTATAACATATGTCCACAGTCTCATTTCCAAAAATTTGTGATATACGTATACTCGGTGGTGTATTCATAGGTTCTCGGGACTAGCACCACAAAATGATTTGTTTGATATGGATATAATCAGATTTCACAAAAAAAATATGTACATAGATTGTTGTATATTTGATAGGAGGAGTGCAAATGGGAATCATTTTATATTTTTCTTTCTTGATGCAATTTTGTCTTCATTGGCAATATGGTGGTGGCATGTAGGTTGAGGTGTTGTTTGTAATGCCTCGGGGTTCAAGTTTGTTTCCTGGTAACTGCATCAATTTTTTTGTTAGCTTCAGTTGATACCCTTTGCTTCTGTTCGGCCAGTAGACCTTCTCTTGTGCGTGCAGGTGTGCCGCCTCAAGACTTTGTTCGATAGTGGAGTTCTAGAGTTGCGTGCTGCGAACGTTGATACATCGCTAAAGTTTGAACTCTGATATTTGGACGGGAATCGATATGAGAGACATGCGCTTCAATTGATAGAAAGTTCCCTAGACATTACCTATATTGATTATGTAACGACTTGTAATGAGTCCATCAATCAAAAAAAGATGCACTTTCATCTTCGTTATGTATTTTTAAAAGAGCGTTGATTTGGCATAAATACAATTTTTAAGAAGTGCAAGTGAATATACACAAAACTAATGTTCGAAAGTGCATACCGAAAGAAAAAAGTGGCAGTTCTAAATTCAAAGATGCAACTTGATCCAATAGACATATTTGGATTTTCAGGTTCTCGAATTATAAGGAGTGTCCAACTAAACACTACTCTATTTGATGATGTTAACAATTTTCTTGTTAGCATTGAAGTTGAACTCATGTAAATTTAGACAGTATAATTGCCAAACACAAGTGGTCATCGTGAGGGTGGTTTGATGATTCAGGTGTTGACCTATAATGTCTCGGGGTCCTTGGTCCAATTACTGGTGACGCGACAATTTCCTTTGTTTTCTTATTTTACTTATGTTGCTTCCTTGCTTTTGTTCGGCTTATATGTCTTCTGTTGTGCCACCTTGCAGGTGTGTCGTCTCATGACTTTAATGGTGCTGGTGGAGTTTTTTCATAAAGGAAAGGACATGACAACTCCGGACTCAATCCTTATAGAGAAAACCACTTAGTCCCTATCAAGATTCGAACCCATTACTTGAGCAATGGTAAGAACTGCTCTTCCACTTGGTCACGCTCCTGATGAGCTGTTGTTAGAGTTCTAGAGTTGTGCGGTGCCAACATTAATACATCGCTAAAGTTTGATCTTTGGATGAAAAGAAAAACATGCGCTTCACTTGATAGGAACTTTACTAAATAACTCCTGTATGTATTAATTTTGTGCCATCTTATAACGAATCCTTCATTAAAAAAGTCAAACACAAGTGAATTATTCCAAGTAGCTTAAGAATAATCTAGAATAATTAATATCATTAAAAATTGTTTCAAAATATAATTGTAAGATTTGAGACTTAAAATATTTTTCGTTTAGGAAAAAGATCAGATCAGAACCATCACTTTTCATCAGAAATCATAACTTTTAATATCCGTTCGATTAAACCATCTATGGTCTTTAATTTCGCAAATATAATAATTATTTAATTACAATATATATGATGAGAGGGCATATTAGTCAATTAGAAAACAATTTACACGATCTTATATCAAAAAAATCCCACGATTTTTGCACAAGATTTGATGACCTCGTACGTTCAACCATAACAGAATTACCCTCATGTGATTTTCACAGTTGGCGGTTGACGAAAACAGTATGTTCGTGTTTTTTTTATCTCAATTCTTATGTTAAAGTCCTCAGTTGATCTTGATGATCGTGGTTTTGCTTTATATGTTCGTGATTTTGATAAATACAGCAAAACCATTGTTTGTGATTTTGCTTTATATGTTCGTGGTTTTGATAAAGACAGCAAAACCACGATACATATGTTCGTCGTTATGTTCGTGTTTTTATATATCTCAAATCTTATGTTCAATTTCTCAAATCGGAGTTTGTAGTCGACTGATGAAAAGAAATTAAGTAAAGCAAAGATGAGATCGGAGTTAGTGAGTTTGTTTCGAAATTTTAGAGCTCATAATATCTAAACAGATATTCACTCGATTTTTCGGGGTTTTTAAATTTAAAATATACATTGTCATTTCCTAATATACCCTTTTTTACCATAAAAACGATTAAAAGATTATTTAATTTGAATTAATCTTGATTAATCTAAACCGTTGAGATTATCAGATCAACGGATATTAAAAGTTCTGATTTCTGACAAAAATAAGAGGTTCTGACCAAAACTCAACCCTTTCGTTTATGAAGTCAACGTTTTACTATACAGTTATCTTGTTTGGAAAAAGATCATGTCAGAACTTATAGATTTCGTCAAAACTTAGAAATTTTTATATCCGTGTAAATAATTCATCTACGGTCCTTAATTTTGAAAATAAAATAATTTTTTAATTACAATATTTATGATATTGAGTAAAGATCAGGTACAAAACATAATTTGGTGCAAAATGTAAAGTTCGTCAAAACTAGATTATAATTCGTCTCCGAGAAACCAAACGTACCACATAACTCGACACGAATAATTTATAATTCATCACCAATAAATTAATCATAAACGGGATTTAATACGAGTTTTGATCTCATCCGTCCAAATGACCAAATCAAACGATGTGATTGGTTTGTATTTTTTACAAAAATATTCCATTTGCATCGGACTTGAGGGCATATTAGTCAATTACAGAACATGTGATCTTATCCCACTGAATCCTATAAATTTAGAACAAATTATTTACATCGTATAACAATAGTGTCGAAGTAGACGAAATATTCTGTCTGCCAAAAAAAAAATCAAATAAGTATCATCTCTCGCCTATCTTTTAGTTCATGATAAAGTCATGATGTCTGTTTTTTAGTACAAATGTTATGATATCATGGTTAGTTGTTCTCATGATGTCTTCGCCTATCTTCGCCTATCTTTCTTTGTCGGTTATAATGTCTTATGCTACAAAATGGAAGCGACAAATAGCAAAATTTGTCCCGTAGCATGTATTTTGGCGTAGTGGATGTTCATGATTTTTTGTTTTATGTTCGTAATTTTGCCAAATACTAAAATAAATAAAATAATGATTTCAATGTGTATGGCTATATTCATGAACAACCGAAACCACACCCAACATATGTATGGCTATATTTTAAACCACGATTTTGTTATTATATGCACGACTCTTCATATTATCGAACAACCGAGTTCCAACCTCTTATTCAAAACAACAAACAACAGAGTGATATTCACGAACAACCAACACGAACCCATAAATTTTTTGCGATGTTCGTCATTGTTGTTCGTCAAAGATTTGTTGAGTGATACACGGCTGTGAAATCTGGGATGTAGTCGGCGGAGGAAAGGAAATCATTGAGAAGAGAGATATTCGTGATTCTGGTGAATATTTGGTTGAAGGGTTCGTGATTTTGATTCCAAAATCTATGGCTTGAATATCGAAACATATCAATGACTATATTTTATGATTCCAGATATACCCTTATGAGTCATTAATTTGATCAAAAGATTATTTATTTCGAAATAATCCTGATTATCTAAATCGTTTAGACTATCAGATCAACGAACCTAATAAGTTATAAGTTCTGATGAAATATATAGGTTCTGACCCAAACTCAACCCATCTTTTTTAGATTTACATTTCATATTTAATTTAGTTGGAGCCAATTAAATTTTATTTAGGAAAATAAGGGTGTTGTTATGACTTGATAAGCTCTAATGGCTTTTTTTCATGACGGAATAATTGATTTAGCAAAAGATCTTCCAATTTCATAGGTATTCAATATAATATTTCTTGCAAGTGTAGCACGGATCTTTTAGGAAACCTTTACCCACCCAAATTTCTTGACAACATATATACATCACTAAAGCTTAGGTCTCATCAATCACCTTTGCCTATCTTAAATGTTTCAGCATCTCATATGTCACATATAAAGTGCAATAAACTCTAAACTCGATCATTCTAGAATGAAAATTCACCATTAATCCAATCACTAACCTGCAAGATGCAACACATCCACGAGTGACGAATAACAAACCCACGCCTAAGCGGGATATATCACATGTACACATCGAAGATCAGACTAATCACATTTCTAATAATTGAAAGAATAATATGTCATGATGGGGTTTGAACCCTTAACTTGTCGTCACAAGACAAAGTGTGCAGTGACATTAACTACAACCTTATTGGCCTTTCATGAATTTTTTTTTAATAATGAGTGTTTGCATCCCATACATATCTCATATTATACGAATACATCTTATAAATCTCATGAGAACTTTATCCGGTATAATTGAACAAGAATATTGTAGCACGGACCACGCAAAGCACCAACCCGAATTTGATACTTGAATCCTTTCCATTGAAGCACATGTCATTAGGCACCTCTATCTTGAAACCCATGAGCATTAGCGTGAAACTCAGCATCTTCATGCGTCCATGGAAGGAATAGACGAAGCACACCACACATTAATTTGAAATCCATCACCTCCATGCGTAAAGATTAGTTGAAGCACAACACGTCCACAAAGGACAAATAACATCTCCACGGGGGATGAATAACACTCCTACACAAAAGTGAGGACAAATACGCTACTCGAAGGAATCGAACTCTTGACCTCTTGACATGTTGTCAAGAGTTCAAACCACTCGACCAACACCCCATTCACGCTAACGGGATTATTTGAATGATTAAATAGCAATGTTCGATCATTTTTCTAATGAAACCCTTACTTGCAACTGCGTTTTGAAAAGAATTATTCAATATAGCAGACAACCGTAATTTTGTTTTAAAAAAAGCAAACAAAAATTGGAGAGGATCGAGGATCCCTAGGATTTGGGGTTACCGTTCAGCCATATAGTTCAAAACCACTACACGAAGCCCTACCTATGAGCTGTGAGGCTGGCCCGGTCCGGAGTTCTGATCCTACAACCCTAAGCCTTAAAGATTCAAAGTCAAACCAAGGCCATGATTTCAAAGCCTTGTAAAGCCCTTGAGCTCGACCTAACTACGACATAATTAAGCACGATCATGTCCGCTTGAAAAAAGTCCGACCTAATAATATTCTACACGGCACGACCTAAAAAGCCCGACCGCTAAGCCCTTTCATAGTTTACATTTTGTGTATTAGTTTATACTATACTCAATCACTTAGGTAAATTGTTATTTATAATTTTCATATAATGATAGATGATATAATTCAATATATTTGATTAAATTTACACATTGTATTTCTGTGTAATTACTTGTAATAATTAATTAACCTGCATTAATATTATTGAATTATATAAAATCGTTAAGTCCGGTCATTAAAGTGTTGTTGGATATTTTGTGTCTTTGTAGTTCTTCATTCATTGATATATTATTGCTAATAAATTATTCCTTTTTAAGCACGGCCTACAATTAACAGCCGCCCCGACCCTTTCACATTTTACATATTGTATATCAATTTATGCTACATTTAGTCAGTTTTATAATTTTTTATATAATGACAGAAGATATAATTATTAATTTTACACATTGTATGTATTTGTAATTAATTGTGATAATTAACTTAACTTACATTAATATGATTAGATTAATAAATGATTCTTTGTCTTTGTAATTGTTCATTGATATGTTATTTCTAATAAATGATTCTTTGTAATTTTACACATTTGTCTTTGTAATTCTTCATTGATATGTTATTTCTAATAAATGATTCTTTTTTAAGCAGAGCCCTAAGTTCGGCCCTCAATTAAGGGCCGACCCGATTCGGTCATAAAAGTCCTTTCAAAACGTCATTTTTTAAAAACTTTCTCAAAACGTCATTTTTTCAGCTCTAAGCCCTTTTAGAAAGGATAGTACCGACCCTGCCCTGCCCATTGTCGATCCTACGTAGGACCCTCTTGGAACAGTTACTGTTTACACTATGTTTCATTAAGAACTTTTTTTCTTTCTAAATGAGAATCATCGACTTATAGAATATCATTTTATTCATGGAAGATTTAAATGGTGAATTAAAAAAATGAAGGAAAATATAATTTATGTTAAATTTATTTGAAAATCCAAAGATAACTAAAGCATTTAATACAAATTACATTTTTGTATGAAAAACTGACTTTCTCATGTCTTTTGCTTGTAGTATTTTTTCCATCTATTTTCAAGATCCAAACAGGAAAAATGTTGTAATTTATCTAAATATTGTGTAGTTTTTTTTTTTTTGATTGAGTGCTTTAGCACTAAAGTTGCAGCATCTGTTCTTTTTTTTTTTGGATGCGCAGATAGGGACTTAAAATGTTGTAATTTATCTAAATATTGTGTAGTTCACTTAAAAGTGAAGCATTTTTCTAATTTAAATTCATAATTTGGTTACAGCTCATCAATGTTGATTGCGTTTTAAAATTAATTAATAAAATAATAAAGTTCATTTAAATACGATTGTTTACTTTAAATAAATTGAACAGTCTAAATTAGCTATTTTAACATTTTAAATATATATATATATATATATGAGTTAGGATCAAATGAGAAATGACAGTTTTGATGAGAAATAAGAAATTTTAATAATCGTTGGATTACTCATTATAACGGTCCTGATTTAATCAATATATTTGCATTAATTTTCGAATTAAAATCCTAAATAAGGGTCTAATCGTCATTTTGTTATTAATAATTTTACCTAATTTCCTAAATTATCGCACACGTTCGTGCATATCGATTTTTTTAATGAGGAAAGCGTGCGAGGAGAAACCATCCACGCATATCTCCACCGCATCGCGCGATTCTTACCACATCACTCCACCCGGGTTTTTGCAAATTGCAGGAGAAAAAAATGTATAAAATGAGAAACAGAGGCGTCGGATTATGCAGAATGGGAAGGAGACGAGGGCGACATTGACCGTGAAAATGGCTCTCCGAGTCGTCACAAGCCATCTTCACAGTGACGTCATGCTGTCGTCTTCATCGCCGACAACTCTGCTCACGTCTTCGATGACTTTTCCGGCTCAAATCCGGCAACGGAGAGCAAGTAAGGCGTTGTCAGGTTTCAATCTTTTAGGTTTTGGAACTGGAAGCGTGAGGAGAAGAGATTTAGGAGTCGTTGTTGTTGCGTCGAGTAATGCCGCAGCGTCAGAGCCGTGGGAGGCGTTTACGCCGGATAAGGCGTCCGGTGCGCCGTCGCTGAGCGACGTGTTTTGGCCGTCTGCAGGTGAGGATTTGGGTTGTAGTCGATTAGGTTTATGTGATTGACGATTTTGGTGGTGCAGTTTTTTTTTAATCGTGATTTGGTAATTGATCACTCACTACACCAGAAATCAGCTTATAACATAGTTTTTTTGCGTCGCATAAAGTCCTATATATGTCGCATTAAGTGCTTTTTCGTTTATGGGACAATATTTGCGTCGCATAAATTTTGTCCGGTAAGCCTTGTAGCGTTAAGTTTAGGCGACGCATTAATTAGGCAAGTTGCATAAAGTTTACCTCTTATGCGAAATGTTGTTCATTCAGTCCCATTTGCATTAGACCTGGGTTCTACAATTTAAGGACATATGCCACATTTGTACAGTTAACATATTTGCCAATTAACGTCGCATTAGATACCTTAGAAGACATTTTATGTTTATGTGACATTCCCCAGTAATCGCGTATATCGTTATACGCTTCAAACCTGAAGGAGTTAGTGTCGCAAAAAGGGACATATGCTTATCACTCAATTAACTTATTGTCGTATAAAATAAGTTACGATAACATTCTAAGACAGGTAAATGTCGCATAAAATGTTATACGTGACAAATAGTAAAGAACAATATGTCGCATTTGGAGAACATATTGTCGTATAAAACGGCAATCGTCACAACTGGCAGAGAGGAAAATGTACCATATAATGGACATATTGTGGTATAAAATAACATTCGTCACAAATTGCAAACAGCATAATGTCACATATAGAACATTTAGCCTGCATACAAATTAAAACCTGAAATTGTTTGATCCATTAATCCATCCACCAAAACATACCGGCCGGTACACACATTCTAAAACAATCCGGCCACCAAAACATACTGGGTACACACATGCTAATGTTTTTGTGTGTACCCGTGACAGAAACAACCAAGTAATCAGGAGTTAAGATCCACATAAACTCGTGGCACCTTCAGAAGCATTAACATTTGCCGAGCCACCCCGAACTGCCAACTCCTCCAGAATGCGTATCCTTTCTTCAAAAGCTGCCTTCATTTCCAACATTTCATCCTGTGTCTTCTGCAACTTGTCATTAAGCTCAGCGGTTCTAGCTGAACCTCCTCTTGGGAGGGGTGGCTTCCGAAAGGCTCTACCGACTCCAGACACACACGTCCCACGCTTAGGGCCAAGCACTTCATTTATAATTTTAATTTGAATATCGACCGGAAGAGGTGGTCGTGCATCGATGACAGTGCCTTCTGGATCTTCATCTTCATCACCATCCATATCCTGCAAAGCTTGACGAACCCTCTCCTCCATTTGTGCCTACATATACAATGTTTTAGTGTAAATACAACAATAAAAGTAAACTGGAAATACAGGGCATAGAAAAAAAATATTACAACCAGAAAATAAACTAATAACATCCAACTGAATAAGATTGCCAACATCGTTTGCCAACACATAATAAACAAAGTAGAACAAGGTGTGCGAAACATGAATAGGGTTAACAAGGCAGATAACATGTGGCAGATCAACACATGAAATATAAAATAAGAGGACATGAATGAATAACATTAAACATTTCAAATAAACTGAACATGAATAACCCTAAAGAGACATGAACAGAAGTCAATTGTCCTTCCAAATCAGCATATGGGAGAGAAGAACAACATATTATTCAGCAATCATATCATATTTGGTAAACATGTCTATAAGCAGGTCAAAAAGAAATTATGCAACCAAAATGGAAATGTTAAGTGACATTAAAAATAAATATACTCAACTGCAAGAGCGGCGCCGGCAGGATCATGAGAGTACACCTTGCTATAAGTAGCAACAATAGGAGCTCCTTCTCCCTGGAGCTTAAGTTGCGCAGCCCTCATGTAGAAAGGGACCTTACCAGATCGGTGATCGAGTCTTTCAGATTCAGTGCACACTCTCGACATCGTCTCGCCTAATTTCTATGTTAGTGAAATTTAGCGAAGTCAATGAGAAATTCAAAAAACATAACAACATAGAAAAAAAGAAATGATAAATCAAAGTAGTGAAGCAAAATCTTGTGGTGGTTAACTATAAGAATTAACTAACCTGATTTTTTGGGTCATCAAAGTGGCTACAAAGCCATCCCCATTGTTCAGGTCGATCAATAAACTCCCGTGGAATCACATCAGGTCCATTCTCCTTGTAGAACACCTTGCAGTCAGCCTTCCAATCACGGTACCTTTCTATTGCCCTTCTGAATATAAAATCCCACAACTGATCATCTTTAGGAACTACAACAAAGTTTGGCTGCAAATAAAAAAATAGAAGTCAATAACACACCATTGAAATATTACCTTAAGTATTCACAGTGAACTGAAAAATTAGAACATGAATTACTTACATACAAGTGGTCGTACACAATCTGCCTGTCCTCATCCCTCAGCTTCCTGAATGACGGTGCTAGCATGGGAACCTTGTCCTTCACCGCACTCCCGATATCGTGCACAATCAGGCTGCAAACTTCCTGGTTCGCTGGGCCGGTACCATCTGGTAGAAATTCAACCTTGATTGGCTGCCCCCTATTGTGCGCTTGCTTGTATTGAGCCAAATTAGTTCCATTGACCACACCCCTCACCCTCCTCTTCCGTCCACCCTCGTCCCCTGAAAATATAATTCAAGTAACAGTTATTACATGCGTAACAGAAAAAAAGAATATAAGTGATCCTTTAAAAACATAGCATATTGAAAAATTAAATACCAGACTGAGCATTTTGGGAGTTCTTGCATCTAATGCTTGGAATTGCCTCCAAATTCGCTTGTGCATCATGCTCTGCTGACTGATCAATATCCATTGAGTTGTCTGGATCAAACTCAGGCGCTGGTGGACCATTTACATGCACCTGTGAAGGTGACCTTCTCGGAGGTGCCTGATTTTGGTTGGATCTGGCAGGCTGCGGTTGAGGAGGGCTACTCAGCGCTGATAATTGTGGTACAGGGTTGGAGAATGATGGCTGCTCTGGAGCAGCCGAGGGTGGAATTTCAGCGGTTCTAACTCTCACATGGGGAGGATGATTGTTAATGGGTGGAATTTGAGTGGGTAACCTGGGTCTCACAGGTTGAGGATGATTGTCAATAGGTGGAATATCAACTGGTCTAGCTACAACAGGTGGGATTTCAGTGGGTTGATTGTCAGTGGTGGCTTGGCATTTGGTCTTTTTCTTAGCTGGGACTAATTTGGACTTGACAGGAGGATTGACTACACTATTCTTACTCACAGGAGGTTCAACATAAGGATTTAGTACTGGGCGTTTGGCTTTCCTAGGTGGAGTACTTCTAACAGGAGGAGGATGTACTACCTTCTTTTGCTTCCGCGGTGGAGTCTGCACGACATGCAATGCCGGTGGAGTCTTCCCCAGCGCATCCAGCTTCTTTGTGCGACGGCCAGTCTTCATGGCACCAAGGATGGCCCTAGCACGCTCTGTGTTCCGAAACTCAGCATCCACAGCCGGCTGAGAGGGGGTTGGAGCAGATGCGTCGGATGGTGGCTGACTGTCGTCACTATCGGTGGACTCAGCCGAAGAGACTCGGCGTGGTGGCGACTCTTCTGGACGAATCTTTAGCGGAACACGACGTATTGGAGGCGAACGTAGCTTGATAACACGGCGACTGTTGACTTCCTCCACTTCGACCAAATGGGAGATCTTCGGTTTTAGGGTTTTTGTTTTCGCCATTTTCTCGAGCCGTAAGGTGGAGAGACTGATATGGTGGTGTGGTGGATCTGGTAGACTAGTTTACGGCGGTGTATTAGAGCTGTAGACGACGTGCGGTGGAGATATTGTTATGGAGGTGTGGTGTAGATCTGGTTGAGTGATACGGTCGTGTGTAGAGAGTGATACGGATATCTCCAGGACTTAGAGAAATCTGATTTCTCAATTTCGAACACAAATGGGCCTTGGGCTCTGAGTTTCAATTTTCTGGGCCAAAATACAGGTATACGCGACATACTTCAGATTCAACGTCCCATAATGTGGCGTATGAAAAATTAAAAATTTGCGCGCGATGCACGAAAAATTGTCCCCCCAAAACAAAAATATGTTTCGCGACATATTAATTCAAAATATGTCCCATAAAAGCTCTGACTGAATGCTACGGATAACTCAGTTTTTATTTCATCCCATACAATCACACAAATACAAAAGCAACTAACATAAAGTTGCAATCAATCTTCATAACAAAAAAAATTCAACTAACATAGTTGCAAACAATCTTCATACTGATACTCAGTACACCATTTGATTACAATTCATCATCTGAAGAGTATTGGTTCTCATCATTCTCTTGATCATCTTCTACTGATTCCATGGTTACATCCCAATGTTCATCCTCATCATCCATCCCTGTATGTGTATCCTCATCATCTTCATCACCCCCTGCTGCGAATACGTCATCTTCATCCAAGTTCAATTGTCTACGTGCTCTTGGTATTTGCACCATATTATGGATAATGGTTGCAGGTCGGACATCATCTATAATGTGTGAGGGCATGCGCTCTTGGTAAGGGTCATCTTCCTGCGGCAAAGTCACTGATGTGTGATTTTCATTATAGTGATTATCCTGACTATCTTGTCTTGCAAGGGAGCGTTGACTATATGTTCCTCTATGCGAAACAACATTGACCACCTTCCAATTGTCACCGGCTTTAAGATCGTCAAGATAAAAAACTTGTCTTGCGGTTGTAGCTAGGCAATAAGGCCAATCTTCATACCAGCTGGTTGATGTATCCACGGATAAAAGTCCGTAGTCCCTCTTAGTGCTGCCCCTATCAGTGGGATCCGTGTTGAACCATACGCAATCAAAAAGTACTACTGGCATCCCATTTGCGTACTGTACTTGTATAATGTTTTTAATAACGCCATAATAAATAACATCCTCATCTTCCACCATCACACCTGAGTTTTGAGTCTTCATCTTTCGGTCTCGATCCCACACAACAAATTTGACACCATTGACATAGCACTGAGAATAACACGCGTATGATTGAGGCATACGCGCTAGAGAATGCAACTCAGCACAATAGAAAGGAGAGCCCTCTCTTTTCAAGATATCCATCTGTGTAATTGAAAAAACAACATTATTAAACAAAGCAAGATATTAATAGTGATGTTTAACTAATGAATATAATATAAAGATAACACTTAAATGGAATCACATACCCAACTACGAAAGTATTTCAAGAAATGTGTCACACGCTCTTTCTTTGTTCTATTTGGGCACTCCCGATTGAACTTCTCGACATGTTTAGTTACATAGTTCTTTGCTTGTTGACAGTGCTCGAGAACGCACCAATGAACCATGTCAAGTTGTATATTACTCATATTGATCTTTCGAGAATGACCACTCACTTTGACTAGATGAGAGTAAACATTCAGGCCATATAATGGAACTTCACTTGATGAGTCCATCTCGGATGATTCATTCACATACAATTTGCAATATGTTATACACTCGTGTGTAATATATTTCTCAGCGATGCATCCTTCTGGGTATCTACTATTTCGAACTGATCTCTTATATTCACCTAATTGCCTACAATATGGAAATTAGTAATTAGTGCCTGACACAATTAGTTAAACATCAAGTTATATCAAATAATGAAATACAATTATATAGTACGTAAAACCTCTCAATAGGAAACATCCAACTATTATGCACCGGTCCCTTAAGCAACACTTGTTCTGGAAGATGAATCAGAAGATGAACCATAATGGTGAAGAAAGCAGGAGGAAATACCATCTCCAACTTGCATAAAATAGTAACGATGTCATCTTTCATTTGAGTTACTTCTTTCACCATCAGCTCCTTACAACACAATTTTTGAAACCACCGTGATAACGATATAAGAGGATCTATGACATAATGTGGCAAATACGGTCGAATGAACACCGGAAGCAGTCGCTGTAACATGACATGGCAATCATGTGTTTTCAATCCATTAAATTTCTTATCGTCGACATTAATTTTGTTCTTCAAACTACCCGCATAACCAAAAGGATACTTGGCATCCTTAAGGAATTCAAAAATCTCTACCCTCTCTTCGGGTAAAACGGTATAAGGAGCTTGAGAAACCTTATCCTTTCTTGATGTCGAACCTTTTCGCTTCAACCACAATTCCCTACGAATACCTAGTTTCTCCAACCCTTCACGGGCCTTAACATCGTCTTTAGTCTTTCCTTGAAGACCAAGTATAGTACCAATGATGTTATCAAAAACATTTTTTTCTATATGCATCACATCCAATGAATAAGGTTGTGCCAATGTACTCCAATAGGGCAAATCGTAAAAAATGCTCAAATGAGTCCAACACAATTTCTCCTTCACACCACTAGGCTTAAAATCTGGATGCAAGCTAAGTATGGGGTACTCATGGCTTAAAACAGAAGACAAAATCTCTTGTCCAGTTAAAGAAGGTGGGGCATCACTAAGTTCCACTTCCCCATTGAACTTAGTAGCGGCATACCTCCAAGTATGCTCTCTGTGAAGCCATCTGCGGTGGCCTTGGTAGGACATTCTGCCGGCTAAATGGTGAGCATCAATGGCATCTAAACACATTGGACAGGCTTTGTATCCTTTACACTTTAGACCTCCCAACATTCCCAAACCCGGGAAATCGCTGATGGTCCAAAGAACAGCAGCTTTCATGTGGAATGACGATCCATCATGTCGATCATATGTGAGTACTCCAGTGTCCCATAACATATTTAATTCGTCAATCAAAGGTTGCATGAAAACGTTCAAGCACTTTCCCGGAGATTTTGGACCTGAAATCAACATAGCAAGAATGTTGAATTCTTTCTTCATGCACAAAGAAGGTGGCAAATTATAAGGCATCACCACAATCGGCCATGTGCTATGAGAAAGAGCAGCTGCTCCAAAGGGATTAAAACCATCTGTAGCTAATCCAAGTCGAACATTTCTGATTTCTTTTGCAAAGTCGGGGAAGTTTTTGTCAAAGTCTTGCCATGCTTCACTATCTGCAGGATGTCTCATAAGACCTTCCTCCACTTTTCTTTCTCCGTGCCACCTCATCTCCTTAGCGATATGTGGTGACATATACAGTCGTTGTAATCTGGGAGTTAAGGGAAAGTACCGTACCACCTTTTTGGGAATCTTGCTATCACCTTCGCTGTGTAAGTACCTCGGCTCCTCGCACATCGGACAATGTTCCAATTCCTTATACTCTTTATAATATAGCACACAACCGTATTCACATGCGTGAATGATCTCATATCCCATTCCCATGTCCTTCAATAGTCTTTTAACATCACGATACGAACCGGGATAATTGTTTCCCCTCGGTAGGAGGTCTTTAGTGAGCTTTAAATGATCATTGAAGCTCTTATCAGACCATCCATTATCGACTTTAACTGTCATCGCCTTCAAAATGGTGTCCAATATAGTATTTTCACTCCCCACGTATATGGGAGCTTGTGCTTCCGCTAGGAGTCTTTGATACTTATCATATGCATCCTTAGCAAAATAATCATTTTCAAGGCCCCCGTGTGGATCTCGAAATGGAAAAGTATCGTTGATAATCTCTATTGTAGGGTTGAAATAATAACCCTCATTGCAATCTTCAACCATCCTACTACAATTCGTTTCCATCACATGTTGTCGACGTTGTGTGTCTATTGATGATGAAGCCTCAACCGGTTCTTCTCCATGAGAGGTCCAAGTTGTGTACTCTCGCATCATACCATTTACAAATAAATGAGTTTGGATTTCATCCAAAGACAACTTATCATGGTGCAACCGACAACGTCTACATGGACACGGATGAGTAGTTGTGCGAGGTTTTGTTCGTTTCACAAACTCTATGAACGCCATAATCCCTTGAACAAACCGCGGATCACATTTGTCCGATAAATACATCCAACTCTTGTCCATACTTTCCCTATATATTAACAAATGTAGTAGAAAGAATTAGGCCAAAGACCAATTACTAATCAAACCACAAACCACTCTTTATCACACAAGCTATTAAGCGGCTGCTCATGAGCTCTTTATCACACAAAGCTAAGCCCCTGCTACCTCTCTGATGCTCACAACCGCTCATTTCATCTTATAATCAAACCATATACATATGAACAAATGATATATTATATATGCTCGATCTCCCATTCTCTTAAACTGCTGCACCCCCACAAAAAAAACTCATCAATTAACCGACGCACACTAGCTATATATATACAAAAATTGTATATACAAACACGTACATCTTCTGGCAACCATATAAAGCATTAGGAAGCTTTGGGACATTTTCAACACACAAATTTAACATTTACCTTCCAAAACACTTGTGTAGATCCGACTAAAATGAAAGAGAACCAAGTCTGCACCTTCTTCTCCGACAATGGGGTCTTTGAATGCTGATATTCTGAGAATATTAATGCAAACCTCGGTTTTGTAGGGTATGTATCCGTCCTTTGTACTTGATTTTGCTTTTTCATTCAATGCAATACGTTTACGCGACATTTTATTTGGTAAATATGTCGCACATGATCGAAATGGTTGGTCGCTATTCAATGCTTCCTTAATTTCAAACAAAAGCTGCACTGCCCGGGCGAAACTTATCAGTTTTCCATTCTTAAGGGACTTACATTGGGTAGTCGCTTAAGGTATGTCGCATTAACATGTTAATGGGACTTATATTACTAGTCGCTTAAACAATTGTGGCATTAAGATGATTATGAGACGTATAGTACGTAGTCGCTTTAACTATTGTCGCATTAAACATCTTATGGGACATAATAATTGCGTCGCATAAGAAAAAGTGGCATATACTTGTTTATGGGACACACTGTTTCGTGTCGCAAAAAAAATTGTGACATAAGACAACAAAAGCGACAAACAAATTTGAGTCGGTCGTATATAATGTCTTATACGACAAAAAATATGCGACAAATGTCAAACAATGTCCCGTTAGCTGATTTCTGGTGTAGTGACTGTAGATGAGGAATTTGGTGATACTGTTGTTTGAATTTTGGGATGATACTTTGCAGGTGCATTTGTTGCTATGGCGGTGTTGGGGAAAGTGGATCAATTACTGGCACCAAAAGGAATTTCTATGACCATTGCACCTTTAGGAGCTGTTTGTGCTGTGCTTTTTACAAGTCCAGCATCACCTGCTGCTAGAGTATTGCATATAAGCCAGTGATGACATGACATGAGCTGTTGGAGTTCTCCGAGCATGATGTGGGTTGTATTGTCTAAGAGGCTGAGCATGAGAAGTGAGAAGTGGAAGAATGTGATTTAAATAGAGTTGTTGAAGAGCAGTGATGGAAATGCTGTGAATGGGGAAGAGTCCTACGAGCTAAGCTAGACATCATCAATAATGTAAGAAAAAGGATTTCACTTGTTTGATGTGGGATGAGGATGATGACAAGCTGAGTTGATGTGGAAAATGCAGCATAGTGGAAAGAAATATGCATTATAAAGCTATGCATTATAAAGTTATGCATTATAAAGTTACGCATTTTGAATAGAAAGATACTCATTATAAAGTTACGCATTTTGATTAGAAAGTTACGCATTAAAGTTACATTAAATCTTACGCATTTTATAACGACAAATACCTGTTATGATGTTTCTGATGCGGAAATGGGAGGATATGCAGAAAGTTAGAGCAAGGAGGAGAAGGAAGAACAGTAGAGTAGGGTTTCTGGAATTCAGTGTCTCTGTCATTTCATTTAGTTATTATTTAAAGAGTAATACAGCCAATCACAAATCCTGTACTACATGTAGTACAATGGCTCTCATTGGTCCACGTCCTCATTTCTTGTTAGGGTCAGTACTGCTCACCTTCTTCTTCCCCCATTCTGTCACGTACTCGCATGTGGGATATTTCCTGGACGCCATCCTCTGCCTCGCGCCTTTACCACCCCTTTCCTGCACCTCCTCGTGCGTAACAATACTCCCCCCCCCCTCTGACAGTACCTTGTCCTCAAGGTTGAACAACGGAAACTGCTGTTGGAATATATCCAGATCTTCCCAAGTGGCGTCTTCCAGCGACTGGTGCTCCCACTGGATCAGAACTTGTGTAATCATACGGCGTTGTCTCTTGATCTGGCGTGCAGCGAGTAGGCGCACGGGTTGTGGAACTGGATGTGTATCTGTGAACTGGTCTGGCCATGTGATAGTGTCAAATGGTGGTGTAGTTCGACATTTCTTCAGGATGGACACGTGAAAGATATCGTGAATGCGGGCATTGCTGGGCAGTTGGAGGCGGTATGCTACCTTACCGACCCGTTCAAAGATAGAAAAGGGTCCATAATAGCGCTTTGCTAGCTTGGAACATTGTTGATCTCGCACCGAGCGTTGCTTGTACGGTTGTAGTTTAAGGTAAACCCAGTCACCTACTTGAAATTCCACATCCGATCTATGCTTGTTCGCTTGCTGTTGCATCCTTAGTTGCGCTCGGCTGAGGTTGGTTTTCAAGCTATCCAAGAGCTGGTTACGAGCCGAGAGCATGTGATCAACCGTTGCGACTGTGGCCATTCCGGAAATGTACTCCTTAATGGTAGGTGGAGGTTGGCCGTAGACAGCTTCAAACGGGGTCATCTGGGTGGCAGAATGTAAGGCCGTATTGTAGTGCAGTTTGGCCCAGGGTAGCATCTCTAACCAATTGCGCTGGTGGTCCATCACATAGCACCGTAGGTAGTCTTCTAAGGTGCGATTTGTGACCTCTGTTTGTCCATCCGTTTGCGGATGGTAAGCTGTGCTGCGGAGTAGGCGTCTGCCTTGCTGCCTGAATAATTCTCGCCAGAACAGACTCATAAACACGGGGTCTCTATCGGATACGATGCTGTTGGGGATACCATGCAAGCGGCAAATATCCTTGATAAATACTTTAGCTACCTTTTCAGCTGTGAATCCAGATGCTAGTGAGCTGAAATGAGCATACTTGGTTAGCCGATCAACTACCACCAAGATCACTGTCTGTCCGCCGGATGCTGGAAGATGGGTGATAAAATCCATTGAAATGTCAGTCCAAATCCCGCTTGGTAATGGCAGAGGTTGGAGCAGTCCCTGAGGCCTAGTGTTTAGGATTTTTACCTGTTGGCACACGCTGCAAGCTTGCACATAGCTTTTAACATCGTCGCGCATCTCTGCCCACCAAAAATGTGAGCTAACACGAGCAAGTGTACGGCGGATACCCGCATGGCCACCTAATGGCGTGTCATGGTACTCATGCAAGATGAGTTCACGAAGTGTCTCATCTTTTGGAACTAAGAGACGTTCTTGAAACAAGACAAGGCCGTCGCGCGTCTGGTGCTGTGGATATTGCGCTGCGTCCTGCATTATGTTGTTTAGCAAGGCCTTGGTGACCGGATCACGCTGTAAGGCAAGCCTTAAGGTGCGTAGTATACTGAGCTCGGGCTTGGAGCAGTGTGTGAGGGTTAAGCAGGACGGTCCCTGTAGGCGAGAGAGTGCGTCAGCGGGTTGGTTGTCACGTCCTGGTTTATAGACGACTTCGAAGTCATAACCCATAAGTTTGGCCATCCATCGTTGTTGCTCGGGCGTGTGAATCACCTGTGTCATCATGGTCCGCAAAGGTTGATGATCAGTGTGTAATATAAAGTGGCCGCCTAGAAGGTAATGGCGCCATTTTTGAACTGCGGAGACTAAGGCGCAAAGTTCCCTTGCATAAGTGGAGGCCTTCTGCATAGTTGGTGTGAACTGGTGACTGAAGTAAGCTAAGGGTTTGTGACGTTGAAGCAGAACGGCTCCCATTCCCCAGCCTGATGCATCTGTTTCCACTTCAAAGATTGTTTTAAAATCAGGTAAGGCGAGGGTAGGGGTTTGTGACAGTGCTTCCTTGAGCTCGCTAAAAGCCGTGGTAGCTTGGGTCGACCAAAGAAAGGCATCTTTGCGGAGCAGATCAGTCAGCGGGCTTGTGATGTGCGCATAGTGTTTAATGAACCGCCTGTAGTAGCCTGCTAAGCCAAGAAAACTGCGCAGTTGCTTGACGGTTGTCGGGGTTGGCCATCCTTGTATTGCACTGACCTTTTCTGGATCAACCTCCACACCTTGTGTCGATATAATGTGTCCCAGGTACTGTATCTTATCCCTGGCAAGGTCACATTTGACAGCTTTAGCAAAATAACATTGTTGGGTAAGGGTGCAGAGTACCTCATGTAAGTGTCGCATGTGATCGGTCCAGCTCTTGCTATATATTAGAATATCATCGAAGAACACCAGAACATGTCTCCTGAGTTGGGGGCGAAATAGTTCATTCATAGCTGCCTGGAAGGTTGCCGGTGCATTAGTTAAGCCGAACGGCATTACGAGAAACTCAAAGTGTCCGTCATGAGTGCGGAATGCTGTCTTGAGGACGTCCTCCCCTTGCATTCTGATCTGGTGGTAACCAGACCTTAAATCCAGTTTAGAAAACACACAAGCCCCATGTAGTTCATCAAATAGTTCATCTGCAGTGGGTATCGGGAACCTGTTCTTGACCGTGGCCGAATTAAGGGCTCTGAAATCGACACAGAATCGCCATGTTCCGTCCTTCTTCTTTACTAATAGGACAGGGGATGAAAATGGTGATGAGCTTGGTCGTATAATACCCTCTTGCAGCATTTCTTGCACCAGCTTTTCGATTTCCAACTTTTGGTACTTGGGATATCTATAGGGTCGTACGTTGATCGGTGCGGTGCCTTGTATTAGAGGGATCTGGTGGTCCACTCCTCGCGCTGGTGGCAACCCCTTGGGTTTGGCAAAAACCACAGTGTGCTGTTTTAGAAGTTGCACCAGGTCCTTCTTCTGTTCTTTGTTTAAGTACTCCGGCACCATGGGAAGGTTTGCTTCTCCTGCATCATCTATCTGTGGGATTACCATAAGTTGATGAAATGAAGCAATGGTGTCAGCTTTTTGAGCCTTGCGGAGCTGCCCAAACGTCAACTGAGCCAGTTGGCCATGCGGTTGCATCCCATGCAACTTCACCTCTTGGCCTGCATGCGAAAAACTCATCCAAAGCCTTTTGTAGTCAAACAATGTTGGACCTAAGTCGGCCAACCATTGGGCACCGAGTACAGCATCCGCACCATATATCGGCAATAAGTGAAAATCAATTTTAAATGAGGTTTGGTCCAGAATCAGTGGTACCTCTCTGCACAGTCCTTCGCATAGGAGTTCATCCCCATTACCGATGGTAACGTTTAGGTGCTTTGACGGTTCGATAGCTAGCTTAGCATGCTTGGCCACTCGTGTTTGTAGAAAGTTATGGGTTGATCCAGTATCTATCAGAATGATCACTGGCACTCCATTCATCGACCCTTCGAGCCTTAATGTACTAGGCGCCAAACGGCCCTGTAATGCATGGAAGGAGATGTTGGGTGTAGGTTCAGCTTCGTCCTCAGGGTTGGTGTTGGTATCTTCCGTCTTTCCCATGACCGGAGCGTGGTCTGGTGCTAGCAGTTCTTCTTCGCGGCCATCATCCTCTATGAGGAAACATTGGAATCGGGGCTTGCATCGGTGACTGGGGCCGTATTTCTCATCACAGTTGTAGCAAAGTCCCTTCTCACGCCTGGCGGCCATCTCAGCGCTGGACAGCCTTTTGATGGGTAGAGGTGTACCCTGGTTGCTTGGTAGTGCCTTGACACTACTCGTACTACTACTAGGTCCGAGGGAGTTTGGGAAGTGGCGCGGCAAATAGGATTTAGCGTGCCAACTTTTCATGGTGTTTACCTTATGTTCGGCCACTCGCGCCATGCCCATAGCCATGCGTAAGTTTGTTGGGTTTAGCAAGATGAGCTCAGTCTGGATTTCATCTTTCAATCCGGCCATGAAGCGTATCAGTAAGTTCTCGTGGGTCAAGCCAGGGGTTCGAGTTGAGAGCGATTCAAACTCGGAGATGTAGGCTGCGACCGGGCCAGTCTGCAGCAACTTCTGGATCACCAGCTCTGGTTTGTAGTAAGCCGGGGGACCAAACGTGGCAGCTACATCAGTCGCAAAACGTTCCCAGGTGCCAAGTTGTTGGGTCGAGTATAGCCACTGGTACCACCTTAAAGCTTCTCCTCCTAAATAGAAGGTTGCCACCGTTAACTTCTGCTCGAGCGGAATGTTGTTATAGTCGAAGTAGCGTTCCATTTGAAACACCCAGCCCTCAACGGCATCGCCGCAAAACAATGGTACATCAATGCGGGTTAGTCGATTTCCTCCGGTCATGGTGTTGTCTGCGACGTTCATTATCGCCTGGTGAGTCCTGCGATGGCTGTTACTAGCATACGGTTGCATATTAATGGGGGTGGGCAACAATGGTGGTAGGGACGATGGGTTAGTTGGTGTGTGACTAGTCGGATACTGCATCGGTTGTTTCTCAGCCCTTGCTTCGTGGAGTTTGAGTTCCATGATTTCCTTCCGCATCTCGTCCGAGTTTGCCTGCATCTCGTCCGAGTTTGCCTGCATCTCGGCCCGCATCTGCTCCATCATTTCCATGACCCGCGCCATCCCGTCCGAGTTGTTCGCCTGGTGTTGGCTGAGTTCGGCGACGTCCTGGGTGAGAGTGGCGATAGCTTCGGTGGTACTGCGGGTATCAGGCATGATGGCACAAAACCTCTCAGTGAAAGCACCAAAGTTGATGCGGAAATGGGAGGATATGCAGAAAGTTAGAGCAAGGAGGAGAAGGAAGAACAGTAGAGTAGGGTTTCTGGAATTCAGTGCCTCTGTCATTTCATTTAGTTATTATTTAAAGAGTAATACAGCCAATCACAAATCCTGTACTACATGTAGTACAATGGCTCTCATTGGTCCACGTCCTCATTTCTTGTTAGGGTCAGTACTGCTCACCTTCTTCTTCCCCCATTCTGTTACGTACTCGCATGTGGGATATTTCCTGGACGCCATCCTCTGCCTCGCGCCTTTACCACCCCTTTCCTGCACCTCCTCGTGCGTAACAGTTTCCATCACGAAAATTTGAGACACAATAATGTAAGAAAAAGGATTTCACTTGTTTGATGTGGGATGAGGATGATGACAAGCTGAGTTGCTGTGGAAAATGCAGCATAGTGGAAAGAAATATGCATTATAAAGCTATGCATTATAAAGTTACGCATTTTGAATAGAAAGATACTCATTATAAAGTTACGCATTTTGATTAGAAAGTTACGCATTAAAGTTACATTAAATCTTACGCATTTTATAACGACAAATACCTGTTATGATGTTTCCATCACGAAAATTTGAGACACAATAATGTAAGAAAAAGGATTTCACTTGTTTGATGTGGGATGAGGATGATGACAAGCTGAGTTGCTGTGGAAAATGCAGCATAGTGGAAAGAAATATGCATTATAAAGCTATGCATTATAAAGTTATGCATTATAAAGTTACGCATTTTGAATAGAAAGATACTCATTATAAAGTTACGCATTTTGATTAGAAAGTTACGCATTAAAGTAATTGAAGCTAAATGCATAGTAATTGAAACAAAATGCGTACAATAAATCTCCAACATCATCTTTTTTCTTACGCATTTGCTTTAAATCATACACATTAAATCTTACGCATTTTAAACAAGAATAAATCTTCGGATATTAATCAACATTATATTTTATAGTGAGATGCTACGCATTTTACAATCAATTTATACGCATGTCACATTGCTACATACGCATTTTACGAATCTCAAAAACCTGATACGATTTTTACAATCACGCATTGTAGGATTCAAGTCACGACTTTAAATACAAGTTGGTCACTGGTAATAGAAATGCTAATACTATTAAATCCAGTTACATGAGTAGCAATCTTCATAGTTGGGTACAACCAGAAATTCTTCCTGAAGCAATTCATCCTGCACAAAATCCGTAACCACAAAGAAATTAGAACTCCCTAACTTGTAAAATCAGAATGCGTATAGTCGTTGAAACTAAACGGGGAATCTCCTAGACCCTATCACTATGCATTTTATGCGTACACTCTGTTACCTATATTTGAATGCATACATATTTAATGCAGTTTTAAGCATAAAAGGCTACGGGAAGAAAAGGAGCTATTGAGGTTGTTCAGTGATTCACCTGTCAGTTTCACTGTTACTCACTCAACCAGGCATTATGTTGATCATACTAGTAAAAGAGGAAGACTTTTTCATACTGGACCCTTACATACAGACAAGCAGCTCCCGAAAACTTCACTTTCTCTTTGGCCGAGCACATCTGCTACCGAGTGCCAGACCGAGTTACGGGAAGCTGAGGCACCAGACGCAAAAAGAAGGCACAGAGAAGATAGGCTCACTATGCTTGACTCATCATGCTTGTTCAGTTGTTTAGGAAACGATGTAGATATTTCTCTTCACCTGTAAGAATAAAGATTACATGAGCCACTTCTTTTTTAATTCCTTGGTGTAAAACCCAGAAAGATGCATCAATAGCATGTTATAAGATTGTCAGTGAAGATTACATTTCAAGATTGTCAGTGAAGAAACAAATAATGTTCAAAAAGACTTGAAGATAAAATTATAAGAATCTACATGACATCGAAAAATGTCAGCTCCAAACATGGATATTCTGAAACCAGGGGAACAAAATTGGTGCTGTATAACTTTACAAGTACTAAAGTGAAACTATTGCCATGGCAGTCAGAGGTTTCAAGAGTAGGTGCCTTATTTTGCAACTATGTGTTGCAATAACTGTGTTTCTATTACATCGTACGCATTTCTTAGCAAAAATGCTATTACTTTAAAATCTTACGCAATCATAATAAATCAAAATGCAAAAATAGTTATATAATCGCAATGCATTTGATAACTAATAGAAATAGTTTTATTAAACGCAGTTTCTATTACATCTTACACATTTTATAGTAGATATTCCAGGGTTTTTAGATTTCCCAGGTATGGCACTGTCATTGTTACATTAAGAGAACAGTTGCTTATAAAATGCGTAAAGTACGTGACATTTTAGCATAAATGCATAGCCTTTCATGTTTCTATTTAATATTACGCAGGTTCTATTACATCTTACGCATTTATTTTTTACACAATTTTTCCCTAAATTGGTTTCTGACCGTGAAAACAAAAAACCCAAAATGAAAATCAGTATCAAGCGAAACTTACAATCAGTATCAATCGAACGTATCAAGGGGAAATTACAATCTGTATCAATCGAACGTACGACGCGGAAATTAAAATCAGTATCAATCGAGCGTACCAAGCGGAAATTAGAACCCCAAAACCGAAAACCCTAGAATGAGCGAACATTAGCGAACATGCGTACGAACTAGAATGAGTTTGAGTTTTCGTACCGTTGTCATGTGTCAGTTTTTTTTGCCTTTTCCCTTCGTCCGCCATTGATTGAGGTGTCGTCAGGTTAATCGTCGTCTCCGTTCGTATCTTCTAGGGTTTGCGCTTTGTTCTACGTCTTCTAAATCGCAACTGTTGCTTGTACTGCGTATGCGGTTTAGGGATTTTGGCGAGACAATTGCGGGAGCGTGATGTTGATTTGGGCAATTGTACCGAAAAGCCCTCAGCTGCGTTTTAATTAGACAAAAAGTTACGAATTTAGGGTTTTTCTAAACCGTTGATTAGCTTAATCTAATGGCTACCATAATTTCGTATTTCTCATCATAATTGCGTTTCTCACACGAACCTCACTCATATATATATATCTTGTTCCGACAGGGGGATATTATGAATATTGTGACGACATACTTTGGTAATTTATTCCAGTCATCGATCAGTAATGATCCTGCTGAAATTGATGCCAAGCTGGACTGTATTTCTCGCCGTATCACGGATGATATGAATTGTATGTTGCTGAGGGAATTCTCCGAGGAGGAAGTCAAGAGCGTGGTTTTCGCTATGGGGCCTTTAAAAGCCCCTGGCATTGATGGCTTTCCAGCAATTTTCTACCAAAAATATTGGGATAAAATCAAGGACAGTGTAATAAGAGAAGTCAACAGGTTCTGGATGGAGGGTTTGCTGGATAAGGACATCAATAAGACACTTATCACTCTCATACTGAAAAAGAAGGATGCTGTCAGGATTGAGGATTGGAGGCCTATCAGTCTGTGTACGTTGGCAATGAAGGTGATCACCAAAGTTATCATAACACGACCTCTCCTAGACCAGGTAATTTGTCCCACACAAAGTGCTTTTATAAAGGGTCGTTTGATTACTGATAATTTTGTAGTGGCACATGAGATTACTCATTTCATGAAAAGATGTCGGGAGGGTAGGGAGTGTTTTGCATCGGTCAAGGTTGATTTGAGTAAGGCTTATGACCGAGTTGAGTGGCTATTCCTTGAGAAGCTATTAGTTAAGTTGGGTTTTGCTGATATGTGGGTAGACAGGGTGATGAAATGTGTAAGTTCAGTTTCTTACCAAGTCAGGGTGAATGATAACATCTCAAGCACTATTAAACCTGGAAAGGGCCTTAGACATGGAGACCCACTGTCTCCGTATCTGTTTTTATTTTGTTTTGAACTGTTAAATGCTAACGTGCATAGTGGAGTAGAGAGAAACATATTCAGTGGCATAAAAATTTGTCGGAATAACCTATTGTCACCCATCTCTTCTTTGCCGATGATTCCATATTTTTTATGAAAGTTGATGTTGAAGAATCCAGGAATTTGAAAGTAGTTTTTAACCAATATGAAAAGGCCTCGGGACAGAAGATTAATTTTGAAAAGTCAGAGATCTGCTTTAGTTATAATACTCCTACCGATACGAGGGTAGAAGTGGCTAATGCTATCGGTGTCAAGTTCCGAATCACTCTAAGTATCTGGGTATCCCTCTTGTTATGGGCAAGAATAAATCTGAAATATTCAGAAGCATTGTTGAGAAAGTATGGAAAAGATAAGTGATTGGAAATCCAGGTTGTTATTTGCCGCAAGAAGAGAAGTCCTAGTGAAGGCAGTATTACAGCCCCTCCCAGTTTACATGATGTCGGTTTACTACTTCCCACGTAAGATGATAGATAAAATGACGAAAATGACGCTGCAGTTTTGGTGGAATAAGAAAAAAGGAGGAAGGGGTATTAGCTGGCTGAAGCAAGAGATTTTACAAACTGAAAGAAAGCAGAAGGTGGAATCGGCTTTAAGGATTAGAAGCTTTTGAATGAGGCTATTTTACTGAAGATTGCGTGGAGGATGGTGAAGAAGCCCCACCAGCTGGTGTCTAGAATCCTATCTGCTAAGTATTGCCAGAATGGAGGTATTTCCAATGCGAGAATGAGTTCTTCCCCATCACACATATGGAGAGGTATCATGAGAAACGTCAACCTCTTTCTGACCAGCCTATGGTTGGATGAGAGATGCTCAACTTTCAGATGGAAGTTTTCCAGCAATGGAGATTATACTATTAAATCAGCATATGAGATGTTAAAGGCTAATTCAGTTAATGGTAATGCTGGCGGAGGTGAGCAGTCCAACAAAAGTTAGATGAATATATTTTTGAGAAAGGTCAGCTAGGGTACCAAACAAAGTGAAGATATTTTGTTGGAGGCTATATTACAATAGCCTTCCAGATGCGTGTAATTTGGTAAAGAGAGGTGTTGATGTTGATAGCAGATGAAAGATATGTGGGATGTTAGGAGAATTTGCTGCTCATGTAATAAGGGACTGTGGATGGGCGAAAGACGTAGCCTGCAGGCTTGGTCTAGATATGTCGTTATATATGTTTAATGTGGGTGCTCCAGCTGATTGGATCTGGTTGTGCGCGAGCCAAATGACAAGTGAGAAGTTCAGGGTGTTCTTAGTGACCATTTGGATATGTTGGAAAAATAGAAATAAAGTCTGGCATGAACAGGAGAGTCGGGGAGTGGAAAGAGAAGTCATCATCGGCAAGAGTATGCTGAGGTTGGAAGAATCATTTTATTGCCCGAATCCCTAGGAGAATGCGGATATGAGTGGAGTTTGGTCACCCCAGATGCAGAATTTGTCAAAGTTAACTCAGATGGCTCCTGGGATTTGAGCTCGAAGGAAGCTGGGATTAGGGTGATCGCCAGGGACCACCAAGGAACTGTTATGTGGGCTTTTGCAGATTGGATGGACAACAGCTCTTGTCCAAATGATTTACAAGGCTGCGCCATGCTTAAAGGTTTGGAATATGCACTGAAGCTCGATATCAGAATGGCTTTTGAGACCGACTCGCTTGAAGTTTACAAGGCTGTTTCGATAGGAGTGGGAGTAGCTGTGGGAGTGAAGAGTGGTTAGGTCCAGTGATGGAGGCTCTCAGGAGGAAGCTTGGTAGGAGGGTCTGTTTTGTGTCCAGGGAAAGCAATCAAGCTGCGGACTTATTGGCTGTTAAGGCGAGGACAAATCATTGGAGTTGGAACAATCTTGGTGCCATTCCAGGATGTCTTTCTTCTGTTATTTAATTCTTTTGATTTGGTAGGTTTGGTAAGTTTGTTCTGTTTTTGTGTTTGGTGAAATTCTGAATGTTTCCCATCAAAAAAAAATATATATCTCTTGTTTCAACTTTACTTTTGTATCAAGAAGAAGGGATGTGGCCAAGTGTTGAATTCTTGCCTATCATTTACGTTAATATTCAAACCTCACCCATGTCACTTATGTGAGTTTTGCTTTCCATCTTTTTCGTCTTGTGCGGACGTTTGATTGTGCTTGTAGTCTTTTCTTTTGCTAAGATGTAGATGTTTTCGTTGCTTCTTGTGAGTTTCAAATTAAGTGGTGCCAAACGGCATGCGCTTCAATTGGATGATTCCAGTTTGAACTCGGGTTGGTGGTCATTGCGTGGCTCGTGGTTAATCCGCTTCAGATATGCATTGTGGTAAAGCACCTAAGACTAAGGATTGAGTTCCATGTCGTAAGCCGTGGACTAGCCCTAGCTAGCATAGGTAAGCGATTGATCCTTTTTGTGTAAACTATTAACTTTGTTTTGTTTGTATTGCCTTGAAAATGAATGGATACCGAGGTTAGACATTTGATTGCTCTAGTATTGAAAATATTGAATATGCAACCTCATAGGTACTTGAATGGTTTAAAAGTTCTTTGATAGTATGATAATTATAGTGGTAATTTGGGATGGGGAATTGTTTTTGAGAAATTACCGCCTTGGTTGAACACTCGTGCATTCATTCTCAAGGGATAGATGCATTCAGGATTTGTATGTATTTCATTTCCTGAAAATTATCACGAGACTATAACTCATCAAATAGGGTAGTCTGGAGGTTTAAAGGCTTAGTGCATGCGATAAATGCACATGTAATGCCTACGAAAAGGAGCTAGAAGTAGCTGCATCCTTAGTTAAGTTTGCTTGAAAGTTTAGTTAGGAAAAAAAATTGAGACCTTGAAATGAACTCATAGTGCAAATGGGCAAGAAAACATAGCGCAACTAGCTTTTCACCATTTTCTTTCTTTTGACATGTGCTTATGCTTTGTTTGGGACAAACAAAGTTTAAGTGTGGAGTGTTGATAAGTCGAGTTTTCGCCTTATTATTCAGCGCATTTTATAAAGACTTTGATTTGTTTTCAAAATTTTTCGATGTCATTTGACCCTTGCTGTTACATTTCAGGTATTGAATGACCCTCCATCCAAGTCGAGACCCTTAAGACCAAGATTTGGTGAAAAGTCGAAGTTTCAAGGCAAAACAAGGTAAAGGACCAAGACACTCATTTTTGCTTGTGACTCACTCGGTTGAGTGCCATAAAGATTGGCCGATTAGGCCGAGTGAAGGAGTCACTCGGCCGAGTCATCGTGCCTTTGTCAATTTCGACAAATTCAAGCCACACTCGCCCAAGACAGCTCACTCGGTCCAAGCTTGGGATGAACACTCGGCCGAGTGAAGGAGTCACTTGCCCGAGTCGCGAAGCCTTAACTCATATTTCCACTTTAAAGACACTCTCGGCCGAGCACCCAGTCACTCGAGCAACTGCGTGAAGTTCCCCAGACACAAAGTTGGACACTTGGTGAGTACGCGATTCACTCGCCCGAGTCTGCCAAAGATCAGCCAAGTCCCTTACTCCAGTGCACCTCGCACTCAACTAAGTACCCCGCAAGCACATACGACACTCAGTCGATTGACCCTCGCTGAACCAAATTTTAACCCGAGCCTATAAATAGTGAAAGAGGGTTTTGACTTGGGGGAGCTCGTTTTTTGGAAGGAAAAAGGAATCTTAGGCTTAAGGATGACCCAACATTAACAAAAGATTGCCCGATGGAGAAGAGAGAAGACATCAAGGAAGGAATCTAGTGCTTGAATCATCTCCTACTTGAGTTTTCTCTAATCATATATCGTCCCTTGTAATTTTTATATTGAATCATTCTATTGATTTTATTTATCATGATGATGTTTGAGTAGTTCCATTGTTTTTGAGGGTCCTATGACCCGCCTTAGTACTCTATGATCATGTCTATGTATACACATTGAATCGATAATGATAGTTGATGATTTCATTTCCACTAAGAACTTCATTTTTCATATGATTGCTAGGTGTTTGACGAAATGCCTAAGTATCTAAATGACTTTAAACATTAACCTAAGTGTCAGGAGAGCTAGGTGATAGTTTATATGTAGTGAAAACGAACCATATCTTAGTATTTCATAAAAGTGAATTCTAAGACATGGATGCTTAACTAAGTCCAATTGCCTATTTCATTATATATGATCTTGTAGCAAAAGTTATGGATCAAATGGATGAAATAGAGTGAGTCAACAATCTGGAGAGGGTGAGACTCTAGTTTTGATAGTCGAAGACTTAGGGAAACGTCAACGAAAGATGATTACCATAAGTCCAAGACTAAGTTTAAAAGCAAATCATCAACCAATGAGTGCTAAATTAGACGATCCTAATGCCTATTTCACTTCCTTTGATTAGTTAAAGGTCAACTGAGTGCTATAGAGTTAATAAACAATCTCGAAAGAATGAGCTTCGAGATAATAGAGGCTAGAAGGGTAGGATGTCAACGAAAGGTGATCCTTCCTAACTCTCGGCTAGGTTTTAAACAATTCATCATCTTAAAGTCTTGGAAATCATGTGTTTGATCAATAGAGTATGCTAGGGAGAGAATTAGCCGAATGCTTTTAAATTCAATTTCCTCTTTCCAATTACTTGCTCATAATGATTTAATCATAAGTCGCCATTGAAAATTCTCTAAAAAGAGTAGATAAACTAAAAATAAAATATCTTCTAGTGCATGATCTCAATTAGTCTTTTGGGTTCCCAATCAAAAAAATTGGTCTTTTGGGTTTGATTTGATACACTTTATCTGTTATAAATTCTTTGATGCAATCAACCCGCTCTCTTAGTTAGACGCTATTAAGAGATTAACAAAAATTAACTTGCCAACATTTACAATCGAACCCAAAAAAAAAACATTTACAATCGCTCAAAACTAATAAGTAGGTATGACACGTATGCGTTGTGTCAGCCCAAATTTATGACTAGATTGACAACACATTTCTTAGAGTATATACACTGGTACCAAAATTGAGAACGTCCTATCCTGTTTTGAGGACGTCCGGAAAAAAAAATTGTGCAGTCGTTGAAGCAGGACTCCGCTGCACAGGACGTTCTCGCGGACGTTCTCAACCACCACGTTTGAGCAAACGTCCTACAAAAATTAATTGACTTGTTTTAAACTCCAATTAAACCCCATCAATCGTCCTACGAACATCTGATGATCGATCGATTCAAACGCGTCGTCTGAATTTTGCCAGAGATGATGATGAACAGTACTGAAAGTCGTCGCGCGTTCGGTTTCAACGTTATCACCGCGTCTCACGTTGACATTAAGCAATAAAGTCAGCATGGGATGCGGTGAAGCATTAACGTATACATGGGACGCGGAGGGGAAGTGCCGCGCGTTCTGCTTCAACGTTATCACCGCGTTCTCTTTCTTCATTAATAACAACCCACATACTCTCTTTGTCCTGAATGCATCTTCGTTCGTCCTGAATGCACCTTCGTTCGTCCTGAATGCACATTCGTTCGTCGCGAATGCACCTTCGTTCGTCTGGAATGCACATTCGTTCGTCCTGAATGCACATTCGTTCGTCCTGAATGCACCTTCGTTCGTCCTAAATGCACATTCGTTCGTAAAAAACTATCATTAATATATTACATAATAGTCAACTTGTCATCATATCAATCAAACTCTCATACTCTCTTTCATCATTAAATAGTTTTGATTTGATGTATGTCATATTTATCAAACCCACATACTATCTTTCGTCATTAATAACAACCTACATACTCTCTTTCTTCATTAATACACTACTACAAACAGGGGATTATGCATCGGTTTTGGAAGGGATTATGTATCAGTTTTGCTCCGATGCATAATCGAGCGATGCGTAATATTTAGACATTATGCATTGATTTTCCACAGAATCGATGCATAATGTATGAATTTTTTTGCCATTTTTGTCCAGTAATTTGCTCAAATTAATCTGAAAATTCGCAAATAAATTTCATAAATACAATTGCTCATATCCAAATTTTGAAGTACTTTTTATTTGACCAAAAATACAATATTTCATACATGATGTCACTATTTATGTACACCATTTATCTATACAACAAAAATTCCATATATTTTTTTCTTCTAATAATGAAGATCCTTTTTTGACTTCACTACTTCTGCTTCTTCACCAAACCTTCCAGACTACCAAAATGTGCATCGACAGTCGATCCCCAGGAAACTGCAATTTTATTAGACGATAAGAGAAGTCAATAACACATCAGAGAAGGACACAACTGAGGAATATGATTTCCTCAAACGGAGCAAATATTAGCTATGGATTTCAATCATCACAATCTAACTTTGTTAATGTGACTATATAAGACTATTGACATAGGTGCATGCTGAAACAAAGAAGGACACAACTGAGGACTATGGTTTCCTCAAACGAAGCAAATATTAGCTAACTTCCCTATGTAGTACATCATTTTGTTAATATGCCTAGGGAGAAACTTGGCCAAGTAACATAGAAAACCAAAATTAGTATGAATTCCAACAAACAAACATTGATACTATACAACAAATCATCAGTTTCAGTCTAGAGTGGACTGAATGTAGACAACAGTACAGTACAGTACACGCAAACACGACACATCACAATGACAAAGTGACGTAAGTTATAAATAAATTTGACACACTTGAGATAAATCTAATTTAATGTACTGAGACAAAATGGTAATGTGACGTAACTTGGCTGAGAAACAGATCAATCATGTTATTAAAAACTCTGTAATTCGAAAGCCGATTAAGAGAAATATACTGAGACAAAAGGGTAATGTGTTGCTACCTTTGGTGTCTAGCAACAAGCATCTTATACTTGGCAGGGTGCCTAGCATCCTTAATAATAGGTATCACCAGGTTTCTATACAATAAGCATCAACAGGAAATTGAAGCTCCTCTGCAACAACAATAAGGCCCCCATTATAGCTACTCACAAGGAACTCATCTTCACCTCCTCTATCCACCTTAAGATACACAAAGTACAGAAAAACAACCAATCTAAAATAGAAAGTAACAAGTTCAGAGTAGAACAATGCAGCATAACCCAATAGCCGTGCTAGTCATTGACAGAGGTGTTATAAATAAAATTTTTGATTAGTAATACCTTCTTTGGATGTGGAATGAGGTGCGTTCCAACACTTAGAATCAACTCGTGCCTACAAACATGCATAAACTCCACTCACTAGATCATAAACACCTTCACCACAAATCCTGCCATTCGAGGAGCTGCAAATTTACAAACCAAACAAAATCATCATCATACTAAACTGAATTTCAAAATCACACTGCTCCAAAACTGTAACAAAAACTGAACAATCAAAACAAGAATCAGCTTTGAAACCAGAACAAGTACTAATAACTAGTCTACTTCCACAACAACCAATTACTAAACCAGATCAAAGAATACTAACCTTTAACATCAGCTTTGACATAGATCTCGTGACTGTCCGAACAGAGATCGACGTCTTCCCTCGGCTTGTAAATTGTTCCATCCGCCTTCAAAAATCCCATTCTATATACAAGATAAGCAGCTGTCTTCGGTGCGAGTCACGACCGAAGATCAAACGGAGAAGACAAAGCGAGGACCGTACGCAGTCGCTGCCATTCTCCAGCGAGGACGGAGAAGACCTGGAGAACCGTACGCAGGAGGAAACTCCGCTCGAAGATGTTGCTGCAGTCGCTGCCATTCTCTATCGATCTCTCATACGGATAAGCAGCCGAGGAACCCTAGATTGCTACTGATAAATAATGATTTTATTAATATGAAGCATCGGTTTTGGACCAACCGATGCATAAGGTCGATATTACGCATCTGTTATTCTAAAACCGATGCATAAGGTCAACATTATGCCTCGGTTGGTCTAAAATTGATGCATAATATCAAAACCGATGCGAAAGGTGGAACACGGAACCGATGCATAACAACTCACATACTCTCTTTCCTTTCTTATAAAAAGTCCAAAATACCTCTTTAATAATTCCTTCCAACATATATTTTTTTCCATTTTTACATAAAAACACCAATTATTTGGACCCACCAAAAAAGCTCCATTTCATCACAATGAGTGACTCGCATCGTGCCTCACTGCCTCATCCTACCACCCCTACCTCAACAGAGCGCTACCCTATATATATATATATATATATATATATATATATATATATATATATATATATAAGCGCTCAAATGAGGATGTGAATAGTAAAGTGAGGCACGTGAGGCACGATCTCAGCCAGACATCTAACCCCCCGTGCATTTGTGGCGCGCCACGTGGCAAATAGTAAAACCCACTACTTCGTATTGTGAACGCAAATGGCAGCTGTGCCACGTGTGTCCGATCAACTCGATCAACGACTCCGAACGTGCCTCACTACCTCATTCTTACAACTCTGCCTCACCTGAGCGCTCCCATATATATATATAGGGCCGCGCTCAAATGTAACACCCTCTTAGAGTGTTATGTGTTACTTTATAGTGCACCTTTAGATCAAATGATCTAAAGGTGTAGATTTGTCCGAAAAATTGTTTTTTTGGCATTTTGCACTTTTGTCTTTTAGATAAAAGACAAAAGTGTAAAAAGATAAACAACTTTCATTTTTTTAGATTGATTATGCACCTTTAGATCATTTGATCTAAAGGCTCCAAATGAAGTAACACATAACACCAAGGAGGGTGTAACATTTGAGCACTCCTATATATATATATATATAAGCGCTCAAATGAGGATGTGAACAATAAAGAGAGGCACGTGAGGCACGATCTCAGCCACACATCTAACCCCCCATGCATTTGTGGCGCGCCATGTGGCAAATAGTAAAACCCACTACTTTGTAGTGTGAACACAAACGGTGGCTGTGCCACGTGGCTTCGCCACGTGCGTCTGATCAACTCGATCAACGACTCGGATCGTGCCTCACTACCGCATTCTTACAACCCTGCCTCAGCTGAGCGCTCCCCTATATATATATAATGAGAGGAGCATTCAAATGAGACAGGGCAAATTAGAATAAGGTAGTGAGGCACGATCTGAGCCACACATCAACCCCCGTGCTTTGTGAGCGCGCCACGTGTCCCACTCATTTTGTAGTGTGAACGCGTTCAAGTGAGTGGGACACGTGGCAACGCCACATGCGTTTGACGGCTGAGATGAGTGGCCAAGATCGTGCCTTACTGCCTCATTCTACCAACCATGCCTCAACCGAGTGCTCCCCTCTATATATAAATATATATATATGGGAGCGCTCGGTTGAGAACCCTTAAAAATTCGAAACCCGAGACCCCAAATCTCACCATTGGATCAAGTTGCATCTTTGAATGTGGAGGTGACACGTGTCCCACTCACTTTTTTCCTTCATTGTGCAGTTTCGAGTATTATTTTTGCCTAGAGGCATTTTCAGGTTTCGAAAAGTGCACTTAGGCATAAATGAAAATGCATAAAGAAGGTTCTCAAGGTTCTCGCTCAAATGAGGACCCCTATAAATTTTGAGAACTTGAGACCCCAATCTTCACCTTCCAAAATACAAGATGCATTTTGGTGGTGACACGTGTCCCATGTATACTTTCCAAGATGCATTTAATGCAAAGTCAAAGCCATCTTTTTTTACTTTTCTTTTTGGACATGTGTCACATGCCGATTCAAATATGCATCATGATCTAATGATGAGATTTGCGTTCTCAAGTTATCGAATTTTTAAGGGTTCTCAACCGAGCGCTCCCTTATATATATCCGCATGTACCCTTTAATACTGTACCCGGACAAGTTACCATAAGTAGGGAAGTCATTGATGGTACACATCAGCATGGCACGCATATTGAAATATTCTTGCCTAAATGCATCAAATGTCCGTACTCCTTCATTCCATAAAAGCTTTTTATCATCTATCAAGGGAGCCAAGTATACATCTATGTCATTTCCAGACTGCCTAGGACTCGATATCAACAAAGAAAGCATCATATATCTGCGCTTCATGATTAGTCTAGAGGTAGGTTGTATATCACCAATATCACGGGCCATGTACTATGTTGACTACTGAGATTTCCATGTGGATTCACCCCATCAGTAGACAAGCCAAGGCGTAAATTCCTACACTCTGATCCACATTCTAAGAATAAGTTGTCTGCTTCGCCCATTGCAATGAATCGGCCAGATGACGCATTTTGTTATCAATGACACGTTTCTCGGCATGCCATCGCATATTATCTGAATCTTTTGGGTTAGCAAATAATCATTGAAACCGGGGAATCGGTGGAAGATACCACAATACTTTGGCCGTAGTGCCTTTTGAGGTATCTGTCTGTCCTTTGTTTAACTTGTAGCGAGAAGATTTGCACACCGGACATTCAGTCAAATCCTTATGAGCATTACGATACAATATACAATCATTTGGACAAGCAGGTATCTTCTTGTACTCGATTCCCATGGGACACATTACCTTTTTAGCTTCGTAAGTACGGTTAGGTAAAGTGTTTCCATCGGGAAGCATATCTTTCACCAACGATAACACTTCAGTGAAACTCTTATCACTCCATCCATTTTTAGCTTTCAAGTTGAATAATTTCAAAGTTGCAGATAACTTTGTATATTTGGAGCAACCTTCATACAGTGGTAATTAAGAGTCATTTCTCAATGATTCCACCACTTGTGGTCTAGAATCAAACTCACCGGCAATGTTGTTAATCATATCAATTAAATTGTCCTCCTCCCAGTCATCATTATCTTCAGGCAAACTTTCTACGGGTTGAGGTTCAACGTCTTGCGGTTCAACCTCACCATGCATGTACCAACCCGTATATAGTGTATCAATTCCCTTTTAAAAAGGTGTTTATGCAACTCCTCCACTTTGACCTTATCTTATTGAAACACGCCTTACACGGACAGAAGACACTTTCAAGTGCATTTTTTAATGCATACGCCGATGCAAATTCACAGAAATTCATTATCCCCTTTTCATACTCATCACTTAACCTATTACCGGACATCCACTTTCTACTCATCATAAATCCACTACATGAAGCATGTAAATAATATTATTATATGAAAGAGAAACCTAACCAACATTTTCATGTTCAAAAAATAAACTTAGTAAAAATAAAAGAATATCATAAGAATACCTTGTGTGAAATCGAGAGAGGAGAAATGTAGTAGTAGTAGGTTGAGGAATGCAATGAGCAAATGCGGAAGAACACTGGATTTGAAAACACAAATTAAGAAAGAATTGACAAGCATAAATCATGAAACATGAACAAAGAACTAAACATATAAATACCTTATGTGATGTTGCTCGGAGAATCAAATAAGCTATTTGACTGATATGCGATGGTCGAGAGTACGATTCAAGACCTAAACCAACAAAATAATTAAATCAACAAAGAAAATTACAACAAGTAATTGCATTTCAATTATGCAATGAGTAAACCCTAATAAATCCATCAACAATACATACCTTTGAGTGTTGCTGGAGGACTGTCGAGTGAGTGAAGAGTGTTGCTGGACGACTGGCGGATGACGAAAGGCGAGCGAAGGGCGGCAATGAAGGACTGGCGACGGAGGCGAGCGACGGAAGGCTAGCTCGACGACTGGCGACGGAAGGCGAGCTCGACGACTGGCGAGCAAAGAAGCGGCAACGACGACGGCGAGATGGAGAGAGGTCGATGGAAGGAGCGCACGGATACGTTTGAAAATCCAGTAAAAATCGATTTCAGAGCAGGATGAAAACTGGAGAAGTAAAAACGAAAGTAGGTTATATTCACCCTTATGCATCGGTTTACTTAAAACCGCTGCATAATCACACCCATTACGCATCAGTTTTAAAGAAACCGATGCATAAGGCCGATATTATGCATCGGTTTCTTTGAACCGATGCATAAGCTCCAACTTTATGCATCGGTTTCTTTGAACCGATGCATAATATCGGCTTTATGCATCTGTTTCTTTAAAATCGATGCGTAATGGGTGTGATATTGCAGCGGTTTTAAGTAAACCGATGCATAAGGCCAGAATCGATGCATAATCCAAAACACGGAGCCGATGCATATTCCCCCTCTTGTAGTAGTGACATGTCCAAAAAGCAAAGTAAAAAAAGGTGGCTTTGACTTTGTATTAAATGCATATTGAAAAATGCACATGGGACACGTGTCACCACCAAAATGCATCTTAAAAAATGCATTTTACATTTTGAAAGGTGAAGTTGGGTCTCAAATTTTCAAAAAATAAGAAATATTCATTTGAACGATCCTATATATATATAGAGGAGCATTCAAATGAGGCACGCTACAGTAATGTGAGGCAACGTGAAGCACGATCTCAACCATCCATCAAACCCCCTTGCATTGTGGGTGCGCCACGTGTCCAAATAGTAAAACCCACTACCAACAGTAAAACCCACTACCAACAGTAAAAAGCAAAAAGCAAAATACTATTTCCTGCCACATCAACACAATGAGTGGCTCATATTGTGCCTCACTTGCCTCATTCTTATACCCCTACCTCAACCGAACGCCCTATATATATATATATATATATATATATATATATGGGCGTTCAAATGTTACACCTCCAGCCAATCAAATTGCGCCACGTAAGCCACTATATATATAGGGGGCGTTCAAATGTTATGTGTTCTTATTGTGTTATGTGTTATGTGTTCAAATGTTACACCCATTTTATTGTGTTATGTGTTACATCAATCTCAGCCTTTAGATCAAATGATCTAAAGGTGCAAAATGAAAGTCAAAAAGTCAAAAATAGACAAAGTTGTTTGTCATCTTGCACTTTTGTTTTTTACCTAAAAGACAAAAGTGCAAGATGGAATCTGGACCTTTAGATCAAAAGATCCAAAGGTGCAAAATCATGTAACACATAACACAATAAGAACACAACATTTGAACATCCCCATATATATATATATATATATTATCAAATATAATTGGGCACGAGAAGAAAGTTGGGCTACCCCTTTTATTATTAGAAAAGCAAGCACCTTTATACATATTTCAATATTAAAATATTTTGTGTCTTTGCAGTGTGGGCTTCCCTCAAGGAGTCACTATATAAATCGAAGTTGGTGTATTTGGTGAGAGTGAGTTGGTAAGGATCAACCGAGCATCATCTTGCGTTGGACTCATTCATTCCTTCTTTTCTTTTTCTTTTTGGGTACCTCAGAGTTAAAGGGGAATCATCAAGCAACCAAAGCTGAACGTGCAACTTTGATATCATGGGGAGGCAGCCATGTTGTGACAAGCTGGGAGTGAAGAAAGGGCCGTGGACGGCAGAGGAGGACAAGCAGCTCATCAGCTTCATCCTCACCAATGGCCAGTGCTGCTGGAGGGCTGTTCCCAAGCTGGCCGGGCTGAGGAGGTGTGGTAAGAGTTGCAGACTAAGGTGGACTAATTATCTTAGGCCGGATTTGAAGAGAGGGCTGCTCAATGAGGATGAGGAGCAGCTTGTTATTGATCTTCATGCTCGGTTAGGCAACAGGTCAGTTGCTTGCTAACTCTCTACTTCAATTTCATATATGATTCATACAAAAAGTTCTTTTTTTTTTGAAAGACAAACTCAAAACAAACCAACACTGAGCACAACAAAACTCAGGAAAACAAGACAGGATTAAACACAAGCTATTTGATGCCATGAAAAAGTTAATAAGCTTACTTTTATGCCATGAAAACAAGCTTATTTCATTTTTCTTTCGGCTAACATATATTTTTCTTTTTGCTTTGGGACATCAATTTAGTCATAAAAAATTTAACAAATTTACATTTCTGGTGTGACTTGGAAAAGAATTGTATAGAATTTTTACAAATTGCTCACATATTCTTCCTTTGTATTATAAGCTTCCTCACATTTACTTTCAAATATTTAAAAAAAAATGAAAGTATCGGACAACCCCAGACTCAACCCTTATACATATCTTACCATTCTAACCCTATCCATGAGCAGAAATCCACGCTGACCCTAAAATCCGTGACTTGAATAGTTTTTTTGTCTATTGCTATTAACACTAGATCACGCCCCTGATGAACTACTTTTAAATATCTAAAATGATAATTTTTTTATTGTATATCTAAAATGATAAAAGCTTTTAAGAATAATAAGTATAGTAAACATAAATTTTATTATTTAGTACCCACTAATTAACTTTCAAGGACATGTGTTAAATTTTATAAGAAATATAAGTGTGTAAGAGGGTCCAAGTGTGATGTGTCTTTTATGGAGATGGGCCCATTTTTCTTGAAGTTTAAGGAACAATAGTGCACCACCATAAACACTTTTGACTCGCACCAATAATTTATAATACAAAAAATTAATAATACGTAGTAATATTGTTATTATTGTTATTATATTCTCAAATAGATAACAATAATGCTCTTGCTCCAATGATGACTAGGTGGTCCAAAATCGCAGCAAGGTTACCGGGCAGGACAGATAATGAAATCAAGAACCACTGGAATACCCATATCAAGAAAAAGCTTCTCAAAATGGGCATTGACCCTGTCACACATGAACCCTTGAAACCAAAAGATGAGACAATCATTTCCAACAATAATGAAACACCAGCATCTTCATCTTCCTCAGATTTCCCAAACCCTAGTGCAGAAGTCCCTGATCTTGGGACCCTTAACCATGTCGATGCCATCATCATCCACAACAACCCAGATCAGGAAGTTATTAGTCCGAATGAGATGCCATTACTACAAAATCTGATTGAAAAAGGTGGTGATGACTTGGACAGCAAGCAGAACTTCACTGGTATTGATGATCCATTATGCCTGATGGATTGTTTGTGGGCTGAGGATATGGAGCCGGGACCGGAGATTTCTCAGCTGCCAGGATTTGATCTAATAACTAATGATCCACAACTTAAGCCTTCTTCTGATTTTCCGGGTAGCAGCTTCTTGATGAATAATGACCTAGACTTGGCTAACTGGGAAGAAAGCTGTGCATGGTTACTTGACTGTCAAGATTTGAGCATCCATGATTATGGCTTTGGCTGTTTCAACAATGATTTTGAGCTCAACTCCTTGAGCAGTTTGGAGGTGAATAATAATAATAAGCAATTTTAGTGGACCCCGGAGAAGGAATGCAAGAACCAAGAAGGGAGAAATTGATTGGAGTTTGTGAGATATCCATCAAAGGATATAATTAATTAAGTACATTTTACAATGTTGTTATAGCTCTGGAATTAAATTTTCCAGTGCATGATAATCACAATAATGTAATAATTTATAGAGATAGGGGGCTAAAGTTGGCCTGGATTATCTAAATTAAGAGGCTGATATGTGCATTATTAATGTTATTAAATTAGTATTATTAATTTCAAGGGAAAAATACAAAAGGGATCCCAAACTACCACTACTGACGTCCGAACTACCATATTTTCTAATTAGGACGCGAATTCAAAAAATCCGTTAAAGTTAACGGATATAGTTACTCCGTTAGTCAACATTTAAAATAACAATTAAATGATTTTTTTCTTTAGTTTAATCTATCGGGGAGCGTTCGGTTTAGATCCTTAAAAATTCGAGAACTTGAGAACCCAAATCTCACCATTAGATCATGATGCATCTTTGAATCTCCATGTGACACATGTCCAAAAAGTAAAGTAAAAAAAGGTGACTTTAACTTTGCATTAAATGCATCTTGGAAAATGCACATGAGACACGTGTCACCACCAAAATGCATCATAGAAAATGCATCTTGCATTTCGGATGGTGAAGATTGGGGTCTCAAGTTAACGAAATTTAAAGAGGTTCTCATTTGAGCGTTCCTCTTAATCTATATATCTCATTGAATATTTTAAATTATAATTTTATTATAATATTAATAATTTCTATAAATCTCATAGTATAAATGAGTATTGATTTTAAAGGAAAAAGATCAGGTGAGAAGTATGCATATTTTTGAGAAATAGGAATTTATCTTGTCCCTTGATTTTAAACATCCAATGGTTGTGATTAAATAGAATATTTAGAATATATTTAATGATAAATATGGTTAAAGGGTATATTTGGAAATCAATTTAACATCAATCGTGGTATCTAGGGATGCACATCCGGTCCGGACCGGACCGGTGGACCGGAATTTTCTAAAATCTTGGACCGTGGACCGGACCGGACCGGATATATATGGACCGGGACCGGAATTCGTGTGAAAACTTGGACCGAAACCCGGACCGGACCGGGACCGACCGTAATTTAGGGTTAAAAAATAGAAAATAAAAAAAATTCGGTTTATTCCGGTCCAGACCGGACCGGACCGGAACCCGTAATCCTCCAAAAATATGGACCGTGGACCGGACCGGGACCGGACCGGACCGGAAAATTCGGTCGGTTCCGGTCCGGTTTTCCGGTCCGGGCCAATTTTGTGCATCCCTAGTGGTATCGATCGATTCGTTTGCAATAGGCTGTCGTTCGTCTTCCCGTTTCAGATCCTCGTACTGTTACTTCGCAAACCAATTCGTGCCGCAACCCTATCCCTTCAGTTCGTCCCAATCTGAGACGCGCTCCCAACGATTAATTTTTTGTTGTTGATCAACTCCGACGATTTGCGTAGTTCGAACATGGCCGACGACCTCAATGCAGGCATTATTGCCTAATCAAATCCTTTAACTTCTTCAACCAATCGAAACGACGATTTTGGTATTATTGCCCAGAAACAAATTCGATAATTTCGATTGATGGGCCCATTCTCAATACCAGGCATTTCTTTTCCACTGAACTGCTTCGAAAATCTTGCAAAAATGGCGTCGGAATTTCCGACCCAGAGGAGGTCGTCTCTTGTTTCCGCGCAGTTAATTTTACCAGCAGTAACGAGAGGAAGAAGCTTCCTGTGATCTTGTTTGATATAAAGGACACCGTTGTTCGTGACCCTTTTTATCAAGACGTTCCTGCTTTTGATCAGGTATATTTTTTTTTTGTGTTTGGAGGAGAAAGGTGTAGACTTGATGTGTGATTAGGGTTTTAGTTGATTGGGCATGTGAGTGAGTTATTGAATTGGCTGAATGGTATTTTAATTTGTATGCAGCTGCGTTTTTGGAGTAATAGATTTATGTGGCTGTAGTGAAGGGTATCTTATTTTAGAAGTGATACATGAGATATGATACATTTGACGTTAGGAATTCCTCATGGTGCTTCTGAGCATGTGAGTATATATGATGCGGCTCGAGGTGAAGCTGGTGATAGATATGAGCGATGGGTTAATTTGTTAGCTGTTAAAGACCTAAGATAGAGTTTGAGATAAATGACTTTTGATTTTGGTGTTCAAATTGCATAGTAGGTACTAAACAAGTTGATGTGATTCAGTATGAACTACATCAGGTGAAGCAGAAGCTAATGTGTATAATATACCATCACGTATAGATAATCTAATGGAGATCTTCTGTTGAGAATGCCCATGAAGGAACTAATAGAATGCAAACATCCTACTGCTTGGATCGAGTTTGAGAAGGGGCTAATTTCCGAGGTGCATTTAAATCAGCGCACCACTTACATAGTGCTCTTATCATTCAGTTGTGTATTGATTTGCAATGAAAAGATGCTAGCTAAGTAACTAGTTAGAGATAACTGTAATCTAATATATTTGACACTTGATACATTGTATTGTTTTATTTACTGTAGCCATTTAAAAGCGTGGAATAATTGTATTGTTTTTTTTTTTCAAATAAGGTTTGAGAAGCACAATACACTTGTTAGACTGGTGTTATTCATTCTCATGTGTAACCCTGTGTTTCTTAGGTTGAACTAGCACGAAAGTTCTTTAAAGACGAACGTCATCTTGATTTGGAAGGCAAGTGCGAATCACATCTGTGTTTTTATTCCTTTTGTTTCTGTTAAACAAATTAAGTGCCATCAGATTCCCCTCCCATCTTTCTCTCCACTGAACAATTATTTCATTGCGATTTCTCACTGTTTTCATCAAACATCTTAATGTTGTTGAAACAACATCATAACTATTTTGGCAATCGTGACTATGAATTGGATTCAATGGGTCATTACGATGTGCTGAAGACGTCTGCATAGGGCACACAATCTTCTTTAGCTAAATTTGATTCTCACAGTTTTTCTTACGTGTTTTCGTCCATCTTTCAGGTCTTAAAAATTGCATGATTAATGGGTATTCTTACATAGAAGGCGTTGAGGAATTGTTGAGAGACCTAAAGCATAACGATTATGAGATGCACGCTTTCACAAACTATCCTATCTGGTAGCGTTAACCTATCATTGCTTTATTCTTTCTTTAGGAGGTTGAGCCACTGTATTTTATAAAAGAATTCTGGTCTTCAGTGGTGTTTAGGTTTAGGTATTTATTTTGTTCTGAGTATGTTGTTTTTCAACTGACAGGCAGCGTCTATGCACCATGATGAATGATCTCCCCACCCTCTTCAAGATTGTGATAGAGAGGAAGCCTACAGGTTTTGAGGAATTATGATCAGAAAGTGATGGTGAAGCCACAACAGTAGCAGTGTTGGAAATAGCTATGTTTCATCTCAATG